>CM060931.1:740172297-742672297 GCA_030765085.1 Allium cepa | reverse complement strand
CTCCTGCCACTTCGAGTCATAACCAAAATTACACGAGAACAAAACCGAGCTAAAACCTTCTTCTTCACCTACATAACTCTAGACACACGCAACTCCACCGTACAAGTGCATGACGACAACGCACATCTCCAACCATCTTCGGCACTCACCAACCTACAATCGACTTCGAAAAAAATCTCGACTAAGCAGAACTACGAAAATCGATGGCTAACCAAAAAATGATAACTCGATCAAACTGGATTACGAACTCGATCAGAAAACCACCTCTGGCCGTTAACTGCGACCCCCAGGCCTCACGCCATTCAACCTAAATCCATGCCACGACATCCAGCTTTGATTACCCCCTATGCGATCCATCCCGTTGTACTTCCCACACCGTACCAACCTCGTCAACTCCGACGATCAAAACCATCACAAAACCCTATTTCCTCGCTCTTGCCCACGACAGCCTATAATAAAACATCCTGACATTTTTCCAAAGATCCCCGATACCTCGACCACATCTAGGCCAAACCCCGTCGCGCACCTCATCGTCGATCGATGGCAAATGATGAAGTCCCAAAATCGACCATCTCGAGTTTCCCCGACAACCTCATGCCTAAAAATCCAGATAAATTCAAGATCTCCTACCCTGAATCCATTCGTGCAATCCAATCATGAAATTGTATTTATAAATTTTTGACCATTCTCTGATTATCACAATATTTTCTGATTTCTGAAATAATTATTAAACTAAAATCATTGAAACCATTTTTAGAGTTGATATCATGCTGTTATAATCGTATATCATTCAAAGATCAAAGTTTAAAATTGCTTGTATTTGGAGATATAGATTTTTAAAAGTAATTCAAGAAATTATTAAACAACGGAGACATATATATATAGACACACACAGACGTATCCACAATATTAATATCAATTCAAGTTTATATGCATGCTAAAACATCCATGCAATCTAACATTGTCTCACACATTTCACATGTATCAAAGTTGAATCTTAGATTTAAACTGTTTTTAAAAGAAAATAGGTTTACTCACCGTTATTAAAGCAAAGAGACAGTTTTTCTTGATTCCTGGAAAGTTGCAATTGATCTAAAATCTTGTTTAATGAATTGATATTTGAAATCTTTCTTGTTGAAGCTTACTACTTGCATATCTTAAATCTTGTTTGAACATTGTTGGTGTTTACATTTGATTCCAGGTTTCAGTTTCTTCTTTGAATTTAGAAAAGATGAATAAGAAAAAAAGATGGAGGAAGAAAGGATTAGATATGAAAGTATAAATAGATCTCTTCCTTTAGGTTTGAGAATATATTTGCATTTAAAATTTTCTTTTCTTTTTTGAAAAAATATTGCTGCCACATGTTGATTCAAATTGACAAATGTATTACTCATTAATTCCTAAGTTGACAAGTGTGAAAAATAATATATATATATATATATATATATATATATATATATATTTCTATGTTCAAACGTTAATATATTATGTTTAGAGTTTAAAATGTACATATATACAACTTTTATACATATATATCTCAAAAATCTTATATACTTACAAACTATGTTTTAAATGTACATATATAAAATGGTACTTAATTCATGAGATGTTTAAAAGAAAATATATTTTAAATCTATATATATTAAACAATGCAAATCCCAATTAGCACGAATACGAGAAAAACAAAGTCACAGTACCATCAAAAATTCGCATTCGAAAAACTACAGTTCGAACGTAAGAAGACAATCAATCAAAATTTCCCATTCAAGTTTTAAAAATCATATCTTTTAATAATAATTCATGATATAAACTTGAATTGGTAATTTATGACATTAAAAATTTATCAAAGCACAATTAAAATGTCTGTTAAATTAGTTACAGAGGTATATTTATTATACTTAGTTTAATTAACTAGTTAAGAACCTTTAATCCTATTGTTTAAGTAAAATACTTAAAGATTAACACTATTTGATGAGCCTAATTTATGTTTAGATCAAAAGCATGTACTGTATAACACAGTAACATATAGCAGAGCAGAGATGAAATGAATATTTGCAAACACAGAACCATATCATCATAAAACACATACTACCCTGTATTCAATGAAATACCATACTGCTTTTAAAAAAAACAAGTTTGCAAATTTATATGTTTACTCACCTAAAAGCAAATTTGAACAGAAAGTGAAGACACTGCAGTTGAAATTTCCCTGAAACTCTTCCTTATTTCCTGTCTTCTGTTTCCTTTTTCTTTGTTTGATTTTCTGTTTTAAATTAACATATATTTTCAAAGCAAATAGATGTGTTTTCAGGTTTGATTTTAAGCTAAAGTTTGTATAAACTAATGATATATAGGTGTATATATATAAAGAAGCTACTGATCAGGTTATAACTGGCCAGCCACTATGTTTGACCAAACAAAGATCTTAGTATTCAATTTACTGCAAAATGAAAAGATATTGTGATCTCGGCTGCATGTACTTGTTTAAACAAGAAGTTAGGCTAATTAATGTTTTTGCTTTTAATCATGGTAGCAAGTAATAAATGTTTACTGATAGTTGAATTTTTTTTGTACAAAGATATTTATGTTATGTTCGGCCAACATGTTTTGTAAGCTACAGACTTTTGATTTATTATATTTGTACAAGATACTTTTTTTTTCCCAGGTTTGTCTTTTAGGTTTAGTTAAGTTTTATTATATTGAAGTAAAACTGTTTTGTCTTGTGCATATGAATTTTCCTGCAGCACATAAAATTTCCATTCAATTCATAGCATTGATTCAAAGATATTTATTTCATTCTCTTTCCTTCAGGTTTATACAACCTGGTTAAAGTTTTTGTGGTGTATAAATTCAAATTTCAGGTTATGCTTTGTATTACTCACCTTCATATAATTTGGGTAAACTTATCATTGTCATTTTTTTTATAGTTTCTAAATTCTGTTCTATTTGTAATTTCAATTTCAAACAGTTATTTATAACGTTCTATTGGTATACTTATATTTCTAGTTCCTACCTATACTTCATAATTATGTTCTTAGGTCCACTTTATATTTTATAATTTATGGTTTACTTATGTTTATAATTATGATTCATACTTGTTTTCCATGTTTATGTTTAATAATACTATGTTTATTTATTTAAATTTCATCATCTTACAAAATAACATTGTATCCATATAAACTATCAAATAACAGAAATATAAAGTCTTTGATTTGATTTTATTGAATAAGTCAGATTTATTGTAATGGTTTTGAAGTATTCTATTTAAATTTTCAAATCATAATTTCCTTTTATAAAACATATAACTATTAAATATCCAAGATCTCATCAATTTAAACATTGACAAGCTTATATTTAATTTAAATTAGATTAAATATTTATTAAAATATGCTGTCAAAAATTCCGGGTTGTTACATTCCTCCCCCCTTAAAAGAATTTCGTCCCCGAAATTTAAAACCAAGATAATTTTAAAAGCTGTTATACCAATCATTCAAACATAAATATCATTTATGTATTAACAACAACCAAGCCGTCAATCTTAACTAACAACTCTAGTTATCCGAACACAAATCCGGATAACTTTCCCAAAAATTGTCGAGAGTTTGTCTCTCGATGATCAACAATTCAAACTGGATTCCTGTCTACAGTTAAATTTAATTTAACTTCCAAATTCCTGAATTACTGGTTTAACAACTAATGATGAATCAAGAACAAATTTTTAAGATGGGATATATGGAATATGCAATGAATTTCCAGACACCCGTTCTAGCAATTCAATACTGAAATCTACAGTATTAACTCTTTCCCAATTTTATTGTCCTCTTTACAGAATTTCAATACAATCAAGCCCGTACGATGTACGTATACCATTCATACGCAATATCAAATTCGATCGCTTGCTCGATCACACAATTTCACTTCCGAACTAGTATCGTCCACCCGACTTCCTAGTACGGACACAGAACTGGTTTCTTGATCAGAACTGTCATTCTCCTTGCATAGTCACATCTATGATAGAGAATTTCCCAGAATCAATCAAAATCCAAATCCATGGTTCGTCGTCGAAAATCAAGTGAAAAATCCTAACTTAGATCGATATATAACTATCTCGAAATTCTGTGCTCAAATCTGGACCAAATTGTCATGCGTATAAAATAATATACATTCATCCTACGTATTAATATTCATTGATTATCAACCATATAAATTTTCTTTTTATTCACATTATCCCGATTCTAACCACTTGGAATAATTTTCTCAATATCGATTTTACTTAAGAATTCCACCATTAAGTTTATTATAAACATAATATATACTCTTATATTATTACTCTGCCACTTAAGCCTTAATCTTCTTATTTAAATCTGAATTACCAATTCCATATGAATTCAACTTTCTTAACTCTGAATATTGAACCTTTATTGATTATCTCCATTTATAACTGATTCCTATTATTATTATTTTTAAATTAGTTCCATTCATTTGTTTACTGTAAATTTTCAATTTGAAATTGTTGTGTTGCAAAAAAATTTTTTTTTATAGTTTTCATATTCTGAAAAGTTTTTGACAGAGTCTCCATTACATATTTTCATAAGCACATATGTAAGGTTCAAATCCTCAACACAATTAATTTCATTCAATTCTCAAACCATTCCCTTTTAATTAAAAGGAATTTACAACTTTCTTGCTTATATAATCCATTTAAGCAAAACAAACTCACATTCAAAACCATCTTATTTTGCCTCTAATAATTCATAGAATTTTATTCACTCTCATTTACTTCAAACATCCCATTTTCTTATGCAATTTAACAATATCATTGTGAATAAATAATCACTTAATCTTTATGACCATTTTAAATTGATTCCATCTCAATTTTACACTTGACTCCACCACATTTAATTTAGTCACAATCCTTTCATTGCATTTTCTTTTATTTCCATAGGTTTGATTCCAAACCATTCTATTAAATTTAACAACCAATATTTTAAATAATCAGCCCAGAATTTACTTAAGTCGTTTATTTTCCTCAAACTGTTCCTCCCAATGACTTAAGTTTATTCTATTCCACTAATTCCCATGTAAATCTTTGATTTGATTTATTTTAACCAAATCCCAACTATTTTCTGATTAGTTTAATTTATTTTTTTTATCCATTCTTAAATTTATATTAACAATATCAATTCATTATTGAATTTATTCATAATAAGGTTATTCAATTTTATGCTTGAATTAGATTTGCTTATAGCTTATTCCAAATTTAACTCAATTCATTACTTACTTATTTACTTAAGAATTTTATTCCATTTAATATTACCTGTAACTCAATTGAATTTATTTAAATTCAATTTTAGTTTAACCCAACTTCATTTTAATTTTAATTACTTACAAATGTTAACATGTTATTTCTCAATATATGAGCTCAAAATTTATTTATTTCCTTAAAAGTTTATATTGCTCATTTGAGTCATTTCATCTTATAATCACAAATTCAGATTATATATATAACCCTTAAAGTATCAATTTCATTCTACCATTACAATTATCTTCCTTTACAGTTTTTTTTCATATCCAATTAATTCGTCTCGAACTTCAATTTCATTTAACTTATCTCAGGTTAAACTCAAATATATTTTCTTTACTTTCATTAAATTTTGATTCCGGGATCAAAATTCCCGATCTCTTTTTATCAATATCAACTTTATCAACTTTACTTTATAAGTTCAATAGTTGATTTATTCAAACCTTTCACCTTATTAAATAGAATTTTCTCAAAATTCAATTGCCCGGGTTTTCATTTCCAAAACCATTTTGAAATGATAACTACACTTACCCACTTGGCGTCAAATCAAATTTCAAATTCTAAACACCTGTTTTCACCAAAACAATTTTCTCTTTTTGAATATTTCCAAAACAACTTGTATACCCAACAGGCCGAAATAATATCATAACCAACTATCCTGGTAGCAATCCATCACTTTAGAAACTCGAAAATGAATACTGATGATGTGGCCATCATCATCAGGATTATTTTCCAGCGACTGAAGTGAGTTCAGTGCTTCCTTACTTCCACAAATTCTCTCCAAAATAATTTCCATTCAACAATATTTTCCAAAACCAAAATTCCATTATTTCCTTCAACTCTTTGGAAAAACACATTTTCAAACATTCCCAAGATTTTAAATCCCCAAATCCTTTTGTTTAAATTCATTTTTCAAATTTCCGGGACTTAAATTCTAGTTTAATCAGATTTCAGTTATATTCCTTTTTATTTAAAATCATTCTTAAATAATTTTATTTGGTTATAAACCACTCCCATTTAAATTTTTATTTGATTGTACTATTAACAATCAACATCCAAATATATATAGTTATTTCAGAAAAATATTTCTTTTATATCAAAATATAATTTTGGGTAAAATTATTTCATTTACCCTACTTTAAAAACAATACTGTGTCGGTCTATCTTGTTTAAGAGTTTAGAAATCCCTATCGATGAAATGGCATCCCACACATCGACCAGAATCCATAAACACTCAACAGATAAATCACCACAATATAAAAACAATTTTATATTCACTAACAAATACGCGCTCATATCTATTAATACTCTCAAACTCGTTTCAGAATACTACTGACTCTATTCCATGAGTAATTCCTATCAGAGCCAAGGTTATCACTAACCTATGCTCTGATACCAAATGTGATGACCCGTCCTTCTACTACCAGAAAGACGTATCATCAATAAGAAAGAAAGGGATGAGAAAATAGAAAAGACAGAGAATAAAGAACAACAACATCAGGATCTCACAGCGGAATGGAACAAAATATAATATATCACATAACTATTACAAAATTTTACATATATCAGAGCTATACAGATCATACAACACATACTAGACAGTTATAAACACCTGTCAAGTTAACACAAGTCAATAGACATTACAGATAAACAGCTCAGAGATATCAACACAGCGGAATACCATATACATACATCTATCTACAAAGTAGAAGCCTCCTGCTCCATTGCTCCTCCAGAATTCGTCAAATCTAACCTGAATCCCTTGGCTACCTATAAAAATATGGGTACCCGAGAGTTTATGATAACAAAAATAAACTCCGGGTCAGACATGGGTCTGGTATGAGTAAACGGTTTAAGGTTGTTTAACTTTGAAAAACGTTTGAAAATAAAGGTATCACGTAAGACTTCCCACAAATAAATACGGGTATGTTTTTACCTTACGCTAAACAAAACATTTCATAGGAAATCCAGTGATATTATAATAGTGTCTAGGGTTTTCAAGTAAATAGAAAATAGCCGAAATTGTTACATGATTAAATTCCAGCTACTAGCCACGAAAGTGGGTAATACAAATCAAAACCGTAGGGTCTCGTAGGGAAAATGGATTTCCAACAATGGCAGGGCTACTGGGGTACCGCCCGTCACAGTATGTGGCCTAGATCACCGTACCGAGGATTACTACCTTCATCCCCTGCAACACAAGGCCGGAACCATTCCTTACTGAACAGTCCCGAACAAGATAAACCCCGTGGTTGGCGCGACCAACCACACACTAAGCCGAATTATAAAAGGGACATCTAGACAGGGGAAATATCTTGTCCTGCTTAGGCATGACCCACTTAACCTTGCTGCATCTCCCCTGTTTTAGCCATTCCCGGTTGATGAGGCTTGAGGCTACGATTACCTTTAAAGAACAAATCACTTAGAATGCTCATCGTCCGCCTGACGATGTGCTGAAAGCATTCAATCCATACAAGTTCGCTCCGGGTTCGAACGAAACCGAAGGCATTATCTCGTCACGCTCATTTTGGAATCATCCTCAGAGTCAAGGACGATAACCCTTGCATTCTGAAAACTCCAACTCGATCACCATTTGATAAGTCGCGACCTATCGTTTAATTTGGATCGATGTGGTTTTCGGAGAATCAAGATTGATTCTTCCGATCCCGGTCTCATCGGATCCAAACGCCATTTTAAGGGCCAAGTTGTCTACTTAACAGTTTAAATTTAACAATTGAATTCATATAGCAATTTAACACAGAGAAATAACAACAGATAAATCATATAGCAGTTTAACACAGATAAATCATATAAAATCATCATAGAAATATCCAGAATATCACATAACATCACAGGATAGAAATAATCATCAATTCAATCAAATAGAATCATCGATTCATATCAACATGTCATTTGATTTATTTTAAAACTTAATTGCATGCTTAAAATAAATCATATTTTATTTTTGCTTAATTAATTATTAATAAATTACTCATTAATTATTCACTTAATTAATGAATTAATTCTTAATTACTAATCAATAACCTTAATTATTGATTTATAAAACTCAATTACACATTTAATTATTATTAAATGCTTAATTAATCATTAATTATTAATTAACTTAATCGTTTAATCATTAATTATTTATTTAATTTGTTAACTAGAATTAATTAAATTCTTAATTACAAATGATCTTATACAAGATTATCATTAAAAATTTTAATTACTAATTTGACCAAACTCTAAACTACTTATTCAATAACAGTTATAAAATTAATTACATACATAATTAACCTTCTTTTTAAATTAATTACTCAATTTTGTTTCAGCAAAGCTTTAAAGTTTATCAGGGCTCAAAACAAATTGGTTAACACTTAATAACATAGTTTTATACTTAACTTATTTTACTTTAACTCAACATCATATTAGTCGAACTTCTGGAAACTTAAACCGAAGTAAACATAGCATCACACTTGGGTCAAACTCGGTATCATCCAGAAATTCTCTCGCATCACTCCCTCATTTTAATTTTACACGCGCCTAACACCTTCTTCCCTCATTTTAATTTTACAGCAAGTTTCAATTACACTTGAGTAAGAAATAAACATCAGTGAATTTCGCACCCAAACTCACACGAAAACCCGAAGCATCCAACCAAAACTCTTGAGCATAACTCGAGACAGCGCCCTCCCCTGCAAACGCTGATACGCCGCCGATCTGTACACGTGTACAACGCCACTTGTGGCTCCGGCAAGCTTCCATGACTTCGAGCAAATCCCAATTAGCACGAATACGAGAAAAACAAAGTCACAGCACCATCAAAAATTCGCATTCGAAAAACTACAGTTCGAACGTAAGAAGACAATCAACCTCACGGCAAACAAACGCCTTGCCACCAAAACGCAGACCACCGGAGATGATGCAAACTCGTCTACACCACGTCAACGTCCCCAGCAACCTTCCCACTAAGCCATGAATCACTCGATCATAGGTACGAGTCGAATTTCAAATTTTATTGACATGGACATAAACCTGCAGTAAAACCCTATATTGACCTCATACCCCAAATCTATGCAATGGAAAAATCATTCAATATTTTCCTTAAGATCACTGATCATTATACTAACTTCAGGTTAAATTGTAGCATTTTATATTGAGTAAATTTCGAGAATTTTGATAAAGTTCAATTCTGGTTCAACATCAAACTACTCTTGATGTACTGAGCTAAAAATTCCCATTCAACTTTTAAAAATCATATCTTTTAATAATAATTCATGATATAAACTTGAATTGGTTATTTATGACATTAAAATTTTATCAAAGAACAATTAAAATATCTGTTAAACTAGTTACAGAGGTATATTTATTATACTTAGTTTAATTAACTAGTTAAGAACATTTAATCCTATTGTTTAAGTAAAATACTTACAGATTAACACTATTTGATGAGCCTAATTTATGTTTAGACCAAAAGCATGTACTGTATAACAGAGTAACATATAGCAGAGCAGAGATGAAATGAATATTTGCAAACACAGAACCATATCATCATAAAACACATACTACCCTGTATTCAATGAAATACCATACTGCTTTTTAAAAAAACAACTTTGCAAATTTATATGTTTACTCACCTAAAAGCAAATTTGAACAGAAAGTGAAGACACTGCAGTTGAAATTTCCCTGAAACTCTTCCTTGTTTCCTGTCTTCTGTTTCCTTTTTCTTTGTTTGATTTTCTGTTTTAAATTAACATATATTTGCAAAGCAAATAGATGTGTTTTCAGGTTTGATTTTAAGCTAAAGTTTGTATAAACTAATGATATATAGGTGTATATATATAAAGAAGCTACTGATCAGGTTATAACTGGCTAGCCACTATGTTTGACCAAACAAAGATCTTAGTATTCAATTTACTGCAAAATGAAAAGATATTGTGATCTCGGCTGCATGTACTTGTTTAAACAAGAAGTTAGGCTAATTAATGTTTTTGCTTTTAATTATGGTAGCAAGTAATAAATGTTTACTGATAGTTGAATTTTTTTTGTACAAAGATATTTATGTTATGTTCGGCCAACATGTTTTGTGTTAACGCCTAAATTTGAACGCTAACACCCCGGTGTGTAGATGACTGTTGTGAAAGCACCACCCGTGAATACGGGAACAAGATACAAGTAAAGAGATTGCAGAAAAGCAGTAAAAACACAAGTTTTATAGTGGTTCGGCCCAAAATCAGGCCTACGTCCACTTAGATTCTCTTTATTGCTGATATGAGTACAATTTATATCACTTTCTTCAATTACAATTAACTTCAGACAAATAGCTCAAACTCCCATGAAGAATAATCTTTCGAATTCATCTTGAATGATTGTGATTCTTCTTTGAAGTGTGTAGTAGCGTCCTTGGAGTTTGGAGTGCTTGGAGTGTTGCTTGAGTTGAGAAAATGGCAGAGTAACGGTGCTTCGAGAATTAGCCCCCAAAGGGTCCTTTGAATGTTGGTGATGGTCGTGTATTTATAGAGGTTCTCGGTGTTGAGTTATAGGTAGTAGCCGGGTCAAACTGGGTCGTGAGTTGGTGCCGAGCTAGGCTAGGTCGTAGGTCGCCCCCCCCCCTCTCTTATGCATGGTCTTCAGTTTAAGTTGACGTCACGTGCTAAGTCCTAGGTCGTTACCGAGATAATGTGTTACGTGTTAAACTCCTGCGCAACTTCACTCCTCAAATCCATAGATCGGTCACGACTCATCATGAGTCATAAGCCGGCCACGGTTTAGATTGGATGAGTTTGTGCCTGATATTTAAGTCGGCTAGCATCTTGGATAGTTAAATCGGTAAATAGGTTAAGTCGGTGGGCTTTTATAAGTTTTTAGATCGGGTCCTTCTAAGGCACTAGATCGGTAGCTGCCTTAGGTCGTAAACCTTGTAAAGTACTAGGTCGGCTTCCATACTAGGTCGGAACTCTTCTTAGGTCGGCATAGCCTCGTTAGACCGGCATCCCTTCATGCTTTAGATCGGTATCATTTGGGTTAGCATGCTTCATAAGGTTAAACAGTTAAGTCGTCATCCCTTCAAGCCTTAGGTCGGTGTCCTTGTAATTCCCCTTAGGTCGGTAACCCTATTAGGCAGTTAGGTCGGCAACCATGTTAAGTCGGACCCTTTGTTATCTCTTAAGTCGTTAGGCTAGTCTCTTCTGAGGCACTAAGTCGGCACCCGTGATAAGGCATTGGATCAGTACGATTCTTAACCAGTTAGGTTGGCATCGAATTAAGTCCTGAGCTCTTAGATCGGCAAACCCTTTGGGTTGTTAGGTCGGCATAGCCTTAGGTCGGCAACTCCTCTGGGTCGTAACTTTCGGCCGAGGCAGAGTTAACATTTGCCCCTCGAAGTACACGCCTATTGGTTAGGTCGTGTGCTTCGATATTCTTTAACTCGTCCTCCACCAAGTCGTTAAGTATTTAGACCGTACGCGATCCAACAGTTCTCCCCAATGTAAGGTATAAAACATCCATCCTCTTCTTTCTTTTCATCACTTACTCCTTTGCTCGATTTCGCCATTAAAATTTTCTCAAGCTCTTACAAGCGACCTCATTCCAGTCGATCACCGATAATCACTACTATCCATTGCGTAAGTGAATCCGTCCCCTTCTCGATCATAGGTTGCTGTCGGTTCATGAATTCTGTCATTTGAATACGAATCGTTTCTTTGCGCAACATTCCATCACGAATCCCACTATACCTGTAGTCGATGGAGTTTAGGTTACTCGATTTTGGCTTCAGATGATCGTTGAGATGATGAAGATGGTTTATCACTCAGGTTCAATGATCTCTGAAGGCAGAGCAATGGATTTATGCAATTTGGAGCTGTTTTATTGGGTGACCCGATAGCTTGAATGAAGGCTGCTGTTGATTGAATGACTATCGGGTTAATGGGTTGAAACCGAAAGAGATGTTTGACTCGGAAGTGGCTCAGTGAATTTGGGTGGCCTAACTTTTGGCCGATCTGACCTTGAAATGGCCTTAAGTTGTGGTTGAGATAATATTTGAAAGAAACTCGCCGATCTGAACAAGGCTTGGACCGTGGCCGAGTTAAAACTTGGGGAAATTTCGGCCTCTTGAACTGGAACGTGCCTTCTTATTTTTCCCCTTGCGACCTAGGGAAATAAGTCGCCAAGCTGAACCACCTAGACTTTGACCCGTTACCGACTTAGTCTTATCTCGCATGAGACTTTTGACCCGTAGCCGAGTTAATCTTATCTCGCATGAGACTTTTGACCCGTAGCCGAGTTAATCTTATCTCGCATGAGACTTTTGACCCGTAGCCGAGTTAATACTTAGGCTCTGGACGTATTGACATTTAGGAGCATAGGCCTTCTTTAAGTATTCTGACCCGGACTACCGAACTAAATTGCCTTTATTTTGAACATCTTGAACTGCCCTAACTTAAAATTTGTTTGAGTCTCAATGTATTATCTCACAGATCGTATTAACTTATAAGCTGCTAACCTGCTGAAAATAACAGACAAACAAAGAAAACCAAGGCGCACATACTGCCATTGACTGCCCATATCAAATGACAGATTAGTCAAGACAAGATAAGAGACATGAAATGTTGTGAATTAACTGACTAAAGTAAAATATTAATGCAAAGTATCAACAATTTGAAATGATTTGTTTGCATCCACATTGTATTTGCATAATCAAACTCAAAACAAAGATTCCTGGTCTTTATAACTAACAAATGTTTGCTAGGTCTTATTCCAGTTGCCTTTGCTTATTGTTTGATTGATACTTGTACAACACTTCACACACTTTAGGAAACGTGCACCTTCATGTTTGAATATCCAGTTGTTTGTGTAGAATGACTTCTCATCAACAAGAAGAAATGGTTGCTCAAGAGGAAGAGACTTTCCCGGTGGTTGTTCCCATAGAGAATCCTCCGGAGAGAACTTCAACCATTCTAACCCCAAGAATGTTTATTCAGATACGCACTCAATTCGGCTTTGCTGGAAGTGATGTCTTATTGCCCGGGCCAAGCGACACTGCCGATAATCCTCCTTACGGTTTTGTTGCAGCCAATCGCCAAATGTGCTTAAGTGGGGCAATTCCCCCTTTCAATGACTTCCTTCGAACTCTTCTTCTCCGGTTGACGATCTCTCCATTTCAACTTCATCCTAATGGTTATGCCATCTTGATGGGGTTATGTGTTTTGTTTAGAAGAACTCTTGATCGCCTACCGAGTTTTGAAGAAATTCGTTATTTGTGCTCATTTACAAAGAGTAAAGATCATCCTTCACTCATTATTGTGAGAAGTGCCAGAAACCGCAAGCTCCTTTCCGATCTCACTGAAAGTGTTCATGGATTTTTGAACCAGTTTTTCTTTGCTCGCTGCCCTCCAGGTTTTTATGCCATCTGGAGAATAGGAAGTAAGACTAGTGTTTCCATTTTTTCGTTTTTGAAACTTTTTCCGAGATCCGAACTTTTAGTTGCTAACTTCATTCTTTGCTCTTTTCAGCACTTCCTCTCCCTTCTAGAGATCCGATTCATAAACAAGTTTTCGAGAGGTTGAGTGCCGTGGCTGCGGAAGAAAGGAGCATAAAATTTCTGCTGAAGGATGAATTTTTACACCAATACGGGCTTCTACACGCTTCTCGTTCTACGCATGCCCATGAAGTTCCAACAGAAGTTCCCGATTCTCCGACGAAAACTCCTGACGCCCCGGTTACTGTCGAACAACTCGCATCAAAAGAGTCTAATATTGAAGCTTCATTGGTGAAGTGTTCCACTTCTACCGACATTATGGGGTCATCCAGTAAGACGGTGCTTGCCCCGATCGAGGAAGAAGAAGAACCTTCACAGCCTCTCGGGGGATTAGCTGATGTAGGAATTGAGAAAACAAGTCCCACCAAGCATGATGGTGACGATGTTTATGAGGGGTTGAGCGACATAATAGTGACTTCGCAGGAGCTTTTTAGAGATGACGTATCTAAAACTATCTCTCCTGTAATTGAGGCGACGTCTCTTCTTCGACAAACGCCAACACAAACATCAACTCCTCATACCCAAGCTATCATCACCTCTACACCAAAGAGTGGTTTGTAGCTTAATGCGTGTAGCTTGCACATCACACAACACTTAGGATTTTTTGGCATTTGTTCACATTTAACTTCTTTTCTCTGGAAGTTTTTAAGACTTGTTATTTTTGCCTTTCAGATTCCTCTATGGGGCGCAGCGGCAGCGGTTCTTATTACAAAGACTTTCGACGCTATGGAGGGCGTGGCAGCTATGATTACAAGCAATACTATACCGATTCCAGAGAGACCAATGAGCAGAGAGCTGCGCGAAAAGCTGAAGAGAGGAGAAAGTATGAAGAACGCCACGAGGGAGCAGGCACGCGATACGAATCCTTCCCAAGGGGTGATGATTCCCATAAACGTAAAATGCATGATGATAGGGGGAAGAGCCATATTGAGGATTCGAGAAAGCGGACCAAACTTGGCGAGGAACACGCGCCTGTGACATCTGAGAGACCTGGCGCCTCAGTTTCTACTGACATCCCTTCCAAATCTCCTGCTCTTGAAGGAAGTGCCATTCAAACACTCCTCAACAGGCCTTCATACCATGTTGAAAGGGGCCCCCCGACTTTGCAGAGCCGATTCCCGAACTGGTGTTTGAGGGGGGTACGCTTCGACCTTGATTTGGTCCCCATCGACAAAGAAGCCATGTACAGAAATCTCGATGCTGTCAGGCTTGATATTGACAGAATGTCTGGATGGCAAAAGCTTGTTGATGAACTTCAAAGAGTTAATCGGGCTAACATCGAAGCAATGCTGACCATGGAAAATGATAAATCAGAATGGCAGAAGATTCTTGATCAACACAACGTTGAGATGAAGGAGATAGCCGAATACAATGAAAAACTCGAAGCCGAAGTAAAGCAGCTCAAAGATGATCTTGCCTCTTCTACTAATACTTACACCCAAAGAGAAGAGGTATTGCAAAAACAAGTGCGAGATGCGCACGCCAGCCAGAGGGACGCCGAAGCTAAAGCTGAGAGGCTAGAGCAAGCTGTAGAGAACCACCGCACTGATGTCACCCAGTTGCAGAATAAACTGAGCGCCCGGGACATGGAGATTGAAGCGCTAAAAGCCCAACTTGCTCAGACCGAAAAAGATCGAGATGAGGCCATGGCTGGTAAGATTGCAGCCGAAGAAACTGTTCAGACCATGGAAACCGACATCAATTCGACTTTATTCGATTTTTATGTACACTGTGTCTTGGGACGCGGCGGCCTCTCTTTTCTTGGTCCTAAATATGAAATCACCCTGGCCGAGGTGTGGGAAGCTGCTCTTAGCATGTTTAAAGACGCCGGGTATGGCGATGAAGATTTTGAGGCGCGTTACCTGGATGAGGAAGCTCGCGCTGCTCTTGTGAAGGGGCAAGAACAACTTGCCAGGATGAGAGCTGGAATGGCGGAAGAGGAACATTCTGGAAAGGAATTACCACTTACTCCCTCTGTCCAACCTCCAGTTTCTCCCGTGGTTGACATCACGGGTTCTAGCTCCTACACTCCGCTGCGACTAAGATAGTAACTGAAACTACAAGTGCACAAGGCGGGGATGAAGGCGGTGAAAGCAACGAAGCGCAGCGATATGAAATCAGCATCAGAGATCCAACTGCCCCAGGTAAACTTGACACCGGACCAGTCCAAGTGGTGAACTGCTCGTTTGCTCCTTGTGAACTTGACGATCTTCTTGATTATTTTTCGAATTTCAATGAATTCCCGACTTTTGATTATTCTTCAAATGTCAATGAATTCCCGACTTTTGACGAGCCGTCATCCCCTCTCTTTTCGAAAGATACTGATATTTTAAGTTTTTTCTCCTTTGTAGTGAAAGCACCGAGCCAAACTCAAGCTTCTTCTCCCCCGGTTATCCTTCCTCCATCTCTTCAAGTGGCGCCTCCTTCTGCCTCGCAACCTGGATCACAGGAAGAACAAATAGAGGCTCTTCACGGCTTGGATGATCCCATCGCTTCGCAAGAGCAGAAAGATGAGAGACCTGAGGGAGGTGACATTTCCCCGGAACGGACTCCTTCTGACGACATTGTCCTATCAAAACTTGTCACTCCGGGGAGTGAGTCTTCCTCACAAAGGAGAGAGAAGCGCGGGACATCAAAGAGGAGGGGGAAGAAAATCACCGCCACTGAAGAGGAGCCGGAAGTTGAACCGGTTACACCTGCCTCTCCTACTTCCCTTATACCCACTGGCCGACCTGAAAAGCTGGTTATTCGACCGAGTAAAGGGTCCAAAGGAGGGAAGAAGAAGTGAAGATTTTAGCTTTTTGCCTTTTGTATGAACTGGCCGAGAGTTGTGCGGGTACCGGCCCCCGCTTTTATTTTGAAACCTGTATCTGCATTATAGTTGAATAAAATGATTCTTTGTTTGTACAAACTTCTGTTTGAATTTGAGAATGCATTTACTATTTATTTTTGCACAAGTTTGTTTATATAGTATTGCAGCGGGCTTATGGTATGTTGCTTGAGTATTACTTTACTGAGGCAGCTATGCTACTATACCATGTTGCCCCCATACCTTAAGCTTGTTGCAATATTTTATACTTCGAGGGGACTTGCACTCTTATTTGTTAAAGAATAATTATTTTATTTTTTAAAGAAAATTTTTATTGAGTACAACTCCCTTCGTATAAGTTTTTACGCTTTGTCGTTTGAAGAAATCACTTTTCTCTTTTGCTTATGTGCATATTTTACCAAGTGAATTCCTCTATGTGGTAAAGCGGACCTCTGAAGGGTACTTTAACTTCTTTTCTTTTTACAATCATTTTCCATTTGAAAGTTAAAGTACGCTTTTTGATGAGGAATTTTTTTTTATACAGAATTGTACCTCTGAGGAGGGATTTTTCACGTTTCAACACTTGGAAGTTTTATTTCAATCTCGGTGAAACGTGTGCTTTCAAGAAGGTCTTTGTTTTTGCATTTCAACTTTGGTGAAGTGAAATCCCGAAGAGCGGTTGTTACACTTCAACTCCTGGCGAAATGTGCCTCCGAAGAGGGCTTTTATTTTGTTTACATTTCAACTCTGGTGAAGTGAAATTCCGAAGAGCGGTCACAACACTTCAACTCCTGGTGAAATGGGCCTCCGAAGAGGGCTTTTATTTTGTTTGCATTTCAACTCGGGTGAAGTGAAATCCCGAAGAGCGGTCACAACACTTCAACTCCTAGTGAAATGGGCCTCCGAAGAGGCTTTTATTTTGTTTACATTTCAACTCTGGTGAAGTGAAATTCCGAAGAGCGGTCACAACACTTCAACTCCTGGTGAAATGGGCCTCCGAAGAGGGCTTTTATTTTGTTTGCATTTCAACTCGGGTGAAGTGAAATCCCGAAGAGCGGTCACAACACTTCAACTCCTAGTGAAATGGGCCTCCGAAGAGGGCTTTTATTTTGTTTGCATTTCAACTCTGGTGAAGTGAAATCCCGAAGAGCGGTTATAACACTTCAACTCCTGGTGAAATGTGCCTCAGAGAGGGTTTTCATCGCCTGGAAGTTACTCTCTCATGGTTGGAGGGTCATGACTCCTCCAATCTTTTTTGTTGAGTAGAGAACTTTCTTTTTTGTGGCGTATGACCCATTAGAGGTCTTTTATCCTCCGAAGAGTTGCGCCTCCGAAGAGGACTTGTGCCGCTGATGGTAGCTTTGGTTGTTCCTCTGTTCTCTTGCTTATGCCTTTTCAGCGATCCTCTTTTTTTTTTTTTTTTTTTTTTTTCTTTTCAAGTTTTCATTCCCCTTTCTCTCACAAGTGGCTTGTTTAATCCAAGGAAGTGTACTTCATTGCGAGGCAAGTTCGTGAGAACGGGCACTAGCTTCCTAATTGGATGTTTGTTTGTTCAAACAATCTCAATTTATCAGCAAGGGCTCGTTTCTATCGAAATCATTAGCCGTTCAATTGAAGTATTTCCTATCTAGGATTTGAATTCGGGGTCTTTGTGACTTGAAATTTGTTTGTTGAATGATGGTGAGAATCGCTCGGTCTTATTATGCGCAAGTTTTATTTCCATTGTCTGCAAAAATTTAAATCGACATTTTAGCAATACATTTTATGTATTTTTATATCGAAAACAAAGCAAACATATAATGATAATAAGGAACACAAGATTTATAGTGGTTCGGCCATGAAATTGGGCCTACATCCACTTTATATTCTTTCATTATTTACTTGCATCAGTTTCACAATTGCTTTCAATTACAAGAATCATACTTTCATAATTCTTTTTACAATTTTTCAACAAAATTTTCAAGTAAAGTATGGACGCAAGTGGTTGCTATTCCATGCCCTTGGAATTTGATCTCCATCAACGGTGGTGAGCTTGAATGTGCCGTCAAGAAGCTTCTGACCTATTACATATGGTCCTTCCCAATTTGGCCCAAACACACCTGTCGCGGTCATAATTCTTTTCAGGACTAGATCTCCAATTTCAAAGTTGCGTTGACGAACTTTGGAATTGAAATGTCTGGCTATCCTTTGCTGATGAGCTGCAACTCTGAGGTTAGCTTCATCTCTTTTTTCATCAAGGAGATCCAGCGCTTCAAGTTGCAACTTTTCATTTTCTGCTTGATTGAAATGAATTCTTCTGTGTGAAGGGACCTCTGTTTCAACCGGGATCATTGCTTCCGATCCGTATGCTAACGAAAAAGGAGTATGCCCAGTTGCAGTTCTGTGAGTAGTTCTGTATGCCCATAGTGCAAGTGGTAGTTTATCGACCCAACCACCTTTTGCTCTTTCAAGTTGCTTTTTGATGGTTGATTTGATGATCTTGTTCACTGCTTCCACTTGCCCGTTTGCCTGCGGATGAGCTACTGCCGAAAAGCTTTTCTGGATTTTGAATCGTTTGCAAAAATCCTGGAATTCCTCGCTTTCAAACTGAGTACCATTGTCTGTGATTATTTTCTGAGGCACACCGTATCTGCAAATGATATTCTTGGTCACAAAGCTTATCATTTTCTTAGAAGTGATAGTAGCCAATGGTTCATCTTCAGCCCACTTAGTAAAATAATCAACTGCAACAATAGCGTATTTAATCCCTGATTTAGCAGTTGGTAGCGGCCCAATGAGATCCATTCCCCAAATTGCAAATGGCCATGGACTGACCATCTGTGTGAGTTCGGTAGAAGGTGCTCTAGGAATTTTGGCATATCTTTGGCACTTGTCACATTTTCGGGAGTAATCTGCAGCATCCCGATTAATTTCTGGCCAAAAATATCCGTATCGGAGAATTTTCTTTGCTAGTGTTTGACCACCTGAATGATCACCGCATTCTCCTCCATGCACTTCAGCTAGGATTGTTTTGGACTCTTCCCGGGATACACATCGAAGCAATGGCATTGAGAATCCCCGTCTGTACAATCGACCATCCTGAATTACATAGCGAGAGGCCTTCCTTAGAAGCTTTCGTCTTTCTATCGAGTTTTCTGGCAGAGAACCCCTGAGTAGGTAATCCAGTATTGGAGTCATCCATGACTCTTGTTCTTGAGATACATTCATAATCCAGTCTATATCCATCTCGTCTATACTTGGCGCTGAAAGGACTTCTACAGGGACCAATCCCAATAGTTGAGCTTCACCAGAACTTGAATACTTTGCGAGTGAATCTGCCTTCATATTCTCTTCCCGAGGAATGTGGCTTATTGAATAGTGATCGAGTTCATATAGGAGTTTCCAAGCCTTTGACAAGTAGGAAGGCAGGTTTCCACCTTTCGTTTGAAATTCCTTCTTGACTTGGCATACAATAAGCTGAGAATCACTGAAAATTTGTAATGCTCGAATGTTTAGCTCTTTAGCGATTTTCAGACCTGCAATAAGAGCTTCATATTCTGCTTCATTGTTTGTTGAAGGAAATTCCAGTCTTAGTGCATAACATAATGATCGACCTTCAGGAGTTTCAAGTATCACTCCGGCTCCTGAACAGTAGTCATTTCTTGCGCCATCAACATACATCTTCCACTGGATTGGAGAATCATTGATCGCTTTTTCCTCACCATTATCTTTCTCTGTGAATTCTGCAATGAAATCAGCTAAAGCTTGTCCGTTGATTGCTTTTCGGGGGTGATAGGTAATGTCATATTGACTAAGTTCAATGTTCCATTTTAGAAGACGACCCGAAGTTTCAGGGCGAAACAGGACTTGCTTCAGAGGTTGATCAGTGAGTACTTTGATAGGATGAGCTTGGAAATATTGCCTCAGTTTCCTCGATGCAACTAGTAGGCAATAGGCGAGTTTTTCCAACTTGGAGTAATTCAGCTCTGCCCCAGTGAGTCTTTTGCTGATATAGTAAACTGGATGTTGAATCCTTTTGTCTTCCCGTATCAGCGCTGCACTTAGAGCATGAGATGATACTGCCAAGTATATAAGAAGATCCTCACCATTGCCTGGCCTAGAAAGTATCGGAGGCGTTTCCATATGACGGATCAACTCTTCAAAGGCTTTTTGGCATTCGGGAGTCCATTCAAAGTTCTTCTTTCCTTTTTTCAGGGCATCGAAGAATGGGATGCATTTATCAGTAGCTTTGGAAATGAACCGACTCAGGGCGGCGATCTTTCCGTTGAGACTCTGCAATTCCTTCTTTGTTCTAGGAGCTTTGACTTCTTTCAAGGCAGTAATTTGAGCTGGGCTAGCCTCTATGCCCCTAGCACTGACAATAAAACCTAAGAACTTTCCGGATTCGACCCCAAATGTACATTTCAGAGGGTTAAGTTTCATTCTGTATTTCCGGAGGACTGCGAACATTTCTGCTAAGTGTTCAATATGATCCACTGCTTTCCTGGACTTCACTAACATGTCGTCGACGTAGACTTCCATAGTTTTGCCCAATTGCGGTTTGAACATAGCATTAACAAGTCTTTGGTAGGTTGCCCCTGCGTTTTTCAATCCGAAGGGCATAACTCTGTAGCAATAAAGTCCAACACCTGTGATAAAGCTTGTATCCTCCTGGTCTGGCTCATGCATCATGATTTGGTTATAACCGGAGTAGGCATCCATGAAGGATAACAATTCATGTCCCGCAGTTCCGTCTACCAGTTGATCGATCCTGGGTAATGGGAAGCAATCTTTGGGGCAAGCCTTGTTTAGATCAGAAAAATCGATGCACACTCTCCATTTTCCATTAGCTTTCTTGACCAACACAGGATTCGAAACCCAATTCGGATATGTAGATTCTCTGATGAAGTTATTTTCCATGAGTCGATCAACTTCTTCTTTTAATGCTGCTGACCTTTCTGGACCTTGGGTTCTCCTTTTCTGTTTAACTGGCGTAAATTTTGGATCAATATTCAGAGCGTGTACTGCAACTTCTGGAGATATCCCACACATATCGGCATGAGTCCAAGCAAAGACATCCAGATTTGCCTTCAGGAAAGATATCAAGATGTTCTGAATTGACACATTAAGCTGTGAACCCACATTCAACACCTTATTTGGATCTTTTGGGTCAACAGGTACCGGAACTGTCGTTTCCACCGGTACTACTCTATTCTCCCCTGTACTGGCTTTTCTGGGATCCATTTCTTTCCGTGCCCCGCTGTGCTCGCCAGTGCAGGGTCCGCTCTGTAATTGCTACAAGGCTGGTTCCTTGATGCGGACTGGGGTTGCCGCATCCTTTCCCATTTCTCTTTTTCTTGACTCTCGCAGCTCTGTCAAATAGCACTCTCGCGCAGCATTCTGATCCCCTTTTATAACTCCTACTCCATTGTCAGTAGGGAATTTAATAGTGAGGCACCACGGGGCTAGGATAGCTTTGAATGCTGCGAGTGTTGGACGGCCAAGAAAAGCATTATAGGCAGAAAACTCATCGACAATCACAAATGTTTGCTTTCGGACCACTTTCCTTTCTCCTTCCCCAAGTTCTACAAACAAATCGATGGTTCCTACTGGTTGCTTTGGCTCCCCAGTGAAGCCCACGATTTTCTGTGATGAGGCTTGCACATCGATCATAGGGATTCTCATCTGGTCAAATGTCTTTTTGAAGAGGATATTACATGATGCTCCGCAGTCAATGAGGACTCTTCTGACAATGGCTGGTCCAATACCAGCCGAGATGACCAAGGGATCTAAAGTAGGAGCTTCAATACCTGTAGAATCTCTGGCTCTGAAAATAATATCATCACTGAAAGTTTTTTGTTGTTTAAGGGGCGTAGTGTCTTCTAGAACAAAGACGTTTTCTTCGGCTGGAGCATATTTCAAAGCCCTGGAATATCTCTCCATCTCACCCCAACTCTTGCCAGCTGGGTGAGGTCCTCCGGAAATGACATTGATAACGGGCCTTCCAGATTCATGCCCCGTAGCTTTCTCACCTGCCCCAGGCTGATGAACAGGAGCCCGCTGCCCCTGACTCGATGATGCAGGATTGTTGCTATTCTTTTTCACAAATTGCTGCAACTTGTTTTCTCTTAGCAACTCTTCAATCAGATTCTTCAGCTGGCGGCATTCATCAGTTTCATGACCTGGTTGATTGTGGAAGCGGCAAAATTTCCCACTTTGTATGGCTTTTCTCCCAGTTCTCAAAGGGATAGGTTTAGGGAAATCGACGGAATCTTTGGTGGCAAGGTAGATGTGCTCCGGCGTATGTGATAATGGAGTATATTCTGATGGCTTGAAGGACCGGGGCTTTTTCAGATTACCCTGTTTCTTTCCATTATTATTCTCCCTTTTCTGCCCCACCGACTCATTCTTGCGTGGAGCGACAGTATTGTCTTCAGCTTTTTCCAACACTGCCTTTACTGGCAAAGGACGACTTTCCAAGCGAATGAATTCGTCCGCTTTTTTGTAGAACTTCTCGAGAGAGGTTGGCTCCTTCATATTTAACCATTTCCCAAATTCGCTTGACTTATCAATAGCCCTCATCAGATAAGTCAATATCATTCGTGGTTCAGCATTGTCCACCTCAGCCAATGCTATATTGAAACGGTTCAAGAAAGATCTGATAGACTCCCCAGGATTCTGCTCTAAACTGGACAATGACATGATATCCTTGGCCTTCGAAGCATATAGCCTAAACTGCTCCTTAAATTTTCTGGTCAAGTCTGAAAACTGATCGATAGATCGAACTGGCAACTTGGTGAACCACAGTAAAGCCACGCCTTCCAGGTATACGGGGAAATATCGGCACTTTATTTCGTCGGAGGCCCTGGCACCTGTCATGTGCCAATCATATTTATACAAGAACTCATTCGGATCACTTGTCCCTTTGTAAGCTGGAATAGTTGGAGGGACAAACTTCCTTGGAAATTCCGCCTTCAAGATTTTTCCAGTAAACGGAGTTTTACTTGGAGCAAAACCCCATTCCTTCTCATCTTCAACCCTTTGCATACTTTCTTTCATGATCTGCCGGACCATTCCAGAAAGATATTCCTCATCATGCCGAGTTCTAGATCCACCGGCGTCAGGTACTGCCTGCTCAAAGGGACTAGTAGGCCTTTCAGGAGCATTCCTTTCATTAACATCATGAATGTTGCCAGCATAGTTCCTTTCATTGCCATCCGGTTGATTGTTTGCCCCAAGTAAGTCGTTCAACTTATTCAGAATCAGAGCATTCTGGGCACTTTGAGCCTCTAGTTGTGCATTTTGGGCGTTTATCTGCTGGTTTAGCCCTAGAATCACAGCATCCAATTCCGCTTTTGTAACTCCAACAGACGGAGTGGGTAGATTAGGCACAGGGGAAGCGGAGGTTCCCTCTTGAATGTTCCCAGATCTGATAGATCTACTTTTCCTTCCAGGAGCCATAATCTCAGATATACTTCTGGTTTTTAAGGAAATTCTTTCTTCTAATCTCTGCGAAGCAATGATGACAGCTGTCCTGAGTTCAATTCTCAGTGAAAGCACCAAAAATGTTAACGCCTAAATTTGAACGCTAACACCCCGGTGTGTAGATGACTGTTGTGAAAGCACCACCCGTGAATACGGGAACAAGATACAAGTAAAGAGATTGCAGAAAAGCAGTAAAAACACAAGTTTTATAGTGGTTCGGCCCAAAATCAGGCCTACGTCCACTTAGATTCTCTTTATTGCTGATATGAGTACAATTTATATCACTTTCTTCAATTACAATTAACTTCAGACAAATAGCTCAAACTCCCATGAAGAATAATCTTTCGAATTCATCTTGAATGATTGTGATTCTTCTTTGAAGTGTGTAGTAGCGTCCTTGGAGTTTGGAGTGCTTGGAGTGTTGCTTGAGTTGAGAAAATGGCAGAGTAACGGTGCTTCGAGAATTAGCCCCCAAAGGGTCCTTTGAATGTTGGTGATGGTCGTGTATTTATAGAGGTTCTCGGTGTTGAGTTATAGGTAGTAGCCGGGTCAAACTGGGTCGTGAGTTGGTGCCGAGCTAGGCTAGGTCGTAGGTCGCCCCCCCTCTCTTATGCATGGTCTTCAGTTTAAGTTGACGTCATGTGCTAAGTCCTAGGTCGTTACCGAGATAATGTGTTACGTGTTAAACTCCTGCGCAACTTCACTCCTCAAATCCATAGATCGGTCACGACTCATCATGAGTCATAAGCCGGCCACGGTTTAGATTGGATGAGTTTGTGCCTGATAGTTAAGTCGGCTAGCATCTTGGATAGTTAAATCGGTAAATAGGTTAAGTCGGTGGGCTTTTATAAGTTTTTAGATCGGGTCCTTCTAAGGCATTAGATCGGTAGCTGCCTTAGGTCGTAAACCTTGTAAAGTACTAGGTCGTCTTCCATACTAGGTCGGAACTCTCCTTAGGTCGGCATAGCCTCGTTAGACCGGCATCCCTTCATGCTTTAGATCGGTATCATTTGGGTTAGCATGCTTCATAAGGTTAAACAGTTAAGTCGTCATCCCTTCAAGCCTTAGGTCGGTGTCCTTGTAATTCCCCTTAGGTCGGTAACCCTATTAGGCAGTTAGGTCGGCAACCATGTTAAGTCGGACCCTTTGTTATCTCTTAAGTCGTTAGGCCAGTCTTTTCTGAGGCACTAAGTCGGCACCCGTGATAAGGCATTGGATCAGTACGATTCTTAACCAGTTAGGTTGGCATCGAATTAAGTCCTGAGCTCTTAGATCGGCAAACCCTTTGGGTTGTTAGGTCGGCATAGCCTTAGGTCGGCAACTCCTCTGGGTCGTAACTTTCGGCCGAGGCAGAGTTAACATTTTGTAAGCTACAAACTTTTGATTTATTATATTTGTACAAGATACTGTTTTTTTTTCAGGTTTGTCTTTTAGGTTTAGTTAAGTTTTAATATATTGAGGTAAAACTGTTTTGTCTTGTGCATATGAATTTTCCTGCAGCACATAAAATTTCCATTCAATTCATAGCATTGATTCAAAGATATTTATTTCATTCTCTTACCTTCAGGTTTATACAACCTGGTTAAAATTTTTGTGGTGTATAAATTCAAATTTCAGGTTATGCTTTGTATTACTCACCTTCATATAATTTGGGTAAACTTATCATTGTCATTTTTTTTTATAGTTTCTAAATTCTGTTCTATTTGTAATTTCAATTTCAAACAGTTATTTATAACATTCTATTGGTATACTTATATTTCTAGTTCCTACCTATACTTTATAATTATGTTCTTAGGTCCACTTTATATTTTATAATTTATGGTTTACTTATGTTTATAATTATGATTCATACTTGTTTTCCATGTTTATGTTTAATAATACTATGTTTATTTATTTAAATTTCATCATCTTACAAAATAACATTGTATCCATATAAACTATCAAATAACAAAAATATAAAGTCTTTGATTTGATTTTATTGAATAAGTCAGATTTATTGTAATGGTTTTGAAGTATTCTATTTAAATTTTCAAATCATAATTTTCTTTTATAAAACATATAACTATTAAATATCCAAGATCTCATCAATTTAAACATTGACAAGCTTATATTTAATTTAAATTAGATTAAATATTTATTAAAATATGCTGTCAAAAATTACGGGTTGTTACAGAAATCCTTACACAGTGCTGTAAAGCTTACTCAAGATGCCCAATACCGCCATGGCAGATACTCTTCAGATCTCAATACTCGAACTTCTTCCACCAGTGGTAATCATGCTATACACACTACTACCTCTACTACCTCTAGAACTCATGTTGGCAAACCCGAACAGATAACTGGAAAATAGGTAGATGTATATATAAATATATGTATGTATGTATGTATGCATGTATGTATATATACAAGTATGCTCTCTCAAGAAAGAAATCACTCCAAAGCCTAGGTATTCACTCAACCTAGCGCTCTGATACCATAATGTAACAACCCGCCTTTCATTCCACAGAAAGACGCATCATTAAAAAGAAAAAAGGGACAGAAAAGAGAAAAGATAGAAAAGAAAGAACAAAACAACATCAGGATCTCACAGTAGAATGAATAAATTATATTATACCACATAAGATAATACATAGTATCATATACATCAGAGTTATACATCTCTTACAAAACAAACTTGACAGTTATAAACACCCGTCTATTATTACAACTCAAGAACATCACAGAAATACAGTACAACACTAGCACAGCGGAACCACTATATATCTACAAACGCCGAAGCCTCTTGCTCCATATCTCCACAAGTATTCGTCAAAGCTAACCTGAATCCCTTGGCTACTCGTAAAAATTTGAGTACCCAAGAGTTTAATAAAATAGAAATAAACTTCAGGTCAGACATGGGTCTGGTGTGAGTAAACGGGTTAAATTTGTTTAACTTTGAAAAATCTTTCAAACAAAAGGTATCTCGTAAGACTTCCCGCACATAAACACGAAAAAGTTTTTACCTACGATAACCAAAACATTTGATAGGAAATCCTGTGATATTATAATCGGGTCTAGGGTTTTCAAGTAAATAAGAAATAGCTGAAATTGTTACATAATTAAATTCCAACATTCTAGCCACAAAGTGGGTTATACAATCAAAACCGTAAAGGGCACGTAGGAAGAATGGGTTTCCATCAATGGCAGGGCTACTGGGGTACCGCCCGCCACAGTACGTGGCCTAAATCACCTTACCGAGGATCCACCCAAAATCCCCTACAACACAAGGCCGGAACCATCCTTTACTGGATAGTCCCGAATAAGACAACCCCGTAGTTGTTCATGACCAACTGCCCACACAGCCGAATAAAAGGAACTTCTAAACAAGGGAAAATCTCATCCTACTTAGGTGCGACCCACTTAGCCTTGCTGCACCTCTCCCGTTTAAGCCATTCTCGGTTGATGATGCTTAAGGCTATGATTATCTTTATAAAACATATCTATTTTAGAATGCTCATCATCCTCCCGACGATTTTCTGAAAGTATTCAATCCATACAAGTTCGTTCCGGGTTCGAACAAAATCGAAGGCACTATCTCGTCACACTCATTTTGGAATCACCCTCAGAGTTAACGACAATATCCCTTGCACTCTGAATCTTGATCTCAAATCTGAAAGTACTATCTCTGTTAAACTCGTATTGGAAACACCCTCAGAGTTTTAACGACAACTGCCTTTCCTCTAAATCTTGATCTTTACTTGAGATTCACGACCTATCATTTAATTTGGATCGATGTTGTGGAATTTCCAAATTTGGAAATCCGATCCTGGTCTCACCGAATTCCAAAACGCCGTCTTAATGTCCAAGTGATTTAAGTTTGAATAATTAATTCAATTTAATACGTTGAATTCACACATCATCATTCGCATATAAATATCACACATTTATGATAGCTATAACCAATGTCACATCATAGAACATCATAGATTATTAAACTATAAGTATCAATCAATCAAGACATTCTACCCAAATAAAACATCCACAGACAAAAATCATTAATCCATATTATAATTAATTTAGTCAACTTAAATTAAATTAATTACTTGAGAATTAATCACCTATCCCTACTTAAACAATCATTAATTAATTACAACCATTTAATTAATTGATCATTCTTTAATTACCTTATAAACCAATTAATTAATCTTTAATAATAGATTAATTATCTTTTAATTATTCTCTTAGTTAATCATCCTGGATTAATTATTTTAATTACATTAAGTAATTAGCCTTTAAATTAATCACACAAATTAATTATTCTTTTAACCATTTAATTAATTAACCTTTAATTACTTTTATTAATTAATTAACTATAATTAATTACATTGATCCTTAATTAATTACGTTAACTAATTCTACTATAATCACTTTATTGATTAACTATCTTTTTAATTATTCTCATTCATTAATTAACTAACCTTTTAATTATTCTCATTAATTACATTAATTAATGATCCTTTAATTACATTTATTATTTAATTATTCTTCTAATTAATTTCATTTAACAAGAAATCTTTAATTTAATTACATTCATTAATTACCCTTAATTAATTACTTTCACTAATTAACTAATCTTTAATTATTTTCATTAACTAAATTAACCCCTTCATTAATTACATTAATTAATCCTTTAATTAATTACACTGAGTAATTAACACTTAATTACTTCCACTAAGTGATTATTCTTTTATTACTTTCCATTAAGTAATTCCCTTTAATTACATCCAGTAATTATCCATTAATTACTTCACTAAGTAATTACACTTCACTAGTTAAATTAAATAATTATACTTAACCCATCATCAAGTAATTAATTCCCTTAAATTACTTCGTTAAGTAATAACCCTTTTTATATTAAATAATTAGCCCCTAATCATTAAATTAATTACATTAATTAATTCTTTAATTAATGGCATTATGAAATTTATCCTTAATTACTCCCATTTAATTACTCCCATAAGTAATTATCCTCTTTAATTAATTATATTCCATAATTATACGTAAATCTTTTACACTATGTAATCACTTAATTAATTAAGTAATTAATACTTAATCCACTTCATGAGGGATTATCCTTAATTAATTTAACCAATTATTTATCTTAAATTAATTACCCTAATTAATTATTCTTAATTAATTAGTGAATGATTCCTAAAACAATATTATTCATTAATTAATCCATTATTAAGTAATTATACTTTGATTATTGACATGCAAAATTATTTTGAAATCTTCTGACTAACTAAAGTTTAATCACTTTCTAATTCATCATTAAATCATACTTAAGAATTTTATTAAGTTAATTATCCGAATAAAATTATTTTAAACAAAACAAATTTTAAACATGTTTTATCTTTTGAAAAAAGAAATTTAAATCTTAAAAAGCTGTTTCAAAACTTGTTTTAAAATTTCACTTGGAACTTGGAATCATTTTTATTGAAAACTAAAAAAATTTTAAAAACATGAAACCTGGTCTACACATTTTCCCTTTTATAAAACTGTTCATGTTTTCAAATTTTAAAACCCTGGTTAAAACATTTACAAACACCCGATTCCATAGCATAAACCTACGAATGCAATCTCGAGTCACTCACAAGCCTCCTGCCACTTCGAGTCATAACCAAAATAACACGAGAACAAAACCGAGCTAAAACCTTCTTCTTCACCTACATAACTCTAGACACACGCAACTCCACCGTACAAGTGCATGACGACAACGCACACCTCCGACCATCTTCGGCACTCACCAACCTACAATCGACCTCGAAAAACATCTCGACTAAGCAGAACTACGAAAATCGATGGCTAACCAAAAATTGATAACTCGATCAAAATGGATTACGAACTCGATCAGAAAACCACCTCTGGCCGTTAACTCCAAACCCCAGGCCTCACGCCATTCAACCTAAATCAATGCCACGACATCCAGCTTTGATTACCCCCTATGCGATCCATCCCGTTGTACTGCCCACGCCGTACCAACCTCGTCAACTCCGACGATCAAAACCATCACAAAACCCTATTTCCTCGCTCTTGCCCACGACAGCCTATAATAAAACATCCTGACATTTTTCCAGAAATCCCCGATACCTCGACCACATCCAGGCCAAACCCCGCCGCGCGCCTCATCGCCGATCGATGGCAAATGATGAAGTCCCAAAATCGACCATCTCGAGTTTCCCCGACAACCTCATGCCTAAAAATCCAGATAAATTCAAGATCTCCTACCCTGAATCCATTCATGCAATCCAATCTTGAAATTGTATTTATAAATTTTTGACCATTCTCTGATTATCACAATATTTTCTGATTTCTGAAATAATTATTAAACTAAAATCATTGAAACCATTTTTAGAGTTGATATCATGTTGTTATAATCGTATAGCATTCAAAGATCAAAGTTTAGGATTGCTTGTATTTGGAGATATGGATTTTTAAAAGTAATTCAAGAAATTATTAAACAACGAAGACATATATATAGACACATACAGACGTATCCACAATATTAATATCAATTCAAGTTTATATGCATGCTAAAACATCCATGCAATCCAACATTGTCTCACACATTTCACATGTATCAAAGTTAAATCTTAGATTTAAACTGTTTTTAAAAGAAAATAGGTTTACTCACCGTTATTAAAGCAAAGAGACAGTTTTTCTTGATTCCTGGAAAGGTGCATTTGATCTAAAATCTTGTTTAATGAATTGATATTTGAAATCTTTCTTGTTGAAGCTTACTACTTGCATATCTTAAATCTTGTTTGAACATTGTTGGTGTTTACATTTGATTCCAGGTTTCAGTTTCTTCTTTGAATTTAGAAAAGATGAATAAGAAAAAAAGATGGAGGAAGAAAGGATTTGAACTGAAAGTCTAAATAGATCTCTTCCTTTAGGTTTGAGAATATATTTGCATTTAAAATTTTCTTTTCTTTTTTGAAAAAATATTGCTGCCACTTGTTGATTCAAATTGACAAATGTATTACTCATTAATTCCTAAGTTGACAAGTGTGAAAAATAATATATATATATATATATATACATATATAAATATTTCTATGTTCAAACGTTAATATATTATGTTTAGAGTTTAAAATGTACATATATACAACTTTTATACATATATATCTCAAAAATCTTATATACTTACAAACTATGTTTTAAATGTACATATATAAAATGGTACTTAATTCATGAGATGTTTAAAAGAAAATATATTTTAAATCTATATATATATATATATATATATATTATAAAGTATTTTAGTTTAATAACTTCTAAAAGAAATCACAATAATTTTTTTATTAAATTCGTATAAGCTATCACATTTTAAAAATAAATATCTATCTTATGTATTTGAAAATATAGAATTTTATTTTTAAATAACTTTTGAAAGATATTGTATTAAATTCAAAAATTATCTTCTAAATCACAATATATACATATACATATATATATTATAAATTTGAAAACATATTTTCTAATTAAGTTTAAACCAAAACTTTTCTATTTACAATATATACAAATATATATACATTATAAATAGAAACAATTTTAATATTAGCTTTCGAAATTATTGTATTGAATTTTAAAACAAAATTTCAAATCACAATATATACAAACATATATATTATAATTTGAAAACATGTCTTATATTAAATTAATACCAACGACTCATATTTACAATACATATATAAATTTACAATATATATATACCAATATACATTATAAATAGAATATATTTTTATTGGCTTTAAAAGATAAATTTTTATCAATTATATATTTTAATTTTGAAAAGATAACATTTGTCAAATTAAATAATTATTAGTTTCGAAAGATAAATTCTGTTAAATTATATTTTTAAATCAATATTGCATATTCAAAAATAATTATTAATGGAAATTATCAAATAAATATTGCCCAAAATTCCGAGAAATCACATGCAACGGGACTGGATATAGATGTATCCATTGAGACTGGAGTACGTGACGCTCTCCAAATGTCGGGTAGTATATTACTCATGACTACAAGTGGCACGTAGAGTTACTTACTAATAGATACTAGATAACTATGGAACGATTCATTCGATATTTTTTGTTAGTTAACATAACTAAGGTCAAACAGAAAATATCGATGTGACATATTTACATAGTTCTCTCGACTTGAGAATACTGTGGATCTTCAATATGAAAGCTCTACTTTGATTAAAGCCAAAACATGGAATGGCGTCCATCAAATGACTATTGTTCGGTCGAGTGGAAATATTTGAAGTAAAGCACTATTCAAGAGAGGATTTGTCTCCTCGGTTATATGCTGTTAGTATCACTGTCAACGCAAGTCAACTCAAAGTCTCTGGCTAGAGCATTCTGGTTAATAACAATTATTATTATTGAAACAAGGACTTTGTATTTGGACGATAAAGTTGAATTTAGATGAGGTTCGAATTTTGACCATTACCAAATTCCATTAGTCCAAAGTGATATAGTTCTCACGAAGAGAATTAGTGTAAACAAATGTCACAACCGGGTAACACTTATTAGACTAAAATTGGATTTTACCGAAATGAATAAGCGATAAATTTGGCCATAATGTCATACCATCTTCTAGGTGACTTATGAACGTTAACATTAAAATATTTGGACGTTAACCGCTGACCAAATTTACACCCTAGAGTTACACAACCGAAATGTTGAATCCCTTAAGACCAAGCGATTTAATTAGTTTATAATTGTTATAAATTAATTAAATTAACTAGTATATACGAAATATTATTATAAAATTTGAATATGATTTGAGAAATAAATAATGTTATATATATTTATAATAGTTTTAAATATATCGATCGGTATACAATATCGACAAGCAATTAAAATAGATTTAATTGCATAGTATTTTGGCTTGGGCTTAGATGAGTTCAAGGCCTGTCATCAGGGTTGCAAAATTTTGGTTTTGGGAAGGTCTAGAGGTGGCTAAAGCATAGGAAATTGCCTTTGAGATATTGGGCTAAGATCAAGTGAGAATGGGTAAAAAGAATTTCTGCGTTTCTCTACAATACAACCCTATACACACACACACATGTATATGTACATATGTATGTATGTAAATGTGTGTGTGTGTGTATATGTATATGTATGTATGTACCTCTAAAAATAATTCCTAACCTCTTTTGGCCACCATTACCTTCTACATTGCGGGTTAAAACATAGCTCTCAATCCGCTCCAAAATTTTCAAATATATTTTAAATTAAAATAATACTATTAGATAGTTAGAGGTCGGTGATTTCAGACTTGCAATCTGACAAATCTGGAATAGTAACAAGTAGTGAAGTCATTGCTTCAACATGGATTCAAAGGAATTATTAAATTGGTAATTTTAATTTATTTTACAGTAATTAAATTATATTGTATGATCCTATAATGAGCAATTTCATATCTATTTAAATATATTGCTACATACATATAGTTAGGTGAGATTTTTTTTAAGTAGATGTAGTTGTCACAAATCAATTTGGTTATGTGCATAATTTATTTGTCATACTATTTGATTTACGTATAGAAAAATGTTGTCTACTGTAAAAAATCTATTTTTGTCATTAATAATTGTTTTATATATATTTATTAATAAATTGGTATATATATTTTAGTGTATATTTCTCTCTCATAATAGCATATATGCCTCTATAAGATATATAAGATTTAAAAAATTTAGTACACTTATTATATATAATATGAATTTAAAAATTCGAAAATTAATTATCATACGTATATTCATATTTTTAAATTAACATTTACTGAATCTTTAAATTGTTTATTATATATAAAATATTTATTGCATTAGAAATTCAATTTTTATTTTTTAAACATACTATACCATTTTAGAAACATATCGACAAAATTTAGGATTTTTTCAATAAAGTTTATCATTTTTTATAATTAATATTATTTTAAAAATATAAGTCGATATCACTCAATATATATATCGAAGATTATGAATCTTCAATATAATGTTGTCCTCTACCATATATATATATATATATATATATATATATATATATATATTAATTACTTACATACTCCTTAGTTGTTGAGCAAACTCAAGCTGGGGATGTTATGTGTAGTATTGTTAATATATTGAACATATGAAGTAAGATAACTATATGTATTTATTGAGCAAACTCGAGGTACATAAACTATACTTAATCCATCACGACATGGTAGGTATGAGTGAATAATCTCTTTCGATTTGTTGAGAAAACTCAAGGTCAAAATGAGTTTAGAACAAGGAAAAATGGGTTAGGAGTTGTATGTGATACAACTGATAAGGAGTTATCCATCGTTTGTGAGGCTGTGATTTGTTGAGCAAACTCAAGATCAGAATACCAAAACAAATGAGTCCTAACACCCGCTAGCAAAGTTGTAAGATTTCTATGTTTCATCTTAGGGTTGGGAGAAACATAAAAGGCTAGTGGGAGCCTTATTAGAAAAATGAAATGGTAACATTTACCCTTTGTAATATTGTAAAAACATATGCAATATAATGTTATAATTATCTGTAATGATAAGTTTGTGCATTTAATATGATTGATGAAATGTTTGCCAATTAACATATATAAAAACAAACTAGATTGAAAGTTGACAAATAAAAATATAAAAGATACTTACTAATAATGCTAATTGCATGTTATATAATTTTCTATACCCATGAAAGTGCCTACTTTCAACTACTTGATGCATTCGTAAGTTGGTCACTTATATTTTTGTTTTATTTAGACCGTGTATTGCATTTTATGAGTTTTTGGACTCTAAATGCAATCCAAGACTATGAATATTTGATCCATGCACTTTCTATAAATGTTTTATGGTAAAGACTAATAGTTTGTAGGGTACAATATTTCTATGAAGTTAGTTCATTTTAAGTAAGCTAATAAACAGTAATTTAAAATCATATATTAAACTTGAATGAATTCAAAAGGATCATTTTTTGTTAATGTAACACAAGACCGTAAACTATAAGATACATTTAAGAGCTCGATCGTTGAAATGTCATCTTGATCGGTTTACAAAAAGTGCAACATATTTGATGTCTTAAATGTTAAGAATAAACGAATGTGCTTTTGTAAAAGGTTTGTTATGATATTGTAGTAAGTTTTCTCTTGAATAGTTTGACCATTTGAAGGAAAAACGAATTTATAAGAATAGATATAATTTAAGGCAAAATTGGAATGAAGAGAACGAGTAGTCGTCACTTCTGCTTCATAGAGAAATATTGGAAACAAGAATTGTAATACTAATTGATACTTAATATTGGAATATGAAGTATGATTCTTATTCCGAAATTTATTTTCACATACAAAATTGTTTTAACACTTGTTTCTTTGAGTTCCAGATATTTGATCAAAGAACTCTCCACTGTAAACTAGTTGCGGCACAGGAAATAAGTAAACAATATTAAGGGAATGGTGGACCTCTAAATTTAATACGCTATTATAGTAATGGTGGAAATAGTAGGAGTATGCCACATAGCACCTAATGATTGCATCAAATTACGAAAATTATTTTAGTAAAATGTACCGAACATTATTTGTGAAATAATGTTTATTTTTGGTATTAATTGAAAAATAGATATAACTATATTTTAATATGAGTATTATGAATACTCATTATGAAATAGAACTATATTATGGAATTTTTTTCATAGTAAAAGTGATGCAACAAAAAGACATATGTGTTTAAAATTATTTACAGTTGTTTTGGAATTATAGACTAAGTCGTAGTTTTGAGAAATAATTTTAATATAAGATTATGAATCATATGATACAGGTTAATTATAACTCGAATAATTAATGGCCCATTTAGTAGAAGCATCATAAGAGTTTATGAACTCTTTGAATTAACATATAATGATGTATGCAATCACAAGTCTATTAATACCAAAAGGGTTCCACATACTTTTTTATATTCATTGATGATTTATTACCAACATGTACATATGTATTATATACACATGTAGTAAGTTTACGATAAAATTATAAAATATAAAAGAAAAGTAAATAAAATAACATGCAATAGAATAAAATAATTTGACTTGGTCGAATAAGTGAGTATATTGGAAAGAGTTCCAAATGTACCTAAAAATGAATATAGATTCAATCTCAAAAGTCACTCCGCTATGTGATGCATAATGGTGCATTGATAAGGAGTAATCAGACAACGTTGGAGAATTTACGGTTAATTGTGAGTGAATTTGGGCTAGTTTCTTTCTATAAGGTCATGTACTTAAGAGTAGCACGCAAGGTTGATATAGTTTCATCTAAACAATAGTTTACAAAATCATACAAGATAAGGGTTTGTAAGAAATCTCGATACATCCTATGCCAAGGAGTTAGCAGGTTGTGCGAGTCGAAAGATTGCACGTTATAACTGTTCATGTGGGATCTTGTATGAATCTTCAAAAAAAAATTTGGAAAGGTCTATCATCAAATGACATATTTATGTTTTGAACATAATTTTTGTAAACTAAAATTAGTTTTATAAATAAAAAGATTCAGAAAGCATTTATGAATCCCTATTCTATTTGCACTAAGAAACAATTGTTGTTTCAAGATATATCAACTTCATTGTGAACGAATTTCTTTGAAATTTTTTTGGTATTTAACTAGAATTGGATATGATCCATAAATAGAACTGATTATATAAAATGGAGTGAAATTAGCTAACCTAAATGAACACATAGAATTAGAATGTCTAATAAGTATTCTCATACATTGAAGAGAAACTATGAGTTTTTAATTAATGTCAAAAATATACATTACTCGCAGTTGTTCAATTAAACCATTAAGATTGTTGACTCTATAAGGTATGATGCACAAATCTGAAAGAATTCCAAGTACGCTATCAAAATATGATTTCGGTGGTCGTAACCAAAGTGATGTGATCAAATGGTCGAGATTATGTCTTTATTGAAAAGACTAATGTGGTTGGAATTAAATGAGCAATATTTATAAGAATAATATCGCAAATTTCAATTGTTGAAATTAGCATAACGAATTCGGTGGTCAACATGCTCAAGTTAATTCAGATTTTCTCATAAAATTATCACTTGATAAGACTTAGTGTTTGGTACTTATGTATTGAAATAGAAAATTTTAAATAATGATTTGGAGTAAGCCGTTTACACATCTTAACCAAAAATGCGTCGAAGTCTGTGGCAGCGATATTGAGTTTCTGAGTCTTTGGATATGATCCAAGAAATGATATGAATGTATCGTCTTATAAGCATCAAGATTGAATAAGTATTTTGATAGAAATAAATACTTTTATTTTCAATCAAAGTGAAGAGGAAGCATGTGCTCATAAGAAAGAACGTTAAAAGGTACATTGATATTTCTAAATTATAAGTAAACAACATGTTGTTGATTTTAACAATATGCTTTTATTAAAATCAATTTTAGTTGTTTTAATACTCAATTTGGATTGTAAATGATGTGCTTTTATGGTGAGTATAAAAGATATAGGGATTGTGTCCCAAAACGATATATAAGAGCACCCTATTAAAAAGAGATCATGTAAGTTGGATTCCTTGTGCATTAGCAATAGGAATTATCATATAGGTTCTGTGATGTAAGATATTGTGTTTTGTTTATGTATTCGATACATGGAGAAAATATAAAATCCAAATTGATATCATTAAATTGTTGTTTGAGGTGTTCTCGTGTATTTATGAAATATTAGAGAATTGTTTATATAAATAACGAATTCGTTATGATGGAATGTTTGGACACAAACTTTTATAAATGATATTGAGTATAACAAGTCAATGATAAAATTAAAGTTAAGAGTCTTTAATTTGAAAATGTTTCAAATAAAAGTGATTATGGTCTACTCAACGAAATGTTGAGAGCATTAACTTGAATAGCGCTATAATTAACCAATGTCTATAGATATAAATGCATAAATTTAAAATTGAGCCAAAGGTGATTGCAAATGTTGAGAATCCCATAATATTATAAGATATGTAACGACCTAGAATTTCTGTCATTTGAGATTCGTATGTTTAATTGATTTAAATTATTAACAAGTAAAATTTGTAAGTCGAATAAATTTTATTTTTAATATCTGGATTTAAATGGATAATTAAATTGATAATTTAATATGTGAAATTACAGAAATAATTGGAAATTGGGTTTAATATGATTAAATTTGATTTGTAAAGTTGTATTAAATCATAATGGAGTTAGAATGATGTTATAGAACTTTTAAAATTGAATTAAAGGTTAATTTGTGGAAATCGAATATTTTAATATTTAATTGACGAGTAAAAATAGTCATTTTTCAAACAGTCTCGGATTTCGACGAAACTAGTTTCATTGGATCCGTAATGTTAAATTATTGTAAGGTTTCAAATTTCGTGTCAATCGGATTTACGGTTTGTCTAGGGCAAGCTAAAACGCACTGAAATCGGTTTAAGTGAATTTTTAAATTTAAATAGTCGATTCAAAAACCTATCTTCCAAATATGATCGAATTGGCTCCCGATAATATTCCATTGCGTTTGGAATGGGGTAAAACATTATAAACGCCAGGCGGCAAGCTTCGATTGGAGTTCGGAAAATTTCGGGATGAATAGTGTTTCGATATTTTCTATAAAAGCCCCCAGATTTTCACAATTTTCACAAACCCTAACATCTAAGCCCTAGCCGCCACCTTCCGAAATTTAATGGCCGAAAATTTCGAAACTTCTCTTAATCTCTCTCAATCCGTCAACAATTATCAGAAAGCTTCAACTACAAACTTCTAGAGCAGGTTGAGATCTTCCTATCCAACGGGTAAGATCGTGAATGGAGACACGGATCAATGGCAATCCACGTTAAAAGGCCGCACGTTTCGACCCGATTTCAAGGACATCATAGAGCCGAGCTTTCCGTGGTTCATTCTAAAGGTGGTTTTCGTGTTGGGCTTCGATTTGAGGGTCGTCGATCATCTCCAGGTGGCTCAAGGCGGTTGCGTTAATTAAGGAAGAGGGGGCGGCCGATGGGTTGATGTTCGTCCGTGCGTTACTGTTGGGGAAGATGAAGAAAACAGCAGCCTGGATCTGAAATCTCAAAATCGAACGGTCCAGAAAATAAAAGGTTTAAAAATAATATAAAGAAATGGAATTTATTTATATATGAAATCGTTTAAACTTTGAAACATCATATCTTTTACATACGAGGTCGAAAAATGACGAAACGAATTGCGTTGGGTTCGTATTTGCAAATACTACGCGATGGAACTGGATTGGAGTTGATTGGAGCTAGTGTGAATTTTGGGTAAAATTAAACGCGCGTTTAATTTTATTCGGAATAAAATGCTGCAACTGTTACTTGAAAACAAGGTGAGAACTTCTCACTCAATCGAATCTGTTTTAATTTAAATTTTAAATAGTTAGATTTAAAATTGCTTGATTGTGTTGATTGTATGCTTGGATGATAAATTATTATCTATTGTTTTGAAATAGACCCTATACGCCGTATATTAAGCGAATGTTATTTATTAAACATATATACCGCGATATTCCAACTTGAAGTGGAATTGGTATTATATATGTACTTGGAATTGATTTCCCGAATTATATAGCGGACGAGACTTGCTTGTCTTAGTGAAATGTGATGGGGGGTTCTCGCTTCGCGTTAGGTGGCGAACGGGAGACTCTTACCCCTCCACATCCTCTTTACGGGGTTGGTTAGGCGTAACCCGTGATAGTCGAAAGGCTGGCCGTAAAAGCAAGTTTCGGGTACCAGTTGTAGCCACGGTGAGTCTGGGGTAGTTGCAAAGCCTACTGGTCTCCGCTGCCTCGGGTCGTTACAATGTGGTATCGGAGCATTTGGTTAAGCGACAACCTTGGCTCTGTTGGGTGTTACTCATTAGAATAGAGTCAGCAGTACTCTAGAATGAGTGTGAGTGTGATAATAGATATGAGCGCGTATTTGTTATTGAATATAAAAAAAATTATATTTTGTTGGCTGGTTTGTTGAGTGGTATATGGACTCTGGTCGATACGAGTAATTAACGTTATTGATAGGAATCTCCAAACACTTGTACCGAACAAATTCAACACAATATCGTTTTAAAATAGGGTAAATGAAATAATTTTACCTAAATTATTTTCGTATAAAAAAGAATTATTATAATATATGATTGCTTGGTTGCTAGAAAGTGATGATATTAAATTATTATCATTAATGTTGAAAAAGAAATTGAAATCATAACTCCAAAGTTAAGAAATAAATTCACATACAAATAGAATTGGAGAATATAAATTGAAATGTGATTTGTAATTTGAAGTAGAGTTCCAGAGGAATATTTGGAAATGTTTTGAAAGGGTTTGCAATTTGGAAAAGATTATATTCATTTTGGTTTGAATAATTTTCAAGGGTTTTGGAAAAAAAATTTGAAAGGAAGAAAGCACTAAACTCTTTTCGGTCGCTGGAAAATAATTCTGGTATGATCGCGACATCATCGGTATTCATTTTAGGATTTCCAAAAGAGGGATTGCTGCCAAGTTGTTTTAAATGGAAGTTGTTTGGAAAATATGGGTTTGGATTTTGAAATTCAAAGGATAATTTGAGTTGGTTTCAAAAATGGTTTTGAAATGTTGGAAAGACTCTAGAATCTGATAAAAATAGTTATGGAAACTAAATGTTGAAATTCATCTTGAAATTGCAAGTAAATTGAAAATTTGTCAAGTTGAATCAAATGAAGCTAAGTATTAAAATAAAATTAGTAAGTAAAACTAATTGAAGAAATGACAAATTTAATATGGGTTGAAATGAATTGAATTCAACATTTATAAATGAAGGGTAAATTAAATTTCATATGGAATTTTAAATCCATTTTAAATGTAAGTGGTTATAAACCGAAATAGTGAATTGAATTGTGTTTGGGAACGAACAAAAGAATGAAAACTGAATATCGGAAACCAATTTGAATTGTGCAAGATGAATCAGTTGTGAATGAAAAATAATTGATAAAATTCAATATTCAGAAGGTAAACTGAATCCAAATAGAATTAAAATTGTAAATTGAATTCAAATGAAATTGATAATGTAAGACTGAATGAAAATGGATATTATGGTTAGCAGGATATACAGGTGGATTAGAGGAAATTGGGATTTCGATTTCGAAGATAGATAAAAAAATTGAATTGCTCGACAAAAGGTATGTATTTCAATTTCAGTACCAAAATTTGATGATTTTCTTGCCCAGCCACTTGGCCTTTTCTTTTTGAAATCTGTGGGCCGTGGTGCCATTTTTATTGTCGTGAGCTTGCGGCGCAAAGGAGATGCTGGTGAAATTTTTCAAAAATTTAAGGCGTTAGAATATTTTTGAGAAAATTGGAAATTTTTGGAAACTATAACTTTGATTTTGGAGTGAAAAGTTAAACGATATAGTTGGTTTTGAAAAGATAACTAAGTATGATTTTAAAACTTAGTAAAGTTATTGTAAGAAATTTAGCTATGAATTTTAGAAAAGTTAAAATGTTTAAATGAATTTGGAATTTAATTTGAACAAATGGTTTTGAAGAGTTAATGGATTTCAAGACTTTTTCTTACTTGGTAATTTCGAGGACGAAATTCTATTAAGGGGGGAAGTTTGTAACGACCCAGAATTTCTGTCATTTGAGATATATTTAATTGATTTTAAATATGAACAAGTAAAATTTGTAAGTCGAATAAATTTTATTTTGAATATTTGGATTTAACTGGATAATTAAATCGATAATTTAATATGTGAAATTACAGATATAATTGGAAATTGGGTTTAATATGATTAAATTTGATTTGTAAAGTTGTATTAAATCGTATTGGAGTTAGAATGATGTTATAGAACTTTTAAAATTGAATTAAAGGTTAATTTGTGGAAATTGAATATTTTAATATTTAATTGACGAGTAAAAATAGTCATTTTTCAAACAGTCTCGGATTTCGACGAAACTAGTTTCATTGGATCCGTAATGTTAAATTATTGTAAGGTTTCAAATTTCGTGTCAATCGGATTTACGGTTTGTCCGGGGCAAGCTAAAACGCACTGAAATCGGTTTAAGTGAATTTTTAAATTTAAATAGTCGATTCAAAAACCTATCTTCGAAATATGATTGAATTGGCTCCCGATATATATTCCATTGCGTTCGGAATGGGGGTAAAATATTATAAACGCCAGGCGGCACACTTCGATTGGAGTTCGGAAAATTTCGGGACGAATAGTGTTTCGGTATTTTCTATAAAAGCCCCTAGATTTTCACAATTTTCACAAACCCAAACTTCTAAGCCCTAGCCGCCACCTTCAGAAATTTAATGGCCGAAAATTTTGAAACTTCTCCTCTTAATCTCTCTCAATCCGTCAACAATTATCAGAAAGCTTCAACTATGAACTTCTAGAGCACGTTGAGATCTTCCTATCCAACGGGTAAGATCGTGAATGGAGACACGGATCAACGGCAATCAGCGTTCAAAGGCCGCACGTGCGACATAATTTTTGAGGCCATCGTAGGGCGAGCTTTCCGTGGTTCATGCTAAAGGTGGTTTTCGCGTTGGGCTTCGATTTGAGGGTCGTCGATCATCTCCAGGTGGCTCGAGGCGGTTACGTTAATTAAGGAAGAGGGGGCAGCCGATGGGTTGATGTTCGTGCGTGTGTTACTGTTGGGGAATATGAAGAAAACAGCGGCCTGGATCTGAAATCTCAAAATCAAGCGGCCCAGAAAATAAAAGGTTTAAAAATAATATAAAGAAATGGAATTTATTTATATATGAAATCATCTAAACTTTGAAACATCATATCTTTTTCATACGAGGTCGAAAAATGACGAAGCGAATTGCGTTGGGTTCGTATTCGCAAATACTATGCGATGGAACTGGATTGGAGTTGATTGGAGCTAGTGTGAATTTTGGCCAAAATTAAACGCGCATTTAATTTTATTCGGAATAAAACGCTGCAACTGTTATTTGAAAACAAGGTGAGAACTTCTCACTCAATCGAATCTGTTTCAATTTAAATTTTAAATAGTTAGGTTTAAAATTGCTAGATTGTGTTGATTGTATGCTTGAATGATTAATTATTATCTATTGTTTTGAAATAGACCCTATACGCCGTATATTAAGCGGATGTTATTTATTAAACACAATACCGCGATATTCCATCTTGAAGTGGAATTGGTATTACATATGTACTTGGAGTTGATTTCTCGCATTATATAGCGGATGAGACCCTATTGCGCCGCATAATAGTAGATAAAATTTTATATAATCCCATGTACCGTGATATTCCGTCTTGAAACAGGATTGGTATTTTGCTAACATCTGTGGATGCAGGGAAACAGGTTGGAGGGATCCAACTGGATTCCTCAACAGTATTGACTTATTTATAGATATTTGAGATATATTCTGTTATCATATTGATATATGATGTTTCGATGCTGTGGTTGATGTTTTGGTGCTATTGCAGCATTGGGCCTATTTTTGGATTTTTAAAAATGTTACAAGTAACGATTTCAAATTTAAAAGGATTTTCAAGTGATTTTTGAAAGTATATATTTTATTGAATTTTGGAATTGATTCATTTTAAATAAATAAACGTTATAATTTTTATGTTATAAAAATTATGATTTGTGTGAAATATAACCGAAATGTGAGTTTTGAAATAAGTAGTTGGTTAATTTGTAAAATGGTTTAAATTGGGATTTTTGAATTATTATAAACAGTTTGCATAAAAGATTTATAAAATTGATATTTATAAATTAAAATATTGAAATTATAAAACGAGTTTTTATAAGTGTTAAAATGAAGTATAAATGGATTTCATGAGTGAATGAAATTTATAGATTTATAAATTGTGAAGTTATAAAATGAATAGATTTTGTAAAATAAAAGATTTATAAGTAATTAACTTATAAATTGGATGTTGGCATGTAAATAGGATATGGATAGAATTTGTTAATAAAGTGATTTTATAAGTTGAAGTTGTTATAAAATAGTAATGGAATTTATAAACATTGTTTTATAAATCCTAAATCGACTTATTTTGATAAGTTAATTATTATAGCTTATTAAAGGAGTGTATTCATGATTTTGTGACAATGGATAATCCTTTAAAATTATATATGTAGAAGTGTTGAATTTGGTAAACGATTTATATTCACGATTTTGGACATTGAATAATATATTAAAGAAATGTTTAGGAAGTGATCTTTTAAATAGAGTTAAAACGATTTGAAGTTGTTTTAAAATGTGTTAAGGATCTAAACCATAGATTTCAACATTCATTGTTGAAATAGACCTTTTTGAGAAACAAGGAAAAGATGGACTATAACACTGTTATAGTAAATGATTTTCGAAAGGAAATGTTTTTATATAGTTTTGGGATTTATATAGCTATCTTAATTTCGAATCTCTATACTAGTGATTTTGGGTTGTCGTAACGATGTTTTACGCAACATTCGTTTTGACTCAAATAAATGTGTTTAAGAGAATGTTTTCCTTAGAGAATAAATTATATACTTAATTGTGATTTAAGTATATTGAATATTTTCCAAATGTTGAAAATAAATAGATTTGTGAATTGCTTATTATTAAACAAGTATGGAAATGTTTTCCAATATGAAGTGAAATGTTTTGAGATTATATCTTTTAAAGATAAATTGAAAGTGAATATTTGAAATCGATCTAAAAATCGTATATCAGGGGATATTTGGAAATTTAAATTCACCATGGAATTTATAAAGGAAAGAGAAATTTGTTTAAAAATAAACATTGATTTTTTTTGAAGTATGGAAACAAATTTATGAATTATCTTGTAAAGATACTTTTGAAAAAATAAATAATTTGGGAAATTATTTGGAATCTGGTGATGTTGTGCATATTTATTGATAGTTAAATAACCGACTATCAATATTTACCTTTAAATGGGTATTTGTTGTGATTTGCTTAAATTTGAATGCTACACTTATCTTAAAAATAAGCCCTCGTTATTCGGTTTAACCGGGAGAGGACCTTTGGGTCATGAATCCCATTCCGAATAGTGATACGTCGTAATGGATAGCATTTGAAGACCTGTGTTGAAGACCGGATATTTTCGAAAATGGAAGGATTATCGTCGAATGTCTCTGCATCGGCTGATCTCCGATATAGAGATTTTATCACCCTTTGTGATGGGAAGTCCGGTCGTGATTAGTGAATATCCAGATTGCAAGGGCTTCTTTGGAAGTGCCTTCGGTTCCGTTCGATCCCGGAACAGAATTGTATGGATGTGTGTCTGACGTTACAATTTGAGATGTAAAGTTGGTTTCTATCAAATACATTTCTGTTGGTGACGGAGAATTTATTCTCTTAGCTTAACACCCTTCTCTGAGACGTACGAGCTCAGAGGTTATGTAGTTGATGGTTACTAGTGATATATTCCCAGTTTGGTAGCATGGCATGCTGAGTGATGCTGATCATTTGTTGAAAAGCGTAGCTTTGTGGATGAGACTTCGTCGAACCTCACACCCCGGTAATGGTCAAAACAGGAAAGATGCAGCAAGGTTTTAGGGAGTAGCGCCCCTTAGGGTATGTGCATTTCCTTCTGGATAGAAGTGGTATCATGGTATGTAGCCCAGATACTTAACTTTGGTGGTTGTCGCAAATATATATGACTTTGTGATTGATGTTGGTTGAGGATCCTCGGATAAAGATTGTTTACAACCAGAAGATGGCATACTCGTGTCAGTAGTTACGTACTTTTGCATAGTTAACCCGGCCTTGTCTTGGCAGAGATCTGGTTAGGTTCTCGGGGCGTCTCTCCAGAGGCATTCCCTTGTGGCAATCGGAAGTTCCTTGGCCTGACCATTTGTTGGAAAATCCAAAGAAACAATACGAGCCCTGTACGGTTTTAGTTGTATAACCTAGCATGGAATGTGGCGGTAACCTACTATTGAACATGGTAGCTATAGTAGGCATACGATAATGGTCGTATGTTGGCTAAGATTTATATCATACTTTCGAAATGTTTTCCTACACTTTGCACTTACAGTAATAATATCAAAGAAATTTACGTATCAAGCATATTTAACTATCATAAGGAGAAATCTCCTCCGATTCTGCATTTGCATTGTGTGTGTGTGCAGGAGGCCTTATGGTAGTTACATTTTCTAAAAGCATTGCGGATCTATTTTTAAGATATTTCTTTGTTTGTTTTTTTAAGATAAACTGTTTAAGTTCTCACACCGGTCCCATGACTGACCTAGAGTTTATTGTTTCCTTCCTAAACTCTGGGTGCCTATCATTTTCCACACGGGCAGTCTACAGTCAGGTTATCAGGTCATTCTGGAATTCAGGAGTTGCTGTAGAGATTTGGAGGCAAGCTGGATGGCATGGCGTATCAACTAGTATAGTATTTCTTTTCCGTTGTCTGTTGTTGTAAACTCTGATAATGTAACGTAATGTGATGTAATGTAATAACAGATATGATTCTTTGTTTTAAAGATTATTCATTGATATATTATATGTTGTTCCGTTGCGAAACGTGAGATTCTGTTAATGTTTCTGTTTTTCTTCTTCTTTCTTTCTTTCTTCTTCTACCTCTTCTTCTTTAACCCTAACAATTCGGTTTTTCCGGCCTTCAATTGCTCGGCAGTTGATACAGTCGACGTATTAATGTCGACTTTCGTGCGTCGAAAAATCACGTCGTTACAAGATAACAATGTCATGAAGTTGGTCATGATAGAACTTAATGCTCGCTAGAAGTCGAAAGACATACTTCGAATCATTCCACATGATAAAGGCAGTGTATCAATGTTAGAGAGAGTTAATCGACAAAGTAGATAATTACAACATAATAGCATACCCGTTCACTAAGGGACTACCTAATTGGTTTTGAGAAAACTGACTGGAGAAGTTGGAATTAGATTCCAGAATTGACCCTAAGTGCAAGTGGGAGATAGATAGAGTTAGGGGTATGCACCAGGGGTAATTATGTACTTTGTTACATATATCTAACTCGTTGACCAATATTGTTCAAAATAAAAGGTATTTTCTTCCTATTATACTTGATATAATGTGATTAATTAATTAATTAACTTAATTAAAAGTATATTTAATAGAAAAATCCATAAATGGTATATTTTGTGATGGTAGTTACAAAGTGGTGTAACCGTGAGTAATTTATCACAACGAAACAAATATACCATTTTAAATGTTCGTAGTCAAGATGCATCGAGACCGGATATCAATGTATCCATTGAGACTGGAGTACTTATGCACTCTAAATGTTGGGCAATATATTGCTCATGACCATTAGGGGCACCTAGGGGTTACATGCTAATAGTTACTGGATAACTATGGAACGACTTACTTGATAGTTTTCTATTGGTTAATATAATAAGGTCAAATAGAAAATGTCGACATGACTGATTTATACTGTTCTCTCGAGATGAGAATACTACGGTTTTTCAATATGAACGCCCCGCTTTGATTATAACAAAATCATGGCACGACGTTCATCGAATGACTATAGTTTGGGTGAGTGGAAGTATTGAAGTGAAGCGCTATCAAGAGAGGACTCGTTTCCACAGTTATATGCAGTTAGTATCACGGTCAACTCAAGTCAACTTAAATTCTAAGTCTTTGGCCAGAGCATTTTAATTAATAGTAATTGTTATTATTGATCCAAGGACTTAGTATTTGGACTATAAAGTTGAATGTGAGGTTGGAATTTTGTCCATTAACAAATTCCATAAGTCCAAGTGATACAGTATTGACGAAGAGAATTGGTGTAAACAAATGTCACAAAGGGGTAACGCTTATTAGACTAAAACTGGATTTTATCGAAAATGAGTAAGCGATAAATTTGGCCAAAATGTCACACCACCTGTTAAGTGATGTATGAACGCTAATATTATAATAGTTCAATATTAATCGTTGATCAAATTTACACCCAAGAGTTACAAAGTCAAATGATGAATTCACTTAAGACCGAATGATTTAATTTGTTTATAATTGTTATAAATTAATTAAATTAATTAAAATTTATGAAATTTTAATTACAAAATTTTAATATGATTTGAGAAATAAATAACGTTATATATAATTATAACAGTTATAAATATATCGATCGATATACACGACAAGCGATTAAATTAGATTAATTGCATAGTATTTTGGCTTGGGCTTAGAAGGGTTTAAGGCCCATCTTTAGGGCACGAAATTTCAATTTTGGGAAGGTCTAGAGGTGGCTAAAACAAAGGGAATTGGTTTGGAGATAATGGGTTGAGATCAAGTGAGAATGGGTAAAAAGAGTTTCTTCATTTCTCCCTATTACAACCATGTGTGTGTGTGTGTGTGTATAATTACTAACCTTTTTTAGCCACCATTACCTTCTACATTGCTAGTTAAAACATAGCCCTCAATCCACTCCAAAATTATGAAATATATTTCATATTAAAATAATACTATTCGTTAGTTAGAGGTCTGTGATTCCGGACTTGCAATCTGACAAATCAAGAACGGTAAAAGGAAGTGAAGTCATTGCATCTACGTGGACTCAAAGGCATCATCAAATTTGATAATTTTAATTCATATTACATCAATAAAATTATATTCTATGATCCTATAATGAGCAATTTCATATCTTTTTAAATATATTGCTACTATATGTTCAGTTATGTGAGATTTTTGTAAGTGGATGTTGTTGTCACAAATCAGTTTGGTTATGCGCATAATTTCTTTGTCATGCTATTTGATTCATGCATAGAAAAATGTTGTTTACTATACAGATTCAATTTTTGTCATTAGTGATTTTTTTATATATATTTATTAGTAAATTCACATATATATTTTTGTGTATATTTCTTTCTCGTAATAACATATATGCATGTATAAGATATATATATATATATATATATATATATATATATATATATTATTTAAAAAAATTAGAACACTTATTTTTATATAATATGAAATCACAAATTAGGAAATTAATTATCAACATATATTCATATTTTAAATTAACATTTATTTAATCTTTGAATTGTTTAATATGTATAAAATAATTATTACATTAAAACTTCAGTTTTATATTTTTAAAAATATTATTTAATTTTAGAAACATATAGAAAAAATTTAGGAATTTTTTAATAAATATTATTATTTTTAATAATTAATATTATTTCGAAAAAACAGTTTATGATATATTAAAAACAATATTTAATTGAAAATTTATTCAAAAAAATTTAGAATCTTTCATTCATGATCCTAGAATTTTTGAAATTTGAATTTTTGATAATATTTTATTTTCCATTAAATAATTATTGTCGTAATCAATGTATTTGTTTTCAAAATAATATTTCAACTTTTAAAATCTCAAGTTTTTTTCTAAGCTCTATTTTATAGATTTTTGAAAATTGTAAATTTTGAATTTTCATTAATAGATTATTTTATGTTAATTAGTTATGAATGAAAAAAATTATTTTAATCATAATATATACAAATTAAAATATTAAAATTACTATGTTTGCAAAACTAAGTTAATTCTAAATTATAAATAATTTTTAAAATTGTTCTCTCTTTCTATATAATATTTATCTATATATAAATGCTTTATGGTTCATATATTGTGTATAATATATTTATACATATATATATGTGTGTGTGTGTGTATTGTAACACATATACTTGCACATATTTGGACAGCATACATAACATAAAAATGAGCTAATATGTTTGTTGTGATATAAATCCCAACATCTATATATGGGCATATTATACCTTTCATGGATTATTATGTTACACTAGCACTCACACATACATGTATATGATACATTTATGCATAAACTAAATCAAATAAAATTAATTTCATATCTTAATATATTTGAATTTATATAAATAAATGATTTTATTTAAATGAAATTTAGAAATGTTCTAAATTGAGTTAGACTTCATAGGCCTAATAAAGATCCAATATCGTAAAATTGTTGAAATTCACCCATAATTTCCGATGTGTGTTGATCCAGTTCCAACAGATGCAACTCTACCTTTATTGGAAATTCGCTAGTGACTTCACATATAGATTTTTCTTTCGTCTTTTATTGTTCATACATATTTTCAATTATCTTTATCATGTGTGTTGATATTTGTTTTAATTTAATGCCCATTAAATTACATCTTTGGGTACTCTACCATATATGAACTTTTCAAATATATGAATACAATATGGAAATCTTTTTTTGCTCCTAAATTTCTTTGTTAGACTTCTCTCATTAAATATAGAGCTTCTATTGCAGATCGTACTGCCATAAAACTAAACTAGTTATCAAATACTGATTGTTTGGAAAAAAAACTCAAATTAACACCAATAATGCAACAGAGATGACACAATCGTGTTAATGGTGAGGTAAAACAAAAAAATAATGTCCCAAAATAAGCAAACATGGACCACAAATGCAAAAACAAAGAAGGAAATCACACGCAATATCTGCACTGGTTCAACTATCGCGAAATAGTGTACATTCAACAGAGGAAATTTTGTTACTTTCCCAAAAAATACTAAATTGATAATGAAGGCTAAGTGGAAGAATATGAAGAAATATAAATTGAAAGAATGATACAATCTCTAAATAACAATGAAATTGAGAGTGTTAAGGATATATGACCCAGCGCAAATCTATAATTCGTTGTGAATTATTAACTATGCATATAATCTCAATTGAAATAAGAGATGTTTTTTCTATTTTATACTTGTTATATTGTAATATAATAGTAAAGTAATTAATTCAATTATATTAAAATAAAAATTCTCAAATGGTATGTTATATGATAATAATTACAAGGATTTGTGATCGTGAGAAAATTATCACAATATAAAATAACATATTATTTTAATATATTCCCAATTAAGATATTTAGAGAAAGGATATCGATATATTTTGGGTCCAGAGTGACGCAGCGGATTAATCAAACAAAACTTCAATCGATGGAATGTAGCAATCGGTGAGTTGAAGATACCAAAATGCCCAAGTTCGTTGATCCAAAGATACCGAACTTTAGCTATCTCAAACACGTTGATAGCGCACTATACCGTGTTCTAAGATCTACGATTCTTTGCACGTTGATCTAGCGCACTAGATTCCGTGAATCGGCTTCTACGATCGTTGAATCGAGCGCACTCGATTAACCGAAAGAGGAGATAGGAGATTACACTCAACTACCAATTGGTATGAAAGCACAAAGCTAACAAAAGAGAATTTTATTCAAAAATCAACCAACTAAAAATTACAACTCACGCCCCTATTTATAGAGTTTACAACTGGCCCTTAGGTCGTGACCGACTCATATCTCACGACTCATCTAAGTCGTTGCCGACTCATCTAAGTCGCTGCCGACTCAACAGACGCTACATACTACCATTACAACACTTCATACGCAACCGACTCAAGCAGGGCACGACTCACGACTTACTACCTCAACCACAACTCACCCAACTCAACACGTTACGACTCACAGACAATACAAACGACTCAAACACGACCGACTCATATGACCCAACTTACGTCGTAAACGACTCACGACTCATCAAACACACAAGGTACACGACTCAACAAGCCAAGCGACTCAGCCGACTCAACTCCTTGCCGTCCTAACTCCCTCCGACTCAAGGCCTTCACTAGCTGGGGCTTTCCCTTGCTTCATGCTAAGTCGTAGACGACTCATGTAGATATCATTAGGTCGGTACATCTTCTCCTGCGCTTGGTTAAGTCGCAAACGACTTATGGATAGACCGTTGAGTCGTGGACGACTCAACTCCGATGCCTTGTTATCTCGGCCTGATTTCTCCCGTGGTTTGTTAGGTCATGGACCTCCTTCCCTAGCTCGGAAACGACTCAAACCTTCATTGAGTCGTGGACGAGTCATCACACTACACCACAAACTCGTGTTTTCAGGAATTAAAGTTTGCACAACTTCTTCTCTGGCCTTAGCTGCATCATCCTCCCCTGGTTGAGAAAAATTCGACCTCGAATTTGTAAATTCTTCCTCAACAATCCCACCTCCATGATATGGAATTAAATGTTTGATGTTAAAAACATCAGAAGTATAAACATCATCCGGTAACTTTAATCGATAAGCATTCTCATTAATTTTCTTCAAAACTTCAACTGGACCAATTTTTCGCGCCTTCAACTTGTTATAAGCACCCACTGGAAAACGATCCTTTGTCAATACAGCATAAACCAAATCACCTTCCTTAAATTCAACATTTCGTCGTTTCAAATCTGCAAACTTCTTATACTTCTCATTCGATTTCTCCAATCGTTTTTGAACGACTTTATGACATTCCGTCAACTCATCAACAGAATCAACAGCTCGTTTAACTGTTCCCTTCGACTGTGGTACTACTGCTAAATCCAACGGTCCCCTTGGTAAGTTTGAATAAACAATCTGAAATGGACTGAATCCCATACTACGATTTACTGCATGATTATGTGCAAACTCAGCTTGGCATAACTTCATGTCCCAACTTCTCAAATTATCCTGTACAAGGCATCGTAACAAATTTCCCAATGACCTGTTAACAACTTCTGTCTGTCCATCTGTCTGTGGATGATAAGCACTACTAAATTTCAGTTTCGTTCCCACCATCTTCCACAAACTCAACCAAAAGTGACTCAGAAAACGCGTATCTCTATCCGACACAATAGATTCTGGCAATCCATGAAGTCGATAGATCTCCTTGAAAAATAACTGTGCTACTCGAACTGCATCCGCTGTCTTCTTGCAAGCAACAAAATGTGCATCTTCGAAAACCTGTCCACCAAAACAAATATCGAATCATTTCCCCTTTGAGTTCTAGGCAAACCCAGAACGAAATCCATGCTAATATCAACCCATGGCTTAGATGGTACTGGTAATGGCGTATACAACCCTGCATTCGTTGCTGTTCCCTTTGAAACCTGGCAAATATGGCATCTCTCCACGAATCTTTCAACCTCTTTTCTCATCGACGGCCAAAAGTAAGAATGTGAAATCAATTTCAAAGTACGATTACGGCCCACATGCCCTTCCTCATGTAACTCCTTGACAATTTTCAATCTCAAGCTACATTCTGGAATACACAAACGATTCCCTTTAAACAGAAAACCATCAACCAACATAAATTCATCGGTACTCCCATCCTTCACTTTCTCAACAAATTCCACAAAGTAAGGATCCTCTTTAATCATCTCTGGTAGTAATTCAAACCCTGTCACTTCAACCTTCATTGTCGTTAATAAATGACTCCTCCTACTCAAAGCATCAGCTACTCGATTTGTCACCCCTGATTTGTGCTTAACGACAAAAGTAAACTGCTGTAAGTAAGCAATCCATGATGCATGTCTCGCTGAAATCTTATCCTGCCCCTGTAAATGCTTCAATGCTTCATGATCTGTATAAAGGACAAATTCTTTCTGAAATAGATAATGTCTCCAATGCTTAACAGCTTGCACAACAGCATAGAATTCAACGTCATATGTACTATATCTCATCTTTGCCCCTGACAACTTTTCGCTGAAATAAGCAACTGGCTTCCCATTCTGACTCAGAACTCCTCCAATACCAACCTTCGAAGCATCAGTATGCAATTCAAACAATAACTGAAAATTAGGTAGAACAAGAATTGGTGCAGACGTCAACAATTCCTTGATCCTCTCAAAAGCAACTCCCGCTTCTTCGGACCATACAAACTGTTTCCCCTTCATGCAATCAGTAACTGGAGCCATCACGCTACTGAAGTGTGGAATGAATCTTCGGTAGAATGACGCTAGCCCATGAAAACTTCTCACTTCTGTAATTGTCTTTGGCTGTGGCCAATTCCTGACTGCTTCAACTTTACTCTGGTCAACTTGAATACCTTCTCCTGAAACAACATAACCCAGAAATAAAACACTGTGCGTCATAAACACACATTTCTTCGTAGCAGCATAAAATTGTTCTTCACGAAGAATAATCAACACTTCCCTCAAATGTAGAACATGCTCCTCCATACTCCTGCTATATATCAGAATATCATCGAAATAAACCACGACGAACTTCCCAATGAATGGTCTAAAGATTTGATTCATCACCCGCATGAATGTACTAGGTGCATTTGACAAACCAAATGGCATAACCAACCATTCGTACAACCCCTCTCTTGTCTTGAAAGCTGTCTTCCATTCGTCTCCAGGTCTGATTCGAATTTGATGATAACCACTCTTCAAATCAATCTTCGAAAATATAGTTGCCCCACTCAACTGATCTAGCAAGTCATCCAAACTTGGCATAGGAAATCGATAACGAACAGTGATCTTATTCAAAGCTCTACTATCAGTGCACATCCTCCATGTTCCATCCTTCTTTGGCACCAACAATGCTGGCACGGCACAAGGACTCAAGCTTTCCTGAACACGTCCCTGTTCCAACAACTCTTCCACTTGCCTTCGTAACTCCTCATGTTCCTTCGGACTCATTCGGTAATGTGATCGATGTGGTATCACTGCTCCCGGAACAAGATCAATTTGATGTTGAATGTCTCTAAGTGGCGGTAACTCCTGAGGCAACTCCTCTGGAAAGACATCTTCAAATTCTTTCAAAACTGGCTTTGCTGCTTCTGGAATCTCAACTTCTTCACTACTCTCTCTCCCAATCAACAAAAATACTTCAGGTTCTTCCTCCACTTCCTTGACAAACTCCTTCAAAGTCAACAGAGTTTTCAATTCTTCAATTTCTTCTAACTTGCTCTCTTTCTGTTGTTGCTTCTTGGGAACCAAAGTGATTTTAGTACCCTCGAACATGAAACTGTAACTATTGGCACGTCCGTCATGTTGAACTGCTCTATCAAACTGCCATGGTCTTCCCAACAATAAATGACAAACATCCATGTCCACTACATCACACCAAATTTCATCTTTGTATTTCTTCCCAATAGAAAAATTAACACAAGCCCTTCGACACACCTTCACTTCACCACCCTTCCTTAACCATGCTAGCTTGTACGGTTTAGGATGTTTCTCAGTCTTCAAGTTCAATTTCCTCACTGCTTCTGTAGAAATAATATTATCACAACTTCCCGCATCAATAACGAACTTGCAAACTTTTCCCAGAATAGTACATGTCGACTGAAAAATATTGCTTCTCAACCAACTAGAATCCTCTTCTTGATTTGGTGTAAGACATGACCTCCTCATCATAAGATTACAACCTTCATCTCCAAATAATTCTTCTTCCTCCTCAACATAAGGTGTATTTGAACATTCTGCCTCCTCACCATCATCCTCCTCAACTTCTGCAACCATGGTTCTCTTCTTCGGCTTCGGACATTCGTTGCTTTTGTGACCCAACTCCTGACAATTATAACACTTGAACCCATTGCTAACCTTCGCCTTCTCAGCCTCCTTCACCACTGGCTTTGAAACAGGTTTAGGAACATTAGAACTTCCACCAACACCCCTTGCTTGATTATTGGAATTAGTAAACACACCACCTCCACGCCTTCCTTGTTTCTCCCAAGCCAACGCTTTCTGATGTGCCTCTGCAACTGATCTAGGATCAAACATATTAACCATATCCTGGATCTGCATTCTCAATCCCCCAATGAATCTAGCAGTTAGCTGTTCCTCCGTTTCCATAATATCATTTCTGGCAATGAGTTGGTAAAATTCATCAGCATAATCACTAACAGACTTCGTCCCTTGCCTCAGATTCTGCAACCTCTGATACATAAGTGATTGATAGTTGTAAGGTAAGAAAGTAGATCTCATCAACCTTTTCATCTTATCCCATGATTCTATCTTTGACTTCCCCATTCTCTCCCTTGTAAGTTTAGTTTGCTGCCACCACGCCAAAGCTCTTCCCCTCAACCTAGTAGCAACTAACTTCACCCTTCTATGCTCAGGAACCTCCTTGAAATCAAAGATCTCTTCAACATTAGAAATCCAATCGAGAAATTCTTCTGCAACCATCCCGCCTTTAAACTCCGGAATTTCCATCTTCATACCCGATTCCCATCGACGATCATCTTCAACATCCCGATTAGAATTTCGAACTTGGTCTCGATCTCGATAATGAATACTAGCTCTATCACCTTCTTCAACAAAATCAAAAGTACGACTACATCGATCTCGACCATTATCATCCCTTCGTTCATGCATACTTCTTTGACTATGTCTCTCTTCATCTCTATATGCTTCATGTTCAAATTCACGTCGACTTCTTCTCTCTTCATGTGCATAGTCATGATGATCCCTTCGTGATGAAATTGATGTTTCTCTTCTATCTCTACAAGAATGTGGCGATACCCTCCTCGCTTCCGTAACCGATGGCGAAACTCGGTTTCCTCCATGGTTCGAGTTTGGTGATCTCCTCCTTTGATTTAAATCATTCATCAATTTCTCCAATTTTCCAATGCCTTCATCAAATTTTTCATTAATACGTTGTTCCATAAGCTTGGCTTCTTCTCTACGATACAAAGCTTCAACGTTTTGATGACGATTAGCTCTCCTTGGTGGCATGATTGAAAAACTTCTCAAACTTCAACAATTCGAACACAAAAATTCAAAGCTTCAACAATGCAATAAGTCACGGCTCAACAATAACTCGGCTACAATTTGTTTCGGCCTCCACTTGTCTCGGTTTGCTTTGTACGACTCAAAGTAACTCGGTCCAACACTTCAAACCTTGGCGCGCAAAACCAAGACCAAATTCAAACAATGTCCAACACTTCGATCCAAAATGAAATGGATCAAACACTCCAAATTTGATGCAACTTCAATATGAACACGATGAACAACTTCAAACTTCAAAAACTTCAAAAACTTGGCTTCAAGAATCAACTTAGCTATGATTGGCTAAGTATGGCTCCGATACCAAATAATGACGCAGCGGATTAATCAAACAAAACTTCAATCGATGGAATGTAGCAATCGGTGAGTTGAAGATACCAAAATGCCCAAGTTCGTTGATCCAAAGATACTGAACTCTAGCTATCTCAAACACGTTGATAGCGCACTATACCGTGTTCTAAGATCTACGATTCTTTGCACGTTGATCTAGCGCACTAGATTCCGTGAATCGGCTTCTACGATCGTTGAATCGAGCGCACTCGATTAACCGAAAGAGGAGATAGGAGATTACACTCAACTACCAATTGGTATGAAAGCACAAAGCTAACAAAAGAGAATTTTATTCAAAAATCAACCAACTAAAAATTACAACTCACGCCCCTATTTATAGAGTTTACAACTGGCCCTTAGGTCGTGACCGACTCATATCTCACGACTCATCTAAGTCGTTGCCGACTCATCTAAGTCGCTGCCGACTCAACAGACGCTACATACTACCATTACAACACTTCATACGCAACCGACTCAAGCAGGGCACGACTCACGACTTACTACCTCAACCACAACTCACCCAACTCAACACGTTACGACTCACAGACAATACAAACGACTCAAACACGACCGACTCATATGACCTAACTTACGTCGTAAACGACTCACGACTCATCAAACACACAAGGTACACGACTCAACAAGCCAAGCGACTCAGCCGACTCAACTCCTTGCCGTCCTAACTCCCTCCGACTCAAGGCCTTCACTAGCTGGGGCTTTCCCTTGCTTCATGCTAAGTCGTAGACGATTCATGTAGATATCATTAGGTCGGTACATCTTCTCCTGAGCTTGGTTAAGTCGCAAACGACTTATGGATAGACCGTTGAGTCGTGGACGACTCAACTCCGATGCCTTGTTATCTCGGCCTGATTTCTCCCGTGGTTTGTTAGGTCGTGGACCTCCTTCCCTAGCTCGGAAACGACTCAAACCTTCATTGAGTCGTGGACGAGTCATCACACTACACCACAAACTCGTGTTTTCAGGAATTAAAGTTTGCACAACTTCTTCTCTGGCCTTAGCTGCATCACAGAGTGCGCAATGCCCTCCAAATATTTGATAGTGTATTACTCGTGACTTCTAAGGGCAACAAGGAATTAGAATTCTAAGTTAATGGTGACTATAGAATGACTCGTCCAAAAGTGTCCTATTGTTTAATGACAACTATATCAACTAGAAAATCTTAAGACAATGATATTTCACGTTTCCCTCGACTTAAGGAAAGTTGGAACTTCAACACGGATACTCCACTTTGATTATAGTCAAATCATGACTTGACGATCCATCGAGCGACTATAATTAGGGCTAAGATGAAGCATGGGAAATAAAGCACTATTCAATAAAGAATTCATCTCCCTGATTGTATAATGTTAGAAGCAAGGCCAACTGTAGCCAACTCGTCTATGCCTCGACACTAGTGATCAAATTATGATTGAAACTTTACCACCTGATAGCTTGGATCAACAGGCATGGAAGGGGCGAGATCTCGTATACACTACTTTAAGTCAACATGGATATGTTTCAATACCTGAATACATCTAAAATAATATATATATCATGTTTTGACGCAGGATAATGTACACGAGTTATAGAATTGAATAATTCACATATCAGGAACATATATAGAAAAATGTCACATGTATTGACATTACATCGAAATAACTACATATAGATCTCAAAATATGTCTAGTATTTAAAGTGCTCAAATACATCGCTTTAAACTCAGTAGCCTGCGTGCAATCTAAAAGTTGCCTACTTCTAATGTACATGCAACAACTCTTCCTACAACCGATCTTTAAACATGTCCACGGTTGATTGAGCCTTCTCAACTGCATTGTATTTATGATAGAAATCATATAGTGCTACGAATCTTGGCTTCCAGGCAATGGTTTCTAAATTAAAAACAAAGTAGTATTCTAAAACATAATATATACTACATACAACCTCCTCTACGGAATGCTCAATAAACAAGGTTGACTAACGTTACATATAGCTATCTTGATTATGCAACACCTCAGTTTGACTCGAGACATTGTTATATACATAACAAACCTTGAGTCATGTTAGAAATCTAGCTATAAGTATAATCAAAATCACAAATAATAAATATGCATTCTCATGTTTCATTGTTACATTTTAAAACATATAGATTTAACTCACGCCATACCAATCTCACCTATAGTTGATCAAAATGATTACGTGTCTACAGGTCGACTACTAGAGGCTACACTAAGTGTTTGATACCGCAAACGATCTCGGCCTACTAGCTAAAGCCTTGTTTTTCAATTCTCTAGGAGAACCGTTCCTATAGAGTTCCGTTGATGTGTTGTTGTTCTTACCGTGGCCGTTTGAACTTCATTTTCGGCATTATGCCTGTTTATGTCAGCATTTAGTTCCAATCCAAAATAGTCAAGTTGTATGTCGTCTTTAGAAACAGAGGCAAAAATTGCAATATTCTCTTGGGGAGCGTTCACTACAACAAAAAGACCCTACGATAGCGCCCGAAAAACGCTATTAAAGGATATTATAGCGGTTCGATAAACGCTGTATAACGACATGTGATTAAAAACCACCAACATTATATAGCGCAAAAAACAGCGCTATAAAAATTGTTAATTTCATAGCGCAAATATTGCGCTATTTTATTTATTTTTATAGCGGTAAAATTGGCGTTATTGATTAATATCACAGCGCTGTTAGCCCGCTATGAAATTCGTTATTGGCCATAAAATACTTTTTGTTTTTTCTAGGATAGCACTATTGTTGCGCTATAGAAAGTGGTGATAGCGGATTATTAGCGTTGTATTTAAACAGGTTATTGTAGACGGTGACTTGTCACAACTCCAATATGCCGCTATAAAAAGTCAGTTACAATAGCGCTTGTACTCTGCTATAATATCTAATTTTATAGCGCTTATCTGACCTATCATTCATCATTATTTATAGCGCTTTTTGTAATACCATAGCGCTTTTTATGGTCCGCATCTTTAATACTAGCAGATTTGATAGCGGCCATTAGGCGCTATTAAATAGTATAGCGGTTTTGAAGTGCTATAATTTAATTTCACAATTCCACAAATTTTCTACATCCTACTTATAAACTGCAGTATTAAATACCAATATCAAAAAACACAATAATAATCATAAAAGATAATAAATATAGAGATGTAACACATTACTTTAAACATACAAATATTTATACACATCAAAACGTAGTAGCAAAATATTTTAAGCACACCCCAAAAAATAGTAGCATAGTTTAACAAAAAAAAACAAGTACATATTTGATTGTTTGCATTAAAATGAAGATCACAACTTTAGCATCTTCTGCTTTCACACACCTGCAAACACCTGCAAATAAGATAAATAATTACATTAAGAACGATACATAATTAATGATAGATGTTTTTACATGTCACAAAAAACTAAATTATTCAAATGTTAAACCTAAATATACCTGCAAATAAGTTAAACCTAAAGGTTGATACACCTAAATTGTTCAAATGTTAAATCTAAATTGTTGCCTGAAACTCTCATTTCAACAAGTAACCACCTAACCACTCAATCACCACTTCTACTCCTCCAACATACATCAGTGCTTTCACACTTTATACAACATCACCAGACCACAACTCCCCCCTCTTCTGTCAGCAGTTCAAACCTCACTGCACTTCAAGTTCTTCCCTTTCAACTTCACACAGTCAACATATACTTCAACTATCTTGCACCACTTCAACTTCCCTGCCTACAGCCTGGAACCATAGTGTTATTCATATCAAATAAAACTACCGCCAACCCATTCAAACTATCTTCAACACAACCCAAACTGTCTATATCTCTACCAATATCAAATATTAAAATTCATTGTGATTTAGGTTTGGGGTTTATGATGCAACTCGTAGGTGTTAAAATTCATTGGAACATGAAGCTGGATTTGAGCCTGCCTGATTGAATCATACTGGTTCTGACAAGGTCTTAGACTATCTTGAACTACCGGTTAATGTTTTTTTTTCGTGATAATTTAGGTTAGCTATACAATTAAATATTTATAATTTATTTAATATATAATTACATGGGTTAATTTGAGTTTCCATGATTTAATTTTTTTTATAATATAAGTGACAATAGGGGCACTTGTTAGTACCTCTGCAGGTTTTCTGTACGGTAGAGGCAAAATTATTGTACAATTTGCCCCTAGCTTTGCTTATAGAGGCAAATACTAATTTGCCTCTCATTCTTTTAGAGGCAGAATAGCTAATTTTATTGCCTCTAGTTTAACTAATAGTGGCAAACGTATTTGTCATTAATATTTTAAAATTTAGTAGTGTGCCTTTATGCTTGATTTAACAACAATATTCCTAAAATCTTAAACACGTTGATAATACCATTAAATTAAATAAGCAGACTATTAATAACTAGTTAGTTATGCAACTAAAGTTTTACACAATTATGTAAGGAGATAACATTAACTATTACTCGATCTTGCAAAAATCTTTTAAATAAATTAGTCAAAAAAAGAATATATAAATAAACTTGAAATGCTCAAAAATAATGAATTCTTTTAATTCGACTTACATGGAAATTAAAAAGAAACACTTTATCGTAAAGTTTCTGTTGGCATATTAGGCGTTCCATTCAAAGTAGTTCATTTGAATTATTTGACGTTCCAATAGCATTACCCATATCTAGTACTCTTTTTTTCTCTTTCCTATTTCTAACCATGATCATTGATTTTATACTTGCATTCATTTAAGATATTCCAATTTAGATTCTTTACTTTCTTGTCTTAAATTTTAGAGTCTGTGATCTTGCAAATTCTAGATTTTTATTAACACAAACATGTAGAAATTTTACAATGCTAACTAAATCACCGTCTTCTGCTAGTTCTACACACAATTATTTTTCAACTGCAAAATTAAAAAAATAGCACTCTAACTAAATAAAAATTAGGAAATCTTCAATATCTGTAATGATTTGCTATTTACTAGGTAGCAAAGAGCATCAATGAGGTTTGAACTTTGAAGCTATATAAGTCTGTAGGTTAGCTAGCTGGCTCTAGTTTCAGTTACTGATGAATCAAGGGAAGATCATGAATTTATACATAAATCATTTTTTGACATCATCTGCAATTTTTCTAAACCTAAACTACTTCACCATATCATAAAACAAACCAGTGGCCAATTTCAGAGTATGGGAAATTTTATTTAAATGACAGAACAAAGTAGATTATACTTACTGAAAATTCATATCATTACAACGTGTGCAGCAGGCCAAGCTATTATAGAACCAATGGCGTCTTCCATGTATTGTAATTCAGATGTTTGTCTCCATAGCACAGCAGTTGGCTCTTTGACAACCTCTATCCAAACTTTGACTGCATTTGGTCCCAGTGGTTTAAAATGGACCAGTGCTTTTGGATCACTCGGCTCTACACGTCCTACATTAACTATTTTTTCCTTTTTTGATAAATCCATCAGTTTGCATCTATTGTTCGTTCTTGAATTTGCCGTCTGTAAATTAACAAAAAGGATATGTTTTAGTAGGTTTATGTTGATAAAATATATCGATTAATCATTATAAAAACATAATTTAAAAGACATGACAGTGCATAAAAATCAAGTACCATAAATGTTTGCACTATGGTCTGAGGCGTAATAGGTGCTGATACATTAACCATCTCAACAACTACTTGGGACTCAGGCCATGCTACCTTCCTACCAACAGCTTCTTCAACATGTATCATTGCAGGGGCCGGCCTCCACAAAAAAGCATCTTTTTTTATTGGTTTATCTATCCAAACAATCACGGCGCATGGTCCAAGAGGAATATCATTAATAATTTCATTTGAGTCACTCGAGTGTAATCGCCCTTCAGCCACTAATTCTTTACTCCCTCCCCAATCATAAATTTTGCATTCGCATTCTAAGGTGCTACTTTTACTCTATTAGAGAAAAATGATTTACTCAGTAAAAGTTGTATATTTTAAAATTATATATCAAATCCTAAAAAAAATTGTTTACCACGTCCTCTTCTTCTTCAAGGTGATCACTTGGATGTAAAACAACTCTATTCACTGGCCATGCCACTAAATCATCCTTTGCTTCCCCAATAAGTGTGAACATAGATGTAGGTCTCCATAAAAAAACATCTGCCTTTTTTGGTAAGTCTATTAGAATTACCATAGCATCCGGTCCTAAAGGAATGTTATTAACAAGGTTGTTTGGATCCTTCGACACGACTCTTCCTTCGGCAACAATATCTTCATTCCCTCGCCAATCCAATAAATCACATTTCTGGAGTTTTTTATCATACTTGCACTGTAATTAATCAAAAAGAATAAGACATTAATTACTGAAAAAAATTAAATAAAAATGATGTGAGATCAATAATACAACGTACAGAAGGTGCGTTTACTTCTGTCCAGCTGTCTCTACCCTGCAATATCATTGAAGGAATCATAGCATTAAGTTTTTAATGCAAGTTTAATTTGGAATGCAATATAATGTAAAAACTACAACCCAAAATGCATAACTGCACACAAAAATCTAAATCTGCACCGTGAAAAGGAAATTTTGCATAATAAAATTGACTAACTGCACGTGAAATGCAAAAAACTACAAATAAAATGCAAAATATTGCAAATAAATGCAAAAAAGGGGGATTACATATGCAAAAACCAGAGCATAAGAATAAAAGTTTGAAAGATGACCCTAAGGATAGTCAAACAAGCATATTACAATATGAAATATGATTAGGAAAGCTGTTGAAGTAAAACTCGTTCGTACTATGTTTTTAAATGAAATAGGCCAGGTAACGTATATTGGAAAACAAACTGTAGTTCATCTACATATATTTTATACAAATCGATCCATTGAAAATAGTACAAAAAACTATTAGAAAATAAAATACACTTAAATGAGGACCGAGCTTCAATTTGCAGCACAATTTCCTGTAATTTTTTATAGACTGTTATGTTTGTTAAAAGTTTCAGTGTTATAAGGAAGAGTAGTAGAAACATAAGATCAGCAACCAAGTAAACATTTTTTTTTTGTTCGCGTATGTATCTCGGCAAAATCCTATTTGAGTGCAAATAATTGAAGTGATGAGGAATAAGATTGGCGAGATGGTTCTTCGCACGGAAGATGATTATCATATGAATCCTGGAGTTAATTGAGATCAGTCTTTTTTTGATGATATATTTTAGAGCCATGATTGAATATTTTCTTTTTATCTTGGTTTGGGTTTGATATCTACTGTTAGTAACTCATTTTTAAGTTATTTTCAAACACTGTTCTAAACAATGATTAAGCAGGACGTGAACTTTAGCATTTGTTTGCAATTCCTTAATATCTTCTTCTAAGTATGTCCATTTTATCATAAATTTCAATCATCATCTTAATAATGCTACATTCATGATATGTTTTATGACCAACACCTTCAGCCTAACCATATGTACATGATATTTCAAGTTAGTAAAATTTCTCATTCCATCTAGTGTCTCCTTCGCATTCTTTTAAACAAATCAAGTCTGAACAATATTTTAACTTTGCAACTGATAATTACTTTATAAGATTGTCGATCAGATTTTTAAAGCGACTCACATGCTGGGTAAGGCATTGGGAGGGCAAGAAGATGCAGTTGTTTGTTGAATCACGGAAGGCAAGTGGACAGTTCGGCAAAGGGAGAAGACGAGATAGATAAGTGCAGCCAGAACAGGATAGCAAAAGCAGAATGTAATGCATGGACAGGTTCGTGGACAGAGCAGTTGTGAATCTACAAGCAGCAAGCAGACCAGATGTTGGAGCTAGTGATGGAGCTACATGGGGAGAATTGATGTGAGCAGGGGCAAGACCAATGATGTGATGAGGAGTGCAGTATTTGTGCTGGAGCTACAGGTCAAGCTACCAAGGTGTTGATGCTTGAATTGCTAGGGCGTGTGTTGGTTGAGCAAGGCAAAGAGTTAGGTATTGAGTGATTGAAGTGGAAGGACTGGGCTATAGGGTGCTGAACATGACATGCTTTGGTCAAGATAGCATGTTGACTGAGGATGAGGAGGCGAGGATAGTTTCAGGTGGTGGGTATATGTTTTTCCATTGTATTGGTAGGTATATACAGATAAAATAGGTATATACTTTTAAAATGTGGAGAAATTAAAAGTATACAATTTAATTGTCCAATTGCACTTGTATATAACCTTAGTGAGGACGAAGTAAAGTGTAGATCATGAATTAAAAAGTTCACATCATGTTTGGTACAGTTTAAACGAGTATTAGCTAAGCAGCATCTATGTTATAGATGACTTGGTGTGATTTTCGCTGTAAAAATGGAAGGCATGCCATGGTCTTCACAAATTAAACGTATAAATTTTTGAACTTGAACAATAAGTTTAAACAAGTGAGAACAAACCTGATTTTTCACCATCCCGAGAAATCTCTGCTCTAACTCCAAAAATTTTCTTTCGAGTTGCATTGTATGCTTATCCTTAACCTGTGCTAAAGTTGCCCTACTGATGGTCATATTTCTTCCCATTGCTCTTAGTCGACCCGGTCTATCTTGTCCCAATACTTGAGAAAGTGCATCTTCTTTGTAATTGATTACCGAGCTCGATTGTGGAACAGTTTCAACTTGTTTAATCTTTTTCTACAAAAGTTAACGCACATAGTTATAAATATTGTGTATGGAAAATCCCATAAGTATGTCCTACATTTAAGTAACATAAAGAAAATATCATTTAACATAAAGAAAATATCATTTAATTGTGTATGGAAAATCACAATATCATTTGTACTATCTCTTTTCTTTAACCATTTTCATTTGTACATTGTGCAGCTGTACATAGTGCAGCTGTACATAGCAGCATATGGAGGAAAAGAAGCACTGAACTCGATTAAGAGCATGTACGCTATGGGCAAAGTGAGGATGATGAACTCGATACAATATTATGGACTGCATATAGAAAATTATAGACTTGTATGGAAATTGCTCTATGTAAAACTATACTTCAGATTTATACATGCAAACTAGTCATATAGGAGACTCCACACTTTTAAAATAAAGATATTTGAAACCGAATGCTTTTAAATACATTTAAATATATGCTATAAACACAAGTTTTTATCAACTTACTATAGTATCTGCAACAGTCATATTCACTGGTTCACCGTTTTTCCGTGTGCGAGATTTGATCCAAACTTGACTTCTCGTCACGGAAGAGCAATCGCCACTCTGCTCTTTCTGCATTCAAAAGAACATCAAATAACAAACGTATTAACTAAGAAGTTCGCAAATATTACAGTAAATAAAATTACTCTTTTTTTACCATATCTTCAGTAAGTCGAGCCATTCCTTTACGACTGCATGTATGTGGCAACTGTTTGCCTCTAATAGCTCTGTTCTTCATGCTTAATGCCTGAAATAAGAGATTTAAATACATTATCAATATCGTTTATGTTCTTAAACTGTTACAAAAAATAATAGATAACAGTAATAAAAAATACCTGAAATTCCACACTTGTTTTTGACTTTACAAATTTCTTCCATTCAGTCATACTTTTGATGTTACTTGGTTTCAACTGAAGTTTTTCCTCCATGGACTTTGCTTTTACTATTTGGCGAACTAGTCTACATTTTGACGCCCTCCAAATACCTCCCAGTTGCTTAAATATCGATGTTTTCTGCCAATCTGCATCCAGTTTAAACCTCGCCTGCAACAATATAACATATTTGTTTGTACGTCTATTATAAATGGTATATATCTGATATCTGTTATGTATTCTAAAAGCTTGCACTATTGGAATAATAAAGCATCAAGATTTCAAAGGAAAGGTTGAAATTCTTAATGCATTATGCAACACTTCAACGATGTTCATTTAATTTTTTGATTAACTTTATCTTTTGTTTGAATATTGGTTGATTACTGTTAATGGAATTCGATCCCGTGTACCATTGTTCCATGGGGACATCTTGTTCAGTGACTTGATCAAATTCTGTTGGACTATGAGATTCTGATTTTCTTACCTTATGACTTGAATTAATGGAATATCAGCATTTCTGTTTATTTTTATTTTTTGCACAGAAGTTCGTCAGGTTACGGCAAATTAGCAAATATCAGTATTTAACCATCCAACTAGTGTTTATAGGTTGAAACATCCAACGTCTACTCAAAAGCATAGTATAGAGCTCAACCGAAAATTTTCCCTCTTTGTTAAATTTCACACATGAGATTGAGGGTATTTGAAGTTAAAGAATGAGTATGAGTTGGCTTCAACTACAACAGCAGTGAGAGCATTGTGGAAAAATAATGTTGTGACGACATTGAGTTTGAAGTGTATAAACTAAGTTAAGTTCTTTGGCAACTACTCATTCATAATACATTACACGAGAAAATAGCACTTAAATGAACTTCTAAAAATTCATTATTAATTCAATGGGATATTGCAACTTACAACTTAGGATGAACTTAGCTGAGCTTGAAGGGTATGCTCAAACAATATATAGTTAGCTATTTATTGTCTTAGCCATAACCTTTGCTACCAGCAAAATACTTGTGTGGTAGTCCGGCCAGTGTGGAATTTTTACTTCTGAGTTCATATTGTCCATCGGTAAGTAATAAATGTGGTCAGCTAATGTCAATTAACAAATATGGTCCAATGGTACTTTTGCTGAAATTGTGAACTAGATAAATATGATCACATGGGTCATAGACGCTTGGGTTTACTGTATTTTTTAGCAAAAGAGCTTATAAAATAATATCTATATTATTCACAAACTATGTTCAGGACTAAAATTGCTGTAGAATCAATTGTACTACTTCTCATTTACTTGCGAAACCATGATAAATCAGGTTCTATTTAAAGTTTTAAACAGCAACACTGCAAACAAGTTCTCAACTATATACTGCCAATGCTACTTATTCAATATTTGAACAAGCACTCATTTATTCAATACTAATCACAATACTATCTAAATAACAAGGAAACTGCATCATGAATATGACATATCAATGCCATGACCAGAATGGACAGCTTGACTCAAACTGGTATTAAAACATATTTTCAGGTAAAACATTTATTAGTTAAATAAGCTGTAGATAAAAATATATATGTCACCTGAATGCTTTCCCATAGAACATCTTTCAAATCATCACCAAGCTGCCTCCAATCAGTTAATGTAACCAGAACCACTTCTCGTACAAGCGGTCCTAGAAAGGAAGACAACTTGATTGACCCATCTCCTATTGCTTCACCTGCACCATTAAATTCAACTTCGATTGCCTCCTGAGAGCTAAATGGAAGCCTTCTAACTTTAGTTGGTCCTCTACTCTTTTTTCCCCCATTTAGGCATGCATCGCGACCTTGCATATGTCTCTCATCATTCACTGCACCTTCAATATTTTCTTCCGGCTGAATTGCATTGTCTTCGACTATTTGTGGGCTGTCATGTAGTTGAGCATTGTTGTTTTGTTCGTTTTGCAACTGATCGTTTTCCAATTCCTGTGTGCAATCTTCATTATGAATCTCATTATCTCTTGCAATGCGTTTGTTTGGTGTAGATCTGGGGTCTTTGACTTCTTTTTGCTTGTCAGTGCGCTTTCTCTTTTTCATAGTCCTGCCCATTTTCTATTATACAAATTGATCATGTTAAGATTCATGAATTCTAGTCATATATTTAACAATGTTTATTATGTCAAATAAAAGAGTGATGCAATTTCGAAATAGAACCAGTGCTGGAGCTGCATAGATTTAATCCAGGTCACATTACGGCACGACAGCAATAAAATGCAGCATATAAAATTCTGTAATCCTAGCAAGCAAGCATATAAAATTATGCTCAAAATGTCATCAAATTTAAAATGGAACGTACAATCAATTTTACATGTAAATCAATGAGCTAAACTGGAAGAAATCCAAAACAATTGAAATAAAAATACAAAAGGCAACAGCTGTCAATTACTCAAAAAAATGCCTAATAAAGCTAACTTAACTATGTCTTCATAATCTCATGGAATCAATATGATTCATACTTCGAAAGTACAGACAGACTTCATGAAAACCTCTGTCAATTACAGACAGACTTCATGAAATCCAAAACAATTGAAATAAAAATACAAAAGGCAACAGCTAACAAACATGATTCATACTTCGAAATTACAGACAGACTTCATGAAAACCTCTGTCAATTACAGACAGACTTCATGAAATCCAAAACAATTGAAATAAAAATGCAAAAGGCAACAACTAACAAACATGATTCATACTTCGAAATTACAGACAGACTTCAACAAAGCTAACAAAGCTAAATTACAGACAAACTAACTAACATGATTTTAAACAAAAGATTCATACTTCGAAATTTACTCAAATATGCCTTCACAATCTTCTCTAACATAACTAATATTTTCCATGGAATCAATATCATTATCAGTTTCTTCGCAATCTTCCCTAACAAAGCTAACTTCCGTGACATGATCATCTGTCTCTAATTCATGAAAACCTCTTGGTGGTGCCTTCATTACAACATACCAATTAGAATTATCATTCTCTCTTGAATAAAAAACTTGTTTCGCTTGAGATGCAAGAATATATGGATCTCTTACAAATGAAGCTTGACTTTGATGTAAATTGACAAGAGTAAATCCGTCTTCAACATTCACCCCGTTTCCTATATTTGCCCAATGACACTTAAATACGAGAATATAAAAAACATGATAGTTTAACAAGATTATATCAGTCACTTTCCCATAATAAGTGACCACATCGACTCTTTGAGAAATATCTTTTGCACTTGCCCTACACATGGTAGTCGCATCATAAGTCACTCCATAATTTAGAGTTTCTCTCTCGATGTCTTCTGTGTGAAAACGTTGTCCGTTAATTACATACCCTTTATAGGACAATGCATTACTACTCGGACCAAAGGCAATCCATTTTAATATTTCATCGCTCGTTGAGTGAAAAGGTATCTACAAAAAATTCATTAAATATAAATTTTGAAAAAAATGTTTTCTTGATAATGAAATGATAAATTAAAATTAAACTAACCTTTTTTTAATCCAATCGGAGAAATTATCTGTATGTTTTTTCCAAAGCAATGTAGCATTTTTTTCTAAACGCTTATCCAAATTTTGTAACTCCTCCAAATGCATACTGATGTTGAAAAAAAAAATTGTTTTAAGTAATATTTAACGATATAATTTCACAAAAAAATAGAATCAAAATATAATATGTACTTACTCTAAATATGGTTCCACCGCAGTCATATTCATTAACACAGCCAAATGAGCAATATCTTTTTCATTAGATGACAATTCTATTGTCTTCAATTTCAAAAGTGGACGTCCTTCGAGTATCACATTGTTCTCGTAATCTTCATTTCGAACTTCCCTCTCCTCCATTTGTACTTTCTTTTTTAGAAATTCACCAAAAAATCTCATTGACTCTTCTGCAAGATAAGATTCTGCAATACAGCCTTCAGGTCGAGCATAATTCCTCACATAATCTTTAAGTGTTTTCATGTATCTTTCAAATGGGTACATCCAACGAAAATGAACTGGACCGCACAATTGCGCTTCTCTTCCAAGATGAATTGTCAAATGTATCATTATAACAAAAAAAGAGGGTGGAAAATATCTTTCAAGCTCGCACAAAATTCCAGCAATCTCATCATCAAGATGTCGTAACTTCTCTTGTTCAAGAACACGTTGACATATTTTATTGAAAAAAGAACATAGACGGATTATTGTTGTTCTGACTTTCTTTGGAAGTAATCCTCTAATTGCAACGGATAACAATTGTTGCATTAGAACATGATAATCATGTGACTTCAAACCACTAACTTTGCAGTCTTCTAATAAAACAAATCTTTTGAAATTTGAGCAATAACCATCAGGACCCTTAAAATCATATAATCTTTTACAAAATAATTTTTTTTCCGCCAAAGACAATGTATATGGAGCTGGTGGAAGATATGTTCTATTCCCACGAGGTTGTACATAAAGACTTTGTCGAATACCCCAATCCTCCAAATCCTTTCTAGAATTAGTTCCATCTTTCGATTTACTATCATGCAATATTGTGCCTAATAGGATTTCAGCAACATTTTTCTCAACATGCATTACATCTAAATTATGCCGCAAGGGAAGTTCCTATAAATATCAATAATATAACACTTCAATGAGATAAAAAAATTATTGTTAGGCTAATGAGAAAAAGGTATAATTTAAATACTAACCTCCCAATATGGCAAATCAAAGAAGATTGATCTTTTTTTCCACCTTAATAGCTCATCTTGCTCATCATCTTTTCTATTGTGCTTACTCTTCCTCTTTTTACTTATTATCTTCTTATTCAACTTCATATTTAACTTCTTCTTGGTCTCCCGCTTTTTGGTTTCTCTATTCTTATCTTTTCCAAAAACATTTGGAAAGCCTTTCAAAATTACAGAAATATTTCTTCCCGTGAGAATTCTAGGCTTGTTGCCTTTCTCTACGGTGTTATCAAACCAAGTATTTTGGATGTGAAGGATTTAGAAATCTTCTATGTCCCATAAAAACAATCTTTCGACTATGTTTTAACCATCGATGATGCGTATTGACACCACATAATGGACAACCTTTTTCACCTTTCACACAACATCCTGCAAGACTTCCATAGGCCGGAAAGTCATTTATTTTCCATAGTAAAATTGCTCTTAAATTGAAAACGGTTCTACTAAACGCATCATAAATATCAATTCCATTATTCCATAAATGATTCATGTCTTCTATCAATGGTGCCAAATATACATCTATATCATTTCCGGGTTGCTTTGGACCAGGAATTAGTAATGTTAGCATAATATTTTCCTTCTTCATACACAACATAGGTGAGAGATTATATGTCACAAGCATGACTGGCCAGCAACTATATTTGGAGCTCATCGAACCAAATGGATTAACACCATCTGTGGCAAAACCAAGTCTAAGATTGCGTGGGTCGGATGAAAATGATTTAAACCTCTCATCCACTACATTCCATGTTACAGAATCTACAGGGTGACGCATTTTTCATCATTACTTTTATTATTGAAATGCCACCTTAGGTCTTCTGCCATTTTTTGAGATCTATACATTCTCCTAAATCTTGGAATGATTGGAAAGTATCTCAACACTTTAGCTGGAACTCCTAGCATAATCTCCTTTGAGTCATCATTTATCTTCCACCTTGAAGAGTTGCATTTTGGACAACTATCTAAATCTTGGTACTCATTTCTGAAAAGGCAACAATCATTCTTACAGGCATGAATCTTTTCGAATCCCATGTCAAATACTTTGAGGAATTTCTTTACATCATATATAGTCTTAGGAAGTACATTATTCTTTGGTAACAACAACTGTAACAAGGCCAAAAGCTTATCAAACCCATTATCGGATAATCCGGTCTCGCATTTAAGATTGTACAAAGCAGTTATGGCAGATAGTTTAGTTTGATCTATGCAATCAGGATATAAAGGGGTTTCTGCATCTTCCAAATTTTTAACTAAATCATCCTCTCGTTTCTTCACATCCTCCTTTTCTTTATCATCGGAAAAAAATGTAGTATTCAAAAAATCTTCATCTTCATATTGAATGGCTTTAAGTAAGTCATATGTATTATCCAACTTGATTTCATTGCTTACATTGACTTGTTCGCCATGATTATACCACCTACCGCTCTTGTACTTAAGATCCATCCCTCTTATAATCAAATGTTCAACGATAATGTCATCATGATGTCGACTAAGATTCCGACAATCCACACAAGGGCATAAAAGTTTCTCCACATTTCTTAACTTTCTCTTTGCAACATCAACAAAACACCTAGCCCCTTGCTCGTACTCCTTAGTTGCTCTTCGATGAAAAATATAAAGACATAAATATTAATATTTAATATCAAATATATTTTTATTTTTGAAATTAAACATCATCTAAAATAATGTATTATCTATTTACCTGTGTAAATGAACCCAATCTTTTTCCATCAGCGTATATAATGTGGAAACAAGCAAGTTTCTACAATATGAAGCATATACATTAATAATCAAATATGTTGTGAAATGTTGTGTTATATAAAGATGAATGATAGGAGATTGGAGTTTCTATATGATGATGTGAAATATGTTTGTATTTCTTACAAGGAAAGCAGAAAAGCAGGAAATAGACATATCATCATGAATATTTATTTTAAAAGAAGATTGAAAATAGTATTACAGAGTCTATGCGTTGCAATTTTCAAAAAATTTTTTTTTTAAGGAAGGTCCTTTCAGGTTTGTGTAAGTCACATGCCCTACAAGTTGTTACATGCACTAAACTAATGAAAAATAAAAATGGAATTATAAAGTGATGCAATTTGCAAATGAAAAACAGGAGTGACTTCAACCTGGCTAGAAATTTGTATCCACATATTGTCGACTTTGTAATACGAGTTATGCAAAAAATAGCGAGCGATTGATTTTGTACACAGTATCATCTCCTACCTTTTATAATCAAATAGAGACGGTAACACAGGAATAAACCCTAACAGTAACTCGGAAATAGAAGTAATGACGTGCATGTAAGCTGAGAACAAATCCACAAACAGTACTGGGGAAAATGACACGAAACAATAAGACTGTAGTTGATATTTCAGTTATGTTAACTAAACAACAAATACGTGCTTATGTGGCTGGCATTGAGACCAGTCGACCCCTAGCTAGGGATTTTATGCTCTGTACATGTCAATATTGGCCTACATGCATGTTGAAAATAAACATAACTGCTGCAGCAAGGTATATTAGTGTATATGTTCTAATGGATTATACAGGATTAATGTATAAAACACACATTTGTTCCAAACATTAAATGCGCAAAAGAATTATATAAGGATTCATTTATTGTAGAACTACGACTATTGTACATGTACATTACTACATTCTTGATGTCTAATGTTTTTAAAGATGACCTACCTTCTGACCTACAAATATAAATTTCAAATGGCAACATTTTCTTAACTCTAACCGGAGAATCGCTTTTGTAGGTGCATTTTTATTTGCACTAGAGTGTTAAAAACTCTTAAAAGTTTTACTTACACTAGACTGTTAAAATCTCTTAAAAGTTTTACTTACACTAGACTGTTAAAAACAAATGATTATAATTAGGCCATTTTTACTTGCACCAGAGTGTTAAAACCTCTTAAAAGTTCTACTTGAACTAGACTGTTAAAAACAAATGATTATAACTATATCGTTTTTACTTACATCATAATACAAAAAACTCTTAAATTTTTTACTTATGTAGAGTGTTATAAACAGATAATTTTACAAGATCATTTTTACTTACATTTACTTCAGAATATATGCATAGCAGAAAAAAAACACAGAAAAATTCATCAGCACGTAAAATCAGTAAGCATAGAAAAATAAACACTGGAGCTGAATATAAAGTTAAAAACACATAGTACTACCAATGTCGGGAATATAAAGTTATAAACATAGAGTGATATCACGTTGCTGATTAATGAAATATAGCAAAAATGAAAGAAATTATATGGAAAAGATGAACACAGAATTTAGACACAGGATCTAAAATTTGTAGTTATGAACTAGAAAACACAAGGAACTATAACAAGTTTTAACTAGCAATAAAATCACAGTGCAAGAATCAAGAACATGCTTTCCAACTACTGGAAAAGAAAAAAAAAACAAGAACTTAAAAAATGTATGTATGCAGGAATTTAACAAATAGAGAATTGAAATAGGAAGAAGAACAATATGAACTAATAATTGGAATAGAGTTTGTAACTAACAAATTAAGTGAACTAGCTAATGAGATTTATAAGGGAAGATACCGACTTAAAGAAATTGCAACAGAACTGAAAAAAATGAAGAACTAAAAGATTGAAGAAAAAGATAATTGTTCAGATTTTCCACACAACCAAAACTACAATATCAGTTCACCACTATACACACACACTCAATCACTTTCAAAACATTTTTACTACCTAATACAACCAGACTACATGACTGCAACATTACTTTGTATCAGCATCTTGTCACATAAAGACTAAACACTAGATTTGATATTCAATAGCTTTGATCATATATAACTTTGGGAATAAATGATTATTTCGGTGTTGGAAGTGAATACTCATAACGTGATTAACATAAATGAAATTTGCAGTTAAAAACAGAAGCTACCCAGGCTTCAACCTACAACCAAACTCAGAAATACCTTAATATAAACAATGCGTAGACATGACCAATCTAGACCAAAGTACTAGTAGATAATGAACGTTTCTGCTGGCCAACAGAAAAAAGAAAACCTACTGATAGTGCAATCCAACAACCCAGCAAAAAGAAATCCCCTAATCGGGTAAAACGCGCTTGATGTTGCCAACTCGTTAGATATTAAACATAAAAAGCAATTGAAATTAAAGAACAGCACAACTTTTCTGTCTTGGTCCAATTGGTGATATCAATAAGAACAATTACGTACAAACATTAATGATTTGTTCGGCTTGAAGTGTTCTATTCTTTGTGCAAACTAATAATTGGAAGAGAACTAAACAAATCGATGGCATAGTTTTCATTACGCAACTAGAAAAATAAAATCGAGCGCTCACCTCCTCGCGACGCTTCTTGAATACAGGGAACGCGGCTAGTTGAATACAGTGGAACGCGGTCGCCTCTGGCCGTGAGAGGAGAGATCGAACAGCAGATAGAGATGGAGGAAAATCGGCCGTGAGAGGAGAGATCGAATTTAGGGTTGGAAATCTGGAAATAAATCGATTAAAACAACGTCTGGGAGGGAAATGAAGCGTGATGGAGGGAAATGAAGCGTGATGGAGGGAAATGTATATTTGGGGGCGGGCTCTCTTTTGCAGAGCGTTACTTAGGTTTTGGGTGAGCAAATTGATTAAGTCATTAGAGAGTTGGATGAGAGTTAACCACATTAATAGCGCTTTACCATATCGAGCTATCTATTGGCGTAATAAATAGTGAATTTTGTTGTGGTGGTTCATCCCAAGGTTTGGGTTTGCAGCAGGTTACCTTCTTAAGGGAGGAGCACTTCCATTTCCTTCTATTGCTATTCTTGCAGATCCACCAACCACTCCTGTGTGTTCTTGTTTACCACCCCTTCTATTTAAGCCTGAAGCAGAGGTCATGTTCCATGGCAGCCGCAGTTTCTTGCCTAGATCTTAGAGTACTTTGTGGTTGTTGTGCTAGCAAAGCATCAATTTTATCCATGAGAACCTTCTGGATATCCACCATTCATTGGTAAAGTTGGTTAACCATTTTTTTTAAACTCTCCTTTAGTAATAATACCTTATTGAGTAAAGGATCCTATTGCTATGTTTCTAGTATTAAACTCCACTTATTGATTGCTAGCGTTGTTGGCTTCAACTAGGAGGGGGTTTGCTTTGTTACCACCAATAGTTTCTCTTGTGGATCTTCCATAAGTAGTTTTCTAATTCTTAGGTGCCTTTGGTCTTCGGTAGTAAGACAAGAAATCCTCAAAGAAAATTTCCTGTATCTAACCTATGGATCCCTTCTAATCAAAAATAGAAAGCTAGATCCATGTCTAGGTTTAGTTTTCTCAGTGAAGGCGCTAAAATGTTAAAATCAAAAATGGATCAACGTCCAAGATAGAGCTGTAGGGAACCTGTACGAATTAGATCTAGCATGCAGTAATAAGAGTAAAAGAAAAATAAACAGAAATAAGAAAAAGAGACACAAGACTTTATAGTGGTTCGACAATCCATGACATACATCCACTTTATAGCTTTTTTGCTTATTGATTTGATATTGTTTGCTTGGGATTACATGGGGTTTGAGAGAGAAGAATTCATAAGTACATGAGTTAGACAAGTTCTATGCCCTTGAATTTCCTGAAGTAGGTGTCGTGGTACAAAGAGAAGAGTTGAAAGAAAAGACAGAGCTTCTGTGTAAAACCTTGTTTGAGAGTACCTGAAATTAAACCATAAAATATAATTTAATTCGTCATAAATAATTTCAAAGGGAATTTAGGATTTTATTTATTTAGGTTTTTAAATTAAGATGGATTTGGATTTAAATAAATAAGTAATTCATAAACGATTTTTAAAAATGGAGGTAAGTATATTAAGGATTCAATGAAACATTATTTTTGTGTGGCTTCAGTACTTATATTTAACAACATAAGGATAGTTTAGAAGGAAGCGAGTTATTAAATGTACGAAAATAATTTTAATAGTATAATGTGAATAATAATGTTTTATTTATTCATTTATTTGCATGTAATAATTTTTAATTAAATATTTTCAATTTTGAATTTTTCGAACAAAGTATACAATTAAAACAGAAAAATCAGGATTTTTTGTTGTACCAACCTGGAATTTTGTATATTTAAAATCGTAATGCTTAATTTATTTTAAATATTTAATAGTTAATTTCCGACTTGAATTTCAAATATCAAAATTTACTGGATAATTAAATTGTTAAATTAGATAATTTGAAATTGTGGAAAATATGAATTCTGGGGTTTCAAGTCTGCTAAAAATAATTTTAAGGTTTATAAAATTCATATTGATAATACCGAAGGTAATGGAACTTTTAAGATTGAATTTGGACGTAGTTTGTTCAGTTTTAAAAATATATCGTTTAAATTGATATTTAAAAATAGCCTTGCGGGGGACAGTCTCGAAAATCAACGAAACTAATCCCCTTTGATTCGTAATATTATATTATTATCGAATTTCAGATTTCGTACCATTTTGAGTTATCGTCTGGCCGTACGATATATAAATGCGCTGAAATCTGTATCAAAAATTCAATTATAATAACTGCGTCCAAAAAGCTATCTTCTCCATACGACCGAATAAGGACTCGAAATCTTTTCCGTTTCGTTTGGAATAGGGGTACAACATTATGAATGCCTAGCGGCACGCCTCGATTAGAAGTCAAAATCTTAAGTCATGATTTCATGACGATTCAAATTTAAATTTAAATATAATATATATATATATATTTGGACTGGTCAAAAGGGCATTCACATCAGCACTTTTCCCCTTCAATTCAAATGACATTGTAGCAAGCCTATGCAGATATGCAAGGCAACACACGTGTCCTCCCTGATAACATGAATCTTCTCTAAAAAATAAAAATAATAAAAGCAGCGGGGCTTTTCAAATCTACTGCCTCTTCTTTCTTTTCTATGGATTCAAAATCAAGGTAATGGCCGAACTCAAGAAATCGCCCTCATTTCTTCATCCCTTCTTCTTTCGAAATTGAATCAATTCTAAAAAAAGAGAAGGATCGAGTTGATCGCAACTCGATTTTTGATAGGGCAGGGTCGTTGGGTTGGAGGCTCGAGCGATCGATTGGGTGTTATGACTGGGCAGGCGAGTGCGAGAGGTCGAGGTGGTGTTCGCGGCGTCATCGGGGTGGTGGTTCGCGATGATTTAGGGATACTGCACGCTCATGAGGATTTTGATCATGAAGTTTGTAATAGTATCCGAGGGCGAGTTTGACTGTCGTAGTCACTGAGGTTTATGGAGTTTGGTGTGTCATGTGGGGATTGGGGGGATGTGATGGTTGGAGCGAGTTAGGGTGGCTACTGTTAGTTGATGCAGTGGCTATCCTAGGGATGATGGAGGTGGCAGTTCGAGCATGCTCGAGAGATGGGTTCTAGGAAGTAAGGTACCAGTTTTGGTTAAATTAATTTAATAAATATATATATACATTCACATACATATTTTCAATTGAAATAGTAAATTTTAACAGTAAGATATGTTTACTATTTATTCTTTTCAATTTAAAGAGTTATAAATATATATATATGTATATTTATAGTAAAATAAAAAATGTTAAACAGAGAATTATTATAGATTTTGGAAAATAGGAGGATTTATATAAAGATTAGATTTTTAAATCTGTACAGGTTAATTTTACAAATATATGGGTTTTCAAAAATAAAAAATAAAAATAAATATGCATGCACACATTTTTAACTTACAAGTTTAATTTTTAAAATAGTATATGATGGAGATTAATTTGTTTAATTATTTTAGTCACATAAAAAAATTTTATTAAAGGAATTTAGTTTAAGTAAAATTCTAAGGAAATTAGTTTAATTAAAATTCTTAGTTAATTAAATTAATAAACGGTAATAAATAGTTTGATTAGTTTAAATGATAATAAATCGTATGATGTCTATTCAAGGTCTGAAATCGTAAAGAAAACAAGCTGGTTTGGATCGGATTGCTAATAAAATCAAAGGTGAGTTAATCTCAATCATTTGGATTACTGTTTAAATTTAAATAGTTAAAAATTTAAATTATTGGTTGATTGATTGAATTGACTAGATGTGATATTTTATATAGTTATATACATATATATATATATATTGGAGTGATTGATATTCTCGCATCATATAGTGGATGAGACCCTATGCGCCCCACCTAATAGCGGATGACCTTTTATACTGCGATATCCCCCTCGAAGCAAGACTAGTATTTTTATATTATCCTAACATCTATGGATGCAGGGAAACAGGTTGGAGGGATCGAACTAGATTCCTCGAAATATTGAAATTATTTTCATATTCAATGATATGTTTTATTTGATAATCTGTGATAGATTATATTGATTATATCAGAAATTGAAATTATTGAATGCTATGTTTTAGTCGAATGTATTTTGATATTTGGCATGTCAAAAATATAAAGATCGGATTTTTGAAGGAAAATAAAAGGAGGATTTTAAGTAAAATAATTATAGTGAATTTATGTAAACTGAAGAAATTAATTTGGAAAACATATATAAAAGTTTGATTTTTAATCCTATTAGTTAAATTCCGAAACTGGGAAAAGAATATAGATTTAATATAAATGGGAATAAAGGAGTTTGAAGACTTAAGCGATATATTAAAGAATTAAAAGATTTATTTTAAAAATTCAGGATTTTAATGTTCGGAAAAATAAAAATGGAAATTTTGAAAGTAGAGTATGAAATTGATATTTCAGATTTAAATAAGGGTTTAAATCATAAATAAAGGAGTGAATATGGAATTAATAGGTTTTGGAATAGATTTGGGTAAGTAAAGTAATTTATTTTAAAATGGAATTAATTTTGAAAATTGACTAAGTGTTGAAACTATGGTTTAAAGAGAATGAGATCATGAGAATTATAAATTAGGTTTATAAATAAAGGGAAATATTTATCAGTGGATAAATTTGAATGTATAAATCCCCAGTGGGAATTTATAAGGAGATGTAATTGTTTTAAAAAATAAAAAGATGGTTTTATTTTTAAAAATATGGAAAATAAATTTATGGGATTGGGTCTTAAATTAAACTGGAATAAATCGGGAAGGATTTATAAATGGTTAGATGGTTATGTTGGAATGAAAAGTGTAATTTCCTGAAAAGCCAAGTGTATTTTCATAGGAATATTTCTAAGTACAAGTTAATGGTTATAAAGTGTTTTAAAAAGAATGTTTTTAGGAAATTACTATTTAACTGTTTAAAAATTTTAAAAGTAAATATTTATTAAGTAACTGTAGTAGCTAATTGTTTTTAAGGGTTAAATTAGTATCATGACTTGAAGGTAAATTATTTAATATTAATATCTTATAAAATGACTTTTATTTTAAAGTAGTTTTTGGCTAAAAATTTTACTTGGGAAATTATTATAGAATTTCGTAACTAATCTTTTCAATAAAGTGATTTGGTAGTTTTACTTCAAAAGTTTAAGTATATATTTTTGGGTAAAGTTATTTAAATTATTAAAATATAATTTTAATAAGACTTGGTGCTTTTCAGTGGAAATAAAACAATTGGTTGGATGATGGTTTAATTTGATAGTTAATTAACCGACTATCAATATTGGCCAATGCGCTGATCGCTTCGAAGAGACCGGGATCGGAATCAATTATCCAAAAACCACTTCGATCCGGTTTGAATGTTTGAGAATGAAGACCATAAACATAATGAAGAAGGTGATTCGGTATGTCCAGACCCAGGGCAACTTGTATGGATGAATGCTATTAGAACGTCGTCAGGAGGATGACGAGCATTTAAAGAGAACTTATTATAAAAAGGTAACGCATGGCCTCAAACCTCATCAACCGAAAATGGCTAAAACAGGGAAGGTGCAGTAAGGCTAAGTGGGTAGCACTCAATTAGGGTAAGGTCATCCCTGTCTAGATGTCCCTTTTATTTCGACTGTGTGGGCGGTTGCTGATCCCAACCGCGGGGTGATCTTATTCGGACTATCCAATAAGGGATAGCTTTGGTCTTATATTGCAGGTAATCGGGAGGGGTCCTTAATACGCTGATCTAGGCCAGGTACTGTGATGGGCGGTACCCCAATAGTCCTGCTATTGTATGGAATCCAATCTCCAATAAGTGCCTGTATTGTGCCCAGCTATGCTGGAACGTGAGATGCAAGCATTTCAGCTAGATTCTATTTTACTTTCTATAGACACTATTATAATGTCATATGGATTTGATAAAAATGTTTTGGTTATCGTAAGGTAAAAACCCGACATGTTTATTATTACGAAATACTTTGATTTCAAAGGATTTTAAAAACTTCAATAATTCAATAGAGTGTGTTTTCTCACATTGGTTTTCCAGACTGACTCGGGTGTTATTTCACTTTAATGCTCGGGTCAGATCGAGTATTATAGGATACAGAACAGGATGTTGTAGAGCTTAGGAGACGAGCTGGATGGCGAGACATATCACACGTACTTGATATATATTTCATTGTGCAGTATAAGCAGTATAGTCATCTTTTGTGAGGACAAGTTAATATAATTATCCAGTATTTTTCTATTGATTGTGTTGTATTCTGTTGATGTAATGTATTATACAGATATAGTTCTTTTTATATAAAGATCAGTTGTTAACACCTCTTTTATTCACGACTCAACGACCTAAGGGAATAAGCGACTTAACGACTTAACGTCCTAAAGCACAAAGCGGCTCAACATGGCACGACCTAGCGACCTAAAGCATAAAGCAGCTCAATATGGCACGACTCAACGACTTAAGGAGCTCCAGCGACCTAAAGACTCCTACGACTCAATAGGGTTAACAACCTAGCAACCTAGCGTCTCAACGACCTAGCGACCTAGCGTCTCAACAATCTATCGACCTAGCGTCTCAATGACCTAACAACCTAGCAAACTTTAGGGTTAAGCCGCATGCGCATTTCCTCTTCCATTAGGTCGCTTACGACCTAAGCAAGCCGAGATAACTCCTGTGCTATACATGCTAAGTCGCTCACAGCATATATCTCATCCAAGATGGCTCCATTAAGTCGCTAACGACTTATGCTACCTCGGGATCACTCTTAGGTCGCAACTCCCTAGGTCTCTCATGACCTATGACACTACACGACCTAACTCCGAGACTCCCCTATAAATAGCCCGCCTACTCCACATTGAAGAGGTATCTTTCTGAAGGATTTTTCCTGGACTTTCTGGAGAATTTCTGGAAGGCCGAGACTTTTCTATTTTCACGACTTCTACAACACTTCAAACACCAAAAACACTTCAAAGAACCTTTGGGAAAAAATCAAGTTCATTCAACATGAATTCAAAGAGCTTTTCTACATAGAAGTTCTAACTGCTTGCTTTAATGATGTTGTAATTGAAGAATAATTGTGAAACTTGTAATCAAGTCGATAATAGAAGAGATTAAGTGGAAGTAGACTTGACTTTGAGCCGAACCACTTTAAAAATTGTAGTATCCTTACTATTTTCTGCTATTTCCTGCTTGCTTTTAGTTCCCGTGCCAACGGGTGGTGCTTTCGCTATATCTCAACTCACACCAGGGTGTTAGCGTGCATTTTTAGCGTTAACATTTTTGGTGCTTTCACTGAGAATTGAACTCAGGGTGTTCTCATCATTGGTTCACAAAGATTTGTTGAAAAACTCTCTCTAAGAACCAGAAGTCTATCCGAAATTATTGCTCCTGGAAGAAAAAGTAGATCTACTAGATCTAGAAATGCTTATGACAATACCGCCACTTCTCCCGCGTCAAATCAAGCGGCTTCTTGTGTTGGAATCACAAGGGTGGAATTGGATGTTGTAGTGTCTAGGTTGTATCAAAAAATGGAAGCCCAGAACACTTTGATGTTCAACAGGTTGAATGCTTTGCTTGGAGTTAACCATCAACCAGAAAATAATGAAGAAACTTTTGCTAAAGATGTTCATGATTCCCAAGGGAAAAGTATTCCTCAGAGGGCGGCTGGCACTGCCGAAGGGGCACCTCCCCAAGCTGGAGGTTCAAGGCCGCAGCCAACTCTTCGTGAACGTTTGTCCAGGCAAACTTTCAAAAAAGTAGCTGACGTCTGTCCCGCGGGGCCTCTAAACGATGAGGAGTACCTCTCGGGAATGATTCGACAAATTATGAAGGAGAGCATGCAAAGGGAGGAAGACGAAAGTGACTGGGGATTTGCTCCAAGCATGACTCCTTTTATTGAAAAAATTCTAAAGGCTGAATTTCCGAAGAAGTTTGTTCCCCCCACTATTCCAGCTTATCGAGGGACAAGCGATCCTAACCAGTTCTTATACAAGTATGACTGGCATATGACAGGTGCCAGAGCAGCAGCCGAGATCAAGTGCAGATACTTTCCTCTGTACTTGGAGGGAGTGGCCCTGCTTTGTTTCAAAAAGCTGCCAGTTCGATCCGTGGATCAGTTCTCCGACCTGACTCGGAAGTTCAAAGATCAGTTCAGGTTATATGATTCGAAGGCAAAGGACATAATGTCCCTATCTAGCCTCGAACAAAGCCCTGGAGAGTCTATCAAATCTTTCTTAAACCTCTTTAATATAGCCTTGGCCGAAGTTGACAATGCAGAGCCTCGGATGGTTATGACTTACTTGATGCGAGCTATTGACAAATCAAGTGAATTTGGAAAATGGCTAAAGATCAAAGAGCCAAATTCACTTGAATAGTTCTACAAGAAGGCCGATGAATTTATGCACTTAGAAAGCCTTGTTGTGCTAGCAAAAGTAATTGTGACTGAAGTTGAGAATAACAATGTTGCTTCTAACAAAAAAGAATCTGGTGGCCAAAAGAGGGAGAATGACGGTGGAAAAAAGAAGAAAGATGCGAAGAAAGCTCGTCGCTTTAGACCTTCAAATTTTAGTCCCTTAACTGATACTCCAGAAAATATCTTTCTTGCAACCAAGGATGCTGTTGAATACCCCAAACCACCTTAGATGAAGCCTGGAAGAAATGCTGTGCATAATGGGAAATTCTGTCGGTTCCACAATCAACCTGACCATGACACTAATGAATGTCGTCATTTAAAGAGTTTGATTGAAGAGCTGTTGAGGCAGAATAAACTACAGCAATATGTGAATAGAAACAGAAATGACCCGACCTCATCTACTTAGGGGCAACAAGTTCTTGCTCATCAATCTGGCTCAGGTGAGAGGAATACAGCGCATGAATCTGAGGCACATGTCATTAATGTTATCACAGGGGTCCTCACCCGCGGGCAGAAGTTGGGGTGAGATGGAGAGATATGCTCACGCTTTGAGATATGCCTCGGCGGAAGAAAATGTTTCTGTCTTGGAAGATGCTGCTCCTTTAAAATAGCAAAGAACTCATAACGATGACATCATATTCCGAGCTAGATACTCTGTTGGTGTTGAAGCTCCCACCATGGATCCCTTGGCGATATCTGCAGGCATCGGGCCGGCCATTGTAAGAAGGGTGCTTGTTGACTGCGGCGCCTCTTGCAATATCCTCTTCAGAAAGACATTTGATCAGATGTAAATTCCCATGACTGATGTCCAAGCTTCCTCACAGAAAATTGTTGGGTTCACTAGAGAACCAAAGCAGCCTATGGGGACTATTGACTTGTTTGTAGAACTTGGAGAAGGGGAAAAGAAGGTGGTCCGAAAACAAACTTTTTTGATTGTTGATGAATTCTCCGCTTACAATGCCTTCTTGGGTCGACCGACTCTTGCTGCATTCAAGGCCATTCTCGCCCCATGGTGCTTGACTATGAAGTTCCCCACTGATAATGGCGTCAGTGTTGTGAAAGGGAACCAAAATGCCGGGCGAGAATGCTATCTCATAGAGTTACGGGAGGCAAAGAAGAGAGAAATGGGTAAGGATGCGGCAGCTTCGCTCCGCATCAAAGAGATTACCTTATAGCAATTACAGTGTGGACCCTGCACTGGTGAGCATAGTGGTGCATAAAAAGAGATTGATCCTAGAAAAACCACTGCAGGGGAGAGTAGAGTGGTGCCGGTGGAAGTAACGGTGCCAATACCTGTTGACCTGAATGATCCGAACAAGGTGCTGAATGTGGGTTCACAACTCGGTGTAACGGTTTAGAATATGTTGATATCATTCTTGAAAGCAAACCTGGATGTATTCGCTTGGAGTCATGCCGACATGTGTGGAATATCTCCAGAAACCGCAGTGCATGCTTTGAATATTGATCTAAAATTCACACCCGTAAAGCAGAAAAGAAGAACCCAGTGTCCTGAAAGGTCAACAGCATTAAAAGAAGAAGTAGATCTTCTCATGGAAAATGGCTTCATCGGAGAATCCACTTTTCCAAATTGGGTTTCTAATCCAGTGTTGGTTAAAAAAGCAAATGGAAAATGGAGGGTACGCATCGACTTTTCAGACTTGAACAAAGCATGCCCCAAGGACTGTTTCCCGTTACCCAAGATTGATCAGTTGGTGGTTGGAACAGTTGGGCATGAATTATTGTCTTTTATGGATGCTTACTCAGGATATAATCAAATCATGATGCATGAGCCAGATCAGGAGGACACGAGCTTCATCACTGATGTTGGTCTTTACTGCTATAAAGTCATGTTCTTCGGACTAAAGAACGGGGGGCAACTTATCAAAGACTTGTTAATGCCATGTTCAAACCCCAGATTGGCAAGACTATGGAAGTATATGTTGATGATATGTTGGTGAAATCGAAGAAGGCAGTTGACCACTTGTATCATTTGGCAGAAATGTTCGCGGTCCTCCGAAAGTATGGGATGAAGCTAAATCCTCTGAAATGTTCATTCGGGGTAGAGTTCGGAAAATTCTTGGGTTTTATTGTGAGCGCTAAGGGAATCGAAGCTAATCCTGCTCAGATTACTGCTTTAAGAGAAGTCAAAGCCCCTAGGACAAAGAAGGAATTGCAAAACCTCAACAGGAAAGTCGCTGCTTTGAGTCGGTTTATTTCCAGGGCCACTGATAAATGCATTCCCTTCTTTGACGCTCTGAAGAAAGGAAAGAAAAACTTTGAATGGACTCTTGAATGTCAGAAAGCTTTTGATGAACTGATTTGTCACATGGAAACGCCTCCAATACTTTCTAAGCCCAGCAATTGTGAAGATCTTTTCATATATTTAGCAGTTTTATCTCATGCTCTCAATGCAGCATTGGTACGGGAAGACACAAAAGTCCAGTGCCCGGTTTATTACATCAACAAAAGATTCACTGGGGCAGAGATGAATTATTCAAAGCTGGAAAAGCTCACCTATTGTCTGTTGATTGCATCTAGAAAGTTAAGGCCATATTTCTAAGCTCATCCTATTAAAGTAATCACTGATCAACCTCTAAAGCAAGTCCTATTTCGCCTGAAAATTCGAGTCGTCTTCTGAAGTGGAATATTAAACTCGGCCAATACGATATCACCTACCAACCCCGAAGAGCAATCAATGGACAAGCTTTAGCGGATTTCATTGCAGAATACACAGATAAAGGTGACAGTGAGGAAGAGGTGACTGATGACGTCCCGTTCCGATGGAAATTATATGTTGATGTTCAAGAAATGACTATAGTTCTAGGGCTGGGGTTGTGCTTGAAACCCCCGAAGGGCGGTCATTGTGCTATGCATTGAGATTAGAATTTCCTTCGACAAATAATAAAGCAGAATATGAAGCTCTTGTTGCCGGCTTGAAGATTGCTAAAGAACTGAACATCAAAGTATTGCAGATCTTCAGTGATTCCCAGTTTATTGTATGCCAAGTCAAGAAAGAGTTTCAAACTAAAGTAGAAAATCTGCCTGCTTACTTGTCAAAGACCTGGGAGCTTCTCGATGATTTTGATCATTATACAATAAGCCATATATCCCGGGAAGAGAACATGAAGGCAGATTCTCTCGCAAAATATTCGAGCTCTGGCGAAGCATAGTTATTAGGATTGGTCCCTGTGGAAGTCTTGTCAGCTCCAAGTACTGATGAAATGGATATTGACTGGATTATGGCTGTATCTCAATAGCAAGAGTCGTGGATGACCCCGATCAAGGAATACCTACTCAACGGCTCCCTGCCAGAAAACTCAAAAGAGCGCCAGAAGCTGTTAAGAAAAGCCTCGAGATAAGTAATTCAAGACGGCCGATTGTACATACGGGGATTCTCGATGCCATTACTCCGATGTGTAACCAAGAGAGAGGCTAAGACAATTTTAGCTGAGGTGCACGGAGGAGAGTGTGGGGATCATTCAGGTAGCCAAACTCTAGCAAAGAAATTTCTCCATTATGGGTATTTTTGGCCAGATATTAATCGAGATGCTGCTAGCTACTCCTGAAATTGTGACAGATGCCAGAGATTTGCAAAAATCGCGAGAGCACCTTCCACCAGTTAACACAGATGGTCAGTCCATGGCCATTCGCCATTTGGGGGATAGATCTCATTGGGCCTTTGCCGGTTGCAAAGTCCGGAATCAAATATGCTATTGATGTTGTTGATTATTTCACTAAATGGGCAGAATCTGAACCGTTGGCTATTATTACCTCTGAAAAGATGATAAACTTTGTGACTAAGAATATCATTTGCAGGTATGGTGTGCCTCAGAAGATAATCACAGACAATGGAACCCAATTCAAAAGCGAAGAATTCTGGGACTTTTGCAAGCGATTCAAGATCGCAAAAAGCTTCTCAGCAGTGGCTCATCCATATGCAAACAGGCAAGTGGAAGCAGTGAACAAAATTATCAAATCAACCATCAAAAAACAGCTGGAAAAAGCAAAAGGTGGTTGGGTCGATAAGCTGCCACTAGCACTTTGGGGATATAGAACTACCCACAAGGCTGCGACTGGGCACACTCCATTCTCATTAGCATATGGATCAGAAGTAATGATTCGGGTGGAAATAGAGGTCCCCTCACACAGGAGAATTCATTTCAACCAAGCTGAAAATGAAAAGCTGCAACTTGAAGCACTTAACTTGCTTGATGAAAGAAGGAAAGAGGCTGAGCTCAGAGTTGCAGCCCATCAGTAAAGGATAGCCAGGCACTTCAATTCTAAAGTTCGTCAACGCAGCTTTGAAATTGGGGATCTAGTCTTGAAAAGGGTCATGACAACAACATGAGTGTTTGGGCCAAACTGGGAAGGATCATACGTCATAGGCAAAAACTTCTCGATGGCACTTTCAAGCTCAAAACTGTCGAAGGAGATCCAATTCTGAGATCCTGGAACAGCAATCACTTGCGTCCATATTTTACTTAGAAGCTATGCTTAAATTTGTAAAATGATTATGGATGTATCATTCTTGTATTGATTCACACTGATTTTACAATAAATCTTGTGTTCTCTACTACTATAAAATGCATGTCTCATTTCAATGTGGAAATATCTTAAAATATATTGCTAAAATGTCGATTTAATATTGCCGGCTATCAAAGCAAAGCTTGCCAATTCAACACATCACAAGGCCAAGCGATTCCTACAAATCACTCAACAAACAAATGTCAAGCCACAAAAGTTCCAGAATCAATTTCTACATAAGAAGTGTTTCTCACAAATAGTTGGTGATTCCACCAAAGGGGCACCTTCCCAAAGTGAAGGTTCCAGGCCCTCGCTAGTTAATTGTGATCGTTTGTGCAAACATACATCCAGTTAAGTAGCTTGCGTCTGCCCCGTGGGTTCAATTAACAATGAAATACACTTCTCTAAAAAAAGCAAACAACTTGCAAAATAAAGGAACATGTACTTGGAAATGATAACGAGGAATTGTTGAGGGGCAGATGGTGAAAAGACATGGGCAAGCAGACAAAAAGCAGCCAAAATGGAATCTTGACTCTCAACAAAAAAGGTTGGTGGAACCACCAAAGGGGCACCTTCTCGAAGTGACGGTTCTAGGCCCTTACTAGTTAATTGTGATCGTTTGTTCAAACAAACTCCAGTTAGGTAGCTTGCGTCTGCTCCGTGGATCCACTATACTATGAGATGCAACCTTCCTGGCGAGCCAAACAAAAAAGCCCTCTTCGGAGGCACAAATAAAAAGCCCTCTTCGAAGGCCCACTTCTGCTCTCAAGGGGGAAGTGCCAAAAAAGCCCTCTTCGGAGGCCCACTTCTGCTCTCGAGGGGGAAGTGCCAAAAAAAACCTCTTCGGAGGCACAAATAAAAAGCCCTCTTCAGAGGCTCACTTCTGCTCTCAAGCGGGAAGTGCCAAAAAAAGCCCTCTTCGGAGGCCCAAGAAAGCCCTCTTCGGAGGTCCAAGAAAGCCTTCTTCGGAGGCCCAAAAAAGCCCTCTTCGGAGGCCAAAAAAATCCCTCTTCGGAGGCCCAAGAATGCCCTCTTCGGAGGCCCAAGAATGCCCTCTTCGGAGGAACAAAAAATCCCTCTAACGAGGCACGCCCAAATATGAAATGCTTTTCTCGAACAAAAAGGTTAGTGGAACCACCAAAGGGGCACCTTCCCGAAGTGAAGGCAACAGGCCGTCGCTAGTTAATTACGATTGTTTGTGCAAACGAACATCCAATTAGGTAGCTTGCGTCTGCTCCGTGGATCCACTTAACTGCGAGAAGTAACTTTCTGGCAAACAAATCAAAGCCCTCTTCGGAGGCCCGCTTCACCGCGTAGGGGAATCCAGTTCTCAAAAATAAAAGTGACTATCTCCGAAAGTTGAAGCGTAAAACCTTTTTCTAAAAAAAGTGAAAACTTCTCCAATACAAGGCACACTCTACTAAAGCAGAATAATATTTCCTTAAAATGGAAAATTTATTCTCCAAAGTAAGAGTGAAAGTTTTCTCAAAATGGAGAAGATTGCAATGAGCCGTGATATGGGGGCAATATAATATAGCTGCATTAATAAAAGCAATGCTCAAGCAACATACCACGAGCTCACTGCAATATCATACAAGGAAAGTAAAGAAACTTGTATGAAAATAAGGAATAAATGCATTTACAAATACAGTCAAAAGTTTGTACAAGTAAAAAGAGTCATTCTATTCCATACTATAAAAGATTTGTATACATGTGTAGGTTTCAAAAAGCGGGGGCCGGTACCCGCACAATCTCCGGTCAATACAAATCTTTAAATAAAAGCAAAAAAGCAAAACAAGAAGGATAAAACCAGGCCCGTTACTTCTTCTTCCCGCCGCCTTTGGAGCCCTCGCCTGGCCTAATAGTTAGCTTCTTGAGTCGGCCTGGACGAGTCGGGAAAGAAGGAGAAAGAGGTGTAATTGGTTCCTCCTCCGCTTTCTCATCGCCAGTAGAAGTGCCCTTCTTCTTCTTTGTAATTCCACGCTTTCTCCTCTTCTTTGAAGAAGATTCAATGCCCAGAGTAATAAGATCAATCAGCTTTGTATCATCGGCAGTAAATTTCTCCGGGGTCCTTCACCCTCCTCAAGTTCTTTAGCTTTTTGCTCTTATGAAGCGGCCGGGTCATCTAATCCTTGGAGAGCTCCTATTTGTTCTTCTTGCAACCTCGGTTGAGAAGCAGAAGAAGGAGTAACTTGAAGAGGTGGAGGGGCAACAGCTGGAGGAGGTGAAGCCTGTACAACACTTGTTGTTTTCACTACAGAAGAAGAAAAGTTAAACATCAGTGTTTCTGGCAAAGAGAGGAGATAGTGGCACGTCGGGATTTAAGTAATAAGCAAGAAGTTCATCGAGCTCATGTGAAGCAAACAAGTAGTCCACTTGAGCTGGATCAGTGTTGAAGTTACCTGGATGGGTTGGCTTTATCACGTCAATTTCAAAATCTTGGGCTTCGGTGTCTTCTTAGGCCTCGCCTTCGGCATGGGAAGTTGTACACTCGGTTTTGGCTTTGGCAGGAGGTGGAGAGTGAGAACTGGAGCCAATAATATCGACATCAACCGAAGCCGAAGGACAAGCTGGGTCGGCCAAAGGTGCTTTCCTTAGATGCTCTCCTTCCGCCGCTTCGGCTCGCTCCTTGGCAAGTTGTTCTTTCCCTCTGGCAAGGGCGGCACGACCCTCATCAACTAAATAATAAGCCTCAAGATCCTCCTCGGCGTATCCAGCACCCCTAAGCATATCAACTGCTGCCTCCCACACTTTAGCTAGGGTAACCTCATACTTTGGGCCTAAAAATGAAAGACTGTCGCGTCCCAAGACGTTGTGAAGATAAAACTCGAATAGAGTAGAGCTGACGTTGGACTTAGTCGCCTCATGTGATTGTTCAGCTGCTGCTTTTCCAGCACTGGCCTCGTCACGCTCCTTTTCAGCCTTGGAAAGCTGGGCCTTTAACATTGCAATCTCCAAATCTTGAGAGTTAGTCTTTTCCCACAACTGGCAACATCATTGCGGTAATTTTTCATGATTTCTGCTGTGCCCCAAGTTTAGCCTCAGCATCCCGTTGAGCAGCGTGGGCGTCTCTTACTTGCTTTTGAAGAACCTCTTCCTTTTGAGTACAAGAAGTGGAAGAGGTGGCAAGATCATCTTTAAGCTTCCTGACTTTAGCCTCAAGTTTCTCATTGTAGGCAGTGATGTTCTTCATCTCCGTATCATGCTGATCAAGAACTTTTTGCCACTCAGAATTATCAATTTTCATGGTCAGCATGGCCTCGAGATTTAAGCGATTTAACCTCTGAAGCTCATCAACTAGTTTCTGCCAGTCAGACATTCTTTCGATATCAAGCTTGACGGCGTCAAGATTTCTTAGCATGTCCTGCTAATCAATTGGAACCAAGTCCAGATCAAAACGTACTCCTTTTAAACACCAATGCGGAAATCGGCTTTGGAGTGCAGGCGGAGACTTCTCAACTTGGTAAGGAGGCCTATTAATGATTGATTGAATTTCAGCTCTTTTAATGGCAGGAGAGCTAAAAGAGATGTCCAGAGAGATAGGAGCAGCGGGCACTTTGGAAACTTCAGATGAAGACTTTTCGCTAAGCTTGGCCCGCTTGCTTGAATCTTCGGCCACATGACTCTTCCCCTTATCGTCATGAGATTTTCTTTTATGGGAGTCATCATCATGTCGGTCGTCTCTCCTTCCATAACGCCCCTCATGAGCCTGCCTATCGCGAGCTTTCCTATCTGCTCTTTCCTCGTTAGTCTCCCTAGGGGCAGGAAGATAGCGCCTGGGGTCATAAGAATCACGCCTCGCATAGCGCTGAAAGTCATCATAATATGAGCTGTCGCGTCCCATGGGAGAACCTGAAATTAAAGAAGAGACAAAATTCAGAAATCTTCGGAATAAAGAGGCAAGTGCACATAATTGCCAAAAATCCTAAGTGTGTGTGACGTGTGAACTACGCGTGTCAAGCTACAAAACACTCTTCGGCTTAGGAGTGATGTCGGCTTTTGCAACAGGAGTCAACTCCTGGGTTGATGGAATTGATCGCAAATCGGATGTCGCTTGGATTGTTGGAGCAAAAAGCTTAGAGGTGATGGTGTCATCTTTAAAAATCTCTTAGGAAGTCAACATAAGGTCGCTCAGTCCCCCAAAGACATCATCACCATCGTGCCCAACGGAATGGGTCTAATCAGCAGTGCCCTCTTCAGCACGCTTTGCACCCTTTGTAACGGAACTTTCTTTCTCAGCTCCCTCATCCGCTCTTCCAGTAGCCCTCTCAGAATGTTGTAATTCCTCTCCTTCAATAACTGGGGGAATTTTAGATTTTCCAGATAATCCCACACCTTCAACGGAACTGGAGCATTTCACTAATGAAGCCTCTACAATAGGTTCCTTCGGTGCGAATTCCTTTACGGAGGTTGGGGCATCTGACGCTTCTACTTGAGAACTAGGGGCATCACGGGATTGAGTGGATCAAGAAGAATGCAAAAGTCTGAATTGGTGCAAAAACTCATCCTTCAGTAGGAACTTAATACTTCTCTCATCAACAGCTACGGCATTCAATCTTTCGAAAGTTGGTTTGTGGCTAAAATCTTTGGAGGGAGGAGGAAGTGCTGTAAAAGTAAAGAATGAAGTTAGCACTTGACGGCTCGAATTTTGAACGGCTTAGAAATGAGGTGAACAGAGATAGGCAGTCTTACTTCCTGCTCTCCAGATACCGTAGAATCTCGGGTGGCAACGGACAAAGAAGAACTGGTTTAAAAAACCCTGAACGCTCTCGGGCAGATCCGTAATTAACTTACGCTTTCTTGCACTCCTTACAAGAGTAATAGAAGGGTGATCTTTGTTCCTCCCGAATGAACACAAATAGCATATCACCTCGAAGCTTGGGAGGCAGTTAAGTGTCCTCCTGAATAGTACGCACAACCCCATTAAAATGGCATAGCCATTAGGGTGCAACTAGAATGGAGAAATAGTTAGTCGAAGGAGGAGTGTTCTAAGAAAATCGTTGAAGGAGGGAATGGCTCCATTCAAACACATTTCACGATTGACTGCAACGAAGCCAGGAGGCGGTCTATCGACAGTGTCATTTACCCCAAGAAGTAGAGCATCCGCTTCAGCAATGCCGAATTGAATACATAGCTGGCTGAAACCCCGTTAGTTCAATGTAGTTGAAACTCTTTCCGGAGGATTCTCTAAAGGGTCAGCTATTGGGAAGACCTCATCGGCCCGCTCTACTATCTTTTATTGCGTTGTTTGGGAAGCCATTCTACATAAGGAACTGGATATTCAAATATGAAGGTGCACGTTTCCTAAAAGTGTGAAGTGTTGTGCAAAACTAATAAAATGACAAGCAAATATAACTGGAATTAAACTAGTTGGCATTTGTCGATTATAAAGTTTCAGGGCTTGTCATTTTAAGTCCAAGTACAGTGTTGATGCAAACAGATCAGCTTTAGTTGATTAATTTAGATTTGCTTTAAGACTTCACTTGAACTTGTCAATTCACAGCATTTCGTTCCCACAATTCGCTTAAGTTGATTATTCATTAACGACTAATCTGTCATTCGATGTGGGCAGTCAATGGCAGTATATTCGCCCTAGTTTTCTGCAAATGTTGTATATAACAGTATGTTAGCTTAAAAGTTAATACAATCTGAGAAAAAGTGCAACAAGTTTAAGCAGTTCATTCTGGCAGTTCATCAGTCATGTTCCTACGAGTTAAGTCTATGCTGCGGGTTAAATTAGGTCGTGTTGATTCATTAAGTCGTTCTGCTTTAAGTCATGTGCTATTCTGGCAAGATAAGTCGTAAGTCATTTGGGTCGCAGTCCCTTATGTCGTTCAGAGTTTGAATGCTAAGTCGTTAAGTCGTTCACTGAGTTAAGTCGTGCGATTCATGTCCAAACTGCTAAACCCTAGGTCGTTCGAAGCTCCTAAGCCGGGCACTTCCTAACTCTCCTTAACCCGCTAACTCCTCTTCAATCAAAAACTTGCCTAACTCGCTAATCCGTTAACTTGTAACCCTATAACCCGTTAGCATCTCCACAATGAAATCCATCATCTTTCCACACCGCCAAATCATCCAAGGCCGATTCAAATCGCCTCAGATCCATCATAGTTCCGATACATTGCTGCTTCTCATTAATTACAATGACAACATGTCCAATGACAATCAAATATCGGTCGTAACGTGACTTGTGGTGAAACGTGGCACATGAAATCGGATTAGGGTCAGAAAATGGGGGATTCATGATTCGATGATGGTCGTGGTTGGATAATGATCGGATTCACGTACGTAAGGTGATGGTGAAGATGATCAACGACTGGTTAGCTTGAATTCGTCTTCGAGAGCTCGAAGATTTTTTAATGGCAGATTAAAGTGTTAGAGCAGGTGAAGAGAAGAAGGAGCGGCTGAAGCGACTTATATACAGGGGCAATGGAACTCGAATCGGCATGAACGACCTAGCTCTCTCATAAGTCGCTCACGACTTAGCGACTCAGGATGGTGCGAGTTAAGAGGCATTGAAGCACATGACCTAGCCCCTAGGCGTATACTTCGAGGGGAAAGTGTTAACACCTCCTTTATTCACGACTCAACGACCTAAGGGAATAAGCGACTTAACGACCTAACGACCAAAAGCACAAAGCGGCTCAACATGTCACGGCCTAGCGACCTAAAGCATAAAGCAGCTCAACATGGCACGACTCAACGACATAAGGAGCTCCAGCGACCTAAAGACTCCTACGACTCAACAGGGTTAACGACCTAGCGACCTAGCGTCTCAACGACCTAGCGACCTAGCGTCTCAATGACCTAACAACCTATCAAGCTTTAGGGTTAAGCCGCATGCGCACTGCCTCTTCCATTAGGTCGCTTACGACCTAAGCAAGCCGAGATAACTCATGTTCTATACATGCTAAGTCGCTCACAACATATATCTCATCCAAGATGGCTCCATGAAGTCGCTAACGACTTATGCTACCTCGGGATCACTCTTAGGTCACAACTCCCTGGGTCGCTCACGACCTATGACACTACACGACCTAACTCTGAGACTCCCCTATAAATAGACCGCCTACTCCACATTGAAGAGGGATCTTTCTGAAGGATTTTTCCTAGACTTTCTGGAGAATTTCTGGAAGGCCGAGACTTTGCTATTTTCACGACTTCTACAACACTTCAAACACCAAAAACACTTCAAAGAACCTTTGGGAAAAGATCAAGTTCATTCAACATGAATTCAAAGAGCTTTTCTACATAGAAGTTCTAACCGCTTGCTTTAATGATGTTGTAATTGAAGAATAATTGTGAAACTTGTAATCAAGTCGATAATAGAAGAGATTAAGTGGACATAGGCTAGAATTTGAGCCGAACCACTACAAAAATTGTTGTATCCTTCCTATTTTCTGCTATTTCCTGCTTGCTTTTAGTTCCCGTGCCAACGGGTGGTGCTTTCTGTTATCCCATTTTTTGGTCAAAACTAGAATATCAACAAACTGGCAAGGAATGATGGATGTCGGGATTGAAAATCGATTGGAAGCGAGGCAAGAGTTCGTTCGGTATTCGAACTCCCCCTGGTTCATTCGGCATTCTCGGATCCGAAGGCTCATTCGGCATTCTCGAATATGAAGGGATCATTCGGCATTCTATAAGCTCCATTCGGTAGTACCCTCACCGAACCACCACCTCTCCACGCCACTGCCGAATCACCCCTGCCTCCATTCCACTGCCGAATCACCCTTGTCTCCACTACCTACCGAACCAACCATACCGAACCAGCTGCCGGACTAACTACTTCCGAACCAACCTCCTCTACCTACCATACTACCGAACCAACCACCGGTCCAGCTCCATCTCCACGCTACCACCGGTCCAACCTACCACCGAACCCCTATCTCCACTACCTGCCGAATCACCCATGTTACCACTCACCGCCGAACCAAGACGCTGCCGAACCAGAATGCTGCAAGGCCAGATTGCATCAGCCCAAGCCCACCAGCAGCTATATACATCCAAGACCTCCGCCCCCAGCCTCACTCTATAAATAAAGGGGCAGGGGTACAACAATGAGGGAGAAGTTTGAGAGCTCAAACCTGGAAGGAACTTTCAAACAACTTTCATACACTTGTACTACAAGCTTTGTACTCGTAATCGGATTGGAAAAGGATAATAACATATAAAGTGGACGTAGGCACATTTTGGCCGAACCACTATAAATCTGTTTGTCTTTTACAGTTCAGTCCCTGCTTTTTACGTATTTACATAAACCACCTAAATCATTACGAACAACATAAAATCAACTAAATCATACAACTTGGAGTTGTTTGCCCATCTTTTGTGCAAACGTATTTGGGTTATTTGCTGAGATCTGTGATTTGTGTTTGAATATCGTTGATTTATATTCATACACTGGTGCTTTCACGGTATTGGGTGTTTGTGACCATTTTTTACGCAAACATTTTGGTGCTTTCACTGAGAAGGACCAGCACCCGCTACATCGGATAGAAGTTTGGATTTGGAAGACAATGACTAGGCAAAACAGTAGAAGGCTAAGGGCTGAGAGAAGCCAACAAGGAGGAAGTCAACAAGCATCCTCCGGAGGTGAGGAAGGACCGGCTTCGATCTGCATAACCCGGGATGAAATGGAAGCCATAACAAATTCACTGCAAGAGAGGTTGTTGAAAAGTCAACAGGAAATGATGCAAACTTTCTTGGAGCAAATGAGAGCTGCAAGGATGCAGAACTTAGGAACAGCTACAACGGCTGTGGATGCAGGACAAGAAGCTAGGGTTACGGAACCCAATGAAGGACAGGATACGGAGCCAGGTGGCAATCAACAAGGGCTTGGGGGCAGGCCCACAGGATTCAACACAGGAGAACCTTTGGAAGGAGTTCAACAGGCTAGAACCAACGTTGCTACTAACGAGCTACACGAAGAGTATGTACCGGAGTTCCCTCGGGGGCAACCTCCGACAGACAACGGTGGATTGGTAGATATAATCAGGAAGACTGTGCGAGGTGGTTTGACCAACGGAGACTTGGAAGGAGTAAACAGGAGTCCGTTCACTCGGGAAATAAGGATGGCTCAGAATCCACCTAATTTCAAGCTACCTAGCGTGGAGGTATACAATGGCAAGGAAGACCCTACGGATCACTTGATGAGATACACCAGACACATGGAGGTGCTGGGGGCATCAGAGGAGGTGATGGCCCGATGCTTCCCTTTGTACTTGACGGACTTAGCTGCGATGTGGTTTAGGCAGCTGGAAGAAGGATCTATCAGGACTTGGAGGGAATTGGTGGAACGGTTTTTGGGACAGTTTCGGGTTCATGTCAAGAGACCGAAGAACGTGATGACATTGACATCGGTAAGGCAAAGGATGGATGAATCGCTTAGAGCTTTTCTAACTCGATTCAGTGCCACAGTTGCTTCGGTGGATCGGCCCGATCCATCGATGGTTTTAATGGCAGCAGTATCAGGAGTCAGGGAGAACTCGGATTTCAAGGTATCTCTGATACGAGATCCCCCACGGAATCTCGATGAATTCTTTCATGAGGCAGAAAGGTTCCTTCGACAAGAAGATGCGAGTACGGATTTAAAATTGAAAAGGGTTAATGCAGTTGAGGTGGGAGGACCATCCAGCAATGGTTCGGATAAAGATAAAGGAAAAAGGAAGTTGGATGGTGATTCTGGAAATGCTAGGAAGCAATGGAAGGATCCAAAGTTTTCCACATACACAGGATTGAACGAGACACTAGAGCGGATATACCTGGATACTCGAAATCGCCTTCACTACCGGAGGCCGGCTAGGAGAGAACCAACAGAACGGGAAAGGACATCGGGAAGGCACTGTCTCTTCCATGATTTGGATGGACACGACACCAACAGCTGCAGGCACTTAAAGGACATAATTGAGGAGCATGTGAGGAATGGACAGCTGCCACAATATGTTGGACCTCGGAATGCAACAGCGAGGCAGAAGCAACCGCCGCCTGCCTCAAGCTACGATGGTGGGAGGCCCAGGAATGATGGTCGGTTGATCGTCCCTTGACCAGGTTAATATGAAATAAGTAGCAAACTATTGGCAAGCAACCAAGTCATTTACACATGTACGGGGACGGAGATGGCCCCTAGGCATGCTCTGAATGATAATAAGCTGCGATGCTATGGTTTGTGAAATTTATCTTTTGCTTTTGGATTGGACACTGCTTTTCTTTTTGGTTTTCGGTTTTGGAGCTTGGATTGAGCTCCTGGTTTTTCTCGCCTTTTGATTTGGATTTTCCTCTAGACGATTATTTTCAACTTTGGATGCTGATTTGGATTTCTAGTTTTCTGGTTTTGGATTTGGATTTTGAATTTGGATTCTGGATTTGGATTTTCGGATTTGGATTCTGGATTTGGATTTTGGATTTGGATTTGGATTTTGGATTGGATTTTGATTGGATTTTTATCTGATTTTTGATAAACGGTCGTCGGGTATGGATTATGCCTGGCAAGGGGTGAGTCGCTTTGCCCGAACGTGGTAAATTGACTCATTCAGGTCGTCGAGTATGGACTATGCTCGGCAAGGGTCCGGAGTGACCAGGATTCGGCCTAGGACTTAGGCCCTATATTATCAATTGTTATTTTCAGGTCGTCGAGTATGGACTATGCTCGGCAAGGGTCCGGAGAGACCAGGATTCGGCTTAGGACCTAAGCCATGGCATTGTACAGTGCCCAGGGACACTGGGCCAAGGTCGTCAAGTGTGGATTACGCTTGGCAAGAACTCGGAGAGGTTAGCTCAACGTCTAGGGACACTGGACCAAGATCGTCAAGTGTGAATTGCGCTTGGCAAGAACCCGGAGAGGTTAGCTCAACATCCAGGGACACTGGACCAAGGTCGTCATGTGTGGATTACGCTCGACAAGAACACGAGGAGGCTAGCTTAACGTCTAGGGACACTGGATCACGACCGTCAGGTGTGGATTGCGCTTGGCAAGAGCCTGGAGAGGTTATGGATTTGGATATCGACCCAGAGAGGTCCTGGATTCGGTTATTGGCTATTGGATAAGGATGGTTTGGGGCTCGGTTGTCGAGTTCGGATGGACATGGAATTGGCTCAAGCTTTGGTTATTGGATTTGGAATTGGATATCGACTCGGAGCAGTCAAGGATGATCTACTCTGCCGATATGGCTATGGACCTTGGATATTGGATTCGGAACTATTCAAAACACGCCTTGTTATCACAAGGCATGTTTTGGGGGGCAAAGTGTTATCCCATTTTTTGGTCAAAACTAGAATATCAACAAACTGGCAAGGAATGATGGATGTCGGGATTGAAAATCGATTGGAAGCGAGGCAAGAGTTCGTTCGGTATTCGAACTCCCCCTGGTTCATTCGGCATTCTCGGATCCGAAGGCTCATTCGGCATTCTCGAATATGAAGGGATCATTCGGCATTCTATAAGCTCCATTCGGTAGTACCCTCACCGAACCACCACCTCTCCACGCCACTGCCGAATCACCCCTGCCTCCATTCCACTGCCGAATCACCCTTGTCTCCACTACCTACCGAACCAACCATACCGAACCAGCTGCCGGACTAACTAATGCCGAACCAACCTCCTCTACCTACCATACTACCGAACCAACCACCGGTCCAGCTCCATCTCCACGCTACCACCGGTCCAACCTACCACCGAACCCCTATCTCCACTACCTGCCGAATCACCCATGTTACCACTCACCGCCGAACCAAGACGCTGCCGAACCAGAATGCTGCAAGGCCAGATTGCATCAGCCTAAGCCCACCAGCAGCTATATACATCCAAGACCTCCGCCCCCAGCCTCACTCTATAAATAAAGGGGCAGGGGTACAACAATGAGGGAGAAGTTTGAGAGCTCAAACCTGGAAGGAACTTTCAAACAACTTTCATACATTTGTACTACAAGCTTTGTACTCGTAATCGGATTGGAAAAGGAGAATAACATATAAAGTGGACGTAGGCACATTTTGGCCGAACCACTATAAATCTGTGTGTCTTTTACAGTTCAGTCCCTGCTTTTTACGTATTTGCATAAACCACCTAAATCATTACGAACAACATAAAATCAACTAAATCATACAACTTGGAGTTGTTTGCCCATCTTTTGTGCAAACGTATTTGGGTTATTTGCTGAGATCTGTGATTTGTGTTTGAATATCGCTGATTTATATTCATACACTGGTGCTTTCACGGTATTGGGTGTTTGTGACCATTTTTTACGCAAACACTTTCGCTATATCTCAACTCACACCGGGGTGTTAGCATGCATTTTTAGCGTTAACGTCAGTCATTTAACTATTATATATTGTTCCACTGTGATTGAGAGATTCTGATGTTTTTTGTTTTCTCTTCTTCTACCTCTGTAACGGCCCGAAATTTCGATCCCGAAAATTCCAATTAGTTCAAAAAAAGAAGGAGATAGAAGAAGAAGAAGAAAACAGAAAACACAAGTACAGATTCTCACATTCGCAGCGGATCAAAATATAATATTAAATAAAATAGCAGTTACACAAAGGAAAAAAACTATATCGGTTAATTACATTTAAATACATCAGAGTTACATTCATTTATACAACCACTGGATAGTTATAACAACTTGTCCCAAATAAGCTACAACATATCACAGCGGAATACACTCCATACGTTCCTGCCATCAAGCTCGCCACCTGAGCTTCAGAACGTTCTTACTTGAAAATCTGTAATACTCGGTCTGGCTCGAGCATTACATCGAAGTAACACCCGGGTCAAGCTGGAAACCAGCGTGAGTAAACGCATATAAATTTGAAATACTAAATTCAAATCATAAAAGAAAACTCCCGGTAACCCATACTTCACTACGTATTCATTATCTGTTACAGTCAGTACCAATTCACACGTCAATTCCTATGTATCTTTACTTAGTTCAAGGGTCCACATTATTCCATTCCAGCCTATTGATATCATATATAAAGAATTTTTGCAAATTTCTAATCGAAGTGGATTTCGGGTATTTACTAATATCCGACCCCGGTCTTCGAATCCGATGTCATCTTAACCCAGGTACTCGGTGAATAAAATCTAATTTTAAATACATGATGTTACTCCTTCATAGAAATTCATCATCGATAGATAACCACATTAACCCTCATCATCTCAGTTATATCACAAAACATTCATATCAGAGATATCAACCAACTCAAGGCATTTAACATCATTTAATCATTCATAAGCAATATTGATTACTTCCAAAATTAATTTAATTTATCTCTAATTAAATTAATTACTAGTCTTTTATCACTTGGTAATTACTATTCTTTAATCACCGGATGACCTTTACATAACATTAATTAATTTCAAACCGATAAATTAATCATACTTTAATTATCATCTTAATTAATCTCTCTTTGATTAATTATCCTTTAACCTCACTTGTTAACTGACTAACCCAAATTAATTTCCTAAAGTAATTTACCTTTAATTACTTTCATCAAGTAATTCCCGTTGGTTAAATATTCTCAATTAATTTACCTTGATCATTAATAAATTTAACCATTAATTTCTAATTAAATTAATTAATCCTCAACAGATTAATCCTTTAATTACTTACATTAAGTAATTATCATTTAAGTATTGAATTATCTCTTAATTATTGTTATCAATACACTCCAAATAATTAATTAACCTCTAATTAATTTATAATCCTTAATTATAAATAAATTAATCCAAAATCATGAATTAATTGATTTCCCTTTATATACTTTATTAATTAAACTAATTACTAATTATCCAAGTCCTTAATTACGTTAGGATAGACCATTTATCTTACCCATTGCTTAATTCACCATAAATTTAAACACTTTGCTTTTATCCATTTACCTAACTCATACTTATAAAAAATAATTTTTACAAATCTTATTATTTCTTAAATCAAGATAGAACCTTTATCTTATAAAGAATAAGATTTAAGAAATAAATCTAAACTAGTTTCATTTAAATTTTAATCTGGCTTTATTAATTCAAAACCATTATAATACCCGAGTTCCCCTCCGTGCTACATAACAAATTTCCCGTGCATCTCTCGAGATCTCATACCTTCGAGTCAACCCCAAATTCCTTTGAGTTCACCACCGCGAATTTCCTCCTACATCTTCCTGATATTAAACTTCATCAAACATTGACGTGCATGCATGTACATGCACGTCGGTCTAGCCATCTCCGATGCCTCGCCAAGCCATCTACAAGTCGTCGATCCACTTCCCGGTATCTCCGACTCTCCAGATCGACTCAATTGCCAACACATCCAAAATCAAACTCCTTGATTCCAAAAACTAGAAAAACTCAAACGAAGAAACCTTCGTCAACGACGAACCCCTCCACTAGAATTCGTGCCGCCTTGCCTAGAGTAGCATCTCGAACCCCAGTAGAGATCCCCCCTCCTCGCGGTCACCTTCGGCCTTTCTATGGCGACGCGGCAACTCCCATTCCAACCTCAACCAAAAACCCGACCTAAACCCTACTTCACCGTCTTGTCGCCGCCTCAGTGAACATTAAACTCTATGATTATTTTTCCCAAGACCTCCGCCCTTCCAACCACCCCCAGGCTCGATCTCGACCCCTCTAGATTCATCAGTCGCCAGAAATTGAGCAGAATGAACATCATGTTAAACTAGTGATTACTCTAGAAATGGAGACTTAAAAATCACAAATTTATTTTTAAAAATCATAGATTTTGTTAACAAATCCATCTATATGCCTGAGACATTCAATTGTTCAATTCAAGATTTCGATATATGAGAACTTTTCACTGAAATTCCTACTTATACTGAAGCTATCCTTAGATCTTATCTAAAATGTTTTTAGATCAAATATTCTATCACAACACACACATGTTTGTTTAAAATGAATCAGGGGAGAGATTTTAAAGCTTGATCAGGATTTTGAAACCTGTATGACTAAAACCGAGTGATCGTTTTGTTAAGATATGCACACCCTAAAAATCATATATAAAGACAACCGCATGCAAATTCACTGAAGATACATGTAATGCTTATCATACATTGTTTCCAAATGATCACAGTGTACAACAGGAACTTAGTTTACTCGCAGGCATTTCAAAAATAAATAGAGGAAACCGGGTTGGAATACGTACCTGTAAAATGTTTAAACAGAGAACAAACCCTGTTTTTGAAAAGCTGCTAGCTTGTTATTCTTTGATCTTCTTTTACTTAGTTGTTGATTTGAGTTTTTTGTTTCTTTAGTTTTTTTCTGAGAAATGGAAGAGGGTTATCACTTGCTTACCTTAGTTCAAAATGAAAAAAAGAACTGAAAAGGATATATATAGGTGAGGGTATTCAGCTCTGTACACAGTACGCTTTCTTTTACTTTTCTTCATTTTCTTTCCTTAAATTTTTTTTTATATTTAGTCAGCAATTTGACCTGATATGATCTTGTACAAAGATTTGATGTATTGTAAAAGCATGAATTTGATTTTCCCTTCTAGCTCAAGCTTAGCCTGTTGTATGCTAGAAATGACGTATTATATGCTATAATTTAATGCTTGTCTCACAATGTGTTTACAAGAATTTAGTATGAATTATATATGCATAGTCATGCATGTTATTGTTATTATAACATTTATACACACTCTCAAGTTTTTTTTGAAATCTTATTATTGCGAAGTTATACTTTCATATATTTATAAGTTTATATACTTATACTTATATATTTTGGAACATCAAAAAGTTTGTATCTATTTGTATTTTCATTTGTATATTTATGGATTTTTCATCTTAATTTAGATAGTGGAACTTATATATATATCCTTTATTTTTCTTTCTATAGGTTTTATCATATTCAAAGATTTATGAGCCAATGTTTATTTTAGTTCTTAAGCCATTTACGTATCCATTTTTTTAATTATTAGAAATTTATGTATTGGACTAATTTAAAACTAATATTCCAATAACTGCATCGGTTAGTCACACGATATTAGAAGGCCCAAAAATCTGGGTTGTCACATTCCTTCCCCCTTTAGATCTTTTCGTCCTCGAAAAGGAATGAAGCAAGAATTTTAATTTAATGCTTATTTTAGTTAAATTATTCTTTAAACATTTTTAACTCTTTTATTTTTAAAATTTTAAAACACCTTTAAAAATTACATAATATCACCATACCAGCTTTATATAAAAAATACTTTTTATAAATGGATGTCTCAACAAGTCCATCCTCGTTCTCAAAGAAATTCAGACATACGTTGATCAGGCGTAGGATTGAAAATCTATAAGTACTTGGTAAACCCGTTTTCAACACCCAGTGAAAATATTTTGGAAAATAATTTTATTGAAAATATAGAAAGCAGTTCTGATAATGGGGAAAATATCTTTAGTGAGAATGCTCTGGAAATCATTACCCCTATCCATGGTCGCAGTTACATCCTGGGTTACGTTGCCATCACAGCAAAAGTCCATGTAACTGTAGGTGCTCCGCGCCCCTCGATTACGCATGGAACCCACAACGGATCGCAGTTACATTCCAAGTTTACGTTGCCATCACAACAAAAGTCCATGTAACTGTAGGTACCACCGCCCTCGCTTTTTGCTACCAAAATGAAACTTCTCCACTCCCACATAGGTCGCAGTCTACCAATGTAAAATCAAACGTAGACCGTTGGCTCTCAGCGGCACGCATGACTTTCGCTATGTTACCATAGGTCGTAGTCTACCGATATAAAATCAAGCGCAAACTTTTGGCTCTCAATGGCACACACGACTTTCGCTATGGTCTGCAGTAGATCGCAGTGACATCGAGTTACACTGTCGTCACAGCATAACCCAAATGCCTCTGTAGGCATCAGCGCCCTCGACTTTCGCTACACGCTAAACAAAATACTTAGGAACTAGTTTTATCCGGACTCCTCACAGGATCAACTTTAGAACCTCCCGCTTTGAGGCTCAAGGCAGTACCGACCTATGGTACTCCTGAGAAGTTCATTTCAAGGGAGCGCCTTTTTCTCCAAAGACATTCTCAAACCACTTTATACTATACACATACAGTATCTTTCAAATCATAAACTTAGTATGATCTCATACAAAGCTCCTTTACACAAAATCGATTATCCTAGAATTGATAATTCTCAAACTAGGCTTTCTAAATTCCAATATAGAATTTACCCAAAAATCAAAAACCTTTCCAAATCCAAAGGTTCCCAAAACCTTTTTCCAAAATCCTCATAAGATCCTTTGTGTGTGTTTATATATATATATATATATATATATATATATATATATATATATATATATATATATATCCTTGAAAAATCTTTGGATCATTTCAAACTTGTATAAAACCCTTTTTAAACTTCAAATACTTTCAAAAACCATTTCCTTCGGGCTACAGATTCAACAAGGGGAGATTTATCTTATATAATGAAGATATATATATAATTTTATTTATTCCAAATCAAATATTCAAATTTGATTACTCTTTTATAAAGTAACTTACCAAATTTACTCACTTCCATAAATTTTTACCATAGAAATATCCAATTTCCACCTTTATCCATTGTATATTTCACAAAATATTCCTTTCATTTCAAAAACCATTTCACATTTCTTATTCACAAATTCCCGGTATCAGCTTCATTCCAACCCGTACGATGTACACATATCATTCATACGCTATACCAATCTGATTGCTCACTCGATCACACAGTTCCACTTCCAAACTAGTATCATCCACCCGACTTCCTAGTGCGGACTCAGATCTGGTTTCTTGATCAGAAACCGTCATTCTCCTTACATAGGCATAACTATGATATAGAATATCCAGAACCAATCAACAACCCATATCCAGGTTTGCCGTCGAAAATCGAGTGAAAAGTCCCAACTCAGATCGATATAACTATCTCAAAATTCTATGCTCGAATCTGGATCAAATCGCTATGCGAATAGAATAATATACGTACATCCTACGTATTTATCTCCATTGATTATTAACCAAATCAATTTCCTTTCCTGTTCACATTTACTTTTGATTTCTAATCACTTATTCACAGTTGCTTCAATCCCCTTTCGATTTTCACCTCAATTCTAATCTCAATTGGGTATTTAATCATAAACAGTTATACTCTGACCAACTTATATTTGGAAAACAGCTTAAAAAATTTTAAAATGGATAAATAGTTGAAAAATAATTATTAGTTTGTAACGTAGCTATAAAATAGTTAAGTAATAGTAAATAGTTGAAAAATAGTAAAATAATTGCAAAATAGTGGTAAAATAGTAATTAGTTATAAAGTAGTTGAAAAACAGTAATTAGTTTATAAAACAGTTGAAAGATTGTTAAATAGTTCCAAAAATAATCGTAAAACAATTATAAGAAAGTTTAGGTTTAAAAAGAAAAGTTGTATAGTAAATAGTTTGGAAAGTAGATTTAAAACGGTTTATAGCAAAATGATTTATTTAAAAATAGTCCAGAGCCAAATTATTCAATTTCCCATCAATTCAATTTAAATTTTCACTTCCATTTAAATTGACTCAATTCTAATTTGAATAATTTCAATTTCCCTTAAACTTGATTTATTCCCAATTCAATTTGAATTAACCTCAATTTCTTTCCAAACTTAAATCAAATTCCATTTGAATTTTAAACCTATTTACTTTAATTACAATTCCAAATGATTCAAATTAGTTTAGACTAATTTCAAATTGAATCCACTTCAATTTCAAATCATTTCAGTTCTAGTTTAAAATAATCCCAATTCCCATTTGAATTTTAACTCATTCATCTTCAATTTCATTTCAGAACAATCCAATTCAAATTTCCATTTGAATTTTTAGACTTATCCATCTTCAATCATAATTCCAATTAATTCAAATAAATTTCGAATTTAAACCATCCCGAATTATATAAATTCGAGTTAAATTTTTAAATGTTGATTTAATCCCTTAAGTCAAATTAACCCTTATTTTTAAACTAACAATCTAACCTTTAAACAATTAAATTTTGAGTCCAAATTTCATTTTCTAACCTATTTCAAAGTTCAAATAATAATTCAAACCCTTTTAAACAACTAAATTTTTGAAATTCAATTTATCTCCAAATTTCAATTTTGAAACCAAACCTTTGAAGTTTTATCTTAAACATTCAAATCTTAAGTCCAAAATGATTCCATTTTATCTTAATAATGGATATATTACCATACCCCATTTCTTCATTCATTTAAACAAATCCAATTTTAGCTTAAAAATTATTAGTTACAACAGGATGGTATCATTCAATTCTTTTTTTAAATATCCATCCATTTCCAATTTTCAAATCTCAAACATATTTTGAGATCACACAAACTCCCAATTCAAATTAACCATTTAACTTCCCTAAAACATTTCATTATGCTTACTCATTAATACACAGTTTATTATTAAACACAACAATCATTTATGATAATAACCAAGATTATCATATCTGGAAACCAATTCATTATTATCTTATTCTAAAACTCTTACCTAAATTTAAGGTTTCAATTTCAGTTTGAATCCCTTTCAAACTTATCTTTGTTTAATCCCAATTATTTAACAACCAATTACATTATTATTAGAAAAATATTGCTTTATATATTAAAATATAAGCTTATATAAAATCATTTAAAATGTTCATATACGAAAATAACAAGTACGCTCTCATATATATGTACACTCAACTCATCATAGGGTACCATTGACCCTATCATTAATGAGTACGCGCACTAGAGCCAACGTTCTCGCTTAACCTTCAGCTCTGATACCAAATGTAATGGCCTGAAAATTTCGATCCCGAAAATTTCAGATAGTTAAAAAAAGGAGATAGAAGAAGAAGAAGAAGAAAACATAAAACACAAACACAGATTCTCACATTCGCAGCGGATCAAAATATAATATTAAATAGTGGAACTTATATATATATCCTTTATTTTTCATTCTATAAGTTTTATCATATTTAGAGATTTATGAGCCAATGTTTATTTCAGTTCTTAAGCCATTTACGTATCTATTATTTTAATTATTAGAAATTTATTTATTGGACTAATTTAAAACTAATATTCCAATAACTTCATCGGTTAATCACTCAATATTATATGGCCCAAAAATCTGGGTTGTCACAACCTCCTTCTACTTGTCCATACGGTCTGGTTTTCGCCATTCGATTGTTCGGCATTTAATATAGTGGACGTATTGATGTCGATTTTTGGGCATCGAAAAATCGAGTTGTGACATTTTGGTATTAGAGTTGAAGATTAAGCGAGAACCTTGGCTCTGGTAGGGAGTACTCATTAGAGATAGTGTCAGTAGCACTCTTGAATGAGTTTAAGAGTATTAGTATATATGAGCGTGTATTTGTTAGTGAATATCAAATTTTTTATTGTGTCGATTGGTTTGTTGAGCGGCTTACGGATTCTGGTCAATACGAGTAATTAACGTTATTGATAGGGATCTCTATACACTTGAATAGAACAACTCGACATAGTGTTTTTTAAATAAGGTAAATGAAATAATTTTGCCAAATTATTTTTATATATAAAAAGAATAATTTCTAGATATTATTATAGGTACATATGGTTGATTGGTTGTTAGAAGTGACAATATTAAATTATTATCATTGTGGTGTGGAAACTGTATAAGAAATTGAAATTATAGCAAGATGGAGTTTGTAAACATGAGTTATAAAATGTAAATTATAAATGTGATTTATAATTGAATGGAGATAAAATTCTAGAGTAATATTTGAATATAGATTGAAAGGATTTGGAATTTGAAATTTTGAAAATTATATTCCTTTGAGTTTGAAAATGATTTTAAAAGATTATGGAGAATATAATGGTGATATTATTCAAAAATATTTTTAAATTGGATATGAAATCTGGTGAGATTTGGAACTAAAAAGATTTGAAAATGTTTTTAAAGTGTAAAAGCACTAAACTCTCTTTGGTCGCTGGAAAATAATTTCGATGATGAGTGCAGCATCATCGATGTTCCTTTCGAGTTTCTAAGAGAGGAATTGCCGCCGGAATGTTTTGAATTGGGATTATTTGCGAAATTGGGTTTGAATTTGAAATAAATTGGTTGGATATATAATATATGATTTCAAAGATGTTTTGAAATGCTTAAGTAATTTCTTACACTTTGGAAGTATTTAAAAAAATGTTTAAACTTATAAAATTTGAAATTGTTAGAATAAAAATTTAGCTTAAAGAAGAGTTGAATTAAAGTAGGTGTGAAAACGAAATAAGTCAACCAATTTAATGAAATAAATTAAAGAGGATAGTGAATGGAATGTAAATAAGTTGGAATACTTAATGTAAGTTTAAAATGTTGAATGGAAATGGAATGTAACCGAATTAATTCAAAAAGTAAGCTAAATGGAATAGTTTTTGAAATAATTTTTTTTATTAAGTTAGATTAAATTTGTGGGTGAACAAGTTGATTTAAATGTGTAAGTGAGTGGGGAAAACAAAATATTGAATTTAATTTGAACTGAAGTGGAATTTAACCGAATCGAGCTAAATAAAATTGAACTTTGAGGAAATAAGTACCGGAAAGAAACTATTAAGTTTGAAAATAAATTAGTAAGTAAACTAATTGATTTAAGTGGGTAAGCAAATGAATTGAATATTGGGATAATATTTAGTTTAAATTGTGTACGTAAAGTTAAGTGAAATTATAAAATTTGTTTGAAGGAACTAAAAGAAGTAAAAGTTTGGAAATAAACTTTTTACTGAGATTTGAAATTAAATGTGGAAATGAAGTGATTAATTAAAATTAGTAAGTTGAACAGATTTAGAATTGAATTTGACTAGAAACAAATTAGTTAGTGGAACTAATTAAAAAAATGGTTAATTAAGTGTGGTTTGAGATAAGGTGAATAGAATTCAATATTAAATTTGATTTTGAAATAAATTAAGAATTGAAGATAAATTAAATTCAGAATGGAATTGAAAATTTAAGTTAAATGTAAATTGAATAAAAATGGATATAAACTTCAGTGGTGAAGTGAAAATAAATCTTAAATTGAATAGGATATTTATAATAAACTTAAGAAAAGTAAAGGGTGAAATTCTTAAATAACTTTAGAGTTGAGAAATATACTAAGTTGATATTTTAATGAAGTTTTAATAAAGTCGTGTGAAATGAAAATTGTGGATAAGAGAATGAAAATCAAAACAAATGTGAGTCATAAAAGAGAATTGATATAGCTAATAATCAATTGAGATAAATATGTAGGATGTATGCATATTATTTTATTCGCATAGCGATTTGATCCAGATTCGAGCACAGAATTTCGAGATAGTTATATCGATCCGAGTTGGGATTTTTCACTCGATTTTCAACGGCGAACCCTGGATATGGATTTTTGACTGATTCTGAAAATTCTCTATCATAGTATATGACCATGCAAGGAGAATGACGGTTTCTGATCAAGAAACGAAATCTGATTCCGCACTAGGAAGTCGGGTGGATGATACTAATTTGGAGGTGAAGTTGTGTGATGAGTGAGCGATCGTGCTTGATATTGCGTACGGATGATATCTGTATATCATACGGGTTTGAATGAAATAGACACTGAAAAGTTCAGTAAAAAACTGTATAAAATGATTTTGAATTCTGTGATTAGATATTATTGCTCAGCAGGATATATGTAATTAAAAAAAAATTGGTGTTTTTGATTTCAGAAGATAAACTTGAATTGCCCGAAAAAATGTATGCATTTAATTTGGCATATGAAATTTTCTGGTTTTCTGATCTAGCTACTTGGCTTTTGTTTTTTTTTTTTGGAAATTTAGGGCCCGTAGAGGAAGTTTCGTAGTTGTACCGATCTAGCCGCGTAAAGGAGATTCTGGTGAAATTTTTCGAAATTTAGGGAGTTAGAAAAAATTTGAGAAAATTTTGATAATATAAACTTGGTTTTAAATTTTAATTTGAATGGTTGAGTAGATAATATTATTTGGAATAGATGAATGAGTTTGGAAAAGTTAGTAAGAGTAATAGTGTGTCTTTAATAAAAGATTGTTTTAGGGAGTTGTTAAAAATTGTTTGGTTTTGGGAAGTAGTAACGGGTATTGGACCATTCTTTCGAACTAGTAATTTCGGTGACGAAATCCTTTTAATGGGGGAGGAATGTAACAACTCGGAATTTTGGATATTTGAAATCAGAATATTTAATTGATTTTAAATATTTAATGGTTAATTTCTAACTTGAATTCCAAATAACAAAATTTACAGGATAATTAAATTCTTAAATTAGACAATTGGAAATTGGGTAAAATATGAATACTGGGGTTTTAGGTCTGTTAAAAATAATTTGAAGGTTTATATAATTCATATTTATAATAAAGAAAGCAATGGAACTTTTAAGATTGAATTTGGAAGTAGTTTGTTCGGTTTTAAAAATATATCGTTTAAATCAATATTTAAATATAGCCTTCCGGGGGACAGTCTCGAAATTCGGCGAAACCTGTCCCATTTGATCCGTAATATTATATTATTGTCGAATTTCAAATTTTGTAGTATTTGGAGTTATTGTGTGGCCATACGATATATAAACGTGCTGAAATCTATATTGAAAATTCAATATAATAACTGAGTCCAAAAAGCTATCTTCTCCATACGACCGAATTAGGACTCGAAACCTTTTCTATTTCGTTCAGAATATGGGTATAACATTATGAATGCCTAGTGGCACGCCTTGATAGGAAGTAAAAGTTTTAAGTCACGATTTCGTGACGATTCAAATTCAAATTTAAGTATAATATATATACATATATTTGGACTGGTCAAAAGGGCATTCACATCAGCACTTTTCCCCTTCAATTCAAATGACACTCTAGCAAACCTATGCAGACACGCAAGGCAAAACACGTGTCCTCCCTGATAACACACGTCTTCTCTAAATAATAAAAGCAGCCGAGCTTTTCAAATCTACTTCCTCTTCTTTCTTTTCTACGGATTCAAAATCGAGGTAACTGCCGAACTCAAGAAATCACCCTCATTTCTTCATCCCTTATTCTTTTGAAATCGAATTGATTCTAAAAAATAAAAGGAAGTATCAAATCGATCGCAACTTGATTTTTGATAGGGCAAGGTCACGGGGTTGGAAGATCAAGCAGCGGTTGGGAGTTATGGCTGGGCGGCCAAGCCGGAGAGGTCGAGGTGGCGTTCGCGGCGTCGTTGGGGTGGTGGTTCATGATGGTTTGGGGATGGTGCACGTGTGGGAGAGTTTGGATCGTGGGTTTGCAATGGTAGCCGAGGGCGAGTTTGACTGTCATAGTCGTAGAGGTTGATGGAGTTTGGTGTGTCATGTGGCGACTAGGGGGATGTGATGGCCGGAGCTAGTTAGGGTGGCCACTGTTAGTGGATGCAGTGGCTATCGTAGGGATGATGGAGGTGGGTGTTCGAGCATGCTCGAGAGATGGGTTTTGGGCAATAAGGTACCAGTTTTGGTTAAATTAATTTAATAAATAAATATCTATATACACATTCACATACATATTTTTAATTAATATAGTAAATTTTAATAGTAAGATATATCTACTATTTGTTCTTTTCAATTTAAAGATTTATAAATATATATGTATATACAGTAAAAGGAAAAATGTTAAATAGGGAATTATTATAGATTTTGGAAAATAGGAGGATTTGTATAAAGATTAGATTACTAAATCTATACAGGTTATTTTTACATGTACATGGGTTTTCAAAAAAAAGAATAAAAATAAATTTGCATGTGCACATTTTTAACTTACTAGTTTAATTCTTAAAATAATATATGATGGAGATTAATTTGCTTAATTATTTTAGTCATAAAAAAATATTAAAGTAAATTAGTTTAAGTAAAATTCTTAGTTAATTAAATTAATAAATGGTAATAAATTGTTCGATTAGTTCGAATGATAATTCATCATATGATGTTTATTCAAGGTCTGAAATCGTGAAGATAACAAGCTGGTTTGGATCGAAGTACTAATAAAATCAAAGGTGAGTTGATCTCACTCATTTGGATTACCGTTTCAATTTAGATAGTTAAAAATTTAAATTATTGGTTGGTTGATTGAATTGAATGGATGCGATATTATATATAGTTATATATATTGGAGTGATTGATTTTCCCGCATTATATAGCGGATGAGACCCTATGCGCCCTGCATAATAGTGGATTACCCTTTATCCCGCGATATCGCCCTCGAAGTGGGATTGGTATTTTTATACTGTGATAACATCTGTGGATGCAGGGATACAGGTTGGAGGGATCCAACTGGATTCCTCAAAATATAGAAATTATTTTCATATTCTATTATATGTATTATTTGATAATCTGTGATAGATTATATTGATTATATCAGAAATTGAAATTGTTGAATGCTATGTTATGGTTGAATATATTTTGATATTTGAGATGTTAACAATATAAAGATCGGATTTTGAAGGAAAATAAAAAGAGGATTTTAAGTAAAATAATTAGAGTGAATTCAGATAAATTAAAGAAATGAATTTGGAAAAAAATATATATAAAAGTTTGATATTCAATCTTATTAATTAAATTCCGAAACTGGGAAAAGAATAGAGATTTTAAGTAAATGGGATAAAGGAGTTAGAAGACTTAAGTGATATTTTAAAAAATCAAAAGATTTATTTTAGAAATTTAGGATTTAAATGTTTTGGAAAAATAAAAAGGAAAATTTCGGAAGTAGAGTATGAAATTGATACTTCAGATTTCGATAAGGTTTAAATCACAAACAAAGGAGTGAATATGGAATTAATGGGTTTTGGAATAGATTTGGGTAAGTAAAGGAATTTATTTTAAAATGAAGTCAATTTTGAAAATCGATTTGAAAATCGACTAAGTGTTGAAACTGTGATTTAAAGAGAATGAGATTATGGAATTTATACACTAGGTTTATAAATAAAATGAAATATTTATCAGTGGATAAATTTGAATGTATAAATCCATGGTGAGAATTTATAAGGAGAAGGTAATTGTTTTTAAAAACAAAAAGATTATTTTATTTTTAAAAGTGTGGAAAAGAAATTTACGAGATTGGGTTGTAAATTAAATTGGAATAAATCGGGAAGGATCTATAAATGGTTAGACGGTTATGTTGGAATGGAAAGTGTAATTTCCTAAAAAGCTAGGTGTATTTTCAAAGGAATATTTCTAAGTACAAGTTAAGGGTTTTAAAGTGTTTTAAAAAGAATGTTTTTAGGAAATAATTATTTAACTGTTTTAAAATTTTAAAAGTAAATATTTATTAAGTAACTTTAGTAGCTAATTGTTTTTAAGGGTTAAATTAGTATTATGATTCGAAGGTAAATTATCTAATATTAATATCTTATAAAATGACTTTTATTTTAAAGTAGTTTTTGGCTAAAAATTTTACTTGAGAAATTATTATAGAATTTCATAACTAATCTTTTGAATAAAGTTATTTAGTAGTTTTATTTCAAACACTTAAGTGTATATTTTTGGGTAAAGTGATTTAAATTATTAAAATCTAATTTTAATAAGACTTGGTGCTTTTCGGTGGAAATAAAACAATTGGTTGGATGATTGTTCAATGTGATAGTTAAATAATCGACTATCAATGTTGGCCAATGCGTTGATCGTTTCGAAGAGGCCGGGATCGGATTTAGTTATCCGAAAACCACTTCGATCCGGTTTGAACGTTTGTGAATGAAGACCATGAAGATAATGAAGACGGTGATTCGGTTTGTCTAGACACAGAGCAACTTGTAAGGACGAATGTTAACAGAACATCGTCAGGGGGACGACTAGCGTTCAAAGAGAATGTGTTCTAAAAAGGTAACGCATAACCTCAAGCCTCATCAGCCATGAATGGCTAAAGCAGAGGAGGTTCAGCAAGGCTAAGTGGGTAGCACCCAATTAGGGTAAGGTCATCCATGTCTAGGTGTTCCATTTATTTCGGCTATGTGGGCGGTTGCTGATCCCAACCGCAGGGTGATCTTATTTGGACTATCCAATAAGGGGTAGCTCTGGTCATGTATTGCAAGGGATCGGGAGGGGTCCTCGGTACGCTGATCTAAGCCAAGTACTGTGACGGTCGGTACCCAGTAGCCCTGCATTGTATGGAATCCAATTTCCAATAAGCGCCTGTACAGTTTTGATTGTACCCAACTATGTTGGAACATGAGATGCAAGTATTTATGCTATGTTAACTCCTATTTCTGAAGCGACCTAAAACTTACGCGACCTAACGACCTAAGAGTGCTAATGACCTAAAAGTGAGCGACCTAACTACAGCAGCGACCCATGACCTATAGGAAGTTGCAACCTAACGACTCAATTAGTAAGCGACCTATCAAGCTCAACGGTCTAGTTCACGACTTAACAGTTCATAACAGGCTACGACCTAACGAGACAAACAGGCGAACGACCTAGCTATGGAAAGGTTCTAGCGACCTAACTACCTACCGACCTTAGTGGAAAAATGACCTAACGACTTAAGGAGTTAGCGACCTAACGACTTAAGGAGTTAGCGACCTAACGACTTAAGGGGTAAGCGACCTAACGACTTAAGGAGTTAGCGACCTAACGACTTAAGGAGTCAGCGATCTAACGACCTCAAGCATATGCGACCTAAGCAATGCCACAGCCTACCGACCTAAGAGCGAAGTGGTCTCAGCGACCTAAATCTCAATTGACTCACGACCTATGATAGGTCGCACGCGACCTATTAATTTGCTCAGAAGAGAACCAAATGCAATCAAGATAAGTCAGATCCCATCTCTTAGGTCGCTGCCGACCTAATAACTTATTCAGGGCAAGTTCCAATATAGCTGGTACAGGTGATCCCCTATGTCGTCGACGACCTATGACCTACGACCTACCTTAGGTCGTATGCGACCTAGCACTTGGTGATAAAATTCTGCCCAGAGTATTCCCTATAAATACAGCCCTAACTCCAACTAGCAAAGGACTTTTGGCCGATCACCTCAAGCGCCGATACTCTGCTGAATTCTCGACTCATTCAACACTTCAAGTACTCCAAACACCAAGGACTCTACTACGATCTCCAAGAGAAAATCTACATCATTCAACATGAATTCGGAAGATTATTCTCCATCAAAGTTTGATCTACTAGTCTAAAGTGTGTTGTAATTGAAGATTGTTGTAAAGTTGTAACCAAATTCAGTAATAAAGAGAGTTAAAGTGGACGTAGGCTTACCCTAAGCCGAACCACTATAAATACTGTTGTCTTTTCTGCTTTTTCTGTGATTTCTCTACTTGTCTGTAGTTCCCGTGTACACGAGTGGTGCTTTCACTCAACTTCAATTTACACCGGGGTGTTAGCGTCTGATTTTTACGTTAACATTTTTGGTGCTTTCACTGAGAACCCAACTCAGGAAACTTCCACTATTGCTCCGCGAAGGATTGTTGAAAGGATTTCTTTTAAAACCAGAAGTTTATTGGAAATAATGGCTCCTGGGAGAAAACGAAGTTCTGTAAGACCCGACAATGTTCAAGAGAATACCGCTACCTCTCCTCCTTCAAGTCAAGCAGCTCCAACTGTTGGAGTTACACGAGCAGAATTGGACGCCGTAGTTTTGGGATTGAATCAGCAATTAAATGCTCAGAATGCACAATTGGAGGGCCAGAATGCCCAGAATTCCCTGATCTTGAGTAAACTGAATGATCTACTTAGGGCAAACCGTCAACCGGGTAATAATGATGGGAACCCTAATGTGGGAGTTCAGGATGTTGAAGGAAACATTTCTCAAAGAGCCGCAGACCCTGTAGAAAGGACTCCTCTTCAAGCTGGAGGATCAGGGCCACAGCCGACTCTCCGTGAACGGTTGTCAAGGCAGAATTCAGAAAGAGTGGCTGATGTGTGCCCTCCAGAGCCTCTAAATGACGAAGAGTATTTTTCGGGTATGGTTCGTCAAATCATGAAAGAAAGTATGCGAAGAGATGAAGACGAGAAAGAGTGGGGTTTTGCTCCAAGCAAAACTCCATTTACTAAAAAGATCTTGAAGGCGGAGTTCCTAAGGAAATTCGTTCCTCCTACTATTCCGGGTTACAAGGGGACGAGTGATCCTAACAAGTTTCTGTATAAGTACGACTGGCATATGATTGGTGCCAGGGCGTCTGATGAAATTAAATGCCGATACTTCCCGGTTTATCTAGAAGGTGTAGCTCTATTATGGTTTACAAAGCTGCCGGTAAGGTCCATCGATCAATTCTCCGATTTGACCAGGAAGTTCAAGGAGCAATTTCGATTGTATACTTCTAAAGCAAAGGATATAATGTCGCTATCAAGTCTAGAGCAAAATCCGGGAGAATCCATCAGATAATTTTTGAATCGCTTTAACATAGCATTGGCTGAGGTGGATAATGCTGAGCCACGCATGGTCTTGACATACTTGATGAGGGCAATTGATAAGTCAAGCGAATTTGGAAAAAGGTTGAAAATGAAAGAACCAAACTCACTTGACAAATTCTACAAGAAAGCAGATGAATTCATGCGCTTGGAGAGCCTCCAAACACCGGCTAAGGTGGCATCAGCGGAAGCCGGGAACAATGGCACTGCTTCGAATAAGAAAGAACCTAACACTCAGAAAAGGGGAAACGATGGTGGGAAGAAACAGGGAGAATCTAAGAGAGGCCGTTCTTTCAATTTCACACCCTTGACCGATACCCCTGAAAACATCTTCTTCGCGACCAAAGATGATATCAATTATCCGGCACCACCTAAAATGAGAGTTGCGATTAAGATGGAAAAAAGTGGAAGGTTCTGTCGGTTCCACAACCAGCCCGGCCATGACACCAACGAATGCCGTCAGTTGAAAGAGGTAATTGAACAACTCTTGAAGGAAAACAAACTCCAGCAGTATGTGAAAAGGAACAGAAATGCCCCAGCTTCCTCAACTCAAGGACAGCAAGTTCCCGCTCACCGTCCTGACTCAAGTGAGAAGGCCGTAGAGCAGGAATCGGAGAGACCTGTTATCAATATAATAACTAGAGGACCTCACCCAGCAGGAAGAAGCTGGGGAGAGATGGAAAGGTATGCCCGGGCCTTGAGGCATGTACCAGCTGAAGAGAATGTTTTTGTCTTAGAGAATGATGCGCCTTTAAAGCAACAAAAGACTTCCACAGATGATATCGTGTTCAGTGCCAGGGATTCTTTGGATATTGAGGCTCCGACCATAGATCTTTTGGTCATATCCGCTGGTATTGGGCCGACAACTGTGAGAAGAGTTCTAGTTGATTGTGGAGCTTCATGCAACATCCCCTTCAAGAATACCTTCGATCAAATGAAAATCCGATGGTTGACGTTCAAGCTTCATCACTTAAGATCGCTGGGTTCGCTGGAGAACCCAAACAGCCGATTGGGACCATTGATTTGTTTGTAGAACTTGGAAAGGGACCAAGGAAGGTGGCTCGAAAGCAAACGTTTATAATTGTTTAAGAATTCTCTGCCTACAATGCCTTTTTGGGCCGACCAACTCTTGCTGCGTTCAAAGCTGTTCTTGCCCCATGGTGTCTGACTCTAAAATTCCCCACAGATAATGGAGTTGGTGTGATTAAGGGAGACCAAGATGCGGGGCGAGAATGTTACTTTACAGAGTTACGAAAATCAAGGAAAAGATAAATGGGAAAAGGTGCGGCGGCTCCAGTCCGCACCAAGGAACCGACCTTGTAGCAATTACAGGATGGACCCTGCACTGGCGAATGTAGTAGCGCACGAATAGAAATGGATCCAAGCAAAGCCAGTGCAGGGGAGAATAGGGTAGTACCGGTAGAGGTAACAGTGTCGGTGCCCGTTGATCCAAAGGACCCAAACAAAGTGCTTAATGTGGGTTCACAACTCAGTACAATAATTCAGAATGTTCTGATTTCATTTTTGAAGGCTAATTTGGATGTATTCGCTTGGACTCATGCTGATATGTGCGGAATATCCCCAGAGATTGCAGTACATACTCTGAACATTGATCCAAAGTTTACACCTGTGAAACAGAAGAGAAGGACTCAGGGTCCTGAAAGAACGACAGCGTTAAAAGAAGAAGTGGATCGGCTCATGGAGAACGATTTCATTAGAGAATCTACTTATCCAAATTGGGTCTCAAATCCAGTACTGGTTAAGAAAGCTAACGGAAAGTGGAGAGTGTGCATTGATTTTTCAAATCTGAACAAAGCCTGCCCTAAAGACTGTTTCCCGCTGCCCTGGATCGATCAGTTGGTGGATGGGACGGCAGGGCATGAATTGTTATATTTTATGGATGCATACTCCGGATATAACCAGATTATGATGCATGAGCCGTATCAAGAGGATACAAGCTTCATCACAGATGTTGGACTCTACTGCTACAAGGTCATGCCTTTCGGACTCAAGAACGCAGGGGCAACTTACCAGAGGCTTGTTAACGCCATGTTTAAACCACAGATTGGCAAGACAATGGAAGTTTATGTTGATGATATGCTAGTAAAATCTAAGAAAGCAGTGGACCACATGGATCACTTGGCAGAGATGTTTGCAGTACTCCGAAAGTATAGAATGAAGCTTAATCCCCTGAAATGTTCATTTGGAGTGGAGTCCGGAAAGTTTTTGGGTTTCATTGTGAGCGCTAGGGCATTGAAGCCAATCCAGCTCAAATCACTGCCCTGAGAGAGGTCAAGGCTCCTAGAATGAAGAAAGAATTGCAATGTCTCAATGGAAAGGTTGCTGCTCTGAGTCGGTTCATTTCCAAAGCCACTGACAAATGCATTCCATTCTTTGATGCTCTGAAGAAAGGAAAGAAAAACTTTGAGTGGACTCCTGAATGTCAGAAAGCATTTGATGAGTTGATTCGTCATATGGAAGTGCCTCCGATACTTTCAAAGCCTGATAGTGGTGAAGATCTCTTCATATATTTTGCAATTTCGTCTCATGCTCTTAGTGCAGTGTTGGTACGGGAAGACACAAGGATTCAACGCCCAGTCTATTATATCAGCAAAAGATTCACTGGGGCAGAGATGAACTATTCAAGGTTGGAAAAGCTCTCCTATTGTTTGTTGATTGCATCAAGAAAATTGAGGTCGTATTTCCAAGCTCATCCCATCAAAGTCCTCACTGATCAGCCTCTAAAGCAAGTCCTATTCCGTCCTGAGACTTCGGGCCGTCTTTTGAAATGGAATATTGAACTCAGTCAATATGACATCACTTACCATCCCCGAAAAGCAATCAATGGACAAGCTTTGGCAGATTTCATTGTGGAATGCACGGATAAGGGTGATAGTGAGGAGGAAGCTACTAATAGCGTTCCAATCCAATGGAAATTGTACGTCGATGGCGCAAGGAATGATTACTGTTCTTGAGCAGGGGTTGTCCTTGAAACCCCAGAGGGGCGATCGCTGTGTTATGCGCTGAGACTAGAATTCCCTTTGACAAATAATGAAGCTGAATATGAAGCTCTCATCACTGGTTTAAGGATCGCTAAAGAACTAAGCATCAAGGCATTGCATATCTTCAGTGATTCTCAACTTATTTTTTGTCAAGTCAAGAAGGAATTTCAAGCTAAAGGAGGGAATTTACCAGCCTATTTATCAAAAGCCTGGGAGCTCCTTCAAGATTTGGACCGTTATTCAATAAACCATATCCCCCGAGAAGAAAATATGAAGGCGGATTCTCTTGCGAAGTATTCAAGTACTGGTGAAGCTCAACTATTGGGTTTAGTTCCCGTCGAAGTCTTGTCAGCTCCAAGCACAGATGAAATGGATGTTGATTAGATTTTGGATGTATCCCAAGAGCAAAAATCATGGGTGACTCCGATACTTGAATATCTACTCAATGGTTCTCTGCCATAAAATTCAAAAGAGAGACAAAAGCTGATGAGGAAAGCCTCCAGATATATAGTTCAAGATGGTCGTTTGTACAGACGAGGATTTTCAATGCCATTACTCCGATGTGTGACAAAGGAAGAAGCTAAGACAATTCTAACTGAAGTACATGGAGGGGAATGTGGGGATCATACAGGTGGTCAAACTTTAGCAAAGAAAATCCTCCGTTATGGATAACTTTGGCCAGTAATTAATCAGGATGCTGCTGACTATTCCCGAAAGTGTGATAAATGCCAGAGATTCGCTAAAATTCCTAGAGCACCTGCCACTGAGCTCACACAAATGGTCAGTCCATGGCCGTTTGCCATCTGGGGAATAGATCTCATTGGGCCTTTGCCGACTGCCAAATCAGGGATTAAATATGCTATCGTTGCTATTGATTATTTTACTAAATGGGCTGAGGCCGAACCATTGGCCACTATTACCTCTAAGAAATGATAAGTTTTGTGACTAAAAATATCATTTGCAGGTATGGTGTGCCTCAGAAGATAATCACAGACAATGGTACTCAGTTTGAAAGTGAGGAGTTCCAAGATTTTTGCAAACGATTCAAGATCCGAAAAAGCTTCTCAGCAGTGGCTCATCCGCAGGCAAACGGGCAAGTGGAAGCAGTAAACAAAATCATCAAATCAACCATCAAAAAGCAGCTGGAAAAAGCAAAAGGTGGTTGGGTCGATAAGTTACCACTTGCACTATGGGCGTACAGGACCACTCACAAAACTGCGACTGGGCATACTCCATTTTCATTTGCATATGGATCAGAAGCGATGATTCCAGTGGAAACTGAAGTCCCCTCACACAGAAGGATCCATTTTGATCAAAGTGAGAATGAAAAATTGCAACTGGAAGCACTTGACCTTCTCGATGAAAGAAGAGAAGAGACAAGGCTTAGAATTGCAGCTCACCAGCAAAGAATAGCCAGGCACTTCAATTCCAAAGTTTGCAGGCGCAGCTTTGAAGTTGGAGACTTAGTCCTGAAGAGAATTATGACAGCCATAGGTGTGTTTGGGCCAAACTGGGAAGGACCATATGTTATTGGCGCAAAGCTTCTTGATGGCACATTCAAACTCACAACCGTCGAAGGAGAACCAATCCCAAGAGCTTGGAACAGCAATCATTTGCATCCCTATTTTACTTGAAAACATTGCTGAAATGTTGTAAAAGAATTATGAATATATGATTCTTGTATTGAAAGCAGTTGTAAAGCAAGTGAATAATGAAAATCTATAAAGTGGATGTAGGCCCAACTTTTGGCCGAACCACTATAAATCTTGTGTTCTCTACTATTATAAACTGCTTTGTTTTATTTCGACATATAAAATACATTAATTGTGTCATTAAAATGTCGATTTAATAATGCAGGTCATAAAAGCAAAGCTTACCCATCGCAAGACCAAGCGATCCCCGACATCATTCAGCAAGCAAACACTAAACCATTCAAAATATCCGTACTCAAATCCTACAAAAGAAGTTCTTCAAACAAAAGTTAGCAATGTGGATGGAAGTGGACCATTTCTAACTAACTACCAATTAAATAGACTGTGTCTACCACCACCAACTCACTTAACTATGAAGTATATTTCTTCGGATAAGGGAAATTATTGGCAACTAAAAAGTGAAAACACTTGCAAAAGACAACGGGGATCGCCAACATGAATCGATGGTAAAGAGACATGGGCGAGCAAGCATCAATCAGCAAAAGACATCTTCAGAGGCACAAGCCCTCTTCGGAGGCACAACTCTTTGGAGGATAAAGACCTCAAGCGGGCCTAGCCAGAAAAAGAGAGATCTTTCTCGATACAAAGTTGCGGAATGATCGGTCGATACACTCCCGTGAATCCGTCCAACCGAGAGAAAGAAACTCCAAACTTCCAGGCAAAAGCCCTACTCAGAGGCACACATTTCACCGAGATTGAAATAAAACTTCCAGGTGTTGAAACGTGAAAAGCCCTCTTCGGAGGCCCATTTCACCACAGTTGAAATGATAAAAGACCTCGAGCGGGCCAACCAGAAAAAGAGAGATCTTTCTCGATACAAAGTTGCGGAATGATCGGTCGATACACCCCCGTGAATCCATCCAACCGAGAGAAAGAAACTCCAAACTTCCAGGCAGTAACCCTACTCAGAGGCACACATTTCATCATGATCGGTCGATACACTCCCGTGAAATGAAATGTGAAAAGCCCTCTTCGGAGGCCCGCTTCCCAGCGAACAGGGAAAAATAAAAGCCTCTCCCAAGGGGCAGAAACAAAAAAGACCTCTTTCCAGAGGCACAACAAAACAGAAAGACCTCTTCCCAGAGGCAGAAACAAAAAAGACCTCTTCACAGAGGCAGAAATGAAAAGACCTCCTCCCGGAGGCACAATCGAACAGAAAGACCTCTTCGGAGGCACACGTTTCACCGAGATTGAAATAAAACTTTCAGGTGTTGAAACGTGAAAAAGCCCTCCTCGGAGGCACAACTCTTCGGAGGCACACGTTTCACCGACATTGAAATAAAACTTCCAAGTGTTGAAACGTGAAAAAGCCCTCCTCAGAGGTGCAACTTTTCAAAGAAGCAAAAATCAGAAAGCCCTTTACTGTGGCGTAATAAAAAAAAGAAGCCCTCTTCAAAGGCACACTTTAACTCTCAAAGGAAGAATGATTCACCTATTCTGGAAAATACTCTTGCTCAAAAAGAAGTTAAAGTACCCTTCAGAGGCCCGCTTTACCACATAGAAGAATTCAGTTGGTAAAATGTGTATATGCACAAAAGAAAAAGTGATATCTTCGAAGGATGAAGCGTAAAAACTTATATGGAGGGAGTTGTACTCTATTTTTAACGAAATAATATTCCTCCAAGTATGGAATAATTATTCTCCATAAAATAAAAGTACAAGTCCCCTCAAAATATAAAATATTGCAACAAGCTTATGGTATAGGGGCAACATGGTATAGCTACATACAACATGGTATAACTATATTGGTAAAATTACGCTCGAACAACATACCACAAGCTCGCTGCAATATCATGTAAAGAAACTTGTACGAAAATGAATAATAAATGCATTCTTAGATACAGACAGAAGTTTGTACAAAGAAAAAGAGTCATTCTATTCAACACTGTTAAAATTTTGTACAGGTACAGGTTTCAAAATAAAAATAAAAAGAAAAGCGGAGGTCGGTACCCGCACAATCTCCGGCCAGTACATGCAAAAAGCAAAAAAGTGATATAAAAAGCACAGGACCAAAGCCATCATTTCTTCTTCCTTCCGCCTTTTGAGCCTGCGCCTGGCCGAATGGTTAACTTCTTAGGCCGGCTTGTAAGAGTAGGAGAGGAAGGGGAAAGGGATACAATAAGTTCCTCTCCCGCTTGTGTCTTGCTAGCAGAAGCCGCCTTCTTCTTCTTAGAAACTCCATACTTCCCTCTCTTCCTGGAAGAAGACCCACTACCTGGAGAGAAAAGTGTAATTAATGGTTCATCATCGGAACCAGTTGGTTCTGGGGTCTTCTCACTCCCTTCAGTTTCTTCTCCCATGTGTTCTTGTGAAGCAATGGGATCGTCCAAGTCTTGGAGAGCTTCTATTTGCTCCTCTTGTGATCCTGGTTGCGAGGCAGAAGGAGGAGTGACCTGAAGAGACGGAGGAGGAATAATTGGAGGAGGGGAAGTTTGGACAATGCTCGATGCTTTCTCTACATAAGAAAAGAAGTTAAAATCAGTAAAGAGAGGAGATAAAGGATCGCTGAGGTTCAGGAAATAGTCAAGAAGCTCATCAAGCTCGTACGAAACAGATGAACAGTCTACTTGGGCAAGATTAACAGTAGAGTTACCTGGAGAAGTCGACCTCCTGATATCAACCTCATAAGCCTGTGCTTCGGCACTCTCTTCACCTTCATCTCCGCCCTGTATACTTGTGATCTCAGTTGTAGCTTTGGCCAGGGATGGAGAATGAGAGCTGGAGCCAATAATGTCGATTTCGGCCGAAGGAGAAGGCTGGATTGGAATAGTTGAAGTAGTTTTTCCTAACTGTTCCCCTTCTGCCGTTCCAGCTCTTAATTTTGCAAGTTGTTCCTTTCCTTTGGCAAGAGCAGCGCGAGCATCATCATCCAAGTAATGCTCCTCAAGAGCTGATTCGGCATAGCCAGCGCCTTTACCGCCAAGCATGTCAAGTGCAGCCTCCCACACTTCAGCCAGTCTAACTTCATATTTGGGGCCTAGGAAGGCGAGACTACCGTGCCCCAAGATGCTGTGTAGGTAAAAGTCAAACAGTATCGAGCTGATGTTGGTCTTCGTTGCCTCGTGAGATTCTTCAGCTGCAATTTTACCGGCAACGGCCTCATCGCGCTCTCTTTCAGTCTTGGAAAGTTGAAGCTTTAGCATTTGAATTTCCGCCTCATGAGAGTTGACTTTCTCCTCTAACTCTGTAACCTCAGCACGATACCTTCCCGTTGTTTTCTGCTCAGCTTCAAGTTGTGCCTCGGCATGTCGCTGAGCTGCGTGAGCATCGCGAACTTGCTTCTGAAGTACTTCTTCTTTTTGAGTATATGTAGTAGAAGAAGTAGCAAGCTCTTGTTTAAGTTCTTCAACTTTCGCCTCAAGCTCCTCATTGTAAGTAGTGATGCTCCTCATTTCGGTATCGTGCTGCATGAGAACCTTCTGCCATTCGGTCTTATCATTCTCCATAGTAAGCATGGCCTCTATATTCGCACGGTTGACCCTTTGAAGCTCGTCAACAAGCTTTTTCCAGTTCGACATCCTTTCAATATCAAGCCTGACGGCGTCGAGATTTCGCAGCATGGCAGGCTTGTCGATAGGGATCAAGTCAAGATCGAACCACACTCCCTTCAGGCACCAGTGCGGGAACCGGCTTTGCAGAGTACCCGGGCCTGATCCAACTTGGAATTTAGGCCTGTTGATTATTGTTTGAATGTCTGTCTTTCCGAGAGCGGGAGAGCCAGAAGGAATGTCAAGTGAGACGGGGGCAGTGACCTTTTCAGGAGTTGTAGAAGTATGCTTCTCACCGTGTCGAGCACGCTTACTTGGGTCCTCAACCATATGACTTTTTCCCCAGTCATCATGGGATTTTCTCTTGTGGGAATCATCACCTTTATGGGAAGAATCATGGTGCTTCTCCCTTTCTTTTCTCTCATAACGCTCTTCTTGAGCCTTTCTCTCCTGAGCCTTTCGAGCGGCTCTCTCTTCATCGGTTTCTCTGTGAGCGGGAAGGTAGCGCCTATAATCATATTGACTACGCCTCCCGTAGCGCTGAAAGTCGTCATAGTAGGAGCTGCTACGTCCCATCGGAGAATCTGAAATAAAAAAGAAGAGACAAGTCTTAAAAGTTTTCAGAGAGAAGAATTGTAACTTTAGAATCTTCAAAGTACAGAGAGTTAGGAGTATAAAAGTGCCGAAAGATTCTAAGTGTGTGTGATGTGCAAGCTACGCGCATCAAACTACGAACCGCTCTTTGATTGCGGAGTAATCGTAGGAGTAGTAGTTAACGTCAACTCTTGAGTCGACGGAGTCTGTTGCAGAGTAGAAGTCGCCTCAACTACTGAAGAAGAAACCCTAGTGGTGACGGGGTCGTCTTTAAAGAGCTCCTGTGAAGTGACAAACAGGTCGCTCAACCCTTCGAAAGTGTCGTCTCCACTCTGTTTGACAGGGCTTGTTTCCCCAGCTTCTTCGTCACCAGACTTCTTCGAATATGGAGGAGATTCCTGAAGCTCTTTTTCTTCAGTGACCGGGGCAAGTTTGCCGGATGACCTCGCGACATCAACAGAAGTGGAGCACTTCACTAGAGAAGCCTCAGAGGCAGGTTCTTTCGGTATGGGTGCATCGGTAGAAACTGGGGCATCCAATGCTTGGGTTGGGGAGTCTGGGACTTCATGAGGGTGTGTAGAGCGAGAGGTATGCAAAAGTCCGTATTGATGCAAAAATTCGTCTTTCAACAGAAATTGAATGCTTCTCTCCTCAACTGGCACGGCCATAAGCCTCTCAAAAGTTGGTTTATGACTAGAATCCCTAGAAGGAGGAGGAAGCGCAGAAAAGTAAAAGGCGAAGTTAACATTTGACAACTCAGGCTATGAAAAGCTCAGAGAAAAACATCAGGAACAAAGATAAATGCTCTTACTTCCTACTCTCCAGGTAGCATAGAATCCCGGAGGACAGCGAACGAAGAAAAATTGACTTAGAAAACCGTGAGCACTTTCGGGAAGGCCGATTATTAGTTTACGGTTCCTAGCGCTTCTCACAAGAATGATGGAGGGATGGTCTTTATTTTTGGCAAACGTGCACAAATAGCAAACTTCATCAAAACTCGGAAGGCGATCCAGCGTCCTTCCGAATAGCACACATAACCCCATCAGAATAGCATAACCATTGGGGTGCAGCTGGAAGGGGGAGATAGCTAGTCGGAGAAGAAGTCGTTGAAGAAAGTCGTTAAAAGGAGGGATAGCTCCACTCGTGCACATTTGACGATTAACTGCTACAAAACCAGAAGGTGGTATATCGACAGTATCGCTTCTCTCAGGAAGAATGGCATCTGCTTCAGCAATGCCAAACAGAGTGCACAGTTGGCGGAAAACTTTGTATGTTAGTGTGGTTGAAATTCTCTCTGGAGGATTAACCAATGGAGTAGCAATTGGGAAAGTCTCTTCAGCCGATTTTGTTTCTCCTTGTTGAGAAGTCATTCTATACAAGGTACTAGACATTCAAATAAGAAGGTGCACGTTTCCTAAAAAGTGTGAAGTGTTGTGCAGAACTAACAAAAAAAAAAGCAAACATAACTGAAATTAAGCTAGTTGGCAATTCGTCGACTATGAGATTTCAGGACTTGTTAATATAAAATTCAAGTGTAGTGTTAATGCAAACGAATCGGCTTTAATTGGATATTTTAGTTTTTCTTTAATAGTTCACTTGAATTCTTTAGTTCGCAGCATTTCGTTCAAACAGTTCATTTAAGTTGATTATTCTTTGTCGACTAATCTGTCATTCGATGTGGGCGGTCAATGACAGTATATTCGTCCCATTTTTCTGCAAATGTTGTATTTAACAGGTTGACAGCTTTAAAAGTTAAAATAATCTGCAAAGGAGTACAACAAAATTCAAGTTCAAACAATTCAGCCATGTCTTCTCACAATTTTACAAGTCTTAGGTCGTCCAGCAACCTAGCATAGGTCAGAGCTTCCTTAGGTCGCACTGTGCAAGTTAAAGGTCCAAGGCAATGCAGATTTGTCAAAGTCCTAACTCGGCCGCGACCTACAGCCTATGCTGTAAAAAAGATTAGGTCATTAATTTGTTAAGTCGTCCTGCTTGGAATTCATGTGCAAATTTGTTAAGTCCTAGGTCGTTTGAATCCCAACGTGACCTAAAAGTTAAGTCGCAGATTCGAAGGATCCTTAGGTCGCGAGAATTTTTTAGGTCGGCCAGGTTTCTTAGGTCGAGAGTTATCTTGGAATGCTCAGATCCACTGAGTCGCTGACTTCCTATCCACGCAAAAACTCACCAGACCCGATAACCCGTTAACGCCGACACCATGAAATCCATCATCCTCTTCGTGAATTTAATCATCTCCGCATACCACCAAATCACCCAAAAAATCGATTCCAAATACCTTCGATTCATTATAGATATTACTGTGCCTTCTTGAATCACAACAACGACATATCAAACGGTGATCAAAAGTCGATCATAATAATCATTCAAAATAAAGCATGACACATGAATTGGACTTGATACGGAAAACATGGATTCACGATTGGATGGCGATTATGGTGGGAAAGAGATTGAATTCACTTACGTAGTATGTTGGTAAAGATGAATCGATAACTAAATGAGTTGAATTTGCCTTTGGAAGCTTGAAGATCTGTCAATGGCAGTGGGAGATCGGAGCAGTAGAGTAAGGAAGGGTTAGCGACCTAACAAATTTATATGGGGCAAAAAGGGGAAGACGAATAGGCACGCAATTTAGTACAAGTTTTAGGTCGCTTACGACCTAGCTAAGTCAGATCGAAGCATGCGACCTACGGCATCGGCCTGTACTTCGAGGGGCAAGTGTTAACTCCTATTTCTGAAGCGACCTAAAACTTACGCGACCTAACGACCTAAGAGTGCTAATGACCTAAAATTGAGCGACCTAACTACAGCAGCGACCCACGACCTATAGGAAGTTGCAACCTAACGACTCAATTATAAGCGACCTATCAAGCTCAACGGTCTAGTTCACGACTTAACAGTTCATAACAGGCTACGACCTAACGAGACAAACAGGCGAATGACCTAGCTATGGAAAGGTTCTAGCGACCTAACTACCTGCCAACCTAAGTGGAAAAATGACCTAACGACTTAAGGAGTTAGCGACCTAACGACTTAAGGAGTCAGCGATCTAACGACCTCAAGCATATGCGACCTAAGCAATGCCACAGCCTACCGACCTAAGAGCGAAGTGGTCTCAGCGACCTAAATCTCAGTTGACTCACGACCTATGATAGGTCGCACGCGACTTATTAATTTGCTCAGAAGAGAACCAAATGCAATCAAGATAAGTCAGATCCCATCTCTTAGGTCGCTGCCGACCTAATAACTTATTCAGGGCAAGTTCCAATATAGCTGGTACAGGTGATCCCCTATGTCATCGCCGACCCATGACCTACGACCTACCTTAGGTCGTATGCGACCTAGCACTTGGTGATAAAATTCTTCCCAGAGTATTCCCTATAAATACAGCCCTAACTTCAACTAGCAAAGGACTTTTGGCCGATCACCTCAAGCGCCGATACTCTGCTGAATTCTCGACTCATTCAACACTTCAAGTACTCCAAACACCAAGGACTCTACTACGATCTCTAAGAGAAAATCTACATCATTCAATATGAATTCGGAAGATTATTCTCCATCAAAGTTTGATCTACTAGTCTAAAGTGTGTTGTAATTGAAGATTGTTGTAAAGTTGTAACCAAATTCAGTAATAAAGAGAGTTAAAGTGGACGTAGGCTTACCCTAAGCCGAACCACTATAAATACTGTTGTCTTTTCTGCTTTTTCTGTGATTTCTCTACTTGTCTATAGTTCCCGTGTACACGGGTGGTGCTTTCACTCAACTTCAATTTACACCGGGGTGTTAGCGTCTGATTTTTACGTTAACATGCTAGATTCTATTTTACTTTCTGTAGACACTATTGTATATCAGACAAATTTGATAAAAATGTTTTGGTTATCATAAGGTAAAAACCCAACATGTTTATTGTGGCCTGGTCTTAAGAGATACCTTTGATTTCAAAGGATTTTAAAAAATTTAATAATCAAATAGAGTGTCTTTTCTCACTCTTGTTTTCCAGACTGACTCGGGTGTTATTTCACTATAATGCTCGGGTTAGACCGAGTATTATAGGATACATGATAGGATGATGTGGAGCTAATGAGACCAGCTTGATGGCGAGACGTAGCGCACATACTTGATATATATTCCGCTGTGTAGTATAAGCTATATAGTCGGCTTTTGTGAGGACAAGTTAATATAACTATCCAGTATTTTGCTATTGATTGTGTTGTATTCTATTGATGTAATGTATTAAAGAGATATAGTTCATTTTGTATAAAGATCAGTCATTTAACTATTATATATTGTTCCACTGTGATTGTGAGATTCTGACATTGTTTTATTTTCTCTTCTTCAACCTCCTTCTTCTTTCCCTTACGGTCTGCTTTTCCGACATTTGATTGTTTGGCATTTAATACGGTGGACGTATTGATGTCGATTTTCAGGCATCGAAAAATCGGGTCGTGACAATTGTAAAATGAGATTTTAACGATTATCAAACCATTTTTACTAATAACATGTGAAAAACTTTTAATTTCAAAATTTGTATTGAGTTTTATAAAATATCCATTATTAAGGGGGATGCGAGCTTTTGGCACGTTGAATATTTTATTAAAAGTTGAAGAAATCAATTTATAAATTGCGTAAACATTGTCCAAATACAAAATGGTGTTTTATATGGAGAAAATAAAAAAGGAAATAATGGCACATATCATATTGGGTCCATCTGGTACCCAAGGCCCATGTAGTAAGGTGAGATAAACATATACATTTATTTGCTTTCACCATTTCTCATTTTAGCCAAAACACAAAAATCTAAAAATATCTCCTCTTTATTTCCAAACATAGAAAAATCCTCCCATAATTTCAAGTTAATGCAAAGGATAAAGGCTATTTATTGAAGATAAACAGCTCATGTTATCTCTTCCATCTTATGTCGCATCTATTAGAGTTTTAATCTCAGTTTTCCATCTTGGTTTATAATCTAGTTTTCAATTTCTAATAATTAACCTAGGGTGATTGCTAGTAAAGGTAAGCCTAGAAGAATCTGAGCTTCTGCAATTAATTCAAACTTGTATTGGTGAGTTAACCTCACACTTCTAGTCTATAATTGAATGCATGTTGTTGTTTGTTGAATTGGATGAATTTATGATTGAATTGATCTTAACCTCTTGTGATATTCCTAAAATTCATATTTTTTATTTTTCTGCTTGCCACGTGCTATTCTTTTAATCTCATGATTATTGCAAATCATCGATGTTCATATGTTGGCATGCTGGTGAATTCAATGCTCTTGGAGTCAAAACAATCAACGCCCGAAAAACCATCGCCAATGGACTGACGAAGGGCCCCGACGATGCTTGGAACTCAGTCCAGGTAGCACCACAGGTCCCACCAGATAGGTGCATCGGCCACGACCTGGTTAAGTCCAAGAATGTGCCAATTTGCCCACCGACCAAGCTTGTTCATTTGTTCGCCCGTTTGATTCCTTGATGTTATTGGCATTGTTTTGATGCCCATTTCACGATGATTTTGATGCAATTTTTTAGCTTTAATTCTTGAATTGTGAATCCATCTTGGGGTTATATTCCATGAAATGCTCTTGAACAATTACACACAACTTTTATTGCACAAATTCAACCTGAGTTTTCAAAATAATGGTTTCCAAATCAAACCATTTTCTCATAACCTTTTCAACTATAACTATATCTTCTACATAAGTATATTTGGAGAAGTGTATGTGTATAATATAATTATTTATACTAATAATGGTTTCAAATAGAGTTGGAACAATGATTTAAAATTGAATTTATATATAAATATATATCTGTGTGTGTATCTATACTATAAAGCAAAACCTTGGTCAAACCGGTCAAAGTGAAGCCTTTTTGACATTTTCCTAAATACCCACTTTGAAACTTAACTCAGAAATTTTTGTCCGGGGTTAAATTTGGCATTCTCACATACATACGGCAGTTACTTGACACGACCATTCGTATTTCTCGGCCTTCCACATACGCATACATCAGACTTCATAACTACGATTACTTCCGTTCAAATTCCCAATCTTCTCACCGCTCTTCAAATCAAAACAGACAGTTACCTCCCAAAACCACCACCGATGGATGTCGATCTATGGTTCGCTTTTACTTTATTCTTCCAATTTTTCTTTTTATTTTTTTTATTTGCAATTTTGTTCGCAAATTTTGGAACTGTACAATTGCAGTCTTCTCTCACGTATCTTCTTCTTTGCCCAACTCAGAGATTAGGCTTCCCAACGGAGGTTCGACTGCTCACCGATGGATGTCGATCTATGGTTCGCTTTTACTTTATTCTTCCAATTTTGCTTTCTATCTTTTTTATTTGCAATTTTGTTCGCTAATTTTGGAACAGTGCAATTGCAGTCTTCTTTCACGTATCATCTTCTTTGCCCAACTCAGAGATTAGGCTTCCCAATGGAGGTCGGACTGCTCTGTACCAATTCCACACGTCTTCGTCTTCTGTTGTAGATGGATCGTTGAGGAAGAGGCATGGTGAGGGAAATAGGCGATGGCTGTCGATCTACGGTTTTGACCGCATGGACCAACTTTCTAGTTTAAGGTATTCTTTCAATTTTTCTTTTACCTTTTTTATTTGCAATTTATTTTGGTATTTTTGCAACTGTACAGATGCACTCATATCGTCTACTCCCATTCATGTGAGTACCCTTTTGGAAGTTGCTAGATAATAAGCTGCCCTTGCAATTTCATGAAAATGCTACTATCTTGTTTCCCTTTTTTCAAAATTCAATATATAAAACTTCATTAATGTATAAAGATGATGAACGTATGGCTTTATCTATCCTCTGGAATCTTTATCGCCGACTACGGTTTAACATTCTAGCCTCCATGTCTTGGGCTTTTGAACATTTTCAACAAACCAATATAATCAAATACAGTCATAAAGTGGAGAAGTTAGAGAATCGCCTTTTGTAGTTTTTCCTTCTCTCTGTCTGTTTTCTTGCTCAGAAGTTACTTCCCCTCAACTACTTGCATATATCTACACAATCGATCAAGGTGCACTATGTCACCAATAATGTTTATTGTTTACATCTACATATGTATCAAGTGTTTATGACATAGAAAACCATATCTCTACAATACATGTAACGAAATACAACCAATGGTACTACATAATTAAAGAGGTGAAATAGCTCAACATTACAACTTTTCTCTTAAATATAGTAAGAGCTTTCCATTGCTTTCAATTATTTTTTCTAGAAAGAACATAAGTTATGAAGAATTTGGTTTATATAAAAAAAATGATATTTCAAACATATTTTTGAGATGTAAGACTAAGTTAAAGTATGAAGTAAAGGGTTAGGATATGACTTATTTTCTGCTTTTTAATTAATTTCACATGTAGTTTTTCTTCTTCCAATAGTAATTGAATATGTGGATTTGTTGTACAATTTCCATTGATCCAATAGTTCATGATGTTATTCCTTTGTATTTTCTTTTATTTATATGATATAGGCAAGTACAAAGCTTGGATTTACGTTTATATACAAGAATGGGTTAAGGAATTGAAAGAGTAATGAAAGTGGAAGAACAAATATATTTTTTGAACAGCAATGATATTTCATGTTCAGTTTTTTTATAACTACCTACATGTTGAAGAAATATTTTCATCTTATCTTATTCTATATTTAAAAAAAAATTAGAAAACCTAAAAGATTGTGAAATCACACTACAAATTCTTATAATGATGTTAACTTGAATGGAAATATTTTTATGTTATGTGCAGTCCTTGCATGTTTAGGAAAATGTTGGTATCAAATCTTTAAATGCACATACTGAAATGATGGATTTCTTTATCGGATTAAATTTGAAAGCTACACACTAGCATTATGTAGTTTTTGACTTTTTATTGTATGGGTCAGTGCAGATTAGAGTATCATAAGAAGCTTTATCACTATAGTGAACAAAAACAATTCCCAAGATACTTATACTATAGTTGATTACATTTTTACAGAGAGATATGAATGATTTGCTAACTCCAAACTATAGGAAGTTCTAATTTTTATGTTTGTTGCATTTCTTGAGATACTAATATAGTACTTCCTTATTTCTTTGCTCTGTTTTACTATTTTCTGAAATTAATTTAATTTCACTCGCATTGAAAAAAAATTGATTTGTGCCTTTATATATGTAAAAGCATACAATGTTTTGTATGCCTCAAAATCGTGTTTTAAGATCCAAATATCTTACAAATGGTGCTTCTAATACCTATTTGTCATATGGGTTCGTTTAAGACTTTAAATGCTAGAGTTTCTATTCAAAATAGTTTTTCTTTCATCGTATGAACTTATGATCTTAACCTTAAATTAACTTAAATGATATCTCTAATATCAAAGTGGGAACAAAAGATTCTACTTCATTTTTTATTTTTTAACCAGAAGCATGCGTGAATGTTTGACACTCAAATTTTATATTTCAAAGTTTGTTTGCGAACTGGATTTTGTTCCCTATCATCAGAGGAAGAGGTGCCAACTACAGGGGAAGAATTGACCGATGATTCAACTGAAGTTTTGGAGGTTGCATTAGCCTTCACGATAGTCGCGGTTGACGAGGAGGTTGCCACAACTATGGTTTGAAATAAAAGTAGGGTCAAGTAAGTGCAGTACAATGTTGGACATCTCATAAAGCCAGAAAGATCGGCTAAGTGAATTGGTAACATTGAATTTGTCTTCCTGTCTTTAGGATATTGAACTGCCTTAGTTTTAGAATTTGTTTATAGATGTTTGTTTCTGTTATGGCTATGTATGCAAGGAATACTAGGTACAATAATTTGTTCAAGAGACTTATAGTTAGATGAATGCCAACAGGTTGAAAACTTATTAAGCTAGTTCAATTGATAGACCTTAAATTTGTCTCCTCAACCTCATATCAAATCTAAAGTTTGAGTTATTGCACAATATGTTTACACTCTTTTGTTTTGCTGTGTCTACACAAATTAGCACTTAATTTTCTTATCTTCATTTGGCATAAAGGAAACAAGAGTGCATGGAGTTAACCGTATGTCCTTTTCTTCAGTTAACTAACTGTTGCTCTTCCTAAAATGAGATTGTTATTGCGATAACAGTACTGACTGAGTACTTCTTCCACTTATATATGCAAGTACAATGTATGTAATAGTTGCAGGTGTGCTATATACAAACATACATTGGTAGAAGATGCTTGGAAGCAATTCTGGATAGAGATGTTTCAAGAGGGAAGAGCTAGAAAATTTGAAAAAAAAGAGACGGGTGAAAGGTATTCTGGACCAAATTTGAAGTGAATTATAATAAACGTTGCAAACTTTTGTAAAGGACATATCTGTTAGAAATTTGTAACGGCAATAACCGTTACAACTTGAAACGAAAAAAGTGTTACAAAATGGTCTGTCTGGTGTAGTGTTAGGAGAATTGTCTTTAAGACGAAGTAATTATTTATTGGGTGTGTTTTACTCCCACATATATAAAATGAAATCTATTATCAATGATTTTGTTTTGCTTCAGATGTACTTTCTCAGATAACAAAGTCGGTAAAATATGTATTTAGTTGGTAATGGTGGTTGCATGGCTTGAACGGTCAACTTATTATATATGCATGTTGGTTTTTCTTATGGGTTTTGAACAGACCTTTGAAGTTGCAATAAAAGTTCAATTATCACATTGTTCATGTTCGTTTCTCATTTTAAGTGAGCCACTCTTGCAATGTTGCATACAATTTACATTATCGTTTATCAAATTAACGTTGGACAATTTACTCTTGCATACTGTTGTGTTGTAATATATGTTAAACAAAAGCCAACATATGGAATCTTCATTATTATATTTCTCTAACGGATATGTTATTGCTTTGGATCCCGAACTTCGTACGTGAAAAGGTACAGGGCGAGTTTGTTGAGAAATCAATAGCTCTAGCTATGAAACGTGATTACGCACACGACAACTGTAACAAAGATAAAATTTTCTCTCTTCCTATTACGCACACGTCCAATGGACGTGCCACCATACTTGTGTGTGTGTGTGTGTGTATATATATATATTTACCAAAGGTTTTCAAATATATATATATATATATATATATATATATAAACACACAGATATATATAATATGTATTAGCTAATAAAACCATATTATTTTCTGAAATGGTACCTTTCATAAACATGTCACTAGGACAACATGACATGTCAATAACATGCTAAGCAAGTTCCGAACTTGTGACATCTCACACAAAAGCGAATTACTTAACCACTAGGGCAATGGTGCTTACCATATGAAACCATACTTTCCAAGAAGGATTTCAAAGAAAAATATTTTTGTAAAATTGCATGATATCTATCGGATGAGAAATCTATTTAAGAGGTTCAATAAAACGAGTGATATGGAACGCTCGCGTTTATTTTACCATTTGACTCCCGGACTTGTTGGATTGAGTTTTTTATACACATAATTGGAGTTTACTAACTGGTAATAAACATTTGAGTAAACATGGGTGGTATGGAACATATATATGTTACTTGAATGGTTACTATTTATGAGTATATGACACTTATTCTTGAGTTACGGGACTTTGTGCCCATCTGGTGTATTTATTGATTTCATATCCATTTGATGTATTTATGGATGTCATGTCCATCTGGTGTATTATAGATTTCATATCCATCTGGCGTATTATGGATTTTATATCCATCTGGTGTATTTTAGATTTTATTTCCATCTGGCTTAATTATGGATTTTATATTGGTCCAACTTTTCTTGACTAATTTCTGTAGCCTATATGAGCATGCCTTCTAGGTTTCAAGTCGTTTCATCTTCATCTCAACACTCTAACTTCTATTGATTTCTGCTTTGTTAAAAAATCGGTGCCTCTTCAGGCGTCAATTTTCTTATATCTAAGACAAACTTAAAAGTTCTTTTTTTTCAATACCATTTCCATATTCATCTTCCATGCATCAAAATCTCCCTTTCCATTAAATCTAAGGATTCCATACTTTGTAGAGGTTCTACCAATGTCATTCTTTGTTGAAGTAGACGTAGTTGAAATAATCTTCAAACAAAACAAGAAGCTCGAATGCAAATTGTAGCGCAAAATAAGAGTTTTGGATAGCCTTGGAGAACTTTCTTGTCATTTTTTGTTGAAAATAGATGAACTCATCTTTATATATGTAGTTGCTTATGAAGACTGCGTTGGAGATAAGGTTAAAATCTTTATAGATTTACTTGAGGCAAATTCTATTCATACGCCATTAATTGCTTTACCTATAACGTAATTTTTTTATTAAATATTAGACCAAAAATGCCCCTGTTTTGGAAGAAAGATGAAAAACAATATTAAAGAATCATAAGACCATAGTATAATCAATATAGTTGATTTCATAATGTAATTAAATTTTTATACATCATCGACTGACTTAAATTTAAATTCTTTTAGGTATCAAATTCTATTTATACACTTTTCGTCTGTATTCCTGCCCTGTCAATTAACATTTTTCACATCAAATTAAAATTTAAAATTATAGCTGAAATCAGTATGATTCGCAGAGTACTGAATCCTTCTCCTTTTTTCACTTAAATTAAATCAATTTTTAGTTTAACATCAAAATTAAAACGGTTTAGTATTTTAATATTCAAAAATTAAATTAAATTTACTAAGTATAAATGATTAAATAGTTTGAAAATTAAAATTTAGAAAATTGAATTTGAGAACCTTTTAATTAATGCATGAGAGTGATAATTAATAAAATGACATAAGCGTTTTATTTTACTTTAAATTAACGGTAGTTTTGTAATACATGTGGTATATATTAAGTAAAAAACGATGTATCTGATTTTATAGAAAAAAATTATAGCAATTTAGGATGTGTGAATAGAGTTCTATTTTACTTGATTTGATTTCAAAACAAATTAAACATGACTATATTTGTTTTCACTTATATCCATATTTAGTTGATTGCTTGAATCAATTAATAGATTGTCTTAAATTAATTGATTAACTTTGCTGATTGCTTCTCATCTTTAGTTGATTGCATGAATCAATTAATATTTTCTTTCTTTAATATTTGAATTATAATTGATGTAATTGATTAATTGATATTTTTTCTACATTAATACAATCAATTAGTTTTTCTTCCTTTTGAATATTTGGAATATATTCGATTTAATTGAGTAAGTTGATTATGTTGCTGTACTAAAATCACGGTCACCTTTGGCATCAACCTTATCATTATTATAATCGCTATATTAAAATCGGTGTTGTTATTCTCTCCTATCAGAGACTCTTCCTTCTCTCTGACCTTATCCCTTCGTTGTTCTCTCTTATGCCTATTCTCATATCATCGTCATCAGATTAATCTCATTTGATTTTTTTAGAAGGCAATGGCTTCTTCTCCAACTTCACTATTCAAAACCCTGATCCTGAACGACCTCTTTGTCACCTCATCTCTCCCAACCACAACCCTCTCTCCCAAAATACCACTCTTTCTCTCTCCTCCAAACCCAATTTTGCCATTTCCCTCTCTATAAGGAAGGACTCAGTGAGGAAGAAGGAGAAGGAAAATATGTTGCAGCTGAAGGAATAGGAGAGGGTGAAGAGGTCGTGGAAGATTATGAGGAGCCCTCTAAAGATGACAAACTTTTTGTTGGGAACCTTCCTTTTGATGTTGATAGCGACAGTCTTGCTCAGTTATTTGTTAAGGCTGGAACGGTTGATATTGCTGAGGTATAAAATTTTGTTCCTTTTGGTTATTTATTTATTTATATTGGTTTGAATTATGTACTTGCGGTAAAATTAGCATTCTTTCAGTATCATTGTTGCGTTCCAATTGCTGGTAGGTGTGATTGAGTACTGAATTTATGAGTTTGACAGAATTGTGATAGTATATACTCCTGTGTTTAGAGATCGATTGACAATGTAATCCTGTATGACTTTGAAAATTGTTGAGGTGCCTGGGTTCAACTATTATGACATGAAAATTTCTTGCTCCATGTAGTAGGAATGTTCTCTTCACAGTGTTGTGTGATATGATATCTAGATGAGCTTTTGAAGTTTTACTTTAGAAAAGACTTTACCAAGTCCCCAAATTAATTTTTTCTCTCCCTATATTCACTTAATAGTTCATTTTCAATTAAAAAAATTGACGATGTTTTGGTTTACATAATTTTGTAAATGCAGAAAAATAATAATGAAAATTTCATTTGATATGAATTATTCGATTTTATGGTTTGTAAATATGTTTTCATGCGTGAGTAGTTGAAAGATGTTTCTTTCATTACAGTTTATTGATTTGAGAATGGACATCACGAGAATTTTGTATGAGCAGCAGCACTAAAAGAATTTTACTATCCTCTATTATATGTTCGATGTGAGCTTTTTGAATTTTTTTATCTGCATAAAAGGTGTATCATCATTTATTCTAAATGTGAACTTTTGGAGACTTTGTATTTGCAATTTAAAAAGAATTGCTAAAAATATAGAATGTCTGGGATTTTGGATGTAGAGATACGTGGATCTGATAATGGATGGGTGGATATTAAGGGGCTCCACAAATCCTATGTCTGTTCATATCCTTTATCTATTTCTAGGTAAAGTAGAATTATTGTATAATAATTACCATCACACGCTTCAAATGTGTTTGCATGCACACATATGTACTATGATATGCATATTATAAAGTCATGTTCAATTAAATATTCTTCTTGCATGTTTTATAAAAAATTATCTACTTCAGTTCCCGATACAAAATACCCTGATAAAATATATAAAAGGATAGACTGACGCGTACTGATTTTGGTCTTACTAATGAAAGATTGACTAATTTTAACTAGTTTGTATTTGATTGTGTAGGTTATTAATAATAGAGAGGCAAGTCAAAGTCATGGTTTTGGTTTTGTGACCATGAACACTGTTGAAGAAGCAGAAAACACTGTTGAGATGTCTAGTCGTTATGTAAGTTTTTTTTAAGTATATTTACACATGCAATGGCATTATCATTAGCGAAGGCTATAGGACAACTAAATACTCGTAAGTTCCCAGTTTGATTCTAGTTGTTAAAATAGACGTGGGTCTCAAAAACTGAACTTTTAATTTATGTCTGTTTGAATCCAAACTTTAACTTAACCCTATGTATTGGTCATCCCTGTGCATATGTTTAACTGGTACACATGAGACTAAGAATATGGATTATTACATTGTCAATTAATCTTTATGGGAAACACCCAGTTCTCTTTTAAGGGCATTTGGTTCGTATCTTTACTTATTTTCATTATTGTCACTTGGTGTCTTCAGACATAGTAATGATATTCTTAAGTTGATTGTTTATTTGATATTGAAACTTGTATAATCGGCATGCCATGGTATACTTGCAAAATACATAATTCATGTTTTGTATATATGAGTTATGGCATTCAAAAGGTGTTGAATCTCATCCTTTTGATCTCCATGATTAAACCATGGCATATGCCATGTATGTTGCACATAAGTTTCATTTAGTCATTTACTATATTGTCTGTTCATTGATATAACAGTGCTTTGTATATTGTATCTCCTAGTGGTATATTTTTGTTTCGAATTAATGGCTTCTTTTATCTCACTTATTGAACTAATGGAAACTAATGCACTATATGAAAATATATCCATGCATACAACATAATGAATCTTAACTTTCAACACTAACATTATACAAAACGAAAGGCTTCTGACAGTAAATAAGGCAGCTCCAAGAATATGTAACGAACCACTATTTTGCATCATTCAAATTCGACAATAAATTAAACATGTCAAACTTGAATAGTTTAAAACAATAGATTGTAAACAAAATTTGGAGCAAATGAAATCAAATCACAGAATCACAGAGACACAGAAATCAGAATACTCACAGCGAAATAAAATAACTCAGTGGTTCATGAAGCCACTATCACAGTCTCAAATAAGTATAAATTACATAGTCTTTGAAACCAAATATAGTTTGAATCAACCACAGAAAAATCTAAAATTATTTGTCTCCATTTCATACACTAAGATCAAGAACAGAAAGGAAATTTTGACAGCAGCTTGAAAAGGATGATCTGCAGAAGTCCTAGCTTGGGGATGAGGTTCAAACTGAAACTCAGACTGACCCGAGCGTACGAAATAAACACTTCTAAACCACTTCAAAAATAAACTTTATTCTAAACCACTTCAAATCAATTTCTTAACTCACCTTTATTCTAAACCACTTTACATTTCTAAATTTGGTTATATTTCAACTACCACTTCAAAAATAAACTTAATTTCTAATCAATTTCTTAACTCACCTTTATTCTAAACCACTTAACATTTCTAAATTTGGTTATATTTCAACTTTCATTTTAAAGTATTCACTTTATTTAACTATTTAATTCATAGACAACTTTACCCTTTATTTATTTACTTATATTTAAATTTGTGCCAAAACATCGTAATTTATTTCTTAACTTGAATTTCATTTTTTTTTACAAATCAAAATTTACAAAATAAATTTATACTTTAAATTCTGAACATTTATTTATTTACGTCTTTAACTTGTATAATATCACTATACTTATATGAATCATTTTAATCCAATTTTAAACAAAATATTATAACATTCTAATTCAAAAATATTTAATATTTCCAGAAAATATATATATATATATATATATATATATATAACCATGGGTCTGTATAATATTTTCTAACCTAGGTCAAGTGATACGGATAATATATAATTTCAATCCGTAATTTACAAAGAAAATCAGGGTTCTATCATTTCAAACCCACAAACCCATGTTAAATAATAAATAAATAAATAAATAATAAATATCGTTCAGGCCTATCATTTCAGCCCGTAACGATTCTATTCTACAGGGAACTTGCAGTGTGATAAACAGTAAATAAATAAATGGTATAACAACATAAATATAACAGTATAAAATATAACTGATGATGGGTAAATTTAATAGCAGGGTTTTTTAAACATCATAAATTTTTATCACAGGTAATTAAAATATAAAATAAAATCAATCTACAATTTTACTTGCCAATAATTTACAGATCTATAAGTACGTTTGTCGGGTGAGAAATACTCACCTTTATGCTGCTGAAGATTTTATTCAAACAACGATATCTACCCCCGGAAAAAAGTGTACAGAAGGCACGATCAATTTATAGCGGAAGCAAGGACTAGATTTAAATCTTGAAATAAGATAAATAAATAAAAAGTAGTTCCCGAATTTAATCACGGACATAGAAAATTGGAAACGAGATCGAATTAAAGAAAATTTGACACATGTGGCTCGACCACTCCACTACCCGACTCGGCCCATCATACCAAAACTCGGCCTTGATCCATTCTTAGGTCTGAAAACTCATTCACTCATGTAAGTTAGGGCAGAGGAGATTTAGGCATAGGCTGATATTAATGCATAGGTGGTGAAGATTTAATGGTTTAGGTGCTTGGTTCCATCACACAACGTGCATGCAAAATATTGAAACGCAAGCAGAGTAGAATTGAAAAATTTTAGGCGCATGCAATATTATTTCCCAAGTCACCTTGCATGGCTCGGTCCAACAAGACTTTCCCCAGTTTTTCTCCCTTTTTTTTGGGTGCGTGCCTTGTCAAAGTAGATGTCACTGCCAAGAGGAGGTGGTAGCGGCTTCATCTGATGGAGGAAGAATGCATGACACGTCTACTCATACGTGGTGATGCACAACTCAGCCTCTAGCCAGATCCGGTCGCATCAAAGGAATGGGAGTAGGTTGTACTGGGTGAACGGTGGAAGGGGTGTAGGTAGGGTTGTGTCAGGCAGTGGAGCATTCAAGTATGTGGCAGTCGATAGAAATAAATGAACAAAGCAAGGCGAGAGAAAAAAATGAAATAAAATAAAATAAAAGGGGAAATAATGGCCATTACCTGATGAAGCTCACGCATGAAACAAGAAGAATGAAGCAAAACTGAAGTAAAGAAAAATATGAACGGGTCCTATTATTTATATGCTAAGTTGCGCAAATCACGCATAAAAGAAAATGGCAAGAAATCATTTTGAAAATGGTCAGGAGATTTTGTACGTGATGGATGGAAATTTCATTTGATAGATTAAAAAAAAAGAAACGCACGAATTAAGGATATTTGAACGTTTAAGGAAAAAGAGATTTTGTTTGAACGGGTTTTATTATTAAATCAGTGAGGTGGCGTTGATAACAACAAGAAAGATGGAAACCCATATTTGCTTGAAACGGCTATGAGAAATCAATATTTTATACTAATTTAAACCATTGCAGCAAACGGAAAGTGTGTAAAGTTTACACACGTATTCAGGGCAGGGTTTTAAACGAAAATTAAATGGCTAGAGAATTTATTCATTTTGTACTTAGAATTTCATCTCTACTGATTAATTTATTCATTTATAGCTAAGGTAAAAATTTAAGAATGCGAACTATAGACTCAAAAAAATTTACGTCCAAATTTATAACGAAAATAACGTTTTTAAATTTATACGTTTTCTTATTTATACGCTACTTATATTTAGTAAAACATACGTTTTAAAGAATATTCATTAACTACGCACCATTTATATGCTAACTAAATAAATCAAAACGGATATAAAGTACAAATTAAAACGTGTATTTTAAATAGCCTATTTATACTCCATAAATTTTAAAATTTATTACTTAATTAACTTTTGATTTGTTTACGTTGTTTTGATTTACTTAAGATTTAACAATAAACTGATGTATATACGTAAAAAAGAAAACGTAAAATTTATTTCCTATATATATTCAATTTAAAATTTTGTTCATTAATCACTTAACTAAGAAACAAATGTGTATACGTATAAAGTTTATTTCTTTTACAGAATATTAATTACTTGATTTAAAGGTGTATAACTAAATTTTTAAAAGAACAAAAGTGAAATAAAATGTTGTTACCAATGTATCCAGTTAAATTAAAAGATTTGGGAGTAAAAATTGAAGATTTAAAACTTCAATTTTGTTAGACTTTAACCAAAATAGGAATTATAGAATTTTGCTTATATTTATAAAATCTTGGGTGATTTATTTATAGTTAAATTTAGAATTCAACTTTCGTAAAATAAAACCCCAGAGTTATAAATAAAGAATAAAATACTTGTTAAAATTTTGGGTTGTTACACTCTCCCCCACTCAGAAATTTTCGTCCTCGAAAAGGAGTGAAAGAAGGAAAACAAAGGAAAATAAGATAATAGAGCGAAGTACCTTAAACGAATAATTCTGGATTCGAAGCACATATGCTCTCCTTCGTCTTCTAGGTGCAGTCCCATTCATCAGTGCTCCTCTGCACTTTGACCAGGCGGACAGATTTTCTTCTTAGCTGTTTCGTACCTCGATCGACGATACGAAGCGGCTTCCTTTCAATAGTTAGGTCAGGCTCGATGTCCAAACTATTAACAGCAGAAGGGTGGATAATAAGACATGGATCATGTAGACAGCGACGAAAGTGGGATACATGGAATTCATTGTCTATTCCAGCGAATTTCTTGGGCAAATCCAGTCGATAAGAAAGAGACCCAATCCTTTCCATGATGCGGAATGGACCGATGAACCTAGGAGAAAGCTTTCCTCTATGCCCAAACCGAACCACATTTCTTAAGGGAGAGACCTTAAGAAAAACAAGATCACCGACAGCAAACTCCAAACTTCTTCTTCGACGATCAGCGTACTTCTTCTGCCTATCCTGAGAAATCCTTAACCTTCTCTTAATCTCCTCGACTTTCTCAGAAGCTTCCAAAATCATATCGGGACCAAGGACCAAGCGATTTTCGGATTCAATCCAGCAGGATGGAGATCTACAGGGTCGCCCGTAAAGAGCAGCAAGTGGGGACATCTTAGGACTAGCCTGAAAAGGATAGAATGAGATAGATAGGGAATTAAGATAGGCTATGGCAGAGGATTGGAATTTTATACCTGATAACTATTGTTATAGGTGAATTCCACAAGATGGAGATGATCTTCCCAAGATCTTCCATAATCCAAAATGCAAGCCCGGAGAAGATTCTCTAGAATCTGATTCACCCTTTTCATTTGACCATCAGTCTGTGGGTGGTAAGCAATGCTCAGATTCAGACGAGTACCCAAGGATTCTTAGAAAGCTTTCCAAACCTGGCTAGTGAAGATAGGGTCTCGATCACAAACAATGCTAAGGGGAACATGATGGTGACAAACAATCTTCCTCATATAGATCTCAGATAAGCTCAAAGCTGAACGGGTAGGCTTGACCGGAATAAAATGAGCGGACTTGGTCAGTCTACCTACGATAACCCAGATGCTCTCATTTTCCCTCCTAGATCTTGGTAAACCATCGATGAAATCCATAGAAACTTTCTCCCACTTCCAATTGGGAATCTCCAGAGGCTGCAACAAACTCGGTACCTTTTGATGATCCGTCTTGACTTGTTGACAAGTCGCACACCTACTAACAAAAATAGAGACATCGCGCTTCATACCCTTCCACCAATAGTGCTTCTTCAAATCCTGGTACATCTTCGCCACACCAGGATGAATGGAATGTTTGGATTGATGATGTTCCCGAAGTAACTACTGCCTTAAACCATCAACATTCGGGACACAAATCCGATTGTTAATCCTTAAAATCCCTTTATCATCAATCTGAGCTCCACTATCATCAAGTCTACTACCACCAACCCTACTGTGAACATTCTCCTTAATCAATCTGATGATCCTTTCCTCATCCTGCTTAGCCTTGATCCGGTTCGAAAGAGGAGAAGAAACAATAAGCTGGCACAACAAAGACTTCTTCCTACTCAACGCATCCGCCACAACATTTGCTTTCCCAGGGGTATAGTTAATGTAAAGATCGTAAGAAGCAAGAAACTCAAGCTACCGAACTTGTCTCTGATTCAAATCCTTTTGGGTGAAGATATATTTCAAAGACTGATGATCGGTGAAGAGGTCAAATTTAGCACCCAAAATGTGATGTCTCCAAAGCTTCAATGCAAAGAAAACGACCAACAATTCTAAATCGTGGGCGGCATAATTAGCTTCATGGGTCTTCAACTGACGACTAGCATAGGCAATCACCTTCCCATCTTGCATTAATACCGCTCTCAAACCCTCGCAACAAGCATCGGTGTATACCGTCAATCTCTCATTCCCATTTGGCACGGTAAGCACTTGTGCGGAAGTAAGCTTATTCTTTAACTCTTGGAATGCCGCTTTACACTTATCGCTTCACATAAACTTAGCATTCTTTTAAGTTAGAGTAGTGAGGGGTGCAGAGATCCGAGCGAATTTCTCAATGAACCTCCGATAGTAACCGGCAAGGCCCAGAAAACTGCGAATATCAGTCGGAGTCTTAGGTTCTTCCCAATCTTTTATTGCAGCGATCTTGACTGGATCAACAGAAACTCCTTCACTAGAGACAATATGTCCGAGAAACAGGACTTCCTCCTTCCAAAAATGACATTTAGAGAATTTAGCTTTTAACTGGTGACTCCTAAGGTTCCCTAACACAAAGCTCAAGTGGGATTTATGCTCTTCCTCAGTCTTAGAGAACACAAGAATATAATCAATAAAGACTAGAACAAATTTATTGAGCAAGTCACGAAAGACACGATTCATCAAGTCGACAAAGAAGGCAGGGACGTTGTCAACCCAAAAGGCATGACTAGCCATTCAAAGAAGCCATTCTCAGTACGGAAAGCAGTTTTGGGAATGCTTTCCTCAGCAACTCTGAGTTAGTGAAACCCTAGAGTGTACCTTGAGAATCTCTAGGAGTAGGAGCGGGCGTAGGTGCAGGCTGTAGAGCTGGGGAGGATGCAGAAGTGACAGCGAAAATCCCAGATGCTTTGCCCTTCTTCTAAGTGGGGCAGTCACTCTTGAAATGTTCCGGCTGAAGGACAATGTGGCAAAGGCCTCGCCTAGCCGAATGAGCGGGAGGTGAATCGCAGCACACAAGGTAGGACAACTATTAGCGTAGTGTCTTTTCTGGTCGCATCAGTAGCAAGTAATGATAGATAGATCCGCAGGCTGCCTTTGGGATGACGAAGATGATCCTAAACCCGAGGTCTTATTCCATTTCTTCTTATGACTGTAGAAATTGGCCTTGCTTTTCTTAGAACTACCAGAAGACTGAGATGGGGCAGACTGGGCAGCTGAATGGTTCCTAGATGTGGGGTTCTCATATCTGATAGCCATATCCATCAGAGCGGTGAACGTACCATGCACGTAGGTAATAAGGCGATCGTAGTACTCGGGACGTGCACTCGCAATAAACTTCTCATTTTTCTTCAATGGGGTGTCTATCAGATTAAGGCAATGCTGCGATAGCTCAGTGAATTTCCTTTCATACTCGAAAAAGGACATATCGCCGTGCTTTAAATCCATGAAGTCGATACAGCTGAGACTTCCCAGCTTCGGTCACCCATTTCGTGAGGAAAGCATCCCTAAAGCACGATAAGAGATATAAGATAGATTTCAAAAGGGAGGAAACTGAACCATACTTGGTCAACCGGAGAAGATACCTAAATTGTTCCCATGTGACGTCAGCCTCCGCGGTGTGAGCTGTAATGGACAGCCACAACCCAAAGATGCTCCCTTTAATTGCCAAGCTGCCAGGTGACGCTGCTAGGCATTCGTGATCTCTAGACTGGAGAAGATTCTCTCCAAGTCACTCAACCATTTTTGAGCATCAATTATGCTCTCAGATCCTGTGAACTTGGTACCACGAAGCTCGGTATATTCTTTGCAAAGCTTAGAAAATCTTACCGGGACAGCGGGTGCAGGAGCTGGGTCAGCACCTCGTCCCCTACCTCTGGCGTTTCCTCGATTCATCCTAAGAAATCAAGAATGAATTTAAGAACAGAGGAGAAAATAGAGGCCAAGATAGATTAGATAAGACAAAGTTTAACTAGAACAGGCATTTAACAAAAGACCTAATTATATAAGATTGAGAAAGGAAAAAAAGTAGTTGGAAAAATTTATTTTAAAACAAGAAAGTTTTTATATCAAAATACTTCTTTGAAAATCTTCTTAAAATTCATTTTATATTTCAAAATACGCTCTCTCACAAAGAAAGGATTCTAAGATTGACTTCACTCATTCTAGGGTATTTCTACCCTATTTCTAATGAGTTTTTGCTCCGCAGGCTCTGAAACCAGTGTAAAAGCCCAAATTTTAACAAGTATTTTATTCTTTATTTACAACTCCGGGTTCTATTTACGAAAGTTGAATTTAACTATAAATAAATCACTCAAGATTTTATAAATATAAGCAAAAATCTATAATTCCTATTTTGGTTAAAGTCTAACAAAATTGAAGTTTTAAATCTTCAATTTTTACTCCCAAATCTTTTAATTTAACTGGATATATTGGTAACAATATTTTATTCCACTTTTGTTCTTTTAAAAATTTGGTTATACACCTTTAAATCAAGTAACTAATATTCTGTAAAAGAAATAAACTTTATACATATACACATTTGTTTCTTGGTTAAGTGATTAATGAATAAAATTTTAAATTGAATAATATATAATAAATAAATTATACGTTTTCTTTTATACGTATATACGTCAGTTTATTGTTAAATGTTAAGTAAATCAAACCAATGTAAACAAATCAAAAGTTAATTAAGTAATAAATTTTAAAATTTATGGAGCACAAATAGGCTATTTAAAATACACGTTTTAATTTATACTTTATATCCATTTTGATTTATTTAGTTAGCATATAAATGGTGCGTAGTTAACGAGTATTCTTTAAAACGTGTAGTTTACTAAATATAAGTAGCGTATAAATAAGTAAACGTATAAATTTAAAAACGTTATTTTCATTATAAATTTGGACATAAATTTTTTTGAGTTTATAATACGCATTCTTAAATTTTCACCTTAGCTATAAATGAATAAATTAATCAGTAGACGCGAAATTCTTAGTGGGAAATGAATAACTTCCCTAGCCATTTAATTTTCGTTTACAACCCTGCCCTGAATTCACGTGTAAACTTTACACACTTTCCGTTTTCTGCAATGGTTTAAATTAGTATAGAATATTGATTTCTCATAGCTGTTTCAAGCAAATATTGGTTTCCATCTTTCTTGTTGTTATCAACGCCACCTCACTGATATAATAATAAAACCCGTTCAAACAAAATCTCTTTTTCCTTGAACGTTCAAATATCCTTAATTCGTGCGTTTCTTTTTTTTTCATCTATCAAACGAAATTTCCATCCATCATGCAGAAAATCTCCCGACCATTTTCAAAATGATTTCTTGCCATTTTCCTTTATGCATGATTTGTGCAACTTAGCATATAAATAATAGGACCCGTTCATATTTTTCTTTACCTCAGTTTTGCTTCATTCTTCTTGTTTCATGCGTGAACTTCATCAGGTAATGGCCACTATTTCCCCTTTTATTTTATTTCATTTTTTTCTCTCGCCTTGCTTTGTTCATTTATTTCTATCGGCTGCCACATACTTGAATGCTCCACTGCCTGACATAACCCCACCTACACCCCTTCCACCGCTTCACCTAGTACAACCTTCTCCCATTCCTTTGATGCGAGCGGATCTGGCTAGAGGCTGAGTTGTGCATCACCACGTATGAGTAGACATGCCATGCATTCTTCCTCTATCAGATGAAGCCACTACCACCTCCACTTGGCAGTGGCATCTACTTTGACAAGGCACGCATCCAAAAAAAAGGGGAAAAAACTGGTGGAAGTCTTGCTGGACCGAGCCATGCAAGGTGAGTTGGGAAATAATATTGCATGGGCCTAAAAATTTTCAATTCTACTCTGCTTGCTTTTCAATATTTTGCATGCACGCTGTGTGATGGAGCCAAGCACCCAAACCATTAAATCTTTGCCACCTATGCATATTTAATATCAGCCTATGCCTAAATCTCCTCTTCCTTGACTTGCACGAGTGAATGAGTTTTCAGACCTAAGAATGGATCAAGGCCGAGTTTTGGTATGATGGGTCGAATCGGGTAGTGGAGTGGTCGATCCACTTGTGTCAACTTTTCTTTAATTCGATCTCGTTTCTAATTTTCTATGTTCATGATTAAATTCGAGACCTAAGTTTTATTTATTTATCTTGTTTCAAGATTTAAATCGAGTCGTTGCTTCCGCTATAAATTGATCGTGCCTTCTGTACACTTTTTTCCGGGGGTAGATATCGTTGTTTGAATAAAATCTTCAATAGCGTAAAGGTGAGTATTTCTCAACCGACAAACATACTTATAGATCTATAAATTATTAACAAGTGAAATTGTAGAATGATTTTATTTTATATTTTAATTGCCTGTGATAAAAATTTATGATGTTTAACAAACCCTGTTATCAAATTTACCCATCATCAGTTATATTTTATACTGTTATGTTTATGCTGTTATACCATTTATTTATTTACATTTTATCACACTACAAGTTCCCTGTAGAATAGAATCGTTATGGGCTGAAATGATAGGCCTGAACGATATTTATTTATTTATTTATTTATTATTTAACTTGGGATTGCGGTTTTGAAATGATAGAACTCAGATTTTCTTTGTAAATTACGGATTGAAATGATATATTATCCGTATCACTTGACCTAGGTTAGAAAATATTATACAGACCCGTGGTTATATATATACATATATATTTTCTGGAAATATTAAATATTTTAAATTAGAATGTTATAATATTTTGTTTAAAATTGGATTAAAATGATTCATATAAATATAGTGATATTATACAAGTTAAAGATGTAAATAAATAAATGTTCAGAATTTAAAGTATAATTTATTTTGTAAATTTTGATTTGTAAAAAAAAGGAATTCAAGTTAAGAAATAAATTATGATGTTTTGGCATAAATTTAAATATAAGTAAATAAATAAAGGGTAAAGTTGTCTATGAATTAAATAGTTAAATAAAGTGAATACTTTAAAATGGAAGTTGAAATATAGCCCAATTTAGAAATGTAAAGTGGTTTAGAATAAAGGTAAGTTAAGAAATTTATTAGAAATTAAGTTTATTTTTGAAGTGGTAATTGAACTTAATTATTAAGTAAAATTTATAGAGAATTTTGCACTTGATTTTAATAAGTAAAGTATAGAGAAGTTAGATATATATTTGAAAATTTTACTTTATAATAATCATAAATTATTGAGTAATTTAAATGACTATTCAAAGGTGGAAATTATGATTATATAAGCTAAATTGGTTTAATTTAAGGTTTAATTACTGTTGACATTATATTGAAGTCTAAATTTAATGTACTCAAATCTGTTATAAAGGATATTACCGCATTGCGCAAGTGCTGTGGTTGATAATGAACTAAGCTAAACCTTTGGGATTTATATTGGATTTTGTAAGATTTTTAACTTCACTTTTAAATAGTTTTAAATGTAGCATTTTGATTGAAGTATAAAACTATTTTGGATTTTGTAACCATGGGTAATTATAAAGTTGGTTGTTAAAGAGACCGGGATCAGATATGGGGATACTCTCTGTCGATACCGAAAACCACTATGACAACCGTGTACGCGGTGAGTTGGCATAAGGTGGCTAAAACAGGAGCGAATGACGGACTAATGAGGTAGCACCTTTGATCGGACGCACTTCTTCGTATGCCATTCTATTACTTTGTGATTGTTTGGTGCGTACCTTTTATTTGGGAGTGTTGTTCGAGGTGGGCGGTAGTAGCTATGCGTTACTACCGGTTCGGAAGTGTAATTGGTATATCTACCCTGGCATTGCCTATTGTGCCGTGTCACCTACCCTAGCAAGCCTTATACGATTTTGGTTTTATACCGTAGCTATGGAGTGCTCTCTGACCACGTCCAGTAAGGTGGGGATTACTGTACTGTATACACTATGGGAATATATAAATTTGTTAAGGTGGAAAATGTAAAGCCTTAACGCTATTTTAAAGTAAGTTTATTTTACTAATAGACACTATTATAATAGCGAATTATTTCTTACCCTCGGGTCAGCTTGAGTTTCAGTTCGGACCTCATCCCGGAGCTAGGATTTCTACAAATCATCCTTTTCAAGCTGCTGTCAAATTTTCCTTTCAGTTCTTTATCTTAGTTTATGTAATGGAGACAAATAAATTTGGATTTTTCTATGGTTAATTCAAACTATATTTGGTTTCAAAGACTATGTAATTTATACTTCTTTGAGACTATGTGATAGTGGCTTCATGAACCACTAAGTTATTTTATTCCACTGTGAGTATTCTGATTTCCGTGTCTGTGATTCTGTGATTTGATTTCATTTGATCCAAATTTTATTTACAACCTATTGTTTTGAACTATTCAAGTTTGACATGTTTAATTTATTGTCGAATTTGGATGGTGCAAAATAGTGGGTCGTTACAGAATAAATGTCGGTTACTTGCTATTGTCTATAGACGATAGTCACTTGGAAGAAGTATTTAGCATGTTGTTTATGATTGAGACAGCAGTTGCTTTCGTTGATTTGGTTTTATGACCATGGCATCTCAAACTGAATTGGATGATGGCTCTTGATGGACAGGTGCGTTGTAACCATCTTTCTTAATTGTCTTTTTATTTTTATTTTCCACAGCAGTTGTGGCCTCATCAAAACCCAGCAAAAACTTTTTTGAAGAATCTTATCTTTGGCGAAAGAGCAACATAGTGGTGAAAAGTATCTTTCTTCGATGGCTCATATATTATAGAAGTAATAACAGTCACATGTAGTCGTGCATTCGTAGTTTGATTGAAGATAAAATACAACAAAATAAACCGAAGAATACAAAATAACATCGATATAGAAGAAAAAAATTATGCATGTGGGAGTATATGCATAAGGGCTGAATTAAGCATGTGCATGGTAATGAAGAACAAAAATGGAAGTATGGAGTGTATGATTGAATGATTCCCACAGGTAGTATTCACCGCTTAACTTTTATTCTCCCAAAACTCCCATTTTCTCAAAATCATCTAATATTCTGTAGGTATGATCTTATTGCAATCAAGGTCATTCTCGAAAATTTGTATCATTTCAAAATGTCTAACTTAGTCAAAATCATTACTAGTCATTGAAAATATATTTTTAACCATCAATTTAAAATGTTGGTCTAAAAAGTACTAATCATCTAGACCCAAATTATGTTGTTCCGTCCAACCATTTAACACACGACACACATATAAACTTTTGCAAATAAATCCACAACAAAAAAATGGACTTGTATGCAAATTTCAGCAACTTTTATTGGTTGGGCACACTGGTACTCCAAACTTTGGATCTAGATGGTTTACTCCCATGTTTAAAGGGGTTAAAAGTTTGGAGAGTCTCTATTTATTTTTAGGATCTCTTGATACCAAATGGATCTCATCAATTGATTTGTTTCTTTCAAATATTTTCACACTAAAAATAGGTTATACACATTTTGTTGCTTTAGAATCGAGTACCTTTTTTCTACGCCATAAATGTTTAAGTTTCTATACCTTAGAACATTAATTTAATCCTTCCCTTATGTACAATAATCACTAAAATGTCTACGTTTTTCAGAGTTTGGATGGAAGAGCCATTAGAGTGAATGTTGCTGAGGATAAACAACGTTTATGAGTCCTGTCGTTCAGTTTTATAATATCAGGGGTTTGTTCTTGTTTTCTAATGGTCCTCCATTACGCATTTTGTTGATTTTTTGTTTCTTCAAGTGATATTTTTTGTGAATTCTTACTCTTAGTCTGGAATACACTTTTTGCAACATCATCATAACTGTTTCGGCATTATTGCATTTGTCGTATGGAAATACTTCAATCTAAACGTGACGTTCTCTTAGGCTAATTTACTTAAAACTATTCTTATAACATTGCACCTTATGTAAATCAAAATTGAATTTGGCTAGCCTACCTCTTACTCAAAGAACTAAATAAGTGTTACTAAAGATCCTTTTGTTTTGGTATTATAAGCTCATCCAAGCTAAAGTATGTGAAAGGCAATACCAACTGTTGAACAGTGTTAAGGGCAATAGCATGTTTTAGTAATACTCACGGTTGGACAAGTAAGTTTCTCTTTTCTTTTGGCATAATTTGTAATTAATCTCAGTAACATAAATTAAAATAACTGCTTGCTAAAGCATTGGCAATGCAGGTCATAAGGAGTGTAGAAATTGTGAATGGCAACTTAAGCTCGCAAGGACAGTAAACTGGCGATGCTATAGTAAAAGCTAGGTAATACGATAATTTGACGGCTATTTCTTTTGGTATTTTCATAAATAAGACACAAGTAAAGCACCTGTTTTGTACTTCTGCAGTGAATTTCCATTATCTATTATTTTAATTAGAGTTGGGGATGGTATTTGGGGCACAATGATAGAATATGATGAGAACATCCCTACCAAAGCCTGCGACATGTTCTTGGTAAAATTTTAACATTTACTTTTAGAGTAACTAGCAAAAAAGGCGTTGCATAAAATTGTATTGGTAATAAATATCGATCTTGTCTGTTTCTTAATTGTATATTTTTAGAATTATTGCTATTATATATGTGTGTGTGTGTGTGTGTGTTTGACTTGATTAATGTTAAAACGCCAGAACAAATTATTTTCTCTTCCATTCGTTCCAATTAAATTGGGATGTTATCCAATATAATTTAAAAATGGAAAATTTTAGTAAATGATTTGGGGATTTAATTCCTCACTATTTAATTGGGATGCTCATTTGCAGCTGGAAACAAAATTAGAAATGGGGTATATATTATATATGTTTCTTAATAGAATGTTGTATGTTAACAAAGTAGCTATTTTTAGAAAAGGGAAAAGATTCATATAAATATCAAATTTGAAAAAACAGGAAAATTTTCATATATAAAAGTTTATTTTTGAATTTTTTTTTCTATTTACAGCATGATTGATAGTTATACAAGCTATAAATTTATACAGCGTAATCATCAAAACTGGTTGTAATATTAATCAATGGCATCTTACTTCGTACAAAAGTTTACTATTGACAGAGCATTGCTTTCGTTAAAATTGATTTTTGACCGTATTAGTAAATAACGCTTCCAGCTTTAATAGAAAACATCAACTCTTTCGGTCTGGAGAGTACCAATTCACAATTACGAGCATCTCAGATAGGTATTTCATGGTTATTTATTTGTAACCAGTGACAAATAACAAGTGAGATTTGGAATGAAGGAAATATTGAAAAGAGCAGAAAAAAATATTGAAGAAAATTATGGTTCATACTTTTAAATATTGGATGAATTGTGCCTAGTTGTAAATATTTATACATATTTCGACAACATAAAATATTCAAGATGTCACCTTGTTCTATGCAGCTTTTTCATACTTTAAGATGACACCTTTTGACATTGAGATCGTATCAGTCTTATGCAGAAAATTTTATCTCATTTATACTCGTACGTTTTAGAGTGTTCTGACTATTGGTCTTCTTCTTCATGGTTTTTTTATTTAAATTTTTATATCGTGCATATTTTATGTAGTACGGTGACATAAAAATTTGATAATAAATTTAACATATAACGAAAAAAGACATTTTTTTTTTGAATTACCTAGAGAACCAAGCTTCGCTTGTAAACTCTAGGAAAGTATGTGCCTGCCAAACACATACTTCGGGTACTTGTTACAGGGTTGTCAGTTTCGGGGCTCGAACTGGTGACCTGAAAAAAGAGATATTTAGGATTAAGTATCCATTAAAAACGCTCTAAGAGCCTATCGAAATTTTTTCACGTCGCTATACTACAGAAAATATGCATAGTACCAAAATTTTAATAACAAAAACCAAGAAGAAGACAAATAGTCAGTATACCATAAACATACGAGTATAAAATAAAATGAAATAGTCATCATAAGACAGATACGATCCAAAGTCAAAAATTATCATCTCAGAGAATGAAAAAGCAGCATAGAACATGGTAACATCTTGGATATTTTATGTTGTCAAAATCCATATAAAATTTACAACTAGGCACATATCATCAAATATTTAAAAGCATGAACTATAATTTTCCTCACTAGTTTTTTCTGTTCTTTTCACTATTTCCTTCATCCCAAATCTCACTTGTTATCACTCACTTGTTACAAATAAATAGCCATGGAATACCTATTTGGGATGCTCGTAAATTGCGAATTGGAGCTCTCGAGCTTTCGCACCAGAATAGTTGATGTTTTCTAAGAAAGCTGGTAGCGGTGCTTGACATCATTGTTAATACGGTTGCAAATCTCAAACTCTTTCGAAAAGCAATGCTCTATCAATAGTAAACTTCTGTACGAAGGAAGACACTATTAATTCAAGAATACACCCTGTTTCAATGATTGCATTATATAAATTTATAGCTTGTCTGATTTTCAATCAAGCTGTGAATAGAATTTATTTTTTCCACAAATAAACTACTATATATATGGGAAGTTTCTTGTTTTCTCAAATTTGATATTTATATAAACATTCTCTTTTTTAAAATAATTAATCCAGTAACGTATAATGCTCTATTAAGAAACATATTATCACTATCTCAACTAAGAAACATATTATCACTATCTCAACTGTTACCTATTAGTGGCACTATTATAGGATCTAATTCCATTGCATCGACTGGTTATCCTAGAAAGAGCATGTCATCCTATCCAGAATATGATGCTTCACAAAGCGTGCCAAGTATTCCTAAATATACCACGATGTATAGTCTAGTTCCACCGCCTTGTAGTTTTCCCATGGATGATCAAGTATATTTCCATCCACAGTTTTGTTTAAAAATACAATTATTCTCACATTTTCTCTCATAAAAAGAGTTTAAGACGTGTTTCTCGTTTTAGTTAAAAATTGTTCAAAATGGCGTTCATGAAATATCAAATTTTTTTTCCAAATCTAGTTTTGTTTTTTTTCCAACGGTTTTAAAATGTCGAATAATGGTCTAATATACCGGAACAATGCTACTCAAACATAAAAATCTTAATGTCAATGCATTGTAGTTATTTGTAGTGTAAATTATTTGTACTACTAATATTCAATGTGCAACAATCCCACTTGGTTGCTTCAAATAAATGCATTCAAATTTATCCTGGTATAGAATGTCAAATATTTGTGGTGCAAATAATTGTATTGATTAAATGATATTTTTACAAAGAATATGGTAGCGTAAATATTACCTATATAATTGTAGAGTGAATATTTACGGTGTGAATAATTGTAGTAAAAAGTAATTGATAAACTGGTTGCCGTAAAATAAAATCATAATATACATGATTTGAAAAAATAAATATGCCCTTTATTTAGCCCTCCAACCCAGCTTATTGATCTCAGCCACTCATTCTGATTTAAATAATAATACATTCTCTATCTTATAACATCGTATTATTATTTAAATCGCAATGAGTGGCCGCAAGGAGCCTGGTTGCAGGCTAAATAGAACGGGTGGCAGATCCTAGATCTTTATGTATATATGTATATGTGTGTATATATATGTATATGTATATATGTATTTATATGTATGTATATATGTATATATATTTGTGTGTGTATATCTATATATGTTAGACACTTAGTTGCAGGCTAAATAGAAGCGGTGGCAAATCCTAGATCTTTATATATATATGTATGCATATATGTATTTGTATGTGTGTGTATATGTGTGTATATATGTGTGTGTGTGTGTGTTAGGCATTTAATCGATAAATGTATGGTGCTATTTAAACTTTTGCATATTATTCTTCAATATTGTAGGATGTGTGGCAGGTGTGTCCGATCCACTTTACACATCTGAGAACATGGATTTTGGCTGTGGACACCAGGTAAAGCATTTTAACTATTTATATCGATAATTAAGCATTTATAAATATTTTCTCATATAAATATTAAATGGAATATTTTATCCGTGAATGCAGATCTGCAATGAATGCGAACCAAATCGTCAAGTCTGCCCGGTTTTTCGAAGTGAAATGTGACTAGAATCGAACTTTACTAACATCACCTTGCTAGTTCTGCATGTAAATGGTCTTTGTTTGTGAATCAACTAGTTATATAATGAAGTCTCAGGTACACTGAATACAAGCAGTGTTACTGTCATGTATCGTTGGATTCCTGAATTCTCAGCTCTATATTTGCATGTTTCAAGCTCTATTTTCATTTGTTAATTCATAGTTGACCTTGATAGTGCGCTTTACCGTTTTGGTGTTCCTTTTTGTTAAATGTTCCAAGTCGTCTTCATTGTCATCTTTGGATTATTTCCAACTGAATTGGGTCAGCTAGGTGAATTCTTAGTTTTCATACCATTTTATCTTCTTGAATTATATTATTTGTTAAATACAACTTTTTTATATGACATTTTTCTTCCATGTCAATTAGATCTTTCTTTTTGTATTTTTCCTTGAATATAAATATTATTGTTCTTACCAGCGCATTTTCTCGTCTTCTTTATACATTTCTTCACCATCTACGTCAGCTTTTTCTAGTTTTCTCAACTAAAAGTGTTGCTTTCAATCTTTTTCTCATGTTTGTAATTTTATATTTCCTTGTAAGTCCAACCATCCCAATTTCAGTCTTTTTCTCTTGTTTGTAATTTTATATTTTTTTTGTAATTCCAACCATCCCTCTTAGCAATTTCATTTTTCCTATATTTAACTTATTTTCTTCTTTCTTATTGAAAGGTCAACATTCTACTATATATAATATTGCAAGTCTAATTGCCATACGATAATATTTCTTTTTTACTTTACTATTCTTCTATCACATGAAATGAAACTACACTACTAGATGAACAATAAAAGCGATGCCTATTTCTGACGACCGTCAACCGCTCGTCATCTGTTAGTGACGGCTGCCGACGGTTAGCAATTTCCGTGGCATAATTGAAATTACCATAACCATCGATAACCATTAGAAGCCGTCGAGAATACCGCTTTTGGAAGCCGTCAGAAGCCGTCGAAAAATCGTGAAAATTCTTGCGACCACTCCTCCAAAGCCTTTACCAACACCTCCTCCATGCCGTCGGCAGCCATCCACGCCTCCAGCACGTCGGAATCCTCGATTTTAAGCTAGCTCCATCCCATCACCTATTTGTTGGTAAGAAGGTGAAATTTCCATATATAATTTTGATTTGTTAAATTAGGTTTATTTTGTTGTTATAGTTGTATCATACCCCCATTGGTTGTTTGGTATACCATATTGAATGCTAGTTAGGTTGTTATTACAATTGTTAATTATTGAAATGTTGAGAGAGAAAATTTGTTCAGTGTATATATGCGTAAATTCGTGTATATGTGTTGGTTAGTTACTGCATAGGCGCGTTAGGGTTGCTTTGGATTAAGTAGAGTCAATGCTCAAAATTTGATACATTCGTTTTCAAAATGATGAAAACGACGATTTAGTGTATGCATTTTTTTGAATGTAAATAAATTATTGCCAAAATTGTTGTATAATACGCTTTACTTTTTGTAAATCAATTAGAGAATTTTTGGCCCCGTTTGACAAATATTGCATATGATCGTTGTATGTATATTTGTTTTTATTACAGAACGAACATTTATATTAATCCGAAGCAATATTTGTCGGATTTCTTAAAACACACTAGTGATTATATTTTGCGAATCATTTTATTTTAAATGATTCACAAAATTTCGATAAAACTTCTTTTTTGTTTCACACACAAGTGTACGATATAGGGAACAAAGGGGAAATGTTGCCGAAATTTTATCGAACCTTTTAAAATAAAATGATTTGCAAAATATAATTACTACTGTGTTCGTAATGTGAGGTAGGATGACCAACAATCAAAGCGTAAAACAATAACTTAAAAATTATAGATTATATTCATATAATAATTTGTGTAAATTAGTTTGAAAATAAAATTAAATAGAATAAAATTATATATTTTTGAAAATTTAAATATGTGATTTATTTGAAAAATAAAATGTAAGACATAAATGATTAATGCACTTTTATGTTTTAAAGTAGGAAAAATGGTCAATTATTTTATCGACTGAGCTGGATGTGCCAATAAAGAAGAGAAATTGGAGGCCCATAGTGAACATTTTTAAAATGGTGTACACGTCTTTATTGAAATCGCTTTACGTAATAGTGGAAACGACGAAGAAATTCGTTTTCCATGTAGCAGGTGTAAATTATTGTAGCATTTGATGATGGATATGGTAAAGGTTCATTTGCGCCAATATGGTTTCGTGCTGAATTATTTGGTATGGGATGGTCATGGAGAACTTATAGCACGTAATCCCGTACATTCGAAGGAGGATGTGGATAATGAACTAATTCCGACGAATATTACAGAAGATGTGGTTGGAGATAAAACACGTTCAATGTTCCATGCTGTTAAAGTTGATGGTAACGATGTAACGTCAAAGAAGAACCAAGTATTGGAGTCAATTTTTTTTATGTTTATTTGATGCTGCTAAGAAACCCCTTTGGGATGGTTGTACAAGCTGTACTCAACTAACAGTAACTGCAGAATACATTGCGATGAAATCAAAATACTACTTCATAGAAGTTGGTTTTACAGCTACAGTACAAGCTGCGAAATAGCGTATGTCACCCGATAATTTAATTTGTGAAAATCATTATGAAGTGAAAAAACTTATGTCCGCATTTGGTTTGCCTTATCAAGAAATAGATACATGTCTAATGATTGCATGTTGTTTTGGAAAGAAGACACCAGTCTTAGAAATTGTAAAATATGTAATTAAGAAGGATGCTAACCTAGAAAAAAAGGGAAGCGAGTTCGGTACAAGCGTATACATTACTTACCCTTCACTCCTAGACTTCAAAGGTTATATTTGTTTATCCCTTAAACATAAAAAATGAAGGGAAAGAAAGTTCCGTATAAGTGTACACATTTATTTAGCCCTTAAACCTAGCCCCTTGATTTCTGCCACTCATTCCGATTTAAATAATATTACATTCTCTCTCTTATAACATTGTATTATTATTTAAATCGAAATTAGTTGTTGCAAGGAGCCAGGTTGCGGGCTAAATAGAAGGGTTGGTAGATCCTATATATATATATATATATATATATATATATATATATATTACACATTTAATCGATAAATGTATGGTGCTATTTAAACTTCTGCCTATTATTCTTCAATGCCGTAGGATGTGTGACAGGTTTGTCCGATTTGCTTTACAAATCTAAAAACATGGCTTTTGGCTGTGGACACATGGTAAAGCTTTTTAACCAGATTTTTTCAATAATAAACCGTTTATAAATATTTTCTAATATAAATATTAAGTGGAATATTTTATCCATGAATGCGGACCAAATCATCAAGTCTGCGTAGTTTGTCGACGTGAAATTATGACTAGAATCAAACTTTACTAATATTACCTTGCTAGTTCTGCATGTAAATGGTCTTTGCTTGTGAATCAAATAATTAAGTAATGAAGTCTCAGGTACACTGGATACAAGCAGTATTACTGTCATGTGTCATTGGATTCCTAAATTCTTAGTTCTATATTTGCATTTTTCAAGCCCTATTTTCATTTGTTAATTCATAGTTGACCATTGATAGTGCGCTTTACTGTTTTGGTCTTCTTTTTTGTTAAATGTTCCACGTCGTCTATGTCGTCATCTTTGGCTTATTTCCAAATGAATTAGGTCAACCACGTAAATTCTTAGTCTTCATACATTTTAATCTTCTTGAATTATAATATTTGTTAAATATAACGTTTTTATATGAGATTCTTCTTCCATGTTAATTTAGATCTTTATTTTTGTCCTTTTTCTTCAACATAAATAATATTCTCTTCTTACTAGCGCATCTTCTCATCTTCTTTATACATTTCTATACCATCCACATCTGCTTTTTCTATTTTTTTCAATTATAAGTGCTGCATTCAACTCGTTGCTCTTGTTGTAATTTTATATTTTCTTGTAATTCCAACCATCCCTCTTGCCAATTTCATTTTTCCTATATTTAACTTATTTCTTCTTTCTTATTGAAAGGTCAATATCTGGCTCCATATAATATTGCAGGTCTAATTGCCATACAATAATATTTCTCTTTTACTTTGTTGTTCTTCTATCATATGATGAAATGACACTAGCTTTTCCCCATTCTACCAAACCTTTGCAAACCCGAATTGTTATGTCCTTGTCTACCTCTTCATCCTTTTGTAACATTTAACCTAAATATTTACATGCATCTGGTTTATTAATCATAGGATCTTATACTTTTATCGTATAATTTCTATTGTTACTTTTTTGAAAATGAATGACACATACTTCCTATAACAACCCTAGATTTTTGTATATTATTTAAATTGGCCTTTCTTTTATTTTTAAATTATTTTAAATTTTTTTTATTTCAAATATTTCATTTTAAATATAAATTCTGACTATTAAGTGATCTATAGTTCAAAATAGTATAAATTGGACATTTTACTAAAAAGGTGAATTTCTACTCAAACTGCTTGAACTTTGACTTTTAAAATAAAAATAAAAATCATTTTTAAATCTTAAATTTTATCTTTTATTATTAAAATAGATGTAATAACTTGAACACTGCTTTTTGTTTCGTTGAAAACGGAGTTAAACTGTGAAAGTTATGTATATTTCAATATTGAGTGCAATTTGTTTATTCTGCAATTTTGTTATTTTTAAATTGTATAAATCATATTTTTTGTAATATTTTATTTTAATCTGGGTCAATATGTTATTGTATGTATATTTTTGTATTATAATAATTTTAAAATGAAGTAAACCATTTTCCAAAGTCAATGGTGATTTATTTGTAATTTCTGGACACTGTTTTGGATTTTTAAGAAATTTCTTTAAATCTTTTTCTGTTTTCTTTAAATTTATTTTTTTTCTTATGTGTTAATGGGTTATTTTAAGTATATTTTGTCTTTTAATATTTTTTTAAAGTGATGTTATAATTTTTCCAAAGTTTACTGTGTTGATTTCTTCTTTTTTTAAAAGGCTGTTTTCTTATTTTCTGCTATTTTCTTCATTAAAATTATATTTAAATTTTTTTTTCTGGATGTACTTTTATTTTATATTATTATTTATGTTTAAAAATATATTACAATCTCATATGAAGTTTCTAAAATTTATTTCATGTAATTTTAAATTTTCTAGACTAGTTTACTATTTTTAGCTATTTTCCTTAATTTAACTTTATATAATTAATAAATACTATACATATTTTTATATTTTGATAAATTTTCTAAATTTTATCTGGGATTATTATTATTTCCATAAATATCAAGTTATATAAACAAAATTAAGGAAGTTTGAAAGGTTTTAAAAGCTTTGAAACGTAAAGTCGTTTCACCTCCTAAGTCGTTTCTTTTACCGTTTCTTCATTTACTCTTTGGCCGTTTTTTTTCTTTTTCTATTGAATAGCCATGTATTTTCCTTCCTATTCACATGAGAAACTTCTCACTTTCGATCATCAAACTCACGGCTAGAAGTATTGAAGGTAATGGCTTCCATTTCATCTTCTTCTTCCTTTGTTTTTCTACTTTTCTATTTGAATTTTGTACTTGTTCTCACCTTCATAGCTTTGCTCCTCCTCAACTAGATCTGACCTGACCTCCACCACCCCCTTCCTCTGACCATCTCCCATCCTACCACCTCTCAATTTCAGGCCAAGCCAATCCAAGGTGAAGACCACCTTAAAATCCACCAAAAACCATCACAAACTATCACTTATGGCCTAGAATTGTCATCTCCTCCTTCTAGCACCATTTGCCGCCACTACCACCACCACCACCACCTCTGACCTGACCTCCACCCACTGCCACATCACCCACCACCACCTGCACCACTAGTTGGGCCCACCTAGCCTCTGGCCGAGCACAATAGGAGCATAGAGATGAAGTTGTTGCCTTGAAATTGTATAATTTTGCACCTATACCATCTCATCACTTTTACACCATGATGGCCGACTACTTTGGACCCCAAACCTGACCCAATTCTCTGCCTTAGCCGAGCTTATTCCATGTCTAACTGTAATTGCCTGCAAATCCGTACCCCTTGAGTCAACACTATTCTACAACAATCAACTCAAATTGTACAGAAATACGAACCATTTGGGTTAAAGAAGCAGAGGTAGAAGAAGAAAAATAGAAAACAATATCAGAATCTAATCATCGCAGCGGAATAAAATATAATAGATAATAAATGATCTTTACTCAAAACAAATCAGATATACATGTTTATAAATTACATCATCAAAGTACATCACTCAGCTCAACAACAACATACCAATGGATACACAGTAACTCAATCACAGCGGAATATATATATACAAATACGGAAATACGTATCGTCATCCAGCTCGTCTCCTGAGCTTCACAGCATCAAATGTTGTATCCTATAATACTCGGCCTGACCCGAGCATTACAGTTAAATAATACCCGAGTCAGTCTGGAATATCAACGTGAGAAAATCACACCCAATTGATTATTAAAGTTCCAAAAATCCTTTGAAAACAAAAGCATCCCGTAAGACCACGCCACAAATAAACATGTCGGGTTTTTACCTTACGATAGCTAAAACAATTTTTATAAAAATCCTCTGATATTATAATAGGGTCTATATACAAATACTTATAAAATAGCCGAAATTGTTACATGATTAAATTCCAGCTACTAGCCACAGAGTGGGTAATACAAACAAAACTCGTACAAGGCTCGTAGGGAGAATGGATTTCCAACTAATGACTAGGCACTGGGGTACCACCTGTCACAGTACGTGGCCTAGATCACCGTACCGAGGAGTACACCCGCTCCCCTGCAACACAAGGCCGGGACTACCCCTTACTGGATAATCCTAAGTGAGATCACCCCACGGTTGGGATCAGCAACCGCCCACTAAGCCGAAATAAAAAGGGACATCTAGACTGGAATGACCTCACCCTGCTTGGGTGCTACCCACCTAGCCTTGCTGCATAACCCCTGATTTTCAGTCATTCCCATTTGATGAGGCTTGAGGCTAAGCGTTACCTTTATACAACATATCTCTTAGAATGCCCATCGTCCACCTGACCATGTTTCGCAAGCATTCATCCATACAAGTCTGTCCCGGGTTTGAACGGAACCGAAGGCACACTCCTACTACGTCCATTTTGGAAATATCCTCAGGATTAGTAGTGACTAGCCCTTGCACTTCACTGCTCCATCTTTGACTCCGAACATGTTTCACACAACGTACAAACCGAATCGAAGTGGTTTTTGAGAAATAAATCTCGATCCCGGTCTCTTCGAAACGATCAACGCATTTGTCCAATATTGATAGTCGGTTATTTAGCTATCAATTAATATTCACAAACATCCATCCAACAATAAATAATTTCCTAATTTATTTATTAACCTCAAAAATATCTTTACAAGATATATTTCTATTTTCAATCCTTTGAAAACGTTTTCAAAACCATCTTTCTTTCCAGAATAAACTTTCCAAAATATTTTCTATCTCCACTGAAGTTACCAAGAACAAAACTAGATTTTTAAAATAATTTGAAACACTTTAGTTTGAAATATACTTTAAACCATTTATTTTAAAATTACTTCAAGGATTTGTTAAAATACATACTATATGAATATTTGAAAATAAGGTTACTAAATAAAATATAAAACTATATTTTTACTTTTGAAACAAAATGCTAAGTCACTTTTTAAATAATTACTACTATAACAGATTTGAGAAAATACTTACTTTAGAATTTAAATATTCAAAACATACCTTTTAAAACAATTTTAAAACTATTAACTTGTATTTAAAAATTTACTTGAAAACGTACTTAGTTATCCAGGGAGAATACCAACTTCAACCACTTAAATCAATTTTCCAAATTGATTCCCAATTTATTTCCTTTGAAATAAATTTCTTTACTTATCAGTTCATTTCGAAATTCAATAAATTATGGACTTTATTATTATTTTAAGTTTGATTTTTAAATCCATTAGCTGAAATATACAAATTTCAGGTTATTCCCAATTTCTTCTTTATTCTTCTTAAATAATTTAAATCCTAAATTTAAAATAATTGTTTTATTCTTTTAAACAGTAACATTGAATTTTAAGTTTTTCTTAACTTTCCGTTTATTCATAAATTTCTTTCCACACACATAATTTATTAATTAGCGTTTTGAAAACACTAATATTCTTATCCAATTCATTTTAGTTTATTCACATTCTTTATAATTATTTTCTTAAAAATTTACTCTTTTTATTATTTCTTTCCAAAAATCCAATGCTATATAATTTGATAACTCAGAGTCCAGAATATATCTAAGCAACTATAGCATTCAATATTTCAATATAATTCATCACAGAATATCCACAAAGCATAACAGAGAATAAATAAACAATATATATATATATGACGAGGGACCCAGTTGGATCCCTCCAACCTGTTTTTCCCTGCATCCACAAACGTCAGCACAATATAATATACCAATTCCAAAATATCATTCTATATCTCATCAATTCATTCAACCATTCAAATAATTGTTTAAATTTAATCATTTTAAATTTAATTTTAAACCGAGTGAGATTAACTCACCTTTGATTTTCATTCGCAATCCACTTCAATATTGCCTTGGATTTCCAGATGTTTAACCTTAAATAAACAATTTACAATTTATTACTATTTGAATTATCTAACAATTTATCACCGTTTACATATTTGATTTAACTTATAATTTGATTTAACCAATTTCCCTTGAAAACTTTAGTATCTAACATAATTAAACAAACAGATTAAACAATGTAATCACTACAATACAATTTAAAATAGACTAGTGAGTAAAACTATATATATTCTTATAAAATAATCTACATAGGTTTAACAACTATTTTATATATATATATATATATATAAACTCATCACATTTAAAATACCTCCCTTTTTCTTTTTCTTTCTTTATTAAAACCTTATCTAAAATCATATCTATATATATAGTTCATGATCTATTATATTATTATTTTAATATATCGTTCTAACTCAAACATTCAAAATTTTTTGTATCCGTATTAACTCAAATGGACAGAAAATTCCTGTTAATATCTTATTTCTGTTTATATGTTTAAAACAAACTGCAAATATTATATATATATTTTTAATCCGTAAATAAATTTAGCTAAGTAAATTCGAAATAAATGCATTAAATACCCTACTGTTATATTTTCTCTGACTTCTGATCATTCAAATATATTTTTTTAACAAAAATGAAACGCAAGTTGAAATTAACAAGTTGTAAATTATACCTCGATGGAAAAGCATAATCAGGATATTCCCCCTCCCCTCGTTCGACACCACGAGACTTCACCAAGCTTGAACACCATGAAACCCTACTGCTACAGCTCGAGCTTGAGCTTGAAATTCCAATTCGATCCAAACGCTACGCTTCTGAGCGACTCGAAAGCTCGATCGAACAAAATAAGACATCGGCTGATGAACATGGAAGCTCGATGCCACACCGGTTCGCCAGTGGACGAGATTCCACTCAGTTTGGAATTAGGTTAATTTTTTTTATACGAACGGGTTTCGATTATGCACTGGAAGAAGAAAGGGATTGCGAACTAGTTAAAGAGAATGGTGTCGTGATTCCTTGCTTTGCAATTTGTTCGGCCATTAATTTATAAACGAACTGTCTCTTTTTTTTTAAAAGAAGGGCTTTGATAAAAAAAGTGATGAACGATGGTGTATACTAGAAGATAAGGAAAGCGTGCTGAGGAATGGATAAGGATGGCGTATAGAGGAAGCTTAATTAATTAAATTAAATTTTATTAGGTTATTATCAATTAAATCCCTAGCATGTTAATATTTCGTACACTCACACACTAATTCCGATCAAAACGAAATTTGAAATCCGCTAATAATACAATATTACGGATCCAATGGAACTGGTTTCATCAAAATCCGAGACTGTGCCTCGGAAGGCTATTTTTAAATTCAAGTTTAAACGATATAAATTTCAAAACAGATCAAAACACTTACAAATTCAATTTTAACACTTTCACTACCTTCGGTGCTATCAATATAAATTTTATAAGCCTTCGAATTATTTTTAACAGGCTTGAAACTCTAGATTCAGCGTTTTATCCAATTTCAAATTATATGATTCCATGTTTAAACTATATAATTCAATAATTTAATTATCAAGTCATTGGTGATATTTGAATTCAAGTTAAAAATTAACATTTAAATATTCAAAATCAATTGAATATTCCAATTTCAATTGCTTAAAAATTTCGGGTCGTCCCACTAACTGAAGCATATGAGGTTGAGAACAAGTGCAATTCGTTTAATGTTGTTTTGGGGTTTTGTTTCTAATGCTATTTGGTGATAACTTGCGTTGAAACTTACATATATTTGCATTGTTTGGTGTAAATATTTGAACAAGCCTAATTGCTTTGGCTTTGCACTCTCTTGTCGTATCCGTGTTGTCGTGCCTTCATAGTGTCGGTATGTGTGCTTTGGCAGCGATCTCCAGCTTTGAACATGTGAGTTATTCTCACCAGACAATATGTACAAATATAACTAGTAAATTGACCCCTTTTGAATCTGTAAAATGCATTATCATGTTACACATGCTATATTATGTTTTTATGATGTTCACCCATGCTTATACACCTGTTATAACATCTGTTACTGTTATATTATGTTGTTCTACTATTTTTATCAGTTTATCACACTGCAAGTTCCCTTTAGATTAGAATCACTATGGGTTGAAATGATACATACCCGAACGAACTTTAGAATAGGGGAAAATCGTTATGGGCTGAAATGATAGGCCTTATTTTATTTACTTGGGACTACGGGTTTGAAATGATAAAACCCGGATTTTTCTTTGTAAATTACGGGTTGAAATGATATATTACCCGTATCACTTTACCTAGCGTAGAAAATTATATACATGCAAGTAGTTAAAATATGTTTTCTAAAAATTTTAAAATATTTTAGAAATGTAATTATTATAATATTTTTATTTAAAATTAAATAAAAATATAATTTTTGTAAAGTATAATTGATTGTCTGGAAATCTATAAGTTAAATAAATTATGAAAAAGTTAGAAAATCTGAATGTAAGTTATTTGGGAAATTTTGATTTAATTTTTAATGGAATTTAAATTAACTTTGAAAATATGATAAATTTATGATATTTTGAATTTTAAATTAATTTAAAATGATTTTTATAACATATTAATGTTTTTGAATAAAGTTAAAATGTTAATGAGTGAATATTGAGTTGAATTTGGAAATATAACTTAAATTGGAATTTATGAATTTGGTTTAAAAGTGAAATTTTAAGTTAAGTTAAATAAAATGGAATTAAGTTATATTTGAAATTTTAAACTTAAGTGTTAATTTGAAATTTAATGTAATGAATTTAAATTTGAATGTTGAAATTTAATAAGTGAATTATTAATAAATATCAATTTTTGGAAGGAAACTTAACTTTATGAAATCATGAATTTAAGGAAAATTAAATGATGCTTATAAATGTGAAAATTTATGATTTTATAAGTTAAAAATGATTTAAATAAAAATATAAGTGTTTGTGAAATTACATTGAATATTTGAAGTTAATTAACAACATTTTAATACTGCAGTTGTTAAATTTAACTAATTCTTTTAATGTAACTTTCTGTAGCATTTTCTAAATGCTGCGAAACTTGAATTTTTATTGGTTTAATAAATTTAAGTGCATAAATGAACATTGAAAAGTTTAAACTTTTGGCATTTAATAATTTAATTATTAAATGTAATAACTTTACTTTTATGATTTAATAATGAAGTAATTTTCGTTTTGAAATATAACTATTTGATATATTAAAATGATTGAAATGTGGTTTCGAAAGACATGATATTTTGATATATTAAAATGATTGAAATGTGGTTTCGAAAAGATATGATATTTTGATATATTAAAATGATTTGAAACGAAGTTTTGAAAGATGTGATATTTTGATATTAAATAATTTGAAAAATGGAGTTTTGAAAGATATGATATTTTGATATTAAAATGATTTGAAAAATGGAGTTTTGAAAGATATGATATTAGGATATTAAAATGATTTGAAAAGAAGTTTTGAAAGATATGATATTTTGGAAATGAAGCTTTGAAAGGTTATGATATTTTGATATATTAAAATGATTTGAAAGGAAGTTTTGAAAGATATGATATTTCGATATATTAAATGATTTGAAAAAAGGAGTTTTGAAAGATATGATATTTTGATATTAAATGATTTGAAAAATGGAGTTTTGAAAGATATGATATTTTGATATTAAAATGATTTGAACGAAGTTCTGAAAGATATGATATTTTGAAAATGAAGCTCTAAAAGGTTATGATATTTCGATATATTAAAATGATTTGAAAGGAAGTTTTGAAAGGATATGATAATTTAATATATTGAAATGGTTAGAAATGACTTGATATTTATTTTGATATATGTTTGAATTGAAATATATGGTATGATGATATACTGAAATGGTTTGGAAATGATTTAATCTTTATTTTGATAAACATTTGGGTTGAAATGATATTTTACTTTAAAGTATAAAATATTGTTTTAAAGTTATAACTACGGGTTATAATAACGATTGGTTGTCAAAGAGACCGGGATCAGATATTGTCTTATAGCCGGCCAATACTGAAAACCAGTTTAACAACTGTGTACGCGGTGGAGATTCCAGAATGAAGTAGGATGGTGACGACGTTCTCGAGGTATATTACGTGGACCCAACTCCCGTGAGTTGGCATATATGACTAAAACATGAGCTATACCGGGCTACACAAAGGGTCGCACCCTTTCATCGAGCATGCTCCATCGGAAACCATTCTATTACTTTTGTGATTCAATAAATGGCGCCACTTTGATTCGGGGGTATTGTTCGAGGTGGGCGGAAGCTGCTGGCTTGCCGTCACCACCGGTCCGGGAGTGCAAACAGTGTATCCACCCTGGCATTGCCTCGCGTGTCGTGTCATATCCTTATATCGAGCCCACTACGATTTTGGTTTTAAAGATCAGACCGCGTTAAGGTTCACCATCCCCTTAACGCTATTTTCTATATGATTATACTTTACTGATTATGCACTACTATATATAGCGTATATTAATATATAGTAAATAGTTTAACGGATCCTTAGAGGATGGGCGGTCCCAAGCGTCTTCTAAGTTACTTATACCTTTACTACTGTTCACTTGAGTTGGTTTACATTGTATAAGCATGTATGTCCTGACTCGAGTGTTTGTATTTTTATTTACGCTCGGGTCAGCCTGAGTATTCATAGATTTGGATTTCCATTTTCTAGAGATTGAAATCGCTGGAGATTATCTGCTTGTCTAGTTTTATCTTTTCAGTCAGTTGGTCCTTTCAGCTCTGGTATTAGTAGATTTCTTTGTAGTGAGACTTCTTTTGTACTTTTTTTCTCCTGTTGTATTTTATGTAACTCTGATATATTTATATAGTAGCTTCATGAACTACTATTTCTTCTACTTCCGCTGCATTATTATTACTCTGCGTCTGTGATCTATGATTTTTATTTACTGTATATTCTGAGATTTGCCAAATTTTTATTTACAACGCGGTATTTTGAGCAATTCAATTCCGGCATGTGTGTCTACCTATACACTTATAATGAATGTTAATGGTTGAAAATATTGGGTCGTTACAGTTGGTATCAGAGCTTTGGTAGCTCTGGGCAAAACTCAGCATATGGAGTGAATGTATTTACAGAACCACTTTCATTCGAGTTTGAATCTCTTCCTTTTTAACTCGATTCCTTTGAATTTTGGAACATTCCCTACGGTTCCAAAATCCATTCTTTTCCCTCACTATTCATCTTCTTTTGACTCTGGATTATTCCAAAACTCCGCTTCGAATGATCTTTCAATTGAGTCGGCGGTCACGCCAATCTCAAATTGAATTGAAAAAAGGGGGAAAACTCCTTTACAATTAGCATCGATTCACCAGAGATTTATATCTATCCTTGGTTTAGATGCTAATATCTTTTGTTATTCCAAACTTTATCCATTGAGATCGAATGTAGATTTACCCCAGAAAAATTCACATTGATCTTATTCTTTAACCCACGGTTGACCCGGTAAATGTTGCCCGTGATTTATTTAAGCTTATCCACATCCCTATTTTGTTATTTAATCATCTTGTCTTTTGTTTCCAACCTATTTTAAAACATTTTGAATTATACTTGTAAATCTATGTTTTGTTTATATATTGTGCTGTTTGATTTGTTGAGTTGGGTTTCTCTGATCACCGCTATCGATAAGATTTCCAAAACACTTTGACAGAAAAACTGACACAATATTATTTTAAAATTTGGTTAATGAAATAAGTTTTGATATATAAGTAAATTTATGGAACTTAATAAACTGATTTAAATTGATTATTTGAAATGATAATACTTGATTTATCATTTATTGTTCTATAAATTAATTTATATATAGTTGTTTATAAACTTATTTGGGAATTGAAATGAAGTTAAAATAAGAAATTTGAGAAATTTAATTTCCAATGGTTTCAAACCTTGTGTTTAAGTTTTAAAAGGCTATATTATTTAAAGTATTTTTGAATAGAAATTTGTTTTCAAAGGACTTTAAAGTTTAAAAATTAGTGCTCTTCTCTTTGTCGCTGGAAAATAACTTCGGTGATGACTGCAGCATCATCGACATTCATTTTCGAGTTTCGAAGTGAAGAGACCGCTCTGTAGTCTTGCTACAACTTTGTTTTGGAAATCAATTTGATTTGAATTTCTAAAATATGACTTGATCTATAATATATATAGATATATGATTTAAATTTGATTTGATAAACTATGTACATACCTTTAGTTATCTCTAAATGAGTTGAAGAAATCGGAAATTTAATTCTTAAATTTTATTTTTAAGAATAATTTCAATTATAAAAAGAAAATAAATTTTTTGGATGAATATTCAAGCATGAAATGATTTAATTGTATAATACAATTGCATTCAATACAACTTACCTTAATTTTTCAAATGTTAACAATGTAATTCGATAATGTACAATATAAAAAGATTTTTTTAATAGAATTTGAGTGGTTATAATAAATGTTATACACTTAAATTTTAATTATAAAATGATTAACAGAGGTAAATATAATAAAGGGTAATTGAATAACTTACAATAAAATAATGTTAAAAGAACTAAGAATAAAAAAAAGCAGTCATAATAAGTGTAAGCATATTTAACATAAGTGATAAATATATTGAGAGGAATAAGTTTAACTTTAATTAGGAATAAAGAAGAATTAAATTTATTAAGTACATTGTGAGTGTAATAAATGATTATTTTTCAAACCCATGGTTTTAAAAATTGTTAATTTAAGATGATTGGATAATAAGATAATGAAATTCAGGATAGTTAAGATTTATTTAACTTGTGTAAAGATTTATTCTCTATTTAAGACGAAATTTCCATGCTTTCAAATTTATTTCCTTATTTTGTTTTTCAAACTATCGTTTTGTTGTCCTTATTATTTATCTTCCTACAGACTGGTATAGACATCTTTCTATAATGTTTCTGTTTAGAAATCATTCTATAATCCTTGATAATCTTTGGTAATCATTTTGGATCCACATTTTTTGTGCCTGTGTCCTTAATTTTGGAGAATCTTGGAAAGATCATCTTCACTTAGTTAAACTTACCTACAACAATAGTTATCAGATATAGTTTCATTCTTCTTGTCATCTTATCTTAATCCTATTTCACTCTATCTTTTTCTGTGCTTTTCCGTACCTCATCCCTTTTCGAGGATGAAAAGTTTTGAGTGGGGGAGAGTGTAACAACCCTAAATTTTTGTATATTATTTAAAATGGACTTTATTTTATTTTTAAATTATTTTAAATTTGTTTTATTTCAAATATTTCATTTTAAATATAAATGCTGACTATTAAGTGATCTATAGTTCAAAATAGTATAGATTGGACATTTTACTAAAAAAGTGAATTTGTACTCAAACTGTTTGAACTTTGACTTTTAAAAATAAATTAAAATAATTTTTAAATCTTAAATTTTAGCTGTTATTATGAAAATAGATGTAATAACTTGAACACTGCTTTTCGTTTCGTTGAAAACGGAGTTAAACAGTGAAAGTTATGTATATTTCAATATTGAGTGCAATTTGTTTATTCTGCAACTTTGTTATTTTTAAATTGTACAAATCATATTTTTTGTCATATTTCATTTTAATCTGGGTCAATATGTTATTTTATGTATATTTTTGTATTACAATAATTTTAAAATGAAGTAAACAATTTTCCAAAGTCAATGGTGATTTATTTGCAATTTCTGGACACTGTTTTGGATTTTTAAGAAATTTCTTTAAATCTTTTTATATTTTCTTTAAATTTATTTTTTCTCTTATTTGTTAATGGGTTATTTTAAGTATATTTTGTCTTTTAATATATTTTCAAAGTGATGTTATAATTTTCCCAAAGTTTACTGTGTTGATTTCTTTTTTTTTTAAAAGGCTGTTTTCTTATTTTTTGCTATTTTCTTCATTAAAATTATATTTAATTTTTTTTTTTGTGAATGTACTTTTATTTTATATTATTATTTATGTTTAAAATATATTACAAGCTCATATAAAGTTTCTAAAAGTTATTTCATGTAATTTCAAACTTTCTAGACTAGTTTACTATTTTTAGCTATTTTCCTTAATTTAACTTTATATAATTAATAAATATTATATATATTTCTATATTTTGATAACTTTTCAAAATTTTATCTGGTATTATTATTATTCCCAGAAATATCAAGTTATATAAACAAAATTAAGGAAGTTTGAAAGGTTTTAAAAGCTTTGAAACGTAAAGTCGTTTCACCTCCTAAGTCGTTTCTTTTACCGTTTCTTCATTTACTCTTTGACCGTTTTTTTCTTTTCTTTTTCTATTGAACAGCCATGTATTTTCCATCCTATTCATGTGAGAAACTTCTCACTTTCGATCATCAAACTCACATCTAGAAGTATTGAAGGTAATGGCTTCCATTTCATCTTCTTCTTCCTTTGTTTTTCTACTTTTCTATTTGAATTTTGTACTTGTTCTCACCTTCATAGCTTGGCTCCTCCTCAACCAGATCTGACCTGACCTCCACCACCCCCTTCCTCTGACTATCTCCCATCCTACTACCTCTCCATTTCAGGCCAAGCCAATCCAAGGTGAAGACCACCATAAAATCCACCAAAAACCATCACACACTATCACTTATGGCCTAGAATTGTCATCTCCACCTTCTAGCACCATTTGCCGCCACCACCACCACCACCACCTCTGACCGGACCTCCACCCACTGCCACATCACCAACCAGCACCAGCACCACTGGTTGGGCCCACCTAGCCTCTGGCCGAGCACAATAGGAGCATAGAGATGAAGTTGTTGCCTCGAAATTGTATAGTTTTGCACCTATACCATCTCATCACTTTTACACCATGATGGCCGACTACTTTGTACCTCATACCTGACCCAATTCTCTGCCTTAGCTGAGCTTATTCCATGTCTAACTGAAGCATATGAGGTTGAGAACAAGTGCAATTCATTTAATGTTGTTTTGGGGTTTTCTTTCTAATGCTATTTGGTGATAACTTGCGTTGAAACTTACATATATTTGCATTGTTTGGTGTAAATATTTGAACAAGCCTAATTGCTTTGGCTCTCCACTCTCTTGTCGTATCCGTGTTGTCGTGCCTTCGTAGTGTCGGTATGTGTGCTTTCGCAGCGATCTCCAGCTTTAAACATGTGAGTTATTCTCACCAGACAATATGTACAAATATAACTAGTAAATTGACCCCTTTTGAATCTGTAAAATGCATTATCGTGTTACACCTGCTATATTATGATTTTATGATGTTCACCCATGCTTAAACACCTGTTATAACATCTGTTACTGTTATATTATGTTGTTCTGCTATTTTTATCAGTTTATCACACTGTAAGTTCCCTTTAGATTAGAATCACTATAGGTTGAAATGATACATACCCGAACGGACTTTAGAATAGGGGAAAATCGTTATGGGCTGAAATGATATGCCTGAAAGATTTTCAACTTATTTTATTTACTTGGGACTGCGGGTTTGAAATGATAAAATCTAGATTTTTCTTTGTAAATTACGGGTTGAAATGATATATTACCCGTATCACTTTACCTAGCATAGAAAATTATATAAAGGCCCGTAGTTAAAATAAGTTTTCTAAAATTTTTAAAATATTTTAGAAATGTAATTATTATAATATTTTGATTTAAAATTAAATAAAAATATAATTTTTGTAAAGTATTATTGATTTTCTGGAAATCTATAAGTTAAATAAATTATGGAAAAGTTAGAAAATCTGAATGTAAGTTATTTTGGAAATTTTGATTTAATTTTTAATGGAATTTAAATTATCTTTGAAAATATGATAAATTTATGATATTTTGAATTTTAAATTAATTTAAAATGATTTGTATAACATATTGATGATTTTTGAATAAAGTTCAAATGTTAATGAGTGAATATTGAGCTGAATTTGGAAATATAACTTAAATTGGAATTTATGAATTTGGTTTAAAAGTGAAATTTTAAGTTAAGTTAAATAAAATGGAATTAAGTTATATTTGAAATTTTAAACTTAAGTGTTAAGTTGAAATTTAATGTAATGAATTTAAATTTGAATGTTGAAATTTAATAAGTGAATTATTAATAAATATCGATTTTTGGAAGGAAACTTAACTTTATAAAATCATGAATTTAAGGAAAATTAAATGATGCTTATAAATGTGAAAATGTATGATTTTATAAGTTAAAAATGATTTAAATAAAAATATAAGTGTTTGTGAAATTCCATTGAATATTTGAAGTTAATTAAAAGCATTTTAATACTGTCTTTTGTTAAATTTAATTGTTTTTTGAATGTAACTTTCTGTAGCATTTTCTAAATGCTGCGAAACTTGAATTTTCATTGTTTTAATAAATTTAAGTGCATAAATGAACATTGAAAAGTTTAAACTTTTGGCATTTAATAATTTAATTATTAAATGTAATAACTTCATTTTTATGATTTAATAACGAAGTAATTTGTTTTGAAATATAACTATTTGATATATTAAAATGATTGAAATGTGGTTTCAAAAGATATGATATTTTGATATTTAAAATGATTGTAATGTGGTTTCGAAAAGATATGATATTTTGACATATTAAAATGATTTGAAACGAAGTTTTGAAAGATATGATATTTTGATATTAAATGATTTGAAAAATGGAGTTTTAAAAGATGATATTTTGATATTAAAATGATTTGAAAAATGGATTTTTGAAAGATATGATATTTTGATATTAAAATGATTTGAAAAGAAGTTCTGAAAGATATGATATTTGGAAATGAAGCTTTGAAAGGTTATGATATTTTGATATATTAAAATGATTTGAAACGAAGTTTTGAAAGATATGATATTTTGATATATTAAATGATTTGAAAAATGAAGCTTTGAAAGATATGATATTTTGATATTAAATGATTTGAAAAATGGAGTTTTGAAAGATATGATATTTTGATATTAAATGATTTGAAAAATGGAGTTTTGAAAGATATGATATTTTGATATTAAAATGATTTGAAAGAAGTTCTGAAAGATATGATATTTTGAAAACGAAGCTCTGAAAGGTAATGATATTTTGAGATATTAAAATGATTTGAAAGGAAGTTTTGAAAGGATATGATAATTTAATATATTCAAATGGTTAGAAATGACTTGATATTTATTTCGATAAATATTTGAATTGAAATATATGGTATGATGATATATTAAAATGGTTTGGAAATGATTTAATCTTTATTTTGATAAAGATTTGGGTTGAAATGATATTTATTTTGAAGTATATAATATTGTTTTAAAGTTATAATTACGGGTTATAATAACGATTGGTTGTTAAAGAGACCGGGATCGGATATTGTCTTATAGCCGGCCAATACCGAAAACCATTTTAACAACTGTGTACGCGGTGGAGATTCCAGAATGAAGTAGGATGGTGTCGACGTTCTCGAGGTATATTACGTGGACCCAACTCCCGTGAGTTGGCATATATGACTAAAACAGGAGCTATACAGGGCTACACAAAGGGTCGCACCCTTTCATCGAGCATGCTCCATCGGAAACCATTCTATTACTTTTGTGATTCGATACGTGGCGCCACTTTGATTCGGGGTATTGTTTGAGGTGGGCAGAAGCTGCTGGCTTGCCGTCACCACCGGTCCGGGAGTGCAAACGGTGTATCCACCCTGTCATTGCCTCGCGTGCCGTGTCATATCCTTATATCGAGCCCACTACGATTTTGGTTTTAAAGATCCGACCGCATTAAGGTTCACCATCCCATTAACGCTATTTTCTATATGATTATACTTAACTGATTAGACACTACTGTATATAGCGTATATTACTACATAGTAATAGTTTAATGGATCCTTAGGGAATGGGCGGTCCCAAGCGTCTTCTAAGTTACTTGTACCTTTACTACAGTTCACTTGAGTTGGTTTACATTGTATAAGTATGTATGTCCTGACTCGAGTGTTTGTATTTTTTATTTACACTCAGGTCAGCCTGAGTATTCATAGATTTGGATTTCCACTTTCTGGAGATTGAAATCGCTAAAGATTATCTGCTTGTCTAGTTTTATCTTTTTTCAGTCTGTTGGTCCTTTCAGCTCTTGTGTTAGTAGATTTCTTTGTAGTGAGACTTCTTTTGTACTTTATTTCTCCTGTTGTATTTTATGTAACTCTGATATATTTATATAGTAGCTTCATGAACTACTATTTCTTCTACTTCCGCTGCATTAATATTACTCTGTGTTTGTGATCTGTGATTTTTATTTACTGTATATTCTGAGATTTGCCAAATTTTTATTTACAACGCGGTATTTTGAGCATTTCAATTCCGGCATGTGTGTCTACCTACACACTTATAATGGATGCGAATGGTTGAAAATATCGGGTCGTTACACTTCCTCTTAGTCATAGTAAAACTTAGTCCTAATTTTAGGGCATTTCTTCATTTTTTGTTCTACCCTTCTTTTCAAAATTATCAATCAATGCAATGTCATTAGCAAACATCATACGTCGTGTCATCTTGGAAATCCTTTGTTATATAATCCAAAATTAGCATGAATAAATATGGACTTAATCCATGTTGTAACTCTACCTTTGCTGGAAATTCGCTAGTGCCTCCACATGCAAATCGTACTTTCGTCTTAGAACCCTCACTTGACCATAGGGTAGAAAACTATATACGGACACCGTTGGTCGGTTTTAAATAAATTTCTAAATAGTAAAGTACATTTGATTTTAAAAATTTATTTTTAAAATTTTATTTAATGATTTTACTTAAAATTTATATCTGGAAAGTAATTTATTTTATATGTTTTAAAGTTTCAAATTATAAGTTAATATATGGTTTTAAATGTAAATTTAAGATTTTAACTTATGATATTTAATAAGTTTAAAATATATAATTTTTTATTTAAAATTTAATTTAATAAAATATTTAATATAATTTTAACATATATATTTTGAATTAAGTACAATAAATATCGTTTTGATTCAATATAATAAATATAGATTTTATAATAACTTTAATAAATAAATATGTAAGAGGTTTTGTAAGGAATCTATAAAGATTTTGTAAGAGATTTTATAATGGATTTTATAAAAGGATTCTTATAAAAGATTTTTATAAAGGATTTTAGAAAGGGTTTTACAAAAGAACTGGTATAAAGGGATTTGGAAGCGTACAAAAGAATTTTTGTAAAAGTTTATGATAAAAGGAAGAGTAGTAAATTGTTTTGGGAATTTGTAAATAGCTTTATAAATGGTTTAGAAGAGATTTATAAATTATTTTCAAAATTGACTGAAAGAAATCTTCCTCGGTATTTATGAATATATTTATACCTATGGAATAAGCATATAGATATCTTGATATGAAAGTATGAACTGTTTTTGGGATTTATTATTATTATTATAAACATTTTATAAAATGACCACGACGTGAACAATATAACAATTGGTTGTTAAAGAGACTGGGTCAGATATTATCATACTCTCTACCCATTCCAAAACTACTTTAACAACTGTGCACGTGGTGGAGAATCCAGAACGAAGTAGGATGGTTTGGCGAGCGTTTCTGGTATGAGGTAAGAATGCATCCCTAGTCCCTTCGGGTTAGCTTGATATAACTAAAACAAGAGCTATGCCAGGCCAAGTGAGGTCGCTCATCCAATAGGGCACATTTCTTCGATACCGTGTTTTTTACTTTATGATTGATTTGGTGGCCACCCTCGATTTGATTATGGGAGTGTGTTCCGAGGTGTGCAATAGTAGCTGCTACTCTTACCATTAGCCTGGGAGTGCAAAATTGTAGAACCCTACCTTGGGTATTTCCTCACGTGCCTTGTCATTTGCCTTATCGAGCCCACTACGATTTTGCTTTGTGTCGTACCAATGGAATGCTCATTGATAGCCCACAGGTTTGGTGGAGTTTACAGTACTGTATAGACAACGGATTTTATAAAATTTGTTAAGGAGGATATGGGTGACGCCTTAACGCTATTATTAATACTTTACTGATATACACTATATATATAGCATACATTACTACATATAAATAGTTTAACGGATCCTTAGAAGATGGAAATCTCGAACATCTCTTAAGTTATTGCATACACGTTATACAATGGATAAGAGATGTAAAATCATGTAAACATCTCTGAAGCTGTTACTCTCATATTTATTTGCTGTTGATAGAACTTGCATAAGATCTTTTAGTTCCGACTCGAGTGTTTTATCTTTTCATTACGCTCGGGTTAGCCTAAGCTTTCCAGCACTGAAGACATTATTTCTGGAGGACCGAAGATGGAGTTTAGTATTATATTATTATTATTATTATTCCACTATATAATGTTTTGTTCTGCTGCATTATCCTATTATACTTGATGTATGTATGACTCGGATTGTTTTGTAAAAGTGCGATCAAATGTTATTTGTAAAACAGCTTCATGAACTGTTTATTTGGTTATTATACTTTGCCATTCCACTATGAGATTCTATGTTTTGTTTTTCTTTCTTTTCTCTTATTTCCTTATTTATCCCATTAGCAATCCACCCTTTTGAATGGTTTGAGTTGACATGTGTGGTTTATTATCGATTTAAACCATCCAAAAAGGTGGGTCGTTAAATCAACTCACGTATGCCTCGACTTTAATGATCTAATTATTAGAAGGAGTTTATCGCCTGATCAATGGACATTGAAGGAGCGATCACTCATATACACTCCTTTAAGTCAACATAGATATCCTAAATACATCTAAAATAATATGTATCATGTATCGACGCAATATAGTGTACATGAGTTTTAGAATTGAATGACTCACATATCAAGAACACATATAGATAAATGTCACATGTATCGACATCACAGTGGAAATAAAAACATATATATCTCAAAATATATCTAAAACGTGGTTGCTCAAATACATCACTTTAAACTCGGTGGACTGTGCACAATCCCAAGTTACCAACTTCAAATGTCCATGTAATGGCTCTTCCTACAACCGATCCTTAAACATGTCCACGATTTATTCAATCTTCTCAACTCCATCATTTCTATGAATAAACCAAGCTGTGCTGCAAATCTTAGCTTCTAGGCAAAGATTAATAAACTAAAAACTTAGTAGCACTCCAAAAAATAATATATACTATGTATAACCCCCTTTATAGACTACTCAATAAATAAGACCGACCGATGTTATAGATCGCTACCCTGAAAACACATCATCTTAGTCTGACCCGAGAGACATTGTCATATACATAACGAACTATGAGTCATACTAGAAACCTAGTTGTGAGCATAATCAAATTCATTAAAAATAAATGTGTAGTGTCGGGTTTCAATGTAACATTTTAAAACATATAGATTTCAATTACACTATACTAAGTCCTGCCCACAATTCATCAAAATGGTTGCATGTTACGACTCTATCATTCGGAATTCACAATTGCAACTTTTTCTAATCAGGATGTCACATTATATCTATATTATATGAGTTGTAATCAATTTATATTCAAGTACATTATATTTATGTGTCATATATCTGATTTTATCATTTACCATAGTAAAGTCTTCTTAAATGCATATCTAAACAATTAACAGTCGAATATATATTTTACAAGGATAAATCCGATTTCATTGTTTACCATATCACCGATAGGTTAATAATGATTTAAACTAAAAAATAGTTAAGTATACTCCCTTTGTACCTAAGTATCTCAACGATAATGAAGTAGCTAATGTGGACAAAGAAGAACACAAGGTCGTTGGTGAGTATTTTGAGTTTTAGGGAAGAGAGGCGATGAAAACGATGGGTTTATATAGGTTGGTCTGTAATTAATTTAGAGTTAAGGAAGTTAGAAGAAGTGAATCATGATATAGATAATGATTAAAAAGATGGTTGATTAGATAATTTCAATTTATTTCACTTTCTTTTACATCATTCGAAACCCTTTGCTACTTTATTAGCGGACCACTATAGAATACCGATTAAAAATATGCTCAAGGCGTTTTAACCAAAATTTTATTTTATATTCATGATAAATTATCTTTATTAAAATATTGATTTTAAAATTTCAAAAATTATAAAATATTTGTTTTATTTTCAAAATAAATTTCAAAATTCCACAAATAGCATTTATTTTCTAAAATATGTTTCCAAATAACTTTTTAATTTTAAAATATAATTCTAACTTCACATTTGAATTTAAATTAATATTTATCAAATAAATTCAAAAATCACTTTTATTGAATTAAATTCAATAAAATATCAAAATTATTTTCTAAATATACTTATTGATATTTCAGCTTTTTATCAAGTAAAATAATTTTTCATAATTCAAATCCATTTGAAATTCAAATTTCTTTGATTTAAATTTCGAAAATATATTTTTTCATAAAATTTTTCAATTAAAACCCTATATACATTTTTATTATTAATAATTAAATAGCGGGAATTTAAAGAAATTATATCCTCGCAATTCATCAACGAGTATTATTACTTATTTTTTATAATGTTTAACCAGTTCTATGCATCCATGCATAATAATAAATGAAAAATAAAAATAGCATCCATGGCTCGACAGAATTTAAATAAATGTGCCTAATGAGTCAAAACTAATTGGGTTGTGTCCATGGTGTAAGTTCTTTAGTCTTCTATATAAATTTTTTAGGGTTACTTGACCTTTAAACCTTTATTATACCAATTGAACATTCTCGTTTCTCAGCTACTATATCTTACCACTTTTGATTTATATAACCATATCCAAATTATCAAATATACCTTGGAACCTCAAGCAATTATATCAAAAAAATTTATAGCTCAGCCTACTTGAACTGTTATCACTTGAGTACTCGCAGTGAGTCGACCGGTTATCACTCAGTTATCCTCTTCTCTCTTATGGTACTATAAGGAATACAATTATTCTTTTAATATTTTAATGCATGTTCCTTACTAGTTGATACTTAATACCTCTCTTTACAAAGTTGTAATACTTCGTTTAGAATCTTTTCACACATCTTTTATAAATCAATGATACTTAGCCTTCCTTTTTATATCCTCAAACTTTCACTCGAACTTTACTCAAGTCTACTAGGATTCTCGAAATCATCATTACTTTTAGAACCTTTTAATTTATTTTTCCACACTCGGGTCATTATCCTGGCTCATTAAGATTTAATTGAGTAAGTTTGGTTAAATATTAAAGCTAGTTAATACAATCATTTCCTTTTATTCTTCTATAGTAACACAATAATTGTAAGTTCTTCAACTCAATTCTTAGACTCTTTACCTTAGTTAAGAAATCTATCGAACGATTAAATACTTAGAATTTAATCAACCTAATCCGTTGCTTTCTGAATGGTAGATTCACAATTATCTAGTTAAAAATATAGACTATTAAAATTTATTCAATCTCATTTTCTCGAGATTCTATAGCTTATAGAAAATAATTCAGATTGATATCTGATGCTTCTAATGTGGTCAAAGTTCATTTTGCATGATCGAACTACTAAATTATAAGGATATTGATTGGAATTCATAACCACTCAACGAATAAGTAGACACAATCAATCTTTTCATTTCGTTCTTTCCTTATAAAATAAAGTTACCCAGTCCTCTAGTGGTTTAACTCGAGAAACCATTAGATTCTACTTTGTTTAAATAAGTGAGTTTAATATTATTGGGTGATAATTTTAAATCAATCTTCTTAATCCAGATTTAAGTGGGTTCTTATTCCTTTGATTGATAACTCCTCTTCCATAATCCATATTCTAAACTGAACACTTGAACAAAAAACCGCTAAACCTTTTGTTTATTCACATACAAACTATGACAATGCTTAATTTTAGATGAATTTAATTAATTAATTAAGTAGTCAAAATGAGTTAAATAAGAAGGAAAAAGGGAGTAATGAATTAATGCCAAATGGTAAGAGGGCTTATGCCCAAATTGTTATGGGATAATATGAGTTACTCTTTTTCATTATTTCATTTCGTTCTACTGAAAATAAAGTAAATGCTTAAGGGAAATACTAATGGGGGTAGCATAAAGAGAGCAAACAAAGGGAAGACAAAAAACGCAAGGTAATGGGAGGAGGATTTAAAAAACTAAAACAAGATATCTCATAGATTTAGGTGAGTAATACTTAAACTTTTTATATTGTTCAATAATATATGACCTCTGTATGAGTTTATATGTTTTTATATATATGATGCAGTATCATATGGACTTCCATTAACAAGTATAAAGTTTAATGAATGTTTTCAAGGAAAAGTAGACGAACATGGGATGTTTCGACATGTTTCCATACTCTAATGATTTCTACTAGTTTAATGAACGTTTTGGGGAGAAATAGATGAACATGGGATGTTTAGATATATACTCCACCTTAATGATTTTGAAATGCTATATAAGTATTATATAAAGATCTAATTATGATTATAGAAATGGGTTTTTAGTTTGAGAAACTTCCTAGATTAAAATAATTTATTATGAATTTTAAAAGGAGAACACTTAGAAAATAAATAAGGAAATTACCTTAAATTGATGTAAGGATAGAGAATATTGTAATAAGCATTCATAGGCTTTTTGGGGTCTTAGTAAAGTTTCCTAAGATGAAAATAAGTTGTTATGTATAAAATACAGTGCTGGAAAAAGGGAACTGCGAGGATGCTTGGAATATAAAATTATATGATAAAACAAGTGTTAGGTAAATAGGGAATCAAATCCAAATTATTTATTGAAAAAAATGGAAACAGTTAGTAATAGAGTGTTAAATACAAATTAGATCGCGATACATGTAAAGACGTTGTCAGACTTGATAGATTTTTTCTATGAGGGAGTTTAGGTGGTAGCCTAAGGTTTATGAGAGAACCGCGTATACGAGAAAAAGGTAGAGATTTTCCAAAGGGATCTAGAGACTTTTTGGGAAAGTACGGTGATTTGTGGATGGCATACCATGCCGCAAAAAATAAAAAGTTAGAAAATAGTAATCCACGCCGCAATATGTAGAGGTTATACTTGCCGCAATTTGCAAAAGAATTCTTAATAAAAAGTGTACAGTGCCCAGAGTTTGGGGCATGGTGGTAATGCGCCAAGGAAAGAAGTGAGTGAAACCTTATAAAGGATAAATAGGTATGACTCATGTAACAACCGCCCTAAAACGGACCTAAATTCCGACCTAGAAAAGGCACATCGAAACTTAGACCCATTTGGAAAGCCGATTATTGGTTTGTATGAAGAACAATACAACTCTATTTATCTATACATTCAGAATCCATAGCGGAATGATTAAATATAATAATAAAAACAATGCCTGTTTTATCTAAAAATCCAAATGTCATAAAATCATAGCACTATACCAACACCAACCGTCACATGACCTTATACAACATTTTCAAAATGCATCATTCTCTTTAATGGGTACATGAGAAAGAAAATAACATAAGTATATAAATAGGTACCGACATTAGTTTCATCATTTCCTTCAGCATCACCATTCGTAACATGTGTTATAATGAGAAGGAAGTCAAAACAACATATGTTTGGTGAACAAAAACCTCGAGCCCTAATGTTGTAATACTTTGGTAGTATAATTTAAATAAGAATGTGTTTCGTATATTAGCTATATTCCAAGTCGTGCAAATTATAAGTCATAAGTCTTTTCTCAATTCCAACTTCATACCCATTACTCTCACAGCCAATAACCCACATATATATAATCATTAATGTCATATTAATGTAAGGGATAGTACCCAAGTCACTAAATACCTTTTTAATCAGAACTAAGAAAAATCTGACTATTTAATACCTCATTTAGGGCTGGTCCCCATCATTTAATACATATCCCATGGTTGACATCTCATCGATACATATCTGGTTCATATTGCACGAAATCTCTTTAGGCACTTAATAATGTATATCAAAATTGGTCTTTTTTGAGATATTATCTTCCGTGCCTAACCACTAACCCTAACCTTTTACTACTTCATACATAAGAAAGATGTAGGCTATCTCACAGCCACTTAATACCTTCAAACTACGAAGCAGTTCATTAGCATTTTGACCCGTACCCTACAATGACGTTTCACATTAGTCCGACTATTCATAGGTACAGATAGCCAGATTAGTTACGCAGGTTTCCCATATAGAATTTGGCACTAACCTCACGCCATCTGTAGTCACTTATTATGGGTGATGTCTCTCATCAGCCCCACGTTACACTATAGGTAGCCATATTAGCCGAGAAGACTTTCGTATGTTTTTGGCTGATCCCGTGTCCCTGTAACGTAGTCTGATTTATAACACTCTCTAAACATACTGTCACTCATCTAATCGCATCCATTATTAAGGCCTTATTAGAAAACTTCCTGTTTCTCCTCTATTACTTTTCTAGAGGGGATTTAATAATAATTGATAACTTATTAACTATGTAACTAATATGTTATAATTATATGTTATTTATGCATATATATGCACCAAGTGAATTTCTAAGCTTACGGCGATTCCGCCCTAAAATAATGTTTAAATTTCAAATCTTCAAAATATATAAGTCCCATTTCCATATTAACAATCCAATATCCAAAACCCAATCAACAGACTTGTATAAAAATAAAATCCAAACTCCACTTATTTTATACTAAATCAAAGGAATAAGTCAGTAATAGAAACCTATAATTTGAATACTTTTAGGTGCTTTTCAACTTCTTTTTTTACGTGAAATTTGACAGCGAAAATTTCTATTCAAATTATGGAAATAGGCGGTGAAAACTACGAATAAGAATTCATAACTTACATACCATTCCCTGATCAAATCCCTAAATAAATCCAAAGAAGAAGGATAAGAAGTGGAATAGAAGTTAAAATGCTAAAATTGCAAAAATGTACACAAATTCTACTATTTTAATATAAAACAATTAAAATTCCAACCTAAGAATTGACATTTTGCTTTAGGAGAATTTTGGGAGTTTTAATGTGATGTGTTAGTAAACCAAATTCCCTAGGGCATATATCATATCCAAACTCAACTATTCAATTGCTAAAATAAGAAAGACTAAGATTTTCACTTACAACTGGTCATTTTTTCTTCCTCCTTTTGAATTTGTCACACCTTCCATAATATCTTTTAGATCTTCCCTTTTTTATATATACAACAAGGGATTTGTATATAGATTAGATTTAGAAATTTATTGATTGGAGAAGAGTAGGATTAGAAATTAAATAATAAACACCTAAAATTTATTACTTAAAACCCTAGGGAATTTTATGAATCTTTGATGAGAGAAATTGTTAGAGCTTTTCTTGGTTATCAAACTAATTGTGAATAATAGTGAGTGGGCTAAGCTTTTATTTAAGGTGGTTGAAATACATCAGAACCATCAGATTTAAATAGATTAAAAATAATAAAATCTAGAATTTTTGTTTGCACAAAACCTTCGCTACCACACAGCGACCGGTCGACCGCACCTACCCTACCAGTCGACCATTATAGTTATTTTAGGAATGATAGTTTTACGCTGTTGATTAATTTATTTCATTCCTTAATTACCCTTTTAGTGTTAATTTTAGTGATTACTTAATCCCTAAGTCTAACTGTCGTTACTTTTTGAATTTCAAATTTAAGAATTATTTGTTTGTTTAAATTTGAATTATACTCAAAATTATTTTGAGCTCAAAAATTTAGATGTCCATAACGTTTTTGTTTGAGCTCTGTTTTTGAAACATTATATATGGAATTGATTAGAAAATTGCCATGACTGCAAAGACATAACTTCAAATAGTGAAATTCTAACTATTACCAAATTTCCAACTTTAGACTTATCTTATTTATTTAATTAATTTATTTATTTTGTATTAATTTTAACAGGGTGTTACAACTCGAGAAGAGATCAAGATAGTAAGTAGAGGGTTCCTACATTAGAAATAGTATTGAAAGGGCTACCGATGCAAGGTGGGGATGCTCACTCGAACGCACACTTTGGGAAGGTGAGGAAAGGCATTCAACTTCTATGGACGACGGAAATAGTTCCAAATAAATTAATGTTTAAGTGGATGCACACCTAAAAAAGGTAACGAGAGGCATTAACAAATGCACGCCTACGAAGGGTGAGGAGAGGCATTCAGCCGTGCTGAGGGTATAGGGCGGATGAAAGAATAATCTAACAAGGAACTTTAAAGAGGCTGCATCGGGGAGTAGTGTAAAACCCCACACTTTTAGATAATTAGATAAGCAAAATAGTTTTTAAACAGTGAAAATAAGCATTTTTTTATTGTTATATTTAGCTACAGGAGTTGCACCATTGGTTCCGTGGCAATTTTCTGATCACTTTCCGTATATAACTTGTCGAAATCCGAGCTAGTATGGAGAAGTTATGAAAGAAACAAAGAAACTTAGAATTCTATATAATCTACTACTTAAATAGGAAAGGAGAAACCAGAGCGTTGTCGTAGCAACACCTTTCCTTTTTTAGTATTCCACCCATTCCTCGGTTTCATTACTTTTCAACTGCCAACAGCATTACCTCTCTCTCCGTTAACATCTGCACAGATGACGATGCCCTCAACCGCCGCTCTTACCAACTAGCCCTACATACCGTCATTCCCACCTTCACTTTTCCTATCTTCCCCTTCTTCAACATACCTGCCCACATCCCGCTTCGCTTTTCCCCCCTCCACTACATAGACCTATTTGCCCGCAGCGATTTTCTGCCTCCACAGCCATCACGAAGATTTCCTTCACGAGGGTCTGAAAGGTTAGTCCTACTCACTCCCTAGTCTGCAATTTTTCCCCCAAATCATTATCTGTCGCCCCCATCCTCAACGCGTTGCGCTGGCTGACTTCAAACTGCACTCTCTTTCAATTCGCTATAACCACGCCAGCGGTTGGTATCCACTTTTCTTCCCGATCGATCTACCACCTCGGATTTTGGCTGAGTACAAAGACGGTCTTTGTCTTCAAACACCCTACTATACAAACATTTCCTTCTTCAATTCCACACACACTCACTGTCTGCGCTGCTATTCAACATTGTTTCTTTGTCCACCAGTTCCGTATGTACTGCACTGTAGATATGGAACTGCAGTTCCTCTACTACCGCTACTTTCCAATTTATGTCCTTCATTTTGAAGTTGGAAATAATTGCAGATATATTGAGTTGTTTACAGTATTCATTACATCCGGGTTTATTTCCGCTCTGCATTCAAATCCCTAAACTGGTTCAAACTGATTGAATACCACTAACACAGTAGTTTGGATTAGGGTTATATCCCTCTGCTTTGCTCTATCTTTCCCTTTTCGTAACTTACTGGATGAGTTACGAACACCCCAGGCTATTTCTCCCCATGTACTCAGTTCCATATCTATGCACCGAATACGGAAATATGATTGACCGTGTGCATATTGCTCATCATTGTATGTTAGGTGGTTAACTAGACCATGTTGGTGGTCACCGAGAGTGTTGAAAACAACTGTTGTATTATCACTACTTTTTTCTACCTCTTTCGACCTAACAGTGTTGCGCATAACAATAGTTTGCAACAGTTGTACCGCACATGTTTCAGTTTAAGTTGCACATAGATGGGCCTCTCTTTTCATTCTCCTGATTACAACCCACAGTTAATAGTTGCAAAATTTTAGACTCCCTTTTTTGTTATACATAGTTTTTTCCCAGCAATACATACGTATATTTGTAGTTTTATGCCATAGAGTAGATAAAATTTCAAGCCATGTGCTGATAACTTTATACGGAAAAATGCTGTTGCCCTCCGACTGTCCATGGAAATTATCACTGCGTCATTCTTCACCTGCAATGTCTGGTTTTTTTACATAACTCAATTAGGACACGATTTTCAGACACAATATAGTCAACATGTTAAATGTTCATTTGCTTACCATCTCAAGTCTTTTACGTTTGCTGCTTTTTATAACCGTTGACACATGTAGTTTTATGTTTACATTCCGTATTTATGACCCACAGACCAACATATGGACTGCAATGTCTATATGTTGTGTGATAATTAAATCATCCACCTGCAAGATGATTTAGGAGCATATTCGATACTGGTACCCGCGTTGGTAATAGGAAATAGTCGATAAAGAAAATTTATCTCAAACAAGAACATACTCATACATCTTGCCACTATACGTCTATAGATTATATTTTCATAAATCAGTTTTTACTGTACACACAGTCGGCTAAGACATAATACAGTATGTTCTTTCTTTTTTATCATGTCATATACAGCATTGTAACTTTCTCTCCGCTGTCTTTTTTTAGGAAATCAAGTTGGACGATACTGTAATCCACCCTAGCATGGTATGTATTCATTGCCACTGTTCCTCAAACCAATTTGCACTTCCTTATGTCCTGCTATCACTATTCTTCAACATAGTTTGTACTGAGAATTTTTTAGCACCGAGTTTTATTTGCTAATTATTCCTTTTCATCATTTATGAACTGCAGTGATATATTTTTAAACCGGTTTGCATATGCTGATTACTTCATCATATCCCATCCACATCACATGGTTTATGCATATATATATGTGCATATATATATATACATATACATACCAATATATATATGCATACATATAAGGATAATGACATGGGTAGCTAACCTTTTTCATTATTTCCACCGTGCACTAACTAGGACAATATGGTTAATAAGTTTTAACATATCTGGGTCAACTTATTCATATTGTAAGGTTGTTAGTTTTACGAAATACTACCCCTGTTTTATGTGCTGCTATCCCGTTTCATGTCCCTGTCTTCATTTTTTTACACAATCTGTATCAATATTTCAATTTAATTTACGTAATAACTATTTGACGTTTGTGCACAACATCAACTGCAGGTCATTAAAATTTGTCCTTTCTCCTTCCAAAAATGTGTACTGCAGTTACAATGCCCCGTATTTACTTCACTGTTGACAGCGTAATGACTGTAATGATTTCTATTCTGAAAACTTTATCTATCTCAGAAAACGATGCTCAGATTTTTTCATATGATTAGTTTTGGTTAAGTTTTCAGTAAGTCCTTATTCACTGTGAAGTCAAACTAAATGTTCATAACTGATATCTTTTACATACCAACTATCAGAACTGATGGCTTTTATCATAAAAACATAGCAACTATTTATCCACCACTGTATCGATTGCATGGTTGTGTTCTAGAAATCGAGAATACATTTGATAACCCCATGTCTCAGATTTAAGTGGCACACTTTGGACATTAAACGGTTATCATATTTGGCCAAAACACAACTGTTTTGGTGTTCTTACAGTGTGGAAGAAATAAAACTGTTTAGGTGGTCTTATTCAAAATTTGTGCCACAAAGAAATGCACATTATTTTACTTATATCTTTCATGTGTGTTATGTAAATGACTGAATTTAGTATCCGTATGAGTTATATGAAGTCCTATGACTATGCATAGGATTGGGCCTAGGCATTCAAATCGCCAGATCATGTTTGCTCACTGTGGTCATTCCTGTTAGTTGTGCATGGCATATTCGACTAAAACTGAAACAACCTTTAAGTATTGTCAGCACGAATGCTACCCATGATCAGTACCCATGTACTCTGCAATGGACAATGGTCTGCTAGCATTCGAATAATTTCTTTGTAGATCATGTGAAAAAAAATTCATGTCCCATTTTTATTTACAATTTTTCCACCATATCATTTAAACGTTCATGGTTCACAAACAAATTATTAATTTCACTATGCATCAGTTGTTGTACTATATGTCTACGTATGGTATACTACATTATTACAACGTTCATTATTTTACACCATTTTCTTGGACAACCAATTCCTTTCAGCAGCAAGCTGTTCTCTTTCTGTATATATATCTGACAACGAGAACTGACATATGCATTAAAAAAATTTCCAGTGTGTGCATTTCATCGCCCTTTCCCATTTAGTACTGCCTACTCATTTTTTCTGTATGACTCAGTTAGCACCCTAAATTTATGGTTTTGGTAGACGAAGTATTGTACCAGTTTCAACATTGGTTTAGGGTAAATAAGTCGTTCATAGACTTGCTGCATCTCATAACTGTGAGGGGAGACAGTGGTATTGTTCACCCACACGATATCACAACCGCATTCATATTTGTGTGAATTTATATCCCAACCATTTAGTCTTTCTGCCAATATATATGCTGGTGGTTTTTTTGGAAATAAGCATGTAAAATATCTCAATCTGAGTTCCGTACGAGCGAAGGACAAACTGCAACTACTGTACTTAAATAAGCCAGTCCAGTAGGCAGTCACACTGGACGTACAAATATTAATGTACTGTAGGATATCTTCTTTTTGTGTACAATTTAACCTACAAATCAGTATTCATTTGCATACAGTTAAATCAGTATTTTTAAACAGGTGCTTCAACTCAACTAAATTAATCACTATTTTATTTTTATGCACATGTCCAAAGAAATTTTGTTCCAAATTTCCCAGCATTTTTTTACAAATCACTATGTACTGCAATTATAATACTTTGAACTAATTTGATTATACGTTTTCATATATACGTAATTATAACCTTTTGTTGATAGTCCTTTACTCATATTGTTGTTAACCAATCAGAAATTTGTTCTTAATATGTAAACCATCTTTTTATGAATGTTCACATTGATAACAAATGCCGATTTAATGAAATAAATACATATCTTTCTAATAAATATATGATACATATATCTAACATGATGTTGACATATCATTAGATGGCTTATTAAAGGATATTTAGTAGTTTCCTTTATACATAATTAAATAATACGCACTTATATAGACAACAAACTGAGTACATATATTAATCCACTAAACTATGGATGATCACTCATACATAAAAAAGGAATGGTTGATAATGATGTTGATGTGTAACAGGTTACATGGATGTGGATAAAACATGATTCACATCTATTGCTATGAGTGTAATTTTTTCATAGATGAAGTTGGATATATTTTAGTTTGAGGAAAAAGGCTACGATCTAACTAATTTTTATCGTTTATTCTTAGTACCTTAAAACCGAAAAGGGATGTGAAGACTCACAGATGAATGGTGTGTTTTCAATATTTTTTGCATTGGTGAACTTATATAACCTTCATTTCTGAATAATGAAATCTATCAATAATAAATTCATTTATGGTATTTTAGCTCCTAACTACATGTTGTAATCATAGGCTATTAAGGTTGTACTTTTTTTGGTGATACAATAGTATTTTGGTCGTTCCTTTATGTATATGCTATGCACTTATACCTTACCTGTAACATAAGTTTCAAGTAAACGTTGTCTTTAATAGACTTATTGAACTAGGCTTTAATTATCAGCACTTTTCATGTCAAATAATTAAGAATACCAGTATGTAGGTGGTTTTACCATTGAAAGAGAGAAATAATTGCAATCAAAGATTATACAGCATCGCATAATATGCATCCCACCGTTGAAGACCTTAGGTACACAATTGTACCTTGATTGGATACCACAAGTTTTTAGTACTTTTCAGTTCACTAATAGGTATTCTGTTGCATTTGTGTTGCACTAACTACTTTTTTATTTTCCATCCATAATTTTGATTTGTACTATAATACTAATACAATGTTTTTTGCCGAATATTCTAATTAGATATAACTACTAAAATGCATTATCTCCCAATGACTATAACTGAAAGACTTTGTTGGTTCTTATCTATTTTGTAAATTATCCAGTTGAAAACACTTTATCTCAGATAAACAACATTGAGATTTATATACAATGTGAGTTTGTGCATATAACTATTTCTTTACATGCAAACAAATAAACATATAAACTTTCATGCCATTACAAAATCAACTACGCCCGACCCTCTACACTAACCGCCCATGAATTACAGTGAAAAAATAAGGTAAACATGAGAAAGAAAGAACATTTGTTTCCTGTCATTCAGGTATTGCGAAGTTTATTACGTACCAACTTACTATTTTTTACATTTCTTTGTAAATATTATATTAATGTCCCTATTTTTGACATATAAATTCTGATTGATATAAAATTTTATGAACCATTGACCGAGGATTCAAAAGCCAGATGTAGAAATCCAACTGGGATGAGGTGAGAACTGTTACTACCAAAGGTTAGAAGATTAATTATGGTAAATATGTTTAAACAGTTTCGATTAAACAGTATTGTTTAACCGCTAAAATTGAAGGGTTATAAGTGCATAACAATAATGTACAAGGAAGTTGTAAATGATACTGTACAATGACGCTGAATGATTGGTAGAATGAACCTTGATGACATGAATGAAACATACAACTTCGTGAGTAGATTAATACTAAATGATTATGATCTTTTGTCACAATTCTTTTATCAAATTTTTCTCCAAAATATCAAATATAATATTCCAAACTGTTACAACTACTGTCTAACTGATTTTGTCCTACAATGTCATTTTTATTAGCAACTATGTATTTTGTCTCCACGTGATCAGTACAACAACCATATTTCTCCCCATTTCTATTAATGTAACAATTGTTTTCTGCTGCAAATGTTGTTTTACTATTACCAACTGTGTATTTTGTTTCAACTCTATATCAACCACATTTATAGTTAATGTAAAAATTAATTTTTTTCTTCACTTTTGATTTTAGCAATTCAGATGCACATTTCTTTGAGTATGACCATTTACTAATAAATTGACGATTATTTTCAGCTAGCTTACCACCAAAATAAAGCGTTTCCACTAGCAAAAATTGTTTTAGTGCATTGACAAGAACCTCAGAAGGTTGCCTGCAAATTGCTCAACTTCACTTCAACTTCATCGTCTATCTACTGACAATAACATTCTGATCACTGTTCTTGAGCATGTACAGTTTCGTAATATAGGACAATTTGTGTCCATTTTCAACTTCAGCTGACGAATTTGTTGTGCACATGACAGTTTTATTGAATTGCTAGGAAGAGAGACTGATAACGATACGGATTTGGCAATTAGTTCTTGGGAGAAGATCATGCTCCTTTTGCGCTTACTACTCAGCATGTATTTTACTATGTACGTCTCTATTTTCATACGATTTATGGGGCTGGTTGTTTACTCGACTGTTGAAGTATCAGATCGACTGCGGGCTGATATGAAATAGTTCTGTGAATGTATAACAATACAGTTATGAATGGTTCTACATTCAACCTAATACGTACTCCATTTTACTCAAAAAAGATCAAAAGTTAATCCAATTCATCCAACTGATCAGAAATACATTACCGAACCGATCAGCAATACATTGCTGATCATAATAAAAAGAAACTCTGTTGGTATAAAAGTGGGTATCTAACACATTGGATTAACACTACAATGTCGATTGACCAATTTTTAAACAAATCAACTATATAATAGGTATTTTTAATATTGGGCTTTACGAAGTAGAGAGCGGCCAGTAAACATAGGATTGTGTAAAATAGAACTGATACTAGGTGCACTTACAACAACTTGAACTTATTTGCAGTCGACTATTGGATTAACGGAATACGAAACAGTAGTTAATTATGGAAAAGTTTACAATTTTTTGTTTCATTCTATAACTTCTACATAATTATCTCATATTTGTTCATCAGTCATATATCAACAGGTCAATTTCAAATTTTTTACAACTGCATCGCCTGTACTGCTTCATACAAACAAGAAACAATTGGTATAATATTGCATGTACTGCGCACGCCACCTACCCTCAATTTGTAAGTCTGTGTGTGATAACATAATGAACATATCTGCCATTGTATATCCTTTCTCCTGCTGTTTATTACTACTATACATATATGGTGTTGATTGCAGCGCAGCTGCCCCAGACTACTTTGGACAATGCTGTTAATCGACGTATTACAAACACTTTACAGAACGTTGACGTCATGATGCATCCCCACCGCCATTCGTATGGAAAAAATGTAATATCTTCATCTAGTAGGCCAAATACGAATTTAATGCGAAGTGGAAAAAATGGTAGTTCAAACCTGTACAAGGATTTGTAGTTGATTCACAAATTAGGTGTACGTCATCCAATTTAATAAATTGGTTTTAATAACGAGGAATAAGGAAAATGTACGATTTAGACCAAAGATGGGCACATATAACCTTATTTGACAGAGCAGCCTCAGGTAATTTCACATGACCTTATTCTTGCTATTTTAAGGTTGACAATAGAAATGGTTTCATTCAAATTTACTGTTACAGTTTTATATGCTAATATGGTAAAAAACAAATTTTTAAGTCCAATCAATAAATCTAATGCTCAACAGAACATACCAAACTTTTTTCAAAATCATACCACCAATGGTGCAAGTGTGTGTCCCATTTTTTAACTATATATATTTCTATCTGAACATGGTTGGAACCCTGTTGGAACAGGAAAAATGGTTGAACCATGCACTTTTGGTGGTCCTACCCATGCATGTTCACACTGTGACGCAAAAGTTTAGTGCGACGAAAGGAACAGAAAGTCAAGAAGACCTTCGAATCCAAAGTTTTCCATCTGTTGCAGAAGTGGTAAGATTCGGCTACCAAAATATAAAAAGTGCCATGAATATTTATGAAATTTGCTTGATTGCAATGGTGGTTCTGATTGTTCTAATTTCAGAGAGAATGTATGTTTGTACAACTCCATGTTTGCAATTACGTCAATGGGTGGTCGTATACATAATTCCGTCAATACTGGCTAGGGATCTTATGTATTTCGGATAAATGGATAGAATTTTCATAAAATTGGTCATATGCTGCCAATTCTGATAGTTCTAATTTCAGAGAGAATGTATGTTTGTACAACTCCATGTTTGCAATTACGTCAATGGGTGGTCGTATACATAATTCCGTCAACACTGGCTAGGGATCTTATGTATTTCGGATAAATGGAATGGTTGAACCATGCACTTTTGGTGGTCCTTCACACTGTGACGCAAAAGTTTAGTACGACGAAAGGAATAGAAAGTCAAGAAGACCTTCGAATCCAAAGTTTTCCATCTGTTGCAGAAGTGGTAAGATTCGGCTACCAAAATATAAAAAGTGCCATGAATATTTATGAAACTTGCTTGATTGCAATGGTGGTTCTGATAGTTCTAATTTCAGAGAGAATGTATGTTTGTACAACTCCATGTTTGCAATTACGTCAATGGGTGGTCGTATACATAATTCCGTCAATACTGGCTAGGGATCTTGTGTATTTCGGATAAATGGATAGAATTTTCATAAAATTGGTCATATGCTGCCAATTCTGATAGTTCTAATTTCAGAGAGAATGTATGTTTGTACAACTCCATGTTTGCAATTACGTCAATGGGTGGTCGTATACATAATTCCGTCAATACTGGCCAGGGATCTTATGTATTTCGGATAAATGGATAGAATTTTCATAAAATTGGTCATATGCTGCCAATAGATGGACAAGCTAAACTTGCTCAACTTTATATTTATGATACAGCTAATGAGGTTATATCCTGATTTAAATAGAAAGAATATTTACGTAAAAGATGCTTGCTTTCTACAACTGATGAATTTTTTAGCAAATCAACTAAAGTTCAAATCAGTAATCCACACTCTGGTACTATTTTAGGAGAATGGGGATGATATAGTTGATAGACTGTTCAGCAACTTTATGGGATCAGAGGCTTGGTTTGGATATAGGCCTACTAACTATGACATAATAAATGACGGGAAAACATTAACTGTCAGCAGAATTTTAAATATACATCAACCATACGTGCCATTAAACTATAAAACTAACAAAGTGGAGGCGGAAGAGACAAAGGAATTTGAAGGTACACCACTTACTGTAGAGTCCAACATTGTCACAAGAACAAGTAGGAATCTCTGTCATGGTACATAAAGTCCTATTTTACACGATCTGCATTTTTATTATATCTAATCATGTTGTTGATACTTTACTCAGATTTGGAGCTTAAGGGGAGGAAGAAAGTTGGGCAAGTTTCTTCGTCAAAACAGATTCAGCATTTTCTTGCCAATTAGTCTTTTGTATGTCTGTATTATTGTAAGTAAATTGGATGAATAAGTATTTTTAACTCCCAATATTTATTTTGTTAGTTGCCCCCAGTATTTTTTTCAATAAAGTACACACTTTTATCGTGATATAGAATGAAAGATGAATTGGTATTGATTCCCATGTTTGATTGTCCTTTTTCAGTACGTACGTGGATACCAATTTGTACAGCAGTGCAAAGTTAATGATAATATTGTTATGTTCAACTGGTTGGTGTGTAAATTATTTACTTCCACTCCATCAAAATCACATAACTAATACTCAGCAAAGCATTCTTTAATATTAACATTTGCACTAATATACCAATCACTAGACTAATATTTTACTGCTAAACTTCTTTCTCTGCTTTATCGTTCAACATGTGTTGTTTGATCAGCTTTAGTTAAATATAATTGCATACACAAATTTTTGTAGCGCTCTTATTACTTTCATGTATTTTACAAGATCATGCACATACTAGCTTATTTTTATCCTCACTTACCGTCAACTGCATGACCGATTTTCCCTATCTGAACGTACTAACTCCCTGCTGTTTCACATGTTCCTCTATCACCATTACGTACAAAGTAATAAATAAAACTGACTTCAAATATGGTGTATAGGCAGTACACGTGTAATGCAACCATGAACTCCAAATATCACAAACAGCCAACTGTTATCACCAACTGCTAAACTGATGCACGTACTTTTTCCCCAGTTGCAACAGTCCTTTGGATACAGTTATTTTCCCCCAGTCAACCGATTAAACCCATGTCCTTACGTAACTACATCAACAACGAACAGAGACAAACCGACTTCTGTGAATGTGTTCTAAAGATGGATTTTCAAAACTTTGCATCAGTTATACTCTTCAGTTCCAACTACAAATAACTCCGCATGTTCATTTGTTATCCACCCTACGTCTCAACAAATTTTCATCTCCCACTGCACACTACTACCCGGGTACTTCGCTGTCTCTGAATAAAATAAAATTCCTTCAGCCCCTAAATCTTCTATGCCACCTAACCCACTGCAGATATCAAATTTATACCTGTTCTACTTCTACTCTGTTGCCACTATTGTTAACCTTTCTTATATTTCTTCCAACAGCAATCAGAATGGCGAACCAATACCAACTACTGTTTGAGTTACAAGTCGGTCCTAACTGGGATCACATGTATGTCAGACTGTCTAGGATGTGGAATTCAATCTCGAAAGCCGCAAAAGAGATTTACTCGACAAATCTTCATCTTCTTGACGTAAAGGTAAGTCGTAAACCCAATTAATATCTGGATATTTTATTTCCCACTTACTTTCATGCTACAACTGGATCACACTTAATTGTACCATAGGGAAATCAAAAGCATGCTGTCATGCCAAAGAGTTTGATCGACAAATACTCACAGACATTTGAAGAACAATGTTTATACGAGATTGAAACGTTTAACGTCTACCCTTCGTAGAATACGTATCGTCCTATAGATGAGGAGTTGATGATCATCCTTCGTAATGACACCAAAGTCAAACGGCTGCCACCAACACTGTACAATATTCCTAGATACAAATTTGGTTTTGTCGATAATGAAACTCTTGCTCAACGCATAGATAAGGTGGCTCAACTTACAGGTGCACTCATTTTTCCTACTACTACACACCATATTCTATCACTCTACCATTTCCACTAACACTCCTAATCAGATTTCTTTGACATTCCACCTTTTTATGTCTTCCTACCAGATGTTGGTGGGGTACTGCGAGGAATTTCAGATGTTGTCCAACTAACTACAAGGACCGGATGTCAAACAACTAAAAGAGAGATCACTGTATATGCTGGAAGGTTTAACACTTATCGCTGTGTCACATTTACGTATACATATTTGCTCACTAACACTCTTCATTTCAACTTTTACACAGTTTAAAAAATACATCTATTACTTTGTGGGCTGACAAAACTGACCTCATAGATGTGACTGCTATTGAATCAGAAAAACAACCATCATCGGTGATATTCACTTCCGTGGTAGTCAAACTATTCAAAGGTAAACTGTCCTTACTCCTTTATATTTCATTGTTGAATACCAACCTTATCTCCAAACTAATAATTATAGGAGACTTTACATTTTCATCCACCAATGCTACACAAATATACTTTAGCACTGACTGTCCAGAGGTAGCAAAATTACTTTCCATGTATAACTCCAATTAATTTCTAACAACTATTGCTGATACGTACACTTCATCCACAACCTTATTACTATTGTATTACATTTCAGTGTCACTGAAGGCAGTACCATTACATCCATTGAGCGTTAACGACCTACATCTTCAACTACTTACGACCCGGAAATTAGAAGTACCATAGCCAATATGTTAGATGACATACGATCTAATGACTGCCATGTATGTCAATATCTTTTATTTCTATCTCTATGTTGCCTTTACTATTTGATTAAAAATTTTCAATTTCTCCAACTTTGCAGTCAAAGAAGTATGTCGTAAACGCAACATTGATGAGGATTAACACAACATCAGGCTGGAATTATCTTTCATGTCCCATTAGTAGGAAGACGGTGACAAAGGAAGCAACCAGTTTTAGCTGCTCTAAATGCAATAACAATATTACCCATCCACTTAACAGGTCTGCATAACTAAGTTTATCGTTCAATTTCAACTCCCTTACGTTATGTTATATCCTCACAGGTATAGGATATCTATAGAAGTTTTTGACCGTACCGGTACTACGACTGTGACTGCTTTTGACAAAGATGCTGCCTACCTACTCAAAAGGAGCGTCGATGAGTTGACAGATATATCCAAAATGGTACACATCTTACACCTACATTATTTTATCAATTTACAATACTAACTTCAAACTGTCTAACCTTAGCACACAACTGTTGTCCCAATCCTCCCTCCACTACCTCACCCTACCCAACACTACTGTTTCTTTTTCTTCAGACCAATGGTGGCGAACTGATTGGTAAACTGTTATTGAATTATGGAAAATCGCTCACTGTTAGCAGAGTTTCACATATTCACTACCTTAACAACCCTCTGAATGATCGACCTGACCCCCTGGAACTAAAGGATACAAAAGAAGGTGATGGTACACAGCTAACTGCAGAATCCAGAACTGTCACAAAAATTGGTATAACTCTTTCTCAAAACTATGTCCATTCTTCTTACGATATCTGACATACATTTTACCTACCGATACTCTGCTATTCTTACTCAGGTGTGACGAACATAGAGAATATTAAAGTTAAATAGGTCTGTATTCCAGCCCATAGTCCGTCCTTATTTCCACATAACACAAAAACTAACAAACATATATAATCCCCATAACTGTAGGAGACGGACGACTATTTACAGGATGGCAGCATAACCGTACGCACCTTGGACGGGAGTATGAACCTAGCTGTCACATGCTGCCTGATGGTAAGCAGAGAAAACGTGGACGACTGACTGGTAGTAAGAGGAAGAAGTAGGCAACCTGGTGGGCAATTGCATGACGAACCATCATACGTCCACAGCACCATCCTACCTCTGTCTTCCCCAGTCCTACATTTTGTGTTATGTTTGCAACTGTCCATCTTTATTTGTTCCTGTACCTACTTCTGCCTTCGACTACGCACGAGAAAGGCGGCTCTACTTACTTACTGTATCTTTCTATGTTAGTTTACATATGTGTACTACCGTTTGGACCCCTGTATTTTCAGTCAGTGTAATAAATGAAACCGTTTTACACTGCCCACTTCTTTTTCCTGTATACACACTTCACATTACTATTAACCACTGTTAATATAAACATTCTACAATAATACAAACACTGTTCCCCGCCCGTACCTGCCAGTAGTCTTTCCAGCCTGTTTATGATGGTTAGACTCATTGATTATCTTACTCTCCTTTTTACTACAACTATGAACGACAATTTGCAGTGATTAGAAAATGAACTTTTGACAGCAGCAACATATTTAACACCACCCATTTTTTAACTAATAAATGTATTGTACGTTAAAACTGTTAATTTCATGCTGTAGATATTGAAAACATATGCACACTTCAAACTTGACGATGTTTTCCTATGAAAATATTAACATAACTGGCCTAGTCTCAACTAACAGTTTATATTTTACTGCGTAACTGTACACAGCATCAACATTTCTTTCCGCTTTTCTTCCTTTCGCCAGTAGATATATTTTTCCTATGGATGATAATGCAATAAACCTTGGTCAGTCAAATATTGGACACATTTATGTTTCACTCTTTTTCATCTAATTTCTATACTAAGTTCCTATGAACCCTGTCAGTACTCACAAGGTACATACTATACTCACTCACTATGCTGTACAAGAAGTAGATGGTGACAAGGTCTAGTATATATGTGTACTTACTACAACTCCGTACTATACATTTTAAAAGAAGGGATGTCACTGTGGTAAGCAAATTAAATTGGCAAGGAATTGTCAACCCAAACGTTCTGCAGGAATCAAAGTGCAATATGAGCTGTTAATTCTGTCGACCATCATCATATGCATCATTTTCTACATCCTCGCATAAGCTTACGTGGTTTTTACAACAACTACATATCGCGCGACGTGGACTATAGTTGAAAACTTTTTAATCCAAAAATTAAATGTACACTTACAAAGGTCGAAGTATTTATTATTGATAACATTCAACTCTTTTGTTTAATTACAATTGAAAAACAACAGTCATCATACTATCTACACCCACAGACTTACAGTGCGTCTTGGTTGGGTTTCAAAGCACAAATAAATATCAACACATCGTTTTCAATTACTTCAACGCCTTCTCTGCTTTTCACTGTCATTTACACAATGTATAATTCTCCATCTTCACCCGGTTACAAAACATAAACTTACTAATTTTCAAAACCAAAAACGTTTTTCAGCTCATTGTGTTTACCAACCATTTCTTTATACACAAACTTGCAGCTAATATATTTTTTCCAAACCCAACGACTAAATAACTACAGACCCAACTTATTTGTACATATTTTTTCACTGCTCCAACATCAATTCTCAAATCATACAGCATGGTATAACAAAGCAGCACGGTGCGAATAAAGGGGAGATGAGAGGATGAATAACAAGTTTTTAAAACCAAATTTTATCAATCCCCACTTTTCAGGACTACCAAATTCTCTCTCTAACGGATTCCACGTACCTTACTGTCCAACCACTCTTTCACACCAAAATACAAAATATAAACTCATAACTTAATTAACAACAAAACGAGCCACAACAAATAATAGCTTAACCACATAACAACTACACATAAAAAGATTTACACTAAACAAATTGAATTCAATGAAGATATGTTGATTTTCCTAAACAAGGTTTTCCCTTTTTCATTACAATACTGCCTTCTTGCAAATGAATAACTTCAGATACACTATTCGGCAATTTGGTTATGTCCCTACTGTAAATTTTTAACCCTACCTTATTTTCTCCTAATATTTTCCACCTACCTCAACACTAAACATAAAGCTGAAGGGGTTAAGAACCAGCACTGCACATGAACTCCACATTCTGCTTTAACATACAATTGGACTACATCCAATTGGACCTACAATTACAGCGAAATACCAGCACTGCCCGTGTGCGTAGCATGGGCCATGCACTAGTTAGAGAAAAAAAGAAGACCCGTAGGGGGTGACCCTTGCTAGGGCTGGGTCGACCCATAGATCCACCCACACATAGCCAAGATCGACTAGCTTTTCCTCCTCGACGATTTTTCGTCCAGGTATGAGCCAAAGACTGTAAATTTGATTTTTTTTGTAAAATCCTGCGCGTTCGCAACTGCATCTGATGGTTCTTAGTGAGCCAATGATGTGGTTGCACTAAATTAAATCTTTAATTCCAACGGTCTGAGATTCCCAAACCCCACTATAAATAGTTGTCTAGGCCTAGCTAATTTTCTCATTCAGATTTTCTCCTAATTGGGTTCATTGCCTGAGGCTGAACACTAAATAGAAAAATTTTCTGCGGAGGAAATATTTTTAATAAAAATATTCTACATGCTAGAAGTGAATTCAGGAAGGCCTAGTATTAGAGATAAGGAACATAGGTGAGTGTTTTGTAATTATTTTAGATTTGTAAGTAATTTAAAATAATAGGGTTCTCAATAGATGTAGTTTTTCTGCAGTTTTGAGACAGTTTTTATGTAAATTTATTTATAGTCAGTTTTTAAGTAAATTTCAAAAGTTTTTTCAGTCTATTTTTTTAAGCTATTTTATTCAGTTATTTGCAGTTATTTACAGCTACTTACAGTTATTTACATTTGTTTTAAGTTGGAATACAGCCTGTAGATGTTAGTTTCTTTTTTATAGAGATTTAATCCTTTTTGACACAAATAAAATATTAAAAAGAGAAGAATTCTCAAATATGGATTAAAATATTAAAACACTAAGTTTATAGAAATCGGATGTGAAATGAGAATAACTGAAATAAAAAAGAGATTGACTGAAATAGGAAAATTTTGAGATAATTGCAAGTATGATTATAATAAGTTGTTATAACTAAAAAGAGAAAATAGAAGAGTTATAGTTGCAAGAATAATTATAATACATAGGTTATAATTAGAAAGAAAGAAATAACAAAAAGGGCTTATTTTAAAACTTTGATCTTGGATTAAGTTAATAAGAAAATATAGCAGTAGTGGCCTGTACCGGCAGCATTCCCTTTTAGGTCAAGGACTGATGATTTCACACGTGGGTGAGGCTAGACAAATTTATGCTGATTAGGGTTAATAAAGGGTCAAATCGGGGGCGACAATTAGTGTGTACCAGTGATAACCGAGTGTGCGGCATCCATTAGGATAAATAATTTGCTACTGCGTTCTAAGCGCTAAGAGGTGTCTTTTGCTGTGGGGCCAATAAGATTGGCTCACAGTGACACAACAGAGATAGGAAAGGCCGATCAATGGGTAGGATTAGGATTTCTGCCTAATCAAGTTACAAGTTGAGATAGGATTAGGGTTTCAACCTAATCACAGCAATTTAAGACAAGCGCAAACAATCAAAGCAAACAGTCAAACAGAATCGAAAATAGTATTTTATGCAAGTTTTATCTTTTTTGTATCTTCCTCTCATGCTAGAACTATTGCTTAGTTTATTATCTTTATCTTGCTTAGAAATTCTAGTAATTACTTTCACTCATCAGACACACTGTCTGACCCGCTCCTCTATCTTTCCTTTTCCCCCAAAAAGCAGCAATGTTGAAGTTAGTTGATTCAGGTTGCTTGGAGATTCATTTCCGGAGTTTTCTCATTTCAGATGTATTCTTTTGCTTTTCATCCTTTTCATTAGGCTTATGACGGATTGGCACTAGTAGGAGAGATTATCATTATTTTTTTACTCTAATTATGTGAGAATGAGATGTATTTTCACGAGATATGAGAGATTTTGATTTTTTGAGACATGTTATGTGTTTATGACTTATTTTGAGATGTGGTTAAATTCTAAATGATAAGTTATTATTTATATGTTTTACGCTGCTTTTACTTATTTCTCTTGTGAATCTTAGTCTATATGATGCTTTGGTTATACCTACAGTACACCACATCTTTTGGTGTGCCCTTTTTGGAAATACTAAGGGGTATGGGGTGTTTTATTCGGTATTAGAGCCTAAGGTTACATGGTTCCTAAAAACTTGTTTTAAAAGTAAAGTATTTTTCAAAGGTAACATATCTTCAAAGTGTAAGTATTTGGGAAAGAAACTCTTATTATAGAAATAGTTTTCAAGTATAAGAGAGTTTTTATAAATGTCCCCTCAAAATCCAGTTCAACCTTCTTTCGAATCTTTCGAGCCTAAATTTTCTTTTATTTCCGTAGAAATGACGAACGCCCCAAATCTTCCAGAGAGTGTCCAAGTCCTTGGCTAGTTCCGTATATACCTCCAAGTTATAGCACCAAAGGTGCAAGGGCAAGCGCCCAATGCAGCACCGACCGGTGGAGGTTTCGCTAATCGATCTGCAGTAGCCAATTTTTCTAGGCTATGCAAGGGCTTCACTGATCTAGGAGGTAAAATGTTTTCTGGCATAGAGGATTTCATAGAGGCATGAGCTTGGTTGAGGAATACAGAGTGGATATTTGGGCTGTTAGAATTGGAGGACCAGTAGAGAATTCAGCTTGCATCTTGGTAGCTGAAGGGAGAGGCTTATTACTGGTGGGAGATTATAGAGATGGAGGGTAGAGACATTGGTTGGGTTGGATTTCAGGAAAGGTTGAAGAGAAAGTTCTAGTCGCAAGCTGAGGAAAGCATGTAGTTGGAGAAGTTCATTAGTCTGAAGCAGGGGAGTCCTTCAGTGAAAGAGTATATAAATCAGTTTAATGAGTTATCGTGGTTCGGGATGGAGCTTGTTAATACACAACATAAGAAGGCCACCAAGTTTGCTAAGGATTTGAACCAGCCCCTCCAATGGTTGGCATTGACACTGTACCTATGGGAACGACGTATGAATCACTTGTGCAAATGACACTCATATCAGATGTTGCTAAGGGAGAAGAGGTTAAGGGGGTTCCTAAATCAGAAAACTCTAAGAAGCAGCGGTGGAAGAATAAGAAGGATAAGGACAAGAAAAAGGAGGAGGGCCTCAAAAGGGATATGTCAAGAAGGGCAAGAAATGTCATAATTATGGATTGGTTAGGAATTACTCAAAGGACTGTAAGAAAGACACAATGAAGTGGAGGTGTTACAGTTGTGGACGGCCTGGACACCTTAGGGGAGCTTGTCCTCAGAGGACAAGGTAGAGAGCGAGCGCACCTATGGCACAAGTACAGCCTTTGAATGCAGCACCATCTAGTAATGGATCGAACTGAGGTAGGAAAGTCTCTATAAAAGGTTTGATCTCTAATTTGGATTTTCCTATTCAGACACTTTTTGACTCCAGAGCATCGCATTCTTTCATTTCTAGTTTCTTAGTTGATTGTTTGCACTTTAGATATTTCTCTAGTTGTAAACTCTCTAGTTGTTTCAAACCCTATAGGAGGATCGACGTGTTTATCCATGATTTGTAGGGGTTTGAAAATTTTTATACTTGGCATAGAATTTGATTGTGATGCATATGTACAGGGATTTTCGGGATATGGGATGATTTTGGAGATGGACTAGTTATCCACTTATGGTGCGATATTGGACAACGAGAGGAGAGTCGACAGGGTAGGGGCATGTAACAGACCGACTCTCGAGGTTTGTTGCGACCCGTAGGGGTCAGTCATGTTAAGCTTCCTTTATTTCCGTTATTCACCACTAGGGGAGTTAGGTTCAGTTCTAGTTGTTAGAGATTTCCCAAGCATTTTTTGAGGAGGTTAGGGGCTACCCTTAAGAGAGAGATCGACATTTAGGATCTATCTGAATGACAATGCTAAGCCAGTAGCATTGCCCATGAGACATATGGCTCCTAGGGAAAGGAAGGAGTTAAGTGTAACAACCTGCATATTTTACGACCGTGTATTTAAATATTTTATTTAAATATAGCATCGTTAGTCGGATTATAGTCCGAAAAGCTATTTTTTTGCAAACGGGTGAATTAGGACTCGAGGCCACCCCCATCGAGTTCAAAATGATGTTTGCGACCTTTTTGAATATAAACTTCGATATATTTGGAGTAGGGGAATTTTGCTACTTTTTCACTTGGGGGTTTGGTTTGGTTTCAGCCCATTAGACCCAAGCTTCACCCCCTCTTCTCTTCATTCCTTCATAATTTTCCTAATACACAAGATTTAGCAACAATGGAGAGAGGAATGGGAAATTAAAATGCCAAGCCCTAATCGTTTTTGCAAATTCAAATTCTAGCTCCAAATTCATAGAAGAAGCTTTGGTAAGCCTTCTCTTCATCTTCTCCAACTCGTTCTTTTTTCAATTTCAGAAATTCGTAAACCTAACTTAGGAAATGTTTCTCTTTTAAGCTTAGATTCAAGCTTGTTCGGTTGGAATTAAAGTGTGATTGTCCTTGCCATTTCTCTATAGCTTCTTCTTTATTTGTTTTAGCTTTAAAGGTGAGATTTTTATCTCACATCTATATCTATATCTATCTTTGTTGTTAGGTATGAATTCCTAACGCTTATTGATGATCATTTGCTTTTAATTTGAATTGGTTTTTATGAATATTCCAATTTTTAGTGTTTTGAAGTCAAAATCTTTAAAAATCATAACTTTGATGTTTGATCATGCTTTTGGTGATGCATCAATTAGCCTATAGGGCTGGGTTGTCGATTGGCGTAAACCTTTAGCTCCCGTTGCTCGTCCGATTGCAAATTGAGAGAGTTTGCACTTCAGTCAAAAATAGGTTAGGAATGCATGAAAACAGTGTTCAGTCCTGTGAACCCTCTGGATCAGTCGACTGAGCTGAAACCCGAGAATTTTAAGGGTCTATGTTCAGTCGACTGACTCAGTGAATCAGTCGACTGACCTGCTCCTATTTTTCCTGTTATGCCTATTCATGCCTATTTTGCTTAGTTTCCAAATTAAATCGATTCGTGTTTATCCGACTTATTGTTATCATTTATTATTGACTTTGATAACTTTTCCTTTTTGGGATATTTGAGAGTATCCATTTGATGGATTCGATATCGATTTATATGGATTTGATTCATTGCTGTGAATGTGAATTTTGGTGATTGATTGTTTCTACAATATTTTTGTGATTTGTCACTTTAAAAATATAAAGGTTTCAATACTAGTAGTAAATATTAAAACTTTTTCATCAAAGGGATTTCAACACTAGTTTATTACAAAGCTTTTTTCTTAAACCGTTTTCCAATCTACTAGTATATACAAACCTTTACCTCACTCGTATAAGAAATCTAATTAAACGACTTAGTAAAACAAGTGATATGAAACGCTTGCGTTCACTTCGTCGGTTAATTCTTGGACTTGTTTGGTTGAATCTCTTTTGACAATTTTTGAGCGGAGATTTACAATTTGTTAGTAAATGCTTAAGTTAAGCCAGTGCTTATAGGATATGAAGCTAAGCTCATTTATTTACTAGTTTAACGTAGTTGACACTTTTTAATGATCATTGATGATCATTTATGAGATTTAGACTGGTGAAAGGCTATGTTTCTTTGTCCACGTAGGGGACGGTACCTCGTTTTATTGAGTTTCATCTCATTTCTTTTATAGGCTAACAAACTATGTATTATTTGGAGCTTCGACTCAATTTTTGTGGGCTAGCGACCCATATTCTTTTATGGAGTTCGGTTCATCGGACATACCATTGTACTACGTCATTGTTCCGGCTTATCAGGATCAGTGGGCATACCGTTGTACTACGTCGTTGTTCTGAATTATTCGAGTTTCAGGTTCCTTGGGCGTACGATATTGCACTATGTCATTGCACTGACTCTATGGTTAGCGACCATGGGATAGCGTCCCATTTGTGATACACGTGTTGGTGACTTTTCATGCTCCCGTTTATGATTGGCCTCCCCCTTTTTGTGATTTCTGGATTTCTATTGATGATTTCTAGAATTTGTGTTCCACGAGCTTTTATGATTGGCATCGATATGATGTCGATATTTGTGACTTGGTGAATAAAACTAAAGAGTATGATGTTCTTTTGATCATTGAGAAGATTCTTATGATACTGATTGATCTCTGGTTGATTTTCAATTACATACTTATCATAGTATGGCTTATGGTTATCATACGTTTTTGTCATATCTCTTATTCTATATCATTTTATCTGATATTTATAGTCAGACTGATCCGTTTATTATTTTCTTATTAAATAATACTCGGGTCAGACCGAGATGTTGCAGGTGCTTTTGTTTGAATCCTTGTCGGGGGGAATTATATGATTTTTGGCTAACTACTTAGATTAGTAGTTTATTTTGTGTGTACTTTTGAGATATAGACTCCACGATGTATACTTATTCTTTTTTGTAGCACTTGTAACTATTCTTTTGTGATATTGTGGATCTTGATAGACCACTACTCTGATATACACTTTTATGTGTGATATTCATATCTGTTTCTTCCTTTCAGATATGAACTTTTGTGACTGATTTGTGTTATGGTATTTCTATATTTGTTTCCGAAGATTATATATACCCACTGTGTAGTAGCTTTGAGTTTGTGTCGGTATGTCGGGTTTCCTCTTGAGATGAAAAGTTATAATTTTATCTGGCATATCGGTAGTCGCACAAAGTAATTGTACAGATGGTCGCTCCTCAATAGCCTTATTCTCCATGCTAGTTGACGGCATTACCCCGTAGTGTCCTTGGCTAGCGTGGGTATAGAGGTGGGGCGTCACAACTTGGTATCAGAGCCAAACTTCGGAACAATGTAGAATAATTTAACAAGGACCATCGTCCTATGTCCATCTTAAGAGTCGTGCCTTAGGATTTTATTCTGGTCTTCGAACCGTTCTATCCTATTTTCTTTGTGACGCCTTGTTTTATCAATCATGATTGTTTGATAATTATTTTGTGAATAACCTTTTTCTTCTTTCTTTCTTTCTTAAAGAAGAGAAATAGTTAGACCTGGCCGTCGCAGCGCCGGTCAATCTAGTGCTACTCCCTAAGATGGAGTATTTATGTCTGCCCAGCAGCTTTTAGATCTCATGAAAAATGCTCAAGCCACCGGACCCATTCCAGAGCCTACTCACCCTAAGTCTAGATTTGCATGTTTGTGCAGTGACTATACCAACTTGGGTGGGAAGCCATTTAAGGGTTTCGAAAGCGTCATTCAAGTCCAAGCTTGGCTCAAAACATGCAATCGCATCTTTACTCGCATGAATCTTATTGATCTTCACCGTGTCCAAGTGGCTTCAAGTGTGCTCCAACAAAGAGCATTAGACTGGTACGAGCTTCTGATTTCTGAAATAAATAAAGCGGATCTTACTTGGGAGAAATTCTGGGAGCAATTCGAATTAAAGTTTGTGCTAGAAGCCGAGAAGGTGACATTGGCTCGTCGTTTCATTGACCTTGTGCAAGGTGAATCCTCCGCGGCAGATTATGTCGCATCCTTCGAGTCATTTTCTAAATAAAGGTTCGAATACATAAATACCTCATTGAAGAAGAACCAAAGATTTGTCTATGGCTTGAACAAAAATCTCAAGAATCCATTACTTCTAAAATTAGAAGTTTCTTTTGATCAACTCATTGATATTGCTTTTCGTCTTGAAGAGGTGGATAGGGAGAGCGATGTTGAAGTTGTGGGTGCCAAATCAAACTTCAACAAAAACAAGCAAAGGACTATTAAATTCAAAGGCCCTAATCTCAACAAGAAAGAAAAACAAGCATCTTCTGTAGCAAAGACTCCTACCCCTGGTAGTGGGCAATGCTACAATTGTGGTTCTAAAGACCATTATGCCAATAGATGTCTGAAACCTCTCTTTTGTCGCTATTGCAAAAGTTCGGGTCATCTTTTATCTTTATGTCCCAAACTTCAAGGCAAGAAGGAGGGAAAGTTAAATGTTGCACAAGCCCCTAGCAACATTTCTCGTGGTCAAGGTATTTCTCATTCTATCCTTGATGGAATTATTTTATTTCGTGATTAACCTATTCGAGTTCTTTTTGATACGGTTGCCTCCCATTCTTTTAATCAAAAGAACTTTTTGATGCTTTTTCTTTGAGTGTTGTTGCTTTAATGACTTGTTTGAGAATTGCGAATCCGTTCGGAGGATCCGCAACACTCAGTTTGCTCTGTGGTGATGTCGAGATTATTTTATGTGATTTTTCTTTCGTAGCTGATTTGCATGTCATGCGTTACTTAGGCTTCAGAATGATTTTGGGAATGGATTGGCTTAACCGTTGTGAAGCTCAAATCCTATGTCCTAAGTGAACTATTCATCTTCGACATACTTAATCTGTTAAGCAGATTTCTATTGTTCTTAAAGATTCAGATTCCAACTTGACAGCATCTTTATATTCTTTAAATCCTCACGATGACGACGATGATGATGAGGAAAATGTCATTTCTCTTATTCACGTTGTTCGTGAATTTTCCAACATATTTGAGCCCATTTTAGGAACACCTAAGCGAGCAATTGAGTTTAGAATTAATCTAATTCCCGGAGCTTTACCTATTACTCGTCCTCCTTATCGTATGTCCAATAAAGAAAATGAGGAGATGCGCAAACAATTATCCGAATTGGAGGTGAAGCAATTTACTCGCTCTAGTTCCTCTCCTTAGGGAGCTTCTGCTATTTTTGTGAAGAAATCCAATGGTACACTTAGGCTTTGCGTTGACTACCGCAAGCTTAATGATCTTACTATCAATAATAAATATCCTTTACCTCGGATTGATGATCTATTCGATCAACTTAGTGGTGCTAGAGTCTTTTCACAATTGGACTTGGCAACTGGTTTTCATCAGCTTCGTATTGCAGAGGATAGTATTCCTTTGACGTCGTTCCGTACTCGCTATGGATCTTATGAATAGCTTGTCATGCCATTTGGTCTAACGAATGCTCCGGCTTATTTCGTTGACCTTATGAATCGAGTTTTCAAAGATTTCCTCGATCGATTTGTTCTCATCTTTATTGATGATAGTCTTGTGTATTCAAAAACCGAGGAAGAGCATGAAAAGCATCTTCGGATTGTGTTGGAAACTCTTAGGAGCAATCAATTAAAAGAATTTTTTTCTAAATGTCATTTTTGGCAATCTCGTGTGAAGTTTCTTAGTCATATTATTTCCAAATTTGGAATTTCCATGGATCCTTCAAATATTGAAGCGATTCAAAGTTGAAAGAGACCGGAGAGTGTTATGGAAGTTCGCAGTTTTCTCGGATTGGCGGGCTACTACCGCCGTTTTATAAAAGACTTTCAAAAATTGTCATGCCTCTTACTAGCTTAACAAAGAAATGAGTTAAATACATTTGGTCGGACAAATGTGAAGCTTCTTTCTGAAATTAAAAGAACTCCTTTCCGATGCTCCTATTCTTGTTATTCCTAAAGGGAATCAAGATTTTATTATTTATGCCAATGCTAGTCGTGTTGGTTTGGGTGTCGTTCTTATGCAAGGAGAACGTGTTATTGCTTATGCTTCTAGGCAATTGAAGCCAGCCGAGACTAGATATGCCACTCATGATTTAGAGCTCAAGGCTATTGTTTTCACCCTTCGGATTTGGCGTCATTATCTTTTGGGAGAAAAATTTATTCTTTACACCTATCATAAATCTTTGAAGTATTTATTTTCTCAAAAGGAACTTAATTTACGTCAACAACGTTGGCTCAAGTTCCTTGCATCATATGACCTTGATATTCTTTATACTCCCGGAAAGGGGAATCGAGTTGCCGACGCACTTAGTCATAAGCAACAAGCGGTTGTTTCCATGATGATATCCGAATGGAACGATCTCGAGACTTTATCCACGTGTGAGATTCGAGATCGTGAATTCAATTTATGTGCATCTCTTATTTTATGTAGCCTTGAGGCTCATCCTCCTCTTTTGGACCGCATCGTTGAAGCTCAAAAGCTAGATCCCAGATTGGCTCTTCTTGGCTAAAATTTTAGGGATAAAATTGATATTGAAGGTTTGAAAGACTTTGATATTTATTCTCGTGGCGGCATTCGAAAATTTGGTAGACTTATCATGCCAAATATTAGTGGTCTTCGCAAAGACATTTTAGAAGATTCCCATTGTTCGAAATTTACCATTCATCCTGGTAGTAGGAAAATGTATGTGGATATGAAGTGACTTTATTATTGGGAGGGAATGAAATTTGATATCGCTAACTTCGTTAAGCGTTGCATGACTTGCCAACTCATTAAGGCCGAGCAATAAAGGCCCGGTGGGTTATTGCAACCGTTAGACATTCCAATTTGGAAATGGGATCATATTTTCATGGATTTCATCGACGGCCTTCCTCGTTCTCGTTCGGGTCATGATAGCTTATGGGTGATAGTTGATAGACTTACTAAATCCACCCATTTTATTCTCGTTCAGTCTAATCAGACCGTTCCTCTTTTGGCCAAACTCTTTATTAAAGAAATTTTCAAATTGCATAGAGTTCCTACTTCTATTGTTAGCGATTGTGATCCATTGTTTACTAGTGGATTTTGGAAGAGTATTCAAAAAGCATTAGGAATGAAGCTTAATTTTAGCACCGCTTATCACCCCCTGTCCGATGGACAAACCGAGCGTGTGAATCAAACTCTTGAAGATCTTCTTTGTGCGTGTGTTCTTGATTTTGGTGGAAGTTGGGAAGATCATATTTCTCTTGTTGAGTTTTTCTATAATAATAGCTTCCAATTAGTATTGTTATGGCACCTTTCGAGTCACTCTATGGAAGGCCATGCCGATCTCCTTCTTGTTGGCTTGAGGCCGGTGAGAAGCTGGTTTTAGGTCCAGATTTTATTCGTGATTCCACCGAAAAGATTGACCTTATTCGTCATAGGATGAAAGAAGCCCAAAGTAGACAAAAATCCTAGCCGATATCCGAAGAAGGAAATTGGAATTTTATGTAGGAGATTTTGTGTTTATTCGTGTTTCACCTATGAAAGGTGTTGTGCATTTCAGTCGATCAAGAAAATTAGCACCTCGATATATTGGTCCATTTCCCATCACCGAACGTATTGGTTCCGTGGCTTATCGCCTCTTATTACCGGCTAAGTTTTGTGCTATTCATGACCTGTTTCACGTTTCTCAACTACGGAAATGCCTTAGAGATTCCGATTCTATTCTTGAGCCTGGTGTTGTTGAAGAAATTAAAGTTTCGCCTAATTTGACTTATGAGAAAAATCCTATTCGTATTATTGCTTTGGAGGTAAAACGCCTTCGAAATGAAGATGTTCCTCTTGTGAAAGTTCAATGGTCCTCAAATCCTAAGGTTTGCTCTTGGGAATCTAGAAAATTCATTGAGCGAACACATCCAGACTTACTTTCTAGTGCTCTTTGAGGTGAACTTTTTATTTCAAATTTCTTTTGTATTGATATGCTTTTATGGGTGTTACTTTTTATTTTTCTTTTTAAATATTGCAAGGACGCAATTTCTTTAAGGAGGGGAGTCTGTAACAACCCGCATATTTTATGATTGTGTATTTAAATATAGCATCGTTAGTCGGATTATAGTCCGAAAAGATTTTTTTGCAAACGGTCGAATTAGGACTCGAGACCACCCCCATCGAGTTCAAGATGACGTTTGCGACCTTTTTGAGTATAAACTTCTATATGTTTGGAGTTAGGGGAATTTTGCTACTTTTTCACTTAGGGCTTTGGTTTGGTTTCAGCCCATTAGACCCAATCTTCACCCCATCTTCTCTTCATTCTTTCATAATTTTCCTAGTACTCAAGTTTTAGCAACAATAAAGAGAGGAATGGGAAATTAAAACTCCATGCCCTAATCATTTTTGCAAATTAAAATTCTAGCTCCAGATTCATAGAAGAAGCTTTGGTAAGCCTTCTCTTCATCTTTTCCAACTCATTCTCTTTTCAATTTCAGAAGTTCCTAAACCAAACTTAGGAAATGTTTCTCTTTTAATTTTAGATTCAAGCTTGTTGGGTTGGAATTGAAGTGTGGTTGTCCTTGCCATTGCTCAATAGCTTCTTCTTCATTTGTTTTGGGTTCAAATGTGAGATTTTTATCTCGTATCTATGTCTATATCTATCTTTGTTGTTGGGTATGAACTCCTAACACTTATTGATGATCATTTGCTTTTGATTTGAATTGGTTTTTATGAATATTCCAATTTTTAGTGTTTTGAAGTCAAAATCATTAAAAATCATAACTTTGATGTTTGATCACGCTTTTGGTGATGCATCGAGGAGCCTATAGGGCTGGGTTGTCGATTGGCGTAAACCCTTAGCGCCTGCTACTCGTCCGATTACAAATTGAGAGAGTTTGCACTTCAATTAAAAATAGGTTAGGAATGCAGGAAAACAGTGTTTAGTCGACTGAACCCTCTGGGTCAGTCGACTGAGCTGAAACCAGATAATTTTCAGGGTCTGTGTTCGGTCGACTGACTCAGTGAATCAGTCGACTGACCTGCTCCTGTTTTTCCTGTTATGCCTATTTATGCCTATTTTTCTTAGTTTCCAAATTAAATCGATTCGTGTTTATCCGACTTATTGTTATCATTTATTATTGACTTTGATAACTTTTCCTTTTTGGGATATTTGAGAGTATCCATTTTATGGATTCGATATCAATTTATATGGATTTGATTCATGGCTGTGAACGTGAATTTTGGTGATTGATTATTTCTACAATCTTTTTTGTGATTTGTCACTTTAAAAATATAAAGATTTCAATACTAGTAGTAAATACTAAAACTTTTTCATCAAAGCGATTTCAACACTATTTTATTACAAAGCTCTTTTCTTAAACTGATTTCCAATCTTCTAGTATATACAAACCTTTACCTCACTCGTATGAGAAATCTAATTAAAAGAATTAGTAAAACAAGTGGTACGAAACGCTTGCGTTCACTTCGTCGGTTAATTCTTCGACTTGTTCGCTTGAATCTCTTGTGACAATTTTTGTGTGGAGATTTACAATTTGTTAGTAAATGCTTAAGTTAAGCCAGTGGTTATGGGACATGAAGCTAAGCTCATTTATTTACTAGCTCAATGTAGTTGAATTTTTTTGATGATCATTGATGATCATTTATGAGATTTGGACTAGCGAAGGGCTATGTTTCTTTGTCCACGTAGGGGACAGTACCTCGTCTTATTGAGTTTCGTCTCATTCCTTTTATAGGCTAACGACCTATGTATTATTTGGAGCTTCGACTCAATTTTTGTGGGCTAGCGACCCATATTCTTTTATGGAGTTCGGTTCATTGGACGTACCTTTGTATTGCGTCGTTGTTCCGGCTTATCAGGAACAACGGGCGTACCTTTGTACTTCGTTGTTGTTTCGAATTATTCGAGTTTCAGGTTCCTCGGGCGTACCGATATTGTACTACGTTGTTGCACCGGCTCTATGGTTAGTGACCAAGGGATAGCGTCCCGTTTGTGATATACGTGTTGGTGAGTTTTCATGCTCCCATTTATCATAGGCCTCCCCTTTTTGTGATATCTGGATTTCTATTGATGATTTCTAGAATTTATGTTCCACCAGCTTTTATGATTGGCATCGATATGATGTCGATATTTGTGACTTAGTGAATAAAACTAAAGAGTATGACATTCTTTTGTTCTTTGAGAAGATTCTTGTGATATTGATTGATCTCTGGTTGATTTTCAATTACATACCTATCATAGCATGGCTTTATGGTTACCATACGTTTTTGTCATATCTTTTATTCTATATCATTTTATCTGATATTTATAGTCAGACTGATCCGTTTATTATTTTCTTATTAAATAATACTCGGGTCAGACCCGAGATGTTGCAGGTGCTTCTGTTTGACTCTTTGTTGAGGAGAATTATCTGACTTTTGTTTAACTACATAGATTAGTAGTTTATTTTGTGTATACATTTGAGATATAGACTCCATGATGTATACTTATTCTTCTGTGTAGCACTTGTAACTATTCTTTTGTGATATTGTGGACCTTGATAGACCACTACTCTGATATACATTTTATGTGTAATATTCATATCTTTTTCCGCCTTTGAGATATGAACTTCTGTGACTGATTTGTGTTATGATATTTCTATATTTGTTTCCGAAGATTATATATAGCCACTATGTAGTAGCTTTGAGTTTGTATCGGTATATCGGATTTCCTCTTGAGATGAAAAGTTATATTATTATCTGGCATATCGATAGTCGCACAAAGTAATTATACAGATGGTCGCTCGTTAATAGACTTATTCTCCATGCTAGTTGACGGCATTACCCCGTAGTGTCCTTGGCTAGCGTGGGTATGGAGGTGGGGCGTCACATTAAGTAAGCAGATTAGCGAGCTATTAGAGGAAGGCTTCATCAAACAGAGCATATTTGAGCAGAGAGCGCCAGTCCTCTTCGTTACAAAGGCAAATGGTTCCCTTCGACTTTGTGTAGACTATAGAGAGTTGAATAAGCTCACCAAGAAGAACCGTTACCCATTTCCTAGGATAGATGATCTTTTTGATCAGTTGGTTGGCTCTTTGGTATTTTCTCATCTTGACTTATCCACTGGATTTCATCAGCTTAAGGTCGTTGACAATAGTATCGATAAGACATTATTTAAGATACCTTATGGATTCTTTGAGTGGTTGGTTATGCCATTTGGACTGACCAATGCCCCAGCCTATTTTGTAGATCTAATGAGCCATGTTTTTCAAAATGTCCTAAAAAAGTTTGTTGTAGTGTTTGTGGTAGACATTCTGATGTTTTCCAAGAGCATGGAAGAGCATGCTATTCATCTTGAGGAGGTTCTTGTACACTTTGTGTTCATCTCTTGAAAGCAAAATTCTCGAAGTGTCACTTTTGGCATGAAGAGGTGTGTTTCTTGGGGCATGTAGTCGCAAGAGAAGGTCTAGCTGTAGATTCCGCTAAGTTAGTAGCGATAAAAGATTGGAAGAGCCCTAAGAACGCTACCGAAGTTAGAAGCTTCCTAGGTTTGGCTGGTTATTATAGGAAGTTTATCAGAGATTTTGCTAGATTTCAGCACCGCTTACTCGTCTCACTAAGAAGAATGCGACATTCGTATGGGTCATTGATTTTGAGGATTCCTTCACGATACTAAAGAGGGCCCTTACTAGTGCACTAGTGTTAGTTTTACCGGACAGAGCTAAGCCTTTTACAGTATACATTGATGCTTAGCCTTGGAGTAATATTGATCCAAGAGAGGAAGGTAGTATGCTATGGGAGTAGACAGTTGAGTACTCATGAGAAGAACTACCCCACCCATGATTTGGAGCTGGCTTCTTTTGTTTTCGTGCTCAAGTCTTGGAGACATTACTTGCTAGGAGAGAGGTTTGAGCGTTTCACTGATCGTAAATCAATGAAGTATCTATTCTCACAAAAGGATTTAAACTTGAGGCAGCAGCGTTGGATGGAGTTTCTAGCATCATATGACTTTAAGATAGCTTACACCCTTGGCAAGGGGAATGTGGTTGCAGATGCATTAAGTAGGAAGAGAATAACCCTTAGCCTAATGTTCATAGAGTGGAAAAGCCTAGAGTTTATTTCCACCTTTGATTTTAAGCCCTCTACAGACATCACTCCTTGATTATTGGCAGCACTTGAGGTTAAGCCTACCGTCATAGATCAGACTAGCTCAAGGCAGCGAGAGGATTCAAAGCTTGTGAATATTCGGGATAGGATTAGCAGAGGAGATGTCTCTAGATATCTCCAACACTATTACATCGATGGTGAAGGGTGGTTAATGAGAGATGGAAGACTTTATATCCCTGCATTACTGATTTGATGAGTGTAGTTCTAGCAGAGGCACACCATTCTCAGATGATTATTCATCCAGGTGTTGATAAGATGTATACGGATATGAAAAGAGTGTTTTATTAGAGTGGCATGAAGAAGGATGTAGAAGAGTTTGTGGCTAAGTGTCGTGTGTGCCGAAGGGTTAAGCTGGAGCAGCAGAGGCCTGGGGGATTGCTTCGACCATCAGATGTACCCGAATGAAAGTGGAATAGTGTTTTGATGGACTCCATAGATAGTTTACCCCAATCTAGGATGGGGAATACCAGTATTTAGGTGATTGCATATCGTTTGACTAAGCGCGCCCACTTCATTCCGGTCAAGAGTAAGAGGGCAGCACCTTATTTGGCATCCATATACATCCGTGAGATAGTCCGACGTCATGGAGTCACCTCTAGTATGGTGAGCGACAGAGACATTATCTATACTAGTGAATTTTGGAGCAGCTTGCTAGAGGCTTTAAGGACAAAGCTTAGATTGAGTACAGCCTATCACCCTTAAACAGATGGCCAAACAGAGAGAGTTAATAGAGTTCTTGAGGATTTGTTGAGGATGTCCTAAATAAGTTCGTTGCAGTGTTTGTGGTCGACATTTACATATGTATTTATCTCTCAAGTCTATTTGGGTTTACTTAATTTTCCAGATTTAGTTTATACATATGTCATATAAATTTTATTATTATATAACTTTTATAATTCATATTAATTATATGATAGTCATACGTATAATATGTCATTAATTAAATCTTATCTAATTAATTTTGATCAGTTTACTCTTTAATTAATTTTAAATTAATATTTCGATATAACTTTTATATTCGACATATCTACTATAAGATTTAGAGTGTATACTATAACCTTTATAGTGTAACACACATATATCATATATACGTGTGTGTTTTATTTAATTAGTTAACCTTAATTAATTTATTCAATTAAATTTTTTTATTAAAATTTATTAATTTCAAAATTTGTCTTGTTTACATACATGTATACATATGTTATTTTAAACATTTTAAAACAACATAACATATATCAACACGTATAATACATGCATATATGCATTAATTAATTAACATGTTTAATTTATTTATTTTATTAATCTTATTAATAAATTTAAAATTTGAAATTATTATATAAATATTTTCAAATGTTATGAAAATATCATTACCTTTCAAACATTTTGAAAACTTATATAGTAATTTAATTTTTATAATAAACATGTTTTATTTTAAAATTTAAATTTAAAATCATTAACATTAATTTTCAAAACGATTTTGAAAATTATGTTAGAACCTCAGTTGTTGGATTTTAATGACAACAACTATACAATTATGTCAAAAAATCACTAAGCTAATTTGCAGGTACATGAGCATCAAAAAGAGATAAACAAATACGTTCAAAATGAAGATTCACAGTATAAAAGGATGAAAGTATGTATATGGAGATACAAGAAGAGATATACACGATAGAGACAAGACGAAGTGACAAACTGAGTATTATTAGTCATATAGTGTCATGTCTAGAGCTTACAAATGTTAAAATCTTCTACAAATTGTATATACACATATACACTCATATTTTAAATGAAAAATGAAGTTTTCAAAAAATTGCATGGAGCAGAGCTCGAACCGGGTCATTAGTTTAGAAGGCAAGTGCTCTAACCAAATAAGCTATGTTAATCTTTGTTACAGATTAAATTCAAACGTCTGAATAACTTCATTCAGACGTCTGAATGTTGAAACTAGAATATTGTTTTACAATATTCAGACGTCTGAATGAAAATATCCAAACGTCTGAATAAGGCCAGAAATAGCTTATTTCCTTGCTGTTTGCATTTTAACTTAATTCAGAAGTCTGAATTATTCGGTTCAGAAGTCTGAATATTGTTTAGTGCAAATTCAGAAGTCTGAATTATTCAATTCAGAAGTCTGAATATTGTTTAGTGGAAATTCAAAAGTTTGAATTATTCAATTCAGAAGTCTGAATATCTACAACGGCTATATTTTCAAATAGGCACTTCCTTTCGTGAAGAGATGCGTGCTTCATTTCAATATATATGACCACATCTCTTCATGATAACTCTTTACGAAAAAATGCACCTATTTATAATCTATATAAACACATTAGAATCATGTTTCCATAAGAGAATTCAATTTATTCTTACTCTACTCTCATATTCTTTCATTTTAATACTCTTGTGCATTCAATTTCATATAAATTCATTCTATTACTTCCTTACTCTTCACGTATTCATATATATATATATATATATATATATATATATATATATATCATAAAGGATAAGATTATAGGAAGATTGTACTTACTTTACTTATCAGTGTTATTTAAGAACACATTACAGTCAGATACTTTTGTTATTTGTAAAGAAGTCCTGTTTAGTTGCTCAGGCAGTTGAAGTCCTATTCGGTTGCTTAGGCGGATGAAGTCCTGCTCGCTTGCTCAGGCAGTGTAAACCTGTTCCTCCGGGTTTAGTGATGGTTGTTATAGTTGAAATTCCAGAAGGAGTCTGGGACTGAACGTAGAACGGGAAGTTCGAACCAGTATAAAAATTCCTGGTATGCTTGTTTTATTTTTATTTACTTTGCTATTATCATCTGTTTTCGCATTTAGAATTAATTATATTCCATATTACGCGGTCCTATGTAATAACTAGCCTTATTAGTTACTTTCATTTGGTATCGGAGTTAGGCATCTTATAACCGTTACAAAGTTATCTGATATCTTGCTAATATGGAAAACAAACTAGCACTTCCAATAACATCATCAATAACACTAGCTTTATTGAAGGTCAATCCACTACACGACCTCCATTTTTTAATGGTCTAAACTATAATTATTGGGCAACTCTTATGAGAATCTTTATGCAATCAAATAGCTTTGAATCATGAAATATTACACAAAATGAATACACTCTTCCTACAGGAGAATACTCCACTTGGTCAAACACTCAAAAATTAGATGTTACTGCCAATGCTAAAGCTATGAACATGTTATTCTGTGCACTAAATAGAAATGAATTTAATCGTGTTAGCATGTGTCAAACTGCTTATGAAATTTGGAGAACACTTAAAATCACTTATGAAGGAACTAACAAAGTCAACAAAGCAAAATCTCCATGCTAAAAAATCAGTTTCAAAACTTTAGAATGAAACAAATGAATCCATTAATGATATGTGCTCTAGATTTCAAGATATCTATCATTCACTATTAGGATTAGGAGAAAATACACTGATTTTGATATTGTATCAAAAATCCTAAACTCTTTAACGGATGAATGGGAAAGAAAAGTCTTGGCCATTGAAGAAGCTAATGACCTCTCTACCATAAAACCTGAAGGTTAATAGGAAATCTAATGTCATATGAAGTGAATTTGCCGGAAAAATGAGTACATGCACAAGACAAAAAGTGCATTGCTTTCCATGCTGAAGAAGAAAAAGATGAAGATTCAGATGAAGAAGATCTAGCATTTATTGCCAAAAATTTCAAAAAATTCTTGAAATTCCGGAAAAACAACAGAAATAATGGAAAACAGAACTTTCAAAACAAACCATCATCTTCAGTTCTAAAATGTTTTAATTGTCACAAGAAAGGTCATATGCAGAAAGAATGTACAGAATTGAAGAAAAATCACTTCAATTAGGGCAGAAAAGATAAGAAAAAGAAAGCATTCTTTGTTACATGGGATGATCCAGATACCTCTTCATCAGATAGCAACAGTGATAGTGAAAACGAGCAAGCAAATGTTTGCTTTATGGCTAATGAAAATGAGGTTAGTGATTTTACTTCTGATGATATGATAGAGATAAACTCGGAGCTAGTTGACACTCTAAAAAAACTGAAAAGAAAACATAAGGAGACTCTTGAGGTTCAAAACAAAGCAGAATTCGAAAGAGATATGCTCAAAGATGAGAAGAAAATACTAGAGGAAGAATTTGAAAAATTACAAAAATCATTTTCTAATATTAATTCTCAACTCACTCTTTTAAGTCAAGAAATTGATACTCAAAAGGAAAAGAATGATGCTCTTGTTTCTGAAAATCATGAACTAAAAACTAAATTAAAATTGTTGAGTTAGATAACACTAGTCTCAAAACTAAGCTTGATGACGTTACTAAAAATATTTCCAATTTTTGATAAAGAGAGAGAAAATTTATCCAGGATTATTAAAAATTCTCAATCTACTTCAAATAAGAAGAGATTAGGTTATGTTAAGAATTCAAAAGCTCACAATGATAAAAGTGGTTTAGGATATAATAAAACTGATCGTAGAAATAGCACTAGATATGCTTTCATGTATAGTAAAAATGTTAGTGCTATTACTAATATTCGAGTAAAGTCTAAATCAAATTTTTATAGAAATTCAAATACTGCTATGACCAATAATGTTTATAATTTCTCCAGAAATACAAAATCATTGACCAAAAATATGAATAAAAATTATCTAAGTATTTGGGTTCCTATTAATTGGAAAAATAAAGATAAATACATTGATGATTATTTTGATATGGTAGTTAATAATGAAAATTATATTTATAAAGGTTCAACCACACAAAATGGGTATGGTTTCCTAAGACCTAAACCCCTGGACCCTAACAAAATAAGTGGGTACCGAAAATGATTATCATTTTTTGCAATTACTCGGAGAAACAAAAGGAAAAGGATAGATTTTGTAATTTTAAAGAATGTTCCATACGTACTTACAATGAAATATGGACTTCAGCAAATATGGTAAAATCTATTTTATTTTTTCCTCCACAATTAATATTGAGTTTATCCCACTATTTACAAGATATTTTATAAAATTTATTATGTTCCCTTATTCTTTTTGATAATGACAAAGGAGGAGAAATTCATATGCATATTTTATAGAGGGAGATATTATACATAGGTGGAGATGTTATACTTAAGGGGAATTTTAAACAAATTAATATTTTTTTATATATATCGAATGATTTTTTTTTAAATTGTATAGTTGTCATCATCAAAAAGGGGAAGAATGTTAGAACCTCAAATGTTGGATTTTAATGACAATAACTATAATTATGTCAAAGAATCTCCAAGCTAATTGTAATGCGCCGCCTTTTTGCACGCTTTAAATCGACGATAAACCACACACGTCAGACTTAAACCATACAGAAGGGCGGATTGTTATGGGGTAAATAAGAAAAAGCAGAGGAGTACAAAGAAAAAAATAGAATCTTGCAGCGGAACGATAAAATATAATAATAAAATATACAGTTCATGAAGCTGTTTTAAAAAAACATTTGATTATACTTATACAATATATATATCAGAGTTATACATACCATAGAATATCAATAATGCAGCGGAATACAATAGTGTAGTGGAATAATATAGTAGATAATAGTACTACTAATCGTCGTCTTCTTCCTCCAGAATAAAATCTTCATATCCTGAAATGCTTGGACTGACCCGAGCGAATTGAAAAGACAAAACACTCGAGTCAGAACTAAAAGATCTTATGTAAGTTAAATTAATAGAAGTAAATATGAGTGCAGTAACTCAAGAGATGCTCGAGATTTACATCTCTTAAGGATCCGTTAAACTATTTACTATGTAGTATATTTCACTATTATAATTGCGTCTAATTGTAAATAAACTTACTTTTAAATAGCATTAAGGGGTTATCCATATAGCCCTTAACACAAATAATGCCAATAGTCTATACAGTGCCTTCATATCCCTTGATCGGGAGACTACGAGAAGACACTCCATAGGTATGACACAAATAGAAACTCGTAGTAAAGACTCGGTATGGTGGGTGACACGGCACAACTAGGCGATGCTAGGGTAGATATACCAATTGCTATCCGGACTGGTGGTAACGCGTAGCAGCTACTACCGTCCACCTTGAACAACACCCCCAAAATCAAAAACAAAATTGGCCACCGAATCAATCCAAAAGTCAGAGTGTAATATCGAAGGAGTGCGTCCGATCAGAGGAATGACGTCATTGGCTCGAGAATCGCTCCTATTTTAGCCACCTTATGCCAGCTCACGGGAGTCGGGTCCATGTATTTACCTCAAAGGAAATGCCGCCACCAGCCTACTTCATTCTGGAATCTCCACCGCATACAAGGTTGTTAAAGTGGTTTTCGGAGTTGGCCGAGAGTATGACAACTTCCGATTCCGGTCTCTTTAACAACCAAACGTTGTTGTAACACCGCGGTCTTTCCAAAATAGTTTATACTTTTAAAACCAGAATAAATATCCATTTCAAAACCATATAAATACGATATCATTTCTATTTTAGAAACCAAATCAATATGATATCATTTTATTTCAAATATATCTTTTTCCAAAAATCATAGCACTTTCAAATTTATATACCTTGGAACTAACATTCGAAATTATACACTTTTAAAAACATCGTACTTTGAAATTCATACTTAGAAACATTTCAATTTCGATAAAACATTTCAATTTCGATATATTTCAAGGCTTTAATATTCCAAAATTCCAAAACTAAATTGGATAATCTAGATTCTAAAATCAAATCTTCTATTATTTAGTTTTGAAATAATTTACATAATAAATCCATTTTAATTTTAAACAACACAAATTTCAAATACTAAATATTTTCTTCAATTCATTTATACTTGAAATATTCATTTTATTCACCTAGACCCAAAAATCCAATTATAATAATTATACCTTTAAAATTTTCAATTTAATAAATTCCACATCAACCTTTTAGAGTTTAATTCTTAAATAAATTCAGTTCCAAATAAATCTCCAATTTATCTCCCAACCTAAATTTACTTAAATCATTATACTCTCTATATTAAATTAAAATTAAAATTAAAAAATTACTCATATTTATTTTACTAAAAATCAAACTCTATTATTATCAAACTAAATTTTTATTTAACAAAATTATACATAGCTTAAATTCATGCATTTTAATAATATTTATATAATATCAAAAATCAATATTCATTAAACCCTATTATATAAAATAATCAAACTTTATTATTAGGCTTATTTTATATTTCAAGCCTATTTATATATAGCTAAAATCCATAATAAATTTGACGTTTATAAACATCTAAAATCAATTATTTATATAATCCATATATTTCTTTAAAAACCATAGAAATCATTTTCGAATTATTTATATATATAGACCACGGTGTCTGTATAAATTTTTCTACCCTATGGTCAAGTGATACGGATATTTATCATTTCAATCCGCAATTTAAAAATAAAAATTACAGTTATATATCATTTCAAACTGCAATCTCGAATGAGATGAAAATGCATAATAACTTGCAGTTTATAACAATATAAAATACAGCATCCATTCATCCAATATCAACCATCAACCATTTATCGCAATCATCATCAAATTCAAACAATAGCATCAATAAGAGCAGATTATAAACATCAAGTATTAAATAGCAGTTTATATTCAATCATAAATTAAATAACTGTTTAACTAGCAGTTTATATGCAATGAATAATTAATTAACAATTTAACTGGCAGTTTAAATGCAATGAATAAATTAAATAGCAATTTAATTTAAATAAATGAAGTTAACTGAGAGATGATTTAAAAATATGCCAAACAACCATAAATCAATTTTAAATCACATCATATATCAATTTAACAAACATAAGAAATTTTAGAAGTTGTGAGTGGGTTAAAACACTCACCTTTTGAATTTAAATTGAATTTAAATTCAATTTAAATCCAAAAATTTGACAGTCCCAGAATTCGTCCAAACCAGCGTCAAAATCTCCGGAATTTCAATACGATCACTTTCATTCTTGCCACGTCATCCATCATTTGCACGCGCCTGTACCTCCTCACGCACAGTAAACAAACGCGTCTTCCTCCAAGCCACCAAACCACGCACAAGCTTACGCGTGCGAACATCACAACGTCGCCTCTAACCCCCTATCTGTCGCGCGTGACCACCACCGTCGAAGACGCCAGATGCACGCGAGCCTCACATGATGATCGACGCACCAAATTTTTTCCTTGCCGTCGCTATAGGTTCAACCCTAATGAATTTTAGCGAGCAATCCGACCATCAAAACGACGAACAAACCATATAGATGCGCTCCCCTTCGTCCTCTCTTCGAAACCGAGAAACAATTTTACGATCCGACACCGTTGGCCGACGCGCGATGAATAGCTGAGAATTGATTGGCGAATTCTGGGCAACCAGTGAGTCGATTCGAAAAAAGAATAATACTAGAAGATTATGCTCACTGAGAGCTTCAACATATATATTTTTCTGAATTTTTCAGAGGATTTTGAAATTTCATCTTTGGATTTGATTTGGGATTGAAATTGGAATTAGGGTTTGTCTGCCATTGAAGTGAGGAGGTGAATAGAACGTATAGAAATGAGGAACAAAGGCTACTAGGGTTTATAGTAGGGTATATATAGACAGGTTTGACATTTTAATGGATGGATAAGATAGATTTACACGCCAACGCCAAAGTGGCCCAAAAAGCCCGTTTCAACTCCGGAATGAAATTGGGTAAATCCATATGTCAAAATAGATGTTTTTAAATATTTTAAACGCGATGGAAAAAGTTTCAAGTCCAAATTCCATCGTATGAAGAAGTTATGCCCAAATCAATATTTTTAAAATTGATTTCAATTTCATAAATTTTAGGGCGTTTCGAGTCAGTACGATCAAACGACCAGTCCAATCGATACGAAACTTGAAATCCTAAAATAATTCACTGTTACAGATCCGATGAAACTTGTTTCGTCGAAATCCGAGTTAGTGGCCAAAATGGCTATTTTTATATTAATTAAATTAATTTAAAATAAATTAATTAAATCGAAGTTCCTATTTAAATTCTGAAATTGACAATCTTTATCACTTTACAATTTTAAATCATTTATACAAAATTTTAAACACGTTTAGATGTCAATCTAAAGTTGATTAGTGTATTAATTGCAATGTCAAATCTTTAATTTCATTATATTCAAAATTATAAATTAAATTTCCAAAAATTCTATTAAACTAAATAAATTAATGATTATTCCATCCATAAATTTCAAATAGATGGATTAAATATTGGACCTAGAATCTATTATCTTAATATTCTTAGATTTCACTTAAATCTCTATTAATGAAATATTTAGATGTTTAAATTCATTTGTTTTCAATTTAATAAATCCAGTTATATATAATTACTTACAATACATTGCTTTAAACTTGATTTCAATCCTTCCATTCTATATTAAACCTTTCTATAATCATAGTTAATATCTATTTTACATTCATTACATTAGTGCCCTCATTCTCTCCTTTATTTTTTGACTTTCATATTTCCATTTACTATATTTTGGTCAGTTTCACACGTTATTTGAAATTAAAGTCTCAATTAAACTTATCTATTTTGATTTCATTCCTATATTACATCACTTATTATTTTACAAATAAACAACATTTCAATTCATCATATTTCCTTCATATCTGGTGACTATTGCCTTAAATTCTCATTAATATACATTAAGGTACATTAAATTCTAATTGACTCCCATCTTAATTATTACAATAATTACTATCCTTACTTCCAATTTCAAAAATTCAGAAATTACCAATTTTATTTTCAATAATCCCATTCAATAGCCTTTCCATTCTATTATTCAATCAAATTGCCCTATTATGGATAATATTACATTATTGAATCAGTTATCAATTTATGAGAAGAATTATTATAGGCTTACTCTTATTACATTAACAATTACCATCTTATTCCAATTTCCAATTAACATAAAAATAGATTTCATTCATTTATAAATAAATTCATTTATTATGGATTTCCTTCCAATTAATTTAAAATTGATTTCTATAAATTGATTTGATTTAATTGCCAAATATATATACATTAATTAGTATTAAATATCCTCAATAATTTATTTACTTTGTTTCCAACTTCTATTTCATCAATTACTGCCTTAAAATAAACTTACGCTTCTCTTCAATTTACATTCACCTTTCCGTTATAAATTTGGTAACCAAGTTGTAACGATCCAGGATTTTGACCATATTATTATAATAAGAATTTAATCTAATTAAATAAAATACAAGTTTTTCATTTATAAACAAATAAGGTTTTTAGGCATTTTCCAGTTATATATGTGCTTGTGAAGGAAATTTTAATTTAAAATTTTAAAATAGATTCTTTCAACAATATTTGAAATAAAACATGTCTTACTCAATTAAATTAAAGGCTCTATATTAATGACATTTAATATCATACATATATGAATGTAGTCTATGATAATAATAATATTTAAAATAACATAATTCTATTCATATTAAATATAAATATAAAATATATTAATGCAAATATAAGTTATGAATCAAATATTTGGAAGTTAAACTCTTAATAAAAATAAAATTAAGAAGTTATTCTAACAACAACTTATATGATTAAAATAAAATAAATCTTATAAATATTGAACCTAAGTATAACATAAAAATATGGTTATAAACATAAGTGTAGACATAAGGAAACCATAATATTAATATAAGTGTAAAATAAACAAGTGAATCAAGTACTTGATAGTTTAAGTGTAGAATAGAAGCAAGTATATAAAATAAATGGATAGTTTTGTAACATGAAATCAGATAAGTATAAGTAATAACTGACAAATATATATGTATTGTTCAAGCTAGAAAAGATAATAAAGACAAAAGCTTTAAAGAAAAATCTTTGTACAAATATACATATCAGCAAAATATTATTAGGTGTAGACATATTTGAAGACCATTTCATTAAATGCTTTCATCTCAGCACCACAAACATCTATTCAGCCGAATATTTGAAAGTATTATCTCAGATTTATAGTAATTAAACCTAAAATTTTGTCTGATCAAATAAGTAAGGCTTGTACTAGAAGCTGATATCCCTATTCAAGCTATTCTTTTGTATAAGCATCATATTATCTGGTTCGTTTATAAAAACTTAGTAAACCTGAAGAAAAAAAATATAAATAAACATCTTCCTGTTTAAACTCAAGCAAATTCAACAAGGTGGTGAAAGTTTCTGTAACAACCCGCATATTTATCGATTTTTATATTTAAATATTTTATTTAAATATTTTATCGTCAGTCGGATTTTAGTCCGAAAAGCTACTTTTTGCATACGGTCGAATTAGGGCTCGGGACCACTCCCATTGAGTTTAAAATGCCATTTGCGACCTTTTTGAATATAAGCTTCGATATGTTTGGAGAAAGTTGATTTTTGCTACTTTTCACTTTGGGTTTGATTTGGGCTCAGCCCTATGTTAACTTATGCTCAAATCTGAGCCACTCTTCCCCACTCACCCTCATTCTCTTCTCATTTCAGTTTTTAGAGTATTAATGGTGGGAGAGATTGGAAGTTAAAACTCCAAAACCCTAGTTTCCCTTGCAAATCAAATTCCTAGCTCCAAACTCAAGAAGAACCCATTGGTAAGCTTCTCTTCTTCTTCTCCAACTTATTCTCTTACCAATTTCAGAAATTCCTAAACCTATATTTGGGAATGTTCTTGTTTTTGAGCTTAGATTCAAGATCAATTGGGTTGTGTTGAAGAGAGGTTGATTCTCCATTTGCTTTCAAGCTTCTTCTTGTTCGATTTTGTGAAAAGGTGAGATTTTTATCTCACATCTATGACTATAATTATCTTTGGTTGTTGGGTATGAATTCCTAACACTTATTCATGTGCATTTGCTCTTGATTTGGATTGGTTTTGTGAATATTCCAATTTTTGGGTTTTTAAACCAAATTTGTGTGAAAATCCTTTTATGGATTTTTGATCATGCTTTTGGTGATGCATCGAGGAGCATATAAGGCCGGGTTGCCGATTGGCATAAACCCTTAGAGCCAATGTTCGTCCGGTTGCATTTCGGAAGAGTTTGCTCTTCATTTGAATAAGGCTGAAAAACAGCCCAGGCATGATTCAGTCGACTGAAAACTCTGTTCAGTCGACTGAACCTGAAACCTGAGAGTTTCCAGGCATGATTCAGTCGACTGAAAAACTCTGCACAGTCGACTGAAACTGGAAACAGAAAGTTTCCTGAACCTGGAAAATTTCCATGTACAGGGTCAGTCGACTGAAAATCTCTGTTCAATCGACTGAACCTGCTGTTTGAGTCCAATTTGCCTTTTTGGATTGAAACTCTAATTTAAATCGATTCATGATAATCCTATTTGTTGTTATCATCTATTATGACTTTGATGACTCTTTTTAGGGATTTTTGAAATATCCATTTCGATGGATCCTTTATCGATTTCGTTGGATTTTATTCACGTCTTCGTATGTGAATTTTTGTGATTGATTGTTCTTACAATCTTCTTTGTGATTTGTCACTTTAAAAATATAAAGCTTTTCTATACTAGTAGTAAATATCAAAACTCTTTCCTCAAACGATTTCAATACTATTTTAATACCAAATTCGTTTATAAAACCTTTTTCCAATCTATTAGTATATACAAACCTTTACCTCACTCGTACGAGAAATCTAATTAAACGGCTTAGTGAAACAAGTGGTATGAAACGCTTGCGTTTACTTTGTCGGTTAATTCTTGGACTTGTTCGGTTGAACCTCTTGTGACAATTTTCTAGTGGAGATTTACAGTTTGTTCGTAAATATTTAAGTTAAGCAAGTGGTTATGGGACATGAGGCTAAACTCATATATTTACTAGCTTAGTGTAATCGACACTTCTCGCTGATCATGACGATCATTTTTGTGATTTAGACTAGCAATGTGCGATGTCTCTTTGTCTGCGAGGGAGACTAAACCACGTTTTGTGGAGTTTCCACTCAATTTGTGATGGGGTAGCAACCCATGGTCTTCGGGCCGTTTGTGGAGCTTCGGCTCAATTTGTGATGGTTAGCGACCATGGAATTAGTGTTCCGTTTGTGATACACGTGTTGGTGAGCTTTATGCTCCCGTTTGTGATAGGCCTCCCCCCTTTTTTGTGATTTCTGGATTTCTCGTGTAGATTTCTAGAATTTGTGTTTCACCAATTTTTCGTGATTTCCATTGATAAGTCTTATCGATATTTGTGCATTGGTGAATTTGTGTGTCATTGACTTTTGTGATTTCTGGATTTCTTGTGTAGTCTTCTGGAATTTGTGCCTCATTGACTTTTGCGATTGACCTTGATATTATCGTCAATATTTGTGGTTTGATGAACGAAATAAAGAGTATGACACTTCTTGGATTCTTGTGTAGATTTTGTGATATTGATTAATCTCTTGTTGATTATCAACTACTTATATATCATAGCTTGGCCTTGTGATTATTATGTGTTTAGTCATAACTCTGATTCTATATCGTTTCCTCTGATATCTATAGTTAGACTGATCCGTTTATTATTTTCTTATTAAATAATACTCGGGTCAGACCGAGATGTTACAGGTGCTTCTGCTTGACTTCTCTCTTGGGATTGATTTCTCTTGCTTTTGGTTAACTACTTAGATTAGTTGTTTTTGTTGTATACATTTGAGATATAGACTCCATAATGTATACTTATTCTTTTGTGTAGCTCATGTAACTATTCTTTTGTGATATTGTGGATCTTTTTAGACCACTACTCTGATGTACACTTCCAAGTGTAGTATTCATATCTATTTTCCGCCTTTATGATATGAATTGTCTGTGACTGATTTGTGTTATGTTTATTTCTATATTTGTTTCCGAAGATATTATACCCACTGTGTAGTAGCTTTGAGTTTGTGTCGGTATGTCGGATTTCCTCTTGAGATGAAAAGTTATATTTTTATCCGGCATATCGGTACTCGCACAAAGCAATTATGCAGATGGTCACTCCTCAACAGCCTTATTCTGCGTGCTAGTTGACAGCATTCACAATAGTGTTCTTGGCTAGCGTGGGTATAGAGGTGGGGCGTCACAGTTTCAGGGATTTAAAATTCAAACTGCAGTGTTTTTCAACTACAATCTATCCTTTGCTTCAACAACATCTTAGGTGAGTAAACATACTTTTGAAATTTAATTCTTAATAATTGGTTCATGAAAAATATTATGTTTGATATATATATTGTTCTGTGATGTTTGCTAATTACTGGAAGCTCTGCTTTATGATGTTCTTCAATTTTTTTTCAAGTTTCTGAGGCAAGAGAAGTAGAGAATGATTTATACTCTTCATATAAATTTTTTTTAACTTAGAAACTTAAATAAATAAATTTGTTTAAACTAAAGATTAGGGCTTGGAAAATTATTGAAGGTTGGCAGTGAAATATAAATACTGTAAATCCAAATTTACAGTGAAAGGCAAATCAGTATGTAAAATTCGAATATCTTAAAGTGCTTATTTGATTTCACTTCTTGAATAAACATATAAGGTAGGATTTTTAAAAAAAAAATGATAATTTTTAGGCAAATATTCAAGGTGCAGTTTATTAAGGAACCCAAAATGCTTTTTCATCAATTTCTGTTGATTTAATAAATTGTTGATGTTCAAATTTGTGGTGAAGTTAGTTTGATGATCCATGAACATAGGAAAAATACCAAAAAAAATTTCGAATGCAAGAAATTTTGGGACGAATCAAGAATAGGGTTTGGGTTTGAATATTTTGAGGTCTGCATATTCGATGATTTCGTCGCCTTGGATCGACCGAGCTTCACGAAATTTTAGAAGAAGGTAGTGGACGATGTGGCCGTGGCGAGGCCAGAGCCGCATCGTCAACGGTGTTCAAAGTTGGGTGGTCGTGGCGATTTTCTTTGGACGTGTTCGAGTGGCTATTCGAACAGGCGAGCATATTTTGATTTTGTATTTATCGCGTCGAATTGGGGTTTGATTTCTTATGTGAGGCCGTTATTTGGCTAGCCGGAGGCGACATGGGTTGCTAGGACATTGGCGAACCACCATGCACATGCACGGCGGCACGAGGAGTGTCAGTGTTCGAAAGTTTGGGTCGTCTCGAGTGATACTCGAGAAATTGGGATGTTTGCTTTGGGTTCTTTGGTGCGTGCGTGAGTGAGTTTGGTGTACAACAGTTTTATAACTTAAACTAATAAAAAAAAGAGAAAGGATGAGTGGAAGAAGAAGAAGAAGAAGAACACGAGCAAAAGAATGAAGGGATGCGAGAAAATGCCGAGGGAAACTCGAGCCTTACTCGAGTAATTATCGTGCTTGCCTCGGGTCCATTTTTAGGGGTTAAGCCTAAAACCTTTTAAGTTATTTTTTTTAACAAAATTCAGTATCATTTAAGTTATTAAAGTTGGCAAGGTTGAGGCTAAAACTTAATTTAAAATTTATCAAGAAAGGTTTACAAACGTATGGTGATTAAGTAATATAAAGTGTAAGTAAATTAAGAATGAAATTAATTTATACTTGTGATTAAATAAATAATTTAATATTTAATAAATGTGTAATTAAAGATATATATTAATAATCTTGTGTTTAATCAATTTGTAGTTAAGAATTTAATCAACTACTTAAAGTTAATTAACAAATAATAGTAGTTAACTGATTAAATAATTAATTAAGGATTAAATCATTAATTTAATTGGTAAGTAATGGTTAATTAAGTAATTAGTGATAATGAAATGAATAATTAAGTTTTATAAATTAACAATTAAGGTTATTAATTAAAAATTAAGAATTAATTAATTAAGTGAGTAATTAACAAGTAATTAATAAATTTAATAAGTTGATTAATTAGTGATTAACTAGCAGAATGAAATGGTTTATACTCAAGTCATTAATTGATTTTAAATTTATCAAACTAAATTTGATATGAAGTGATGATTTTGTTTGATTGACTCTGATATCTATTGGATGATATTCCATGATACTTTGTGATATTCTGGATATATTTGTGATGACTGTGTGTGATTGATCTATAACAAATGCTATGTGAATTCAAAGTATAGAATTTTAATTATTTAAACTATTTAAACAACTTGGCCTCTAAAATGGCGTTTGGATTTCGATAAGACCAGGATCGAGTGTCAATATGATATTCCGAAAACCACATCGATCCAAATTAAACGTTAGGTCGTGGCATCTCAAGTGAAGGTCGAGATGGTGTTTCAGAATGCAAGGGTTATCGTCGTTAACTCTGAGGGTGATTCCAAAACGAGTGTAATGAGATAATGCCTTCGGTTTCGTTCGAACTCGGAACGAACTTGTATGGATTGAATGCTTTCAGCACATTGTCAGGAGGACGATGAGCATTCTAAGAGATATATTCTATAAAGGTAATCGCAGCCTCAAGCCTCATCAACCGGGAATGGCTAAAATAGGGGATGTGCAGCAAGGTTAGTTGGGTCATGCCCAAGCATGACGAGATATACCCCTGTCTAGATGTCCCTTTTTATTCGGCTGTGTGGGCAGTTCGATCTATAGACAACAGCGAGGTTATCTTGTTCGGGACTGTTCAGTAAGGAATGGTTCCAACCTTATGTTGCAGGGGAGTTAGGGTGGCTCCTCGATACGGTGATCTAGGCCCCGTACTGTAACGGGCGGTACCCCAGTAGCCGTGCCATTGATGGAAATCCATTTTCCCTACGAGACCCTACGGTTTTGATTTGTATTACCCACTTTTGTGGCTAGTAGCTGGAATTTAATTGTGTAACAATTTCGGCTATTTTATATTTACTTGAAAACCCTAGACACTATTATAATATCACTGGATTTCCTATAAAATGTTTTGGTTAGCGTAAGGTAAAAACTTACACGTGTTTATGTGCGGGGAGTCTTACGTGATACCTTTATCTTCAAATGATTTTCAAAGTTAAACAACTTTAACCCGTTTACTCGTACCAGACCCATGTCTGACCCGGAGTTTATATTTTGTTTTTCATAAACTCTTGGGTACTCAAATTTTTATGAGTAGCCAAGTGATAGGTTGTGGGATTGTTGACTTTTAGAGAAGCTTGGAGTAGGAGTTCCAGACATATCTATATATCTATCTAGTTCCGCTGTGCAGTTGATGTATGTTGTATTTTGGATGTATGTAATGACAGATATGTATATGACTATCCTATTGTATGATGTTGTATAACTATGTTATATAAAACTATGTAATAGTTATGTGATGTATTATATTTTGTTCCATTCCGCTGTGAGATTCTGATGTTGTTATTCTTTCTTTCTATCTTTTCTATTTCTATCCCTTTCTTTTCTTATTGATGATAGGTCTTTCTGGGGTTAGAAAGGCGGGTCGTCACAGTTGGTATCAGAGCACTGGTTGAGAGAATACCTAGGCTCTGGAGTAGTATCTATCTTGAGAGTGCGTACTTGTATTTTCATATAATTATATACCTATCTAAATTTGTTGAGTTACCTGTCCAGGTGGCCAACATGAGTTTTGGAAGGTGAGGCAGAGGTAGGGGCAATACCTCGACTGATAATGGACGAAGTCAGAATGCTAATGAGGCTGTAAATCCAGTGCAGCGTCAGGTTAGTTTTATCGCTTTATGCAAAGACTTCATCAACCTTGGTGGCCAACCATTTAAAGGATCAGAATCGATAATTGAAGTTCAAGCTTGGCTACACTCTTGTGAGCGCATCTTTAAGAGTATGAAGTTGTCTGATGAACGGAAAAGGGAAATGGCATCGTGGTAATTGCGGGGAGGCGCAGCGGCCTGTTGTGATGCAACGGTAGCAAATATTTCTGAGGAAGATGTTTCAAGGGAAAGATTTAAGGAGTTATTTGAGGAGAAATTTATGCCACCAGCAGGGAAAACTAAATTGTATCAGGATTTTCTGAATTTGAAGCAGGGAAGCATGACTGTTTCTGAGTATGAGACCAAATTCAATGAACTTTCGTGCTATGGACCAGGGCTCATTGATACTCCCCTCAAAAAGATCGAAATGTTTGTGCAAGGATTGAGGCTAGAATTTCATGAAAGGATGAAGGTGCTTTTGAAAGGATCTTTTGTTGATTTGATTGATATGGCTTTGAGATATGAGAATTTGATGAACAAGAGATCAGTGGCAACAGCAGTAGCATCAGGAGGGAATTTTGGATAACCCAAATAAGAGGAAGTTTAATCCACTTTGGAGAAGGAAAGGCAAAGGAAAGAAACCTGGAGGAAGAAACAATGGACCTCGCAAGTGTTATAATTGTCAGCGAGTTGGGCATTTGGCTAGTCAGTGTCCTTAGGGAAGATCTCAGCAACATCAGAGTTGTCTGGGATCTGCAATGGTTCAGATATCATTGTGTTTCTATTGTCACCAACCCGGTCACATGATCAAGAATTGTCCACTTTTACAGAGGGCGCCTCAGAATAAAGTCATTGCTCTAGAAGCCGGTCCATCTTCTTCTCCTTAAGACGATGGGTATTGGAAGGTACATTACTTTTAGATGTCAAATATATTGAAGTTTTGTTTGATTCGGGTGTTTCTTTGAGTTCTATTTCTCTGGAATCGGTAGAAAAGTTATTTCTCACCCCTAGTACTTTGGATCGTCCCATTGTATCTATCCTATAAGAGGGACAACCAAATTAGATATGATCTGCAGGGACTTGAGGAATTCTTATCTGTCCCATAGTTTTTATTGTGACCCTTATGTGTTAAATTTCAAGGGATTTGATCTGATATTGGGAATGGATTGGCTCGATAAGTATAAAGCAGTTCTGAATTGTGAGGGAAAAACAGTTTCACTGGAAACTGATTTGGGTAAGATTGCCAGAGTGTCATGTGATAATTCTGGATTTCACTTGAGTAGTCTTTTGCAAGAAGTTGAGACTTCTCAAGAGAAGGTTGAAGATATCGATGTGGTCCAAGATTTTCCTGATGTATTTGAAGAAGTTAAGTGTCTGCCTCCACATCGAGAGCTAGAGTTTCGTATTGATTTGATTCCAGGAGCAGTGCCGGTGATTCAGCCTAGTAGGAGAATGCCTCCTAGGGAGAGAGAGGAGTTAGTTAAGCAGACACATGATCTTTTGGAAAAGGGGTTGATTAGGCCCAGTTTTTCTTGTTGGGGCTCTGCTGCGGTGTTTGTCACCAAATGGGATGGATCGCTAAGGTTCTGTTTTGATTATAGAGAATTGAACAAAGTGACCATTTGAAATAAATATCCTCTTTCTTGTATTGATGATCTCTTTGACCAGTTGCATGGAGCTTCTATCTTTTCTCAATTGGATTTAGCTTCAGGTTTCCATCAGTTGAGGGTAGCTGAGGACAGTATTCCCTTGACTGCATTTAGGGGACCGAATTGTTTCTATGAGTGATTGGTTATGCCTTTCGGGTTAACCAACGCTCCTGCCAACTTTGTTGACCTGAGTCTTTAGAGATGTATTGAATAAGTTCGTTCTAGTGTTCGCGATGATATTTTGGTCTATTCTAAATCTGAAGAGGAGCGCATGCAGCATTTGAGAATTGTATTGGAGACTCTGAGGAAGCATGTTTTGAAGGCAAAGTTCTTGATGTGCCATTTTTGGAATTCGAAAGTCAAATTTTTTGGGCACATTGTTTCTGGGGAAGGTATCTCTATAGATCCAGCGAAAGTTGAGACTATTCTGGAATGGAAGCAGCCGGAGACACCGACTGAGGTTCGCAGTTTTTTGGATTTGGCTGGCTACTATAGAAAATTTATCAAGGATTATTCCAATATTTCTTCACATCTGACTATGCTGACTAGGAAAGGAGCTAAATTCAAGTGGATACCCCAGTGTGAAGAAGCTTTCCAGGAATTAAAGACGAGGCTAACCAGTGCAACAGTGCTTGCTATTCCGGATGGAAAGAGAAAATTTGAAGTTTATACTGATGCTTGTCTAGTTGGACTGGGAGAAATTCTGATGCAGAATGGAAGAGTAATTGCGTATGCTAGTTGATAATTGAAGCCTCATGAAAGGAACTACGCTACGCACGATCTAGAACTATTAGCCATTATTTTTGCTTTGAAGATCTGGAGACATTATCTTTTGGGAGAGAAGTTTGAGTTATTCACGGATCATGAACCATTGAAATAACTTCTCTCAAAAAGATCTTAATCTGAGGCAGTAGCGGTCGGTCGAATTTATAGCATCCTATGGTTTAGATATTTTGTATACTCCGGGAAAGGTGACTGTTGTAGCTGATGCTCTTAGCAGGAATGCAGTCCCGTCTCTTTTAGAAGTTGTTCCATCTCTTATTGAAATGATTTCAACCAAGCAAGAATCAGATAGTAGATTAAGAAGAATCATAAAAAGAGTTTGAAAGGGTCAATGTCCCAGTTTTGAAATTAATGGCCAAAGAACATTGAGGATTAACGGGAGGATTTGTGTTTCAAATGACAGGGATCTGAAACAGGAGGTGTTGTCAGAGAGCCATCGATCTAAATTGAATGTCCACCCGGGAATTTCGAAGATGTATAAAGATATGAGAAGAGTTTTCTTGTGGCCAGGTATGAAGAAAGATGTAGCTAGGTTCGTGAATAGTTGTGCCATATGCCAACAAGTTAAAGGAGATCGGCAGAAGACAGCCGGATTATTGCAGCCTTTAGAAATTCCAGATTGGTAGTGGGAGATGATCTTGATGGATTTCATCGACGGTTTGCCAAGAACCAAGAAAGGAAATGAAGGAATATGGGTTATTGTTGACTGTTTAACGAAGAGTGCCCTTTTTATACCGGTTAAGGCAACTCGTACTGCAGCTTCTCTGGTAGAGATTTTCTTGGAGGAGATAGTTAGATTGCATGGTGTTCCTGTCAGTATAGTAAGTGACCACGATCCTATCTTCACTAGCAAATTCTGGAAGGCTCTGCAATCAGCTATGGGAACAAGTTTGAGATTGAGTACATCCTATCATCCTCAGATAGATGGATAGATGGAGAGGCTTAATCGTATTCTTGAGGATATGCTGCAAGCTTGTGTATTGGATTTTGGAGGTTCGTGGGATGCCCATCTTCGTCTAGTGGAATTTTCTTATAATAATAGTTACCAAGCGAGTATTAAGATGGCCCCGTATGAAGCTCTATATGGAAGACCCTTTAGATCCCCATCCTGTTGGATTGAATCGAAAGGTCGTCTTGTGCTCGGACCCAATCTAATTCATGAAGCTTCTGCGAAGTTTGAGCTTATCAAGAAAAGAATGAAAGCTGCTCAGGATCGTCAGAAGAAATACGCACATAAAAGGCGAAGACCATTGGAATTTGAGATCAAAGATTTAGTTTTATAAAAGTTTTCCCGATCATAGGTGCTATAAGATTTGGAAAAAGGGGAAAACTTGATCCGAGATGCATTGGACCATTCCAAGTGTTGGAAAGAATTGGAGCTGTAGCTTACAGAATTGAATTGCCAGAACGAATGTCTGGAGTTCATAATGTATTTCATGTATCCCATTTAAGGAAATTTGTTCATGACCCATCATTGGTCATAGAACCTGTAGTTTAGGAAGATTTAGAAGTAGAACCCAACTTGACTATGGTCAGAAATCCTGTCCGGAATGTGGACCAAGATGAGAAGCAACTCTGGAGCAAAGTGGTGAAACTCGTCAAGGTGTAGTGGAGCGAGGATCCCAAAGACTGTACTTGGGAAACTCTGGATAGTTTTAGGAAAGCCTATCCGGATTTGTGTCCAAATTGCAAGTGATGTTTGTTAGAATAGACTATTTGATTGTTTGTTTTTGTATGAATGATATGTATGTTTAAATGATTGATATAAAAGCTTTTGAATTAACTTTTGTTTTAAATTTCGGGGACGAAATTCTTTTAAGGGGGGAGGAATGTAACGATTCGGGATTTTGACCATATTCTTATCATAAGAATTTAATCTAACTGAATAAAATACAAGTTTTTCATTTATAAACAAATAAGGTTTTTTGGCACTTTCCAGTTATATATGTGCTTGTGAAGGAAATTTTAGTTTAAAAATTTAAAATAGACTCTTTCAACAATATTTAAAATAAAATCTGTCTTACTCAATTATATTAAGGGCTCTATATTAATGACATTTAATATCATACATATATGAATGTAGTCTATGATAATAATGTTAAAAATAATACAATTCTATTCATATTAAATATAAATATAAAATATATAATGCAAATATAAGATATAAATCAAATATTTGGAAGTTAAACTCTTAATAAAAATAAAATTAAGAGGTTATTCTAACAACAACTCATATGATTAAAATAAAATAAATCTTATAAATATTGAACATAAGTATAACATAAAAATATAGTAATAAACATAAGTTTATAGACATAAGGAAACCATAATATTAATATAAGTATAAAATAAACAAGTGAATGAAGTACTTGATAGTTTAAGTTTAGAATAGAAGTAAGCATATAAAATAAATGGATAGTTTAAGTATAAGCAATAACTGAAAAATATATATGTATTGTTCAAGCTAGAAAAGATAAAAAACAAAAGCTTTAAACAAAAATCTTTATACAAATATACATATCACCAAACTATAATTAGGTGTAGACATATTTGAAGACCATTTCATTAAATGCTTTCATCTCAGCACCAAAAACATTTATTCAGCCGAATTTTTACAAATATCATCTCAAATTTACAGTAATTAAACCTAAAGATTTTGTTTGATCAAATAAGTAAGGCTTGTACTAGAAGCTGATATCCCTGTTCAAGCTATTCTTTTATATAAGCATCATATTATCTGGTTCGTTTACAAAAACTTAGTAAACCTGAAGAAGAAAAAATATAAATAAAAATCTTCCTTTATAAACTCAAGCAAATTCTACAAGGCAGAGAAAGTTTCAGGGATTTAAAATTCAAATTGCAGTGTTTTTCAACAACAATCTATCCTCTGTTTCAACAGCCTCTTAGGTGGGTAAACATACTTTTGAAATTTAATTCTTAATAATTGGTTCATGAAAATATTATGTTTGACATATATATTGTTCTATGATGTTTGCTAATTACTGGAAGCTCTGCTTTATGATATTCTTCAAAAAAAATTCAAGTTTCTGAGGCAAGAGACGTAGAGAATGATTTATACTCTTCATATAAAAACATTTTAACTTAAAGCACATCAATATGTAAATCCACTTTAACATATTTGAATTTTACATATTGATTTGCTTTTCACTGTAAATTTGGATTTACAGTATTTATATTTCACTTCCAACCTTCAACAATTTTGATTTACATATTGATTTGATTTCACTTCTTGAATAAACATATGAAGGTAGGATTTTTTTAAAAAAAATGATAATTTTTAGGCAAGTATTCAAGGTGCAGTTTATTAAGGAACCCAAAATGCTTTTTCATCAATTTCTGTTGATTTAATAAATTGTTGATGTTAAAATTTGTGGTGAAGTTAGTTTGATGATCCATGAACATAGGAAAAATACCAAAAAAAATTTCGAATACAAGAAATTTTGGGACGAATCAAGAATAGGGTTTGGGTTCGAATATTTTGGGGTCTGCATATTCGATGATTTCGTCGCCTTGGATCGACCGAGTTTCACGAAATTTTACGAGAAGGTAGAGGATGATGTGGCCGTAGCGAGGCCAGAGCCGCGTCATCAATGGTGCTCAAAGTTGGGTGGTCATGGCAATTTTCTTTGGACGTGTTTGAGTGGCTGTTCGAACAGGGGAGCATATTTTGATTTTGTATTTATCGCATCGAATTGGGGTTTGATTTCTTATGTGAGGCCGTTATGTGGCTTGCCGGAGGCAACACGGGTCGCCAGGACGTTGGCGAACCACCGTTCACATGCATGGCGGCGTGAGGAGTGTCAGCGTTCGAAAGTTTGGGTCATCTCAAGTGATACTCGAGAAATTGGGATGTTTGCTTTGGGTTCTTTGGTGCACGCGTGAGTGAGTTTGGTGTATAGCAGTTCTATAACTTAAACTAATAAAAAAAGAGAAAGGATGAGTAGAAGAAGAAGAAGAACACGAGCAGAAGAATGAAGGGATGCGTGAAAATGTCGGGGGAAACTCGAGCCTTACTCGAGTAATTATCGTGCTTGCCTCGGGTCCATTTTTAGGGGTTAAGCCTAATACCGTTTAAGTTATTTTTTCTAACAAAATTCAGTATCATTGGAGTTATTAAAGTTGGCAAGGTTGAGGCTAAAACTTAATTTAAAATTTATCAAGAAAGGTTTACAAACGTAAGGTGATTAAGTAATATAAAGTGTAAGTAAATTAAGAATGAAATTAATTTATACTTATGATTAAATAAATAATTTAAGATTTAATAAATGTGTAATTAAAGATATATATTAATAATCTTGTGTTTAATCAATTTGTAATTAAGAATTTAATCAACTACTTAAAGTTAATTAACAAATAATAGTAGTTAACTGAGTAAATAAATAATTAAGGATTAAATCATTAATTTAATTGGTAAGTAATGGTTAATTAAGTAATTAGTGATAATGAAATGAATAATTAAGTTTTATAAATTAACAATTAAGGTTATTAATTAAAAATTAAGAATTAATTAATTGAGTAATTAAGAAGTAATTAATAAATTTAATAAGTTGACTAATTAGTGATTAACTAGCAAAATGAAATGGTTTATACTCAAGTAATTAATTAAGTTTAAATTTATCAAACTAAATTTGATATGAAGTGATGATTTTGTTTGATTGACTCTGATATCTATTGGATGATATTCCATGATACTTTGTGATATTCTGGATATATTTGTGATGACTGTGTGTGATTGATCTGTAATAAATGCTATGTGAATTCAAAGTATTGAATTTTAATTGTTTAAACTATTTAAACAACTTGGCCTCTAAAATGGCGTTTGGATTTCGATAAGACCGGGATCGAGTGTCAATATGATATTCCGAAAACCACATCGATCCAAATTAAACGTTAGGTCGTGGCATCTCAAGTGAAGGTCGAGATGGTGTTTCAGAATGCAAGGGTTATCGTCGTTAACTATGAGGGTGATTCCAAAACAAGTGTAACGAGATAATGCCTTCGGTTTCGTTCGAACTCGGAACGAACTTGTATGGATTGAATGCTTTCAGCACATCATCAGGCGGACGATGAGCATTCTAAGATGTAAAGGTAATCGCAGCCTCAAGCCTCATCAACCGGGAATGGCTAAAACAGGGGATGTGCAGCAAGGTTAGGTGGGTCATGCCCAAGCAGGACGAGATATACCCCTGTCTAGATGTCTCTTTTCATTCGGCTGTGTGGGCAGTTGGATCTGCAGCCAACTGAGGGGTTATCTTGTTCGGGACTGTTTAGTAAGGGATGGTTTTGGCCTTGTGTTGCAGGGGAGTTAGGGCGGCTCCTCGGTACGTTGATCTAGGCCCCGTACTATGACGGATGGTACCCCAGTAGCCCTGCCATTGATGGAAATCCATTTTCCCTACGAGACCCTACTGTTTTGATTTGTGTTACCCACTTTTGTGGTTAGTAGCTGGAATTTAATCATGTAACAGTTTCGGCTATTTTTTATTTACTTGAAAACCCTAGACACTATTATAATTTCACTGGATTTCCTATAAAATGTTTTGGTTAGCGTAAGGTAAAAACTTACCCATGTTTATGTGATACCTTTACCTTCAAATGATTTTCAGAGTTAAACAACTTTAACCCGTTAACTCATACCGGACCCATGTCTGACCTAGTGTTTATATTTTGTTTTTCATAATCTCTTGGCTACTCAAATTTTTATGGGTAGCCAAGTGATAGGTTTGGGATTGTTGACTTTTAGAAAATCTTGGTGTAGGAGTTCTAGAGTATCTATATATCTATCTAGTTCCGCTGTGTAGTTGATGTATGTTGTATTTGGATGTATGTATTGACAGATATGTATATGACTATCTTGTTGTATGATGTTGTATAACTCTGATACATAAAACTATGTAATAGTTATGTGATGTATTATATTTTGTTCCATTCCGCTGTGAGATTCTGATGTTGTTATTCTTTTTTTCTATCTTTTCTATTTCTATCCCTTTCTTTTCTTATTGATGATACGTCTTTCTGGGGTTAGAAAGGTGGGTCGTCACACAAGTTATAACATTTACATTGTTTCATTTATTGGAATTACATCCAAGTTATTAACAGTAAAATTACATTTTTACTGTTGCAATTTATTCAAGTTATTATTTCCAAACAATTACACACAGAACCTTGAATTTACTTAATCACTATTTAATATTATGAATTCATAAATTAATTCACTAATTGCCTTTGTTTTCTTATATTCAATTTATTACCTAATATTTCTATTTACACTCCATTATAACCTAAAAGTCATTTCAATCAAATTTGAATTGCATGAAATTGGTTATGCATCAACTGCCATTTACATTACTACCTTAATTCACATACAGTTACAATTTATCAATATATTAATACATAGGTAAATTAAATTCTTGTCTTTAATTACTTATTTTAAATTTTATCCAAGTGCAACAATTAACACTATTTCTTTATTGGGTTTTATCTTAAATTTTCAACAATTAGGTTTAATAACCATTTCTACAATTCATGATTAATATTTATTTCAATATACATTATAAAAAATTTAATCCTTTCCAATTTACTTTCCAAAATCTAATTAAATTAACCAATTTTATTTATCAAATTTTGCGGGCCGTTACACTCTCCCCCACTCAAAACTTTTCATCCTCGAAAAGGAAAAGAAGGGAAAACAAGAATTATAATATATATTATTCAAACATTATATTCATAACCATAAGTTTACAGAATAGGATAATTTAAATAAATATATAGATTTATAACCAATTAATCCTTTTATACTTAAATTAATAAAGTTTGGAAATGTTTTTCAAAGATATTCTAAGTCCAAAATTTACGGAAATTTTTTGGGAGAGTCGCCGTTGTACGGGGAGGCTCGGGAGAAAATATAATATCAAATATAACAATGTACAACATATACTTTCCAAAATAATATATATCCCAACACGGGAAAAATAATATAATAACGCTATAAACCATAATCCGACAATGTAGCTATTTGTCGGGCAATTAACGCTTAATTGTGAAACCAAAAGCAGTAGCAATTGCTTCCATAACCTGTATTTCACTTATATAATCTAATAAGAGTTAGCAATTATATAGAATGAAATATTTAAGTTGTTCATCCACAAACAAACAATCAATTCAACAACCAATTGCAACAAACAGCATACAACCTTCATGCAGAATCAACACAATTCAATCATTCATTCAAACAAAACAAACAGTTGTTTGGGTTCAAAACATCAAATTGTACAGAATGTAAACTACTAAGTGCACCATTTACTCAACAGTCTTTGATGAAGCTAAATAGATTTATTCATTCATCCAAACACTTTTAAAGTATCCTTACCCAAACAACCATAAACAAAAACAAACAACAAATCCAAACAATAAACTAAGTTTATTCTTGTTAATTTTATTTCATACTATTGTTATTTGATTTCCTTTTTATCCATATACTAATTTATCATTTTAATTTTACATTATTACTTGCACATTTTCATTTTGAATTCGATTTCTTTGCATATTAATTCATTTATTTGCTGCTTAATTTCATTTACTTACAGTATTCATCTTTCTGCTTATTTTCAAAATAAATGACTTCAACACTTACTTAAGTTTATTATCATTTCTATATAATCTTTCTATTATATTTAATTATGGCCTTTCAATCATAACTTAAGTATATTATAACATTAAATTCTTATTTATAAATGCAAATTCATTGAATACTTTCATTATTTCAAAGTTTTACTTGTATAATATTCTATTACAATTTCTTATTAAACATTTTAACTTTTATTGTTAGGTAAGTTATATATATGCTTTTAAGGACGTAATTGAAAGTTATTCAAGTTTATTCTATTTCCTTTAATTTCATTCATAACTTAGCATTAATTTTCTTACTTTATTTAAAGATTCCAATTGTTAATTGGTCATATTCCAGTTTACTACACTTAGTTGAACTATTCGTTAACTGGAACTCAAGAACAAAATACCGGGTTTAATTTCAATTCATTTTAAAATAATAGATAAACGTATATATTTATAACTTACAATTATATTTAAAATAATATGAAATTAACAAAAACCCTTTTTTTCAAATAAATCTGTAGTAAAACTACTACAATGACCTTCCCACTTCGAAACTCGAAATGAATGTCGATGATGCGGCCACCATCACCAAAATTATTTTCCAGCGACAGAGAAGGAAGTACAGAACTTATTTTCCAAAATCTTCTTTAAAACAATTCTTCCAAATTATATTGAAATGTTTATATCAGAAAATACTTCAAAAATATTATTATTATTATATTTCAAAATCATTCAAAAGAAATTTTAAAAGCCCCGGAACTTAAATTCTAAATTTCCAATTTTTATTTATCTTAATTTAAATCTCATTTCAACTATTATTTATAAATTTTATTACCTAACAACCAATATATTGCACCCAAATATATATACATATATATCATTTAAAAATTATTTTATATATAGAAAATATAATAGGCAAAATTATTTCATTTACCTATATTAAAAACAAATATTATGTCGGTCTGTCCTATTAAGTGTTTAGAAATCCCAATTGATGTCATAGCGTCCCATGCATCAACCAGAATTTATAAATACAAAACGGAACAGATTAGCACTAATAAATACGCTCTCTCATATATACACTCAGCGACTCCCATAGGGTATTACTACCCTATAAATAAAGAGTCAGACCTCACAAAGCTAAGGTTTATCGCTAAACCAAAGCTCTGATACCAGATGTAATGCCCCGCCTTTTTGCACGCTTTAAATCGACGATAAACCACACACGTCAGACTAAAACCATGTAGAAGAGCGGATTGTTATGGGGTAAATAAGAAAAAGCAGAGGAATGAAAAGAACGAAACAGAATCTTGCAGCGGAACGATAAAATATAATAATCAAATATACAGCTCATGAAGCTGTTTAAAGAAAACATTTAATTATACTTATACAATATATATCAGAGTTATACATACCATCGAATATCAATAATGCAGCGGAATACAATAGTGTAGTGGAATAATATAGTCGATAATAGTACTACTAATCGTGCCTTCTTTCTACAGAATAAAATCTTCAAATCCTGAAACGCTCGGACCGAAACGAGCGAATTGAAAAGACAAAACACTCGAGTCAGAACTAAAAGATCTTATGTAAGTTAAATTAACAGAAATAAATATAAGTTCAGTAACTCAAGAGATGCTCGGGATTTACATCTCTTAAGGATCCGTTAAACTATTTACTATGTAGTATATTTCTCTATTATAATAGTGTCTAATTGTAAAATAAACTTACTTTTAAATAACGTTAAGGGGTTACCCATATAGCCCTTAACACAAATAATGCCAATAGTCTATATAGTGCCTACATATCTCCTGATCGGGAGACAACGAGAAGACACTCCATAGGTACGACACAAATAGAAACTCGTAGTAAAGGCTCGGTATGGTAGGTGACATGGCACAACTAGGCAATGCCAGGGTAGATATACCAATTGCTATCCGGACTGGTGGTAACGTGTAGCAGCTACTACCGCCCACCTCGAACAACACCCCCATAAATCAAAAACAAAAGTGGCCACCGAAACAATCCAGTAGTCAGAGTATAATATCGAAGGAGTGCGTCCGATCAGAGGAATGAACTCATTGGCCCGAGAATCGCTCCTGTTTAGCCACCTCATGCTAACTCACGGGAGTCGAGTCCACGTATTTACATCAAAGAAAACGCCGCCACCAGCCTACTTTATTCTGGAGTCTCCACCGCGTACACGGTTGCTAAAGTGGTTTTCAGAGTTGGCAGAGAGTATGACAACTTCCGATCCCGGTCTCTTCAACAACCAAACGTTATTATAACACCGCGGCCTTTTCAAAATAGTTTATACTTTTAAAATCAGAATAAAATATCCATTTCAAAACCATATAAATACGATATCATTTCGATTTTAGAAACCAAATCAATATGATATCATTTTATTTCAAATATATCTTTTTCCAAAAATCATAGCAGTTTAAAATTTTTATACCTTGGAACCAACATTCCAAATTATACACTTTTTAAAACATCGTACTTTGAAATTCATACTTAGAAACATTTCGATTTCGATATATTTCAAGGCTTTAATATTCCAAAATTCCAAAACTAAATTTGATAATCTAGGTTCAAAAATCAAATCTTCTATTATTTAGTTCTGAAATACTTTACATAATAAATCCATTTTCATTTTAAGCAACAAAAATTTCAAATACTAAATATTTTCTTCGATTCATTTATACTTGAAATAATCATTTTATTTACCTAGACCCAAAAATCCTGTTATAATAATTATACCTTTAAAATTTTCAATTTAATAAATTCCACATCAACCTTTTAGAGTTTAATTCTTAAATAAATTCAGTTCCAAATAAATCTCCAATTTATCTCCCAACCTTAATTTATTTAAATCATTATACTCTCTATATTAAAATAAAATTTAAGTACTTACTCACATTTATTTTAATAAAAATCAAACCCTATTATTATTAAACTAAATTTTTATTTAACAAAATTATACATAGCTTAGATTCAAGCATTTTAATAATATTTATATAATATCAAAAATCAATATTCATTAAACCCTATTATATAAAATAATCAAACTTTATTATTAGGCATATTTTACATTTCAAGCCTATTTATTTATAGCTAAAATCCATAATAAATTTGAAGTTTATAAACATCTAAAATCAATTATTTACGTAATCCGTATATTTCTTTAAAAACCATAGAAATCATTTTCGAAATATATATATATATATATATATATATATATATATATATATATATATATATATATATAGACCACGGTGTCTGTATAAAATTTTCTACCCTATGGTCAAGTGATACGGAAATTTATCATTTCAATCCGTAATTTAAAATAAAAATTACGGTTATATATCATTTCAAACTGCAATCCCGAATGAGATGAAAATGCATAATAACTTGCAGTTTATAACAATATAAAATACAGCATCCATTCATCCAATATCAACCATCAACCGTTTATCGCAATCATCATCAAATTGAAACAATAGCATCAATATAGAACAGATAATAAACAACAAGTATTGAATAACAGTTTATATTCGATCATAAATTAAATAACTATTTAACTGGTAGTTTATATGCAATGAATGATTAATAAACAATTTAACTAGAAGTTTAAATGCAATGAATAAATTAAATAGCAATTTAATTTAAATAAATGAAGTTAACTGAGATGATGATTTAAAAATATGCCAAACAACCATAAATCAATTTTAAATCACATCATATATCAATTTAACAAACATAAGAAATTTTAGAAGTTGTGAGTGGGTTAAAACACTCACCTTTTGAATTTAAATTCAATTTAAACACAAAAATTTGACAGTCTCAGAATTCGTCCAAACCAGCGTCAAAATCTCTGGAATTTCAAAGCGATCACTTTCATTCTTGCCACGTCATCCATCATTTGCACGCGCCTGTACCTCCTCACGCACAGTAAACAAACGCGTCTTCCTCCAGGCCACCGAACCACGCACAAGCTTGCACGTGCGAACATCACAACGTCGCCTCTAACCCGCTACCTATCGTGCGTGACCGCCACCGCTGAAGACGACAGATGCACGCGAGCCTCACACGATGATCGACGCACCCAATTTTTGCCTAGCCGCCACTATAGGTTAATCCCTAATGAATTTAGCCGAGCAATCCGGCCATCAAAACGACGAACAAACCATATAAATACGCTCACCTTCGTCCTCTCTTCAAAACCCAGAAATAATTTTGCGATCCGACACCGTTCATCGACGCGCGATGAACGGTCATGAATTGATTGGAGAATTTTGGGCAACCGGTGAGTCGATTCGAAAAATGAATAGTACCAGAAGGTTACGCTCATTGAGAGATTCAACATATATTTTTCTAAATTTTTCAAAGGAATTTGAAATTTCAGCTTTGGATTTGATTTGGGATTGAAATTGGAATTAGGGTTTGTCTGCCATTGAAGTGAGGAGGTGAATAGAACGTATAGAAATGATGAACAGAGACTGCTAGGGTTTATAGTAGGATATATATAGACAGGGTTGACATTTGAATGGATGGATAAGATAGATTTACGCGCTAACGCGAAAGTGGCCCAAAAAGCCCGTTTCGACTCCGGAATGAAATTGGGTAAACCCATTGTTAACCCCTCTGCTCAAGCGACTCAAGAAAGGCTCACGACTCACAATAGTTACCGACTCAACTGATTACCGACCTAACATATGGACCGAATCAACGACCTATTTAGTTACGACTCAACAGGCTAACAACTTAGTAACCTTAGCGGCTTAAGAGAATAGCCCGACTCAACAGCCTTAAGGAGTTACCGACTCAACCGCCTTGAAGGGTTACGACTCAACGACTCAGGAGGGACAGCGACTCACCGGGTTATAACCTTAGCGACTTAAAGGTACCGGCCGACTCAACGGGTTAAGGACTCATGGAGTTAACAACTCATGAGGCAGACCGACCTAAGTTTTCCAACGACTCAAGTAACTTAAGATGTCTAATGACCTATTATAAGTCGCTGGCGACCTAAGCAAACAATAAGCAAACTCAATGCCACTTCACTTATGTTGCTGCCTGCTGACTCGTGATATTTAAGTCAGTCACGACTTACGACTCATCCTGAGTCGATCACGACCTATGACTTCGGCAACAATTCCAGCCTAGAAATTTGCCTATAAATACATGGCCATCTCCAACATTCAAGGGACTTTTGGGATCATTATCTTCATGACATCAAGGCTCTACTATCTTCAAGAAAATCTAAATTCCATCACTTCAAATTCACGCAAGACATTTAGACCAAACTTCGCACAAAGATTCGACATATCCAATCATGGATTCAAAGAACTCTGCGGCATTGAAGTCTTGTCTAGCTACTTGTCTTTTTGAATTGAGTTGGATTGTAATTGAAAGAGATTGTAATAAGTTGTAATTCAGTTAGCAATAAAAGAAATTGAAGTGGACGTAGGCTTGATCATAAGCCAAACCACTATAAAACTGCTGTTGTTTACTGCTTTTTCTGCAGTTTTCTTCTTATACTCTGTTCCCGAATCATCGGGTGGTGCTTTCACAACTACACTTTACACACCGAGGTGTTAGCGTTCAAATTTTAGCGTTAACATTTTTGGTGCTTTCATTGAGAGATGAACTCAGGCGAATTATCATCATTGCTCCACGAAAGTTTGTTGAAGTAATCTCTCTGAAGACTAGGAGTTTATCTGAAATCATGGCTCCGGGGAGAAGGAGTAGATCTGTTAGATCTGGAAATGTTCAAGAGGGAACCTCCGCTTCCCCAGCACCTAATCAAGCCACTCCACCTGTTGGGGTTACAAAAGCGGAGTTGGATGCTGTAATCTTAAGGCTGAACCAGCAGATAAATGCCCAAAGTGCACAATTGGAGGCTCAGAATGCCCAAAATGCCCTAATTTTGGATAAGTTGAACGATTTGCTTGGGGCAAACCATCAACCAACGGGTAACGAAAGGAACTTTGCTGGCAACGTTCATGATGCTGAAGAAAGGAACGTTCCTGAGAGGGCTGGCAGCCCACTTGAGCAGACAGTTCCTGAAGTTGGTGGATCTAAAGCTCGAAATGATGAGAGGTATCTTTCTGAAATGGTTCGACAAATCATGAAAGAGAGCATGCAAATGGATGAAGATGAGAGAGAATGGGGTTTCGCTCCAAGTAAAACCCCGTTTACCGAAAGGATTTTAAAGGCGGAGTTTCCCAGGAAATTTGTACCTCCTACCATCCCAGCCTATCGAGGGACAAGTGACCCTAACCAATTTCTATACAGATATGATTGGCATATGACTGGAGCACGAGCATCGGATGAGATTAAATGCCGATATTTTCCAGTATATTTAGAAGGGGTGGCTTTACTTTGGTTCCCCAAGCTACCGGTTCGATCCATAGACCAATTCTCCGATTTAACCCAAAAATTTAAAGAACAATTCAGGTTGTATGCGTCAAGGGAAAAAGATATAATGTCACTGTCCAGTATAGAACAATCGCCCGGAGAGCCCATCAAGTCTTTTTTGAACCGTTTTAATATAGCTTTAGCCGAGGTAGGCAACACAGAGCCCCGAATGATCCTCACATACTTAATGCAGGCCATCGATAAGTCAAGTAAATTCGGCATGTGGCTTAAAATGAAGGAACCAAACTCACTCGAAAAGTTTTATAAAAAGGCCGACGAATTCATACGCCAAGAAAATCTCTCGATGTCAGAAAAAGCAGTGGTGGCCGAAATTAAGAATAACGATGTCTTCTCTACCAAGAGAGGATTTTGGAACCAGAAAAGGGAAAGTGATGAAGGAAAGAAGCAGGGAAACAAGAAGAAACCTCGACGTTTTAATCCTTCAGACTTCACCCCCTTAACTGATACACCAGAAAGAATCTTCTTGGCAACAAAGGATGTTATCAAGTACCCTAAACCACCTGAGATGGGAAGAGGGGCAGTGCAAAATGGGAAATTCTGTCGATTTCACAACCAACCTGGTCACGATACTGATCAATGTCGCCAGTTAAAAAGTGTGATTGAAGAATTGCTAAAACAGAATAAACTTCAACAATATGTGAAGAAAGACAAAATTGACCCAACCTCGTCCGCTCAGGGGCAACCGTGTCCTCCTTTCCGACCTGGTTCAAGCAACAGAACTACGGAGCAAGAATCCGAGAAGCTGGTCATTGACTGACACGTGAAGCGTAAAATCATGGGATGACATTCATTTGCACCCATAATTTACTTAATAGTGTTGCTTAACTTTGTAAAATGATGATGAATGAATAATTCCTGTGCTGTTAACCACTGCAAATGTGATGTGAATCAATAATGAGCAATTATAGATCTTGTATTCTTTGATGCCGTTAAAATGCCTGTATCATTTCAATAAGCAAATATTACTAAAAATCTCGATTTAGTATTGCAGGTTATCGGAATAATGCTTGCTCATCAAACACATCACAAAGCGAAGCGATTCCTACAAATCATAGAGTCCAACGCTACTCTTCAGAGTCCAAATGCTTCTCTTCGAAGACCCAATGCCACTCTTTAGAGTTCAAACTACTCTTCAGAGTCCAACGCTACTCTTCAGAGTCCAAATGCTTCTCTTCGAAGACCCAATGCCACTCTTTAGAGTTCAAACTACTCTTCAGAGTCCAACGCTACTCTTCAGAGTCCAAATGCTTCTCTTCGGAGACCCAATGCCACTCTTTAGAGTTCAAACTACTCTTCAGAGTCCAACGCTACTCTTCAGAGTCCAAATGCTTCTCTTCGGAGACCCAATGCCACTCTTTAGAGTTCAAACTACTCTTCAGAGTCCAACTCTACTCTTCAGAGTCCAAATGCTTCTCTTCGGAGACCCAATGCTACTCTTCAAAGTCTAACGCTACTCTTCAGAGTCCAGACGCTAATCTTCAGGGTCCAATGCTACTCTTTAGAGTCCAAGTCAAAAACCTCGAGCGGGCCTAATCAGAAAAAGAGAGATCTTTCTCAATACAAAGTTGCGGAATGATCGGTCGATACACTCCCGTGAATCCGTCCAACCGAGAGAAAGAAACCCCAAACTTCCAGGAAAAGGCACTACTCAGAGGCACACGTTTCACCGAGATTGAAATAAAACTTCCAAGTGTTGAAACGTGAAGAAGCCCTCATCAAAGGCACACTCCAAATTTCAATGGAAGAATAATTCACCTATTTTGGAAAATACTCTTCCTCAAAAAAGAAATTGAAGTACCCTACAGAGGCCCGCTTTACCACATAGAAGAATTCACTTGATAAAATGTGTATTTGCACAAAAGAAAAAGTGGTATCTTCGAAGGTTGAAGCGTAAAAACTTGTATGGAGAAAGTTGTACTTTTTAACGAAATAATATTCCTCCAAGTATGGAATAATTATTCTCTAGAAAATAAAAGTACAAGTCCCCTCAAAATGTAAAATATTGCAATAGGCTTATGGTATAGGGACAACATGGTATAACTACATTAGTGAAATTACGCTCAAAACAATATACCACAAGCTTACTGTAATATCATATAAATAAACTTGTATAAAAATGAATAATAAATGCATTCTCAAATTCGAACAAGAGTTTGTACCAATAAAGGATAATTTTATTCAATTATATTGCAGATACAAGTTTCGAAATAAAGAAAGCGGAGGCCGGTACCCGCACAATCCTCGACCAGTACAAGCAAAAAACAGAAAGCTAAAAACTAAAATCTTCACTTCCTCTTGCCACCTTTGGACCCTTTACCCGGCCGGATGGTTAGCTTTTCGGGTCGATCTATAGGCATGAGGGAAGAAGGAGAGGGAGGCACAACTGGTTCAACTTCCAGTTCCTCTTCAGTAGCAATAATGCTCTTCCCCCTCCTCTTTGATGTTCCGTGCTTCTTTCTTCTCTTTGAAGAAGATTCACTTCCTGGAGTAACAAGTTTAGACAAAATTATGTCATCAGAAGAAGTCCGCTTCGGGGATATCTCACCTCCCTCAAGTCCTTCATCTTTTTGCTCTTGTGAAGCAGCTGGGTCATCCAAGCCCCGAAGGGCACCTATTATTTCTTCCTGTGATCCCAGATGAGGAGTAGGAGCGATTGGGGAAGGCAGAGGAACAGTAACTGGAGGTGGAAAAGTTTGAATGGTGCTCGGTGCTTTCTCTACAAAGGAAAAGATAAAGTGTCAGTATTTCCCGCAAAAAGAGGAGACAACGGCTCGTCGAGATTGAAGAAATAATCAAGAATCTCGTCAAATCCGTAGATAATTGGCAAGTTGTCCGCCTGAGCATTATTAGGGTTACCTGGAGAAGTTGGTGGTATCACATCAATTTCGTAGTCTACAGCTTCAGCACTCTCTTGTGGCTCATGAACAGCTTGCGTGATTGCAGCTCCGGTATCAACTTTAGTAGGAATCGGTGTATGAAAACTAGAACCGGTAATGTCAATTTCAGCTGAAGGAGAAGGTTGAATTGGAGCAGTTGAGATGATTTTTCCTGAATATTCTCCCGCCACTGTCTCGGCCCTTAATTTCGCAAGCTGTTCTCTCCCCCTGGCGAGAGCGGCACGAGCATCATCATCAAGATAATGCTCCTCAAGAGCTGACTCAGCATAGCCAGCGCCGTTACCACCAAGCATATCGAGTGCGGCCTCCCAAACTTCAACCAGAGTAATTTCATACTTGGGGCCTAGAAAGGCGAGGCTACCGCGCCCCAAGATGCTATGCAGGTAGAAATCAAATAACGTTGAGCTGATGTTGGCCCTCGTTGCCTCATGAGATTCTTCAGCTGCAATTTTGCCGGCAACGGCCTCATCACGCTCCATTTCAGCTTTAGAAAGTTGAAGCTTAAGCATTTGAATCTCCGCCTCTTGGGAGCTGTTTTTCTTCCGAAGCTCTTCAATGTCGGCAACATAGCCCTCACTATTTCTTTTTTGCACTTCAAGCCTGTCTTCGGCATCTCTTTGGCTGGCATGAGCGTCTCTCACTTGTTTTAGGAGCACTTCTTCTTTTTGAGAATAAGAAGTAGAGGAAGCAGCAAGCTCTTGTTTCAGCTCCGCAACTTTTGCTTCAAGCTCTTCGTTGTAAGAAGCAATGCTCCTCATTTCAGTATCATGTTGCTCAAGAACCTTTTGTCATTCGGCTTTATCATTTTCCATAGTGAGCATGGCCTCTATGTTTGCGCGATTAACCCTTTGAAGCTCGTCGACAAGTTTTTGCCAGTTTGACATCCTCTCAATATCAAGCTTGACGGCGTCGAGATTTCGTAACATGGAAGACTTGTCAATAGGAACCAAGTCAAGGTCGAACCTCACTCCCTTTAGACACCACTGTGGAAACCGACTTTGCAAAGTGGCCAGGCCCGGTCCAACTTGGAATTTGGGTCTGCTAATTATTGTTTGGATGTCCGTCTTCACGAGAGCGGGAGAGCCGGAAGGAATGTCAAGCGAGGCGGGGGCAGAAAGCTTTTCAGGAGTTGTAGAGGTGTGCTTCTCACCATGTCGGGCTCGCTTGCTCGAATCTTCAACCATATGACTTTTTCCTCTGTCATCATGGGATTTTCTTTTATGAGAATCGTCGCCTCTCTGCGAAGAATCGTGGCGCTCCTCCCTCTCTCTTCTTTCATAACGCTCCTCTTGAGCCCTTTTCTCTTGAGCCTTTCAGGCGGCTCTTTCTTCATCAGATTCTCTGTAAGAAGGGAGGTAACACCTGTAATCATGTTGGCTACACCTCCAGTAGCACTGAAAATCATCGTAGTAGGACCCGCTGCGCCCCATCGAAGGATCTGAATTAAAAAAGAGCTAAATTTTAGAGTTCTTCAAAGTACAAAAAGTCAAAAGCATAAAAGTGTCGAAAAAATTCTAAGTGTGTGTAATGTGCAAACTACGCGCATCAAACTACGAACTACTCTTTAATTGAGGAGTAGTTGTGGGTGCAATCGTTAGCGTCAACTCTTGAGTTGACGGAGTCTGTTGCAGGATAGAAGTTGCTTCGACTACTGAAGAAGAAACCCCGATAGTGATAGGATCATCTTTAAAGATCTCTTGCGAGGTGGCAAAGAGGTCGCTCAGCCCTTCGAAAGTATCGTCCCTGCTCTGCTTGACAAGGCTAGTTTTCTCGGCTTCTTCGCCAGTTTTCTGTGAATGTCGGGGAGATCCCTGAGGCTCTTCTTCCTCAATAACCGGGGCAAGTTCGACAGATGGCCCCGCAACATCAACAGAAGTGGAGCACTTCACTAGCGAAGCCTCGGGAGCAGGTCCTTTTGGTATGGATGTGTTTGTAGAAATCGGGGCATCTGATGCTTTAGGTGGGGAGTCTGGAACCTCGCAGGGGTGAGTAGAACGAGAAATATGCAGAAGTCCGTACTGATGCAAAAACTCGTCTTTCAACAGGAATTGAATGTCTCTCTCCTCAACTGGCACGGCCTTGAGCCTTTCGAAAGTTGGCTTATGATTGGGATCCCTAGAAGGAGGGGGGAGCGCTGAAAATAAAAAGAAAGAGAAGCGGAGTTAACACTTAACAATTCAGTCTCACAAAAGTCGGGTAACAAACATAGTGAGAATGGTTAAGCATACTTCTTTCCCTCCATACAGCGTAAAACCCCGAGGGACAGCGGACATTGAAAAATTGAGTCAAAAACCCATGAGCGCTGTCAGGAAGACCGATGATCAATTTACGATTTCGAGCACTTCTCACGATAGTAATAGAGGGGTGATCTTTAGTCCTGGTGAAAGAGCATAGGAAGCAAATCTCGTCAAAGCTTGGGAATCGATCAAGCGTCCTCCTAAACAGTACACACAACCCCATTAAAATGGCATAACCATTGGGGTGTAATTGGGATGGGGCGATGGCCAGATGGCGAAGAAGTTGTTGGAAGAAGTCATTGAAATGAGGAACGCCCCCACTCAGGCACATTTGTCGATTGACCGTTACAAAGCCAGGGGGTGCTATGTCAGCAGTATTACTTCTCTCGGGAAGAATGGCATCTGATTCAACAATGCCAAACTGAGCGCACAATTGGCGAAAAACTCTGTACGATAAAGTAGAAGAGGCTCTTTCGGGAGGATTGACCAGTGGAGCCGGAATAACAGTTGCCTCTCTAGTCTGAACCGTTGTATCTTCTTCCTGAGAAGTCATTCTACACAAGCAACTGGACATTCAAATGTGAAGGTGCACGTTTCCTAAAAGTGTGAAGTGTCGTGCAAAACTAATAAAAATAGCAAGTAAATATGACTGGAATTAAGCTAGTCGATGATTGATCGATTACAAAATTTCAGAACTTGTTAATATAAAGTTCAAGCATAATATTAGTGCAGGCTGGTCAGTTTCAATTGACTAATTCAGTGTTGCTTTAATATTTTACTTGAAATTGATGAGTTGAAAGCACTTCGTTCACACAATTTGTTTAAGTTAATTATCTGTTATTAACTAATCTGTCATTTGATGTGGGCAGTCGATGGCAGTATATTCATCCCAATTTTCTGTAAATGTTGTATTGGACAGATTGTTAGCTTGCAAGTTAAAGCAACCTGTGAATGAATGCAATAAAGTTCAACAGTTCAAAGTCCATGCAACGGTTCAAAGCACGAACAAAATTCACACAAGTCCTGACTCGCCAACGACTCAAAGCCTAGGTCCCATCTACTTGAGTCGGTCAGGGGTTAAGCCCCAAGAAGCAACTCGGTATGGAAAATAGCCTAAGTGCTGAGTCGTTCACGACTTATGGCTTGAGACGTTCGCGGTCTAAAGGATAAGTTGTGGTAAGGGTCTAAAGGGTTGAGTCGCTCGTACGACCTAAGTCCTAAATCATCAGGAAGTCAACACGACCCAAAAATTAGGTCATGGACGGATGAGATTGCAAGGCCTTCCTAAGTCGATAGATCCAAAAACAAACTATATCGTGAGAATTTTAGGTCGTCTCCACAACCAGTTAACTCCTTTCTAACCCATTAACCCATTAACCCGCTAAGAACTTTCTCATCTCCTCCAAACCCATAGACCAGCTAATTCGAGACACTGTAATTCATTATCTGCTCCTCGCATCATCGGAAATCACCCAAAAAACCAATTCGAATCGCTTCAAGCGTGTGACGAATCTGATGCACTATTATGACTCACGAACAATAACAACAATATGGCTGATGGCAGTTGCAAATCGATCAAAAACATGGCTCGCAATGGAACACGGCACAAAAGTGAATTCACTTACGCAATAAAAAGGTAAAGATGAGTTGACGACTGATTAGCTTGGATGTGTCTCTGGAAACTTGAAGGATCGTTAATGGCAGGATCAAATAAAATAGATAAGCAATAAAGTGAGGAGGAAGGACCGACTCAACGGCTTATATACGATGCAGGGGGGAAGATGGAAGGACTAATGAGTCATGAGTCTCTTTAAGTCGTTTAAGACTCAGGCACTAGGTCGAAGCACACGACTCATGACTTAAGCGTGTACTTCGAGGGGCAATTGTTAACCCCTCTGCTCAAGCGACTCAAGAAAGGCTCACGACTCACAATAGTTACCGACTCAACTGATTACCGACCTAACATATGGACCGAATCAATGACCTATCTAGTTATGACTCAACAGGCTAACGACTTAGTAACCTTAGCGGCTTAAGAGAATAGCCCGACTCAACAACCTTAAGGAGTTACCGACTCAACGGCCTTGAAGGGTTACGACTCAACGACTCAGGAGGGACAGCGACTCACCGGGTTATAACCTTAGCGACTTAAAGGTACCGGCCGACTCAACGGGTTAACAACTCATGGAGTTAACAACTCATGAGGCAGACCGACCTAAGTTTTCCAACGACTCAAGTAACTTAAGATGTCTAATGACCTATTATAAGTCGCTGGCGACCTAAGCAAACAATAAGAAAACTCAATGCCACTTCACTTATGTCGCTGCCTGCTGACTCGTGATATTTAAGTCGGTCACGACTTACGACTCATCTTGAGTCGGTCACGACCTATGACTTCGGCAACAATTCCAGCCCAGAAATTTGCCTATAAATATATGGCCATCTCCAACATTCAAGGGACTTTTGGGATCATTCTCTTCGTGACATCAAGGCTCTACTATCTTCAAGACAATCTAAATTCCATCACTTCAAATTCACGCAAGACATTTAGACCAAACTTCGCACAAAGATTCGACATATCCAATCATGGATTCAAAGAACTCTGCGGCATTGAAGTCTTGTCTAGCTACTTGTCTTTTTGAATTGAGTTGGATTGTAATCGAAAGAGATTGTAATAAGTTGTAATTCAGTTAGCAATAAAAGGGATTGAAGTGGACGTAGGCTTGATCATAAGCCGAACCACTATAAAACTGCTGTTGTTTACTGCTTTTTCTGCAGTTTTCTGCTTATACTCTGTTCCCGAATCATCGGGTGGTGCTTTCACAACTACACTTTACACACCGGGGTGTTAGCGTTCAAATTTTAGCGTTAACACCCATATATCAAAATAGATGTTTTTAAATATTTTAAACGCGATGGAACAAGTTTCAAGTCCAAATTCCATCGTATGAAGAAGTTCTGCCCAAATCAATATTTTTCAAATTGATTTCAATTGATTTCAATTTCATAAATTTCCAGGCGTTTCGAGTCCGTACGATCAAACGACCAGTCCTATCGATACGAAACTTAAAATCCAACAATAATGCACTGTTACGGATCCGATAAAACTTGTTTCGTCGAAATCCGAGTCAGTGGCCAAAATGGCTATTTTTATATTATTTAAATAAATTTAAAATAAATTAATTAAATCAAAGTTCCAATTTAAATTCTGAAATTGACAATCTTTATCACTTTATAATTCTAAATCATTTATACAAAATTTTAAACAAGTTTAGTTATCAATTTAAAGTTGATTATTGTATCAATTGCAGTGTCAAATCTTCAATTTCATTATATCAAAATTATAAATTAAAATTTCGAAATTCTATTAAATTAAATAAATCAATGATTATTCCATCCATAAATTTCAAATAGATGGATTAAATATTGGATTCAAAATCTATTATCTTAATATTCTTAGATTTCACTTAAATCTCTATTAATGAAATATTTAGATGTTTAAATTCATTTATTTTCAATTTAATTAATCCAGTTATATATATAATTACTTACAATACATTGCTTTAAACTTGATTTCAATCCTTCCATTCTCTGTTAAACCTTTCTATAATCATAGTTAATATCTATTTTTAGATTCATTATATTAATGCTCTCATTCCCTCCTTTATTGATTGACTATCATATTTCCATTTACTATATTTTGGTCAATTTCACACGTTACTTGAAATTAAAGTCTTAATTAAACTTATCTATTTTTATTTCATTCCTATATTACATAACTTATTGTTTTACAAGTAAACTACATTTCAATTCATCATATTTCCTTCATATCTGGTGACTATTGCCTTAAATTCTCATTAATATACATTAAGGTTCATTAAATTCTAATTGACTCCCATCTTAATTATTACAATAATTACTATCCTTACTTCCAATTACAAAAATTCAGAAATTACCAGTTTTATTTTCAATAATCCCATTTGATAGCCTTTGTATTCTATTATTCAATCAAATTGCCCTATTATGCATAGTATTATATTATTGAATCAGTTATCAATTTATGGGAAGAATTATTATAGGGTTACTCTTATTACATTAACAATTACCATCTTATTCCAATTTCCAATTAATATAGAAATAAATTTCATTCACTTACAAATAAATTCATTTATTATAGATTTCCTTCCAATTAATTTAAAATTGATTTCTATAAATTGATTTGATTTAATTGCCAAATATATATACATTAATTAGTATTAAATGTCCTCAATAATTTATTTACTTTGTTTCCAACTTCTATTTCATCAATTACTGCCTTAAAATAAACTTACGCTTCTCTTCAATTTACATTCACCTTTCCGTTATTAATTTGGTAACCAAGTTATAACATTTACACTTTTCACTTATTGGAATTACATCGAAGTTATTAACAGTAAACTTACGTTTTTACTGTTGTAGTTTATTCTAGTTATTATTTCCAAACAATTACACACAGAACCTTGAATTTACTTAATCACTATTTATTGTTATGAATTCATAAATTAATTCACTAATTGCCTTTGTTTTCTTATGTTCAATTTATTACCAAATATTTCTATTTACACTCCATTATAACCTAAATAGTCGTTTCAATCAAATTTGAATTGCATTAAATTGGTTATGCATCAGCTGCCATTTACATTACTACCTTAATTCACATACAATTACAGTTTATCAATACATTAATACATAGGTAAATTAAATTCTTGTCTTTAATTACTTATTTTAAATTTTATCCAAGTGCAACAATTAACACTATTTCTTTATTGGTATTTCACTTAAATTTTCAACAATTAGGTTTAATAACCATTTCTACAATTCATTATTAATATTTATTTCAATATACATTATAAATTTTTTATTCCTTTCTAATTTAATTTCGAAAATCTAATTAAATTAACCAATATTATTTATCAAAATTTGCGGGTCGTTACACTAGTTTGCAGGTACATGAGCATCAAAAAGAGATAAACAAATACGTTCAAAATGAAGATTCATAGTATAAAGCATGAAAGGATGTATATGGAGATACAAGAAGAGATATACACGATAGAGACGAGACGAAGGCGACAAATAAAGTATATTAGTCATATAGTGTTATGTCTAGGGTTTACAAATGTTAAAATCTTATCCAAATGGTATACACACATGTACGTTCATATTTTAAATGAAAAATCAAGTTTTCAAAAAATTGCATGGAGCAGGGCTCGAACCCGGGTCACTAGTTTAGAAAGCAAGTGTTCCAACCAAATGAGCTACGATAATCTTTGTAACAAACTAAATTCATACGTCTGAATAACTTCATTCAAACGTCTGAATGCTGAAACTAGAATATTGTTTTACAATATTCAAACGTCTAAATGAAAATATTCAAACATCTGAATGAAAATATTCAGACGTCTAAATAAGGCCAGAAATAGCCTATTTCCTTGCTGTTTGTTGGGTGGATTCTCACCACCGGCCCAGCCCTAACTGAACCAACCTATTCGGCGTCAATCCCTTCATTCTCTCCACCACCGGATGGACCACTGCCGGTCCGAACCAACTCCATGTACCCACTTGCCGAACCAATTCGCCTTCAACCTACCACCGGACCAACCCACCGACACCGGTCCAAAGCCTCTCCATCCAATAGCGAGTCGGTCCCATGACCGAACCAACCTACTGCCGGTCCAAACTCCAAGTCACGCTCCTACCACCGGACCAACCTCCACCGGTCCAAATCCACTTCCCTGCTACTACCGGACCAGCTCAACTTCATGTCCTAGCCGGACCAACCACTACCAAACCAAGTTCTACCGGACCACAATACTACCAGACCAGGACATTCCGAACCAACTTTACCGGGCCAGATTGCAACAACCCAGGCCCGTCAGCTGCTATATACATCCAAGACCCCTGCCTCCAGCCTCACTCTATAAATAGAGGGGCAGGGGTACAACAATGGCAGACAAGTTTGAGAGCTCAAGCACGGAACGAACTTTCAAAAAACTTTCATATACTTGTATACAAAGCTTTGTACTTGTAATCTGAAAGAAAAAGGAGAATAACATATAAAGTGGACGTAGGCACGTTCTGGCCGAACCACTATAAATCTGTGTGTCTTTTATAGTTTAGTCCCTGCTTTTTATATATTTGCATAAATCACCCAAACCACTAGAAACAACATAAAATCAATTAATTCATACGACTTGGAGATGCTTGTCCATTTTTTGTGCAAACATTTTTGGTGCTTTCGCTGAGAACTGAGCTAGAAGCTACAGCTTCTCCTACTCAACCTTCTTCCTCACAGCATCGTTCCTTGCTCCGACAACATGACTTCCAGGCAGAGGAGAGATGTTAACAAAGGAAAGAACGTCGCAACTAGCAGTATCCCACATCCAGTGGCCTCGAATCAAGAGAATCATCCCGTTTTAACAGCGATACCAGATGAAAATCAGGCAATTCCAACAGCCCCTGCCGCGGAACAACCAATTACTAGGGCAGATCTAGACAGGGTTGTGGCTGAAGTAACTAACCGCTTCGCATCTCAACAAGAAGCCTTGGTGGACCAACTCATGTCACGCCTAAGGGATGTTGAGGAATCCAACCGCAACACTGAATCATGGGGTGAGTCCCAATCTAGAGGATCTGGGAGGCAACAAAGACCTTTCTTCTTCGAAGAGGTTAACAACAGAAATAGCCATGGTAGGAGCCGAGCCCGGACTCAGCCCGAATTCCGACCCGAGGAAACACTTGGAACCGAACCCAACGGGGGAGGTGCCATGCAGGGGTCGGATGTTGCTGAGCCTGTCATGCTACCTAACCATGAAAACACCAGTAGACGGGGCCGAGCTGGGGTCCAGCCCGAAGTTGGACCCGAGGAAGTGCTGAGAACAGAACCCAGCAGGGGAAGATCAAGGCAAGGGCCAACTATGGCTGACCCCAGCATGCCCCCAGAGAACCAGAGGCAACCTTTGGAGAATGTTAGGAGTGACAGACGATACCATCCCTACAAGTCATCTGGATGGAATCAATCCCGTAGGGAAGAACCAAACTCATTTTTGTCCGCTCCAAGTTCTGATGAAAGGATGGCGCGATTGTTCAGAGAGTGCGTCCAACGGGAGCAAAGGGACTGGGGGATAGGTGCTAGGGTAACCAGCCCCTTCAACTGCAATATCGAAACTGCCATCACCCCCCGAGAATGGAAAATGCCAACGATGGAACCTTACAAGGGAACCTCTGAACCCATCGTACACTTACAGAGGTACACCCAGCATATGCTCACGAGCGGAGCAACAGAGGGAGTGTTGTGTAAATGCTTCCCACTACTCTTGGCAGATCTAGCTACCTCCTGGTTCTTCCACCTACCCCAAGGGTCCATCAACTCGTGGGAAATGTTGAAAGAAAAGTTCATCAGTCAGTTCCGCATTCATGTGGAGCCCAAGGACGCTTATTCCTTATCTAATATCAAACAGAAACCCGCAGAGACATTGCAACAATATCTAACCCGATTCAACGCCGCGGCAACCGCAGTCCAAGATGCCGACGAGAAACTTATCCTAATGGCCCTCTGCAGTGGTATACATCCAGATACCAAATTTGCTAGAAGACTAACCAAGGAAAAAGCAGCTACTTTACCTAATTTCTTCCATGAAGCTGGAAAGTATATAAGACTTGAGGACGCTGCCACCGAGAGGCAATCAGGGCAACAGGCTAAGACGGCTACAGACAGGGTCCCCGCTGCAGCAAAGGATGTTCGAAGAAATGACTCTAGAGACAACGCTTAGGGAAAAAAGGGAGAAAAGCGCTCATATCGACCAGGACCAAGATTTGAATCTTACACTCCTTTGAATGAAACGATCGAAAACATCTTCCTAGCCACTCAAGACGAAGTTAGATACAAGCGCCCCCCGCACAAGAAGGAGTCAGATAACGCACTCAAATCTGGAAAGTTCTGCCGCTTCCACGAATCCCACGGACATGACACCAATGAATGCCACCATCTCCGGGATTTGATTGAAGAACACATCAGAAGGAGGAGACTGGAGCGCTATGTAAAAGGCCAGAACAGGACTTCAACTCCTGCCAATGAGAATCTTGGACTACCCCCCCAGAAACAGGCGGGGGAAATCGCAACACCAGCGGCTCTAGTCAAGAGAAGATAGTGGCCCATACCATATCAGGAGGACCGCACATCGCCGACAAAAGCTGGGCGGAGATGGAAAGATACGGTAAGTCACTGAGGAACGCTGAAGGCTGCGTTAATTCCGTTATGGAAGAACGCCACCCGAAACGGAAAGAGAGTGACGACATCACATTCAGTAGGCGTGATCTAGAGGGAAGACAGTACCCACACATTGATCCTATGGTCATCTCTGCCTTGTTCGGACCGGCCAAAGTTTTCCGAATCTTAATAGACACTGGAAGCTCGGTGAATATCATATTCAAGCATGCTTTCGACAAAATGAAGCTATCAATGAAGGATGTGTCTCCCTGCAACAAACCACTACATGGTTTCACTGGAGATGTGAAGATGCCCTTCGGGCAACTGGACCTTTTTGTTGAAATAGGAAGTCATCCCCGCTCCGCTGTGCGTAAACAAACATTTGTGCTAACAGCGAACCACTCGGCCTACAACGCCTTTTTGGGAAGACCAGCCTTGTTTGACTTCCAAATTGTCCTAGCCCCGTGGTGCCTGAAGATGAAATTTCCAACCGATAACGGAATAGGAGAAATAGAGGGAGATCAAGACGCTGCTCGAGACTGCTATGTAACTGAACTTCGCAATAACCGCAGAAAAGATAAAGGGAAAAATGCGGAGACTACTCTCTGCATGAAAAGCTTGGTAGCATAGCAACTAAAGAAAGCCCCTCCTCTTCGATATACCAATGATCCTTTCAATGAATTAGACCCCAGGGACAAAGAGGAGGAGGCCACCGCCGAGCCTGCAGAGGCTATGGAATTCGTATCTGTAGACAAACACGACCCAAGTAGACTGCTGAGAGTCGGGTCTCAGTTAAAAAAAGAATTAAAAAATCAACTCGTTGATTTTCTTCGCCAAAACATAGATGTATTTGCATGGACGCACGCTGACATGACAGGAATCTCCCCAGAAGTAGCATGCCACATGCTGAAAATCGATCCCACCAAGGTGCTAGTGAAGCAGAAAAAGAGGAGCATGGGGGCAGAACGATCAGCAGCCCTCGAGGAAGAAGTAAAGAACTTACTTGCCAATGACTTCATATGAGAAGCCATCTACCCAGAATGGATCGCCAACTCGGTACTGATAAAGAAAGCTAACGGGAAGTGGAGAACATGCATCGATTTCTCCAAATTAAATGACGCTTGCCTGAAAGACTGCTTCCCACTCCCCCGAATCGACCAACTCGTGGACAGCACTGCCGGACATGAACTCTTATCCTTTATGGACGCATACTAAGGATATAACCAGATCCCTATGCATGCCCCCGATCAAGACCACACTAGTTTCATCGCTGACCAGGGATTGTACTGCTACAAAGTAATGCCTTTTGGACTTAAAAACGCCGGAGCTACTTATCAGCGCCTTGTCAACAAGATGTTTGCGGAACTAATAGGACACAGTATGGAAGTTTATGTGGATGACATGCTGGTAAAATCAAGGAAGGCCAACGATCATATAAACCACCTGGACGAGATGTTTCAAGTACTTCGCCAATATGGAATGAAGCTGAACCCTCTAAAGTGCTCCTTCGGAGTATCATCGGGAAAGTTCTTGGGATTCATCGTTCATGCCAGGGGGATTGAAGCAAACCGCGAACAAGTTCGAGCTTTGGAAGATATCAAGATACCATCCACTCGAAGAGGGATGCAAAGCCTAAACGGGAAAGTGGCCGCCCTAAGTAGGTTCATCTCTAAAGTAATCGACAAATGCATCCCTTTCTTCGAAGCTTTAAAGAAAGACAAAGGAAAGCTCGAATGGACTGACGAATTCTCGACAGCCTTCCTTAACTTAATTGGACACCTCCAGAGACCACCGGTACTCTCAACTCCAGATGAAGGCGAGGAATTGTACTTATACCTTGCCGTATCATCCCACGCTTTGAGCGCCGCTTTAGTGAGAGAAGACAACCGCGCACAGCGGCTGGTATACTTTGTAAACAAGAGATTTACAGGAGCGGAAGCCAGGCACCCTAAACTTGAGAAGCTAGCATACTGTCTGCTAATCACGTCACGGAAACTGCGACACTATTTTCAGTCTCATTCCATCAGAGTTTTAACCGATCAACCGCTAAGGCAAGTGCTCCATCGCCCCGACACTTCTAGGCGATTACTTAAGTGGTGCATTGAACTAAGTCAATATGATATCACTTACCATCCTCGCACCGCTATCAAGGGGCAAGCAATAGCTGATTTCATTGCCAAATTCACTACTAACGAAGGTAAGGAGCAATCTGAAATAACAGAAGATATCAAGTGGAATCTCTTCGTAGATGGAGCGTCAAACGAACATGGCTCGGGGGCAGGTGTTGTGATAATCACCCCCAGGGGAAGGAAGCTGCACTACGCCCTAAGGTTGGAATTCGCTGCCACCAACAATGACGCAGAATACGAAGCGGTGATAGATGGATTAGAACTGGCCTTGGAGATTGGAGTCGGTTCTTTATGTCTCCATAGTGATTCTCAACTCATTGTAAACCAAATACTGGGAGACTTCCAGACTCGAGGAGAACGACTCACAGCATATCTAAAAAAGACCAAGCTGCTGCTCAATCAATTGAATCACTATCAAATCAAACACATTCCTCTAGAAGAGAACCAAGAGGCCGACGAACTAGCAAAGCAAGCTAGTATGAAGAACATCACTATCTTCGGATCATTAACCATCTCAAAACAGCCGGCACCAAGTTTCGAGCAAGTGAATCTGATAGCTGCGATCGACGAAGAAACTTGGATGACTCCTATCCGAAAATATTTACAAGATGGCACACTACCCGACATGCGTAACGAAATCAAGAAAATCTTTAGGAAAGCTTCCCGCTATACATTACAAGAAGGCATCCTCTATCGGTGCGGCTTCTCTAATCCCTTATTAAGGTGTATCGCTGGAAGGGAAGCCAGGGAAGTCTTATCCAACATCCATCAAGGAAGTTGCGGAGATCACACTGGAGGGCAGATTCTGGCCAAGAAGATACTCCGATATGGATATTACTGGCCCACTTTAAACAAAGATGCCTTGGACTTCGTCAAGAGATGCGACAGATGTCAGAAATTTGCCAAGATTCCTCGACTACCCACAAATGAGATTGCTCAAATGACCAGCCCTTGGCCCTTTGCAGTATGGGGAATTGACTTGATTGGCAAACTGCCAGCGGGCCGAGGCGGAGCCAAATATGCTATAGTGGCGGTTGACTATTTCACCAAATGGGTGGAGGCGGAACCTCTAAATACAAAAGTTATCAACTTCTTGATCAAAAATATTCTGTGTAGGTACGGAGTCCCACTCAAGATCATATCAGACAACGGACTTCAATTTGACAGCAAAGAATTCGCCGATTGGTGCCAAGAGCACGGAATTCACAAAAGCTTCTCATCTGTAGCTTATCCTCAAGCAAATGGATAAGTCGAAGCTGTCAACAAGATTCTCAAAACCTTAATCAAGAAGAAACTTGAAAAGTCGAAAGGCGCTTGGGTGGACGAACTTCCTACGGCACTTTGGGCCTATCGCACAAGTTGCAGAACTTCAACAGGGCATACTCCTTTCTCTTTGGCATACGGATCGGAGGCCATGCTCCCAGTTGAAACTATAGTGCCCTCTCACCGCAGGATCTACTATAACCCGGAAGAGAACGAAGAACTCCTCCTCATGTCTTTGGATCTAATTGAGGAGAGAAGAAACGATGCAGCACTCAAAGCAGCAGCTCACAAGCAAAAAGTTGCAGCGCAATACAACTCCAAAGTCAAGCACCGCAGCTTACAGAAAGGAGATCTCGTCCTCAAGCGGATCTTCCCGCGCCCCGGAGCGCTAGATCCAATCTGGGACGGACCCTATGTAATTCATAAAGATCTCCACAACGGAGCTTATATTTTGTCAATAGTGGACGGAGAGGTGTTCCAGAGGGCATGGAACATCCAACACCTCCGTCGATACTTTTCTTAACTTGTACTGCCCATATGAAGTGAATTAACAAAGAGAATCAGTGGATGTAGGCATTTTCGCGCCGAACCACTTTAAAAATCATGTCTCTTTTTAACTTGTTCCTTTATATCTTGGCTGCTTGTTAAGCTTTATCCTTTTCTGTTGAACAAAATCGTGTATAACGACATTTCCATACTGGAACTTCACGGCGCAACCTCACCTGGACAAGACTCAACAGGTACTATGCGATTCTATGCACTCGCCAATGAGACACTTTCGCTCCAGCATCCCTCTGCCGCGGGTTAACTCATTGCTCGCGACTGCCCTCAAAGCCAACTGTAATGAGCCGATTATAAGCCATCAAGAAGGCCGACTATAGCCGATGGCAGCTCATTACGGTGTTCGGCTCGCCGGCAACTGTGAACCTACTTTAGCCCCCAACATATGGTGTGGCCAGCCAGGGGTAGTTCACGGTTGACGATCGGCACCCACGCTAGCCGGCCATAGTAAATCGAATAATACCCACGATTACCGGACATAATGGCTCGGGTAGTTACTGTGCGCGATCTCGGCTCCGATATGTCTTAAGTGCTACTGTGGTAAAAAAGATAAACTCCCCGCGGAGGCGTAAGATGGGTGACAAATGTCTCCAAGACCCACAGCTAGGGAAAGTGACTACAAAACCCGTTTGCCACGAACTTAAGCATATCGACGGCCTTCCGTGACTGGAAGTTTTACTTTTCCTATATTTCCATTCCATTTAAATACTTTTCTTGTATCCTGTATAACGGTCCCCAAAGTACAGGACACTAAATGGGAGGCAATCGCTCACGAGAATCTGAGCCCGCAAACTGGGTGACAAGGCACTCAGCCGCATCCATGGTCAATTACCCAAGGTGTCCAAAGCTACCCCCTGCAACCAGAACATGAAGGGCGGTACTCTTTTCTCTTGTACATAATCATGTAGCTAGGACTTATTCAAACATTGCAAGATATGAAATTATATATTAAGCAAGAACTTAGCATTAAACACAATTGAATCACTAGCACATGCACAGCTATATTTCTTATGCAACACATCAGAATAACAAAAGCATTCAAATATAGCAGAATCTGTTTATGTTATAAAATTACAGAAAGTCATTCTTTATATAATTACAAGTTGCATTAATGTTTCGGACTAACATAGACATCAACCAAAATATGTGCAAGTCAAGTCAAAAAATCGGAGCTTCGCCTCCATCCCGCTAGCCCTCCGGATCTACTTAACTGCAGGATCGGAGCTCCCAGCATGATGACCAGAGGCCCCACTTGTCCAATTCAGAAAAAGAGTCCATTAAACCGACAACGAACGATCAAGTTATGAAAAGCTAAAAAGGAAAAACTCACCAACACCCGCTCCTTGGTCCTCATCCCCCAACTGCACACCGGCTTCCTCCGCAACAAGTAGCTGCATCCCCTCCTTCACCGCTACCTTCTCCTACTTTGAAAACTGGGCGGTAACCACGTCCATCCTAAATGCCGCTCACCTTCCTTGTCCGCATCGGCCTTGGCCTCCTCCAAAGCCCGTAGATATATCCTAGCCATGATCCGGGGATAGTCATCCATCCAGGATAGATTACCCTACTTCCAAGTACGAAAGTACATATCCTGCAACATCTCATCCATCATCCCCTCATTCTCCTCAAACTCCCTCACCCGGGCCTCGGAGGACAGCAACTTAGCGATGGCAACATCCCTCTCCAATCGATATCTCAAGCAGTCAGCCTGGAGAGACCTCCTCATTTCCTCCATCTCTTCCTTTAGCCTGGCCTGAGCAAGCTCTGCGGCCTCAAGCCTCCCAGATAACTCTTCTACCTGCTCGAGATCCGCCCTCCGAACCTCGTCCACCGTAGCAATGGCTATGTCAATCCGCTCCTTGCAGGCGGCCTCCATCTTTCGCAACTCAGTCTTGCTAGCCTCCTCCATGGTTTTCTTTAGTCGTCGGGAGGCCGCCTCATGCTGAGACATCTGGATAGCATGATCGGCAAGCTGTTTGGCCTGATCAGAGACCTGTAGCCGCAACCGGATGTTAGCACTTCCGATTTCCTCCCCAGCCTTGGCCAGTCGAGCGTGATGCTCCATTAGCCTCTTGGCTTTCTCAGCCACCCGATCGATGCTTGCCTTGGCCTCATTCCCCATGGTCACAATCCGAGTAGTAAGCAAATCGAGGTCTAACGACTTAGCCTCATCAAGCACCCGTACCATGGGATTGCGGGGAAGAAGATGCTCACCCGTGACCTCGTCAAAAGAGGTGTTCTGAAAACTCGGGTCCAGATCCGGGTGGCCGGCAAATGGGTTGCGATCCAAACCAGGACGGTCTATCGAAGTGATGGTTGGATTTTCGGACGGATGGGGGGAAGGCATAAACCCAATATCTTCCTCGGTAATATCGTGAATAGGCTGGACTGCAGGCTGAGGACCAGGTGGAGAACCACGCAAAGAACGTCTCCTCTTCCTCTTCTGAATGTCTTCTTCGATAACTCCGAGAAGGGGGCGATAGCCAACTACGTCTCCAGGACGGTTAGTAGGAGGATTAGGCTTGGCAGAGGCTTTGAGTAACTTGTATTGTTCAAGGTGGTGTCGAACGTATGAAGTCTTGGCTACTCGTCTGCCCCTGGAATAAAGAGCAAGTGATATGAACATACAACGATCCATAATTCAAGAAATATGTTAAGTTAAAAAGAGTGAGAAGGCACATCTATTATACAAACCCTACGGAGGAGTGGGATACTGCAATAAGTCCTGAATCTCAATCCAGGACGGAAGCGAACCATGAAATATTCCTAAGTCCCTATCGTAAATGGAGTCTACAGAAGACAAAAGTTCACCTTGAATCGCTGGAGTCGCCTTAGCTGAAGAACTCTTAAAGAATGGATCGGCGTTAGCCCCAGCCTTGTCAACCTCCTTTGCCTTCTCAACCAAAGCCGATCCTCCCTCCGACTCCCCAAAAGCTTGACGGAAAGCATCATCCGTCCACTCATGAATCTCTCCCGCTTGCCCGGAGGTTAAGGCACCAACGCCACTACCGCTCTGTCCATCGCCTCCTTCACCCTCACCTCTATCTTCCTCCACATCTTCCCCTCCCGGAGCAATTGGGCAAGTGCTAGGAGAGGGACCATCAGACTTCTTAAACTTCTTACCTCCGACAACGGGAGACTTTGTAAAAGGTTCCCTCTTGCCACTTTTCACTGTGGCCCCTTCCTTGGCTTTGGCAGCCTTCTCCTCAGCCGTATCCCTCTGCTTAACCACGGACTGGTGTGGCAGGATCAAGTTGTACTCCAGGAGAGTAGCATTCCTGATCTAGAAAGAAGCCGACCTGCCCCGTCCTGAAATGGCCTTTATTTCCGCAGCCATCTGGACCAGGGAATCACTCTCCACGACCGCAAAGCCACCTGTCGCTAGCAAGAAATAGAAGCATATCAAAAGAAGCACTACAGTCGGAACAAGGAAACTGCAAATAAAGTTCAACTTACAGCCAGAAGTGAAGAGGCGGAAGGAGACAGAATCGTCCTTGATAAAAAACCATTCTTTCTTAAACATGGTGAACTTTGAGTATAAGTCCAAGACCGGTTTGAAGGGCACGGCCGCTTCTAAACTAACATACGGAGACCCCTTGTTGTAGCCTCCCAGGTTATACAAGTATCGGATTTCCCGGTTAGAAGGGGGGCGCCCATACCTCCTCTGGAAGATAACAAATAAGCACACCAGGATAGCATAGGAATTGGGCTGGAGCTTGAGAGGGGCCATCTTCAGATAGGTAATGAAGCTGACTATCCATGCATTGATCGGAGGAATGGCCCCACACATGCAATGGTACCTACTGTATGCAAAATATCCTTCAAGGGGATTATACGGCATCACTCCGTCTCCCGGCAACAGCATGCGAGCCCTGTCAATCCCGAAGGAACGAGAGATGACATTAAGCTGCTCCTCCCTGAGGGAGCTAGGAAAACAGTCGGGCGGAGAGTTTAGAAGCTCCTGGGGGCCATACCCATCTACTAGCGACCTCGGGGTAGGTTCATGACGTTTCGGTCTTTGCTGGGTTGGGGGAACGGAGGAGGACTCTCCTTCGCCCATAGACTTCCGTTTATCTGATCGAGTTTCCACTTTGTGAGCATTATCTGCATCACCGAAAAGACATATTGTTAGAACGAGGAATATGAAAATGTAAACGAACAAGTACATGCAGCCTGGAGTTTCATTCACGATTCAAAACACAAAAGGACATTCGGCACTCATACTCCCTATCCCATTCGGTAAAACAAAGTATATATAAGTCCATTCGGCACATAGGCTCCATGAGTTCATCCGGTGGGTCAGGACCCTAAGTCCATTCGGTAAAATCACATTCGGCAGAAACGGATCTCACCTGGTTCGGCAAAAGTAGGAATCTGGTTCGGCTAGCACGTTTGATTCGACGAAGGTAAAAGTTTGGCTCGACAAGGACAAAGGTATGGTTTGGCTGATAAGGAATAACGAAGGCCTCAGACCCATATTTATAGGAAAAATATAGGATACCAGACCAAATGGATCGACGCTCAGGGACCGAATGGAAACGCCCTAGCTAAAACAAAGCGCGACATATACTAGCATATGCCCCACTTTGGGGGGCAGATGTTGGGTGGATTCTCACCACCGGCCCAGCCCTAACCGAACCAACCTATTCGGCATCAATCCCTTCATTCTCTCCACCACCGGATGGACCACTGCCGGTCCGAACCAACTCCATGTACCCACTTGCCGAACCAATTCGCCTTCAACCTACCACCGGACCAACCCACCGACACCGGTCCAAAGCCTCTCCATCCAATACCGAGTCGGTCCCATGACCGAACCAACCTACTGCCGGTCCAAACTGCAAGTCACGCTCCTACCACCGGACCAACCTCCACCGGTCCAAATCCACTTCCCTGCTACTACCGGACCAGCTCAACTCCATGTCCTAGCCGGACCAACCACCACCAAACCAAGTTCTACCGGACCACAATACTACCAGACCAGGACATTCCGAACCAACTTTACCGGGCCAGATTGCAACAACCCAGGCCCGTCAGCTGCTATATACATCCAAGACCCCTGCCTCCAGCCTCACTCTATAAATAGAGGGGCAGGGGTACAACAATGGCAGACAAGTTTGAGAGCTCAAGCACGGAAGGAACTTTCAAACAACTTTCATATACTTGTATACAAATCTTTGTACTTGTAATCTGAAAGAAAAAGGAGAATAACATATAAAGTGGACGTAGGCACGTTCTGGCCGAACCACTATAAATCTATGTGTCTTTCACAGTTTAGTCCCTGCTTTTTATATATTTGCATAAATCACCCAAACCACTAGAAACAACATAAAATCAACTAATTCATACGACTTGGAGGTGTTTGTCCATTTTTTGTGCAAACACTGTTTGCGTTTCAACTTAATTCAGAAGCCTGAATTATTCAATTCAGAAGTCTGAATATTATTTAGTGAAAATTTAGAAGTCTAAATTATTCAATTCAGAAGTCTGAATTATTCAATTCAGAAGTCTGAATTATTAAATTTAGAAGTCTAAATATCTACAACGGATATATTTTCCAATAGGCACTTCCTTTCATGAAGAGATGCGCCCTTCATTTCAATAGATATGACCATATCTCTTCATGATAACTCTTTACAAAAAATGCACCTATTTATAATCTATATAAACACATTAGAACCATGTTTCCATAAGAGAATTCAATTTATTCTTACTCTACTCTTATATTCTTTGATTTTAATACTCTTGTAAATTCAATTTCATTCAAATTCATTCTATTAATTCCTTATTCTTCATGTTTTCATATATATATATATATATATATATATATCATAAAGGTGAAGATTATAGGTAGATTGTACTTAATTGACTTATCAGTGTTATTTAAGAACACACTAAAGTTAGATACTGTTGTTATTTGTAAAGAAGTCCTGTTCGGTTTCTCAGGAAGTTGAACTCCTATTCGATTGCTTAGGTGGGTGAAGTCATATTCGGTTGCTCGGGCAGTGTAAACCTGTTCCTCTGGGTTAAGTGAGGGTTGTTGTAGTTGAAATTCCAGAAGGAGTCTAGGACTAGACATAGAACGGAAAGTTCGAACCAGTATAAAAATTCCTGGTGTGCTTGTTTTATTTTTATCTACTTTGCTATTATCATCTGTTTCCGCATTTACATTTAATTATATTCCATATTACAGGATCCTAAGTAATAACTAGCCTTATTAGTTACTTTCAAATTAGCCCAAGGCCCAAATTAAGTTGGGCGTTCTTCTATTAGGAGCAACCTCTGGGTTCAATTCACCTTTCGGGCCAGGCTGTTAACCAGGTAGAACATGGTACTTGATTACCAAATTCCAATCTTAGACATTACCTTTCTAGACACTGTACTAAATAGGAAAGCTTAATTAATTAGTCTTAATATGACTAATTTAGATCGCATAGGGTATTGGGCTTTGATACAATTATTGAAACAGGACCAACCCATAGCGGTAGTGGTGGGTGTATTTCAATTTTTTTATCCTATTGGGTCTTTATTAGGCCTACGAAGTTAAATTCGTTTAGAATAATTTTAATTTGTTTTAAATAAAATCATGTTTTTTATTTAAATTTAAGTATTTTGTAATTTAAAGTTAATTTGAATGATTTAATTTATATATATATATACATGTATCACATACACATACATATGTGTGTGCATGTGTAATATAATAATCCATGAAGGGTATAATAATCCCATATAGTGATGTTGTGATTTACATCGCAACAGACATATTAACTCATTTCGTATGTATTGTATGATATCTAAAATGTGCATAAATCTATAATGCAAAGTATATTTATATAAATACGTATACATCTATTTAAAATATATTTTATAACTAAAAGTATCAAAATTAAATATATATATATATATATAATTTAAAACATTTTTATAAATATATATACATAATTAAACATATAAAATTATACATACATGCATATATAATAATTAAAATTATATGCATATGTATAAGGTTAAATAAAATGTATACATATGAATAATTAATTACATTCAAATACTTAAAATATAAATATATATATATAAATTAAAATTATTTCCAAATCGAAATTAGCATAACAAACAAAAAATAATAATTTTATTGTTATTATATATATATATATATATATAAGAAGTAGTTTTGATCATAATAAATACAAATATTAGTAATAAATATTAAAAAAATTAAATTTAAAATTTACAAAAATTTAGGATCATAAAATACGGGTTTAAATTTTTTTTCATGATTTTTTGAAATAAAATATTATTTTTAGTAAGTAAAAGAAATGTTCAACCGAAGTAATTTAATTATTAAAAATAATAAAATTTAAAAAAAAATCTAAATTTTTTTCCGTGGGTTACTACATTGATATACTAATTTTGAGAAAATATGAAATCGAATTTTCAATGCAATAATTAGTTTAGATATAACAAAAAAATTCAAATAATAAACAAAAGATAATTTAAAAATATTGATGCATATATAAAATTTAATTTTGAATTTAATAATTCAAATTATGTATAAATAGATGTAAGGAAAAATTTTAAGCTGTTTATACATTAGAAATATACACATATGTAATTGTATGCTTAAAATATACATTAATCTATATCTAAATTAATTTATAAATATACATAAAATAACTAATAATGACAAAATTTAATTTTTACAGCAAAATTGATTTTTTTATGCATAAATTATTACACATAATAATATAACCATGCACATAAGCAAACTAATTTGTGACAACTACATATACCTACGAAAATCTCACCTAACTAGATATACAGCTTAATATATATACACAAATTTGGGGTTAATCAATATTAAATCATAAAATATGATATGATTACTGTAATATATAAATAAAATACGATTGATGATGCCTTTGAGTCCACTTGAATCGATGAATTCCCTTCTCTATTTATGCTCGATACGTCAGATTGCAAGTCTGGAATGTCGATCATTTCTATCAAATAGCGATTTTCCTTAACTTCAGTTGATTTGAGATTCTTAGAACTGATATGGGGATAAATTTCGGCCAGCAAACTTGATAATTATGGTAGCCAAAAGTTGTTGTTGATTAAGGGTTTAGAGATCCATATATATATATATATATATATATATATATATATATATATATCAAGAGAGATATTATGACAATCTCGTTACATATTCCCTCTTAATCTTTGCCATCCATCACTAGGTCTAATCCTACGTTTTAGCCGCCTTCAATAACTTTTCACAACCGAAATTTGCAGCCCTAATGATGGGCCTTAAACCCTCCTAAGTCCAAGCCAAAATACTATGCAATTAAATCTAATTTAGTCGCTTGTGATATTGTATATTGATCGATACATTTATAACTGTTATTATATAACATTATTTATTTGTCAAGTCATATTCAAATTTTATAATTAATGTTTCCTAAATATTAAACAATTTAATTAATTTATAACAATTATAAACTAACTAAATCGTTCGGTCTTAAGGGAATTCGGCTTTGCCACGCTTAAGTGTAAATTTGGTCAGCGATTAACATCAAAATAATCTAATGTTAATATTCACACGTCACTTAGCGGGTGGTGTGACATTATGTCCAAATTTATAGCTAACTCATTTTCGGTTAAATCCAATTTTAGTTTAATAAGCATTACCAGTTGTGACATTTGTTTGCACCAATTCTCTTCATCAAAACTATATCACTTTGAACTTACGGAATTTGGTAATGGTCCAAATTCCAACCTCATCCACATTCAACTTTATAGTCCTAATACAAAGTCCTTGGTTCGATAATAACAATTATTATTAACCGAAATGGTTTGGCCAGAGAATTTGACTTTGAGTTAACTTGAGTTGACTGTGATATACTAACCGCATATAACTGAGGAGACGAATGCTCTCTTGAATAGTGCTTCACTTCCAGTACTTCCACTCGACCCAACTATAGTCACTCGATGGATGCCATGCCATGATTTGGCTATAATCGAAGTATAGTATTCATATTGAAGATCCAAAGTATTGTCATGTTGAGAGAACTGTGTAAATCAGCCACATCGATATTTTCTATTTGACCTTAGTTATATTAACCAACAGAAAACTATCGAGTGAGTCATTCAATAGTTATCCAGTAACTATTAGTATGTAACCCCTAGGTGCCCCCAGTAGTCATGAATAATACATTGCCTAGCATTTGGAGAGTGTTACGTACTCCAGTCATAATGGATACATATATATTCAATCTCGATGCATGTTGATTAGGAAAATTTAAAATGGTATATTTGTTTCTTATTTGTGATAAATTACTTATGGTTACAACACTTTGTGACTATTATCACAAAATATACCATTTATAGATTTTTCTATTAAATATATTTTTAATTAATTTAATTAATTAATATAATCACATTATATCAAGTATATAGTACGAGGAAAATACCTTCTATATCGAACAAGATTGGTCAACGAATTAGAAATATGTAACAAATTACATAATTGTCCCTAGGGCATACCCCTACCTCTATCATTTCTTTCCTGATTTCCACCATCAATTTTAAATCCTAGTTGCCTCTATTTTTATCCACCCTTATCATAAAATTGCATACAAAAATCTCTTCCAAATCTATGGATTAATACCCCATTGAAGGTCAAACAAATATGGTAATTAAGTCTAATTTAATTTCTTATCAATTTCTCATATTGGTTGACATATTTAGAATTATTATAAATATGTATACACAATATTCATTTCTCAATTCATATTCAAATTTCATAATTAATATTCCATAAATATTAATTTATTTAAAAATTATAAAATAACTAAATCATTCGTTTTAAAAGAATTCATCATTCTGGTTGTGTGACTCTTGGGTGTAAATTCGGTCAGCGGTTAACATCGAACTATTTCAATGCTAATGTCTGCACCTTACTTAGTAAGTAGTGTGACATTATAGCCAAATTTATCTCTTGCTTAATCTCAGTAAAATCCCATTTTATTTTGATAAGCGTTACCTAGTTGTGACGTGGCAAAAATCCAATATTGTCCACATTCAACTCTATAGTCCAAACACAAAGTCTTTGGTTCAATACTAACAATTATTATTAATTGAAATGCTCTGGCTAAAGAATAACTTTGAGTTGACTTGTGTTGACCATGATACTAACCCTGTATAACTAAGGAGACAAATTCTTTCTTAAATAGTGCTTCACTTCTAATACTTTCACTCGACCCAACTATAGTTACCCAATGTAATGTCATCCCATGATTTGAATATAATCAAAGTGGGGCTTTCATATTGAAGATCCACAGTATTCTCAAGTCGGGAGAACCGTGTATCAGTCACATCGATATTTTCTATTTGACCTTAGTATATTAAGCAATTGAAAACTATCAAGTGAGTAGTTCCATGTTTATCCAATAGCCGCCAGTACGTAACATCCAGGTGTCCTTAGTAGCCATGAGTAATCGACTGCCTAACATTTGAAGAGCGTTGCGTACTCTAGTCATAACAGGTAAATCAGTATCTAGTCTCGATGCATCATGACTAGGAATATTTAAAATGGTATATTTGTTACCATCAATTCTCACTTCAACCTTGTCGAAATGAAGATGAAAAGAAGAGAAGGACGCACATGCAATAATAACATCAACCAAGCCTTTTGAAGGGTTGAAGGGATGCTACAGCCAAAAATCAGACATGTTTCAAGCTTTCGAAGGGGTCAAAAGAGGCGAAAGCACCTTTTTGTTCCAATTGCCTCCTTTCGAAACAGATGCTTCCACCTATATGAAGACGTTTTGAATAAGTTAGGGAATTCCTTTTGAAGGCAATAAATTGCAGCCACTCACATGCGCACAAAACCTTTCTAAGCTAAAGGTTCCGCCATCATTCATATTCCATAGAAGGATATTTTGTCGAAACAACCTCTTCTAAAGCATAAATATATCTTTCGAACTAGTCGAAGACATTCACAATTAAGAATGAGACCTTCCTCCTTAAAACCTTTAGCATCTCTACTCAAAAAGAGCTCCAAAGGTCAAACTATCGACCAAGTCGAGAGTTCGTACCTTATCTTACCTATAACAATATGGCAGCACAAAGTAGAAAGGTGCACCTACCTCTTTCGATGAAGTTGAAAGCACTCAAATCCATTCAAAATTCTATGTAGAAGGATGCACAAGAGTTAATAGCAACGAAAGGTATCTTAGGCCAACTTTCGACTAAGACAAAAGCACTGATTCAAAATATGCAAATCCGGACTTATAAATAAGATCCCAAGGGTCTGGTTTAGAGGATCCAAATTCATACGCCCCATTCTTGTATTTTCTTACATTTTTAAACCCTGATTTTGAAATCAAATTGGGGACATGATCAATTTGTTCAACATTAGCTTAATGAAAGCAAGATTATGATACTTTTGAATATGCAACTAAGTTTAAATTCTTATTGGATTCAGTTACGATCTGCTTGTGTCGAATTGGTCGAAGGTAATCTTTTAATTGAGTCAAAACCCTTAGCTCAATTAATATTCTCAAAATATTAGCTCAAAATTTGAGGACACCAAAATTTCAACTTTCGAGTGAGTCGAAACCTTTAACTTGGCCTATTTCCTTAGATTTATAAGACAAAAAACAAGCCATCAAAGAGGCCAGATTTGGATGAAGACGGAACCTATCCATTTAAACCATATCCTTACGTCATTAGAGAAAACGTTTAGGACACCATAACTGTTTCGAAAGATGGGTTTCGAAAGGATAACTAAACCAGCTAAGCATGTTTGAAAGACTTAAAAGAAAGGGATAACGGAGTTTCGACCGAGTCGAAAGGTTGAATGAAGAGAAGTTTTTACTACGACGATCTATTCGAAAGGTAGGTTAAAGGGAGCAATAAGATTCTAATTACTTCTACTTAATCAAAAGAAGGTTTCGAAAGAGACCCCTACACTTTAAACTCTAATTTGGGTTTGACAAGTTTTCTTGTTAACATTTTTGGCGCTAGAAGGAGGGCTTGAACCACCGATCTTGTTGAACTTACAACTCCACTTTCCTCCAACCCAATTCTATTCCAAGCTTACCCACTTTAGACTTTACTTCATCATGATTAGAAAATTCGAAATATCCGAGCAAGGATCCTTGGAGCCACATCCAATTAGATTCTCCCATGGAACAACTAATGACTCAAATCTATATGAAGAACAACTGTTAAGAATGGAGGCCTTAAGGATCATAAGGAAAAAGAAAGTTGAGTCCTATGATCCAAATAAATCGAGTTTAAACCCTTTTCATATTGGCTCCACCCCTATCATTGCCTTAGGAGGAAAAAAAGAAATTGATAACTTGTTTGATCAAATGAGGAAAACAATTCAGTTTTACAACAAAGACACAATCTTTGAAGAGGGAATGATGGTTGATTACAACGTCCTTGCACAAAAGTGGCATCATGCAACAAAAGGGACATTGCCAACATATGAACTTCAAAGGGTCTTAAAAAGAAAGCTGGTCGTTGAGGGTCAAGCTCTAGAACGAAGTAATAAAAAATCCAGAAACCATCCTCAAAAGACAAGCTTCAAGTAGAGACTCCTTAAGGAACATCAATCAAGAGTGTTTACCAGTAACCAACGAAGAGCTCAACTATTGGCTATCATAGAACAAAAAACCTAAGTATGAAACGAATCTGGAAGGATCCTATTGTCACTACCGCATGATGAATGTACATGAGACAAATCAATGTAGAGCAATGGAAGGAATGGTGATCAGTTTCTTCAGACAAGGCAAAATCAATGAATTTGTAAAGAGATCCTAATCGGATTTAATAAAGAACTACTTTACTAAGAAAATCTACATGGTTGGGAATAGAATTCTCCTTGCAGTTGAACATTACCATAAACATCAATGCCTTTGTCCACGCCGAGTTGGCCTGGTCAAAGCGCCACCTAGAGGGAGGTTAGAGTAAGCCTTTATCCATGTCACACTATGGCCATGTTAAGGCATCGATAAGCCCTTAACTGTGCCATGCTATGGTTAGGTCAAGGCACCTTTTGGGGAGAAGACAGAGTAAGCCCTTGGTTCCCCCATGCTATGGATTGGCGAAGGCATCGAACAAGCCCTAGATTGTGTTATGCTTTGACCTGACCATCGATAGAGTACCTTTTTCTAGTTTCTGAGAGGTCCTTTTCATGCCTACGATCCTACCAGGTAAATCATTTTAGTAAAAAGTTATAATTTGTTATATAATCAACATTTTTCAAGGATAAAGAAAACCTATTAGGACAATTAAAATATCAACCAAAATATAAAATTTCGTATCCTTGAAAGAATGTTGAGTCAGTTTAGGAAAATGAAATTCGTTGAGTGTTCAACAAAGCCGAAAGGCAAAATGGAAGTGGAACTCCAACAAACACCCTTCAACAATGCTGAAAGCTCACTGAAAAATTTACTGTTGAAAGGAGTAGTTAAAGCCTACACAACTAATTTAGTATAAATATACACTAACAACATTCAATAAACAATACAAATAAACCATTCAACACAATCATACCCGTGAACTTTGTTTTACTAAAAGAATATGAATGCTATCAAAACCCTATATTCCAATTGAGTCGAAAGGTTTAACACTGAGAAATATCAATATAAATGAAAAGGCTTTAGGACATTTCGACAATGTTGTTATAAAATGATGGTCAAATCCCAATTAGTTACAATGGGTGTTGAGAAAGTCAGAAGGGGTATATGGTTTCAAAAGCATCCAAAAACCAAATTTGATTCGATATAGTAGGTTTTGATCAAATCAAAAGGTTTGATTTGATTATCAACTTGAAAAAAATATGTTTTCCTCAATTCAATTTATAAAATGAAAAATGAATTTCTAACTCCGCACATCTCCTAAAATAAATTAGAATTGGGCATGTACTAGAAGTTTTGAAATCTATAAAATAAATTTATGCTTTCGAAGATATGTACTATATAATCATTTAGTGAAGCACATCAGGCAACTTCTTCGAAAGGTATCAGAATATAGTAAAGCAAACTTATGCTTTCGAAGAAGTCCACTTCATATTAACTTCACCAACACCTTCGACAAGGTTAACTAAAAGATAAATGCTGGACTTCCTTTCGACCCTATCTAACGTGGTTGAAGAAGCAAATAAAGTTAGCTTCCTTAACCCCTTCGAAGGGGTAAAAAGGTAAAATTACAATGTTAAGTTGCAATTCATATGGCTTAAACTTCTCTACGAAGTAACTTGAAAACCCTTTCTTTCCCAAATTCAGTTTTAGCCCAATACTTTAAAAAATTAATACCAAAATTGATTTGAGCATGGATTTACAATCAACAATCATAAAAAATCCCTTAATGTAAATTCGAACCAAAAAAACCAAATCAGATGAATTCTAAATATAAATTAACGTGGGAAATGGAACAAAGTAAGCCAAAAAACCCAAAAGAAACTTTCATATGAACAGAAGAAGCTTAAATTATCTTTATGAAGTAAAAACATTAATTCAAATTCAAATCTCGCGAATTTTAAAATAAAATTTAGCGGAGAAAGTTGGTTCGAAAAGTAGGATAATAAGAAATTACTTTGAATTCAAGCTTCCACTTGTTGGAAATAGGAGTTTATTTATGAAATTAAGAATTTTAATTCTTGCTGGGAGTTTCTTTCAATCGCAGGTAAATGAAAGAAGGGAAGAAAGAAGTGTGATTTATAAGAAAAGTCAACATAAAGAAAAGACCGTACAATCAAATTCAAATAAACGGCCAGAATTTGTGTAAGAATATGAAAAGGTAGAAAATATCAATGCTAAAATAAGGAGGTGTATCGAAGCAGATGACTTGAAAAGTCAAAGGCATCCCTTCGCAAGGGGAGGGCAAGTATTACCACCAATTCTCACTTCAACCTTGTCGAAACCAAAATGAATAGAAGAGAAGGATGTATAAGAGATAATATCATCAACAAAGCCTTTCGAAGGAGTCGAAGGGATGCTATAGCCAAAAGTTAGATGTTACAAGCTTTTGAAGGGGTTAAAAATGCGAAAACACCCTTTCCCTTCAATTGCTTCCTTTCAAAATAGATGCTTCTACCTATATGAAGATGTTTCAAATAAGTTGGGGAATTCCTTCCGAAGGCAACAAATTACAGCCACTCACATGCGTGCCAAACCATTCGAAGCTAAAGTTTTTTCCATCATTAGTATTTCAAAGTAGGATATTTTGTCGATACAATCTTTTTGAAAGCATAAATAAGCCTCTGAACTAGTCAAATCCATTCACAATTAAGAAAGAGACCTTCTACCTTAAAACCTTCAGCGTCTCAACACCTTCAAAGCTCCAAAGATCAACCTATTGACAGAGTTGAGAACTCATACCTTTTCTTGCCTGCAACAACACGGTAGAATAAAGTGGAGAGTCGCACCTACCTATATCGATGAAGTTGAAAGCACTCAAATCCATTCAAATGCGATGTAGAAGGATGCGCAAGAGTTAACGACAACAAAAGGTATCCAAAGTCACCCTTCGACTAAGATGAAAGCACTAATTCGAAAGGTGCTACTCCGCACCTATGAATAAGACCCTAGGGGTCTGGTTTAGGGGATCCATATTCATTCACTTCATTCTTGTATTTTCTTAAACTTGTAAACCCTAATTTTGAAATCAAATTAGGGGACTTGATTAATTTGTTCAACATTAGCTTAAAGAAAGCTAGATTATCATACTTTTGGATATGCAACTGATTTGAAACTCTTATTAGATTCATTTATGATCTGTTTGTGTCGACTTGGTCGAAGGATCGTCTTTTAAATGAGTCGAAACCCTTAGCTCAACCAATGTTCTTAAAATAATAGCTCCTAACCTCAAGATACCAAAAGGTCACCTTTCGAGTGAGTCGAAACCTTTAACTCGGCCTATTACTTTGGAATTGTAGGATAAAACCCAAGCCTTCAAAGAGGCCAACTTTGAACGAAGATGGAACATGTCCATTTAAACCATATAATTAACTCATTAGAGAAAACCTTTAGGACATTACAATGGTTTTGAAAGGGGGGTTTTGAAAGGATAATTAAACCAACCAAGCAAGTTTGAAAGACTTAAAAGAAAGGGATAAAGAAGTTTCGACTGATTCGAAAGGTTGAACGACGAGAAGTTTTTATTGGGACGATCTATTCAAAAGGTATATTAAAGGGAGCAATAAGATTCTAATTACTTCTACCTAATCAAAAGAGGGTTTCGAAGGAGACTCCTACACTTTAAACTCTACTTTGGAGCATTGACAAGTTTTATTGTTAATAAATTATTAAAAATATTTAATTTTATTGTGATAATTACTTATTGTTATAACACTTTTAACTACTGTCACAGAACATACCATTTAGGGATTTTCTATTAAATATACTTTCAATTAAATTAATTAATTAATACAACCAGTATATAATAGAAAGAAAACACCTTAATTTCGAACAAGATTGGTCAACGAGTTAGATATATGTAAAAAGTTACATATTACCACTAAGGCATACTCCCTACTCTATCAATGTCCCACTAGCACTTGGGGTCAGTTATGGAATCTTTTTCCAACTTCTCCAATCGGTTTTCACAATACCATTAGGTTTGTCCCTTTATAGACGGGTATGCTTTTATGTTTCAATTATCTACTACGTCAATCAAGTCTCTCCGACGGTGATAAACTTTTTATCATGTAGAACAATTCAAAGCTTGTCTCTCAACATTTAGCGAGCTCTACAATTTATTACAAATTGAATGTTATCATATAAAAATGTTACAAGATTCTTAACATTTGGAATCAACTCAATTATAAATTTGTGAATTTATATTTTTATATATGTTGTTTTTATTGCGGCACTATTCTAGGCGATGTACTTGGCCTTTTTCATCGAATCAGCCATGTCTTTCATTTGGAACATTTCCAACTTAAATATTCTCTTGAATTTATTATTGACATATTATACTTAATATTACCTATGAAGTTTGAGTCTAAACACTCTTTTATATGGAGTTTCTATTTCTGCAAACAATTCTCTAGTATTTCGTAAATACACGAAAACACTTCAAATAACTATTTGGTGATATCAATTTGGATTTAAACCAGGTATGTCCAACTGGGCTTGAAGTGAGAGACGGAGGCAATCGAATGGTAGCATGCAAAAGTGCTTGCTCTGCATTTGGACCACCCAGACACTACTGCAATGGAAGCTTTGGCATTCCTCAACAGTGTAAGTCAACTGCATATTCTAGGATTTCAAATCCACTTGCCCTAAAGCTTATTCATATGCTTACGATATCCGACTAGCATTCTCACTTGTTCAGGTGCTAGTTATCTCATTACTTTCCGCACTCATTATTAGTTGTATAAAAGCCAAGTCGGGATTTAAATCGCTTTTATTTCTGTAGGTTTATTTTTTCTAATTGCAAACATATGAGTATAGGTTATCTAATTATTGTTACCCGGTTTAGCTTAAAAAATAGTCTTGAGTGTCAAGAATGGGATTTTCAACTCACGAAAGTCGACATTAATACGTCCACTGTATCAATTATTGAACAATCGAATGGTGGAAAACCGAACCATTAGGGTTTAAGAAGAAGAAAAGGATAGAAGAAGTGCGAAAGAAAGAAAAGCAACAGAAACAATATCAGAATCTCACAATCGTAGTGGAACAACATATAACAGATAAATGAATAATCTTTAAATCAAAAGAACTGTACATTTTAGACATTACATTATCAGAGTTTACAACAACAAACAGCGGAAAAGAAATACTATATACTAGTTGATACGCCATGCCATCCAGCTTGCCTACAGATCTCTACAGCAACTCCTGAATTCTAGAATGACCTGATAACCTGACTCTAGACTGCCCATGTGGAAATTGGTGGGCACCCAGAGTTTAGGATGGGAACAGTAAACTCCAGGTCAGTCATGGGACTGGTGTGAGAAATTAAAACAATTTATCTTAAAAAAACAAACAAAGAAATATTTTTAAAATAGATTCACTATGCTTTTGGAAAATGTAACTACTATAAGGCCTCCCGCACACGCACACAATGCAAACGCAGAAACGGAGGAGATTTCTCCTTATGATAGTCAAACATGCTTGATACGCAAATTTCTTTGATATTGTTACTATAAGTGCAAAGTGGAAACCTTTCGAAAGTATAATATAAATCTTAGCCAACATACGACCATTATCGTATGCCTGCTATAGCTACCATGTTCAATAGCAGGTTACTGCCACATTCCATGGCAGGTTATACAACTAAAACCATACATGGTTCATATTGTTTCTTTGGATTTTCCAACACATGGTCAGGCTAAGGAACTTCCTATTGCCACATGGGAATGCCTTTGGCGGGATGCCCCGAGAACCTAATCGGATCTCTGCCAACACAAGACCGGGTTACTTCTGCAAAAGTAGGTAACTACTGACACGAGTATGCCATCCTCCGGTTGTAAACAAGCTTTATCCGAGGATCCTCAAGCAACATCAATCACAAAGTCATATATATTTGCGACATCCATATAATTTAAGTATCTGGGCTAATTACCATGATACTACTTCTATCCAGAAGGAAATGCACATACCCTAGGGGAGCTACTCTCTATAACCTTGCTGCATTCTTCCTGTTTTAACAATTACCGGGTTGTGAGGTCCGACGAAGTCTCGTCCACAAAGCTACGCTTTTCACAAAATCTATGCTTTGATCAACAAATGATCAGCAGCACTTCGTATGCCACATTACCAAATTGGGAATGTATCACTAGTAACCATCAACTACATAACCTCTGAGCTCGAACGTCTCAAAGAAGGGTGTTAGGCTAAGAAAATAAATTCTCCGCCACCAACAGAAATGTATTTGATATTTGATAGAAACCAGCTTTACATCTCAAATTGTAACGTCGGACACAGATCCATACAAGTCCGTTCCGAGATCGAAAGGAACCGAAGGCACTTCCAAAGAAGCCCTTGCAATCCGGATATTCACTAATTACGACCGGACTTCCAATCACAAATGGTGATAAAATCTCTAATCGGTGATCAGCCGATGCGGAGACATTCGACGGTAATCCTTTCGTTTTTAAAAATATCCTGTCTTCAACACCGGTCTTCAAATGCTATCCATTACGACGTATACTATTCGGAATGGGATTCATGACCCAAAGGTCCTCTCCCGGCTAAACTGAATGACGAGCTCTTATTTTAAAATTAGTGTAGCATTCAAATTCAAGCAAATCACAACAAATACCCATTTAAAGGTAAATATTGATAGTCGGTTATTTAACTATCAATAGATATGCGCAACATCACCAGATTCCAAATAATTTCCCAAATTATTTATTTTCCAAAAATATCTGTACAACATATATTTTTTCCACACTTCAACCATTTTAAAACAAATTTCAAATCACTTTCACCTTTACAACTTTTGAAAACAAATTTCAAATCATTATCTTTACATGGAAACGCTTCCAAATATTTATTCATTTTCATTGGAGATCTGCCGAGTTCAAATACTTTAAAATAATTTATAACACTTATCCAAAACATAACGGGAAAACACTTTGAAATAAAACTATTTTTCTTTAAACACTTTACTTAAAATATTAGTTAAAAAAATATTATACCCATATTGCATATAACCTAAGTCCAAACTAATTTTCTAAATAAAATTAGTAGATAGTGATAACTATATAAATAACTATTCTCTAAAATAATTATTGATTAAATCTTAGGAATAATCATTTCTGTATCAACTTAATAAATCTTTACTTAAGGGATTTAAAAAAACTTAAGAAGTTTATTTCTCCAAAGTATCCTTTTCAAAACCAATTCTAGAAATTTATATACATATGTATATATTTTTCAAAGCTATTCAGAAATCTGATTCGGCTTTCCAGGGAGAATACACTTTCATTTCAAAATGGTTCATTTAAACCAATTAAATAAATCCTTACCGATTTACTTAAAATTTACGTTCCAAATCCGTAAATTTATTTCCATGCTTCAAAAATAAATCAATGTTTATTTTTAAATAAATTTCCCTTTCCATTATAAATTCCATGGTGAATTTAAATTTCCAAATATCCACTGATATACGATTTTCAAATCGATTTCAAATATTCACTTTCAATTTTTCTTTAAAAGATATAATCTAAAAATATTTCACTTCATATTGGAAAACATTACCATACTTATTTAATAATAAGTAATTCACAAATCTATTTATTTTCAACATTTGGAAAACATTCAATATACTTAAATTATAATTAAGTATGTAATTTATTCTTTAAGGAAAACATTCTCTTAAACACATTCATTTGAGTCGAAAAGATTGTTGCGTAAAACATTGTTACGACAACCCAAAATCACTAATACAGGGATTCAAAATTAAGATACATATATAAATCCCAATACTATATAAAACATTTTCTTTCGAAAATCATTTACTATAACAACAGTGTTATAGTCCACCATTCCCTTTTTTTATTTCTCGAAAACGTCTATTTCAACAGTGAATGTTGAAATCTAGGGTTTCAATACTTAATACATTTTAAAACACCTTTAAATCGTTTTAATTCTATTTAAAATATCACCTCCCCAAAACATTTTTTTAGTACATTATTCACTGTCCATAATCGTGAATATACTTCGTTAACCAAATTCAACGTTTCTACACATTTTATTTTAAACGATTATCCACTGTCCAAAATCGTGGATATATCTTCTTTAATAAGCTATAATAATTAACTTATCCAAATAAGTCGATTCCGGATTTATAAAACAATGTTTATAAATTCCATATATATTTTATAACAACTTCAACTTATAAAATCTCTTTATTAACAAATTCTATCCATATCCCATTTACACGCAAAAATCCAAATTATAAGCAGATTACTTATAATTCTCTATTTACAAATTCATTCATTTTATAACTTCACAAATCGTAGATTCTATTCTTTTATAAAATCCATTTATAACATCATTTTAAAACTTATAAAAACTTGTTGTATAATTCCAATATGTTTAATTTATAAATATCAATTTTATAAATCTTTTATATAAACCGCTTGTAATAATTCAAAAATCCTAATTTAAACCACTTTACAAATTAATCCACTACTTATTTCAAAAATCACATTTCAGTTATATTTCACAAAAATCATAATTTTTATAACATAAAAACTGTAAAGTTTATTTATTTAAAATGAATCAATTCCAAAATTCAATAAAATGTATATTTCCAAAATCACTTGAAATCCTTTTAAATTCGAAATCTTTACTTTAACATTTTTAAAACTCCAAAAATAGGCCCAATGCTGCAACAGCACCAATATATCAACCACGGCATCCAAACATCATATATCAATATGATAACAGAATATATCGCAAATATCTGTAAATAAATCAATACCGTTGAGGAATCCAGTTGGATCCCTCCAGCCTGTTTCCCTGCATCCACAGATGTTAGCACAATACCAATCCCGTTTCAAGATGGGATATCGCGGTACATGAGTTTATATAAAATATTATCTGCTTTTATGCAGTGCAATAAGGTCTCATCTGCTATATAATGCGGGAAATCAACTCCAAGTACATATATAATACCAATTCCACGTTAAGTTGCAATATCGCGGTATATGTGCTTAATATAATAACCTCCGCTTAATATACGGCGTATAGTGTCTATTTCAAAACAATAGATAATAATTTATCATCCAAGCATACAATCAACACAATCAAGCAATTTTAAATCTAATTATTTAAGATATAAATCGAAACACAATTCGATTGAGTGAGAAGTTCTCACCTTGCTTCCAATACAGTTGTAGTGTTCTATTTTGAATAAAATTAAACGCGCGTTTAAATTTTACTCAAAATTCAAACTACCTCCAAACGACTCCAAACCAGCTCCATCGCGTAGTATTCGCGAGTACGAACCCAACGCAATTCGTTTCGTCAAATCCGACCTCTTATCAAAAAGATATGATTTTTCAAAGTTAATACAATTGAATATATATATTTATTCACAATTTTATCTATTTTAAAACCCTACACCAATCTCTTCCGTTCGTTTCCAAAACTCAACATCCTGGTCGCACCTTCCATCTTCTCCCTCTCCAGCATCTTCACGTGTTCGAAAACCCACATACCGCCTTCATTCTCAAATTGCCTCGCCTACATCGACCAACTAGAAGTCAACCGGCGAGCATCGATTGATGCGCCTACGCGCGGTGCACCACCGCCTTGAACGAAGGCGAGATCGGCTTCACTGGTGCTTCTAGAAACATGCACAACCCATCAGCCTTTGAGCTGAAATTCCCAACGATCCATCGACCTGATCATGATCATAACCGTTCATATCGAAGCTCTCATCGAGCTCAACAATATTGTAGTTGACAATTTTTCGAATAGATTTGTGGATTTGAAGAAATCGAAGGAAGAATGATGATGTATTTTCGGCCATTAAATTTTTTTTAGGGCCGGCTGTGAAACCCTAGCTAGATTTGTTTGGAAATGTGAAAGCTGGTCCTTTTATAGAAAATTCCTAAAACACTATTCATCCGGAAAATTCCCGAACTCCAATCGAAGCGTGCCGCCTGGAGTTTATAAGGTTTTACCCCCATTCCGAACGCAATGGAATATATATCGAAAGCCAATTCGATCATATTTGAAAGATAGGTTTTCAAATCGACTATTTTAAATTTAAAATTCAGTTAAACCGATTTCTATGTGTTTTAGCTTGCCCCGGACAAACCGTAAATCCGATTGACACGAAGTTTGATACCATACAATAATTTAACATTACAGATCCAATGAAACTAGTTTCTTCAAAATCCGAGACCATTTGACAAATGACTATTTTTACTCATCAATTAAATATTAAAATATCCAATTTCTACAATTTAACTTTTAATTCGATTTTAAAAGTTCTATAACATCATTCTAACTCCAATATGATTTAATACAACTTTATAAATCATTTTTAATCACATTAAACCCAATTTCCAATTATTTCTGTAATTTCATATATTAAATTATAGATTTAATTATACAATTAAATCTAGATATTCGAAATATAATTTATTCGACTTGCAAATTTTACTTGTTAATCTTTAAAATCAATTAAATATATGAATTTCAAATGACAGAAATTCTGGGTCGTTACATTCAGGTTCTCTAATAGTAGCATGCATTGTATATCTACTCTGTCCTTTTTTAAATTTTTAGTGTAATCCAAATATGCCAAATATGCATTATTGATTTTACAATTTATATTTGCATGAGCATAATATCATAACTTATAAAATTGCAATAAATAATAATTACTTCACTCGTAGGACTTATTTCAGGTCCTAATTAAAATTGTTTCTAGGCATTTTCTAACCTCTGTTCACAGATTACATCTAGCTACATTCAATTATTTATACAAGTGCATAATACATATTTTTTCTTTCAGTTTTTTACTCTGTAAACTATAATTTTAAAGTAACCATTTTGTGAAAAGTATTAGCATCATCTATCTGTGGTATACATCCGTAAATTTAGGCAAAATGAGATTATAACTAAAAATTGATACTTGCATGCATTTGACAAAATGAGCTCTGTATAAGTTCTTTTAACCTGCCTAAGAATGCCATATACTAGGTCCTTCTTTATATTTCACACAATTCATATCAGTTTGTCCATCTTGTTTAACTTATATTCTACATAGACACAGGTTTTTTATATCAGTCATTATACCTGTTGTTTGAATTATGTTGTGTGGACATATTCAATATATATATTATCATAATATGCACACCCACATTCATATAGAACAAGTCTACACTATTATATTATAATTAAGTTTTATAGAAATTTTGTCAAGTTGAATTTTTATAAAATTTGACCAACTTTACAAAAATTAATAGCAAAAGTTAACTATGTTAAGCAAATTGTAGTAAAACTAAACACAACAATAAAAATTAAACATGTTTATAGAAGCTAACTAAGTACAATTTTCAATTTTATTCATGTTCATATTAGTTCATATACATTTTTCAATTTTATTCATATTTATATTCATTGCTAATGGAGACATTCATTTCATTTGCAAGTGAGAAAATGAATGATTTTGGATATTACTTCTTTTTAATGCAAAGAGCTAGCTACTTGTTTTTATACAATAGAATATTATATAGTTAAAACAATAAGATCCTATCTGTATGAATATTTAGTTTTATTTAATACAATGTGATATCACTATGTTTAATGTTTTCTGTGATTTTTCATTACCTAAATGGATTTATGTTTTAGAAATATTCTTAGTGTAGAATTTTGATATGTATTGACTATCATGATCTATAGGAATGTAGTAGACTTTAAATGTGTAACAAATAAATCATAGCACTTAAAAAACGATGTAGAAATCTTAAAAGAAAAACATTATCTAAAATAAAAAATTAATAGCACCTTTCATTGTTATGAATAGTCCAATATCTATTATAATATGTCAATTTACCATGTTATTAACTATTATAAAATACTTAAAATAGCAAAAAAGCATATAAAAGATGATTTTTCATAGCGGCACTATTGTTCTATAAAAAAGCAATTGTTTTTCTACAACAAATTGAGACACAACGTTTATTAAACCATTATAAAATACTTAAAATAGCGGAAATAGAGCGCAATAAAAAATTATTTTTTGTAGTGGATTTTTTTTGCTATAGATAAGCCATTGTTTTTATAACATGTCGATGTACAACATTTACTAAACTGCTATAGTTATCATTTATAGCTATTCTAGGCCGCTGTTGATGTATGTCTGTGTTGTAGTGAGATAATAGGGTTTAGATCTTGATTAGATCTAGAGATTTAGGAGCGCTAATAAATAGTAAGTGGGAATATTATGTGTTTTAATATAATATTAGATTATATAATTGTAGATATATTCCTATATGCTTGATAATTTAATTTATACTGCAAGTCAATCAAATTATATGAAATATTGAATTTAATCATGCTTATAAAATTATATTGATAAATCAAGTACTTCCTTGTTATGAACTGGTTGCAAATTTTATGTAAAATTGATTAGAATTGCTTAATGATTAGAATTGTCATTTTTATGTCGGATATTAATTTATTGATGTATAATCATTGGGAAATTTATTTTTTATTCGATGGATATGAACTAAATTAAACCTTAATGAATGAATAATGATTAGGAACTTGTTTTAATATGACAACATGAATAAAAATTGAAATAAGAAATCATTTAGATCTTTGAGATTTTTGTGATATTTTAATGTATCGGAATTTGAATTGTTACTCCAATAATTGCCTTCGGAGATATGCGACATGCGACATAAATGTAATAGAACATTAGTAGTTAATGCTGAAGGTATGAAGATAGGCGACAACCTACAATGCTGCTTCTCATCGACAAAGGGTTATATACAAGGTTGTGTATCGTTAGCAAAGCCAAGGATACTGAATGCCAGTGATGCCGCATACCATCAACAGAGTTGAATGATTAATGCCTAGTTTTCTATGTCGATATTGTAAGAAGTCAGTGTTATAGCAGCATGACTTATGTCACATCTCATTGATGTCCTATCCTATCAATGCCTCCATTCTTTTATGAAGATAAAAAGGATGTCGTAATTCATTAGTGTCGCACTTCACCAACATCGCTTGTCATTGATACCACATACAGCCAATGTTGTTAAGTAACGATGTCGTGTCTCTTCGATGTTGCTTCCATTCCAACAATGCAGCTGTTTAGAATTGCTTTCAAATAGTGCCGCCCATCATTGATGTCACCAATAGTCAATGCCACGTCTTGTTGATGGCGCATTTTCATTAAAACTTAGAGGACACCGCACATCTATACAATGCAATGTTGATGCTAAAGACATCAACATCCATAGGAGTTATCATTGTCGATATTATACAAAATGATGTTGCTTCGTATCAATGTCGATTCATGCCAGTATAGTTTCCAATCAATGTCGTTTCTTGTTGATGTTGAATGATTCCTCTATTGGAATAGTGTCAAAGTTTAACTGAGTGCCGAAATATTACAAAGACCACCTCCAAAAAAGGCTTAGTGCCATGCGGCATTAATGATGCCAAAAGTCAGGGTTTCCGACTCCAAGCTGTTATGTACGCTGCAACTCTACCCCTATAAATATAGACCTAGGGGCGTTGGAGTGGGGGTGCTCATATCTTTTCTCTACTCTCAAAATCAAACTCTTGTAACCCTAAAATGAACCGAGGGAAATTCTAATTTGATTGTAATCATGTTCGATTTATGTAAACAAGGACTTGGACAAATATATTATCTTGATGGTGCATTTTGGACATTATCGACATGGATATGCATGTTAATGAAGCTCTTTAGGCTATAAGCTTCACATGATTCTATGGAATCACAAAAGCTTCAGTCTAAACTAGTGTGTATATGTTGCCTCCATCTTGCTTGTCACGTATGAATATTGAACTATAGGACATGAGGATCGCTTATCAAGTCCACACTTAATTGGCTATTACACACATTCGCAGCTTATTTACTCTCTTCTTTTTAACATGTGACATGGGCCTTAGAATATCCCATTCCTAAAGACCATGTAAGTTCTCGATTGCTTATTCCAAGCTATCTTAACGGATTTTGAATATTTATTTCAGGTGACCTTAGGGGATCTCGAATATCTTATCCCAAGAAATCATATGAGCCTTCGAATATCATATCCCAAAAGTCCATGGGAATCTTGAATCCATTTTTTAATGACATCATATTGTATTAGCCTTGAATGTTAAACCCAATCTTGGTTCATTAGCACCATTTGAGCCAACACTAACTAAGTCATGCTTAGTCGTGTTTTCATATGAGTTAAAATCAAGTTTAGCTCATCATACTCCGCATCATGGGTGTTTTACCAATTCTTGGTTTAACATTTTGGCGCTAGAAGAAGAGCTTGAACCTTTGCTTCCATTTGATTATCTTCTCAAACTAATTTGAGCAAATTTATGTTCGAGGAAAAGGGAAAGACCAAGGTGAGTATACGCTCCAATGAAGAAGTCATGCAAATGACGATAGAAGAAAATTTCCGTCCTAACTTTAGCTTGGGAAACCCTGAGCCTGGACTACCAATCAGAGTCGGCATAACCTATCAATAGTGAGGCTAAGATTAGAGACCTAGAGCAATATGCATCAAGGATGAAAGAACTTTTGGAAAGAACCATTGCTAAAAAATCATTAAAAACCACTAAGCGTGGGAGATGAGGTAGAGTCTCCAAGAAGTGGCTTGAATTTCTGTTTGCTTAAAAACAAAAGTAGAAGTAAGTTAGTTATGACACCATAAAAGAGAAAAAATCATTAGCAAGCATAAGTAACTGAGCTTTCTCCAAGGTCATTAGCAAATAACACAGTTAAGGCAAATTATCGAGGGAGATTGGAGGAGAAGTCCAAGAAGCAATCTGGAAGTTCAACCTTCAAGGGATACAAACCAAATAGAAATAACTACCAAAGTAACAAAGCTTATCTAAGGGACATGGCTGAGAAAATGGCAAAGGATATGCTTAATCTTAAAGGAAAAAGAAATCTTAGTGAAAGGGTCAACAATAATTATCGAAAAGCTCCTTTCGCATAAGAGGTCATGTCCACCAGGACCCCATCCCATATCAAAATTACATCTCTAAGGTACAATGGAACCACGGACCCAAATGATCACTTGATGGCCTTCAAACGTCAGATGGACCTATTCAACACATTTGGAGCTATGCGTTGTAGAGTTTTCCTTATTACTTCCTAAGGTGCAGCAGCCAAATGGTACAGGATGTACCATGAGTAAACCATCTATTATTGGAAGTAATTTTCTTATGAATTCTGAGTGTAGTTCTTTATTGTAAAGACCCTACTATCGACTACACTATGCTGGATAATATCAAACGAAGACCAGGGGAGTTATTAGGCAATTATCTAAAGAGGTTCAATAAGGAGGCACTAAAAGCAAAAGATATGACTGATAGGGACAAGTTGGTTGTAGTACATTCTGGGCTAATTAAGCAAGCCTCATTTTGGAAGGAGCTCTATATACACGGATGTAGAGATTTACAAGATTTTCACAACCAGGCGGATAAAATCACTTGTATGGATGAAATATTTCATGCTAAAAAGTAAGCTAAAGCTAAAAAGGAGACCGGGAAAGTAGGCTATAACCACAACTATAATTAGCCAAATGAAAGGAGGTCCCTGACACCAATCACATTACCCTGTATAAGCTGCTATCTTAAATATTTGCTATAGCAAAGTAAAACGATGATTTTCTAGTTTCATACAAAGCTAAGACCAATTCTGAACTAAGAAGAGATGAATACTATTCCGCTTATCATAGGTCAAATGGGCATAAAACTGATGAATGCCATGTTTTGGTGGGCATAATTCAACGCATTGTTCACGCTAGATGTTTAAAAGAATTTGATAAAGATAGTCAAAAAAATTCTCATTTTGAAGACCTCCACCAAAGACTCCAAAAAAATACTGCCAACATATGGGTGATGGTCAACCGGATTCCGTACTGCCCCACAATAGAATCAATGTAATTCATAGAGGACCTTATCTAGTTGGAAGCAGTAAAGGAGCTAGGTATCGCAATGTTCAAGAAGAAAAGGAGGGGTATTCTCTTTTTATGAAGAACCAGCGCTTAAGAATCCCAGGTTCCAAATTCAGATGCATAGCCTAACCACCACTCCATAAGAGTTTTGGGAAGGATTCCGTCATCCATACACTAATTCACTCATGATTACTACTCACATTAAATTCATTGAGGTTTCTAAAGTTTTGGTCGATACGGGAAGTGTGGTCTATGTGATTTTTAAGCATGCTTTTGATCAAATAGGAATTCCAGAAGGGAAGCTAGTTTCGAGCTTTTAACCAATTTTTATGTTCAACAAAAAAGACCAACTCTGTCGGGCAAATAAGTCTTTTGGTGCAAATGGGAAATCCACCAAATTCCAGGATATTTGACACTATCTTTCTCATCATGGATCAGCCACCCTATTACAATGCCTTCTTCAGGAGGTAAGCTTTAAATGAAGTTGATGTTTTTGTTTTGCCGAAGTACTTTATGTTAAAGTTCTTAAACAAAAGAAGTTAGACAAAAATAAGGAGAGAACAATTTAGCTCTCATGAAATATATTTTGCCACTCTTGAGCAATATAAACGGGACAATCTTTCTTGCTATGATTCGAAGAAAAATGAGTTATTTGAAAATGATGTTAATAAGCCTTTGGTTGAAAGTTCTTCAAACAATCATCCAAAGCGAAAACGAAGCCAATTGATAGAACTAAACATGTATTAGAAAAGATTAATTTCGCTCGAAAGAAAAGAAAGGAAACAAATCTTGTGGAAGACGAAATAGAAGGTGAGGAAATAATCACTGAATTACATTGTAGAGTTGAGCAAGAAAGAATGAAAGCTACAGAGGACCTCGAAGAAATATGCTTAGATCCAATTGATCTAGCAAAGGCAATTAAACTTGGAAAGGATTTGGATAGCAAACTTAAAGCAGAACTAGTTCGGTTCCTTCAATCCAACAAAGACATATTCGCATGGATTCATTCAAATATGGTTGGTATAGATCCAGATATCATGTGTCATTCTTTGAATATTAATTCAAGTATGACACATGTCCGACAGAAAAAAGAGGAAATTTGATAAAGTCTGGTCAATTGTTTAAAAGAGGGAGTCAAAATACTCGTGAGTATGGGTTAGCCAATCTGGTGTTGGTCAAGAAATCCAATAGCAAGTGGAGAATATGTGTTGACTATACTGATCTAATAAAGGCATGCCCAAAAGGCTGCTACCCCTATTCGAGAATAGATCAGTTGGTTGATGCAACCAGTGGACACAAACTTTTATCTTTCATGGATGCCTATTTTGGTTACAATCAAATTCCCATTTTCAAGCCCGACGATGAGAACACTAGTTTCATAACGGATTAAGGTAATGCCTTTAGGGTTGAAGAATGTCGGAGCCACATACCAAAGATTGTTAACATAACGTTCAAGGAGCAAATTGGCTAAAGTATGGAAGTATATGTGGATGATATCTAGTAAAGTCTCATAAAGGGAGCAACCATTTAAAAGACCTTGAGAAGATGTTTAGGCAACTATGAAAGTATCAAATGAAGCTCAACCCACAGAAATGCCCTTTTGGAATTCAGTCTGGGAAGTTGTTTGGATACATTGTCAACGCCTGGGGGTTGAAGCTAACCCTAACCAGATTTAGGCTATTAAGGATATGGTGGAGCCAAAAACAAGTAAATATGCAATGAGTCAAAACAGATGAGTAGAAAAATTTTATAGGTTCATTTCCAAAGCTACCGATAAGTGCATTCCATTCTTGGATGTGATTAAGAAACAGAAGAACTTTGAATGGGGAGAAGACCGTCAAAATGATTTCATTGAGTTTGAAAACAATCTTGAAAAACCAGTAATCCTGCCTAGTCACGTAGAGGGAGAAAATCTTTATCTTTATATGGTTGTTTTCAAATATTCAATTAGCTCTATACTAATAGAAGAAGAGAAAGGGATTCCGCATCTGTTATACTATGTAAGTAGAAGGCTAAATGATGTAGATACTAGATAACCAAACATAGAAAAACTAGCATAGTGTTTAATGACTTATAACATGAAAGCTAAAAGCTTGCTTTCAAGCATATCCATTTGAAGTTTTAACCAATTTTCCACTTAAGAAAGTTTTCAACAAACCAGAAGCCTCAAGGAGATTGGTAAATGGGGGATAGAGCTTAGTTATTGAATATCCACTCAAGCGATAATCAATGGACAAGCTTTATTTGATTTTGTTAACGAGTATACAGGTTTCATCAATGAACAGTCAGAAAAGGAAAAGATCTAGTACCATAATGGCAATTATTCTTAGATGGAGCTTCGAACGAACAAGGTGTTGGAGCAAGATATGCCATTATCAGCCCTAATGGACATCGCCAACATTATGTAATGAAATTTGGATTTTCGGCCACGAATAATGTGGTGGAGTATGAATCGATGGTAGCAGGACTCACTTTGGCCCTACAATTGAAAATTCCTAGATTGAAATTTTCAACGGTTCCCAATTAATGGTAGGTCAGTTGGAATAAATGTACCAGACTAAGGATGCCAATTTAGTCTTATATGTAAAGGTATTGTTAAAAATGCTGAACCAATTTAAGGATTTCTCAATACAACAAGCACCAAGAGGAAAGAACTCCCTAGCCAATTCTTTAGCTAAAGTGGCCAATTCACAAGGAGCGCCATAAACCTAGATCATCCTAGTTGGCTGTTAGCCAAATCCCTATATAAAGGAAAGGATTCCCAAGTCAGGAAAAGAATCAATGGTATTGACCAGATCTCAAGCTCTAGCACATAGAGAGGAGGGAAGTGAAAAAGAAAATGGGAACCCTCAAGAGAAATTGTCCCATCCAAAGACAAATGATTAGCATAAGAATAATCAGATGAAACCATTGTTGAATACCCTGTAAATGGAAAACTATCGCCCGATAAAAAGGTGGGAAGAAGGATTAAACAACATGCTTCAACTTTCCTTATGATGAACGGAATACTTTATAAGAAGGGATACTCTCTTCCTTACTAAAGATGTGTGAATCTAGAAAGTGGAATAAAAATATTGAAAGAAGCCCATGTAGTATTTTTTGGGCATTATTCCAATGGAATAAAACTAGCCAAGAAGATTGTAAGACAACACTTTTATTGGCCTTCAATTGACTAACTATGACATTCACTATGTAAAAAGATGCAATAAGTGCCAAAAATTCTCTGAAATTCCAGATTTCCGACAAAGTAAATTGACTTCAATCTCAAGCCCATGACCTTTGTGACATATAGGTAATTGACCTTATAGGACCACTGCTTTTATCCAAAGGAGGAGCAAAATATGATACAACGACCATTGATAATTTCACTAAATGGGTAGAAGTAGAACCCCTGCTAAGTATCACATTTGAGAAAGCACTTAAGTTTGTGACCAAAAACATCATTACAGGGCTTAGAATCCCGCAAAAGATAATACCTAATAACATAACTCAATATGAAACTGAAGGATCCACTCGTTTCTGCAATAGAAATGGAATCATCAAGAGTTTTCATCAGTAGCTCACCCTAAGGATAACAGGTTGCAGCAGCTAATAAAACCATCAAAACCATTCTCAAGAAATGATAAGACAGAGCAAAAAGAAACTGGGTAGAAGAGCTACTTTTGGTATTATGAGCCTATAGAACTTCTATTAAAATAGCAATAGTACATACCCCGTATTCATTAACATACGAATGCAAACAATGGTTCCATTCAAGATGAAGTGTCCTCTCATCGAAGAATTACATATGCATTCAATCAGATGCAAACAATGGTTCCATTCAAGATAAAGTGTCCTCTCATCGAAGAATTACATATGCAGAATTGAAAATTGAGGAAAGAATCCTTAGATCTAATTAATAAATTGAGAGATGAGGCTTCCATACGAACGACTGAATACCAACAATGGATTTCCATGTATTATAACCCAAAAATAAAATCATGGTCACTCCAAAAGAGAGATTTGGTGCTTTGAAAAGTTATGGAAAATGCTAAATCCCGAAACACAGACAACTTGGGCCAAATTGGGAAGGATCCCTAATCATACATAAAGTAATCCCACTTGGAGCTCATGGATTATACCGACCTGATGGCAGTGTGATAGAAAGAAAATGAAATGTTTAACATTGGTGACTATATTTCCAACAATGAATGAATAAAGAAGTTGAAATAAGAATGTCTACTAGAATAGGATAAAGACTCTTAAATAATTGGAAAAAGCTTTTAGTGTTGTCATCATAGGCCTTTCTAAAGCGCCTCCAAGAGGGAAGTTGGATAAGTCTTGGTTCTACTTAAGATAGCTACCCAGAGCACCAGACCAAGCCTTCAGTGTCGTCATCAATGTCCTTGTTGAAGTGCCACCTAGACAGGGGTTGGGTAAGCCTATGGTTCTCCTCGATATAGCGAACTAAAGGCACCAGACCAAGCCTTCAATGCCATCATCAAAGGTCTTATTAAAGCATCTCCTAAAAGGAGATCATGTAACTCTCTAGTTCTACTTAAGATTTAGCTACCCAAAGCGCCAGACCAGCTTTTAGTTTTATCATCAAAAGCCTCACTAAAGCGCCTTCTAAGGGGAGGTCAGATAAATATCTTGTTCTACTTAAGATAGCTACCCAGAGCGCCGAACCAAGCCTTTAGTGTCTGCATCAATGTCCTCATTGAAGTGCCTCTTATAAGGGGGTCGGGTAAGCCTACGGTTCTACTTGATATAGCTAACCAACTGCACTTGACCAAGACTTTGGTGCCATCATCAAAGGACTCATGGAAGCACCTCCTTGTGGGAGGTGAGGTAGTGCCCCAAACAACCAAACCTAAATCATCACCTAAGATGGTGTTAAGGTTTCGATCCAGGATAAGATCATCACCTATGATAGTGCCAATCAAATTCAAAAGTCTGTCTAACTCTATCCTATAAAACGAATCAAAAATAATCTTCTAGAGGAGATCTGTCAAATGCAATCCATTTATGCTTCAAAACAAAATCAGACAATCTTTTGGAGGAAGATCTATCAAGTATGAGTCGTTTATGCTCCAAAGCTAAAGCAATATTCAAGTACCAGACGAGTTTGTTGGTCTTTTATTATTACTAGATTGGTTTCTGGTTTCTATTATTACTAGATGGATTTCTAGCCTTCTGCTATTACGCAATGGATTTTTTTTTGTTATTACCAGATGGATTTCTAGTCTTCTATTATTATCAAAGGGAATTCTGGTCTTTCATTATTGCCAGATGGTTTTTGGTCTTATATTATTGTCGGATGAATATTTTGGTCTTCTTCTAATATTAGAAGAATTTTCTGATCTTTCTCTATTATCAAAAGGTTTTTTTGGTCTTCTATTATTATCAGAAGGAATTTCTGATATTTTTTTATTGCCAGAAGTTTTTACAGTCTTTTATTCAGATTATTACTACCAGATGATTTTCAGGTCTTCTATTTAGATGGATGTACTGGTCATCTTTTCTGATAACTTTGTAGTTTCTTTTATACTAGAGGGTAGGGAAATGTTACTCCAATAATTTCATTTAAATATATGTGACATGCAACATAAATATAACAACGCATCGATAGTCAATGCCGAAGGTATGAAGATAGATGATAACTTGGAATGCCGCTTCTCATAGACAAAGGGTTATACACAAAGTCGTGTGTCATTAATAAAGCCAAGGATGCTGAATGCCAAAAATATCGCATACCATCTAAAGAGTCAGATGATTCATGACAAGTCTTCTAATTCGATACCGTAAGCCATCGGTGTTACAATAGCATGACTTATATCGCATCTCGTTGATACCGTACCATATCAACACCGCCATTCACCAATGAAGATAGAAGGGATATCGCAACCCATCAAGGTCACACTTCGTCAACATCGCTCCTCATTGATACCACCTACAACCAATGCCGTAAAGTAATGATGTGGCATCTCTTTGATGTTGCTTCCATACCAAAGTCTTTAGAGTCGTCTTTTAATAGTACCACCCATCATAGATGTCATCGATAGTCAATGCCGCTCAAGTTGATGGCTCCAAAAAATCCTCTAGAATGCTTCACCTAAAATACTCCTAACATGATCCTGACTACTTGGCTGCCCGAAAAAATATGGCACCCTAAGTTTAAAGGGAAAAATAATAAACTTTGGGTCAGTCATAGGATTGGTGTGAGAACTCAAAATACGATGTTTGAAAACAAAAAAGTATCTCATAAGACAATGCCACACATAAACATTGATCATGTTTTACCCTTATCATAACCAAATCTTTATTACGTAAAAATAAGGGATATTATTTTTAATGGCATTTCTTTGAAAATTTTTGCAAATAAACTATTAATCTGAGCCGAAATTGTTTCATTGACTAAATTCCAGCATACTAGCCATAATGTGGGTTCCACAAACAAACTGGTAGGCACTTATTGGGGAATGGATTTCCATACAAACGACTAGGAGAAAGGACTACCTTCCGACAGTACATCTCTAGAGGAATGTACCGAAGTCCAACTAATGGTCCTCTACCAACACAAGAGCGGCCTATCTCTTCCTAGATAGTACCGAATATGTCATCATCCCAGTCATTACCGACCTATCCGAGATGTCTTTTAGCATTCACTACAATAATTTATACTCGAACGTTATAAAGGGTAGAAATATATCTATAAGGGGATGATCATACAATAATGGTACGAACCACATAGCCTTGCTTCATCTACCATGTTTTGGCCATTTCTAGGTGTGAGGCTTGAGATAACGATTACCTTTCATAGTGCACATTTCACTTTGAATGCCACACTGCCATTTCAGGGTCACACAACTGATTTCTACAAACGTATAACTCCTGAGCTCGTACGTCTTAAGAAAGAGTTTTAAACCAAGTGAAGTTGCCTTCTCCACCACCAAATAGATGATATGTTCATAGACAACAATTTATGCAACTAGAAATGCAACATCAAACATTCATCCATATAAGTTATCCAAGAACAGGACAAAATGAAGGCACACTTCTACCATATCTTATCGGGAGTTACCCCTAGGATTAATAGCGAGTAGTCATTTTATCGAAGATTTTAAATGATGAAATATTGCCATATAATGTGATATGAGAAATTTCACCCGAGGGCCATTGACAAGCAGTCCTACATTGCATCTTCCAAATCATATCCATATCTTCACTTCAAATATGTAAATTTGTTCGAAATGGTCTTCGAATAGGAATTACCCGAATCCGACCCTGGTTCCTTCAAATCAATCATCGATAAAAAAATGTTTTATGAATAGGGAATTATTTTTTTACTTGATTTTTATCAAAAATATCTTTTAGAGATATATTAACTTTAAAACACTTCTTTCTAGTTTATACGGAATCATTAAACCTCTCTTATTAAATCCTTTGATAACTTTAAACCCTTTTAAACAAGGAATAAATTCAAAATCATTTCATTTTCTTACTTAGGAAAGTACTGATCCGAGTAAGCCAAATTTACTATCCCCTCTATTGGGCCAGTCCGGATAGCCAGGGAGAGTAGGAAACTGCTATTCCAAATTCAAGCCTAGACACTATCTATTTGACACCCATGAGGCGGTCAAGTTATTTAACCGAATTTAAGTCATTTAAAATTTACCCATTCTATAAATCCTTCAAAATCATCTTTAAAATAATTATTTAATCATTTGAAAACATTTACAAATGATTTGGAAGAGAATAGTCGCGTTTAAAACTTTATTTCAAAAGTTATAGAAAAGGGCAGGGGAAAGTGCTACAAAAAGTGCTTTTAAACTATAATGATCAAAATGGCTTTTTACCAGTTGAAAATTCATTTTTATAACTCAAATAACTTTTAAAATATACTATAAGAGTTTTTAGAATTTATTTCATATTTTTAAACAATTTTGAAATATCATTAACAATGAAATCCTGTTATGGATTCCGAACTGCAATGCCGCGATATTTCTAAAAACTTGTTTTACTTATATTTCAAAAACCACTTATCGAGATCTTAATTTTATTTCTTTGTTTGAAAATTATAGATATAATAGTTAGGCAAATTCTTATCTCGAAGAATTCTGACTTATATTTCATTCTACATGCTTGTTAGACTTTATGGTGCAAAATCGCAAACTACCGTTACATGTAGCACCTATTTTTGACTAAATTTTCAGTTACCTTTCAAACCTCACCACAACAATTTCATATGCTTATAAAACATTTCAAACTCATTTTCAAACCATTTTAAAGAGGTTTAACATTACATATGCACCAATTCATTAAATAAAGGGAAGTGATTTCCTTTGTGCTTATCGACATATATTTTTGTGACTTGCATATATATTCAACATTCATATTAAACAACCAAACTTGATGATTAAATCATATTAAATATCCATTGCAAACATTATTTCATCATCCGAAAATAAAATATAAGTAAGAGTTTCTCACCTTGGGTTTAAACGATTAACAAAAAATTGGCTATAGCTTCTCTGTTTGGTTTTCAAAGCTCGCCGTCCTTCGGACTTAAGCTCCTAGGTGGCTTGGCCTTATCTTGGGATGGCTTTAAGAGCTTAAGACCTAGGGTAGAGGCATAGGAAGGCTCGACCTTCAATGTAAGGGGTGGAGGCCATGAATGTAGAGAGGAAGAGCGGAGATTCGGGATTGTTTTGATATGCCTAAGTGTATATAAGTATATATCATAAATTTAAATTCTTTTTGAGAAATATTTTGGCATAATTTCCTTTAGGTTTTAAGCCACGAAAGTGTGTACAAATAGCTTTGGAAATGATGAATAAGATGAATGAAATTGAAGAGGAGAGTGTAGGGTGTTTATAGGAAAAGAAGGGAGCAAAAATATCTATGCATACATCATTATCTTCATCATCATCACATGCACCATCATCATCACTTCCATTACTTTAAGGCATGCATATGTTGACTTTTGTATACTTAAGGAGTAATAAAACTAAAAATATCTTATATGCTTTATAAAATATTTATATACTTAAATATATATAAGTTTGCATGTATGTTTATGTGCATGTGAATATATTATTATGTATGCACATGTACACGTGCATATGTATCTCCACAACGTTGTACAACTTTTATACGTTCTATCGTTCCAAATCCTAATTTCGATTTCTGGTCATGTTTTCTCTTTTAAGTTAATATGCATATATTTGTAAACAAAATTTGGAAATAAATTTCTAATCGTTTTTAACTAATTAAACTGATCATATTTCATTTATAAAACCATATAAATTAATATTAAAACAATTCCTAAAATTGTTTGTTCTATTATTAAAAGCGAAACAAATTTATCTTATGATTTTAAATCAATTATATATATTTATAAAATTAATGATTAAATATTACTCTATAACTATTTACGATGAGTTATTAATGTAATTATAGTAATTATTAAATAATTTTATTCTCAAACTAATACATTTATTAAAATGATGTATTTGCGGGTCGTTACACATAATGTCAATGCACTGCGGTTATTTCTAGTGTAAATTATTTCCAGTTCTAATATTTGATGTGCAACAATCCCACATAAATGCTGCAAATAAATTCATTCAAATTTATCCTTTTATAGAATCTCAAATTTTATGGTGCAAATATTTGTGATGATTAAAGATATTTGCACAAAGGATATAGTAGTGTAAATATAACCTAAATAATTTAAAGTAAATATTTACTCATTTCGATTTAAATAATAGCCCCCAAACCTAGCCTCCTAATTTCAGCCATTCATTCTGATTTATGTAATAATACATTCTCCTCTTAACACATCATATTATTTTTTAGATCGGAATGAGTGACTGAAGTCAAGGGCCTTGGTTGTGGGCTAAATAGAGAGGGTTACGGATTTTATATATATATATATGTATGTATGTATGTATGTATGCATGTATATATGTATGTATGTATGTATGTATGTACGCACATATACATGTGTATATATATGTATGTATGTATATATATAGACACACACATATATAGGGCATTTAATTGATAAATGTATGATGCTATTTAAACTTTTGCCTATTATTCTTGATCAATGTGGGATGCTTAACAGGTTTTTCCAATCTGCTATACAAATCCAAAGAGTATGGCATTTGGCTGTGGACACCTAGTAAAGTTTTAAATAGTTTCCATCTATAATAAGGCATCTATTAAGATTTTAAAATATAAATATTAGATAGAATAATTTATCTTCGAATGCAGGCATGCAACGATTGCGGACCAAATCTTCAAGTCTGTCCAATTTGTCGAAGTGAAATTGTGACTATAATCAAAATTTACCGATACTACCTTACGGGCTCTACATATAACCGGTCTTTGCTTGTAGATTAAATAATTAAATAGTGAAGTCTCAGGTATACTGAGTGTAAGTAGTATAGTGTTTGTAGGATTCCCGAATTCATGATTTCTTATTTATTTCATTGCATTTTTCAAATTCTATTTTCATTTGTTAATTTATAGTTGACAGCTGATGGTGCGCTTTACTGTTTCGACGGTCTTTTTTCCACTTTTCCATTTCTATTATTGGATTACCTATAAAATTTTTGTTTTTATCATCTTACATTTTTTTCTCTCTCTGATTTCATCATGGCAACATATTCTAAGTAGCTATCATCGTCTCCACCTTTTTCCCAAATAATTTGGCTTGGCCGCATGAACTCTTTGTTTTAATACATTTTTATCTTCTTAAATTATATTTTTAGTTATATTTAACAAGCTTAGATCACATATTCTTCTTCCATTTCAATTTAGATCTTCCTTTTTATCCTTTTCCTTCAATATTAATAATATCTTATTTTCTTACAGGTGCGTTTTCTCATTTTCTTTATATTTGTCTATATCATTTAAGTCTTCTTTATATTTATCTATATAATTTAGGTCTGCATTTTATAATTATTTCAATTATAGGAGCCACTTCCAATATCTCTTATTTTTAATATTATATTTTCTTGTAATCCTAATCATTCCTCCTAACATTTTCATTTTTTCTACTCTTAACTTTCTTCTTTATTTATACAATATTTCAGATCTAATCGTATAAAATTTCTCTTTTGTTTTCTTTAGTATTCTTCTCGCATAGAATGACACTAATTTGTCTTTATTTAATCCAAGCTTTCCAAATTTGGTTTATAATATCTCCTTCAGCCTCTCCATCCTCCTTTAACATTAAATCTAGATATCTAAATGTTTCTATTTTATTAAACATATGATTTTATATATTTTTATCGTGTTAATTTCTCTAGTTTCTTTATTGAGGATGAATGACATGAACTTCATCATTTCTCTACTGAAGATAAATGACATATACTTCATCTTTTAGTCATATAAAGTATTGGTCAACAATTAACTCAACACCCTAAATTGATAAGAAATGAGAGAAAGTATTTTAAAAAATGAAATAGAACAGTGAACATAAATGCATTTTATAAACATACAAGCACTTCATAGTATTTCAGTCCTACACCCATTTTAATTTTATTGCTCGAGGTTTGACATGAATACAAACGAATTACAAAGTTTTAAATCTGTAAAATCATGCAATCTTGGGTTGTGGAAAACGTTGAAGTATGGAGAAGGGAGTGATGAATCAGAGCTAAAAAGGTCTTTCTCTCTTTGTAGTACCACTCGTATTTATGGTCGAAATCGTCCACCATAATCACCAGATAATGGAACACTAGTAAACACTCGGATCCATGCAAATAGGAAGGAAGAACGGGTGATATCTGTAAACAAAATCAAACTAATGCTAGGAACATGGTTGGTATTGAGCACAAATGACTGTCTCCTGAACAGTCTTCTTTGTACTTGTCCATATCTTTAAAATTTCAAGCTTCGTCGCAAAAATTGCTCCAACAAATAAGGTCGGTACACATGATTTGTCTTATGTGAGACTTCTCTTTTATTACAAAGTACTGTAGTAATCCACCTATTTTTTCGGTAGTGGATCCTTCTAAGAATCATCTCGGTACAGACCACAATTGTGGTCGCTGCCGACCCTAATTAACTTACTCTAAATTGGCACCACCTCCTTATACTCCATCCCAAGTAACCCTTTAAGTTATTGATCCATTTCATCTTGGTCTCAAAGTCTAAATTCAATAAGAAGTCACTCAGCTCTAATGTTGGATAAAACTTTCCCTCCAAAGTATGCTTTTGTAAAACTAAAGCTTGCTTTGGGTCAAGTTAAACAATATAGTTCTAGGTGCCTAACGTTCACTAGACGGCCAATCATCATCCATGAAGCTTCACATTTATTTCAAGCACGTCTGTCCGTCACTTTAAGTAGTCAGTGTACCATTCTTCTTTTATAACAAAGTTGTAGTTCTTGGCTCTTTAGAAGTTACACTATGTGCTGAAAAGGTAGACTTCCTTTATGTTCCTTTTCTTTTCCTTGTTTTATACTGATAACAGTCATGAAAGTACTGACATGATTCCTGAATGTGCTATATATTCTTGCACTTAGCAATTTTTCATAACACACTTCAGTTTATTTGCTAGAACTCTATTTTCTTTGCAACTGCCAGCTTCAACTACCGATATCCTTCACCTTCACCATCAATGCCGCCAAACCAACTGTCGCCATTACCTAACACATGAACGTAATCGATTTTAATGCCATCGACTTCAATTCGGTGTCGAAATGTTCGGGAAACCCCCATCTTTTAAAATCTCAACATTTTGGTGGGTATTCGGCCTTAGGATTTGGCAACGCCATGGTCACTTCCACCACCTTACTACCATCACTGATCTAAAAATCGACCTTGATTGCCTCTTTTCTCAAGTCATGGTCGAATAATGATGGGTAGTTAGTGATGCAGCACAATCTGATGCTGCCTTAGGTCACGAGCGACCCAACGAGCTGATAAGTCGCGTGCAACCTAACGGGTTAAGGATAACGAGATAAGAAAGGGGGAAGATGCAGCGCTGCATCATATTGTCTGCTTTTCCTTAGGTCGCTACGGCATAATCGACTACGACCTAACGGGGCTACGACTTAGCGAGCTGTTGAACAACGAGTTATGTTTTAAGTCACCCCATTCCTTAGGTTGCTCACTGAGTAGGTCACACACTAGAGAGAAGCTATTTCATTATACCGCACTGGAGCTTAAGTCGCTAGTTCATGAATCTGGATATTTGCTGTGCTGCATTCATTTCGTATGCCGTAAGTCGCATGTATGTTGTATCTGATGTAAATGTGTTAACTCGTATGATGTTTTCTTTAGATCGTTCACTGTTATGTCTTAGGGTGTCTGTAATTGTTAAGTCGCGTATTGTAATAAGTTGTATGAGCTTAGGTCGTTATGTGTTGAGTCGCATACTGTTAGGTCGTTAGCGACCTATGTTAGGTTGGTGAAAACTGTGCTGTGTGAGTTGTAAATCTCTATAAATAGAGGGGTGATGGTCATTTGTAAGGAGGTTGATTTTGAATAAAACTTTGTTTGAGTGCTTTGTGCCTCTTTGAAATTGGAAGTTGAGCGTTGTCTCCATTCTCCATTTTCGGTTATTCGATTGCGCTCGAATCAACGAATTTGAAGCCGATTCACGGAATCTCATGCGCGAGATCAACGTAGAAGAGTCGTAGATCTTTTAACACGGTATCGTGCGCGATCAACGTGTTGGAGATATCTAGAATTCAGTATCTCTCGCAATCAACGAATTTGGGCATTCGGTATTTTCAATCCATCGATTTATCTTGTTTCGTCTAATCGTTTCATCGATTAGTTTGATACGAAATCTTCATTTCGCTGTCATACGTTAATACTCGCGGCGTCAGTTCGGTATCAGAGCTAGACTTAGCCAATCGTAGCTAAGTCGAGCCTATTGGGAGAAGATTTGAAGTGTTGAAGATAGATCCGAGCTACAAGTTGAGGTGTGCATCACTTGTGTTGATCAAAGCCGAGCTAAGTAAGTGCAGGCTGTGAGTTGAAGTTTTGAACCAAAGCCGAGAGTTAAGTATTTGGATTTGTTGAAGATTCTACCATGCCATCGAGAAGAGCTAATCGTCATCAAAATGTTGAAAATTTGTATCAAAGAGAAGATGCTGAACAAATGGAACAACGAATTAGCAATAAATTCAATGAGAAGTTGGATGAGGGAATTGGTAGATTGGATAAATTGATGATCGATATGAATCATAGTCAACGCAGAAGATCACCATTCTCGAACCATGGAGGAAACAGAGTTTCGCCATCGGTTACGGAAGCGAGGAGGGTGTCACCACAATTTTATCGAGATAGAAGGGAATCATCTGTTTCAATGAGACGAGAACACCATGAGTATAGAAATGAAGAGAGAAGAACTCCACGTGAGTTTGGAGATGAGCCATATCGTGATGCTAAAAGACATAGTAGAAGGGATATGTATGATCGTAGAGAAGTTGATGGTCGAATCCATATCGACGTACATTTGATTTTGATGAAGATGGTGATAGAGGCATTATTCACTATCGAGATCGAGACCAAGTACGAAATCGAGATGTAGAAGATGATCATCGATGGGAGTCGGGGATGAAAACAGAAATTCCAGAATTCAAAGGAGGAATGATTGTTGAAGAGTTTTCGGATTGGTTATCGAATGTTGAGGAAATTTTTGACTTCAAGGAAGTACCCGAGATTCGTAGAGTTAAGTTGGTTGCTACACGCTTGAGGGGAAGAGCTGTGGCATGGTGGCAGCAAACTAAACTTACATTGGAAAGAATGGGAAAGTCAAAGATTGTTTCATGGAAAAAGATGAAAAAGTTGATGAAGGCTACTTTCTTGCCTTATAATTATCGGTCTCTTATGTATCAGCGCTTACAGAATCTGAGACAAGGGACCAAGTCGGTAAATGATTATGCAGATGAATTTTATCAACTGATTGCTCGAAATGATATCATGGAGACAGAGGAACAATTGACAACTAGATTTGTTAGAGGATTGAGAATGCAAATTCAGGATATGGTGAATATGTTTGATCCAAGATCCGTTGCGGAAGCACACCAGAAGGCTCTAGCTTGGGAGAAGCAAGGTAAAAGAGGAGGTGGTGTGTTTACAAATTCCAACAATCAAGTGAAAGGTGCTAGTAGCAGTGCTAATGCTTCCAAAGCAGTCAGTAAACAGGTTATCAATGAAGTTGTTAAGACCAAGGTCAACAACAATTTCAAGTGCTTTAATTGTCAAGAGTTTGGTCATAAAAGAAATGAATGTCCGAAGTCGAAGAAGCGAGCGATGGTAGCTGAGGTTGAGGATGAGGATGCAGAAGTGGAATGTTCTAATTCACCACAAGCTGAGGAGGAAGAAGAATTATCGGGAGACGAAGGATGTAATTTGATGATGAGGAGATCTTGCTTGATGCCAAAGCAGGAAGAGGAGCTTAGTTGGTTGAGGAGTAACATCTTTCAGTCAATGTGCACTATTCTGGGAAGGGTTTGCAAGTTTGTCGTCGATGCGGGAAGCTATGATAACATCATTTCTACAGAAGCTGTGAAGAAGTTGGCATTAAAGACAGAGAAGCACCCCAAACCCTACAAGTTAGCTTGGTTAAGGAAAGGTGGGGAAGTGAAGGTTGGTCGAAGAGCTTGTGTAACTTTTTCCATTAGAAAGAAGTACAAACATGAAATTTGGTTTGTTGGGGAGACCGTGGCAATATGATAGAGCTGTGCAACATGATGGGAGGACTAACTGCTATAGTTTCATGTTCGAGGGCACCAAAATCACTTTAGTTCCTAAAAAGCGACAACAAAGCGAAAGCAAGTTAGAGGAGATTGAAGAACTAAAGACTCTGTTATCTTTGAAGGAATTTGTCAAGGAAGTGGAGGATGAGCCTGAAGTATTTTTGTTGATTGGACGTGAAAGTAGCGAAGCAGTTGAAATTCCTGAAGAAGTTAAGCCAGTATTGAAGGAGTTTGAAGTTGTATTTCCTGAAGAATTGCATACAGAGTTACCACCGTTGAGAGACATACAAAACCAGATTGATCTTGTTTCGGGAGCTTTGTTACCGTATAGACCACATTATAGAATGATTCCAAAGGAGCACGAAGAGTTGAGAAGACAGGTGGAGGAGTTGCTTGAAAAAGGGAGCGTACAAGAAAGTTTAAGTCCTTGTGTAGTACCAGCTTTGTTAGTGCCGAAGAAGGATGGAACTTGGAGAATGTGTACAAATAATCGCGCACTGAACAAGATTACAGTGACGTATAGATTTTCAATGCCAAGATTGGATGATTTATTAGACCAGTTGAATGGAGCTGTTATCTTTTCAAAGATTGATCTGAAGAGCGGGTATTATCAAATTCGAATTCGACCAGGGGACGAATGGAAGACAGCTTTCAATACACGAGAAGGGTTGTATGAATGGCTGGTCATGCCATTTGGTCTCTCGAATGCACCTCGTACTTTTATGCGAGTGATGAATCGGATCTTTCGACCATTTATTGGAAAGTTCATGGTGGTATACTTTGATGATATATTGATATACAGTGGAAGCACAGAAGAACATCTACAACACTTGCGTGAAGTGTTGATGATACTTCGTCGGGAGCAATTTTACGCGGCAACGAATAAATGCGTGTTCATGACGCATAGTGTTTTTTTTGGGTATGTATTGTCCAAGGAAGGTATCGAGGTGGATCAAAGTAAAGTTGAAGCAATCAGAAATTGGCCACAACCCAGGACTAAAACTGAAGTGAGAATTTTTCATGGTTTAGCATCATTCTACCGAAGGTTTATTCCATATTTCAGTAGCGTGATGGCACCTGTTACTGATTGTATGAAGGGCAAGCAGTTTTCATGGTCGAAGGAAGCAGGATTTGCTTTTGAGCGAATCAAGGAACTTTTGATGTCAGCACCAATTCTAGTTTTGCCGGATTTTCAGTTGCTATTTGAATTACGTACCGATGCATCTAAAGTTGGAATTGGAGAAGTGTTAAGCCATAGGGGCCGTCCAATTGCTTATTTCAGCGAGAAGCTTTCGGGAGCAAAGATGAAATATAATACTTAAGACGTGGAATTCTATGCTATTGTTCAAGCTATCAAGCATTGGAGAGACTATTTGTTCCATAAAGAATTCGTTCTATATACTGATTATGAAGCCTTGAAACATTTGCAGCGACAGGATAAGGTTGCAGGCAGGCATGCTTCATGGATCGCATACTTGCAATAGTTTACATTTGTGGTAAGGCATAAGTCGGGAGCTACAAATCGTATGGCAGATGCATCGAGTAGATGAAATCATTTGTTGACTACACTAAGAGTTGAAGTGACGGGGTTTGATGTGTTGCCAGAATTGTTTGTTGAGGATCCTTACTATGCGAAGATTGTAGATGAAGTCAAGAAAGGGAAGACGGATAAATATGTGTTGGTAGATGGTTTTCTATTCAAGGGAGATCGATTATGTATACCAGATTGCAGTTTAATGATGAAGATCATGAAAGAACTGCATGAAGAAGGACATGTGGGAAGAGATCGCACTTTGCAGTTGATTTCTCAATCATATTTTTGGCCTTCCATGAGGAAATAAGTTGAGAGATTTGTGGAGAGATGTCACATATGTCAAGTTTCCAAAGGGACAGCTACGAGTGCAGGATTATATATGCCATTGCCTATACCTACTAGACCATGGGTTGATATTAGCATGGACTTTGTGTTGGGTTTGCCAAGAACTCAGCGAGGGAATGATTCTATATATGTTGTAGAGGATAGATTTTCAAAGATGGCACACTTCATAGCTTGTAAAAAGACCGCTGATGTAGTCCGTGTTGCTCAATTATTCTTTAAAGAGGTTTATCGACTACATGGGCTACCTGAAACCATTGTTTCTGACTGAAATACTCGTTTTCTAAGTCATTTTTGGTTGAGTCTATGGAAGATGGTTGGGACGAAGCTGAATTTTAGTACCGCCTATCATCCACAAACAGATGGGCAAACGGAAGTGGTGAATAGATCATTGGGAAACTTGTTGAGATGTCTTGCGAAAGATAATTTGAAGAGCTGGGATATGAAGTTATGTCCGGTGGAATTTGCACATAATCATGCTGTTAATCGAAGTACTGGATTCAGTCCATTTCAAGTTGTATGTTCAGTAATTTCGAAGGGACGTTAGATTTGACGACCGTGCCATATAAGAAGGGAGTTGTTAAGCGAGCTTGTGATTTTGTGACCGAGTTGGAGGAGTGTCACAGAGCCGTTCATGAACGATTGCTTAAGTCAAATGAGAAGTATAAGCAACTGGCAGATAAGAGGCGTAGGAGTGTGGACTTCAAGAAGGTGATTTTGTATATGCAGTATTGACGAAAGATCGTTTCCCAGTTGGAAGTTACAACAAATTGAAAGCTCGAAAGATTGGTCCCGTAGAAATCTTAAAGAAGATCAATGATAATGCTTATCAGTTGAGAATGCCGGATCATGTCCATACTGCCGACGTTTTCAACGTTAAACATTTGATTCCGTGTCATGGGAATAAGCTTATTGAGGAAGAGGAAGGTACAAATTCGAGGTCGAATTCTTGTCAACCGGGGGAGGATGATGCAACACAATCTGATATTGCCTTAGGTCGCGAGCGATCTAATGAGATGATAAGTCGCTTGCAACCTAACGGGTTAAAGGATAACGAGATAAGAAAGGGGGAAGATGCAGGGCTGCATCATATTGCCTGCTTTTCCTTAGGTCGCTACGGCATAACCGACCTACGACCTAACGGGGCTACGAATTAGCGAGCCGTTGAACAGCGAGTTATGTTTTAAGTCACTCCATTCCTTAGGTCGCTCACTAAGTAGGTCGCTCACTGGAGAGAAGCTATTTCATTATACCGCAATGGAGCTTAAGTCGCTAGTTCGTGAAGCTGGATATTTGCTATGGTGCATTTATTTTGTATGTCGTAAGTCGCACGTATGTTGTATCTAATGTAAATGCGTTAACTCGTATGATGTTTTCTTTAGATCGTTCACTGTTATGTCTTAGGGTGTCTGTAATTGTTAAGTCACGTATTGTAATAAGTTGTATGAGCTTAGGTCGTTATGTGTTGGGTCGCGTACTGTTAGGTCGTTAGCGACCTATGTTAGGTCGGTGAAAACTGTGCTGTGTGAGTTGTAAATCTCTATAAATAGAGGGGCGATGGTCATTTGTAAGGAGGTTGATTTTGAATAAAACTTTGTTTGAGTGCTTTGTGCCTCTTTGAAATAGGAAGTTGAGCGTTGTCTCCTTTCTCCATTTTCGGTTATTCGAGTGCGCTCGAATCAACGGATATGAAGCCGATTCACGGAATCTCGTGCGCGAGATTAACGTAGAAGAGTCGTAGATCTTTTAACACGGTATCATGCGCGATCAACGTGTTGGAGATAGCTAGAATTCGGTATTTCTCGAGATCAACGAATTTGGGCATTCGGTATTTTCAATCCATCGATTTATCTTGTTTCATCTAATCGTTTCAACGATTAGTTTGACACGAAATCTTCATTTCGCTGTCATACATTAATATCTGCTGCGTCAGTTAGGATATGTCATTGTGGACCAAATGTAACCCTAAGCTTTCTTGGGTTTACATCAATGTTTTCCCTCACTTTTATGCTCGGAGTCTACTTTGTGTAATCGAAAGCTTCAGCTGAGTCCTCTTCAAGGTGGCTTAAAGTTTCCTAGTGTAAGAATCTTTTGCATAACAGAAAAGAAGCATTTTCCTTCCACTGAGTTTTGTTCGATTTTGGATTTGTGGCTTATTCCCAGTTGGATAGTTTCTAGGAACAGTCGCATTAAATGCACTTCGACAATTAGCTGAATTTCATGTTAACAATTCAAGTTGAACATCATAATCCTGCATTCTTGCAAAGAATACTCTATATTGCTTTGGACAATGGTTCTTCTATCATATACTCTACAATAACGGGTAAAATCTGACATGCATTTTTTAATGTGACCGAGCTTATTTGCTAGCATGAGCAAGCTATCTACATAGAGTGCCCACATACACCATGATTTGAAAACATAACACACTGCATAGATTGATGCTTCAAACTATACTGGTCAATGTGCAGAATTTGAATGGTCAACACAAGTTGACATCGGTTGGATTCTACACATTGGCTATACAGGTTTTGACTAAAGTTATTAATTGAAGTAAAATGTTCCTAATCGTATTTTCCATCAAGCTTTTCAGTTCAAAATGAGCCGACGATCTTCACGCCTTCCTTCTTCCTTCTACCCCTCGAAAAGAAGATTCTATTAATTCTCAAGCCTTCATGTCCATTCCACTCTAAGCGAAGTGTTTTATAACTCAGGAACTTCAATCCAGGCCCTTCCGACTACACAACCTCTTGGTCCTACATCTCCAGTGAAAAAATGAACTATTATAATGGTCTTGGATAATCCCCAAGTTCAGACACCATCCAAATTGACTATAGAGGTAGTTCGTTAAATTTTCCTTAAACATGGGTAACGACCCATAATTTCGCTACTTCAATAATAAGAGATTTCGTTTATTTTTAAATTTAAAAGATTTAACACTTAAATAAATATGTTATATATAATAGATAATAATTAAGCAATTATTTATTCTTATAGTTAATAATTTAAAAAGTAAAAATTTGGATTTTAGAACAAATCAACAAATGCTAAGTTTTGTAAAAAATAAATAAAGGCTTAAATAAATAGGTTTAAATATTTATTTGATAAGTTAAATATTATTTAAAACATCTAATAAAGATTATATAATTATATTAGTATATTTAAAATATGTTAATAATCGTTTTACAAAAATAACCAAATTTTGTCGTATTTTGTTAGTTTGCATACATTGTAAAATTAAAGATTATGATATTATTTAAATATGATTTTAAAAAATAAAGAGACATGTTTTAATTTATTTAAAGAAGTAAAATTTTCATTTAAAGTTTGGTTTCCTTCAATTTACAGCTTAACAAAAAGTCAAATTTTGACTGTAAAATTTATCGACAAAAAACAACATTTACAACCGAAACAAGTTGTCATCAAGTTGTTGCAAAATAATACATTTTCTAACACATAAATACTAGTTTACAAACTTTTTAAACACTTTATATTTAGCACTAAAAGACAAAAGGAGTTTATTTTTAAAAAATTTAAATAAATAAAAAGTATAAAGTATGATTTGACTAATTTCAAATTAAATTAAAATTTATAAACAACATCATTACTTTACTGCTTATCTCTTTAATGAGATGTTATGCATGTAGATAGAAAATGAGCAAAATTATATGTTTAAACAATTACAAATAATAAGAAAGTGATACATGTTCATCTCTTAACACACTCTTCCATTACCATTATTCCACACATTAAATGCAACTCAAATCAAGGCTAATCAAAACTCAAAAGCAAATAAGGCTATTTATATCATTTACCACTAAAATATTTACTTATAAATACAACATCAAATCCATTCATTTTCACTTCACTTTCATTCTACAAAATTTCAAAACTCCTTCTCTACTTCTTCATTTCCTTCCACCACTATCACCAAGCATCACCACACCTCCACATCACCAAAACCTAGCCTACACGCCGCTACCCACCCTCAAGTCCCTAGGGCCGAGCCAACACCCCACATACTCGAGCCAATACCCCACCCACCAGAGCCCTAGACCACCTATCTACCTCAAAACACTTGCCTATCCCCTTCACACACCCCATTCCCTTCCTCTTAACCCACGGCCATATCCAAATTAAAATAAGATAAGAATGAAAAGAAAAAAGAAAAAGAGAGGAAATGGCAAACTCGAGATGTTCTGTAAAAGCCCGCAAATCCATACTCCTTTAACAGACACTAATCTCCAGTGATTAACTCAAGATGAACGGAAATACGAACCCTTATGGTTGAAGAAGAAGAAAGAGGTAGAAGATAGAGAGAAAAAGAGAAAGAAAGAACAGAACTGAAACAACAGAATAATATTAGAATCTCACAATCGCAGCCGAACAAAATATAATAAATAAATGAATAATCTTTAAATAAAGAACTATATCAGTTATTACATTACATCATATTACATTACATTACATCATCAGAGTGTACAACAACAAACAACAACAAACAGCGGAAAAGAAATACTATATACTAGTGAATACGCCATGTCATCCAGCTTGCCTCCAGCAACTCTTGAATTATAGAATATCCTGATAAACCTGACTCTTGACTGCCCGTGTGGAAATTGGTGGGCACCCAGAGTTTAGGAAGTAAAACAATAAACTCCGAGTCAGTCACGTGACTGGTGTGAGAACTCAAAATTGTTTATCTTTAAAATAAAGAACATGATAGTTTTAAAATAGATTCGCAATGCTTTTTAGAAAATGAGACTACCATAAGGCCTCCCGCACACACACACAATGCAAACGCAGAATCGGAGGAGATTTCTCCTTATGATAGTCAAAGATGCTTCATACGCATTAAAAAGAAACATTTGATATTATTACTAGTGCATAGTGTAGGAAAAAATCATTTCGAAAATAAAGATATAAATCTTAGCCAGCATAGGCATTTCGCACTTATGCCTACTATAGCTACCATCCAAACAGTGGGGCGCCACCATAAGTGAATGATAGGTTCTACAACTAAAACCGTACAAGATCGTATTGTTTCTTTGGATTTTCAACAAATGGTCAGGCCAAGGAACTTCCCATTGCCACATGGGTACGCCTCTGGAAAGACGACCCGAGAACCAAACCGGATCTCTGCCAACATAAGGCCGGGTTACCCCTAACTGGGTAACTACTGACACGAATATGTCATCCCCCGATCGTAACTGATCTATCCGAGGACCCTCGATTTCCAACAACCACAAAGCAATAAATTTGCAGCAACAACATAGGTTAAGTATCTGGGCTCCATACCATGATACCATCTCTATCCAGAAGGAATGACATACACTAAAGGGGTGCTACCCCCTAATAACCTTGCTGCATCCTTCCTGTTTTGACCATTTCCGGGGTGTGAGGTCCGACAAAGTCTCGTCCACAAAGCCACGCTTTATACAAAAGCTGTGCTTTGGGTCAAGAAATGATCAAAGTAATGTTCACCAAGATAAATGATCAAACAAATGATCATATCACAAATGATCAAACAATGATCATCCCACAGCAACACTCAGCATGCCACACTACCAAATTAGGATTATATCACTAATAACCTTCAACTACATAACCTCTGAGCTCGTACGTCTCAGAAAAGGGTATTAAGCTAAGAGAATAAATTCTCCGCCACCAAAAAAAATATATTTGAAAGAAATCAGCTTTATATCTCAACTTGTAATGTCAGACATACAATCCCTACAAGTCTGTTCCGGGCTCGAACAGAACCAAAGGCACTTACAAAGAAGTCCTTACATTCCGGATAATTTCTAATCACGTCCGGACTTCCCGTCACTAAGGGTGATAAAACCTCTATATCGGAGATCAACCGATGCAGAGCAACTCAACGGTAAGCCTTCCGTTTTCGAAAATATCCAGTCTTCAACACCAATCATCGAATGCAATCCATTACGACGTATCACATATTCGGAATGGGTTATACGACCCCAAGGTCCTTTCCCGGCTAACCGGAATAGTGAGCGCTTATTCAAAAATAAGCGTGGCATTCAAATTCAAGCAATCACAACAACACCTATTTAAAGGTAAATATTGATAGTCGGATTATTTAACTACCAATAGGCATGCTCAACATCACCGGATTCCAAATAATTTATTTTCCAAAATATCTTTACAAGATATATATATTTTCCACACTTCAACATTTGAAAACTAATTTTCAAATCACTTTTCACCTTTACCACTTTTGAAAACAAATTTCAATCATTTTCCTTATGCGAAATACTTTCATTTCAACATGGTTCATTTAAACCAATTAAATAAATCCTTTCCGATTTACTTTAATTTTACGTTCCAAATCCGTAAATTTATTCCCACACTTCAAAAATAAATCAACGTTTATTCTTAACCAAATTCCCCTTTTCATTTATAAATTCCATAGTGAATTTACATTCCAAAATATTTATGAATATATGATTCCCAAATTGATTTCTAATATTCATTTTCAATTTGTCTTCAAAAAGATAAATTCTCAAAACGTTTCATTTCACATTGGAAAACATTTCCATACTTATTTATTAATAAGTAATTCACAAATCCATTTATTTTCAATACTTAAAATATTCAATATACTTAATATCGAAACTAAGTATATATTTCATTCTTTAAGGAAAACATTCACTTAAACACATTTATTTGAGTCAAAACGAATGTTGCATAAAACACCGTTACGACAACCCAAAATCACTAGTATAGGGATTCAAAATTAAAATAGATATATAAATCCCAATACTATACAAAATATTTCCTTTCAGAAACCATTTACTATAACAACAGTGTTATAGTCCACCATTTCCTTATTTCTCGAAAACGTCTATTTCAACAATGAATGTTGAAATCTATGTATTCGATTTATAATACATTTTAAAACATCCTTAAAATTATTAACTTCATTTTATAATATTCATTTTCCCAAGCATATCCATTTTGTTTGATAATATATTCACTTTCCAAAAATCGTGAATATACTTCCTTAACCAATTTCAACTTTCAATTTATCAAATTCCATTGATTTCGAATTTATAAACAATGTCTATAAATTCCATTTCTATTTATAAGCTTCGATTTATAAATCTCCTTTATTAATCCAATTTAATTTATATAACTCAATTATATACCAAAAGTCCATATTATAAGTTAAATGCTTATAATCCATTTATTTACAAAATTGTTCTTTTAAAACTTCACAAATTATAAATCTTATTACTTATAAGATTTCATTTATAACCCTATTTTCAACATTAATAGAACTCCTTTTAAAATTCTATTATTTCGATTTATAATATATATATTTTATAAATCTCATCTATAAACCATTTTTTTGCTTCATCAAAGATTTCAATTTAAATGCAAAAATCCGTTTTATAAGTTAATTCCTTAAAATCTTTTGACTTACAACATCTATTCATTTTATAACTTCACAATTCATAAATCTATAAATTTTCATTCGCTTATGAATCCATTTATACTTCATTTTAACACTTATAAAAACTCGTTTTATAATTCCAATATTTTTAATTCCAAAATATCAAATTTATACATCTTTCATATAACCCATTTTAAAATAATTCAAAAATCCCAACTTAACTATATTATAAATTTATTAACTACTTATCTCAAAAATCACCTTTTGGTTATATTTCACAAAAATCTTGATTTTTTATAACATAAAAATTTATAACATTTTAATTATTTAAAATGAATCAATTCAAAATTTTAATAAAACATATACTTTCAAAAATCACTTTAAAAATTCTTTTAAAAACCAAAATCATTACTTTAAAACTTCAAAAATGGATCCAATGATGCAACAACACCAAGTAGTCAATCACGGCATCCAAATATCATATATCGATATGATAATCAACAAATATCACAATATCTGTAAATAAATCAATACAGTTGAGGAATCCAGTTGGATCCCTCCAACCTGTTTCCCTGCATCCACAGATGTTAGCACAATACCAATTCCATTCCAGTACAGAATTATCGCGGTATATGGGATTTATAAAAATATTATCCGCTTAATAGGCAGCGCAATAGGGTCTCAACCGCTATATAATGCGGGAAATCAACTCTAAGTACATAAATAATACCAATTCCATACAATTTGGAGTTATCGCGTTATATGTTTTTAATAAATAACCTCCGCTTACTAACGGCGCATAATGTCTATTTCAATCAACAACAGATAATAATTTATCATTCAGGCATGCAATCAATAATTTTAAATCTAACTATTTAAAATATAAATCGAAACAGATTCGATTGAGTGAGAAGTTCTCACCTTGGTTTCAATTTCGTTTCCGCGCTTTATTTCGAATAAAATTAAACGTACGTTTAATTTTACCCGAAATTTTCACTTGCTCCAAACAACACCAAACCAGCTCCATTGCGTAGTACTCGACAAAACGAACCCAACGCAATCCGTTTCGTGCGTTTTCGACCTCGTATGAAAAAGTTACCACATTTTAAACTTTAAACGAATTTAATATATACATATATACAATTTCTATTATTTTATACCCAAAATAGATCATAGCCGCACGTTCAAAACTCATGGATCTGGGCCGTCCCCTCCCTTTCATCTTCTTCCAGTTCGTTTACGTGAAAAATTGAACCCACACGCACGTTCAACTCCTCCAGGTCGCGACTCCATCCTTCACATTTAGCTCGATCAAACATGTCCACCTCGAAGCCCAAGTTGAATGCTACTCTTGGCCAGAACGCGGCAGAGCTCGGTCATGGCATGGCCTTGAAATTCGTGCACAAAGCCGGCCCCTTTAACCACAAATTGCCATTGATCTACATCACCAATTCCAATCTCGACCGTTAGATAGCTAGCTCTCGTCGTGCCCTACGATTTTCTAGTTAGGAGTTTCTGGTGGAAGTTGGTGGGTGGGAAGATAATGGATGGGAAGATAATGGAGGAGGAAGCTCGCGCGTTTTTGGCCTTCGAAACGAAGATGGCGGCCGGCTATTAGCTAGGGCTAGGTTTTTGCAAAATCAAGGAGATAAGGTCCCTTTTATAGAAAACAACGAAAAGCACTATTCATTTTGGATTTTACAAACTCCGATTTACGCACGGTGACCGGCGTTTCTAGGGTTTACCCCTCGTTCCGGACACAATGGAACAGGTTTCGAAAGCTAATTCGACCATATGTGCGAGTTACGGCAAAAAACGATCGATTTTAAATTAAATCGATAAATTAAATTTCTAGGCGTTTTAGCTTGCCTCGGACAAACGGTAAATCCGATTAACTTGAAATTTGAAACCATGTAATAATATCACATTATAGATTCGATGAAACTGGTTTCGTCGAAATCCGAAACTGTTTGAAAAATGACAATTTTAACTCGCCAAATTGATATTAGAACAATTTCGATGCGTTTCGAGCTACCACGGTCAAACAAAAACTCCAATTGGTACGAAAATTGAAATCCGATAATAACATACAATTACGAATCCAATGGAACTAGTTTCGTCCAATTCTGAGACTGTTCGAAAATTGGCTATTTTCAGTCGATAATTAATTATCAAAATATTTAATTTTCACAAATTAACTTTAAATTCAATTTTAAAAGTTCTATAACATCACTCTAACTCCAACATGATTAAATAAAATTTTACAAATCATTTTTAATCATATTTAACCCAATATTCAATTATTTACGTATTTTCACATCTTAATTATCGATTTAATTATCCAATTAAATCCAATTATTCGAAATAAAATTTATTCTACTTTTTAATTTCACTAATTAATATTTAAATTCAATTAAATATTCAAATTTTAACTGACAAAAATTCTGAGTCGTTACATACTTCCCCCTTAAAAGAATTTCGTCTTCGAAATTACCATGTAAGAAAAAATCTTGAAATCCATTAACTTTTCAAAACAAACCATTCAAATTGGATTTTGCAAATCTCTTAAGTGTTTATCTTTCCCAAAATTCATAATTAAACTTCTTACAATATCTTTACTAAGTTTCCAAATCCAAACTTTAGTTTTCAAAAGTTTCCCAATTTTTCTCAAAAATATTCTAACGCCTTAAATTTTCGAAAAAATTCGCCATAGTCTCCTTTGCGTGGCTCGATCCAAAAAAAATGACAGTATATATATCAAAAATATACATATCATCAAGTGATGAGGCATCCCGCAGGGAAAAAAGTATAAAAGTACGGTATGTAATCCGAGATAGGTACCTTATTTATTATTAGCGAGCGTATACGGCTAATATAGCGCGAAAGCGAGCTCCAAATGCGAAGCAAACGCAATCCGCACGTACTAAACACTCAACAACAACATGAGAACATGTATATATGAAAAAAAAATCAATATACAACAAATATCACTACATAACAACTACATGTGCCAACATAGCAATGAATTCAATCAACAAATGCAACCATCAAGTAACTATCATCCAACTAACCAAATAAATATTTATTCATATTCTCATTAATAATCAATGAATTGGTTTTCCAATTTAAATCACATTTTATTCATTAATCATTGGATTTGTCAACGGTCATTCATATTCAATTTCAATTAGTTTGCATTTACTAATTTACATTCACATTAGTTCACTTTCCATTCAATCAAATTCAATTTCATAAATACTTAATGAATTATATACAATCAACTAATAATCATATAACAACCAATGTATATTCAACATAACCAAATTATTTAATTTACACTCAATTTGGTCCAACACTTTTAATTCCAATTGGTTTATATTAAATTGACTTCCATTCCAATTTATTCAACTTCCAATAACATTAGCTTTTAATGAATTAACATTTTCATCCATTATCCCATATCAATTTTATTTACATTCAATTGATTTACATTCAATTCATTAGTTCAATTCATTAGTTCAATTCAATTGCTAATTCCTTTAACAATATAAAGTTGAATTTCATTTATATAACTCAAATTCAAATTCTTAATGACTTCACTTCATTAATTCACTTATCAATTTACCTTGACACCAAAATCAACTTTATTCAACATTATTTAAGTTAGATTCCATTTAAAACATCATTTGTTTATTTTATTAATATCAACATCACTTAATAGGTTCAATAGTTGGTTCATTTTAACTTTTCACATTATCTAGATAAAGTTTCCAGAATTCAATTACCCGGTTTTTACTCCAAAACCATTTTGAAATTATAATCAACGCAAATCCAATTTCCTATGGAAGCAATCCATCACTTTAGAAACTCGAAAATGAATTCTAATGATGTGGCCATTATCATCAGGATTATTTTCCAGCGACCGAAGTAAGTTCAGTGCTTCCTCACTTCCACAAATTCATTCTAAAACAATTTTCGTCCAAAAATATTTCCTATAATAATATTCAATCATTTCCTTCAAACACTTTGGAAAACATTTCAACATTCCTAAGAGTTTTAAATCTCAAAACCTTTGTTTTCATTACATTTAAAACACTTTTCAAAATCCCCGGGATTAAATTCTGGTTTAAATCAAATTTAGTTATTCTTCCTTTGGATAAATCATACTTATAGAATTTTATTTGGTCATAAACCATTTCAAACTCTAAGTTCTTATATTTGATTATTTCATTAACAACCAAACATCCAAAGATATATAATATTTTCAGAAAATTATTCCTTCTATATCAAAATATAATTTTCGGGCAAAAATTATTTCATTTACCCGGTTTAAAACAATATCATGTCAAATTGTTCTGTACAAGTGTTTAGAGATCCCTATCAACAACGTTAATTACTCGTATTGACCATAATCCATATACCACTCAACAAACTAATCATCACAATATAAAACAATTTATATTCACTAACAAATACACACTCGTATATATTATTACACTCAAACTCATTCTAGTGTACTACTAACTCCATCTCTAATGAGTAATTCCCAACAGAGCCATGGTTGTCGCTTAACCATATGCTCTTATACCACTTTTGTAACGACCTGCCCTTCTGACCGCCCCTAGTCGGTAATTAAACCAACTTGAAACGTTCAAAATGACGGATTGTTATTCAGTTTATAGAGTTTAAACAGAATCAGCCACAGAAACACAGAATAATTATATTTCACATAAATGAATTTCTTTTACATATATCAGAGTTTGTACAATGAATTAAATTTATACAGAGGAATATTTCTTTAAGTACAAAAATAAATCCCCGAAAAGCTAAAGTGAAGCATTATCCCCCTCTCTCTCTCTCTAACTTTGCTGCCCGAAAATCTTCAAGCTGCAAAATACTGGGTCTGACCCGAGTATTACATTCAAAAGAAAATAATACATGGGTCGGTCTAATTCAAACTCAGTTATTAGTGCATAGAGGCAAAAATAATCAAATAACAATTAGACGACAGTCACAATAATTCTCGTCTATCCGACCCTTTTAACAAAGAAATCGGATAACGGAAATTATTACACTTAACAGTGTTAAACAATAAATCAGTGGATTCAAATTATCAATGAAGATAGATGAAGGGATTATTAATGGAGAAAATTTAGAAGAAAAAAGAAAAAATCAGAATTGCCTAAACGGCAATTAACAACAAAATCATCAAATTTAACCAAATCAAAATGCGATTCAAAATATATTGAATTGAATAAACGAAACAGTTCAAATAATTGAAAACTGAATTAAAACGTCAACTCGAGTAGGGCTGCAGTACACGCACGCGTGCACTGCCTCGCCACTACAGAATATGGAGTGCACAAAAGATCAACGGAAGTTCATAAACGAGAACAAGGTCAAACCCGAACGTTTAAGCTGGATTCAACTCAAGTATACAAATCAATGTACAAGTCACAATACAACACTGCCCAGACCAAATACTATCAATATGGACGAACAGAGACTCCGAGCATTTCAGGAGATATGCGCAGATCTGAAACAAAATGGCCAGACCAACCCATGTGGGAACATATATATATATATATATATATATATATATATATATATATATATATATATATATATATATATATATATATATAACAAAATAGCAGATCGAAATGCTCAGAAATGAATACAAAATGACTAGAGTCAAACTAACATAGCAACAATATGCTAAAACATACAGACAAGAATGTCTGAGTTGAGAAACAAAGTTCATAACCAAACTGCAATTGTCACAAAGGCACAAGACCATCAACATTGAAGTGGATCGAGCAAGTGCAACCATTAAAATGTACTGTTTCTTTTTTCAAAACAAAATATTTGAATTCAACAATGCAACAAAATGAGACTGTAGACACCATGTAAATACAAGGGCACAACTTCAATAAAAGCTGCAGCCACCACAAGATCATGAGGGCAAAACTGCAACAGTGCATAGTGAAGCGAATACGAGGTAAAGAAGCACAGCAAGTATACAACTACCAAACTGGGTCAAGCAAGTGCAACACAGTGACAAGCTACCCGGATTTCAAAATACAATCATGTACAACGACTGCAATTTCAAGAAAGCACCATACAACAACCAAGATGCAAAGGTCAAGCCATTATTGCCATGACTCAACTCAATTGCAAAGCTTCAACAAATCAAAACAGTATCAAAGCACATGTATGCAGACTCGGTGCAAAAATGACCAAGTACAACTGGAATCAAGAAATGCAACTTAAGTTAAAAGCTATGCAGTGAAGACATAACCAAGTATATATGAAGACCACTTGAAGTATGTCAAACAGACTGCAAGATAAACTCAAAAATGTGCTATGAAGTATACAAGTAGCAGTATGCAATGTCGAGAAACAACATCAAGTTCAAATAACAAACAGGTGAATCAAACTAGCAACAAGACTCAAGTCAGTAAATGCTTCAGTAGAAAAGATGAGTGCAGACATACACATATATACATACATGAATGTATGTATACATATGATTAGAACTTCAACCAGACAGTACAAGCTCGAGGCAATTATGATTGCAGTGCAGACTCGAAGTTACAAAACAAATGCACACGAACAGTGACCATATGAATATATTTAAATGCAACAAGAAATGCTCAGGAATGAATATCAAGTGATACTACTGCAAATACAACAAATACAATGGCACATGTGAAACAAGTGAATCAAGATACCAGACTCACACAAGTGAGCAAGATTTCAAAGCTCAGACTCAATAAAACAACACTACAGGCAAACACAAAATACAACTCAAAGTGAAAATTGATGAAAACAATAGCCAATTCAACTCACTTGCCGAAGACAAGATCATCGTCAGTCAAAAAGGAACATTATGTAAAGCAACAAATCAAGTATACTACTGGGGTGAACGCAAATGGCCAGAGTCAAGCACACCGAGGCTTCCAAAAAAATCAAAGTTGGTGACATAGTGGTAACCATCAAAGTAAATTTTCTTTTACCAAAGACAACAGACTCAAACCAAATCAAAATCATCAAAGCCACGTAAATCACACAATCACAAATATAAGAAGTTCGAATTAGATGTGAGTAATAAAATTACTCACCTTTGTCGAAACGAGGAGCACAAACGATCGACGCAAAGAAGAAGCAGCCGCGAGCGAGGCGAAGAATCGAACGAGCAAATTGAAGCCGGCGCCTTCAAATTAATCAAGCCCTAATTTTGTTACGGAGAGGAACGAAAAGGAATGGAGCCGTCATTAATTTTCTTACGTTTGATTTTTTTTTATGAAAAGAAGAGGGTTTCGGCCATGCTTTGAAGTGGAGGGTGCATGATTTTGGGCGTGGTTGAAGGCGTATGTAACGGCGTAATTTTTGGGATGCTGGTGAAAAGATATCATATTATTTTATTATATTTTTTTTCATTTTGAATTCAATTTGTTTTTCTCAACATCAATTTTTATCAACGCGTTTATACGTCGTATGCTCACAAAACAACCCCGATAAATACGAAATTTGAAATCCGGTAATAATTCAACATTATGGACCCAATGGAACTGGTTTCGTCAAATTCCGAGACTGTGTCTCGGAAGGCTATTTTTAAATTCAATTTAAACGATAAAATTTCAAAATTGTACATATCACTTTCAAATTCAATTCTGAAGCTTCTATTATCTTCAGTATTATCAATGTGAATTTTCTGAGCTTTTAAAATATTTTTAATCAGCTTAAAATTGAAGATTCAAATTTTTATTCAACTTTCAATAGATTAAATTCTTAAAATTTAATCGCCAAATTCATAGTTATTTTGGGAATCCAAACTAAACCATCAATCAAATATTTAAAATTAATTAAATATTTTCAATTTAAATTGCTCAAAATTCAGGGTTGTTACATGTTCGAAAAACAAAAGCACGGTAGTTTAGAAAAAAGTTTGACGGTGTGGATATGAAGGTGAGAAATCCTAATCACTTTTGAGTTTATATTTTGTTTATGTTAAAACAATCAAATTTATACCCTTATGACATATGAATGTTTACACCAATTGATAGATAATATGGATGATTGGATAGTTCGGATAGATGATTGAATTATGATAGTATATTCCATTATGATATTAATAGTGAATGTTGGATTTGAAATCATATGTTATGTGATTGGTTGAATGGATGTTATGTTAGTGATGAATATGGACGTTGGCTATGTTCATTTTGATTTAATAGTCCTTTTGCTAATAAAACAAAGTTTTATTGATATGAGATACCATGGAAAATAAGTCAATTTTCAATTAGAAGTGAAATTAAAGTAAAAATAAAAGAGAATTTGAAATTTGAAGTGAAAGGGGTTTGAAAAGGATAATTAAATTAAAATTGAAATAAATACTGAAATTGAAATTCAAATCGATTTTTGAAACTGAATTCATGATAAAGGTTGAATTTGAGTCTAAATTGAAATTAGATTTGGAATGTAAATTTTAAATGATTTTAATTTAAAGTTAGAACCAAAATTCAAATGAAATTGGAATTTAAAGTTCAATATTAAAATTATAGGAATAAAATAATATTATAATATGGTAATAGTGAAAATTCGTTTTAAATACTTTAAAAAGTGAAAATATTGATTTAAAATGATTTCTAATTATTTTATAAGTGTTAAAATTCAATTTGAATAGATTATTTAAAATATGGAAAAATAAGTTAAAACAAGGTACATCGCGCAATGGTAGTTCGGGATTTCGCATCGAAAAGTTCAAATGGATGTGTAGAATATAGCTCAAAATTCTTCGAGATAAGAAAGTTATAAACTATTATATCCATATCTTCTAAATTAAGAAATAAATCAAAATTTCGTTGAACAAATTTTGAATGAAGTCCAAATCATTTTTCCAGAAAAATCACACTAGTGCAATTAAGTGACCATAATATGAAATTTGTTTAAATGAACATTTTTAATTATGAAAATATACGAGATAAATTTGATAAATCCATTTAGATTATTAAAAGAGATTTGGATTGAAAAATTTAAATCAAATAAGCTTATATAGCATTTTCCATAGAACTTTTATGCTGCGAATTGTATAGCTCTTTGAATATGAGTTTAAATGTGTTGATTTTTCCCAAAATCAATTGTGAATGTTTTAAAAAGGAAAATAAAGCATTTGAAAGATAATTTGGAATATTCATAAGCAATTCCAAAATAAAGTTGATAACTGAGTTGTGGAAACGACTAGTACATTTGTCATGCTTGTAAGATCTAGGAAGATAAAGCAAGGTGTTTGAGTAAGTTTAGTAATGGAGCAACCAATGCCCTGAACTTACCTGGCCTATGTTTTCTTTGCTTAGGCGAAGGGAGGAACGGATCGAAAGGGAAGCCCAGGTGCTCTAAAATAAAAAGATTGCATTAAGTTTTCCAAAATAAAAGAAGATTAGTATTATCCAAAATCTAAGCAATCTCCAAATTGAACAAACTACGACTTGGATTGCATAGATATATTCTACATATACCTGGTATTAAAATCCGAAGAGGGAACTCATCCTATTCATGGAATTTAAAGGTGATTTCACCATTATTCCAGGCCCATAGCACTTATTGAATCCAAAAATTGATGTTGAGTAAAATTAGAATGATTTCTATGACCCTATTTACTAAAAAATGTTTGCTAAGATTGATTTAGTGTTTATCGTAAACGATGTCTTAAATAATATTATTTTTGACCCACCTAAAAGTTAAGGAATTTGGATCAAGAGTTAAGTATGGAAATTTGAGATACTTTCCAAAGCAAAAGAATGAATTACTTAGAATTATCCTAAGTCAAAATAGAGGGATTCGAAATCATCTGAAAAAGTTAAAGTGAAAAGAGACTTAATAAATTCTGTATACCCATATTCACTTTTCATTGATAATTGGATTTCGAAGGAACCGGGCCGAATTTGGGTGATTCTTATCCGAAAACCACTTGGAACCAATACATATGTTCGAATGTGAAGACTTATTAAAGATGATGATTATTAAAGACCGTGGATCTTCATGGAATGAGGACAGCTTGTTGAACATGCTCTGGGTAGCTCCTATTATAGGGTTATTCATAGCAGTCGTCTCATCATAGTGGAGATTTTTTTAGTTGCAAGAAATACTCGCTACTAGTGGTAGTAGGAGAGTGCCTTCGGTTTGTCCCGTTCCTGGACAACTTGTATGGACATTTGTCTGACTTTGCGTTACTAAAGATTACGTGCTTGGTTTTTACAAATGTACATCAATGGTGGCGAAGAAGGCAACTTCTTTTAGCTTAACACCCTCCTTGAGATGTACGAGCTCAAGGGTTGTATTTTTGTGGAAGGTAATTACTAGTCAACCGAAATGGCAATGTGGCATTCAATGATGTGATATGTGCTATGTGAAAAGGTAACCGTTGCCTCAAGCATCATCAAATGAGAATGACCGAAATAGGATTAGATGCAGCAAGGTTAAGTAGGTCATTCCTAATTAGAGTATGATCATCCCCTTCTAGATATATTTCTTTCTGCTATGATGTTCGGGATGTAAATTAATGTGGTGTATGGAAAATGAGAACTCGGTTAAAGGTCGGTAACGGCCGAGGGATAACATATTCGGTACTATCTAGTTATAGAGTTAGGCCGGTCTTGTGTTGGTAGAGGTTCCTTTGTGATGTTCCTCGGGGCATCCATCTAGTGGTGTAACCATTCAGAAGGTAGATCCTTCACCTGGTCATTTGTATGGAAATCCATTCTCCAATAAGAACCTACAGTTTTGTTTGTAGAACCTAGTATGCTGGAATTTAATAATGGTAAAAATTTAAAGGCTAAGATTAGTAAGTTTATTTGCAAAGGTTTTCAAAGAGATATCATTGGAAATGATATCAAATGCTTTGACATATAAAAGTGTTTTAGTTATCATAAGGTAAAAACCCATCCGTGTTTATGTGTGGGCAAGGTCTTATGAAATACTCTTTCTTTCCAAAGGATTTTTATTCAAAGACTTATACATAGCACTGTCATTTATTATTGAGTTTTTCTCACGCTGGTTTAACAAGCCTGTTTTGGGTATTTTCAATACTCGGGTCAGGTCCGAGTAGTTTCAGGTTTTGTCGAAGACGGTTGTAGTTTCCAGAGGAGAGCTAGAGATATTCATCTACCTATGGACATATTATATTATCCGGTGTACTTAGTGTGTTTTGGTTAATGTTTGTCAGAAATTATAAGTGCAGATGTTTATAACTATCCAGGCTGAATTTAGGTTAGACTCTGATATATGTATTTGAAAGGTTTTTGCTATAAAGATATTTGTTCAGTATAATATGTTATTCCATTCGTGTGAGATTCTATTATGTCTTATTTTCTTTATTACCCTTTATGTTCCATCTTTTTGTGCAATTTGAGTCGGACATGTGTGGTTTATTATCGATTCAAAGGGTATGAAAAAATGGGCCTTAATGGATTTCCAAGGATGAGGTCCTTTCCCCAGTAGTCAACCAATAGGCTCATCTCCTACCTCTGGGTTATACGACGTGCAACAGATATATGTGCTTATCGGGAGCCATGCCAACATTCAATGACTTCAACAAATTCTTTCTTTGAGATATCGGGTTAGCTCCCATATTAGTACATCCTAATGGCTATGCCCTTCTCGGTACTCTATACATCCTCTCCATTATGCAATTAAATTTTCCTCCAACATTTGGAGAGCTTGCTTTCCTTCTGAACTATTTACCTTTTTGATAATAGTTGGGGTGCACAACCATTGAAAGGTTATCAAGGCCTCTATAACAAGCGATGCTACTTCGAGAGAGAATATTCTTCTTTGCTAACCCCAAGGCTTCAAATGCTTCTGGCAGTCTGGTTGTAAATCCTCTTATCTAACGTATCATTTTCACTTAGGTTTTCTTTATCCAAGCGTCTAACAATCATTCGGCATCCTCTACAGATATTTTCAAATGAGAAGTCAATGATGAACATGTCAACACTTTGGACTTCTTAGAGGGCATTAATTATGGACTCCATACAATTTCTTATCTTCTTACTAACGCTCGACTTTGTTAGTGGCATCTTCTGTATAATATATGAGCAATGTTCCAAATAGATTCCCAACCAAAAGATCTTAGTAGGGATACGCAGAGTATACATTGCCTAAGTAAGTAATAATTTGTGAAGTTAAGTACTTACCTAGATAATAGTTACCCCTATCTTCCCTTAATGAACTAGACATTGATATAAAGGATGATGTAAGGCTGGCTTTCATTTGTATAATATTGCATAATTAGTCACCAACTTAAGTTGATCACAGACAAGAAATAAAAAGATTCATCATGATCGAAAAAATTAAAGGACTTTGAAAGCCGAAATTAATAAATAAAGGATGCACGCTTAATGGATTTGTAGTTTTATGAGGTCTTTCTACTATGCTTCCACTAACTAGGGATCTTGAAATCTTGAAATCATAAGCACTTCAACTTTACAAAAATGATCAAATTTTGAAGTTTGAGTTATATACACACTACACCTGGATAGAATGAACTAGCTAAACAATTAATAATCTTCCTTGTTAGCCATATAGGAAGATAAACCTAGCAATAAACCTAGAAACAAAAACAAAAGGTTTAACATAGGATATTCGTATATAAACTGAAGTAGTAGGTTAGTCATGTGAAGGCTTAAATTCCTTTTGTTTTTCCCCAAATCATAGTACCACAGTCTACATTCATAAAAAATAGGAAAATTGTACCTTGACTAGTTATTAAAGTGTCAAAATGAAAAAGGCAGACTCAAGTGAAGAGCATAGCCAACATCAAAACGAGAAATAACATAATATATGTAATGACATGAATTATATTTTTAGAATTTTTGGGGAGAAGAGAAGGGGAAGAAGATTTTTAGAGGAGAAAAGAAGTATTAGAGGGAAGATAAATAAAAGGAAAAGAATGAAAGAAAAGAAAGTAATAACAACCACTTTGCTCTTTTCATTCACTACCGCTGCTTATATAGGAAATTACACAAGCTTCAACATGCCAAATGCCATAATACCAGAAGCATCAATTTGTAATTCATTCAGAGTAACATGATTGTAATGAAATGAAATACAATAATGAAAAGGAAATTATTATAGTTGGCTATATGTCTCTTTTGCTTTTGTAAACTCATTTTCGTTCTTCTGCATTATTTATTTCTACATGGATTTCATACTTGAAAGGGACTTGGTATTTTTGTGGTTCTCTTTGTTCAGTTGTGAGCAATAGATTCTGATACATTAGTTGAAATTTTTTCAAGTGCCATAACATAACATCAGTGGAGTTGCATCTAGTTTGAGAAAATTAATGTTCTGCATTCTTTCTTGAACGTGACGTTCCTACATTCCTTGTATGCATTCGTTTCATGCCATCATTTTGCACCCCTTTAGTTCATCTTCCATCCCATTACCAAATCTCACACTTCTGTTAGATGGAACATCGTTTAGGGTTTTAATTTTGGACACGAGAAGGATTATTGTCGATAGCGTCAGCGAGGGCTGTCGATAACATTTTCGATGGCTCGTTAATTTTTTAGTTATCAAACTAAAGAATTAATTTGTTTAATTCCCATTACACTTTTAAAAATTGTTTAATAATAATAATTTAATTTCTAAAAAATAAATAAGATATTTTCGCACAAATATTCAATGTAACGACTGTTTACTTGGTTAAATTGGTATTTTCAATGATTTGTCTTTGCATAATTCAAATATTTAACGTTACTTGAAATCTGACTTCCATAACCAATCCATATATCTTTTAGCCGGCTGATTAAGAAAATTCGTTAAACTTGGTTTTATGTAACATTTTTATGAACTAAAATATTTTTTTAAACCGTCAGGTAATTAATTATGATTTATTAACTGTATTTATCATCAAAAAATTATATATAATAAAATAATCGTAAAAAATTAAAATTTATTGGATCATATGTCGATTTAAAGTACATTTTTCCTATTTCAAAAAGATGATAAAAAATAAACGACTACATAGTGGTGATCTTGCGTTTTAAATTTATAGCCGTTCGTCCATATTTGGACTAAAAGCCCTACTTTCGAAGGCCAAACGACATGAGACCAAATTTGAAACATATATGATTGGCATTGTGTTTATCCAATCCATATGGTTGGATTATTAAGAAAATTAATGGAACATAATTTAACCTCAAAACAGGTCATTTCTCCAAGAATTGTATATCACTTATATTATAATTCAGTATCAAAATTCAGATAGGGAATTTGAGTTACAACCTTCTGATTACAACTTAGTCGTTTCCAAAATGGAATATATGGGATTGATGTTTGCTTGTTGATCGACGTGGAATGATATTCCATCACATATTAAGGATGTGACATGTGCTGAGTTGTTGATATGTACAAATTTAATTATAATTCATTTGAAACATACATATTTGATCTACGAAAATTAACATACTGTATATAATTTAATTTAATTTCAACGTATATGCTGTAGAGATTATGGAGGAAAGATCAGGATCTGTTCAACATTCACTGGAATAGGAAGCTGAGGAGGAATTACAGGGATATCCTCCTAGGAGCAAAACAAAAAATAAAAGCCCTGACTGGATGAGTAAGAGCATTTTGGCATATTTCGGTGCTTTTTGGGAGACTGATGCCAATAAAATAAGTTTTCTAATTTTACATTGTTAGTACAATTTGGTAAAATTTTTTATAATAATTGCCTTAATTAAGTCGATTATATATTTAAATTTATATGCAATTTTCGCTCGAAACTTGGTAAAAAGGAATAAAAATCCTATCATATGCCGCGGCAGATCAAAATCCTTCCAAATTATCATGAGGAATTGGTAAGTTTATATTGCTATATAAAATACTTATAATATTGTTTAATCATATATGATTTTAGGTGATGTAGAAGCACCGCGAGCCCACATATTTGGAGGTCTTTATTTGCACTCAAGCCATCGAGCATAGAACGATGATAACTCGGTGTCATTTACCTAGATGGACCTCAGATGTAAAGCTATCATGGTAAATATACTTTATTTTATTTTACACCACACAAATTATAAACTAAATATTAATTTTATCAAAATTCTATTTCTAATCGTAGGATAAGTTTGATATGGAGAGAGCTCGCGTGCTCGAGGAGACTAGTCGGGAGGAGTTGACCTCTAAGGAGGAGGATATGATTTTTGATACTGTGACTGACAAGCCGACATGGAACAAATGTTACGATTACTTCAATTAGGAGGTAATAATGTTTACTGAGTTTGATTACTTCATTAACCAATTTAAAAGTTTTATTTAATATTACAAATAAATTATTTATAATTAGCTATTAACTGACTTACAAGCAAGGAGTTCTCAGGCTATGTACATAAAATCACAGGAGTAGGAGGAGATTGCATCGGAGAGAGCTCGGGTAGTAGAGTTGTAGGATTGGAAGGAGACTGGACTGAAAGCCTTGCTAGAAAAGCGAATCACGGCGTTTCTGGGTGAGCATGGGACTTTTCCTCGGTCGGGAGGTGATAATGGGGATGATGGGTAGGTACAACATATTTTGGTTGTTTTGATGGATGATTAATGAATATTTGATATATTTAATTTGTATATATATTTGATGGATTTGATACTTCTATTATTTGTGGATGATTGATGGATATGTGGATGTTTCATACTTGTTTTAGTTGATGGACAAGTGGGTTTAAAGGTATGGGTTTTTTTTTGTTGGAATATTAATGTATGGTATGGATTTTTGATATAAATCATGTTATTTGATGTATATGATATTATGTTGTTTGGAATTGGGTTTGCATGTGTTGTATATGATGTGGATAGAGATATAAATATGTGTATGTGTGGTTGGATGGACGACAACTAAGCTAGAAATCAAAATTGGTGTTACGACGACTAGCGACGCTTATAGGTTTGTGATGGCTAGTGATGCCCTAATGGTATAAGCGTTAAAATCATATGATTTGATTAGTGTCCATCGGTTGGCGGCGACTAGCGATGGATAACTGACATGAACCGTCGCTAAAGTCATTGATGAAGCTGTTGCTAAAGCCATCGCTATGCTATTGATCGACGCTTGTAGAAGCGACGGTTTTATTCATCCACTAGCAACGGCTATTTGTCGTTGCTATTGATAATGTTCCATGTAGTGAGGGTAATTTGGCTGTTGGTAATGCTGATTAGTTTCGTGATTGATATAAAAATAAAAGGTGAGATTAGGGACTTGCTTGACGCGGGTTTAGAGGTTGCAAACGTAGGCCATGCAGCTATGGATCGCGTTATTGACTACCTTGGCTTTATAGGTAAAGGAGTTGACAAGTCCTCACTCAAAAATGTGAGGAGGGCATGGAGTATCTTAGAGATGTTGCTAGCATCGAAAATGTGGTGGGCGTTGGTGAAATTGGCAGGTTGATTTGGTGGGAAGTAGGGGGAGAATATACAACATGTAGTGCATTTGAAAGAGAAGACATCTAGGGTTAGGTCGGGAGAAGAAGGGATTTTGGAAATTTTGGAAATTGAAAATGTGCGACCACAAATAAGTTAGGAGCCAGCTTAAGAAATTAGGAAATTGGATAAACAAAAAATTATTGGGAAAGCTACTGTTAACTTAATTCTTGGTGGGATGATATGTTACTATTCTACTTAAATATGATTGTACACCCTTATTTTATGAAATATTTAATAATAAAAACTTAACAATAATGAAAAATTAGTCGGACAGCATTTAAAGGTGAAAATAGTTTACCTTTATTTTAAAGTATTTTTACTAATTTCTTTAAATTTAATGTACTATTTAATTCTTTAATTGGTTTAAATGTTAAATCAAATAAATTTTAGAAATTCAATTTCCAAATTTTAACGACTATTCGAATTCTACAAAGTTCTTTCTTTTCTCTTTGTTATGCATTTTCAATTTTTCACACGATTAATTTGGTTGAGCATTAAAATATACGCAGTCACTTACAACCTATGAGCATGACAACTACAAATAATAGTTTCCATAAATTAATTTGTACAATATCCAAGACAAAATAGTTGCTAAAGGCCTGTATTACAACTGCAAAACATTGAAAGTTGTTATAAACAACTATACTACAATTTTCATGAAAAAAAATTTGCTAAATACATTTATTACAATGGTCATTTTGTGAATGTTATGAAGGAAATTTTGTGATAGGGTTTTTTTGTTATAGTGATGATTACAATGCTATAACCATGATAAATTTATCACATTGAAAATAACGTATTATTTTAAATATTCCTAGTCAAGTTATTTTGAGACATGATGTTAATATATCTGTTGAGTCTAGAGTTTGCAATGCTCTCCAAATATTGGACAATGTATTACTCATGATTGATGGGGGCTTTAATGGATTACGTACTAATAGTTATTGCGTAACTATGGGATGGCTCACTCGAGTGGTTTCTATTTGTTATTATGACTAAGGTAAAATATAGAATCTCAAAGTGATGATATTACATAATTCTCTCGACTTAAGAATACTGTTTAACTTCATGGACACTCCACTAGCTAAGATGATGTGTGAAAATTAATATTTGAATTATTCGATATTAACTCTTGACTTAATTTACATCTTTAAGTTGCAAACCCGTAATGATGAGTACTCCAAAAAAACCACATGATTTAACTAATTTATAATTACTTTAAATTAATTAAATTAATTCATATTTACGAAATATTAATTACTAAATTTTATTTGATCTGTTTGAATACCATTTGCATTTAGTAAAATGCGTATATAATATTTATAATATGCATATCGATACACGATATCAATAGAATATTTAAATTCGATTTAAATAGATTAATTACTAAGTGGTCTTAGGAATATATTAAGACCCACATGCACCTCTTATGGCTAGCCATGCATAGTTAGGGAGGGAGGTTTCAGCTGTAATTTAAGAATTCAAATGAGCAATAAAAGGAATGAAATAAATCTCCACATTTTAATCTTCTTGATGACTAACTTAAATCTCATTTGTGAAATAAATTTTGTCATTTTCTCTTTATTTCCATTTTTACTTATAATATAAAGGGCATAGGAGAGAACTTGATGAGATTTATTAATGAATTAAACAAGGAAGATTTAAACGAGGGATTTGAAAGGTTTTAACTTTCCCTTAAAATAAAATATTCTTTCATTCATCTCGCTATTATTCTTCATGACAAATTAATTTTCTCTCTCAACTTGCTCTCCTCTTGCTTTCCACCATTCCCTTAATAGCCAAAATCATCCTGGATTCCATGGAAAAAATTTCCAAAACAAAATTATTGAAATTTTTGGAGGTGATTCAATCAGATCTAGGAGCTTTCTTCATTCAAGGTGCAAATCAAAAAACACCATCAACAAGATAAAGTTCGATTAGTTTCTATCTATAGATTCCGTAATATTGTAGATCTAGTGGTTAATTCATTCTAACAAATTTATATATGCATCTGATATCCCTTATAAATATACTAGTGTATATCTGAAAGTGCTATAACATATTGTCATTTAAATTGGTTTTGAATTGATATTGCTAATTTCTATTGATGATTTTCATTGATAATTTCTATTGATTTTGATCAAAATATAAATCTGGTAATTAATTTATTGTTTTTATGTGATTATTTATTTATTCGTTGATGACAGTTTTTATTGATTAAAAATTTATTTTCCTATTTAAGATACATACAAATATAAGTGTATATATACATATACGCACATACATATATATTAGAGTGTGCGTTGTATGTACGTATATATGTATGTATGTTGTATGCTGTATATAAAGGAGGACTGTATTAATGTACATAATAAACATGGTAGTTTTGTCAAATAAAATATTCTTTTGGAAAATTATTTTTGCTTATAAAATATCTATATTCTGTCTTATTTTAAACTATTAACATATGTAAATAGGTTATATTTGAATTAATAGATTAAGATCTATTTTCAAATTGTTTCACTATATCAAATAACTATATATTTTTGAAATAAATCTTGAATTCAAAATAGTTGACTTGGTAGAATTAATTTAGATTTTCTGAGGGGTTCACTATATGTATGTATGTATGTATGTATGTATGTATGTATGTATGTATGTATGTATGTATGTATGTATATGTATATTAAACAATGCATTGAACAGTCAACGCGTATTAATAGTAGAACGTGTCCGTTGCAATGTAAATCCTAACATCCAAACATGTACACATTAACTATGTGATATCCCGGAATTTCAAGGAATTTAAAATGAGATAATTTCTTAATTAAATTGTTTAAAATTGATAAAATTATTATTTTCAAATATAAATAGCCAAACAATTAATAATGTGATGTTTTTAATTATGGTTATAAATTGATTTTAAATAAAAATAATTATTTAGTTTGTAATATTTTATAAATAGATTTTAAATAGAATTATTATTTCAAATTTAATAAGTGTAATTTAACTGTGTATATATGTATATTTAAATTGATATTAAATAGAATAATAATTTACAAATTTTATAATGTGTTTGTTTAAAATTGATATTTATATGTGTATTTGAATTGATTTTAAATTGGGATTTTAAACTGACTTTGAATTTGAATTTAAAAACTATATATATCTCTAAATAGAAATAATAATATAGTTTGGATTTAAAATATATGGAGAAAGTTTTTATTTAAAAGTAGATTTGTTTATATTACATTTTCTTTAAAAAGAAATTTATATATATACATTTACATCAGAATACATAAATTAAGAAAAGCTTTTCATTTAACATTTAAAATAAATAAAATAATACTTAATGGACAAGTGTTAATATATTAGGGCTTCTTTTAACGAGTGTTAGCAAATAAAAAAATATGAGAATGACAAATGGTGTAGTTTAGTACAAGTGTATTTTTTTATTTTTATTTTCTTTTATTTTAATAAAATCATTTGGCCTTTATATAAACACATTTTTACTTCTCTTCATTCTTTTTCTATTCTTCAATTCAAGTTTGAGAAAAACTAAAGCCATTCTCTAAAAACAAATCAGAAAGTAAATCATTTCCTCAAACCAGAAAATGAATCAAATGCTCAAATCAAACCTGTAATTCATTTCAAAAATCAGAAAGTAAAGCCTGCAAATCTAAAAATTGTAGCATTCTTCATCATCCTGGAATCAATATTGCAAATCTAGAAACATAGGCCTGCAAACATCATTCTCTTCAAACCTAAGTTTTATCTGAAGCAAGTTCAAGAAATTTCTTCATCATTCAAGCTTTCAGATCAGTAATTCAAGTTTTAAATCTAAAGTAATTCAGATTTCAAAAGTTCAAACTATTTCAAAGTTTTCAAGTTGATCTATTGCAAGCCTTCATGTTTTCAAAATACAATTTTTCTGGAATCAAAAACAAAAGCATACAACCTGAAAAGCATTTTTTTTCAAAGTCAAGACTAAAATTTCATTCCAGTTTTCAAGTCTCAATTCTTTCCAAAGTCTTTGCATTTTCAAAAATGGTGAGTAAACTTTAAATTAAAAAGTTTAAGTAGATTATTGATGGTTGCTTATGAAATCTCTGTGATGACGATGCTTGCAAGTGTTTTAAAAAAGTGTATAATTCTGAGTATATGATTTTATTTATGTGTACATGTCTGTTACATTCATGTTCTTCTCTGCTCATATTACAGAGTTTAAATTTAATTCAAATGCCACTTTCTTCTCCTCTGATCTCTGATAGGCCTTAGTTTTCAAACAAATTTAGTTTGTTTAAACTTGAACTAGGGTCTAAAAATAGTTTTAACACACACACACACACACAGATATATATATATATATATATATATATATATATATATATATATATATATAGTGTCTGGAAACCAAGCTTTAGTGTAAAATAAGAAATTAAATTACAAACATGTTAAAAACTAATGGATGAAATTCTCTGATTCAAGTATATAACTTGAATTGGCCTGGGAAAATATGATTTTTAAAATCAAAACCATAATTTTAAGTGAAGTATTGAATGAGAATTTGGGTATTGTATGGAATATGGATTTTTGATGATAACATGTTCTATGGTGATTGATATCTTGGGTGAAGGTTGAAGTATGATCAGAAAGTAGGGCAAAATTGTCTGGAAGTGCTCCAGATCGTTGAAATGAAGTTGAGGTGGTGATTTGGGTTTTTAAACCTAATTTTGGGTATGCCTGGGAAATAGGATCGTGGTAGTGTCTCAAGGTGATCGAGTTCGATGGGACGAAGTGCAACGGCTTCGTGGATGAACGGAGATGAAGTGAACGGAGATGCTTGTCGCCTGATGGTCAGAGAAGCGACTTCGAGGTGGATTTTAGCCATGACTGTTGGTTCCAGTTTTTACTGGGTAGCTCGATTTTGATTCGAGATAGGTGAGGGTGTTTTGATGATTGGAGGAGGTTGCAGTGATGATGGCCGGCGTTCCAGTTAGTTCGTCGATGGCCGGAGTGGTTTTTGGTGATGGTGCATGTGCACAGGGAGGAGGAGTTGTGTCAGTTGTTTGGTTTGGTGTTTGCTCGAAGTAGAGATAGGGATTTGGAGTTGATGGCTCGAGTTGAAAGTCGAGTTGTCTGTATGATTTTAAACTTGTAACAGTTGTGTTGTTTCAGGTTTTTAAAAATTTTAAATTTAAACTAAATTTTTTAAATTTAAGAAAAGGGATTTGAACTTGAATGGATTGAATGATTCTCAGGTTCAAATTGAAGCAAAATGGATTTAAAAGAAATTTCAAAATGTTTAAAAGTTTTTATAAAACAAGTTTTAAATTTAAATAAAAGGAAGTTTTAAACTTTTGCAATGAATCTTGTTATTGAATTCTATCCTTTCTAAAAATAAAATGATTTCTTAAACACTTTGATTAAGAAGTGTGAAGTTTGTTAAATTTAAATCTTGTTAAGTATAAATTGAAGTTAAAAATGGAATTTTTTTAAAAGGGTTTATATAAAAGCAAGATTTAAATTCAATTTGAATCCAATTTTTAAAAAAACTATCATTTGACAAATGTTTTAAGTATATTAAAATTTTGATAACTTTAATTTATCAAGTTAAAATGAAATTTTGTTTTTAAATCTTAATAAATTATTTAATTAAGTAAGTTATGTATAAATATAAAATGGTTTTAAAATGTTTCAATGGTAGTTAAGATATAAATAAGATAATATTTTATCTTAAGATAATTAAAGTATTTTTATCTTGAAATTAATAAAGTTAATTAAGGAAAATTAAGTTAAATTAATTAAAGTTAATTAATAATGATTAAAAATTAATTAAGGAATTAATTAAGAATAATTAATTGATCTAATTAATTTATTTAAAATTAATAATTAAGGATTATAATTTAATTAATTAGAGGTTAATTAATTTATAATTAATTAGATAATAAGAGATTACTAATTAATGATTAATGATTAATTAATTAAGTAACTAAGGATTGATTAATTATTAATTAGAGATTAATTAATTTTTAATTAAAAAGAATTTAATTTGTAATTAAGTTTTATTAATTAATAATTAAGTTTTATTAATTAATAATTAAGTTTTATTAACTAATAGTTAAGAAATTATTAATCTATAATTAAAAGTTAATTAAGGATTAATTAACTATTATTTAAGGTTAATTAATCGTAATTAAGAATTGATTAATTGATTAATTGAGGATTAATTGATTAATCATTAAGTTTTATTAATTGATAATTAAGGTTTATTAATTAATAATGATTAATTAATCTATAATTAAAGATTAATTAATTTATTCAAAGGAGTAAATAAGGGATGAATTACCAATTGTAATTAATCAAATAAGTGTGATTAATTTTGGTTAATCGAATGGGTTGATTAATTATAGATAATCATTTGGTGATCGATTAAGTATAATTACTTAATGAGATGGATAAGTCTAATTGCTTAGGGTAAGTAATTTATGTATAATTATAGGATGTAATTAATTAAAAGGAATTACTTAATGGGAAGTAATTAAGGTATAATTACTTAGTAGAAGTAGTTAAGGGTTAATTACTTGGTGTAATTAATCAAAGGATTAAAATAATTAATTAAAGAGTTAATTAATTGTGGTAAGTAATTACAGGATGGTAATTATTGTTTATGATTAATTAAAGTTGATAAATGGAAGTTATTATTTAAGGATCATTAATTAATGTAATTAATGAGAGTAATTAAGGATTGAATCAATAATAAGTGATTATAAGGTAATTAATTAATTGTAATTAATTAAGAATTAATGTAATTAATTATAGTAAATGAAGTAATTAAGGTTAATTACTTTAATGTCTTGTAGATAATTAATTTGTATAATTAATTAAAGGTTAATTACTTAATGTAATTAAGAATAATTAATTAAGGGTGATTAATTAAGATGGTGATTAATTATTTGGTTTAATTAATATGTAAGCAAGATTTATTGTGGCAAAAGTAATTAATTTAATTTATTTTGAATTAATTAGAGATAAAGTAATAAATCTAATTCATTTTAAATTAATTATAGAATGGTGATTAATAAATCATTGTTTATGGACGCTGATTGATATTGGATGCTTTGCATGATTTGAGATCTCAAATTTGAGATAAGTGATACTATGTGATATGGATGCTTTGGCTGAATTGTGATGATTATGTGAATTATCTGTTTGTGATGATAATGTAGATTATCTATTGTGATATTGTGAATTATCTATCTGTGTGTATATAGATAATAGAATTGAATTGTTTTAACTTTAAAACAACTTGGACCTAAAAGATACGTTTTGGATTTCGATGAGACCGGGATCGGGTTTCCAGATTTGGATATTCAAAAACCACATCGATCCAAATTAACGGTAGGTCGTGAATCTCAAGTGAAGATGAAGATTCAGAGTGCAAGGGTTATTTTCGTTAACTCTGAGGGTGATTCCAAAATGAGTGTAACGAGATAATGCCTTCGGTTTCGTTCGAACCCAGAATGAACTTATATGGATTGAGTGCTTTAGCACATTGTCAAGTGGACGATGAGCATTCTATGATCGATGTGTTCTATAAAGGTAATCGTAACCTCAAGCCTCATCAACCGAGAATGGCTAAAATAGGGGAGGTGCAGTGTAACAACCCGCATATTTATTGATTATACATTTAAATATTTTATTTAAATATTTTATCGTTCGTCGGATTCTGGTCCGAAAAGCTACTTTTTGCAAACAGTCGAATTGGGACTCGAGACCACCCCCATTGAGTTCAAAATGACGTTTGCGACCTTTTTGAGTATAAACTTCGATATATTTGGAGATAGTAGAATTTTGCTACTTTTCACTTAGGGCTTTGGGTTTGGGTTGGGTTCAGCCCAATATTCTAACTTAATACCCCAAACTGAAACCCCCTCTTCATTTACTCCCCCTTCCTCTACTTTCAGTTCTAAAGAGATTAATGGTGGAAGAGAATGGGAAATAGAAATCCAAAACCCTAGTTTCCATTTGCAAATCAATTTCTAGCTCCAAACTCAAGAGAATCCATTGGTAAGCATCTTCTTCTTCTTCTCCAGCTCATCCTCTCTTTGATTTCAGAAAATTCCTAAACCTAATTTGGGAAACATTTCTCCTTTAAGCTTAGATTGAAGCTTCTTGAGTTGTTATTGAAGAGGAATTGATCTTAGCTTGTTCTTAAAGCTTCTCCTTCATTGATTTGGGTTCAAAGGTGAGATTTTTATCTCACATCTTAGTCTATATTTATCTTCGATTGTTAGGTATGAATTCCTAACGCTTATTCATGTGCATTTGATTTTGATTTGGATTGCTTTTGTGAATATTCCAATATTTAGTGTTTTGACTTCAATTCTTTAAAAATCCTAACATTGATTTTTGAACATGTTTTTGGTGATGCATCGAGGAGCATATAGGGTCGGGTAGTCGATTGGCATAAACCCTTAGCGCCATTGCTCGTGCGATTGCAATTTGATCGAGATTTGTACCTCATTTGAAATAGGGCATGGGAGTGCCAGCAACAGGTTCGGCCGACCGAGCCCCTGGGCCGGCCGACCGACCTGTAGAACGGGCACTTCCTGCCTCTGTTTGGAAGTGCAGGCTACAGGGCTCGGTCGACCGAGCTCAGGGTCCGGTCGACCGACCTACTACCCCGTGCACTTCTGTTTTTGGTTCGGTCAACCGACTCAGGGAGTCCGGTTGACCGACCTGCTGCTATTTGCCAACTATGCCTATTTTGCCTAGTTGCTTGAATTTCCAACTTTAATCGATTCGTGTTGTTTCCTATTTGTTGCTATCATTTATTATCGACTTTGATGACATTTTCTTTGGGAATTTAGGACATATCCACTTTGATGGATTCGGTATCGATTTGTTTGGATTTTCATTCACGTCTTCGAATGTGAATTTTAGTAATTGATTGTTCCTACAATCTTCTTTGTGATTTGTCACTTTAAAAATATAAAGGTTTTCTATACTAGTAGTAAATATCAAAACTCTTTCTTCAAATTATTTCAACACTATTTTATTACAAAGCTCATTTTCTTAAACCGTTTTCCAATCTATTAGTATATACAAGCCTTTACCTCACTCGTATGAGATATCTAATTAAACGGATTAGTAAAACAAGTGGTATGAAACGCTTGCGTTTATTTCATCGGTTAATTCTTGGACTTGTTCGATTGAATCTCTTTTGACAATTTTCTAGTGGAGATCTACAATTTGTTCGTAAATATTTAAGTTAAGCTAGTGGTTATGGGACGTGAAGCTAAGCTCATATATTTACTAGCTTACTATAATTGACACTTCGCGTTGATCATGATGATCATCTTTGTGGTTTAGACTAGCATTGTGCGATGTCTCTTTTTCCACGTGGAGGACTGTACAATCGTTTTTATTGAGCTTCGGCTCACCAGGAGGAGCTTCGGCTCAAAGTCCGCAATAGGGGACTATACCCTGTCAGGAGGAGTTTTTGACTCACCAGGAGGAGCTTCGGCTCAAAGTCGGCAATGGGGGACTATACCCTGTCAGGAGGAGTTTTTGACTCACCAGGAGGAGCTTCGGCTCAAAGCCCGCAATGTGGGACTATATCCTGTCAGGAGGAGTGTTTGATTCACCAGGAGGAGCTTCAGCTCAATGTCCGCAATGGGGGACTGTACCCTGTCATGAGGAACTTCGGTTTACCAGGAGGAGCTTCGGCTCAAAGTCCGCAATGGGGGACTATACCTGTCTGAAGGAGCTCCGGCTCATTTTTCTGGGATTGGCCATCCTTTTCTTGTGATTTCTGGATTTCGTGTGTTGAATTCTGGAATTTATGCTTCACCTATTTTCGTGATTTCTATTGATTTGATTTATCAATTATGGTGGCTTGGTGAATGAAATTAGGAGTATGACATTCCTTTTTATCTTGAGTAGATCTTTGCGATATTGATTAATCTCTTATTGATTTTTCAATTACTTATATATCACAGCTTGGCATTGTTATTATTATACGTTTAGCCATATTTATTATTCTATATGATTTCATCTGATATTTATAGCTAGACTGATCCGTTTATTATTTTCTTATTAAATAATACTCGGGTCAGACTGAGATGTTACAGGTGCTTCTGCTTGACTTCTCATCCAGGATCATTACTCTGACTTTTGGCTAACTACTTAGATTAGTAGTTTTTGTTGTATACATTTGAGATACAGACTCTATGATGTATACTTATTCTTTTGTCTAGAACTTGTATCTATTCTTTTTGATATTGTGGATCTTGTTTGACCACTACTCTGATGTAGACTTTCATGTGTTATATTCATATCTATTTCCGCCTTTGTGATATGAATTATCTGTGACTGATTTGTGTTATGCTTATTTCTATATCTGTTTCAGAAGATTATTGTAGCCACTGTGTATTAGCTTTGTGTTTGTATTGGTATGTCGGGTTTCCTCTTGAAATAAAATGCATGTTATACTTGAAAGTGCGGTGTGTATACAATTATATGTGCTAATATAGTATACACGGATCGTATAATATGGATTACAATACAAATGCAGAAATAGATGATAATAGCATTGTAAATAAAAAAATAGAAAAATCACACCAGAGATTTTTATACTGGTTCGGAGCACCGTCCTACGTCCAGTCCCAGACTACTATCTGGATTTTCACTAATTACAACCTCGCTTCACCCGGAGGAACAGGTTTACAATTACCCGAACAGCCGAACGGGATTTCACGCCTCTACAACACTGAGGGCTTCAACACTTGCCTCTTACAATACTGAGGACTTCAACACTTGCCTCTTACAATACTGAGGACTTCAACAAAAAACAATTACAATTGTTGTTGACAACTTGTGCTCTTGTAAACACGGATTTGTCACTTGTAGTACACTCTTCCTATAATCTTATCCTCAAATTGTGAATGATGTTTGTGAAGATTATGGAATTTATATTGCTTATTGAATCAAAATATATGAGATAGTGTCAATGATTCAATAAGGAATGAAAGTAGTTTAGAGCTTTTTGAATGCAAGTGAATTCAAAGAATAGATAGAGAGCATATATAATCTTAATAAAACTTCTTGTTTTAATCAATGATATTGATGTGTATTTATAGAGAGAAAATAGTTATAACCCTTGGTGAAAAGTTGCAGTCAAAAGTTATGATCATTGATGAAGAAGAAGAGACGCAACTATTGAAGAAAGATGTGTCTTTTGGAAGAAGTTGCTCTCTGTTTAAAAACGGTCGACAGGTCAAAAACTAACCGGTACACAGGTTTTTAAAAATATAGTCGTTATGTGCATGTGTGCACGTTTATTGTGCACATTCAACAGGAACGGTCGACCGTTCATTTTTGGACCGGTCGACCGGTCTCTGTTAAGTTGCACAATAAAGTGCACAACCTATATAAATGTGTATATATATGTATATTATATTTTGTGCATGATTATTTGAGGATAGATTTTGACAATTTTATTACTATTATAACATCAAATAATCAACCTATAATCTAGAGTACCATATGTACGTCTTGATTTGTCGATCGCTTTAATATTGTTGTCAGCAATCAAAATCTTCATAGAAGCTGTGACTCAACATTCTCCCCCTTTTTGATTGATGACAATATAAAAACTCAAGTATGGGATCTCCCCCTGAATATGTGATTTCCTGCAGACAATTATTAGCACCTTTCTCCCCCTTTGTCATCGACAAAAAGGAGTAAACAATAGAAAATATAAACCAAAGAGAACAATGCATACATTCAAACACAGGATGTTTTGATGAAGTACAATGCAAGTCATAGTCTACTATGAATAAAAAGATGGACACTATTTAGTACAAGTGCCATATATGTTTTTAAAGAAATGAAAAGAAAAACAAACTAACTTCATTCCGACTGAATCTCTTCCTCATCATCATCATCATCATCGTCGTCGTCATCGTCATCGTCATCGTCATCGTCATTGTCCCCACGACCTTGTCCGCTTGTACCACCGGATTCCTCGGATGTCGACCAAGTAAAAGTTGGAGGAGCCGGACGTTTTCCGGGGTCTTGATGTTGGGTCGAGACGGATGTGCTACATGATATAGCATCCCATATAGCGCCGAAGAATGACTTTACCTTATTGAATCGTCTATCAATTTTCGAATCCATTCGTTTTAGTCTTGATTCAAGTAAAAATTGATTCCGAGCGATGGTTTCAAGAGATTCTCTTGTAGATGATTTAGATTTCAATAATCTAACATCTTCAGAACGACGACGAGATGGTGGAGCTTGTTGTTCTTGAGTATCGCGTTGTTGCCATTGTTCGAATGGCATAATATGAACATATGGAGGAGGAAGCTTCATCCGTTTGATAGTAGTGGAGTCAATACACTTTGGTGTAGAATATGCCGAATCCGGGGGTGTGACTCCACATGCAAGCAACATACGCATAATATACTCGTTATAGAAGAAATGTGGACGAGTAGAGTTATTTACCTTAAGAATTTCATCGAAAATCATGTGAACCCAATTTATTTCGATATCATCGTAGATAGCATAAAGAGCCTTGAAATTCTCTTTGTAAACGGCATCATAGTTTCCTAATCGAGGAAATAGAGAGTGCATTAGGACATGGTGTAACAACCTTGCAGTCGGTCGTAGCCCAATCGATTTGGTGCCGTTACTATCATCTTCTATAAATTTATGACTCGTACTATTCCGGGTGAAAACTTCACAAAATGTCGATGAAAACTCTTCACCCCTATTCGGTATTCCCAAAATAGAAGCAATTCTATCATAAGTGAGATAGATTCGTTTGCCACATACTACTGACCAAATAACTCCATTTGGATTTTCCGGAGTATATTCCTCTAAATTCATATTCGCATAAAATAGCTTAATCATCAAATGATTAATTTGTACGCTATTTACAGAAAAATCAATAAGAGGAGAGATACGAGATCTATTTGCTAATCTTTGAATACCGTATGCAGTGAAATCGTCGAATTTGATGAATGAGCCTGGATGGAATTTGTAATTTGTCATTTGAGTCCATCTAGTTACTGCAACCGGAGATTCTAGCCATTTTCTAGCAGAGAGAGTAAGAGAAGAAGTTTCTGATGTTGCTCTTTTCTTTGATTTTTTCTGAGGAGGAGCCATTGAAGAGAATTTGAGAGTTTGTGAAGCTTGAGAATATGAACTAGGGTTTGGAAATGGGAAAATTTTCAGTAGAGAGTAGAAAGTAAAGAGGGTTGGTGGCAAAAATATATACGTGAAGTATAAAAAAAAGAAATAACTGCCGACCGGTCGACCGCCTGCGTATTGCCGGTCGACCGTTTTCAACCAGAGAGCAAAACGGTCGACCGGTCATATTTCAGGCTGTCGACCGGTTTGGCTCTGTGTGCAAAAATGCAGAATTTGGCAAAAATTTTGAAAACGAGTCGAATGAATATATTATATATTATGTTATTATTGCAAAAATATACTGTATTACAAGAATTATATATGAAAGCAAAATAATATACATTATGGAATTCTAATGAGAAGGTGAGTTGTTATTAGAGTTCTTGTCGTTTTCAATGCGTTTAGCCCACGGACTCCACTTATATCGAGCTCCTTCATTCTCGTTATAGTTTTTATCCCAAGAGTTTGGAGTTGTTGAAGTCGATGGTCTTGACGGCATTGGTTCATGAACATCGTGTTTGTTTGAACCGCAGAAGAATGAAGCCATTCGTTCTAAAGCGGATAAACGAGTTGAAGTACGTTGTTGTTCATGGTATAGTAGGTTTTGACCATAATGTAGTTGTCGTTGAAGATCGATTTGATGCTTTTGGTAGTGATGAATTTCATCGATTTGCGCCTTCGTGCGCGGAGAGCAGAATAGTGCTTTCTTTGCACGCTTGGATGTTGGAGTATGGCCAGGTGTGCGAAAACAATGGTGAGGGCATTCCGGCCTTTGTTTCGGTGTAATCGGAGAATATTGTTCCTCCGACTCCGAGCTTGTGATAGAAATATGAGATTCCTCTGCGCATTTGTCGCAAATGTGTGCCATGGTAGCTTGTTTAAGGTGATTTATAATTTTCAGCAAGAAGGTGAATGAATGAAAGTGTATTTTTCAAACGTTTATATAGAAAAAAGTTTGCCAATGAACTCGAGGATAGGATTTGTTAGAGATAATTAGCCGTAAACAAAAACAATGATAGATAAAAAAAGTTATAAAAATAGGTATAGTTTGTTATAGGCTGAAATTTAAGAATTATTTGAAAAATATATAGCCTAAGTTTGAAGGTTACTTATTCTATTCTAGATCTTTCCGAGATACTAAGCCAAGCTCTCTTCGTAGTTTAATAAAACTAGATTCAAGTAATGGTTTAGTGAAAATATCGGCTATTTGATTGTCAGTGTGAACATATTCAAGATGTATATTACCTTTTTCAATATTATCTCTAAGGAAATGATGACGGATATCAATATGTTTGGTTCTAGAATGATTTACTGGATTTTTAGAGAGATTTATTGCACTCGTGTTATCACAGTATATAATAGAATTCGATAAATGTATATCGAAATCTTAAAGTGTTTGTTGCATATATAGTACTTGAGTACAAGCGAGAGCCGCTGATATATATTCAGCTTCACATGTTGATAGTGAAACACAATTCTGTTTCTTACTAAACCAAGAGACAAGTGATTTTCCAATAAAATGGCACGTACCACTTGTACTTTTTCTATCCGTCCGTGAGCCACCAAAATCAGCATCACTATATGATACTAATTCAAATGGACATTCTTTTGGATAGAAAAGACCAAAATCTTTGGTATTATTTAGATAACGAATTATACGTTTCACTGCTCGTAAATGTGATTCCTTTGGATCGGCTTGAAAATGAGCACATAAACAAACACTCATTAATATATCTGGACGACTAGCTGTAAGATAAAGAAGAGAACCAATCATGCTTCGATATAATTTCTGGTCAACATTCTTACCACTTTCATCTTTTTCAAGATGTGTAGTTGTACTCATAGGAGTTGGTTTACCAGATGTATTTTGTAATCCGAAGCGTTTGATAAGATTTTCACAGTATTTTTCTTGATTGATAAAAATACCGTTTGAAAGTTGTTTGATTTGAAGTCCAAGAAAATAAGATAGTTCTCCCATATGAGACATTTCGAATTCTTTGGTCATAATACTTGCAAATTCCTTGCAGAGTTTATCGTTTGTTGAACCAAAGATGATATCGTCTACATATATTTGGATAACCAGAATATCATTTCGAGAATGTTTAATAAACAAAGTTTGATCGACTTTGCCTATTTCAAATCCTGAATTAATAAGATAGCTACGTAAACGTTCATACCAAGCACGAGGTGCTTGTTTTAAACCATACAGAGCTTTCTTAAGTTTGAACACATGGTCAGGATATTTTTCATGTACGAATAAAGGTGGTTGTTCGACATAGACATTCTCTTTGATAAATCCATTGAGAAAAGCACTTTTGACATCCATCTGATAAAGTTTGAAATTATGATAACAAGCAAAAGATAATAGAATTCTAATAGCTTCTAGTCGAGCAACTGGTGCAAAAGTTTCTTCATAATCGATACCTTCTTCCTGATTGTATCCTTGTGCTACTAATCTTGCTTTATTTTTGGTGATATTTCCTTGTTCGTCAGCCTTATTTTTATAGACCCATTTAGTACCAATTACTGACTGATCAGTTGGTCTCGGAACAAGTTCCCAAACGTCATTGCGCTCAAACTGATTTAGTTCTTCCTGCATGGCAATGATCCAGTAATCATCTGTAGCAGCTTCTTTTGAATTCTTGGGTTCGATATTTGAGAGAAAAGCGACATGACCCATTTGATTGAGTTGACTCCTTGTTCTGACATGTGATGTTATTTCACCTATTATATTTTGGGCCGGATGGTCTCTTAATATTCTTGGTGGTGATTGTAATTCACATATTTGAGGAGTATTCTCAATAATTACTTCTGAGTCAGAATCAGTATTTGAGATGATTGGATTATTAATGACTATTGATTCGTCATCATCTGATATTGTGTGAGGATGCTGATAGATTTCATCAAAAGATACATGAAGTGATTCTTCAATAGTTTTGGTTCGTTTATTAAATATTCGATAGGCCTTACTTCGTTCCGAATAACCGACAAATATTCCTTCATCGGCTTTTGGATCGAATTTTCCAAGCTGGTCTTTCGTATTTAAAATAAAGCACTTAGAACCAAAAACTTTGAAGTATGAGATTTTGGGCTTTCTTTTGTTAAACAATTCATAAGGAGTATTCTTGGTAAGAGGTCTTATGGACACACGATTTAAAACATAACAGGCAGTTGCAACAGCTTCTGCCCAGAAGTGTTTTGGTAAGGTGGTTCCATTTAATAATGTTCTTGCACATTCTTGTAAAGTTCGGTTCTTTCGTTCTACTACTCCGTTCTGTTGTGGAGTTCTGGGAAACGAAAAGTTATGATATATACCTTTCTTTGTACAAAAATGTTCAAATTCATTATTTTCAAACTCTCCGCCATGATCACTTCTTATATTTTTAACTTTAATCCCTTTTGATTTTTGAATTCTTTTGACGAAAGATTTGAAATGATCGAAAGTATCACTTTTATTTTTTAAGAAAATTGTCCATGTATAACGAGAGAAATCATCAACAATTACAAGCACATATTGACTGTGATTTATTGATTGAACTCTAGTAGGTCCAAATAAATCCATGTGCAGTAACTCAAGCGGTTGTAATGTTGATATGACTTTCTTGGATTTAAATGATGATTTGGTCAATTTTCCTAATTGACATGCATCACAAATGTTGTTAACTTTAAAACTCATTTTGGGTAGTCCTCTAACTAGATTGTTTTTGGCTAGCTTGTCAATAGTTCTGAAGTTTATATGACAGAAACGTTTGTGCCATAGCCATGGATCATTGTCATTAGCCATAAGACACATATCTGAATTATGATTAATATTCATATTTAGAATATATATATTTCTGTCTCTATAACCTTCAAAAACCAAATTATGGTCTTTATCTAAAATACTACACTTATTATTTGAAAAGGAAATTATAAAACCCTTGTCACATAACTGACTAATACTAAGTAAACTGTGTTTTAAATTTCTAACTAGCATGACATTAGTAATAAGAGGTAAGTTAGATGTACCACAATTGCTCACATCGCCTTTGCCGATGATATAACCTTTTGAATTGTCTCCAAAAGTGACTGAGCCACCATCTGAGTATTTAATATTTGTTAGTAAGCTCTTGTCTCCCGTCATATGCTTTGAGCAACCACTGTCCAATATCCACTTTCCTCTTTTCTTCAGTGGGACCTGCAAACATAGAATTAAGTTCATGGTACCCACTTTTTATAGGGTCCTAAGAGTTAGGTCTTAGGAGTCCAAACCCATTTGGGTCCGGTATCCCCTTTATATATATAATTGTTATTAAAATGTACATTATTCATGAATTGCTGAATGTATTTGTTCCTAATCAAGTTATTATTTGTTTTAGGAACCCATATTTTGATAGTTTTGACATTTCTCTTTTGAAATTTCACAACTGGTTTTGGTTTGAAATATAATAAACTAAGATTTTTCTTAGCTTCAGTTTTTTGTACTTTCTTCTTCCTTTTATTTCTAAGATGTTTTTTTGTTTCATGTTTGTTATATCCCAAACCTTGTTTATCTGAAATAGATTGTGAACTTTTAATGATTTTAGTCAAATTTTCTCGACCTTTGTTAAAGTTAGAAACATTTTGAGTAATGTCATCAAATTTTGTTTGTAAACTAGCTTTTTCTAGGTCTAGAATTTTGACTTTTGCTTTAAGTTCATGATTTTCAGTAGTGAGAGCGTTATTTTTCTCTTTTTGAGCTTCTATTTCTTGACTCAAAAGAGATATTTGAGAGTCAACATTAGATGATGATTCTTGAATATTTTCAAGTTCTTCTTCTAATATTTTCTTCTCATCTTTTAACAAATCTCGTTCAAACTCTGCTTTACTTAAATCTGCTTTGACTACTTTTAATTGACGTTTTAAGTCTTTATATTTGACTATCAATTCAGCATTAATATCAAGTAATTCATCAAATGTAGGAATTTGTACCTCATCTTCTGTTGCCATAAAACAAACATTAGCTTGTTCATTCTCCGAATCACTTTCACTTTCTGATGAAGATGACTCTGAATCATCCCACGTTACTGAGAAGGCTCGTTTCTTTGATTTGTCCTTCTTATATTTGAATTTGTCATTTTCTGACTTTTTCTTTTGTTCTGGACAATCCTTCTGCATGTGTCCCTTTTTATGGCAGTTGAAACATTCTATAGCAGATGAAGATGGTTTATTTGATCCAGGTTTCCTTTTATTGTAGCGACTGGCTTTTCGATATTTTAGGAATTTTTTGAAACCTTTAGCAATGAACGCCAAATCTTCATCTTCAGAATCTGATTCATTTTCATCTTTCTCAACATGAAATGCTACATTTTTCTTTTCTTCTTTCTGTTCTTTTCTAGCCTGCAAATTTGCTTCATAGGACATTAAATTTCCTATCAATTCATCTGGCTTCATGACGGAAAGATCATTAGCTTCTTCAATTGCTAATACTTTTCCTTCCCATTCATTAGTCAGAGAATGTAGGACTGTTGAAACAACATCAAAATCGGAATACTTTTGTCCTAACCCAATAAGTGCATGGTGAATAGTTTGAAACCGTGAATACATGTCATTGATTGTTTCATTTGGTTTCATTTTGAAATTTTGAAATTGACTTTTCAGCATGGCTATTTTGGCTTGTTTAACCTTGTTAGTACCTTCATGAGTGATTTTTAGCGTTTGCCAAATTTGATATGCAGTAGTACAGATACTAACACGATTATATTCATTTTGGTCTAATGCACAGAACAACATATTTATTGCTCTTGCATTTACGGCTGCTGCCGTTTTCTCAGCCACAGTCCATTCTGAATAATCAGTTGTTGGATTCACTATTTCTCTTTGAGTAGCATTCCAAGCATCATAGCTACTTGATTGCATAAAGAATGACATACGTGTTGCCCAATAACTATAGTTAAGACCATTGAAAAATGGAGGTCTTTGTGTCGATTGCCCTTCTGTGTAAGTGGTGTTTTGAGTGCTAGTACTTGCGTTATTTGCCATATTACAAGAATATATCAAATAACTGTGTTACGGTTATATGATGACCGTGCTCTGATACCAAATGAAAGTGCGGTGTGTATACAATTATATGTGCTAATATAGTATACACGGATCGTATAATATGGATTACAATACAAATGCAGAAATAGATGATAATAGCATTGTAAATAAAAAAATAGAAAAATCACACCAGAGATTTTTATACTGGTTCGGAGCACCGTCCTACGTCCAGTCCCAGACTACTATCTGGATTTTCACTAATTACAACCTCGCTTCACCCGGAGGAACAGGTTTACAATTACCCGAACAGCCGAACGGGATTTCACGCCTCTACAACACTGAGGGCTTCAACACTTGCCTCTTACAATACTGAGGACTTCAACACTTGCCTCTTACAATACTGAGGACTTCAACAAAAAACAATTACAATTGTTGTTGACAACTTGTGCTCTTGTAAACACGGATTTGTCACTTGTAGTACACTCTTCCTATAATCTTATCCTCAAATTGTGAATGATGTTTGTGAAGATTATGGAATTTATATTGCTTATTGAATCAAAATATATGAGATAGTGTCAATGATTCAATAAGGAATGAAAGTAGTTTAGAGCTTTTTGAATGCAAGTGAATTCAAAGAATAGATAGAGAGCATATATAATCTTAATAAAACTTCTTGTTTTAATCAATGATATTGATGTGTATTTATAGAGAGAAAATAGTTATAACCCTTGGTGAAAAGTTGCAGTCAAAAGTTATGATCATTGATGAAGAAGAAGAGACACAACTATTGAAGAAAGATGTGTCTTTTGGAAGAAGTTGCTCTCTGTTTAAAAACGGTCGACAGGTCAAAAACTAACCGGTAGACAGGTTTTTAAAAATATAGTCGTTATGTGCATGTGTGCACGTTTATTGTGCACATTCAACAGGAACGGTCGACCGTTCATTTTTGGACCGGTCGACCGGTCTCTGTTAAGTTGCACAATAAAGTGCACAACCTATATAAATGTGTATATATATGTATATTATATTTTGTGCATGATTATTTGAGGATAGATTTTGACAATTTTATTACTATTATAACATCAAATAATCAACCTATAATCTAGAGTACCATATGTACGTCTTGATTTGTCGATCGCTTTAATATTGTTGTCAGCAATCAAAATCTTCATAGAAGCTGTGACTCAACAATACTATCTGACATATCGGTGCTCGCGCAAAGCAATTACACGGATGGTCGCTCCTCAACAGCCTTATTCTCCGTGCTAGTCGACAGCATTACTCCGTAGTGTTCTTGGCTAGCGTGGGTATAGAGGTGGGGCGTCACAGCTTGGTATCAGAGCCAAACTTCGGAATAATGTAGAATAATTTAACAAGGATCATCGTCCTAAGTCCATCTTAGGAGTCGTGCCTTAGGATTTTATTCGAGTCTTCGTACCGATTCATCCTATTTTCTTTATGATCCCATGTTTTATCTATCAAGATTTCTTGATATTTATTTTGAGAATAACTTTTCTCCTTCTTTCTTTCTTAAAGAAGAGAAATGGTTAGACCAGGCCATCCCAGTGCCAGTCAATCTAGTGCTACTCCCGAAGATGGATTTTTTATGTCTGCCCAGCAGCTTCTAGATCTTGTTAAGAACGCTCAAGCTGCCGGACCCAATCCAGTGCCTACTCATCCTAGATCCGGTTTTGCACGCTTGTGCAGAGACTACACCGATTTGGGTGGAAGGCCATTTAAGGGATCCGAGAGTGTTATTGAAATTCAAGCTTGGCTCAAATCATGCGATCGTATCTTTACTCGCATGAATCTTATTTACCTACATCGAGTCCAAGTGGCTTCTAGCATGCTCCAAGAAAGAGCATTAGATTGGTATGAGCTCTTGGTTTCCGAAATCATTGAAGCGGATCATACTTGGGAGCAATTCCGGGAGATTCGAATTGAAATTTGTGCCGGAGGCCGAAAAAGTAACTTTGGCCCGGCGTTTTATTGACCTCGTTCAAGGTGAATCTTCTGTGACAGACTATGTCGCGTCTTTCGAGTCTCTTTCCAAATACGGAGTTGAATACATTAATACCCCATTGAAGAAAAATCAGAGATTTGTCTATGGCTTGAATAAGAATCTTAAGAAGCCATTACTTCTAAAACCTGAGGTTTCATTTGATCAGCTTATTGATATCGCTCTTCGTCTTGAAGAGGCCGATAATGAAGGTGATGTTGAAGTTGTGCGTGCCCAATAGAAATTTGACAATAACTTGAAGAGGCCTATTAAATCCAAAGGCCCCAATTCAAATAAGAAAGGGAAGCAACAAACTCCGGTAGAAAAGACTCCCACCTCTAGTCATGGACAATGCTACAATTGTTGTTCCACAGACCACTATGCAAGGGAGTGCCTGAAACCCCTCTTTTGTCGGTATTACAAAGGTTCGGGCCAACTTTTATCTTCGTGTCCTAAGCTTCCAAGCAAGAGAGAAGGAAAGCTGCAAGCCCCTAGCAACTCTTCCCTTGGTCAAGGTATTTTTCACTCAATCCTTGATGGCATTGTTTTATTCCGTGATCATCTTGTTCGTGTTCTTTTTGATATGGGTTCATCTCATTATTTTTATATCAAAAGAACTTGTTGATTCTTTTTATTTGAATATTTTGGGCTTGATGTCTTCTTTGGGAATTGTGAATCCGGATGGTGGATCCGCAACACTCAACTTACTTTCTATTGATGTCCAAATTATCTTATGTGATTTTTCTTTCCGAGCCGATATTTTACTTAGGCTTCGGAATCGATTTGTGTGAAAGGATTGGCTTAATCATTATGAAGCCATATACTTTGTCCCTAGTGGACTACTTATCTTCGACATTCTTAATCTACTAAGAAGATTTCTATTTCTCGTTTGTGATTTCGATTCCAACTTGATGGCATCATTTTATTCTTTAAGCCCGCATGATGAGGAAAATGTTGTTTCTCTCATTCATGTAGTTTGAGAATTTTCCGGTAATTTTGAGTTTGTCTTAGGATCATCACCTAAGCAATATCTTGTGTGGTGTTAAGGTCTTTTCTGGTCGACCTTGCCACCGGTTTTCATTATTACGATTTGCGGAGGTTAGCATTCCCCTTACCGCATTCAGCACTCGTTATGATTCTTGCGAATGACTTATTATGTCATTCAGTTTGTCCAGCTTATTTCATCCATTTTATAAATCGAATATTATGAGTATTCGATGAGACCATACTTGTATTTATTGATTTTGGATGAAAATAGTAATTTAAAATTTTGCAAATCTTTTCCATAAGATTTATTTATAAGTAAAATTGGATTTTATTCTTGAAATGAACGAAGAATATTCTTAAAAGTTTTTAAGAAACATGTTTATTATCTAGAAGACGATTTTGTGATTTATTTCCCGTTGAGTGCTTTAAGAATTTTGGTCGATGCGCTTGATCAACGTTATCGATAGGAATTTCCTAAACGCTTTGATGAGACAATCAAACATAGTAAAATTCACTTCAAATAAGTAAAATTTTCTAAAGAGTTAATTACTTAAAGATGATTGTAATTTTGAAAGTTTTAATTTTTCAGGAAAGAAGGTTATTTAAAAGAACTCTTCCTTTCGGTACTCTTATTCTTGTGATTCCTGAAGGGGAACCAAGACTTTGCTATTTGTACCGATACTAGTCGTATTGGTTTGGATGCCGTTCTCTTGCAAAGGAGAACGTGTTATCACTTGTGCTTCTAAATCATTAAAGCCGATCGAGACTAGGTATGCCACTCATGTTCTAGTGCTCGTGGCTAATGTTTTCGCTTTTAGAATTTGGCATCATTATTTTTGGGGGAGAAATTTGTTGTCCACCTCGATCATAAATCTTTGGAATATTTATTTTCTCATAAGGAACTTCATGTCGACTCAAGTTCCTAGCATCTTATGATCTGGATATTCTTTCTATTCCCGAAGGGGAAATCATGTTGCCAATACGTTTTGTCGTAGGCAACAAGGTGTTGATTCTTTGATGAGGTCTGAATGGAATTATCTTTTTATCAAGTTCATCGAACGTTTATATACTTTGTTTTATTGAGCTTTATCTCATTTTTTTATGGACTAGCGTCTGATGTTCTTTTATGGTGTTCGGTTCATCGGATGTACTGTTATTATACTACATCGTTGTTCCGGTTTATCGGTTCATTGGACGTACCGTTTTTGTACTACGTCGGTGTTCCGAAATTATTCGGGCTTTGGTTCATTTGGCATAACATTTTTGTACTACGCTGATGTCCCAAATTATTTGAGTTTCTAGTTTCTCGGGCGTACCGTTTCTGTACTACGCCGTTGCACTGGCTCAATTTTCTGCTATTCTTGACGTTTTCTACGTCTTTTAACTATGGAAATTCTTTTAGGTTTCCTATTCTTAATCTCGAGCTGGTGTTATTGATGAAATTGAAGTTTCACCAGATTTGATTTATGAGCAACATTCCATTCGCATCATTACTTTGGAGGTTGAGCGCCTTCGGAATAAAGATGTTCTTCTTGTGAGAGTTCAATGGTTCTCAAATCCTAAGGATTGCTCTTGAGAAACCTTGAGAATTCATCGAACAAAAACTTCCGGATTTGCTCTTTCGTGCTCTTTATGGTGGACTTCTTGATTCAAATTTTCTTTTATGTAGATATGCTTCCATGGTTGTTACTTCTTATTTTCCTCTTAAGTATTGCAAGGACGCAATTTCTTTAAGGAGGGGAGTCTGTAACAACCCGCATATTTATCGATTTTATATTTAAATATTTTATTTAAATATTTTATCGTTCGTCGGATTCTGGTCCGAAAAGCTACTTTTTGCAAACAGTCGAATTGGGACTCGAGACCACCCCCATTGAGTTCAAAATGACGTTTGCCACCTTTTTGAGTATAAAATTCGATATGTTTGGAGATAATAGAATTTTGCTACTTTTCACTTAGGGCTTTGGGTTTGGGTTGGGTTCAGCCCAATGTTCTAACTTAATACCCCAAACTGAAACCCCCTCTTCATTTACTCCCCCTTCCTCTACTTTCAGTTCTAAAGAGATTAATGGTGGAAGAGAATGGGAAATAGAAATCCAAAACCCAAGTTTCCATTTGCAAATCAATTTCTAGCTCCAGACTCAAGAGAACCCATTGGTAAGCATCTTCTTCTTCTTGTCCAACTCATCCTCTCTTTGATTTCAGAAAATTCCTAAACCTAATTTGGGAAACATTTCTCCTTTAAGCTTATATTGAAGCTTCTTGAGTTGTTATTGAAGAGGAATTGATCTTAGCTTGTTTTTAACGCTTCTCCTTTATTGATTTTGGTTCAAAGGTGAGATTTTTATCTCACATCTTAGTCTATATTTATCTTCGATTGTTAGGTATGAATTCCTAACGCTTATTCATGTGCATTTGATTTTGATTTGGATTGCTTTTTGTGAATATTCCAATTTTTAATGTTTTGAGTTCAATTCTATAAAAATCCTAACATTGATGTTTGAACATGTTTTTGGTGATGCATCGAGGAGCATATAGGTCGGGTAGTCGATTGGCATAAACCCTTAGCGCCGTTGCTCGTGCGATTGCAATTTGATTGAGATTTGCACCTCATTTGAAGTAAGGCATGGGAGTGCCAGCAACAGGTTCGGCCGACCAAGCCCCTGGGCCGGCCGACCGACCTGTAGAACGGGCACTTCCTGCCTCTGTGTGGAAGTGCAGGCTACAGGGCTCGGTCGACCGAGCTCAGGGTCCAGTCGACCGACCTGCTACCCCGTGCACTTCTGTTTTTGGTTCGGTCAACCGACTCAGGGAGTCCGGTTGACCGACCTGCTGCTATTTGCCAACTATGCCTATTTTGCATAATTGCTTGAATTTCCAACTTTAATCGATTCGTGTTGTTTCCAATTTGTTGCTATCATTTATTATCGACTTTGATGACATTTTCTTTGGGAATTTGAGATATATCCACTTTGATGGATTCGGTATCGATTTCTTTGGATTTTCATTCACGTCTTCGAATGTGAATTTTATTAATTGATTGTTCCTACAATCTTCTTTGTGATTTGTCACTTTAAAAATATAAAGTTTTTATATACTAGTAGTAAATATAAAAACTCTTTCTTCAAATGATTTCAACACTATTTTATTACAAAGATCGTTTCCTTAAACCGTTTTCCAATCTATTAGTATATACAAGCCTTTACCTCACTCGTATGAGAAATCTAATTGAACGGCTTAGTAAAACAAGTGGTATGAAACGCTTGCGTTTATTTCATCGGTTAATTCTTGGACTTGTTCGATTGAATCTCTTGTGGCAATTTTCTAGTGGAGATCTACAATTTGTTCGTAAATATTTATGTTAAGCTAGTGGTTATGGGACATGAAGCTAAGCTCATATATTTACTAGCTTACTGTAATTGACACTTCGCGTTGATCATGACGATCATCTTTGTGGTTTAGACTAGCATTGTGCGATGTCTCTTTGTCCACGTGGAGGACTTTACGTCGTTTTTATTAAGCTTCGGCTCCCCAGGAGGAGCTTCGGCTCAAAGTCCGCAATGGGGGACCATACCCTGTCAGGAGGAGTTTTTGACTCACCAGGAGGAGCTTCGGCTCAAAGTCCGCAATGGGGGACCATACCCTGTCAGGAGGAGTTTTTGACGCACCAGGAGGAGCTTCGGCTAACAGTCCGTAATGGGGGACTATACCCTGTCAGGAGGAGTTTTTGACTCACCAGGAGGAGCTTCGGCTTAATGTCCGCAATGGGGGACTATACCCTGTCATGAGGAACTTCGGTTCACCAGGAGGAGCTTCGGCTCAAAGTCCGCAATGGGGACTATACCTGTCTGAAGGAGCTCCGGCTCATTTTTCTGGGATTGGCCATCCTTTTCTTATGATTTCTGGATTTCGTGTGTTGAATTCTGGAATTTATGCTTCACCTATTTTTGTGATTTCTATTGATTTGATTTATCAATTATGGTTGCTTGGTGAATGAAATTAGGAGTATGACATTCCTTTTTATCTTGAGTAGATCTTTGCGATATTGATTAATCTCTTATTGATTTTTCAATTACTTATATATCACAGCTTGGCATTGTGATTATTATACGTTTAGTCATATTTCTTATTCTATATGATTTCATCTGATATTTATAGCTAGACTGATCCGTTTATTATTTTCTTATTAAATAATACTCGGGTCAGACCGAGATGTTACATGTGCTTCTGCTTGACTTCTCATCCAGGATCATTACTTTGACTTTTGGCTAACTACTTAGATTAGTAGTTTTTGTTGTATACATTTGAGATACAGACTCTATGATATATACTTATTCTTTTGTCTAGCACTTGTATCTATTCTTTTTGATATCGTGGATCTTGTTTGACCACAACTCTGATGTACACTTTCATGTGTTATATTCATATCTATTTCTGCCTTTGTGATATGAATTATCTGTGACTGATTTGTGTTATGCTTATTTCTATATTTGTTTCCGAAGATTATTATAGCCACTGTGTAGTAGCTATGTGTTGTATCCGTATGTCGGATTTCCTCTTGAAATAAAATGCATGTTATACTATCTGACATATCGGTGCTCGCGCAAAGCAATTACACGGATGGTCGCTCCTCAGCAGCCTTATTCTCTGTGCTAGTCAACAGCATTACTCCGTTGTAACAACCTAGGATTTCATAATTATTTTATTATCGTCATTAGATGATTAATGATGACATATAATTGCTGTTTGTTGTTGAAGATTTTAATCCGGGTTGAAATTCTATAAAAAAATTGGTTAAGTGTTGTTAAGCTTTGAAATTGTGAATCTCGGCCAATTACTTTTGAATGTCGTTCTCTTTTTAATTGCTATTCGACCCATCCCCCTTTCATTCTCATTCATTCAAAACCTAACCCTAAAAACTTACGAAAGAAAATAAATGATGGAAGCTTCAATCTTCCGTGCTCGTTCGTTCATCAAAGTAGGGCATCGTTCCTTTGTTCCAAATTAAGGTTGATTCTTGATTTCGCTCGTACTTGCTTGCCGATCGATGGATATGCGCTCGTCAGGATGAGGTGAGTAAATTTTATTTACTCACATCTAATTCGTTCTCTGTACTGTGCTTCATTCATTCATGTGTATGTTGATGATTTTTTTTGCTTGGTAGTGATTTATGACTTGCTCAATTCGAATGTTTTGATCGATTCTGACTTTAAACAGTTTGTTTTCGTTCTTGTTAACTTCGATGTTGTTTTTCTTTGACTTTGACCTATTTTGATGCGTGAATTTTGGTCGGCTTCGACTTTATTGATGTGTATTTTGAACTTGCCGTGGTTTTTGTCACTTGTTTTCATTCTTGAGCATTACTGCTTCCATACTGTGCTATATATATATATATATCAATTCTTGGCCAGGTTGATCAACAGATTAGTTCTGTACATTTGTGATCACTTTTGCACTTTGGTACAGTTTGATTTGAACTGCAAATGATTTTGAGCATTTATGTTGGCATCGGTATTAACGTGAATTTTGATTCTGCTTCAATTCGTTTACCACCTGCATTCGGCTTATGATAATGTTGGCTTCGGCTTTGGCTTGTTTCGCTGTCCACTTTATATTCACTGGTTTTACCTGTAGGCTTCTTGTGTATATATGTGCACAGGTTCATATTATGCTCTTCTTTGATTTTGAACTGCCACTTGATGTTGTCGTTTGGGTTTCATCTCTGGAGTATGTATGCATTCCTGTCATACTTCTTGTACATTTGTTACTGAGTTCTTTTGGTTTGGGTACATATGCCTAGTTCACTTTTAGTTGCTGTAGTGATGCATATTCTTTATGTATCACTGCATATGCTATTTTCCATGTTATCGAGTGGCTTGGCAGTTGTGTTGAATCATGATAGTTGTGATTTGACCATTGCCTTTTGTAATTGCTAATAACATGCATATGTATACATGTTTATGCAGCTTACATTTGAGTTATAGTTTTGAGTTTATTTGCCTCTGTTGGGTACTGACTCTCTATGTTCTTTAATGTTGTGTGTTGTGGTGCCGTGTTTTTTGGTGCTCCCACCTTCATTTTGATGACTTCATGTAATTCATACCTCTGCACACACCTGTGCCATTTCTCTGCATACATCTGCACATCATTGTCATGTTTGTTGATGTCTTGTGTTGGCTATTTGGATTAAGCCATATCTCTATAGCCTTTATTTGATAGTTGCCTGTACTTTGGGCTTGTCTCAATGATGCACTATGTTGTTTCATATATTGATGTTAGTGTTGCTTTGCATCAATGCTAGTTCCTGTTTCACTATATGGTTTGTAGTTATACATGTTCATATGGGCACTGCCTATAAATGTTTCACTGCATTCATCTGTATTGATCATGCTCGTGCCTGCACCTCGCTAACCTTTCTGGTGCAATTGCATTTTGGTCTGTGCAGTTGCATTTTTGGTCTTGCATTGCTCATATCTCACCATTGACTGTTGCATTATGTTGCACCATTTTGTAGCAAGTATTCATGTGCATTATCAACTATTTGAAGCTCTGTCTTGTTCAATGGCATGTCTGCACTTAGATGTGGATTGTCAATGCATGCATATTCCTTGTTGCCTGCATCACTTGTTTACTACATTTGCTAGCCTTGTCATTGAACTACACTTGTTTATGTGCACTTGTATATGCACAGTACTTGTTATGTGTATTTATACGCTTCTTGATTTTGTTTTGGTGTACATGACTTGCTACTTTACTCACCTCCTTGAGTTGAGCCTAAAACACATTGGGCTTGACCTCGCATTTGTCTTAGCAATTTATTCGACACACGTCCTTAAGACATTCACAGCAATGCTTGTGAATTATCATTGGGTACATCATCACTGTAGTGGCAAGGCAGTGCACGCAAGCGTGAACTGCAGCCACAAGGTATTCATTGGGTACATCATCACTGTAGTGGCAAGGCAGTGCACGCAAGCGTGAAATGCAGCCACATGGTATTAATTGGGTACATCATCACTGTGGTGGCAAGGCAGTGCACGCAAGCGTGAACTGCAGCCACACGGAATTGCTTATATTGATATTCTATCTTGCTTTGATTTATTGATCTTTTGCATATTTCATATGCTGTAGTGGCGAGGCAGTGCACGCGTGCGTGTACTACAGCCCTACTCGAAATAATATTTTAATTGATATTTCAATGTTTTGAACTTTTTTTTATTCAATTCAATATTCTGATTTGTTGTTTAACACTGTTACGTGTTATATTTATCGTTATCCGATTTCTTTATTTAAGGATCGGATAAACGAGATTTATTGTGACTGTCGTCTATTCATTATTTAATTATTATTGCTTCTGTGCACTAATAACTAAGTTTGAATTAGACTGACCCGTGTATTATTTTCTTTTGAATGTAATACTCGGGTCAGACCGAGTATTTACAGGTTGTAGATTTTTAGCTTTGGGTTGCTGCTAGAGCTATGAAGTCTTTTCATATCTTTTGGAGTAGTCGTCGTCATGTTTAGTAGCCAGTATATTTGTATAGGATGTTGTACATTCATGTATATTATTCACGATAATGTACTTGTATATGTAACTTCCAGAGTAGACAGTTGTAGTTGTATCATCTGTATTGTATCACATGTATATCAACTGACATCATTTATATATATATATGAGACTTTCTATTATATCTGTGTTCCGCATTTACATTATCTGTGTTATTATTATATATATTGTCCTAAATTATTATATTATTATAAAGTCTAGTATAAAACGAACTACGATGGTTCATAATAGTTTAGGACAATATATATAATAATAACACAGATAATGTAAATGCGGAACACAGATATAATAGAAAGTCTCATATATATATAACTGATGTCAGTTGATATACATGTGATACAATACAGATGATACAACTACAACTGTCTACTCTGGAAGTTACATATACAAGTACATTATCGTGAATAATATACATGAATGTACAACATCCTATACAAATATACTGGCTACTAAACATGACGACGACTACTCCAAAAGATATGAAAAGACTTCATAGCTCTAGCAGCAACCCAAAGCTAAAAATCTACAACCTGTAAATACTCGGTCTGACCCGAGTATTACATTCAAAAGAAAATAATACAGGGGTCAGTCTAATTCAAAATTGGTTATTAATGCACAGAAACAATAATAATTAAATAATGAATAGACGACAGTCACAATAAATTTCGTTTATCCGATCCATAAATAAAGAAATCAGATAACGCAACAAATCAGCAAATTAAACCAAATCAGAATATTGAATTGAATAAACAAAACAGTTCAAAACATTGAAATATCAATTAAAATATTATATCGAGTAGGGCTGTAGTACACGCACGCGTGCACTGCCTCGCCACTACAGCATATGAAATATGCAAAAGATCAATAAATCAAAGCAAGATAGAATATCAATATAAGCAATCCCGTGTGGCTGTAGTTCACGCTTGCGTGCACTGCCTTGCCACCACAGTGATGATGTACCCAATGAATACCGTGTGGCTGCAGTTCACGCTTGCGTGCACCGCCTTGCCACTACAGTGATGATGTACCCAATGAATACCATGTGGCTGCAGTTCACGCTTGCGTGCACTGCCTTGCCACTACAGTGATGATGTACCAAATGATAATTCACAAGCATCGTTGTGAATGTCTTAAGGACGTGTGTCGAATAAATTGCTAAGACAAATGTGAGGTCAAGCCCAATGTGTTTTAGGCTCAACTCAAGGCGATGAGTAAAGTAGCAAGTCATGTACACCAAAACAAAATCAAGAAGCGTATAAATGCACATAACAAGTACTGTGCATATACAAGTGCACATAAACAAGTGTAGTTCAATGACAAGGCTAGCAAATGTAGTAAACAAGTGATGCAGGCAACAAGGAATACGCATGCATTGACAATCTACATCTAAGTGCAGACATGCCATTGAACAAGACAGAGCTCCAAATAGTTGATAATGCACATGATTACTTGCTAAAAAATGGTGCAACATAATGCAACAGTCAATGATGAGATATGATCAATGCAAGACCAAAAATGCAATTGCACAGACCAAAATGCAACTGCACCAGAAAGGTTAGCGAGGTGCAGGCACGAGCATGATCAATACAGATGAACGCAGTGAAAAATTCACAGGCAGTGCCCATATGAACATGTATAACTACAAACCATATAGTGAAACAGGAACTAGCAGTGATGCAAAGCAACACTAACATCAATATATGAAACAACATAGTGCATCATTGAGACAAGCCCAAAGTACAGGCAACTATCAAATAAAGGCTACAGAGATATGGCTTAATCCAAATAGCCAACACAAGACATCAACAAACATGACAATGATGTGCAGATGTATGCAGAGAAATGGCACAGGTGTGTGCAGAGGTATGAATTACATGAAGTCATCAAAATGAAGGTGGGAGCACCAAAAAACATGGCACCACAACACACAACATTAAAGAACATAGAGAGTCAGTACCCAACAGAGGCAAATAAACTCAAAACTATAACTCAAATGCAAGCTGCATAAACATGTATACATATGCATGCTATTAGCAATTACAAAAGGCAATGGTCAAATCATAACTATCTTGATTCAACACAACTGCCAAGCCACTCGATAACATGGAAAATAGCATATGCAGTGATACATAAAGAACATGCATCACTACAGCAACTAAAAGTGAACTAGGCATATGTACCCAAACCAAAAGAACTCAGTAACAAATGTACAAGAAGTATGACAAGAATGCATACATACTGCAGAGATGAAACCCAAACGACAACATCAAGTGGCAGTTCAAAATCAAAGAAGAGCATAATATGAACCTGTGCACATATATACACAAGAAGCCTACAGGTAAAACCAGTGAATATAAAGTGGACAGCGAAACAAGCCAAAGCCGAAGCCAACATTATCACAAGCCGAAGGCAGGTGATAAACGAATTGTAGCAGAAACAAAATTCACGTTAATACCGATGCCAACATAAATGCTCAAAATCATTTGCAGTTCAAATCAAACTGTACCAAAGTGCAAAAGTGATCACAAATGTACAGAACTAATCTGTTGATCAACTTGGCCAAGAATTGATATATATATATATATATATATATATATATATATATATATAGCACAGTATGGAAGCAGTAATGCTCAAGAATGAACACAAGTGATAAAAACCACGGAAAGTTCAAAATACACATCAATAAAGTCGAAGCCGACCAAAATTCACGCATCAAAATAGGTCAAAGTCAAAGCAAAACAACATCGAAGTTAACAAGAACGAAAACAAACTGTTTAAAGTCAGAATCGATCAAAACATTAGAATTGAACAAGTCATAAATCACTACCAAGCAAAAAAAATCATCAACATACACATGAATGACTGAAGCACAGTACAGAGAACGAATTAGATGTGAGTAAATAAAATTTACTCACCTCATCCTGACGAGCGCAGATCAATCGATCGGCAAGCAAGTACGAGCGAAACCAAGAATCAACCCTAATTTGGAACAAAGGAACGAAGCCCTAGTTTGATGAACGAACGAGCACGAAAGATTGAAGTCGCCATCATTTATTTTCTTTCGTAAGTTTTTAGGGTTTGGTTTTGAATGATTGAGAATGAAAGTGGGACGGGTCGAATAGCAATTAGAAAGAGAATGACATTCAAAAGTAATTGGGCCGAGATTCACAATTTCAAAGCTTAACAACACTTAACCAATTTTTTTAAAGAATTTCAACCCGGTTTAAAATCTTCAACAACAAACAACAATTATGTCATCATTAATCGTCTAATGACGATAATAAAATAATTATGAAATCCCGGGTTGTTACATCCGTAGTGTTCTTGGCTAGCGTGGGTATGAGGTGGGGCATCACATGCAGCAAGCCTAAGTGGATCATGCCCAAGTAGGATGAGATGAACCCCTGTCTGGAGTCCCTTTTTATTCGGCTGTGTGGGCGGTTGCTTGCTACAATCGTTGGGTTATCTTATTCGAAACTGTTCAGTAAGGAATGATTCCGGCTTTGTGTTGTAGGGGATTGGGAGTAATCCTCGGTACGGTTATCTAGGCCCCGTACTGTGACGGGCAGTACCCTAGTAGCCCTGCCATTGTATGGAATCCAAACTCCAATAAGCGCCCTCGGATTTGATTGTATTACCCACTTTTGTGGCTAGTAGCTGGAATTTAATGAATGTAACAATTTTAGCTATTTTATATTTATTTGAAAACCCTAGACCCTATTATAATATCACTGGATTTCCTATCAAATGTCTTGGTTAGCGTAAGGTAAAAACTTACCCATGTTATGTGTAGGATGTCTACGTGATACTTTTTCTTTCAAAGGTTTTTAAAGTTAAGCAATTTTAACCCGTTTACTCACACCAGATCCATGTCTGACCCAGAGTTTATTCTGTTTTTATTAAACTCTTGGGTACCCAAATTTTTACGAGTAGCCAAGGGATTCATGTTAGGTTTGACGAATTCTGGAGGAACAATGGAGCAGGAGGCTTCAGCCTATAGATATATATAATTCCGATGTGTATTTCTCTAAGTCGTTTGTCTGTTTTATATATTGAGTTGTATAACTAGACAGGTGTTTATAACTGTCTAGTGTGTGTTGTTTAAGCTGTGTAACTCTGATGTATACGATATTATGTAATATATATGTGATTAATATTATTTATTCATTCCGCTGTTGAGATTCCGATGTTGTTTCTTTCTTTCTTTTCTATCATTCTCTTTTCTATCCCTTTCTTTCTTAAAAATGATGCGTCTTTCTGTGGAGAGAAAGGCGGGTCATTTCAAACTATGTACATAATATGAATCACATACTAAGTATATACTAGGTTATATTTTGGATACACCCACAATATATACCAAGTATGAATTTGGTCATTGACATCATTTAATAAATTGAAAAAATCTTCTCTCATTAATTGAATTAGTTTAAGAGAGAGAAGCGAAAGCTTTACTTCTCTAATTTAATTTAAACAAGTAACTACTATACAAATATACACACAAGAGTATATTTGATATACTCTATTTTATATAAATCTCATACTGATTTAAATATAAATAATTTGAACTTTTTTTAAAAATAAAATAAATAAAATAAAGTTTTGATTTAAAATTATCAAGATTGGATTTAGAATCTCTTTAGACTTTGGCTCAATAGATCCAGAAATAGAATTTTTTTGAATTTTACCTATTTAACCTGCTTTCGACTGACCCGGTTCCTTCAAAAACCATGTTCTATAACTTAAACAATAGTAAAAAGAAATTAAATTCATAGTCTATATGTAGGAGGTGGAAGAAGTCACAACTAACTCTGACTTGCTGACCACCAAGAGTTAGGATAAGATCATAGAAAGTAAGCTTAAGGAGTTGTCATCAGCAGTGGATTTCTAATTATTACTGCGTATCTACCACCATTGTTTTAATATGTCCAATTTGTATACGTAGGTCAATAGTGTTATTTGTGTTTTAATGTTTGTTTATTATCCTACACTCTTAAACCTAGTACTTGTTTATTTGGTCTGTACAAACCATCTTCTATTTTGGTACTATCCTGTAAAGGGTAGGCCGGTACTGTGTTGGAAAGGGACAATAGGTTCGACCAGTGTTATTTTATCTAGAGATGCACTGTGATGGGCGGTACCCCGGTCGCCTAGTCAATGTATACAATCCATTTTCCAATACGAGCCACTATAGTTTTAGTTGTATACCTATTACGCTAGAATTTAATTAATATAACACTTTCGACTAAGATTAATAAGTATTTATATCTTAGACATTATTATAATTTCAGGGAATTTCATATGAAATGTTTGGTTAGCATAAGATAAAAACTCATCCGCGTTTATGTGCAGCGTGGTCTTACGATACCTTTATTTTGAAAGAGTTTGGTAACTTTAAAACAATCCAGTTGAGTGTGTTTTATCACGCTGGTTTTCTAGATTGACTTCAGTGTTATTTTTATAATGCTCGGGTCAGACTGAGCATATCACAAATTTGCTTTGGATGCATTGGAGCTCAGGAGATGAGTTAGAGGCCTTCAATTCGTATTCACTTATATGTTTATTTCCGCTACATTATTGTTTAAATTATAAGCATTTATGAGGATAGGTTGTTATAACTGTCCAGGCTGATGATTGTGATGTGTTGATACTCTTATTGATGTATGTATATAATAGTACCTCTTTTGTAAAGATCATTGATACTATATATATATATATATATATATATATATATATATATATATATATATATATTATTCCGCTATGATTGTGAGATTCTGTGTTGTTTTAGTTTATTTTTTCTTCTTCTCTACTCTTCTACTTTCTTCCTTCTTTTCCTTAACAATCGGGTTTTTCAGCATTCGATTGGTTAGCACACAAACAGTGGACGTATCAGTGTCGATTTTCTAGTGTCGAAAATCCCGAGTTGTCGCACTTGGCATCAGAGCCTGGTTAAGCAAGAACCTTGGCTTTGGTGGGCCTACTCATCAAGAGATAAGGTCATAGAATGCCTTATTATGAGTTTTGTGTGTGTGTGCGTGTATGAGAGCATTCTTGTTAGTGAATATAAAAATGTTCTATATTGTGTTTATTTATCTATTTAGTTGTTTATGAATTTTATTCAGTACGTGGGACGTTGCGATGTTGATAGGGGTTTCTAAATACCTAAAAAGGTAAACCAACACAATATTATTTTGAGAATTGGTAAATGAAAAAAAATTACCTAAATTAAATTTTATATGCAAAAGAATAATTTTCTAGAAATTATTATACTTGTACATGGTGTGTTTGGTTGTTAGTGGATGATAATATTTAATTATTACCATTGTCGTTTGTTGTTCTAGTAAAAGTTGTTATTATTATAAGGTAAACAAAGATATAAATCTGCAAAATGGGTCGTATAAGAAATTGAATTCATGAATATGAATTATAGGGTATTAATTGTAATTAGAATAATCAATATTGTAAAATGATATTAAATAAGGAGTGGGATTATATAAGTATGACTTATAAGTGCGATTTATAAATGGAAAGGAAATGAAATTATATAAGTATACTTATGAATATGATTTGCAAATAAAAATGGATTTAAAATAATAAATTTGAGAATTTAAAACCTATTGATTTTTTAAATTGTTTTTCAAAGGTTTTGAAAGGATAATAATAGTGTTATTTTGAAAATATTTTGGTCAAAATTATTTTCAAATGAGGTTTAAAAGAAATAGAAAGCACTGAACTCACTTCGGTCGCTGGAAAATAATTTCGGTGATGACTTCAACATCATCAATATTCATTTTTGAGTTTCTAAGTGATGAATTGCCACCTTAGTGATTTTCCATTGAAGTTGTGTTTGGTAAATAAAATTGGTTTTAATCTCCAAAGTATGATTTGATAAATGTAAGAAGATAAGTTTTTTGAACATACAATTTGAAAACGGTATAGATAAGAAAAGAAAATTTAGAATCGAGATACGAAATAAAGATTGTGCTTAAGTAAAGTAAAATAAATTGAGTTAATGAAATGAATAAAATAAAAATAATTCTAACTTAAGAAGGGTTAAATGAAATTGAATTGGACTTGAAATGAATTTAATGAATTAATAAAGTGAATTAATGGATGGAAGTAATGAGATGGATATGAATCTGGGCTATAAAATGAAATTCAACTTAAGTATAAAATGCATTGAATATTCCTTGTGATGTGGGTTGATGGGATTGAATATTAGCTTAGGTAAAATTTGATGGGATAGTTCGTAATTGATATTAGTACATAAAGAAATATACTAAGTAATACGTGAATGTGAATAAAGCAATGTGAATAATGATTATGAAAAAATTGGAGGTAAATAAAAGAATCTGAATAGCAAAAGAAAATGGGATATAAGGAGAAACCAAGTGAAATAAATACATAAGTCATACGTATATTATTTTATTCGCATAACTGTTTGATCTGGATTCAAGTACATGATTTCTGGATGATTTACATTGGTCCAAATTATAATTTTTCACTCAAGTCTTGACGACAAACATTGGATATGGATTTTTGATTGAGGGATTCTTTATCCTCGTATATGGCTATACAAGGAGAATGAGGATTCTAATCAAAGGAACCGAATTGGAGTCGGCACTAGAGTCATCGTTTGAACGATGCTATTTGAAGAGGAATTGTGTGATTGAGCGAGTAATCAGATTTGATATTGCATACGGATGATATATGTACATCGTACGGCCTTTGATAAATTAAATACAGATATTGGAAAATGTAAATTGATATGGGTATGAATAAATTTTAATGGATATTATTTGCTGGATGGTTTCTTTTGCTGCATTTGCTACATTTGCATATAGTTATTGTATATTCTATGTTATATGTTGATATTTCTTTCTATATACACATCCTCATTGGTTGTTGAGTGATTAGTAGGTGCGGATAGCATATGCATCGCATTTGGAGCTCGCTTTCGTATTACGTTGACTGTATATGCTTGCTAATATTAAAGTAAGGTACACATCTCGAATTACACATGCAAGTAGTATTAAAAGTGTCCAGCTTTTATTCTTAAACTAATCACCTACTAACCATTACAAATGGTTACTATATACAAACTAACTACAAGTCTTAAATTTAAAATTTTAAGCAAGTTTTACATAGAAACTAGTGCGAACCCGTGCTTCGCATACGGACCGCACTCAACCTCTTATCATCATAACATGTTTAAATGATTTATATGGTTCATTTATTAAGAAATAGTGATCTTTTTTTACCAGTTTTCAAATAAGTTTTCATTTTGTCTGAAACTTATATATAAATCTTTGAAAACAGTAATGCAGATAGTACTGGTGCTTGATAAACAATTGCAAATATCGAGCAAAAATGATTTCAAAGATAAAATTTCCACACAATACACATATAAATTATACACATATAAATTTATTGTGTGCATCAGCTGTTGCTCCATGCATCTGTTGTATTATATGTAACTTCAGTTCGTGAGATACCTTTATCGATCATTTCCTTTAATAGTTGATGTCGTTGATTCCATTTGCTGCTTCGGTAATAACTATCTATAAGAGCAGTGCAGGGAACAACATTTGGTTTACACTTGACCCTTGATCCAAAAATGTCAAAAGCAACGATGGCATGATTCATGAGAACGCAAGTGTTGATGATGATCCCGTAACTGACTATGTCTAGGAACACATTATGCAGCATCATATTATTGTAGAATGATAAGACTAGAGCATAGAGAGATTTATTTCTGTTTTGAACGATTCTTGTGAAAAAAATGCTAAATCTAAAGCATACATATTTTATGTCTGAAGTGTCGGAACTAACAACCATTATTCAAGAATATTTATTTTAATGTGAAGAATATCATTGTATTTCTTTTACGATCAAAGCAAATTCAATATAATAAGAAGCATATAATTGTATGTAATGATTTTGAGCTTTCTGGTTCCATTTCTAATTCCATCTAACATTGTTGCTGTATTTTGGTAATGTTGGAATTCACCAGACTTGACTGCAATTTGTGAAAGTAGAATCAGAGGCTGGAAATTTTCAAAACAATCAACGACATAGATTAGTTAAAAGAAATAAAGCCAAAAAATTAATAACTTTAATAATATGAATAATCCGAAAAACTATGATTTTAAAAAATTTATTTTTAGCTATCAACAATGGATACCATTGGAAAACATATTAAATTTGAGATTTAGTAGTGAAATCGATTCTTAAATCCAATTAACGTAGAAAAAGTAATCACATTTCAAAGTTTGAAATAGAAAGAAATTAAAAACGTGACTGTTTATTTCCCAAAATATGAAGGAGGCATGTATGCCTTGAAATCTAACACAATAATAATATTATAGTATAGACGACTTTACACAAGAATATTCATTTTCAAACTTCTATTTCACTGATATAAAAGACTTGGTACAAACTTCACTATTTTGCAAATGAACTGAACATCACACATTTATGGAAATAAAGATATTTGCTTTAAGATGTTGGTACAAAGAAGGAACAAAATATATAGTTAGGTACAATAAGGTATTCATTTTTTGCTCTCTTCCTTGCTCCATTACTACTAAACACTACTAAATTAAAGCCTCATCATCAGTTGTATGACGGTAACAAGAAGATATCACATTCATCGAATGATCATAAAGTCTCAATAAAAAATTTCTAATTAACCATCGTATTGAAGAAATATCACCATCACAAAATATCATGTCAGTAAATAATAACGAGATTTTCCAGTAATTCATAACAACTATACAGGGTAATTTTATCTACATACTGAATTTTATTACTTAACTATATAAGAAAATAACATGTTGTAGCAGTAAAGCAATAAAAGTAACTCTAAAATAATTGTAAATGAATGACCATCATATGCTACACGACCCACTTGGCTTGAAAACACAATAACTAGAGCATTAAAATCTAACCAAGTTAAACTCCTTATTCCAAACAAGTCTTTATCTTCCTCTTTCAAATGTTAGCTGAAGTTTAGTTCTTGATCCTCAATCATTATCTTCACTTACCTTTAAGTCGCTCAAGCACTATAGGACTGTTGGAAAATTTTATATTTGTGTTCAACAAAAAAATTATACTTCAACTCATGTTTTCATTTGCCATGGAGAATGCAATCAATGTTTAGTTAAATTGGATTGAATGCTAGACTAACACATGAAAAAAATAAATCAAGAAATTTTATTTTCTAAACTCTTCTATTCCTTATTTATATTTACATGAAGGATCTAGGAATTTCCCCAAGGTGAGACAAAAACACATGTAAATCTAAACAGCAGAATGCATCAATTTAGATCGAAAAATGCTATATTATTGTTGCAAATATTACGAGTTACAACTTAAGATATACAAAACGAAGAAAAAGAAGTAGCAACAGTATTTTTCTAGAGCGCAAACAAGGCCAAATTATCTCCAACCATCTCTCATTAACAAATAAAAAAGTTATATGAAATTACAGTCACTCAATACTTAACCCCCATATCCATACGTAACGACTTTAAATCCTAATTTAGCACAAAATATCTAATTTCATACAATAAATTAAGATAAAAGTAATTTCCTGATTTGAATTTGAAAATTAATTTGCAATCGTTTATCGAAATAGAGCGCAACTCTAATCTTCCTTCGTCTTCGTAAAATTGGTAGAACAAAGGGCAAAGGCAGTGGCAGACGGAGGAGGCTATGGTAGACGACGGAGGTAGTGGTAGAACAAATTGGCAATAACCCTAGAACGAACGAAAGAGGAAAAACTTTGAAAGAACAAAATGTTATTCGTTAGAATTAGGATATGTAATAATAGAAGAAAAAACAACAGTCCTATCCGTATTGCATTTGATTATTTATGAAATTACCAGATTTAGTAATGCTAATAACCGTAACAAAAATTAGTAACGGAAATAACTGTTATAAATTTATAGCGATTATAACTATTAAAAATTAAAAGCGAAAAAGTGATACAAAATGGTTTGTTTGGTGTAGTGTTATCAAATTACTTATACAATTTGTTTAGGAGAATGTTTTAAACCATAAACAGATTTGTTAAGCTTGCAAACGTGACTGGGCCTGCTACTTTCAATGAATACCTATGGCTACTATAGTGAATGTCGTCCTCAAGGTCGTCATGCAAGATTGTTGTCTTAACATCCAATTGTTCCAACTCCATATCGAAGTGGGCACCATGCCAAAAGAATGTGAATGGAAGTATGTCTGGTAACCGAAGCAAAAATATCCATACCTTTTCTCTGAACATAGCCCTTCTCCACTAATCTTGCCTGATACCTCAGGTCACCATTGTCGCCATCTTTCACCTAATAAATCCACTTACACCAAATTGTTCTCATACCTAAAGGAAGTGGCACTAAATCCCAAGTGTGATTTTTAAGCAAAGACTTGATTTCTTCCTCCATAACTACTAACCAACTAAAACTATCAACTGAGCTAATGGCATCAATAATATCTCTGGACTTATCATGAAATATGGTTAATGCATAGGCAGCCATGTTATCAGAGTCAATGTCTTCAATGCTCCGTCCTACAAAATCACCAAGCCATCAATGTCTTTTCTTCTCTCTAATTGGTCAAATTTGAATTTGAGCTCCACCTTGAGATTGATCCTCTGTCCTCTCCTCATCAACCATGGTGTCATCAGAAACACCATTTTACTTGTAAGGAGGCCTGATGATCTACTTAGTTTTTTGGTACTTTGAATTTGTCCACTCAACATCATTATTAACTAAAGAAGAAGGCTCCACCTTCAACATAGAATTTTCATCAAAAGTAACATGCCTACAATAATCTTCTAGGTAGTTGAACACCACAACCTATAGCCCATAACTCCTCTCCTTTAGCCAAGAAAATGCACATGCGTGATTTTGGATCCAGCTTCCCTTTGCTCTCATGCATATAAGATAGACAACCAAACACTTTGAGAAAAGAATATGAAACAGGCTCTACCTCCCATGCTTCTTCAGGAATCTTCATATCTATAGCGGTAGAAGGTTACCGATGATGAGGAAAACCACTATAGATAATGCCTTTGCCTAAAATATCTTCTTTAATTCAGCAGTCAAACATAAGCAAAGGGTTCTTTTTTAACAATATCAAATTAATTCTCTGTACAAACACATTTGGTTGAGAGTCGCCTGGTGTAGTGTAGCGCCTTTGGATTCCCTTGAACTCATAAAATTTGGCGACTATTTAGGAATGAATTCATTACCATTATCTAAACGAAGAATCTTCACTTTCCTTCCAGATTGCTTCTCAACAAGAGATTTCCAACTTTCAGACTTATCAAAAGTTATACTTTGACTTCATAAGTAAACCCATACTTTTCTAAAAAAATCATCAACAAATGAAACAAAATATATGGCCCCTCTAATAGATTGGCATGGTGCGGGTCCTCAAGCCTCAATGTGAATATACTCCAAAACATCTTTGGACTTATGCTTTGTAATCACTACAACAAAAAGTGTCTTTTATAGCGGCATATAGCCGCTATTAATCACAACCATAGTGGTTTGATAAGCGTTGTATATCGACATGTTATAAAAAACTGTTGAATATTTATAACACAAAATATGTCGCTATGGTTGAGCTTAGTTTTATAAAGCAAATTCACCGCTATGGTACGTTAATTCAATAGCTCATTATAGCCGCTATAATACAGCTAAATCTCAACGGAACTGGAAATCTTTATAACACCATTTTGCCGCTATAAAATATTTATTCAATAGCTCAGTGTAGCCGCTATAATACAAATAATTCTCAAGGGAATTGGAAATCTTTATAACACAGAGAAACCGAAAATAATGTCAATTTAATAAGTGTACAAACATTACAGAGTACAAACATTAAAGCAATCCTTCCAAATATTACAGAGTACAAACATTACAGAGTTCCAACATGCAAGATCTAATCTAGTTGCGTACTAAGGATCTTGCTTCCTTCCAAATAAGCCTGCGAAGTTAACAAAAAGAAACAGAAAATGTTAAAACAAGTGCATGCTCAGATAGAAATGTGATATATATTTTTCATTACAGTGTACAAACATTAAAGCAAGTGCATGAACTGCATGAACTAGAAACTACAATTGATTATTTCTACTGATCTATTTTCCTAATATGAAAAATCGGCAGTTGCTTGCTTTGCATAAAAAAAGCAAAAGGAAAGTTGTTGATACAGCTGTATTCGGTCTGAAGTTCAGAATGACGGACTTTGAGATGACCTTAGGAACCTTGTGTTTCCTTTGAATGAGGACATTCAGATTTTATAAATTATGTAATCAGGACATGTATGCATATTATTGATCATTATATATTGCCTTTTTTTACACATAGTAATACTGTTTTGATATGAGGTTTCGCCTCTGGAAGTCTGGGGACAGAAGCATGAGTAGAATATTTCAGTGGGATAAATGAAAATAATTGTAAAAAAACCTGAAGTGCATACTCTATTCTATTTAGTTTAGTATTTATAGTATAAGATATGATTAACATTTGTCTTATCATTTGGGTTCTCTAATATTGCTTTTGCTACCTGTATGAAACATGAGGAATGCGTCAATGATATATCATCAATTGTGACATTGGCTTAGTTATGAAAAAATGTTAAAAGCATGAGTACATAACTAAAAATGTGTACCTGAAACATTGGAGTTATGCCAGATCCTCCAGTTAGCATCCCAAATGCCCTGACTTGGCCAGGTTGATACGTGAAACGTCCCTAAAAAAATCAAAAGATAACATGATATATTACTGGCTATTATCCACAGTAAAGGATATGAAATAGATTCATATGTTATCCTTTGGTCAAACATTAAACATCGAGCAAAAATGTTTTTATTTTATTTTCGGTTCATCGACATGCATACCTTAATTGAAAAAAAAGGCCATGATATTGAATCATCAAAAGTTCACCTAAGACCAGGGAACTAAGACCGTCTTCAAGTACTATGCTACTGATGACAAGTTATGTTGATATATGGTCACGTGTAAACTCGTTAATAACTATTAACAGGACTATTAGGTTAGCCAGCTTGCAACTCAAGTTTATATCGGTTATAAAGTGACTGGACATGTATCACATTTCTAAAATACCTTAATTGACATATTATGATGAATCATGAATGTTAAAAGCTCAATGTCAGACGTCCCCAAGAGTATTAGAAACATGGCAGTATAACTCATAATGATCAAAAAATATCATGGAGCGGCAGGGATGTATTCAAAATAATCCAAGTTTAGATAAACCATGCTAATATTAATATAACATGATAAGTAAAGGTTTTATAACTGAACATTTTATTCAATCTGTAAGTTTCAGAAAGAGTAGGAAATTTCCATCCAGTTTAGCATGAACTAATGTCCAAGGCTCCATGATTGGATATGGAATATATAGGGTTTGATTGACTGGATTGGAAGTTGTAGGAACTTGCTTAGGTTGATAGCCTCATATAATATAAAATTTGCCTACAATTGACTGAATGGAAATTTTATAAAGGTTTCTTACACTGGGCGAGTGTTCGGAATAGTTTAGTACATCTATGCTTCGGCGACAATTTTTAGAAGTGTTTATTTCACTGATTCACTACGAATCACTATTTAAGGTTGTCAAGGGTCTGTCCTCAAGTCCCATCTTAAACATTCATTATCCACAATTTCTCTAATTTGTAGGAAGACAGAAGTCTGTATTAATTATCAGAAAATTTAGTCTATCCATATCTTTCGTTTTTACACTTCATGTAGCATGATTTCAATTATAAACCAAATGTGTCAAAAACTATCATAATAGCAGTAGCATAAAATTATTTTTTGCTTTTAGTCAAATGCCTCATGATATTCTTTGATAGGCAATCCTATTTAGCAACTTTTCAATGGTCACGAGAAACTTGAGCTCAGGTAAATAATTGGTAAACATTGAATAACCGAAGAAGGAGAAACTAGAAGTTGAAGAAGGAAACAAAAGCAGTTTGATGTAAAGAAAATAAATGTTGATATGCAAAATCTACAAATGAAATCGCCATTTATCTAGGCGTAAATTATGATATGTGATAAAAAGAAATGAAAATGATGCAAACCTTCGGGCCTTTTACGGACAGGTAATCGCCAACTTTCATCTCACGGAAATGATGAGACGTCCTTCCTTGAGGATACATCTACATTATAAAAAAAGTAAGATTAGGAAGTACATAAGTTTGGTGGGTATATTTTGTTTCCATTTTCAAATAGAGTATACTAAAACAAAATGTACCTTTATAACAAGTTCAAAATACCCAACATCTGAGTCTAAAGTGGTTGGAGTGTAAGGTTTGACAACTTCTTCTCCAACACTGTCCTTTCCTCTGTATGAATATAGCAAATATTGACATTACATTTTAAATATAAAGAAAACTACATAGAACTGAAAATTAGATATCATTTGAAAATGAGAACCAACTTGCAACTAATGTGTTGACCGATGGGTAGACCAAGAACTGATGTTGTAGTAGGAAGAGCAAATCGAAACTTGGCGACATTATGGCTGAGCTGCCTTTTCTGAATAAAGGAAGCAGTTTACTCCATTCATGACGATTAAAGACCCAGGCTGATTTTGAAAAATAGTTTAACTATAAATACTAAACAATTAAAAAATCAAACCAAATAAAAAATAAAAAAAGCAGAGGAACAAAATCAAATTACGATCACTTCAAATCGATGTAGGGTTCTAGACGCACTCCTCAAATTGAATTACACGCACAAGAGCTCGACTTCTTCGAATCAGCTCATCATGGAATTCAGAGCATTTTTGAGAGATGTTGAAGATCGGCAGTATTCAAGGTTTTGATTTAGGGTTATAGATTGCTTCATGGGTTTCGATTTAGGGTTGGAATAAAATTGAAAATGGGTAAGCTGTTATGGTCTTGTTTGGCTTGGAGGGAAACAAAATATTTGGGAGCGGGATGTTATTTTTAGGGCCACTTTGTGCTAAAGCGTTATGTAACGTAAAATAACAAACCATCAAAATTCAACAATAACGCTTTAGAATAACGTGTTATCTAATGGCGCTATTAATAAACAACTTTCTTGTGGTGAATGCCAAAAGAAACCTTCATCTACTTTCCAAGTAAGCACTATCATAAAATCCAAATTTTGAACTATTAAATCCATTAATCAAACCTTGCTCTCTCAACACCTCCAAATTATGCTCTCCAATATGTCTCACACGAAAATGCCACCATTTGATAGAACCGAAATACAGTATCAATAACTAGAGAAGACTCCTCAATAACAGTGGTGCCCTTTAGTGTATATAGATTTCCAGCTTTTACCATTTTCTTCACTATCAATATGACATTAGAAATTTTAATGAATCTTTTTCTATTACACCCTTCAAGCCACGATTGCATAATTCCCCCAATAGAAATCAAACTATGCCTCAAATCAAGCACATGCCTGATATCACATAAAGTGTGAACAACATCATAAAACATCTTGACCTTTACTGTTCCAACACCATCACGCAACATGTAGCATTATTTCCTATGATAACCTCTACTCCATCAAACCGACAGTAAGTGAAAACAAGTGCTTATCAGGTGCCATATAATAAGATGCGCCATAGTTAATAATACAAATAGGACTCTTCATAGAAGAGGTAGAAGCTGTAAAAGCGCTAGGATAACTCTCTGAATCTGATTTCTTCGGTGTAGAAGATGATGCCTTTTGGACAATAGTTTTGTTTATATTCTCCAACTTGGAGCAACTTGCAACATAATGTCCAAGCTTTCAACAATAATGACAAACTCCCTTCAAAGATCCCCTTGACATTGATCTTGACTTGCCTCTATCTCAATCATATTTGGGTCTACTCTTACTTCTTCCCCTCTATGCAATAAGGCCTTCAGAATCATTCTCTGTACTCATGTTTAGTAACTTTCCCCTCAACATCTCATTATAAAAATTTGTTTCACATCCTCCAAGCAAATAGAAAAGCGCCCATAGATTATAAACTTTACAAAAGTGTTATTCTCCATAAACAAAGAACGTAAATGAATGATAGCTTGCGCTTCATCGTTAATTTTTACTTCAACTGCTTGAAGATTCACAACAAGCATGTTTAGGGCATCCACGTGAGCTAATGTATCGGTTGTAGGCTTCATCTTAAATGAATAAAAAATTTTTTGTAAGATGATGTGGTTGGTGGGAGGCTTATACAAGAACTTTCCCTAAAGGGCATCCCATAATTCCTTAGTAGTTTTCAAATGAGAAACTCTCAAAGGACTTCATCGGAAAGGATAAGTTGGATTGTGTTAAAAGCATACTCTTCTAATTCCTTAATCTCTTCAGATGTTAATTTCCTCAGTTTTCCTAGATCTAAGACAACCTTAAAAGTTCTTTCTTTCTGCAACACCGCTTCCATCTCCATCTTCCATGTGCCAAAATCTCCATTTCCATTAAATCTAATGACTCCATATTTTGAAGAGCTTCCACCAATGCTATTCTTTATAGAATTAGACATAACCAAAATAGGCTTCAAACAAAACAAAAGGCTCTAATACTAACTGTAACGCAAATTCGAGGTATTGAGAAATGGAAGTAGAACATTCAATAATCTAATTTGTGGACAATCTCAAAAATTTTAATCCATCAAAGAGAATAAAAAATCAAAGAACAAAATTACAGACAAAAGAAAAGAGCAAAAAACATATCGATATATCGAGGTTCAGCTCCGCCTATGTCCTCGGATCCAACAAACTTTATTATTTATTCACATCAAGAGGGAGTAAAATATGAGAAGAGTATAACTCACTAAATGAATTTCTCACTCTAAAATAGAAACGGAAATATGGATCTTATTGAAGATATTGTAGAGAACACTCTTGTCATCTTATGTTGAGAAAGATGAACAAATGTCTTATATATACAAACATATATATAGGCACACACATACATATATATATAAAGTGACGTATGTAGAAATCTCATACAGTGAGGGCAGCAAAACTTGAAAAGTTCTTATATATGACGTAAATATATTCACATATCCATAGATATTTCATTTTCAGTCCTATATGTGTGTGTGTGTGTGTATTAGTATCATACTTAACCATAGAAAATATTACAAATTCAATAGTTTGTTTCTAAAAAATCCTTGTAAGTTTCGTAAACGAAAAAAATCAATAATCTAGGATGATAAATTCAATCAAATAGGCACCAGCTGTCTTGCCATGCAAGTAAAATTTATTAAGGTTTTAATGTTTTCACAATAGAAAATAAATTTCAAATAGTTACAATATTTATTATTAGAAGCAACATGAGATTACAAAGAAAATTTTAAAAGCAAACTGTAACAACCCTGTATTTTGTAATTTATTTTATTGTATATTTTAATTATTTTAATGTAAGATTTTGATTTAAAAAACTTATTTTACTTATTTGAAATGATTAAATTTATTATTTAAATATAATCTTGATTTTTATATGAGTTATAATTCCAAACTTGTGTAAGTTGAATATTTGCCTGAAATGCTGATTTTGGTCAAAATAGTCAAACTGTGACTTTCAACTTAAAATTTTAAAAGTTTAAAAAAAAATTAATTTTTTTTCTTTTATTATGAAAGTACATAAAATTATAAGAACACCACTTTTCGTTTCGTTGAATTTGGATGTAAATTGTGAAAGTTATACCCTTTACAATATTGTGCGTATATAGGGTTATTTAACAATGACTATTCTAAATTGTATAAATTACTTCTTCTTGGTTATATTTTATTTTTAATATGTGATAATATGTTTTATTACGTATATTTTGACTTTTAAATATTTCTAAATGATAATAGAATTTTTCCAACATTTACTGTATTTATTTCCTATTTTTAAAGGCTGTTTTCTAATTTTCTGCCATTTTCTTCATATAAATTAAATTTAATAAAATTTTTTTTTTTTGTGAACGCACTTTTATTTTTTGTTATTTTATTTGTTATAAATATTTTACAAGTCCATGAAGATTTTCTAAAGTTCATTTGGATTTATTTCTAATTTTAAAGCCTAGTCTACAATTTTAAGCCATTTTCTTATTTTAATTATATATAATTAAAATTTATTTATTTATTTTATGCACTCACTTTTATTTTCTGTTTTTTACTTTATTTTATTCATTTTACATATATTTAAATTAAAGTAAATTTTTCCAAAGTGTATTGAAGTTATTTCTAATTCTTAAGTCTAGTTTTCATTTTTCTGTGCTATTTTTCTTATTTAATCATATCTAATTAATATTTAATTTTTAATATTTTGTTTATCTGTTATATTTTCGAATTTTAACTGAGATTTTAATCATTTTAAGTTATTTGGATGTATATAAATATATATGAGAAATTTGAAAGGGTTGAGAGCTAAGAAACGGAAAAAACGTTTTATCCGTTTCTTTTGCAGTTTCTTCTGTCATTAATACATCAATTCATCTTAGCCATTCCTTTCCCCATCCTTTGCAGCCGACTTCCTCTTGTCATTCATGAATTTTTGAAGCCCCAAAACCCTAAAAATCATGGCCTCCACCTTGAAGAAAAAAAATTAGGTAAATCCCTCTCTTCTTTCTACTTTTCTTACTTTTCTATGCAATTTTGCCTTGTTTCTCTTCTAAGTTTGGATCGGCCTCTTCTCCATAGTCGCAGCCACAAACTCCTACATCTCTTCCATGCCTCCAACACCATCTACTCCACCAACCATGACCATGGCCGAGCCATCTATGGTGGCCAAACCCTTCAAATTGCAACCTACATGCCTAAAAACAACGTTTTTGACCATTGTTGTCTCATTCCCTTCATCTCCACTTGTTGCCTTCCCTATATGATGTCATACCTGAGCCAAAGCATCATCATAGCCAAGCATAAGTGTCCCTTAGGCCAAGCATTGAAGTGGTTGAAGCATGGTCCAATCTATCTTGTTCATTTTGCTTTGTATTTCAAAATTGTTTCAAAGTTATTTTATGTTGAATGTTTATATAATGTCTTGTTTGTTTTGTTTTGGGTTGTTGATACAAAATCATATCTTGGATATCTTTCAACTCAAATCAAAAGTCGTGCAATTGTGCTTGTCGTGCCTTTGGAGTCGTGCTTGTATGTTGTTTTGGTCTCTAGCCTTGAAAAAGTGAGTCATTCTCACTCTTACATGTATACTTATGAAAAGTGGATTGATGACAAGTGTTTAGTAATGTAAAATGTTTATGCAAGTTAATGATGATCATATGATATGCTATGTCGTGTTATTACCATGTTATTACCATGTTAAAACTGTTAATTTTCACCTGACATCTGATACATGACTATATATTGTGATATTGACATTGTTTATATTATTTCTGTATATGATCACACTGCAAGTTCCCTGTTAGGATAAAAATCATTATGGGCTGAAATGATAGGCCTAATTTATTTTATTTATTTATTTAAACTTGGGATTGCGGGTTTGAAATGATAGAACCCGGATTTTTACCTTTTAAACTGCGGGTTGAAATGATACATATCCGTATCACTTGACCTAGGTTAGGAAACTATATACAGACCCGTGGTTATTCTATAAAGTGCTATGAATATTTTAAGTATTTTAAAAATATAAAATTATGAAATTTGATTTAAATAGATTTTGAAAGGTTTTAAAATAAATAAATTATGATTTTTCTATGTGTTAAAAATGTAATTTATGAATGGATTAACTGGATTTTGAAATATAACTTATGTTTGAAATTTGGAATTTTGACTAAAAATGATATTTAAGTTACATGAATAAAATGGACTTTAATTTTATTTGGAAAATGGTAAATATGATAAATTGATTTATATTTGAATTTAAGTGATTTATTAAAGAATTATTGATTTTTCTATAAATTTAAGTGGTTGAATAAATGACTGTTGAAAAATGAAATTTTAAAATATAACTTGACTTGAAAATGTGAAATTTGAGTTTTAACTAAAGATGTTAGATTAATTAAAGAAACTGGAAGTTTAGTTAAAATTGTGAAATGGTAATATAAATCTGAAATGTTAGGTTTTAATTTATGAAAGAAACGTATAGGTTTTAATTTATGAAAGAAACGTATAGGTTTTAATTTATGAAAGAAATGTATATGTTTTAATTTATGAAAGAAACGTATAGGTTTTAATTTATGAAAGGAACGTATATGTTTTAATTTATGAAAGAAACGTATAGGTTTTAATTTATGAAAGGAACGTATAGGTTTTAATTTATGAAAGAAACGTATAGGGTTTAATTTATGAAAGGAACGTATAGGTTTTAATTTATGAAAGAAACATATAGGTTTTAATTTGTGAAAGAAACATATAGGTTTTAATTAATGAAAGAACGTATGGTGTTCTAATTAATGATAGGAACATGTAAATTCCTAATTAATGAAAGAAGGTATAAGTTTTAATTAATGAAAGAAACGTATATGTTTTTAATTAATGAAAGAAACGTGTAAAGTCCTAATTAATGAGAGAACATGAAAGTTTTAATTAATGCAAGAACATGTAAAGTTTTAATTAAGAAAGAAACATGTAAAGTTTTAAGTAGTGTGGTATTGATTTAATTAATAAATGTTCATTATTGTAATAGGAATACAAAATTTAGAACGTACATTTGACACGTAGATTTTAATCAATGTAATGGTGTATTTTAAATTGATTAAAATGATAAATGTTACTTACTGTAATAATAAAATGTAAGTTGATAACGTACATTTGATAAGCAAGTTTTAATTTATGTGAATGACATACTTTAAATGATTAAAATAATAAAGTTTCTTTATTGTAATAATAATGTAAGTTAATAAGGTGCTTTTAACTTAACATAAGAATTTCGGCTTAAATTGTATATTACAGTAAGAAAGTTTATTTAACTATAAGGCTATGATAAATTGACATGTTAAAATTTTAAGCTAATCAATACTTTGATTATATACAATGTAAAGTGGAAAGTAGTACATTCCAAAAATGCTATGATTCCTTAAGGTAACATTTCCAAAATGCTATGATAATTTAAAGGAATATTTCAAGTTTAATAAATTTAAAGAAATATTCAATGATTTGAAAATTTGGGTTTTATTTGAATGATATAATATTGAATTTTTTTTGAAATGGAAATGATACAATTGTGATATTGTTTTGAAATGAGTATGATATTTTGGTCTTGAAAGTATAAATTATTTGAAATAAATATCCATGGGTTATAATAACGATTGGTTGTTAAAGAGACCGGGATCGGATATTGTCTTATAGCCGGACAATATCGAAAACCACTTTAACAACTGTGTACGCGGTGGAGATTCCAGAATGAAGTAGGATGGTGGCGACGTTCTCGAGGTATGTTACGTGGACCCAACTCCCATGAGTTGGCATATATGACTAAAACAGGAGCTATACCGGGCTACACAAAGGGTCGCACCCTTTCATCGAGCATGCTCCATCGGAAACCATTTTATTACTATTGTGATTCGATTCGGTGGCGCCACTTTGATTCGAGGGTATTGTTCGAGGTGGGCGGAAGCTGGTGGCTTGCGGTCACCACCGTTCCGGGAGTGCAAAGGGTGTATCCACCCTGGCATTGCCTCGCGTGTCGTGTCATATCCTTATATCGAGCCCACTACGATTTTGGTTTTAAAGATCCGACCGCGTTAAGGTTCACCATCCCCTTAACGCTATTTTCTATATGATTATACTTTACTGATTAGACACTACCGTATATAGCGTATATTACTACATAGTAAATAGTTTAACGGATCCTTAGAGGATGGGCGGTCCCAAGCATCCTTTAAGTTAATGATGCATTTTGTTACTGTTCACTTGAGTTGATTTACAGTTTATAAGTATTTATATCCTGACTCGAGGGTTTTGTGTTTTTCTTTACGCTCGGGTCAGATTGAGTGAGTTAGCATTCCAGATTCACCTTCGGCGTTGGAGCTTTCCTTGAAGATCCAGTCATCTATTTTGTTTCAGTATCCAGTGGTTCAGTGATGTATCTGATTTGTACCTGATGTATCCTGTTACTCTTCTGATGTATCTTATTTAACTCTGATGTATCTTATATTTTATATAGTAGCTTCATGAACTACTATCTCTTTTTTCTTCTGCTGCATTTTTATATACTCTGTGTCTGTGATCTGTGATTTTTATTTACTTTATATTCTGAGGTTTGCCAAAATTTTAATTACAACGCGATATTTTGAGCAATTCAATTCCGGCAAGAGTGTCTACCTATACACTTATAATGTATGCGAATGGTTGAAAATACCTGGTTGTTACACAAACACACCAAATAGATTTCGAAGATGTTTTCAAAGCACCTTTTTGTATCGGTCGGCCTTTTTGATCCCTAAATGTTGACACTAATACATCCACGGTATTCATGTGCCGGACACCCAAGTGCTCGAAGAGAGAATATTAACATAAAAGAAAAGGGAAAAGAAAACAGAACAAGAAAGAAGAACACAACATCAGAATCTCACGTGCCGAATGATAAAATATAATATCTCAAACGGTCTTCGCCAAGAAGAAAACTTCGATATGAATCATAGTCAACTAATCTATCATTGTCCTAGACAGTTATAATAGCCTGTCCACAGAAATGCTGATACATACAAATCAAGTAATGCAATGGAAAATATGTATGGTAGGAAATCTTCCAGCTTCTGTTCAAGAGCTCTAATGAACCATTGCTAAATTTGGCAATATACTAGAGCTGGCTTGAGTATTATAAGAAAATAACACCCGGATCAGTCAGATAAACAAATATAAGAAAATCAAATCATGTAGATTGCTGTATTGGTAAAACCCTTTAAAATAAGGGTATCTCGTAACTTTTACCTTATGATAACCACATCATTTCAAGAACGGTTCCATGCACAAGGATTAGAGATACCAGCTGTGACGCCCCATAACCACTGGCTTAACTTAAATATTTACGAACAAATTGTTGATTTTCACTAGAAAATTGTCACAAGGGTTTCAATCGAACAAGTCCAAAAATTAACCAACGAAGTAAACGCAAGCGTTTCATACCACTTGTTTTACTAAGTCGTTTAATTAGATTTCTCATACGAGTGAGGTAAAGGTTTGTATATACTAATAGATTGGAAAACGGTTTAAGAAAGCGAGCTTTGTAATAAAATAGTATTGAAATCGTTTGAGGAAAGGGTTTTGATATTTACTACTAGTATAGAAAACCTTTATATTTTTAAAGTGACAAAACACAAGGAAGATTGTAGGAACAATCGGGCATAAAAATTCACATTCGAAGATGTGAATAAAATCCAAAGAAATCGATATAAAATCCATCAAAGTGGATATATCTAAAATTCCCAAAGAAAAGGTCATCAAAGTCGATAATAAATGACAACAACAAAAGGGAGGCAACACGAATCGATTAAAGTTGGATATTCAAACGGATTAGCAAAATAGGCTAATCTGGCAAAAACCATCAGGTCGGTCGACCGGACCCCCTGAGTCGGTCGACAGAACCAAAGGCTGGAGACCTCTCGGGACAGCAGGTCGGTCGACTGGCTCCCTGAGTCGGTCGACCAAACCCTAAAACAGAAAGTGCTTATGCACTAGGAAGCAGGTCGGTCGACCGGACCAGAGGGGTCGGTCGGCCGAACCTGTTTCCAGCTTCATCCATGCCTATTACAAATGAGGTTCAATCTTGACCAAAATTGCATTCGCACGAGCAACGGCGCTAAGGGATTATGCCAATCGACTAACCGGCCCTATAAGCTCCTCGATGCGTCACCCAAAACATGTACAAACATCAAAGTTAGGATTTTTAACGAATTGAACTCAAAACACTAAAAATTGGAATATACACCAATTCAATCCAAACCAAAAGCAAATACACATGAATAAGTGTTAGGAATTCATACCTAACATTCGAAGATAATTCATAGACTTAGATGTGAGATTAAAAATCTCACCTTTGAACCCAAACGAATGAAGAAGAAGCTACGAAGCCATGGCAAGAACAAGCACTCTTCAATTCCAACTCAACAAGCTTGAATCTAAGCTTAAAGGAGAAACATTTCCTAAATTAGGTTTAGGAAATTTCTGAAATCAAAGAGAGAATGAGTTGGAGAAGATGAAGGAGATGCTTACCAATGGGTTCTCTTGAATTTGGAGCAAGGAGATGGATTTGCAAAGGAAGCTAGGGCTTGGAGTTTTAATTCTTTTTCTCTTCCACCATTGTTGAAAGCTTGAAGAGTTAGGAATTAGAAATGAAGTAATGAAGAGTTGGAGTGGGTTGGGACTGAGTTAGTAAGTGGATTCAGCCCAAACCAAAGCCCAAAGCAAAAGGTAGCAAAATTCAACTTTCTCCAAACATATCGAAGCTTATACTCAAAAAGGTCGCAAACGGCATTTTGAACTCAATGGGGGTGGTCTCGAGTCCTAATTCGACCGTATGCAAAAAGTAGCTTTTCGGACTAAAATCCGACTAACGATAAAATATTTAAATAAAATATTTAAATATAAAATCGATAAATATGCGGGTTGTTACAGACTCCCCTCCTTAAAGAAATTGCGTCCTCGCAATACTTAAGAGGAAAATAAGAAGTAACAACCATGGAAGCATATCAACACAAAAGAAATTTTGAAATAGGAAGTTCACCATAAAGTGCACGAAAGAGTTAGCAAGAAGTCTGGTGAAACTTCAATTTCCACAATATTACCGGGCTCAAGAATGAAAACCGAAATCCCTAAGGCATTCCCGTAGATAAAAGATGTGGGGAACGTCAAGAATAGCAGAAAATTGAGCCGGTGCAACGACGTAGTATAATAACAGTACGTCCGATGAACCGATAAACCGAAACAACGATGTAGTATAATGGTACATCCATTGATCCAGATAAGACGGAACACCGATGTAGTATAATAATAGTACATCCAATGAACCGAACACCATAAAAGAACACCGGACACTAGTCCATAAAAGGAATGAGATAAAACTCAATAAAACGAAGTGTACCAAAACGTCCGATGAACTTGATGAAAAGATAATTCCATTCAGACAACATCGAAGAATCAACCACTTGTTGCTTACGACAAAGTGCATGGGCAACACGATTTCCCTTACCGGGCGTATAAAGAATATCAAGATTATAAGGAGCAAGGAACTCGAGCCAACGTTGTTGACGCAAATTAAGTTCCTTTTGAGAAAATAATTATTCCAAAGATTTATGATCGGGGTAGAGAACAAATTTCTCGTCTAAATATGATGATGCCAAAATCCAAAAGTAAAAAAATGGCCGAGAGAACCAGATCATGAGTGGCATATCTAGTCTCGATAAGCTATAATGATTTAGAAGCACAAGTGATAGCACGTTCTCTTTTGCAAGAGAATGACATCCAAACCAATACGACTAGTATCAGTACAAATAGCAAAGTCTTGGTTCCCCTTCAGGAATCACAAGAATAAAAGTATCGAAAAGAAAGAATTTCTTTTAAATAATCTTCTTTCCTGAAAAGTTAAAACTTTCAAAATTACATTTATCATTATGTAATAATAATTCTAGAAAATTTTACTATTTTCAAGTTAATATACTGTGTCTGATTGTCTCATCAAAGCGTTTAGGAAATTCCTATCGATAACGTTGATCAAGCGCATCGACCAGAATTCTTAAAGCACTCAACGGGCAATACAATCACAAAATCATCTTCTATAGGGTAAATAAATCTCTTAAAAAGTTTTAAGAATATTCTTTGTTCGTTTCAAGAACAAAATCAAGTTTTACTTATAAATAAATCTTATGAAAAAGATTTGCAAAAATTTTAAATTGCTATTTTCATCCAAAATCAATAAGTACAAGAATGGAGTCATCGAGATATTCATAGAATATTCGATCTATAAAATGGATGAAATAAGCTGGACAAACTGAATTACATAATAAGTCATTCACAAGAATCATAACAAGTGCGGAATGCGGTAAGTGGAATGCTAATTTCCGCAACTCGTAGCAAACGAAAACCGGTGGCAAGGTCAAACTGAAAAGACCTTAGCGCCACACAAAAGATTACTTAGGTGATAATCCTAAGACAAGCTCAAAAATACCGGAAAATTTCTCTAACTACATGAATGAGAGAAATAACACTTTCCTTATAAGTGAGCATAAGGAATAAAATGATGCCATCAAGTTGGAATCAAAATCATAAAAGAAAAATAGAAATCTGCTTAACAGATAGAAAATGTCGAAGATGAATTGTCCACATAGAAAATAGGATATGGGCTTCACAATTAAGCCAATCCTTACAAAAATCAATTCCGAAGCCTAAGTAAAAATATCGGCTCGGAAAGAAAAGTCTCATAAAATAATTTCGACATCAATAAAAAGCAAATTGAGTGTTGCGGATCTACCATCCAGATTCACAATCCTCAAAGAAGTCATCAAGCACAAAATATTTTCAAAGAAAAGAATCGACAAGTTCTTTTGATATAAAAATAATGAGATACAAATCAACAAGGACTTGAAAAGAATATTCAGAAGACAAACAAAATCAAGGATTGAATGAAAAATACCTTGGCCACGAGATGTGTTGCCAAGGGCTTGAGCCACATTCAACTTTCCCTCCCTCTTGCCTTCACGTTTGAGGCATTGATGGATGAAATGATCTGGGCTCTTACAATAGCGACACGATTTGGGCTTTGAGCACTTATTAGCAAAATGATCCCCAGATCCACAGTTGAAGCATCTTGCACTACTAGGGGAAGGAGCCTTTGCAGCAGGCGTTGCTTGCTTACCCTTTTTGTTGGGATAAGGGCCTTGGAATTCGTTGGGTCTCTTTTTGTAGTTGAAGTTGGGTTTGGCACGCACAACTTCATTATCGCTTTCTCTATCGGCCTCTTCAAGACGAAGAGCGATATCAATAAGCTGATCAAATGAAACTTCAAGTTTCAGGAGTGGTGGCTTCTTAAGATTTTTATTTAAGCCATAAACAAATCTCTGATTTTTCTTCAATGGGGTGTTGATGTATTCAACCCCGTATTTGGACAGAGATTCGAAAGATGCGACATAGTCTGTCACAGAAGATTCACCTTGAACAAGGTCAATAAAACGCCAGGCCAAAGTTAATTTTTCAGCCTCCGGCACAAATTTCAATTCGAACCTTCCCCGGAATTTCTCCCAAGTGAGATCCGCTTCAACGATTTCAGAAATTAAAAGCTCATACCAATCCAATGCTCTTTCTTGGAACATGCTAGAAGCCACCTGGACTCGATGTAGATCAATAAGGTTCATGCGAGAAAAGATGCGATCGCATGATTTGAGCCAAGCTTGAATTTCAATAACACTCTCGGATCCCTTGAATGGCCTTCCACCTAAATCAGTGTAGTCTTTACACAAGCGTGCAAAACCGGATCTAGGATGAGTGGGCTCTATATTGGGTCCGGCAGCTTGAGCGTTCTTCACGAGATCCAAAAGCTGCTGAGCAGACATGAATACTCCATCCTGAGGAGTAGCACTAGATTGACCGGCGCTGGGACGGCCAGGTCTAACCATTTCTCTTCTTTAAGAAAGAAAGAAAGAAGAGGAAAAAGGTTATTCACAAATGAATATCAAGCAATCTTGATAGATAAAACAAGGAATCATAAAGAAAATAGGATGAATCGGTACGAAGACTCGAATTAAATCCTAAAGCACGACTCCAAAGATGGACTTAGGACGATGATCCTTGTTATAATATTCCATATTGTTCCGAAGTTTGGCTCTGATACCAAGCTGTGACGCCCCATAACCACTAGCTTAACTTAAATATTTACGAACAAATTGTAGATTTTCACTAGAAAATTGTCACAATGGTTTCAATCGAACAAGTCCAAAAATTAACCAACGAAGTAAACGCAAGCGTTTCATACCACTTGTTTTACTAAGTCGTTTAATTAGATTTCTCATACGAGTGAGGTAAAGGTTTGTATATACTAATAGATTGGAGGTTTAAGAAAACGAGCTTTGTAATAAAATAGTATTGAAATCGTTTGAGGAAAGGGTTTTGATATTTACTACTAGTATAGAAAACCTTTATATTTTTAAAGTGACAAAACACACGGAAGATTGTAGGAACAATCGGGCATAAAAATTCACATTCGAAGACGTGAATAAAATCCAAAGAAATTGATATAAAATTCATCAAAGTGGATATATCTAAAATTCCCAAAGAAAGGTCATCAAAGTCGATAATAAATGACAACAACAAATGGGAGGCAACACGAATAGATTAAAGTTGGATATTCAAACGGATTAGCAAAATAGGCTAATCTGGCAAAAACCATCAGGTCGGTCGACTAGACCCCCTGAGTCGGTCGACCGAACCAAAGGCTGGAGACCTCTCGGGACAGCAGGTCGGTCGATTGGGCTCCCTGAGTCGGTCGACCGAACCCTAAAACAGAAAGTGCTTATGCACTTGGAAGCAGGTTGGTCGACCGGACCAGAGGGGTGGGTCGGCCGAACCTGTTTCCAGCTTCATCCTTGCCTATTACAAATGAGGTTCAATCTTGACCAAAATTGCATTCGCACGAGCAACGGCGCTAATGGATTATGCCAATCGACGACCCGGCCCTATAAGCTCCTCGATGCGTCACCCAAAACATGTTCAAACATCAAAGTTAGGATTTTTAACGAATTGAACTCAAAACACTAAAAATTGGAATATACACCAATTCAATCCAAACCAAAAGCAAATACACACGAATAAGTGTTAGGAATTCATACCTAACATTCGAAGATAATTCATAGACTTAGATGTGAGATTAAAAATCTCACCTTTGAACCCAAACGAATGAAGAAGAAGCTACGAAGCAATGGAAAGAACAAGCACTCTTAAATTCCAACTCAACAAGCTTGAATCTAAGCTTAAAGGAGAAACATTTCCTAAATTAGGTTTAGGAAATTTCTGAAATCAAAGAGAGAATGAGTTGGAGAAGATGAAGGAGATACTTACCAATGGGTTCTCTTGAATTTGGAGCAAGGATATGGATTTGCAAAGGAAGCTAGGGCTTGGAGTTTTAATTCTTTTTCTCTACCACCATTGTTGAAAGCTTGAAGAGTTAGGAATTAGAAATGAAGCAATGAAGAGTTGGAGTGGGTTGGGACTGAGTTAATAAGTGGGTTCAGCCCAAACCAAAGTCCAAAGCAAAAAGTAGCAAAATTCAACTTTCTCCAAACATATTGAAGCTTATACTCAAAAAGGTCGCAAACGGCATTTTGAACACAATGGGGGTGGTCTCGAGTCCTAATTCGACCATATGCAAAAAGTAGCTTTTCGGACTAAAATCCGACTAACGATAAAATATTTAAATAAAATATTTAAATATAAAATCGATAAATATGCGGGTTGTTACACCAGCCGAGCATCGTATATCTTTAGATAAAATATACTATAGGCAAAACATAGCTAGTCTATGCTCGAACACGTGGCATTGGGTCATATCACCCCCACATGCATATCCGTAAGTATCACTATAATGGAGTGCCTGCACCCTTTAAGTTAGTTAAATCCACTGGCAATGTCTCGTATCTATGGTTTCTGTCATCACTGATGGTGAAGTCACGTTTAGCATCCCAACACACGAGCAATGAATTGAACAAATCTTCCACACGAGCATCAACTCGAAACATATCTCGAAACCTTACATAGATTACATACCACAATAGGTCTCCGATCACATATGGATTCCCATATAATTAGTACATCACGAACAACTACATATGTTCGAGCATCTCAAACAGATCTCGAATCTCCATATATATTCCAGCATCTCGAACCAATCACAAACAACTTCCAAAGCGTGGAAAACGTACATGATTTTTAAGTGGTTATGGTTTCAAGTCATCTCACATAAGTACACTCCCCTACTTCCTGGGTGCTCCAAAATGAATTGGTCAATTATGGTAAACTCAACTTCGGCTCTGTGGGAAATAATCAAACAATACATAAGGGTGGAGAAAACCTCCAAACCATTTAAGCAATTAGATTTTCTTATCATTTGTCCTAGAAGAGGAAAACGAGTTCATACGTATAGTATATCATCACTAAATATAAATGCACCATAAAATTATCGTGTTTGTTGTATATGTTTCCAAAGTCATATTTGGCTAATTTCATACAATGGGAACAATCGTATACAGTGAACTAAGTTCCATGTACTATTTATAAACAAGTAACACACAAAGCACGATCGAAATACACAAGCATGATCAAGTCACATAAACGACTTCCAACCCCTTTTCTAATTAATATTCCTTTGTTAATTAAAAACCTCTTTTATTAGTAAAACACACTTTTACTCAATAAACTCATTATAAATGTAACATCATTTATTAATTAAACTTCGTTGTTTATTTACAATTTCCAAATTCATTTCTACACATTCCAATACATCTCAAAAGTATTCATATAATTATCTCAACGGTATAAGTATATTCATTGATCTATTTCAAAAGGCTCAAGATAAATGTTGCTCATACATTGTCACTACAGACCCAAAACCATTTCACTTATGATTATCTTTAAAATATTCTTCTTGAAGATCTATTTACATTTGTTAGTATAATCAAAATGTGTTAAAGGTAAATGTTAGTAACACATTGTCACAACAAACTTGAAACCAATTAATACTTGTTATTCTCTTTAAAATTCCATTATTAAAGAGCTAAGTATTTTTCAGAAATCCTTTAACAATATTTTATCACTTTGATATATTATTCAATGGTTTTAAATGAATATGAGTAAAACATTTCTTACAACAAACTCGAAATACTTCACTTATGATTATCTTTAAAACATTCTTTTAAAGATTTTACTCTTCCAAAAGTATAGTAAAATGGGTTTTAACAAATGTTGCTCAAACATCATTACTATAAACCCAAAATCACTTTTACACTTTCCATTAACTTTGAAACACTAGTCTAAAGCTCTAAGTACATCTTCACTTATTAAACAAGGTGATACGCCTTTTTAATCAATTTTACAAAACCATCCATTATAACATAAATGTTACAATCCAAAAACTCCTCTAAGTTCTATTACAAAGTACTAAACTTCTTTTCCAAACTTCTAAATAAACTTAAATACCTATAAATACACACACCCACACACACACACACATATATGTATATCTGCATACATACATTACAGAAATTTATTTAGAAAACTAAGATATTTAATAAAATACTATAATAATTTGAAAGATATTATAATATAAAAAGCCTTTTATTTCTTGAATAAAATATTTAACAAATTTTCCAAAACTATATATAGTAAAAATACTTTTAGAATCCTATACTACATTTTAAAACATCTATTTAAAAACAAAAAAAACCTATTTCATAATGTAAAATTATTACTTTAAAAATCCCTAAATGATTATTAGTAATATATTTAAACCATGATATTTTCAAGCACGCTTACATTACTTATTAAAATTGGAAGATGTCGTAAGAAGTCTTCCAAAGTTAAATTTAAAATCGTCGAACATAGCCATTTTAAAGTGCATCCATCGAGACCTTTTCACTTTTAACTTTTACAACTTCCATTTCCGATTTCCACAAACGTCCAAACCAGTTCCTAATGTCAGACAAACCAAAATGTGAGTAGCAAAATATATATACGTATATATTTCTCCAATATATATATATCAAATATCAGAGATTTCAAAGCACGTTTAATACAACTATTTCGCTTCAAACATTTATAATGCACTATTAAGCATGTAAACAAGTAGTTCGAGCCACGATACATGTTATAGATGATTAAAAGAGTTATTATACTCCATAATAATGTTGTTACTTGTTTTACAAAACAAGGTAGGGTCGAAAAGTAATAACTTGCGTTGTTTGTTGTATTACTTACATTTTAGTAAAATAATAATTATATATACAACGATATACAATCAATTGGTGTGTAAATTCACTCAAGCCCAAATCAATCCAAGTCGTAGATAATACCAGTAAAAGCACAATGTTCTAAATGGTGTCTCAATTGGACCTCGTATGCAAAAGTTACAAGTTTATAAGGTTTTGAATTATAAAATAAAATTAATTAATTAAAAACTTAACTAACTTTATAATAGCCTTACTCATCCTTTCTTCCCTCCTCTCTAATTTCTAATCCCCTATGCACGAACCCATCAATGCGTGCACATCCAACCAATGACATAGTGCTAGGCTCCACCATTCGATGAACGGTCAGTGCTACACAACCCCTCCACTCGAACTTAATGACCTAGACCCAACAATTCCAACCCCGATCGTCGAGTACAAGTTTCGCCCATATGCCTTAAGACTATCCCACCGTCGTATTTTGAGTTCCTTCATTGAAGAATGCTAAATCACCATCGATCAACTCACCTTGCCATCCTGAACTCGCTTGCAACTTTGATTAATGTAATGAATGGGGCTTTTCGACCCCTGAAAATCAACACTAATATGTCTACTATATTTCATATCGAGTATTCAAGTGCCAGGAAAACCGATTGCTAGAGGAAACAAAGGAGATAGAAGATAGAAGAAAAAATCATAGAATCTCACAATGCAATGAAATAACATATATTAATCAACATTATAATTTACAAAGTCATTTCAAAAATGAAACATCAAAGTCATACTAATACAATTCAAACCTTATATTGTTATAATAGCCTTTCCATACTTAACTAATATAGGATACAAATAATATAGTGGAAACAAGATAATAACTAGCCATCTATGAAACATCCTGCTCCAAGCTCCTCCAAAATGCATCCGTTGGAAAACCTGAACTACTTGGCGGCCTATAAAAGTTTGAGCACCTAAGAGTTTTAGGAAAAGAAAATAAAACATCAGGTTAGACGTGGGACTGTTGTGAGTAAACTCAAACAATTGAATTATTATGTTTAAAACCCTTTTAAAATCAAAGGTATCTCGTAAGATCATTGTTCGTCGACGGAAATTCTATTGGTTTAGAAAACCGTCGAACGAATTTAAATTAAACATAACCGCAAGCGCACGGTGTACGAATGTAGCACGTGGCGAATACGGGTCGATCCACAGGGAATTGGATAGAACTAAAATGAAGCTAAACTAGAATTGAAATGTGATTAGTAAACTATTGAACTAGAGAACAATTTAGAGGCAAATCCACTCTCATATTTTTGTAAATCAACAACAAACAATTTATGATCTCTAACTTTGATTTAAGTGAAATATTGTTGTATTTATCATAAGCATGGTTTGTTTATGTTATTAATTAATATAACTCAAACCATCAAACTATAATGCAACAAATACCCACTTATAATTCTCATGAAAATGAAGCAAAAGCAAAAGCTATTTTAAGCATGATCTATTTACTATTGTATCTAGTAATATAGATCATCAAATTTCATTTTTACTTTAATTTCACAATCTAAAATGGATTAGCAAATGATGATGCAACTTGTGTTTATGTTGAATAAGAATAGCTCATTTGCATAAGCAATATAATCTATCAAACTCACTTGTATAAACTTGCATCAAAATCCGCTTCATGAAGCATAAACCAAATGAGATCATAAATCATAAAATGTTGAAATTACATAAAATTAGAGAGCTTCATCACCCCTAAATTGAAGGAGTTTAGCTACTCATTTGTGGCATTGAAGCAACACAAGCAAGTTTCAACATTAAAGAAAAGAAAATAGAAAATAAGCAAAGAAAGCAAAAGAGATTAGCTACTAACTACTTGCATTAATGTAAATCTAAGCTATGAACATAAGGAGAAAGAGAGAATATGAATAAACATTAACAATAAAACAAAGAAGAGCATGTAGAAAAGAGAGAAGAAAGAGGCTTGGAAGCCATTATTATTCATAGAACATTGAGCTTACACTTTGATTTCTTAATTTCCTAAGTAAAATAAAAGAGTAGATGATAGTTTCATATACATAAGAGGGCTATATATACATGCATAAAACTCTAATTCTATTTTTAGGGGGCTACCTAAAATGCCCTTTAGGAAGTGTGGCCAACAAGTAACCATTAACCACTAATTAATCCATCATTTGTTTTGCATGAAGCTTTAACCTCCACTTAGTTGTCCATTAGCTCCAAATTGTACTTTTAGGTAAATGGGTGGGGTCCTCCATGTTCATGGCTTGAATTATTTCCCTCTTCTTTCCTTTGTATTCATTTGTGCATGCATATATCTTCATATAAGTCTCTTCCATATGCATCCAATTCCTATAAAAATTATCAAAAAATGTCCAAGTAAAAATTCTTATATTGACACATGCACAAAATGACCGTTTTGCCCTTGAAGGAAGATGAAAATATGATGGTTGGAAATAATTGAATTTTGGTTTTAAACATGTTAAAATGCCCAAATATGATGATTATTTAAATAAAAAGAGATAAAATATGGATGTGAATATATGCACAATTACGTGCATATCAAATGCCCCCACACTTATCTTTTTATTCGTCCTCGAATAAAGGAAAACTAAGATAAATCCATTTTCGTAGGGAGCACGATTGCATTGAGCGTATGCAATAAGCCGTTAAACCTCTGGGTGTCCCCAGTAGGACGAGTGTTGTCTCGTGAGGGTTTTCAGCGGATACTACCCACAAAATCCAAATGCAGGATGAAAATATATACAAAATGCAAGATTTATTTACAAAGAGATGAATGCAAGTTTTTGAAAATATTTACAAATAAATGATTTATTTTTAAATTGACACGAATAAGTTAAATACAAGTTTTGGTCATTGTCTTGAAAATTTTGCTCGTCAAAATTTCCAATAAAAATCAAGTTGTCATAACAGATAGACCATAATTTGGCTAGTTGTTTCGGTTGATAACACAATGTAATTATGAAATGGATCCTTAGTTGATTATTAAAGTTTATTAAAGTGGTATTTTCATTTCTTTTCAATAACGAGTTAAATCATACAAGTTAAAATAGTGCTAGGATTTTAATTGCTTGCTCTCTCATTATTTGCAAGAAAAATTACACACCTAGCTCAGGTTATGTAACGACCCAGAATTTTTATTAATTAAAATTTGTATATTTAATTTATTTTAAATATTAATAAGTGAAATTTATAAGTCGAATAAATTTTAATTCGAATAATTGGATTTAATTGGATAATTAAATCGATAATTTAATATGTGAAATACAGAAATAATTGAAATTTGAGTTAAATATGATTGAAAATGATTTGTAAAATTTTATTTTATCATATAGGAGTTAGAACGATGTTATAGAACTTTTAAAATCGAATTTAAAGTTTATTTGCGAAAATTGAATATTTTAATATTTAATCGACTAGTGAAATTAGCCGTTTTTCGAACAGCCTCAGAATTGGACGAAACTAGTTCCATTGGATCCGTAATAGTTTGTTATTATCGGATTTCGATTTTCGTAGCAATCGGAGTAATCGTTTGATCGTGGCAGCTCGAAACGCATCGAAATTGTTTTTAATATTAATTTGGCGAGTGAAAATAGACATTTTTCAAAAAGTCTCGGATTTCGACGAAACCAGTTTTATCGGATCCGTAAAATGATATTATTGTATGGTCTAAAATTTCGTGTCAATCGGATTCACCGTTTGTCCGGTGCAAGCTAAAACGCCTAGCAAATCGTTTAATCGATTTAATTTTAAATCGAACGTTTATTACCATAACTCGCACAGATGACCGAATTAGCTCCCGAAACACGTTCCATTGTGTTCGGAACGTGGGGTAAACCTTAGAAACGCCAACCGGCACGCTTCGTTTGGAGTTTGGAAATTCCGGGTGAATAGTAAATTGGAAAATTTTCTATATAAGCCCCCCCCCTCTTCATAAATTTGCAAAAAAATAAAATAAGACCTAGGGTTCTGAAACTGCAGCCGCCTCCATTATATTCTATGGCCGAAATTATTCCATTTTCTTCCATTTATCTCTCTCAATCCATGCAATATTTCCAGAAACTTTCTACATGAAAGACGAAGAGCTTCACAAGATCTTCTTATCCATACGGTGATGATGATCATCGGGGCGACGTGGAGGGAGAAATCATGGCCGAAAGGTGCACGGTTGCGCATGACTTTCGAGGAGGAAGGGGGAGCCGAGTGCGTGCGGTCTGGGGGTGTGGGTGCGGCAAGTCGCGAGCTTCAAAATGCCACTGCCCGATCGTCTTCAAGCCATTCGTAGAAGGAGCATAATTAAACCCTAATTCATGAAGTTGGGTTTTGTTGTTCGTCCTGTAGATGAAACGTAGGGGGAGGAGAAGGAAAGGTGCGGCTTGGATTTGCAGATGATGGATCTAACGGCCGTGATTTAGCAGTAGGTTTAAAAATATAAAAATTATGTTGTAAATTATATATATAAATTCGTGAATCTTTAAAAATTCATATCTTTTTCATACGAGGTCGAAAATGCACAAAACTAGTTGCGTTGGAATCGTATGGACGAGCACTACGCTATGGAATTGGATTGGAGTCGTTTGGAGTTAGTGAGAATTTTGGGTAAAATTAAACGTCCGTTTAATTTTATTCGAAATAAATTGCTAAAACGAAATTGAAATCAAGGTGCGAACTTCTCACTCAATCGAATCAATTTCGATTTTAATTTTAAATAGTTAGATTTAAAATTCTTGAATGCATGTTTGAATGATGATTGATATCTATTGATTGTTAAAATAGACATTATGCGCCGTTAGTAAGCGGATGTTATTTATTAAAAACATATACCGCGAATATTTCATAAACAGTGAAATTGGTATTATTTATGTACTTGGATTTGATTTCCCGCAGTATATTGCGGATGAGACCCTATTGCGCCGTCTATTAAGCGCATAATATTTTAAATCCTATATACCGCGATAATTTCGTACTGGAACGGAATTGGTATTGTGCTAACAAATTTGGATGCAGGAAAACAGGTTGGAGGGATCCAACTGGATTCCTCAACAGTATTTATTTGATTATGGATATTTTGATATTCGTTGATTATCATATCGATATATGATATCGTTGTTGTCGTGATTGACTATTTGGTGTGTAGCATCATTGGGCTAAATTTTGGAATTTTTAAAGGATTTTTAAAGTGGTTTTTGAAGAGTATACGTTTATAAATATTTTTGGAATTGATTCATTTTAAATAAATAAACGTTATAATTTTAATGTTATAAAAATATGATTTTTGAGAAAAATAGTTAAAAGTTGATTTTTGAAAATATGGGGTTAATGATTTTATAAAATAGTTAAAACGGGATTTTTGAATTTATTATGAAAAGTTTAAAAATAGGATTTATAAAATTTAATTATTTTATAAATCAAAATGATGAAATTATAAAGGACTTTAAAGACGTTTTGAAATAATAATATAAATTGATTTATATAAAAGATTTATAAATTGATAATTTATAAATTAAAATATTTAAATTATAAAACGAGTTTTTATAAGAGTTAGAATGAATTGTGAATGAATTTCATAAATGATTGAAATTTATAGAATTATAAACGGTGAAGTTATAAATGGAATTTTATACGCAGTGGGTTTATAAAATTTGTAAAGTTATTAAAGGAATAGATGGGGTAAATAAATGAATCTTATAAGTTATAAGATTTATAATTTGGGAAGTTAAAAGAACGATTTTATAAACAAATAAATTATAAGTATTTAACTTATAATATGGACTTTCGGTATATAATTGAGTTATAAATCAGATAGGTTAATAAAGGAGATTTATAAAAGGAAGTTGTTGTAAAATAAATAGAAATGGAATTTATAAACGTTGTTTTATAAATTCGCAACGACTTATTTTGATAAGTAAATTGTTGTAACTTATTAATGGAGTTATATTCATGTTTTATACAGTGAATAATCCTTTAAAGTAAAATGAATAGAAAGGATGAAATTGGTTAACAAGGTATATTCACATTTTTGAAAAGTGAATAACATGTTAAAGAAAATGTTTTGGTTGTGATGTTTTAAATAGAATTAAAACGATCTAACGATGTTTTAAAATGTGTTAAGATTCGAAACCATAGATTTCAACATTCATTGTTGAAATAGACGTTTTCGAGAAATAGAAGGAAATGGTGGACTATAACACTGTTGTTATAGTAAGTGATTTCCGAAAGGAAATGTTTTGTTTAGTATTGGGATTTATATATCTATTTTAATTTTGAATCCCTATACTAGTGATTTTAGGTTGTCGTAACGATGTTTTACGCAACAATCGTTTTGGCCCAAATAAATATGTTTAAGAGAATGATTTCCTTAAAGAATGAAATATATACTTAATTTAGATTTAAGTATATTGAATATTTTCCAAGTGAAGAAAATAAAAAGATTTGTGAATTACTTAATAAGTAAGTATGGAAATGTTTTCCAATATAAAGTGAATATTTTGATAATTTATCTTTTTGAAGATAAATTGAAAAAAATGAATAATTGAAATCGTACATTCGTAGATATTTTGTAATGTAAAATTCACTATGGAATTTATAAAAGAAAGGGGAATTTGTTTAAAAATAAATATTGATTTATTTTTGTGGTATTGAAATTTTATATCTTGTAAAGATATTTTTGGGAAATAAATAATTTGGAAAATTATTTGGAATCTGGTGATGTTGTGCATATCCATTGATAGTTCAATAACCGACTATCAATATTTACCGTTGAATGGGTATTTGTTGTGATTTGTTTGAATTTGAATGCCACACTTATTTTTGAATAAGCGCTCACTATTCGGGTTAGCCGGGAAAGGACCTTGGGGTCGTATAATCCATTTCGAATATGTGATTCGACGTTATGGATAGCATTTGAAGCCCGGTGTTGAAGACCGGGTATTTGCGAGAGCGATAGGATGACCTGTCGATTGACTCTGCACCGAGTTGCTCCGGTATAGAGTTCTCCATATGTGATGGGGAATCCGATCAGGATTGTGGATATCCGGATTGCAAGGACTTCTTTGTAAGTGCCTTCGGTTCTGTTCGAGCCCGGAACAGACTTGTATGGATCGTATGTCTGACATTACAAATTGAGATATAAAGCTGATTTCTTTCAAATATATTTCTGTTGGTGGCGGAGAATTTATTCACTTAGCTTAACACCCTTCTCTGAGACGTACGAGCTCAGAGGTTATGTAGTTAAAGGTTATCAGCGATATATTCCCAATTTGGTAATGTGACATGCTAAGTGTTGTTTTGAAATGATCATTGTTTGATCATTTGTGATATGATCATTTGTTTGATCACTTATCTTTGTGATCATTTCTATGATCATTTGTTGACCCAAAGCACAACTTTTGTATAAGGCGTGGCTTTGTGGACGAGACTTCGTCGAGCCTCACACCCCGGAATGGTCAAAACAGGAAAGATGCGGTAAGGTTATTGGGGGTAGCTCCCCTTAGGGTATGTGCATTTCCTTATGGAAAAGGGTGGTATCATGGTATGGAGCCCAGATACTTACTCATGTTGAAACACTTTATTATTTTGGTGTGATGTTGGTTGCGAGCGCTCGGATAAAGGTCCCAAAGGACCGGGGGATGGCATACTCGTGTCAGTAGTTACGCAGTTAGGGGTAACCCGGCCTTGTGTTGGCAGAGATCCGGTTTGGTTCTCGGGGACATCCTTCCAGAGGCATTCTCATGTGGCAATGGAAAGTTCCTTGGCCTAACCATTTGTTGGAAATCCAAAGAAACAGTACGAGACTTGTACGGTTTTAGTTGTAGAACCTTCCTCCTCAGGAGGTAGCTATAGCGGGCATAATATAATGGTACCTATGCTGGCTAAGATTTATATTCTACTTTCGAAATGATTTTCCCTTCACTATGCACTAATAATAATATCAAATGTTTCTTTTTAATGCGTATCAAGCATCTTTGACTATCATAAGGAGAAATCTCCTCCAAGTCTGCGTTTGCATTGTGTGTGTGGTGGGAGGTCTTATGGTAGTCTCATTTTTAAAAGCATTGCGAATTGACTTTATAAATATTCCTCTGTTTTGATTTTAAAGATAAATAAACTGTTTTGAGTTCTCACACAGTCACATGACTGACTCGGAGTTTATTGTTTTCCTTCCTAAACTCTGGGTGCCCACCAATTTCCACACGGGCAGTCAAGAGTTAAGGTTTATCAGGATACGCTGAAATCCAGGAGTTGCTGGAGGCAAGATGGATGGCATGGCGTATTACTAGTATATAGTATTTCTTTTCCACTGTTTGTTGTTGTACACTCTGATGTAATGTAATGTAATGTATAAAATGTAATAACTAATATTGTTCTTTGTTTAAAGATTATTCATTTATTTATTATATGTTGTTCCGCTGCGATTGTGAGATTCTGATGTTGTTCATTTGTTGTTTCTTTTCTGTTCTTCTTCTATCTTTTTCTCTCTCCTTCTACCTCTTTCTTTTTCTTAAACCCTAATGGTTCGTATTTCCGTTCATCTTGAGTTAATCGATGGAGATTAGTGTCACTTCAAGGGGTACGGAAAAGCGGACTACTACATTTGGTATTAGAGCATATGGTTAAGCGACAACCATGGCTCTGTTGGGTATTACTCATTAGAGATAGTGTCAGTAGTACTCTAGAATGAGTTTGAGTGTAATAATAGCTTTGAAAGCTTATTTGTTAATGAATATAAAATTGTTTTATATTGTGATGATTGGTTTGTTGAGTGGTATATGGATTCTGATTAATACGAGTAATTAACGTTGTTGATAGGGATCTCTAAACACTTGTACAGAACAATTCGACACAGTATTGTTTTAGATTGGGTAAATGAAATAATTTTACCTTGAGTATATTTTATATATAAAGGAATAATTTTTCAGAATTATTAAAGTGTATATAAGTTGATTTTTTAGTTGTTTGAATAATCTAAATAAAAGAATAATTGTATAAGTAAAAAGAATTATAAGAATTGAATTATAATTAAAGTGATTTACTATTGCGAAATAAACTTATATATATAAGAAGTGAAACTATATGAATATATTGATGAATTTAAAGTTAAATGGAAATTTACTTTAGAATTGGAATTTGAAATTGATTTATAAGTGGGAATTTAAGTTATGTAAAACTAAGTGATGTTTATAAAATGAAGTATAACTTAAGAGATGTTGAATGAAGTTGATATTGGTATCAAAGTAAATTAATAAAGTTAAGTGATAAATGTGAACTTGAGTTATGTAATGAAATACAACTTTATTAATTGAATTGAATGAATGGATTGAAGGTTAAATAATTGATATGAAATAATGGATGTAAGTATTAATTCATTAAAATCTTATGTTATTGGAAAATTGAATAATTGAATGAAAATCAATTTAATTGAACCAATTGAAAGTAAAGATGTTAAACCAAAATGAATGAATATAAGCAAAGGAATTTGGTTGTAATTAATATACATTGGTTGTTAATGGTTGTTAGTTGATTGTATATAATTCATTAAGTGTTAATGAAATTGAATTAATGAAATTGGAAGCTAAAGTAATTGAAATCTAATTGGAAGTTAAGTGAATCTTAAATAGAATTGAATTTGATTTGGAAGTGAACCAACTTGAATATGAATTAGTGAATATAAACTAATTGAAAATGAATGTTAGTAAAAACATCCACTGTTAATGAATCAAATGTGATTAAATTGAAAACCTATTTCATTGAATATTAATGAGAATATGAATGAATATTTATTGGTTATGGATGTTAGTCGAATGATAGTTGGTTGATGGTTGAATATATAGCTTTCGTTGCATTTGCTATGTTGGCATATATAGTTATTATGTTGCTATATGTTGTATATCGATACTATTGTCTATATACATGTTTCTCATCTATTGTTGAGTGTTTAGTAGGTGCGGATCGCGTTTGCTTCGCATTTGGAGCTCGCTTTCGTGCTATATTAGCCGTATATGCTCGCTAATAAAATATAAGGTACATATCTCGGATTAAATATCGTACTTTTACACTTTTTTCCCTGTGGGATGACTCATCACTTGATGAGATGTATATTTGTGATATATATACTGTCATTTTTTTTGGGATCGAGCCGCGCAAAGGAGACTATGCCGAATTTTTCCGAAAATTTAAGGCGTTAGAATATTTTTGAGAAAAATTGGAAAATTTTTGAAAACTATAATTTTGATTTGGACTTGAAAGTTAAACAATAGTAGTTGTTTTTGAAAAGTTAACTAAGTATGATTTGGAAACCTAGTAAGATTTTGTAAGAAGACTAACTAAGGATTTTGGGAAAGTTAATAGATTCTGTAATTTTTCTTACTTGTTAATTTCGAGGACGAAATTCTTTTAAGGGGGGAAGTATGTAACGACCCAGAATTTTTATTAATTAAAATTTTTATATTTAATTTATTTTAAATATTAATAAGTAAAATTTATAAGTCGAATAAATTTTAATTCGAATAATTGGATTTAATTGGATAATTAAGTCGATAAATTAATATGTGAAATACAGAAATAATTGAAATTTGAGATAAATATGATTGAAAATGATTTGTAAAATTTTATTTTATCATATTGGAGTTAGAACGATGTTATAGAACTTTTAAAATCGAATTTAAAGTTTATTTGTGAAAATTGAATATTTTAATATTTAATCGACTAGTGAAATTAGCCGTTTTTCGAACAGTCTCAGAATTGGATTAAACTAGTTCCATTGGATCCATAATAGTTTGTTATTATCGGATTTAAATTTTCGTAGCAATCGAAATTATCGTTTGATCGTGGCAGCTCGAAACGCATCGAAATTGTTTTTAATATTAATTTGGCGAGTGAAAATAGCCATTTTTCAAACAGTCTCGGATTTCGACGAAACCAGTTTTATCGGATCCGTAATGTGATATTATTGTATGGTTTAAAATTTTGTGTCAATCGGGTTTACCGTTTGTCCGGTGCAAACTAAAACGCCAAGCAAATCGTTTAATCGATTTAATTTTAAATCGAACGTTTATTGCCATAACTCGCACAGATGACTGAATTAGCTCTCGAAACACGTTCCATTGTGTTCGGAATGCGGGGTAAACCTTAGAAATGCCAACCGGCACGCTTCGTTTGGAGTTCGAAAATTCCGGGTGAATAGTAAATTGGAAAATTTTCTATATAAGCCCCCCCTCTTCATAAATTTGCAAAAAAAAAAAAGACATAGGGTTTTGAAACTGCAGCCGCCTCCATTATATTCTATGGCCGAAATTGTTCCATTTTCTTCCATTTATCTCTCTCAATCCATGCAATATTTCCAGAAACTTTCTACATGAAAGACGAAGAGCTTCACGAGAGCTTCTCATCCATACGTTGATGATGATCATCGGAGCGACGTGGAGGGAGAAATCATGGCCGAAAAGTTGCACGGTTGCGCACGACTTTCGAGGAGGAAGGGGGAGCCGAGTGCGTGCGGTCTGGGGGTGTGGGTGCGGCATGTCGCGAGCTTCGAAATGCCACTGCCCGATCGTCTTCAAACCATTCGTAGAAGGAGCATAATTAAACCCTAATTCATGAAGTTGGGTTTTCTTGTTCGGCCTGTAGATGAAACGTAGGGGGAGGAGAAGGAAAGGTGCGGCTTGGATTTGCAGATGATGGATCTAACGGCCGTGATTTAGCAGTAGGTTTAAAAATATAAAAATTATGTTGTAAATTATATATATAAATTCGTGAATCTTTAAAAATTCATATCTTTTTCATACGAGGTCGAAAACGCGCGAAACCAGTTGCGTTGGAATAGTATGGACGAGCACTACGCTATGGAATTGGATTGGAATCGTTTGGAGTTAGCCAGAATTTTTGGTAAAATTAAACGTCCATTTAATTTTATTCGAAATAAATCGCTGAAACGAAATTGAAATCAAGGTGAGAACTTCTCACTCAATCGAATCGATTTCGATTTTAATTTTAAATAGTTAGATTTAAAATTCTTGAATGCATGTTTGAATGATGATTGTTATCTATTGATTGTTAAAATAGGCATTATGCGCCGTTAGTAAGCGGATGTTATTTATTAAAAACATATACCGCGAATATTTCATAAACAGTGAAATTGGTATTATTCATGTACTTGGATTTGATTTCCCACAGTATATAGCGGATGAGACCCTATTGCTACGCCTATTAAGCGTATAATATTTTAAATCCTATATACCGCGATAATTTCGTACTGGAACGGAATTGGTATTGTGCTAACATCTTTGGATGCAGGAAAACAGGTTGGAGAGATCCAACTGGATTCCTCAACAGTATTTATTAGATTATGGATATTTTGATATTCGTTGATTGTCATATCGATATATGATATCGTTGTTGTCGTGATTGACTATTTGGTGTGTAGCATCATTGGGCTAAATTTTGGAATTTTTAAAGGATTTTTAAAGTGGTTTTTGAAGAGTATACGTTTATAAATATTTTTGGAATTGATTCATTTTAAATAAATAAACGTTATAATTTTAATGTTATAAAATTATGATTTTTGAGAAAAATAGTTAAAAGTTGATTTTTGAAAATATGGGGTTAGTGATTTTATAAAATAGTTAAATCGGGATTTTTGCATTTATTGTGAAAAGTTTAAAAATAGGATTTATAAAATTTAATTATTTTATAAATCAAAATGATGAAATTATAAAGGACTATAAAGACGTTTTGAAACAATAATACAAATTGATTTATATAAAAGATTTATAAATTGATAATTTATAAATTAAAGTATTTTAATTATAAAACGAGTTTTTATAAGAGTTAGAATGAATTGTGAATTAATTTCATAAATGAATGAAATTTATAGAATTATAAACGGTGAAGTTATATATGAAATTTTATAAGCAGTGGATTTATAAAATTTGTAAAGTTATTAAAGGGATAGATGGGGTAAATAAATGAATCTTATAAGTTATAAGATTTATAATTTGGGAAGTTAAAAGAATGATTTTATAAACAAATAAATTATAAGTATTTAACTTATAATATGGACTTTCGGTATATAATAGAGTTATAAATCGGATAGGTTAATAAAGGAGATTTATAAAAGGAAGTTGTTATAAAATAAATAGAAATGGAATTTATAAACGTTGTTTTATAAATTCGCAACGACTTATTTTGATAAGTAAATTGTTGTAACTTATTAATGGAGTTATATTCACGTTTTATACAGTGAATAATCCTTCAAAATAAAACGAATAGAAATGATGAAATTGGTTAACAAGGTATATTCACGTTTTTGAAAAGTGAATAATATGTTAAAGAAAATGTTTTGGATGTGATGTTTTAAATAGAATTAAAACGATCTAACGATGTTTTAAAATGTGTTAAGATTCGAAACCATAGATTTCAACATTCATTGTTAAAATAGACGTTTTCGAGAAATAGAAGGAAATGGTGGACTATAACACTGTTGTTATAGTAAATGATTTCCGAAAGGAAATGTTTTGTTTAGTATTGGGATTTATATATCTATTTTAATTTCGAATCCCTATACTAGTGATTTTGGGTTGTCGTAACGATGTTTTACGCAACATTCGTTTTGGCCCAAATAAATATGTTTAAGAGAATGATTTCCTTAAAGAATGAAATATATACTTAATTTAGATTTAAGTATATTGAATATTTTTCAAGTGCAGAAAATAAAAAGATTTGTGAATTACTTAATAAGTAAGTATGGAAATGTTTTCCAATATAAAGTGAATATTTTGAGAATTTATCTTTTTGAAGATAAATTGAAAAAAATGAATAATTGAAATTGTACATTCGTAGATATTTTGTAATGTAAAGTTCACTATGGAATTTATAAAAGAAAGAGGAATTTGTTTAAAAATAAATATTGATTTATTTTTGTGGTATTGAAATTTTATATCTTGTAAAGATATTTTTGGGAAATAAATAATTTGGAAAATTATTTGGAATCTAGTGATGTTGTGCATATCCATTGATAGTTCAATAACCGACTATCAATATTTACCTTTGAATGGGTATTTGTTGTGATTTGTTTGAATTTGAATGCCACACTTATTTTTGAATAAGCGCTCACTATTCGGGTTAGCCGGGAAAGGACCTTGGGGTCGTATAACCCATTTCGAATATGTGATTCGACGTTATGGATAGCATTTGAAGGCCGGTGTTGAAGACCGGGTATCTGCGAGAGCGATAGGATGACCTATCGATTGACTCTGCACCGAGTTGCTCCGGTATAGTGTTCTCCATATGTGATGGGGAATCCGATCTGGATTGTGGATATCCGGATTGCAAGGACTTCTTTGCAAGTGCCTTCGGTTCGGTTCGAGCCCGGAACAGACTTGTATGGATTGTATGTCTGACATTACAAATTGAGATATAAAGCAGATTTCTTTCAAATATATTCCTGTTGGTGGCGGAGAATTTATTCTCTTAGCTTAACACCCTTCTCTGAGACGTACGAGCTCAGAGGTTATGTAGTCAAAGGTTATCAACGATATATTCCCAATTTGGTAATGTGACATGCTGAGTGTTGCTGTGAAATGATCATTGTTTGATCATTTGTGATATGATCATTTGTTTGATCACTTATCTTTGTGATCATTTCTATGATCATTTGTTGACCCAAAGCACAGCTTTTGTATAAAGCGTGGCTTTGTGGACGAGACTTCGCCGAGCTTCACACCCCGGAATGGTCAAAACGGGAAAGATGCGGCAAGGTTATTGGGGGTAGCGCCCCTTAGGGTATGTGCATTTCCTTCTGAAAAAGGGTGGTATCATGGTATGGAGCCCAGATACTTACTCATGTTGAAACACTTTATTATTTTGGTGTGATGTTGGTTACGAGCGCTCGGATAAAGGTCCCAAAGGACCGGGGGATGGCATACTCGTGTCAGTAGTTACCCAGTTAGGGGTAACCCGGCCTTGTGTTGGCAGAGATCCGGTTTGGTTCTCGAGGACGTCCTTCCAGAGGCGTTCTCATGTGGCAATGGGAAGTTCCTTGGCCTGACCATTTGTTGGAAATCCAAAGAAACAATACGAGACTTGTACGGTTTTAGTTGTAGAACCTGCCTCCTCAGGAGGTAGCTATAGCGGGCATAATATAATGGTACCTATGCTAGCTAAGATTTATATTCTACTTTCGAAATGATTTTCCCTACACTATGCACTAATAATAATATCAAATGTTTCTTTTTAATGTGTATCAAGCATCTTTGACTATCATAAGGAGAAATCTCCTCCAAGTCTGCGTTTGCATTGTGTGTGTGGTGGGAGGTCTTATGGTAGTCTCATTTTTAAAAGCATTGCGAATTGACTTTAAAAATATTACTCTATTTTGATTTTAAAGATAAATAAACTGTTTTGAGTTCTCACACCAGTCACATGACTGACTCGGAGTTTATTGTTTTCCTTCCTAAACTCTGGGTGCCCACCAATTTCCACACGGGCAGTCAAGAGTTAAGGTTTATCAGGATACGCTGAAATCCAGGAGTTGCTGGAGGCAAGATGGATGGCATGGCGTATTACTAGTATATAGTATTTCTTTTCCGCTGTTTGTTGTTGTACACTCTGATGTAATGTAATGTAATGTATAAAATGTAATAACTGATATTGTTCTTTGTTTAAAGATTATTCATTTATTTATTATATGTTATTCCGCTGCGATTGTGAGATTCTGATGTTGTTCATTTGTTGTTTCTTTTCTGTTCTTCTTCTATCTTTTTCTCTCTCCTTCTACCTCTTTCTTTTTCTTAAACCCTAATGGTTCGTATTTCTGTTCATCTTGAGTTAATCGATGGAGATTAGTGTCACTTCAAGGGGTACGGAAAAGCGGACTATTACAGGTAAACTGAGGCCAGATATACCACCCATGCACTGCCATTCGGGCTTATGTGAGGGGAGTACAAAGCATGGAGAGTGCACACACTTTCGTGCATACACCTATCGACCGTAGGTGGTTTTTATTAAGTCTGTTTTTTGTGTATGTGTTCCATACATACATAACCGTGAGGACTTTTAAATGAGTATGAAAGCACATAATGAAAGATTCCAAGTAATTCACCCATGCATAACCGTGAGGACTTTTAAATGAGAGTGAATACTTTAGATATTATTATTTTGCATTTTTTATATATTTTTTTAAGAGAGAGAGAGAGTTTTGCAAAACCATCTTAGCACCATTTACTTAGAAGACAAAAATGTTATATCCTTACTTTAAATTTACCACTTTTTAAACAAAGATTTTTCAATTAGAACATACTTCATAATTAACATAGATGAACCTTCCTATATACTAGTAAAACCATTGTTATTTGTAATCAAACTTCATTTTTATTTTTGTTAAGACAAATAAATTTTCAAAATTTCAATTTATTAACCAAAACTTATGCTTATCCCATAGTGTTTCTTCAAAAATAAATCAAAATGGTAGAAAGAAAATGTTTTTGAGATTTAGGAGTTTTGAGATTTTTTTTTTGAAGAAAATGAAAATTCAAAAATGCCATGAAAAACTAAAGAATATGAAAATGAAACTCCCCCCACACTTAATTTTGACTGTGTCCCCACAGTCGATGCATGATATAATGAGTGTGACGGGGAAAAATATGTACATTTTACAAAATGGGGTTAACATTCTTACTAGACATAGCTTGGCTCATGAAGGATCATGAGCTCGTCCTCTTGGTTACCGGGAATTTCCAAGAAGGGTTTTAACCGATGACCGTTGACTTTGAAAATCGATCCATCCTTTGGGTTTTCTATTTGTATGGCACCATGTGGAAAAACAGTTCGCACAACAAATGGTCCAGTCCATCTTGATTTAAGTTTCCCAGGGAATAAATGAAGTCTCGAGTCATATAAAAGAACTTTCTGGTTAGGCGAAAACTTTTTCCTTAGGATTGACTTGTCATGAAAAACTTTGGTTCTTTCTTTGTAAATTTTCTCGTTTTCATAAGCGTCATTCCTAAGTTCTTCTAGTTCGTTGAGTTGTAGTTTTTGATTTTCCAACTTTTTCATGATCCAAGTTTAAGTTTTTTATTGCCCACAACGCTTTGTGTTCAATTTCAACGGGTAAATGGCAAGCTTTACCGTAAACTAAACGAAATGGGGACATCCCAAGGTTAGTTTTAAAAGCAGTACGGTAAGCCCAAAGCACGTCGGTCAATTTCTGAGACCAATCTTTTCGATTTTTATTGATAGTTTTCTCCAAGATTTGTTTTATTTGTCGATTTGAAACTTCAACTTGGCCACAATTATGAGGATGATACGGAGTGGATAACTTGTGGGTTATCGAGTATTTTTTCATTAAAGTTTCAAAGGAACGGTTGCAAAAATGGGTTCCGTTATCACTGATTATTGTGCGAGGTGTGCCGAACCTCGAAAAGATGTTTTCTTTGAGAAATTTCACAACAATTTTGTGGTCATTGGTTTTGCAAGGAACGGCTTCGACCCATTTTGAGACGTAATCGACATCGAGAAGGATATACAAGTTTCCAAAAGAATTGGGAAAAGGTCCCATAAAGTCGATACCCCATACATCAAAGATTTCGATCGTAAGAATAGGGTTTAAAGGCATCATATCTCGTCGAGAAATTCGTCCAAGCATTTGACATCGATCACAAGTTTTACAAAATTCAAACGAGTCTTTGAAAAGATAAGGCCAATAGAAACCACACTGAAGCACTTTTTCCACAGTTTTTCGAGCACCGTAATGTCCACCGCACGCTTGATCGTGGCAAAACGAAAGAACACTCCTTATTTGAATATCTGGAATGCAACGTCGGATGATTTGGTCAGGACAATATTTGAACAAGTATGGATCGTCCCAATAGAAGTATTTCACCTGTGACATAAATTTGCATTTGTCCTGTTTGGACCAAGATGAGGGAGTTTGTTTAGTGACTAAGTAGTTCACTATATCAGCGTACCATGGATCGATCGAAATTGAAAGAAGTTGTTAATCGGGGAAGTTTTCATTGATTGGCGAAGGAGATGGTGCATTCGAAAGATGAGATAAGTGATCGGCTATGACATTATCGGATCCTTTTTTGTCTTTGATTGTAAGGTCAAATTCTTGTAGTAAAAGGATCCAACGAATCAAACGGGATTTAGCATCCTTTTTAGCGAAGAGATATCAAAGCACAGAATGGTCAGTGTAGACCGTAATGTGTGAACCTATCAAGTAAGGTCGAAACTTTTCAAGCGCAAAAACGACAGCTAGAAGCTCTTTTCGGTTGTTGTGTAGTTGAGTTAAGCGTCGTTCAAGGTCATTCTCGCGTAGTAAATGACATGAAGGATCTTGTTGATGCGTTGTCCCAAAACAGCACCAACGGCAAAGTTCGAAGCATCACACATTATTTCGAAAGGAAAATCCCAATTGGGTGCGCAAATGATTGGGGCAGAAATGAGTTCGCTCTTAAGACGTTCAAAAGAAGAGATACAATCAGAGTTAAAATCGAAAGGAACGTCTTTTCCCAGAAGGGTCGTCAAAGGACGGGCGACTTTGCTAAAGTCTTTCACAAAACGACGGTAAAAGCCAGCATGTCCTAGAAATGATCGAATGTCCTTAACAGATTTGTGAATGTGTAGGTTTGAAATGACATCGATTTTTGCTTTGTGTACCTCGATGCCTTTATTTGAGATGATATGTCCAACGACTATGCCTTGTTTGACTATAAAGTGGCATTATTCCTAATTCAAAGTCAAATGTTTTTCTTTACATCGATTCAGAACCAACTCGAGGTGATGTAGACATTGGGAAAAAGAATCACCAAAGATAGAGAAATCGTCCATAAAAACTTCTAGAAAGCGTTCAATCATGTCGGAAAAGATGCCAACCATGCATCGTTGGAAAGTCGCAAGGGCGTTACATAGTCCGAATGGCATACGTCGATAAGCAAAAGTACCGAATGGACATGTGAAAGTCGTTTTCTCTTGATCTTCGGGAGCGATGGAATTTGGTTATAGCCAGAATAACCATCAAGGAAGCAGTAAAATTCATGGCCGGCTAAACGTTCGAGCATTTGGTAAATGAAAGGAAGGGGAAAGTGATCTTTACGTGTTGCGGCATTTAGTTTTCGATAGTCAACGCAAACACTCCAACACGTTTGAGTACGAGTTGGAATAAGCTCGTTTGAATCATTCTTAACAACGGTTAGCCCGGACTTTTTCGGTACAATGTGAATTGGGCTAACCCATGAACTATCGGAGATTGGGTAAATGATTCCTTTGTCGAGAAGTTTAAGAATTTCATCACGCACCGCATCTTTCGTTTTTGGATTAAGCCTTCGTTGCGCGTCACGAACAGGCTTGGCATCATCGATTAAATGGATGCGATGTTGAACCAGAGCGGGACTAATTCCTTTTATATCAGAAATCGACCATCCCATTGCTTCCTTATTTTTCGAAAGGATAGAGAGAAGAGAAGCTTCTTGGTCAAGAGAAAGATTGTTAGAAATGATGACAGGACAAGTTTCATTTTCACCTAAGTATGCATACTTAAGTTGGTCGGGAAGCGGTTTAAGGTCCAACTTTGGAATTTTTTCGATCGAAGAATTGGGTTGAGTTTCGGACTCAACTGGAAGCGATTCAAAAGGAAGAGTGTATTCGATATCGTTGGGAATTTTGTGAAACAATTTTTCATACTCGGCCTCACGTTCATCGTTAAGATCAAGTGTTTCGTTTTCAACATTTTCGTGAATGGCACTAACTTCCAACATTTGGTCACAAGATTCATTCGATTGGCTTTCAAGATTGAAAATATTAAGATCCAAAGTCATATTTCCAAAAGATATTTTCGTTGATCCGTTACGACAATTGATTAAGGCATTTGAGGTGGCTAAGAATGGTCGACCTAAAATCAACGGAATTTGAATCGAGGGATTCGTCACGGGTTGTGTTTTGAGAACGATAAAGTCAACGGGGAATATAAATTGCCCTACTCTAATGAGCACGTCTTCGATTTCTCCCACGGGCTTCTTAATGGAATGATCGTCAAATTGAAGCGTAACTTTCGTGGGTTTGAGCTCACCTAAGCCTAATTGTTCGTACACGGAGTATGGAATCAAGTTGACACTCGCGCCTAAGTCTATCAAACATTTGTTAATCGTCTTGTCTCCAATTGTACACGATATCGTAGGGCAACCAGGATCTTTGTATTTAACGGGCATGGATTGGGACAAGACTTCACTCAAACTAGCGGCTAAGAAGACTTTTTTGGGTACTTGAGTGTGTCTCTTTTGGGTGCACAAGTCCTTAAGAAATTTCGCGTAAGTGGGGACTTGCTGAACGATGTCAAGAAGCGGGATGTTCACTTTTACTTGTTTAAAAATTTCCAACGTCTTTTCCATTTGGTTCGAGTGTTTCTTTGGTCGAATACGATGTGGAAATGGAACACGATACTCAGTAGGCGGGTCTACTCGAGTAGAAGAAGAAGAATTTTGATTGTCGTTCGAATCGATGTTTGGCTCCACGTTCTGTTCTGAGTCGTTCGTTGTTTTAGAAGCGTCGAGAAAAGTTTCTGGTAAATCATTTGGATTAACGACTTTATTATCGATTTGTTTACCAGAACGGAGAGTTGTGATAGCATTTAACCGGGTGACGTTTCTATCTTGAACAACATGGGCTTGATTTGAATTTTCTTTTTGATTTCTAGGATTTGGAAGGGGCTGGCTTGGGAATGTTCCTCGTTCACGTTCACTTACAGACGTGGCTAATTGACTCATTTGCATTTCGAGTTTTGCAATCGATTGGTTTGTGTTTTGCATATATGAAGTCAATAAATTTTGCAAATTGCTGTTTGATTAAATGCTTTGAGTGGTTGCCTTAGCCAACGTTTCAAGAGTTTTCTCAAGCGAAGTTAAACGTTTATTGTCTTGTGGAGGATGAGCAGAATTTGGTGGAAAATTTGGTTGTTGTGGTTGATTATGAGACGGGCACGCAAGGTTTGGTTGAAAATTATTGGGCTGAAAGGGAGGATTCAAAACATTATTCGGAAATGCTTGAAAATTGGGACGAATTGTATTCGTGTTGGGATTGTTTTAGCTCCACGCAAAATTCGGATGATTTCTCCAACCAGGGTTGTACGTTGGAGAAAACGGGTCGTTTTTGGCTTTATTGAAAGCATTGATTTGTTCGATAGAGTTAGGGCACTGATCGGCTATAGATTTGGATCATTGCATTTATAACACAATGGTTGGGAAGCTTGGTTCATTTGATTCGATGAGAAAACGTTATCGAATTTTTTAATCATTGCGCCGATCTTAGCTTCCAAAGCAACAGAAGATCCTATCGAGTGTGCACTCGATCGTGAGTAGATTGATTTTTCCTTCGAGCGTTCCCATTGGGACGACTTTTCAGCGAGGTTTTCAAGAAATTTCCAAGCATCATCATGATGTTGGGCAAGAAAATTGCCATGGCACATTGATTCGAGTATCGTTCGTGAGATGTTTTCGAGTCCATCGTATAAAATTTGGCAAATCGTCCATTTTTCAAAGTTATGGTGTGGGCATTTTATCAGAAGCTCTTTGAATCTTTCAAAATATTTTCCAAATGGTTCACCATTGAGTTGATGAAAATTTACAATTTCGTTTCGAATTCTACTTGTTTTTTCCAAGCGGTAGAACTTTTTTAAGAAAGCTTTTACAAATTCTTCCCACGTTTTAATTGAGTTCGAAGGTAAGCTGTACAACCATTTTTCAACGTAATCCGTAAGAGCAAATGAGATTAATCGAAGTTTGATTCCGTCATCAGAAAGTTGTTGGAGTTTAATGGTTGCACAAACTTGTTCGAATTTAGTCAAAAAGATGTATGGATCATCGTGCTCGAAATTGCCAAATTTTGGAAGCGTGGCAATATGGTTCGAATGGATTTCGAAATGGTTACCCGTAGGGGCGGGTAACGTGATGCAAGATGGAAAAGAAACTCTATCAGGAAAGATTATATCCATAAGAGTTCGAGGGGTGTTTTCGTTCGCCATTTCAGGAGGATCGTCTGTTCGAGTTAAACGGTTTGTAGAAGGGTCGCGAGTCCAACGATTCGTTGTTATGTCACGAGTCCAAGTACTCATGCACAAGTGAAAGTCGAGAAGAGAAAGGAGTTAGAATTGAGTTTAGGGGATGAAGGAAGATTTGAAAAGGTGTTTTGGTTTTTGTATTTTTTTGTCTTTTTTTTATTTCTTTTTGATTTTTCTTTGAAATTTTTTTTTACAAGGGAGACAACTATTTAACAAGTGAGATTTATTTTCAAAAGAAAAGTTTGATTTTTTTTTTTTTTTTTTGTTTCTTTCAAATTTTCTTATGTTTTTGGTTTTGTATTTTTTTTGTTTTTTGAATTTTTAAATATTTACCAAAATGATTTTTTTGCTTTTAGAAAATGGAAATTGATTTTTTTTGTTTTTGAATTTTCAAAATTTTTTTTTCTTAAAAGTTTTTTTTTTTTTTGGGATTTTTGTTTTTGATTGAAAATTTTCAAAGGAGGAATTTTTTTTTAATTAAAAATTAAGTTAAGTAAAATTTACAATTTTGTTTTGTTTTGTTTTTTTTTTGGATTTTTGATTTTTTTTTAAATATGCATGAACTAATGCAACTAAATGAATGCAAAAGACTTAACTACAATTTGTTGTCCTTAGTAGCTCCTAACCCAAAATTGTACAATCACACTTTGTCTTAAATCAACAAAAATATTTCTCAGCCAGGTAACGAACAGGAGTTATCGGTGCACCATGAATCACCGTAGCAATACAGCCGAAGGTTTAAGTACCTTCAGAGGAACAACCAGTATAATATTTACGTATCACCGTAATATTTATGACTGTTTATTACTCTGCCGTAGCCTAGACACCAAGAAATAAAATCGTTCAAATAAAACAATTGCGAAGATACAATTAAGCCCTAAGTGAGCTCGTGACACCCTTAGGTCCAATGTCTAACCTTTATTATTAGTCAAATTATACGATGAAATGCGTTTGTGGGCTAAGGAAAGGCTGATGAAATCCCCCACCTTATGTGAATTGGGGTATTGCCCTTAGAAAAGAAAACCAAGATGAGATGAATGCAAAGCAGAAATTAAACGTGAAATTACAATGCAACTAAAATGAAGTTTGTTTTTGTTTTTGGATTTTGAATTTTTTTATATATATACAAATGCAATTGCGAGCAACCAACAATGCAGTAAAAAAAACAAGGAGAAATGTGCACGATACCAGAGCGTGTAGATTATTTAGCAATTTTTTTTAGCGGCGGTTTTTCTTAGCAAAGCAAAGCAGTTTATTTGTTGGCAAACACTTTTCCCTTTTGAATTTCTGCTTTGGCAACCTGAAATGAAGAACAAGATATATTTACAAATTTTTTTTATATATATATCGAATGAAATAAAACAAAGGAAAATAACACAAATGTTGAAATCAAAAGAAACAAAACAAAAGATTTTCAAAAAAAGCTAAAAGAAACTTATTTGTTTTTTTTTATATCAAAGGAGAAACTAAACAAAGTAAAATCAAAACTATTAAAACGAAAGAACCAAAACAAAACAAGTTTTTCTATGACAATTGTTTTTTTTGGGTAGAAATTAAACAAAACAATAAAAACCAAAAGAAGACACACTAAAATCAAACACTCACAAGCCCCAAAAAATTCAAAATCTTCACTAAACAAACTTTTTTTTTTTGAAAGGAAACTTAAAAGTAGTGTTTTACTTAAACAAGACAAAACAGAACTAAAAACAAATTAAGTTGAAAACAAACTCTTTTTTTTTTAACTTGAACAAATTAATTTCGTAATAAAATTTCAAGACAACTCAACACAACACACCCCGGCCCAATATAACTATCCTCTAACCCAAATAAACCTTTCTTACACAAAACATAATCCTTCCATGAAAAAGAAAGAAAATTGCAGAGATTACTCAACATCGATTTCAAAACACATTCTTAAATTAAACTTCCAACAAAATTTCCAATCCAAATCGCAATCGAAATCCAATCAAATTTTTAGTTTCCATTGTGATGGGAGCGTGTGAGAAGTCACGAGTGTTTAAGGTGACTGCGGTGGTTCGAATTCGAGCTTGAGTATGGATGGTGGTTCGTGGTTTGTAGGCGGTGATTGGCATGTGTGCTGGCGATTTTGAGAAGTAGGCGGAGTTTGTATGGACTGTGATGTTGGAGTTCGACTGGTTGAGTGGTGGTATCACTGTCGCATGTGATTTGATTGTTCGATTGCCGTTGTGGTTTCGATGAATCGGGTGTTGAGGTTGGCAGTTGTTTGTGCGGAGGTATGTGCGGCTGCAGTAGTGTTTCAGGCTGTGGAAGCTGCTAGTGAAGTTCGATTGGGGAAGCCTGAAGTTCGATTGCAGTTTTGGTTTGGTTCCAAAGCAGCATTCCAGTTGAGTCTTTTTTTATAATGCGGTTCCGGTGATGGATTTGCAGTGAAGTTGGATATTGCTGTATATTTGTGGCTCTGTGGCAAATATGTTGAACGGATGGTCTAAGCAGCTAATGGTTTAAGCAGAGGGATGGTCAAGAAGTGGATTTGCTGATTCGTATAATGGAATGATGTGGTCAAGACAGTGAATGCAGTGGTGAGACGGTGATTAGTTGTGGTGGTAAGAGGGCTGTTATGGTGATGAAGTGGCAGTTATGTGTAGTAGTGGGGAAGAATGGGTTATGGCAGTGTGGTCTGAATAGTGGCTGTGGGTGAACTTGCAGAGATTTGAAGTTGGATGTATTTGTATATGGGTTGATGATGTAGGAGTGCTTGTTCACAGTGTAAAATTGGAAAAGTGGGATGATGTGCAGTAAGGAAAAATGGTGAAAAGTTGTTGAAATGAGAAGTTTGGGATGGTGGTCACTGGTCAGGGGCTGTGATTGATGATGTTGATGGTCGGGGAAGACTTGTGGTAACTGTTGGAGGAAGTGGTCGGCACAGTGATTTGTGTGCAGTAGTAACAGTGATGATTGCAGAAGAGATGGGATATGGTTCAGTAGTTGGTTGAAGTTGTTGTAGCTGAGATGGAAGGGAGTGGAATTGGTTGTTAGTACTGTTGTATTGGTGGTGTTGTATTGAATTGCACTTTGATGATAGGAGATGAACACTGTGGATGGTTGTATGGAGTTTGATGTCAGAGGGATGTAGATGATGGTTGGGGACAGAAGTGGTTTGGGAAGACGTGGTAACTACTGTTGTTACTGAAGGCAGTGGCCAAAGCTTTTGGTCGAGGAGTATGTGCAATGTGCAGCAGAGCACAGACAGTATGCAGGGGAGGATGGAGAAGTGGGTGGAAGGATGTATGCAGGCTGGTGGTAATAGTGGGTGAAGATCGGCGGAACAGGGAAATTGTAATAGTGGAACATGGAGATTGTAAATGGGAATGAGATTGAAATAAAATGTAAATGCAAATTGACAATGTAGATTGAAAATGAAATGAATATTTTTTTTTCTTTTTGCAAATGAAATTGAGTCTCTAATTTTTTTTTCTTTTTTTCTTTTTTAATATATACAAATGCAAATGCAAATGCAAATTGAAATGGCAAGAAACAAACACACAAAATCAAATCACACACCAAGCATACACTCAAAAAAAATTTTAATGCAAACACACACACAAAATAAAACACACAAAAATCAAACAACAAATAATTCGAAGAATAGAACACTAAAATCCAAATAATTTCCCCGGCAACGGCACCAAAAACTTGTTCGTCGACGGAAATTCTATCGGTTTAGAAAACCATCGAACGAATTTAAATTAAACATAACCACAAGCGCACGGTGTACGAATGTAGCACGTGGCGAATACGGGTCAATCCATAGGGAATTGATGATTTTAAACTTCTATTCAATCAAATTAAATCAAAGTCGAGTGAAATTGTTGGATAGAACTAAAATGAAGCTAAACTAGAATTGAAATGTGATTAGTAAACTATTGAACTAGAGAACAATTTAGAGGCAAATCCACTCTCATATTGTTGTAAATCAACAACAAACAATTTATGATCTCTAACTTTGATTTAAGTGAAATATTTTTGTATTTATCATAAGCATGATTTGTTTATGTGATTAATTAACATAACTCGAACCATCAAACTATAATGCAACAAATACCCACTTATAATTCTCATGAAAATGAAGCAAAAGCAAAAGCTATTTTAAGCATGATCTATTTACTATTGTATCTAGTAATATAGATCATCAAATTTCATTTTTACTTTAATTTCACAATCAAAAATGGATTAGCAAATGATGATGCAACTTGTGTTTATGTTGAATAAGAATAGCTCATTTGCATAAGCAATATAAGCTATCAAACTCACTTGTATAAACTTGCATCAAAATCCACTTCATGAAGCATAAACCAAATGAGATCATAAATCATAAAATGTTGAAATTACATAAAATTAGAGAGCTTCATCACCCCTAAATTGAAGGAGTTTAGCTACTCATTTGTGGCATTGAAGCAACATAAGTAAGTTTCAACATTTAAGAAAAGAAAATAGAAAATAAGCAAAGAAAGCAAAAGAGATTAGCTACTAACTACTTGCATAAATGTAAATCTAAGCTACGAACATAAGGAGAAAGAGAGCATATAAATAAACATTAACAATAAAACAAAGAAGAGCACGTAGAAAAGAGAGTAGAAAGAGGCTTGGAAGCCATTATTATTTCATAGAACATTGAGCTTACACTTTGATTTCTTAATTTCCTAAGTAAAATGAAAGAGTAGATGATAGTTTCATATACATAAGAGGGCTATATATACATGCATAAAACCCTAATTATTTTAGGGGGCTACCTAAAATGCCCTTTAGGAAGTGTGGCCAACAAGTAACCATTAACCACTAATTAATCCATCATTTGTTTTGCATGAAGCTTTAACCTCCACTTAGTTGTCCATTAGCTCCAAATTGTACTTTAGGTAAGTGGGTGGGGTCCTCCATGTTCATGGCTTGAATTATTTCCCTCTACTTTCCTTTGTATTCATTTGTGCATGCATATATCTTCATATAAGCCTCTTCCATATGCATCCAAATTCCTATAAAAATTATCAAAAAATGTCCAAGTAAAAATTCTTATATTGACACATGCACAAAATGACCATTTTGCCCCTGAAGGAAGATGAAAATATGATGGTTGGAAATAATTGAATTTTGGTTTTAAACATGTCAAAATGCCCAAATATGATGATTATTTAAATAAAAAGAGATAAAATATGGATGTAAATATATGCACAATTACGTGCATATCAATCATTCCACACATAAACATGGATGGGTTTTTACCTTACAGTAACCAAAACACTTTTTTTTATAGAAAATCCAATGATATTATGATAATGTCTAGGGTTTTGAAAGTAAATATAGAGTATAGCTGATATGCTTGCACCTCAAAATCCAACATATTTTGGTACATCTAAAAACTTACAACATTTATTGGGGAATGGATTCCATACAATGACTGGGCTACTGGAGTACCGCCCACCACAATGCATTTCTAGACACACACCGAGAACCTCGCATGGATTCCCATCTAACACAGGACTGGCCTACCCCTTGCTGGATAGTATCCGATACATCACCACCACGATTGGGATCGACAACCGTAGTGAAGCATACAAAAATAGGTCAAATATCGATTCTGAATTTAGTGATGACATACCCCAATGGGTGCAATCCAGATGGCCTTGATGCATCTCCCATATTTTAGTCAATCTTGGTTGATGAGGCTTGAGTCTATAATTACCTTTTTATATAATAACCGTATTGGAATGCTAGCTATCCTCTTGGCAGTAATGCAGTGCCAGCATTCAATCGTACAAGTTCGTTCTAGGTTTGAACGAAACCTAGGTGTAGGATCGATTTCACCCTAGAGGGGGGTGAATATGGTGACACTATCAATTACGAAAATTTATTGCTGAAGTGTATAAAATAATTTTAGCATAGATAATAGTCGAGTAACAGTAGAACATATAATGGTAGAATAATAAAAGCAGAAAATAGAACACACAGATTTACCCAGCTTCGGCAAAACTCGGCCTACGTACTGCTACCAAGGTTTCTACTAGAAATTAAGTAGTATGACGCTTACACACGTAAATTTGCAACACCCGCTATCGACTAACCTTAACTCTACGCTCAAAACCCTACCACTACTCAGCCACTGAGTTGCGAATCCTCAAACTACACCACCACAGTTCGTCCCCTAGTCACACGACTAGAATTTACACAAGTTTAAAAGAGAAAAATACAACTTTAAAAAGAATTCAAAAAATAAAACCCTAATTTAAATATACTAAAGCCCATATAATAAAAGGAACCGGCCCAATAGAGTTATCATGAAAGTATTGTCGGCTCTTTTTATCCTTTAATTTCTATGGCTCGATACTTTGCTTTGCTCTATGAAAAATGGTCGCTTCTCTTCGTTCGTTCCTTTTTGATAAAACTAGGGCTTTTCTAAATTGAAGACGCCACTTGAATGTTGATTGACTACAGTGGATACTTCTTTTTTTTCATTTGGCAGTCGACCCTCTAGCTCCGACTTGCTTTCGGATACTTCAATTCGTCGAGGTTGAATGATGCTTCGAATTTGGTACGTTTGTCCCCTTTTCGATTTATATTACCCTTGACTTTTATTCGAGTTCCTAATTTATTTTTTTGCACTGCGATATTGCTGGAACTCGATTGCGAATTTAGGCCGATGATGATTGGGTTATATAGGGTTCAGTGCCCTAGATTTTCGTTCGTCAATTTTATACGAATTCGTCAATTAATTTAGCTTTGGCCATTGATCTTCGTTTGGATGCTTGAGATTATTACTGACTCGTTCCAATTCGTATATTTTGTTTCTTGATTAACACGGCTTTGATTTCTGACTTCCTTGGCCACCACATCTCTGACTTTGATTTGAAACTGCTGTTGACCTGGTTTGGTGAATTTCTAATCACTTCGGCTTTGTACTTCTGGCATTTGAACTTGAATTTATGTTGACTTCGGCATTTAAATGTCTTTGTTCAAAAACTGCTACTTTTATTTTCTATTGCACTTTGTATCACTTCTTTGAAATTTCAGACTTCAGTCACTTTTGAAAATTCCTCTTGATCGATCACCTTGTTTGTTGTTTACGGTTTGATCTTACTTGTATATCATGACTTCCGTACTGCTATGTTTTCACTGGACATATTCATGTACATATTTGTGTTATATGTCACAGTTTAGAGTCTGTACTGTTGCATATGTAGTCTGCATTTGCTTGTATACTTCACTGTATCCATATTGTTGATATTGTTTATATATATATATATATGAGTTCATCCATACTTCTATTTAGTACTTGACATCTTCACCTCATTGTACATTTCTCTGTTGTATACCTATGCACGTTGTCATCTGGTATCATTGGCTTCATAATGTCTGCATATGAACTTGCATGTTTTGGTGTTTCTGTGCCTTATGAGTCAGGTTCCAATATTTTGTTGACTATCTGGTTCCAATGTTCTACTGTCTTGAGTCAGATGCATGTATATTGGTACGGTCATTATTGAGTTCCTAGTTTTTGCGGTTTTCTTTTGCATCGAGCATTTTCACTTATACAATGTATGATCTGGTTCAGTAGTTAATGTCTGGTCTTATTCATTTGATGGTCTGGTTCACTTTGACCTGATTTGGTGCATTTAAGTCATGTGCATTGAGCTTGATTGCTTGCATATTGATGTTGCTTCATTTTTGTTTTATTGGTGCATGCTTTGTACTTGTAGTCTTAACTGCAACCACATTGTCACTATATGTTGTGTTATCTGGTCTTCGACATTTCACTGGTGCATGTGTTTTGCTACTGTTGTTTTCACTTGAGTCTGAGCATGTGTTCATGTACATTTGGGTTTGTTTTGATATTGAACTTGATCATTTCATGTTGTAAATTTGATTTTCTCTTGAGTTGAATCCATCTTATAGCTCGGGTTTGACCTTGTGCTGATATCGTGACTTTATTTTCATTGCACTTGAGTTGAACCCGGCTTTTGATTTGGGTTCGACCTTGTGCTCACCTGCCCCTGTAATTTTATCAAGTGTATATATCACTGTGCACGGCCTTGTGGCATGTACATTAATACAACGTGGATGTCATAAGCTATTATGATGAATTCAAATTTAAATGATGACGAACAACCCAAATAACTGAGGCATATAAAATTTTCAAAATACATTTTATTTTACACTGCAAAAATATTTTCTTTTCAATTTTACTGCGTCAGTATTTATTTTTGTAGATTGCTCAAATGCTGGATTCAATCTAGAATGGAGTCGAAGATAAATACGAGTGAATGAGCGATATGTAGTGAGGTACATTTGTAAATTAGAAATTATGATGTAATCAAATTGTATTGTCATTTAATTTGTATATATATAGTGAGAGCTCAAATTTGTACTATTCAAAATTGTAATAAATATTTGTTTAAATAAAATATCCATTTGAATTTAAATTCTGTATTATTTATTTTATTCAGCAAATATTTATTAATTATGTGAAAAATAAAATAGTACATTGACAAATACATTTGAATGAATATATATATATATATATGTTTATTATCATCAAACAAAAATCATATACTAGCATATTTAACACTAGGCACTACCTCCACTACATCCATTTTGGAGTCACCCTTAAGATTTGTAGCCAATATCCCTTGCTCTTTAAAACTTCCTCTTCGATTCTGTACTCTTCAAGATGTCTTCAGTTCGAAATGCTTGAGTTGGAAGTGGTATACGGATAACATATCTGATCCCGGTCTCTTAAAACAACTTTCGACAATTTTCGGTAAACTCAAGCCTAGTTCTTTAGGAAATAAATAGACAGAAATAAGAGCAGAATTCACCTCCTAACCGTTAGTGGATGGATTTCCTTATCATTTATCCTAGAAGAACAAAATGAGATTTATATGCATAGTACAACAACGTTGGGGATGACTGTGCCATATAACTCACGTGTTTCTCCTTGATATTTTCAAAGTTATGTTTTGGTCCAAGTTTTGATAGTTGATTATTCAGCTATAAAATAAACAATCATTCAACATTTATTTGATTCTACATGTGATTCACTGCCTTTATTAACTAATCTTTAATTGATAAAATCACTTTATTAAACCTGTTCAAATGATCTATACACAACACTATTTCCAAAACACTTACTTTCCTTTTATACTTGGGAAACATTTATACTTATCTTAGCAGTATAAGTATATTATTGAAACATTTGGTAAATTTTCTCTTTTCAAATTCCTTTTGAAAAACATTACTTACTTTAACCCAGTTTACTTATCCTTTATAACAATTTCCTTTTTAAAAGCTCACTTCGTGATTTAAATAACTTATAAAATTCCAAAGTCAATTTACAAAAACACCATTTTAGGTCCATAAGTCAATTTTAAAGACAACTTTACAAACCTATAAAATCATTTATAAAACATTTCCACATTTAAAACTCCTTTGGTAAATCTTCTTTAAGAAAAATCCTTTACAAAATATCTTTTACAACTCACCCTTTTAAATCACTTTAAATAAGCCTTTTTACTAAGTAAAACCCATTTATATAAACAAGCTATTATTTATAAATGCCTTTATACAATAATAATATAACTTGAAAAATCATTTATAAACCTTAAACCCAAAATAGATTAAAGAATTAACGTTAATTCAAAATTGTACTTTATAAATTCAAAAATAGCTCACAATCCCATATTTACATCTTTAAGTTACCATTTAACATCAATTTCACTTTCAAGTCACAACCATTTATTTACATACATCAACATATATGTAAACACAATTCATACCCTAAACAAGGAATTCATGTTCAAATAACATAATAGCAGGATGTTGATTTGTCCTGCTAAACAGATGTTCAAAAAATTCAATACATATAGAAAAATGGGTATTGTACTAAACATATGTCCATACAATAAACAATTACAATATAGCAGAATGGGGATTTTTTCTGCTAACAGATGTCCAAACAACCAAACAATCAACTTATGGCAGAATGGGAATTTATTCTGTTAATACATGTCCACACAATCAAACCATTTACATAACTTATTCACTATTGTTTGTCTACTTAATGGTATCGACATCTAAATCTCTTGTGTGCAAAACAATTTTTGAAAAAGAACACCTTTACAATTTGATTCTTTGAAAACAAGGATTAAAAACTTAAAACTCCATTTAAAATGATTAATTACATGTTAAACTCTTGTTATATCATAAATAATAATTATTAAATTTGAACTTAATTAATTATAAATTAAATAAACAATTAAACCTTTAATAAATAATTTATTCTTTAATGAAACCCTTAATTAATCCTTTATTAATTATAAAATAATAATTTAAAACATTTACTAATAATTAACTATTCATTAATCTCAATTATATATTAAATAATATTTAATTAAAACTTAAATAATAAATTAAACCTTTATTACAAATAATTAATCATAATTAAGTTTTTAATTTTTAATTTTAACTTAAATTTAACATGATTAGTAATTAATTAATAATTAAACCCTTTATTTAATTAATAATTAATTTAAAGTAAATCATATATATAACTCATAATTAATTAAAAATTAAATCTTACTTAATCCATAATTAATTAAAATTTATCTTAACTTTAAAATATATTTAATTAATAATTAACCTTTACTTAATTAAAGTAATTAACCTTGTTTAATACTTAATGATTTATTAATTATGAAAATTAATTAATAATTAAAACTTAACTAACTTTCTAAAACATGTTTACCGAGTTTATTAAACATTTTAAAATACTTGAAACGTGTAAAAACTAAACTTTCAAAAGTCGGATTTTTTTATCGAAAGTGCATTTACAACGACTATCGCTATGGATGCCGTTTTCTTTGAATTTTCTCTTGCTTTTTTTCTTTGAACCCATCCATTTGGAAAGTTACTAAATTTTTAAAACTCAAGTAAGTATTTGAAAACTAAAATGAAGTTGCTAACTTTATAAATTGATTTTGATTTCTACACCAGAACTCGTAATTACATATAAGAATTATTCAACGATAAACCAAAACAAAGTGCTAACTTACTTAGCAAACCAACACAAAACCATGTCTACAACACCCATAACCAAATCAAAATCATAACCACAAGCAAGAATTAAACTTTACCATCATTTACAAAATTAGATTCCAAATCCAAATCTTATCATACTACACACAAGAATTCACATACAAAGGCAACACCACAACATGATTTAAACCCAGCATTCAACATTATTAGCAAGCAAATATAATATCATAAATTTATGAAATATACCAAAATTTAAACTTTTATTTTTAAAACCAAAAGTTTACTCACCAAAAATCTTTGAAAATTTGAAATGCTTTAGAACTTGTAAAGCTTGGAAACCACAAAAATCCACTCGAAAATAGGCCATCTTCTCACTAATTTTTGATCATGTTATTCTAGAAATTTGGAGATGTAGCAAACAGAAAACTTTTAGAAAATTCTTTTCTCCATCATTTCACAAAATAATTACTAAATTTTGATTCCTTTGTGGAAGATATGGTTAAAAGAAGGAGTGCTATTTTCGGTCTTGATAATATGGATCCAAAAATGAGTCAGAAAAAAGTATTTTTTTAACCGAGAAATATTCAAAACATGAATAAATGGTGTAAATAAAAGTTTTATCCACTAGTATTCTATACGGTTTTAAAAAAAGATAATCTTTATTTGGAGTAGTATGGAAGAAGTTATGACCGAATGTAATGGTAGTAAAAATGGAGAAGTGGAGTATTAAATGTAGAAATGTTTTAGCGCGTTTTTAAAGAGATTCATGTAGAAAATTATTCTTTTTATAACTTAGAAAAATATTTGAGAAGCAATGGAAGTGTGTTCAAGAGCTTAGGTGGTTTGAAAACGAAGGAAAAGAGAATGAGAAAGTCAATAAAAATTAGTAAAATGAGTTCATGTACTGATGCACAAAGTTTGATTACCACTTTACCCCTTGAGCTTTAACCTCCACACACTCACCATGCCACCTCACCCTTGTCTCCACCTTGCAAATTTCGAAATTTTCTTTGTTCCTCCTCTTTATAAAAATACCAATATTGATTTGATGCCATTATGTACTTTATGTTCCCATACAACGTGACGTTTATATTTTTATTTTATTTTTCTAACTTATATTTTAAATTTTATATACTTAAGTTTTTATACATGCATACATACATTATACAAGCCTAAACTATTTAAAAATGTATATGTTTGTTATAAAGAGTACAAAATATTTTCGATAATTTTCATCCGACGAAAAGTCGAAAATTCAAAAAACAAATTTCGTTCACATTTTTTATTTTTCTTCAAGCTAAGTACTTTTCTAAACAAATTTTGAAAACTATTTCACCATCATTAATTATTATTTAAAAACTTTTATTTTGATTATAAAATCTATTATTTGAATTTTTAGAATTAATTAAATATTCGCAAATCAAAGCAGTGAAATTCCGGGTCGTTACATTCTTTCCCCTTAAAAGAATTTCGTCCCTGAAATTACTCCTCAACCTAGTCCAGAAAACACCTAGCACTATACATCAGTTCGTATGATGTACATAGATCATTCATATGCAATCAAACTCTATCATAACTCGAGTACATAACTTCCCTTCCAAACCAGTATCGCTCATCCGACTTTCTAGTGTGGACTCCGATTAGGTTCCTTGATTTAGAACCCCTTTTCTCCTTACGCAACCATGTATTATGATAGAAAACATTGGTCCTATACAAAAAATCCTCATCAAGTGCTCTCCATCAAAAACCGAGTAATAGATCCTTATCCATAATGGCATGAAACACTATACAACCATATACTCGAATCCAAGATCAAACTATATGGAAATGAGAAATGATCTACGTCCAACCTATGCACTTTTTTAATTGGTTCTCCTTAATACCAATTCTGTTTCCACTAAATTATTTATGAAAATATTTCAATAAACTAAACTCAGGTTCAACTTGGATACCACTCCACTACATCCTAAGTGTATATAACCCTTTTTGATCCAACTATTCCTTTTGCACTTATTTCCTTAAGAAAACACTAAATCCAAATACTCGCTCTTATTTCAAAAACATTTTGAATTAAAACTTTTATGTATTAATCACATAAAATATATATACATATATAGACCAAGTAACTCTAAAATGATACTAAGGAATTGGGTACTACTGAACAGTATCATGCATTCCCTTACCAAGAAGGTAATATTCAAGGGAAGTGTTTATCATACGAACACATCACTTTTCCAATTTTATGTTATTTTTTAGCCACTCGAAATAGTTAACTTAATAATATTAATTTTATTTCAAAATCTCATTTTTGAAACAATAATTTTCATTTTTTTCCAATAAAACAATTATCACCAACTCGCTTTGGGTTCGTTCGGGTTCAAACTTGTTTCGATTGTACAACGATAAAGAGAATAATTTACTAAGTGCACCACAACTTTCATCTAGGCAAACATCTAATCGTCACTTAGAAGATCAGTTGGATCATCACAAAACAGTCGAGACTCATTCCCCCTAATTAATCCAAGAAAACACTTCTTCTTAATATTTTCATCCCAAAATTTTTATACTTGCACCAAAAATATTTTCAAATAATACTATTATTATTTTTCCAATCCTTGAAAACCATTTTTAAAAAGTCCTGAATTTAACTTTTCAACTTAAATTCTTTTAATCAAATGACACCTTCTTATAAATTCATTTTATAAATCAACTTTCATAAAATCATCTCCCAAATATTATTCCAAAATTTTCTAACTTTAAAAAACATCTCCAAGTTTTAATTCAATATTAAGTTCGAACTCTTTATAGTCAACTCGTGAAACTTAATTCATAAGGTGTTCCCTTCCATGTATTCCTATATTCCTATTTACCGAACCCAAATCTAAAAAAGGGAAGCTACACATACACACTAATAATAGTCAATGCTCAAACTTGACAAGCATGGCTAAACAAACCTTAAATGATAATAATAATAATAATAATAATAATAATAATAATAAAGTGTTATTATCTCCTAGCAAGCAACATCTCAAAATACTATACTATACTATTTCTAAAAATCATTCTTTATACATTAAATATACTTAGGGTAAAATTATTTCGTTTACTCAATTTCAAAATAATACTATGTCGGATGGCCTTGCTCAAATGTTTAGAGATCCTAACCAATAATGTTAGCTACTCGTATTGACCAGAATCCAAAAGTCACTCATTAGATCAATCAAAAACAATATAAAAAAAATTTATATCACCAACAAATACATGCTTTAGACACACACACACACATCAAACTCATATAAGGCATTCCATTACCTTATCTTTTATTGAGTTCCCCACCAAAGACAGGGTTCTCGCTTAACCTTGCACTCTGATAATAAATGTAACGAACATGGCTTTTCGACCCTTGAAAAACGTCACTAATACGTGCATTATATTTCGTGTTGAGTATTCAAGTGCGAGAAAAATCGACAGTTTGGGAAAAGAAAGCCGGTAGAAGATAGAAAAACAAAAACAATCACAGAATCTCACAACGCAATGGAATAACATATATTAATCAACATAACACTTCACCAAGTAATTTTAAAAATGATACATCATAGTCATAATAATACAATTCTACCCTTGAACAGTTATAACAGCCTGTCACTACCTAACTAAAATAAGACACCTATAATACGGCAAAAACAAGATAATAACTGGCTATCGATGAAGCCTCCTCCTCTAAGCTCCTCCTAAATGCATCCATAGGAAAAACTGAACTACTTGGCTGTCTATAAAAGTTTGAGTATCAAAGAGTTTTAGGAAAAGAATATAAAACACCGGGTTAGACATGGGACTGATGTGAGTAAACTCAAACTATTGAATTATTATGTTAAAACCCTTTTAAAATCAAAGGTATCTCGTAAAATCATGCCACACATAAACATGGACGGGTTCTTATCTTACAATAACCAAAACACTTTTTTTATAAAAAATCCAATGATATTATGATAATGTCTAGGGTTTTGAAAGTAAATGTAGAGCATAGCTGAAATGCTTGCATCTCAAATTCCAACATATTTTCGTACAACTAAAAACATACGCTTCTTATTGGAGAATGGATACCATATAATGACTGGGCTACTGGAGTACCGCTCGCCATAGTGCATCCCTAATAAACACACCGAGAACCTTGCTCGGATTCCCTGCCAACACAGGACTGGCCTACCCCTTACCGGATAGTAACAAATACATCACCACCATGGCTGGAATCAGCAACGTACCAAGGTATACAGAAATGGGTAAAATATCGATTATGGATTTGGTGAGGACATGCCCTAATGGGTGCGACACTAATAGCCCTGCTGCATCTCCTATATTTTAGTCATTCTCGGCTGATGAGGCTTGAGGCTATGATTACCTTTTTATATAGCAACCATCTTGGAATGCCAAGACAGCCCTTTGCGTAGCAATGCAATGACAACATTCATCCATACAAGTTCATTCAAGGTCTAAACGAAGCCGAAGACACTACCTCCACTACATCTATTTTGGAATCACCTTTAAGATAAGTATAAAATATGTAACAACCCAAAATTTTGGTCCTTTGTTTTAGAATGTTTAATTTATTTTTAAATTGTAACAACCCAGAATTTTTTATAATTTAAATTTGTATATTTAATTAATTTTAAATATTAATAAGTGAAATTTATAAGTTGAATAAATTTTATTTCGAATAATTGGATTTAATTGAATAATTAAATCGATAATTTAATAGTGAAAATACAGAAATAATTGAGAATGGGGTTAAATATGATTGAAAATGATTTGTAAAATTTTATTTTATCATATTGAAGTTAGAAAGATATTTTAGAACTTTTAAAATCGAATTAAGAGTTAATTTGTGAAAATTGAATATTTTAATATTTAATCGACTAGTGAAATTAGTCAATTTTCGAACAGTCTCAGAATTGGACGAAACTAGTTCCATTAGATCCGTATTAGTTTGTTATTACCGGATTTCAATTTTAGTGTCAATCGGAATTGTCGTTTGATCATGGCAGCTCGAAACGCATCGAAATTGTTTCTAATATTAATTTAGCGAGTTAAAATAGCCATTTTTCAAACAGTCTTGGATTTCGACGAAACCAGTTTCATCGGATCCATAATGTGATATTATTGTATGGTTTCAAATTTCATGTCAATTGGATTTACCATTTGTCTGGTGCAAGCGAAAACGCCAAGAAAATCGTTTAATCGGTTTAATTTTAAATCGAACGTTTATTTCCATAACTCGCACAGATGGCCGAATTAGCTCCCGAAACACGTTCCATTATGTCCAGAACGCGGGGTAAACCTTAGAAACGCCAACCGGCACGCTTCGTTTGGAGTTCGAAAAATTTCGATGAATAGTAAATTGGGCGATTTTCTATATAAGCACCCTTCTATCTTCATTTGCAAAGTAAAAACACAACCCTACGGTTTTGAAACTGCAGCCGCCATCAATAAATTCAAAGGACAGAAATTAATATCCTTCTCCCCTCAATTACTCTTAATCCATCAAAAATTACGCGAAGTGTTCAACACGAAAGTCGAAGAGCTCGATGAGAGCTTTGATTCTATACGGTGATGATCGTGTTTGGAGCGTCGAGGCGGAGCAAGGTGGGTCGACAGCCGCGTGTTGCGCATGCAATTCGAGATGATGCAGGGGGCCGAGTTCATCATGGTTGAAGGTGGTGGTGGAGTTCGAGATGCTCTTAAAAATGGTGGTATCTGATCGTGTTCAAGATCGTCGTATTTGGCTCGAAATCAAACTCTAGTTGGAGCTATATGGGTTTGTTCGGCCTGGGGGTTGCGTTGGGGAAGATAATGCAGGGGAGGGCCTGATGTTGAGGGGTGGAGATCCTACGGTGATGATCTACTTAGGTTTAAAATTAAATAAAATGTTGTATATTTATTAAGTAAAAAAATTCGTGTAAATTGTAAATATCATATCTTTTACATACGAGGTCAAAAACGCGCGAAACCAGTTGCGTTGGAATCGTAGGGTCGAGCACTACACTATGGAACTAGATTGGAGTCGTTTGGAGTTAGTGAAAATTTCGGGTAAAATTAAACGTCCGTTTAATTTTATTCGAAATAAATCGCTAAAACGAAATTGAAATCAAGGTGAGAACTTCTCACTCAATCGAATCGGTTTCGATTTTATTTTAAATAGTTAGATTTAAAATTCTTGAATGTATGTTTGAATGATGATTGTTATCTATTGATTGTTAAAATAGACATTATACGCCGTTAGTAAGCGGAGGTTATTTATTAAAAACATATACCGCGAATATTTCATAAAGAGTGAAATTGGTATTATTTATGTACTTGGAGTTGATTTTCCCGCAGTATATAGCAGATGAGACCCTATTGTGTCGTCTATTAAGCGGATAATATTTTAAATCCCATATACCGCGATGATTTCGTACTGGAACGGAATTGGTATTGTGCTAACATCTTTGGATGCAGGGAAACAGGTTGGAGGGATCCAACTGGATTCCTCAACATTATTTATTTGATTTCAGGTATTTTGATATTTGATTGATTATCATATTGATATATGATGTCGTTGTTGTCGTGATTGACTATTTGGTATGTAGCATTATTGGACCAATTTTGGAATTTTAAAATGATTTTTAAAGTGATTTTTTGAAAGTATACGTTATAAAATATTTTTGGAATCGATTCATTTTAAATAAATAAACGTATAATTTTTAATGTTATAAAATTATAATTTTTGAGAAATATAGTTAAAAGTTGATTTTTGAAAACATGGGGTTAACGATTTTATAAAATAGTTTAAATCGGGACTTTTGAATTTATTGTAAAAAGTTTGAAACATAGGATTTATAGAATTTAATTATTTTATAAATCAAAATGGTGAAATTATAAAGGAGTTTAAAGATATTTTAAAATAATAATATAAATTGATTTATACAAAAGAATTATAAGATAAATACTTATAAATTAAAATTTTTGAAGTATAAAACGAGTTTTTATATGTGTTAGAATGAATTGTGAATGAACTTCAAAAATGAATGAAATTTATAGGATTATAAACGGTGAAGTTATGAATGGAATTTTATAAGCAGTAGGTTTATAAAATTTGTAAAGTTATTAAAAGAATAGATTTGGGTAAATAATTGAATTATAAGTTATAAGATTTATAATTTGGGAAATTTCAAAGAACGATTTTTGAATAGGACTTTTGGTTTATAAATTGATATTTATAAATTTGCGAATCTTATAAGTTATAAGTATTTAACTTATAATATGGACTTTTGGTTTATAAATTGATTTATGAATTGAATAGGTTAATAAAGGAGATTTATAAAGGAAGTAGTTATAAAATAAATAGAAATGGAATTTATAAACATTGTTTTATAAATTCACAACGACTTATTTTGATAAGTAAATTGTTATAACTTATTAATGGAGTAATATTCACATTTTGTACAGTGAATAATCCTTTGAAACAAAATGTATAGAAATGATGAAATTGGTTAACAAGGTATATTCACGTTTTTGAAAAGTGAATAATATGTTAAAGAAAATGTTTTGGATGTGATGTTTTAAGTAGAATTAAAACGATCTAACGATGTTTTTAAACGTGTTAAGATTCGAAATCATAGATTTCAACATTTATTGTTGAAATAGACGTTTTCGAGAAATAGAAGGAAATGGTGGACTATAACACTGTTGTTATAGTAAATGATTTCCGAAAGGAAATGTTTTGTATAGTATTGGGATTTGTATATCTATTTTAATTTCGAATCCCTATACTAGTGATTTTGGGTTGTCGTAACGATGTTTTACGCAACATTCGTTTTGGCCCAAATAAATATGTTTAAGATAATGATTTCCTTAAAGAATGAAATATATACTTAATCTCGATTTAAGTATATTGAATATTTTCCAAGTGTTGAAAATAAATGGATTTGAGAATTACTTAATAAGTAAGTATGGAAATGTTTTCCAATGTAAAGTGAACATTTTTAGAATTTATCTTTTTGAAGATAAATCGAAAAAAATGAATAATTGAAATCGTACATTCATAGATGTTTTGGGATGTAAATTCACTATGGAATTTATAAAAGAAAGGGGAATTCGTTTAAAAATAAATATTGATTTATTTTTGATGTATTGAATTATATATCTTGTAAAGATATTTTTGGGAAATAAAAAATTTGGGAAAAATATTTGGAATCTGGTGATGTTGTGCATATCCATTGATAGTTCAATAACCGACTTATCAATATTTACCTTTGAATGGGTATTTGTTGTGATTTGTTTGAATTTGAATGCCACACTTATTTTTGAATAAGCGCTCACTTTTCGGGTTATCTGGGAAAGGACCTTTGGGTCGTATAACCCATTCCGAGTATGTGATACGTCGTTATGGATTGCATTTGAAGACCGGTGTTGAAGACCGGGTATTTGCGAGAGCGATAGGATGACCTGTCGATTGACTCTTCACCGAGTTGTTCCGGTATAGAGTTCTCCATATGTGATGGGAAATCCGATCAGGATTGTGGATATCCGGATTGCAAGGACTTCTTTGTAAGTGCCTTCGGTTCTGTTCGAGCCCGGAACAGACTTGTATGGATAGTATGTCTGACATTACAAATTGAGATATAAAGCTAATTTCTTTCAAATATATTTCTGTTGGTGGTGGAGAATTTATTCTCTTAGCTTAACACCCTTCTCTGAGACGTACGAGCTCAGAGGTTATGTAGTTGATGGTTATCAGCGATATATTACCAATTTGGTAATGTGACATGCTGATTGTTGCGGTGAAATCATCATTGTGTTGATCATTTGTGATATGATCATTTGTTTGATCGTTTATCTTTGTGATCATTTCTATGATCATTTGTTGACCCAAAGCACAACTTTTGTATAAAGCGTGGCTTTGTGGATGAGACTTCGTCGAGCCTCACACCCCGGAATGGTCAAAACAGGAAAGATGCCGCAAGGTTATGAGGGGTAGCTCCCTTTAGGGTAGGTGCATTTCCTTCTGGAAAAGGGTGGTATCATGGTATGGAGCCCAGATACTTACTCATGTTGAAACACTTATTATTTTGGTGTGATGTTGATTGCGAGCGCTCGGTTAAAGGTCCCAAAGGACCGGGGGATGGCATACTCGTGTCAGTAGTTACCCAGTTAGGGGTAACCCGGCCTTGTGTTGGCAGAGATCCGGTTTGGTTCTTGGGGACGTCCTTCCAAAGGCGTTCTCATGTGGCAATGGGAAGTTCCTTGGCCTGACCATTCGTTGAAAATCCAAAGAAACAATACGATCTTGTACGGTTTTAGTTGTATAACCTGCCACAGAATGTTGCGGTAACCTGCTATTGAACATGGTAGCTATAGTAGGCATAAGTGCGAAATGTCTATGCTGGCTAAGATTTATATATTTACTTTCGAAATGATTTTTTCCTACACTATGCACTAGTAATAATATCAAATGTTTCTTTTTAATGCGTATCAAGCATCTTTGACTATCATAAGGAGAAATCTCCTCCGATTCTGCGTTTGCATGTATGTGTGCGGGAGGCATTATGGTAGTCTCATTTTTAAAAGCATTGCGAATTGACTTTAAAAATATTCCTCTAATTTGTTTTCAAAAATAAATAAACTGTTTTGAGTTCTCACACCAGTCACATGACTGACTCGGAGTTTATTGTTTTCCTTCCTAAACTCTGGGTGCCCACCAATTTCCACACGGGCATTCAAGAGACAGGTTTATCAGGATATTCTGGAATTCAGGAGTTGCTGGAGGCAAGCTGGATGGCATGGCGTATTACTAGTATATAGTATTTTTTTTCCGCTGCATTGTTGGTTGTTGTTCACTCTGATAATGTAATGTAATGTGATGTAATGTAATAACTGATATAGTTCTTTGTTTAAAGAATATTCATTTATCTATTATATGTTGTTCCGCTGCGATTGTGAGATTCTGATATTGTTCTGTTGTTTTCTGTTCTGTTCCGTTCTATTTTCTATCTTTTCTCTTTTCTTCTACCTCTTTCTTCTTCTTAAACCATAACGGTACGGTTTTTCGGCCTTCGATTGCTCGGCGGTTGACACAGTGGACGTATTGATGTCGGCGTTCGTGGACGAAAAATCGCCTATCGTTACATTTTCTTTGAAACTTCCCAAGTTATAAATCTTATAACTTATAAGATTCATTTATTTACCCAAATCTATTCTTTTAATAACTTTACAAATTTTGTAAACCTACTGCTTATAAAATTCCATTCATAACTTCACTGTTTATAATCCTATAAATTTCATTCATTTTTGAAGTTCATTCACAATTCATTCTAACACTTATAAAAACTCGTTTTATACTTCAAATATTTTAATTTTTAAATATCCATCTTATAATTCTTTTATATAAATCAATTTATATTATTATTTTAAAATATCTTTAAACTCCTTTATAATTTCACCATTTTGATTTATAAAATAATTAAATTCTATAAATCCTATGTTTCAAACTTTTTACAATAAATTCAAAAATCCCAATTTAAACTATTTTATAAAATCGTTAACCCCATATTTTCATAAATCAACTTTTAACTATATTTCTCAAAAAATATAATTTTATAACATTAAAAATTATACGTTTATTTATTTAAAATGAATCGATTCCAAAAATATTTTATAACGTATACTTTCAAAAAATCACTTTAAAAATCATTTTAAAATTCCAAAATTGGTCCAATGATGCTACATACCAAATAGTCAATCATAATTTTACCCGAAATTTTCACTAACTCCAAACGACTCCAATCCAATTCCATAGCGTAGTACTCGTCCCTGCGATTCCAACGCAACTGGTTTCGCGCGTTTTTGACCTCGTATGAAAAAGATATGATATTTACAAGTTACACGAATTTTTTTACATAATAAATATACAGCATTTTATTTAATTTTAAACCTAAGTAGATCATCACCGTAGGATCTCCACCCCTCAACATCAGGCCGTCCCCTGCATTATCTTCCCCAACGCAACCCCCAGGCCGAACAAACCCATATAGCTCCAACTAGGGTTTGATTTCGAGCCAAATACGACGATCTTGAACACGATCAGATACCACCATTTTGAAGAGCATCTTGAACTCCACCACCACCTTCAACCATGATGAACTCGGCCCCCTACATCATCTCGAATTGCGTGCGCAACACGCGGTTGTCGGCTCCCCCTTGCTCCCCCTCTGACGCTCCAAACACGATCATCACCGTATAGAATCAAAGCTCTCATCGAGCTCTTCGACTTTCGTGTTGAACACTTCGCGTAATTGTTGATGGATTGAGAGTAATTGAGGGGAGAAGGATATTAATTTCTGGCGTTTGAATTTATTGATGGCGGCTGTAGTTTCAAAACCCTAGGGTTGTGTTTTTACTTTGCAAATGAAGATAGAGGGGTGCTTATATAGAAAATCGCCCAATTTACTATTCATCGAAATTTTTCGAACTCCAAACGAAACGTGTCGGTTGGCGTTTCTAAGGTTTACCCCGCATTCCGGACATAATGGAACGTGTTTCGGGAGCTAATTCGGTCATCTGTGCGAGTTATGGCAATAAACGTTCGATTTAAAATTAAACCGATTAAACGATTTTCTAGGCGTTTTAGCTTGCACCGGACAAACGGTAAATCCAATTGACATGAAATTTGAAACCATACAATAATATCACATTATGGATCCAATGAAACTGGTTTCATCGAAATCCGAGACTGTTTGGAAAATGGCTATTTTAACTCGCCAAATTAATATTAAAAACAATTTCGATGCGTTTCGAACTGCCACGATCAAACGACAATTCCGATTGACACGAAAATTGAAATCCGATAACAACAAACTATTACGGATCCAATGGAACTAGTTTCGTCCAATTCTGAGACTGTTCGAAAATTGACTAATTTCACTAGTCGATTAAATATTAAAATATTCAATTTTCACAAATTAACTCTTAATTCGATTTTAAAAGTTATAAAATATCGTTCTAACTTCAATATGATAAAATAAAATTTTACAAATCATTTACAATCATATTTAGCCCCATTCTCAATTATTTCTATATTTTCACTATTAAATTATCGATTTAATTATTCAATTAAATCCAATTATTCGAAATAAAATTTATTCAACTTATAAATTTCACTTATTAATATTTAAAATTAATTAAATATACAAATTTAAATTATCAAAAATTCTGGGTCGTTACATAAATGTTGAATTTGAATTATTAATTGATTTTGGATATGGAAGAATCTGTGAAATAGTTTAAAATTTCAAATACAACGATTAGCGGATTCAGTAAATGGTAATTTTGATAATTGAAAATTAGGATAATATGTGATCTGGGGTTGATTGTGGATGGAAATGATTTTTTGAATTGGGTTAAATTCTATTTGGATTTGAATTATAATATTATACCTTTTGAATGGAATTAAAAGTCGATAAGCTAGAATTTGGAATTTATATATTAATTTAACAGTGAAATTTAATACATGGAAATGGTGTAAACAATCTAATTTTGGTTTAATATTAATCAAAATGATTTCTTATATGGATATAAATACTACGTGATTTATAAAGGAATTGATAATTTTTTAAAATTGAAGTTTCGAGTAAATTTGTTGATTTTGGAAATCGCTCGACTTAATCGACGAGTTAAAATAGCCTTCTAGGGCACAGTCCCGAAATTCGACAAAACTAGCTCCATTGGATCCGAAATAGTTTATTATTATCGAATTTCAAATTTCGTAGCGTTCGAAGTTATCGTTTGGCAATATAGGATAGAAAGGTGTTGAAATAAATGTCAAAAATTTAATATTTTAATTGGATTCCAAAAGCTATCTTCCACATACGATCGGATTAGGCCTTGAAATATATTCCATTGTGTTCGTAATAGTGGCAAAACACGATAACGTCAGGCGGCACGTCTCTATTGGAGTTCGTTCAGAAGAGCACGTTAATTTTGAAAATACTATTAAAATATAATATATACACGCCTATATATATTGTTGAAAAAATAAGCCCTTCCCATTTCCTAACCTAGTCACCGTTATATTCTTCAATGGCCAGAAATTTTCGTGCTTTCTCCCTCGATTTCTCTCGATCCCAATAATATCGTCGAAAAATTCCAACTATAAAAGCATACAAATCCTCGAGCTCTTCAAATCTAACAGGAAAGATCGTAAATTGTGGAGTGGATCAACGGCAAGGTGGCCGCATTCGTGGGTTGTTTGGTGGCATTTTCCTTGATCGTGGGATGACCGAGTACGACCGACTTCGGCCAGGGGGCATGGAGGGTTGACGCATTGACTGGCTCAAATGGATGGGTTCACGTCGAAGTAGGAGGACAGGGCGATCGTTTATAGATGGCGGCTATGGGTTTCTTTATACTGGGAATGAACGGAAGGGAAAGGAGAAAAGGGAAGAGTGGATAAGATCTGCTTATTCAAATGAACTATCGCAATTTTTTAGAATAAATAAAAAAGAAATTATTTATATATTTTACATTCAAAAACTTTAAAATTGTATATCTTTCACATGCGAGGTCCGATTGACATGAAACAAGTGGTGATGGAATCATGGCGACGAGCACTATGCGCTGGAATAGATTTGGAGTCGATCGGAGCTAGCTAAAATTTGAGGTGTTCGATTTAACCACAAATTGGGATGTTTGGCAAATATAAAACTCAAGGTGAGTTAATCTCGCTCAATTTTGGACTGATGGTGTTAATTTTAAATAGTTAAAATTAGTTAATGATTGATTGGTTGAATTGATATATTTTTATAACATGAATGTGATATTTTATATAGTAGCATATATATATTGGAGTGATTGACATTCCCGCATATGTATAGTGGATGAGACCCTATGTGCCCCGCATAATAGCGGATGACCCTGTATACCGCGATATTCCATCTTGAAGTGGAATTGGTATTTTTATATTGTGCTAACATTTGTAGATGCAAGAAAACAGGTTGAAGGGATCCAATTGGATTCTTCAAAAATGTTGAATTTAATTTCATATACAGTGATATATGTTTTTTCAGAATACTCTATGATGGATTATTGTATGACTTGAGTTTATTTGATGTTATGATAGTTTTAGCCTACATTTTGAGTCTTTTTAATACCAACAATATATGGCTTGAATTGGAAAAGGAAATTTAAAGGGATTTTTGAAGTAAAACATTTACATGGAATATTGGGTAAATTGATCTGATAAAATAATGGTTTTGAAAATTTGTACTTAACCAATTTGGGATATTGTAAATAGAGATTTTAGAATAAAGTATATCAAAGGAGTTTGAATGATAAATTCTTAAGTATTGCTTGTATAAATATAAAAGGGTTTTGAAGTCGAGAGAGATTTAAAAGTATTGGATTGGTTATATTGAAATCGAAAAGGGTTATATTGTTATTGAGAAACTGAGTTTGTTTTAAAGGGAGGATTTTTAATTATTAATCAGGCAACTTTAAAAGTGTTAAAAATATACGGGAAACTAGTTAATTGATTATATTAAATTGTTTAAATCATATTTAATTATTAATTAGTAACCTTATAATGATTTTTAAAGATTTATTATTATTAATACTTAAGGATTTGTCAGCATTGTTATTTTAGAGATAAATTATTGAATATTAATATGGCTTTGTATAATAACTTTTATTTAAGTATATTTGCCTAGATTAAACCTGAAAATTTATTTTAGAATTTATAAGCATTTTTTTGAGATAATTTTTAATAAAGTTGGGAAGTAAGGGTATACTCGCATGGTGTACTCGGAGGCATTGAGTGCATGCAGTTAAGTTTTGGACTTCTCTAGGATAGAGACGTAACCATTGAGCTGTGAATCCATGGTTTGATACCACAGTTGTACTTTCCATATTATTTTAAAAGGGTTTTCAAATATTTTTGAAAAGGTAATCTGTGAATATACTGAATTCGATAAGATAAGTACATAATTTTGGATAAAAAGATTTAATTTATTTAAAATTTAAATTAAATATGACTTGGAGTTTTCAGTGGAAAATAGAATATTTGGTTGAATGAATTTTTATTTGATAGTTAAATAACAGGCTATCAAATCTGGACCCAAAATATAACTTTGGAAATATCTTGGAGAAATACGGGAATTACATGGTACACTTACCGTTCGAGGTGCTATACTATGCATATAAAATTGTTTTGTTCGTCTAGGACGATGATATGGAAATCCGTCCACTAAAGGTTAAGAGATGATCTCCGATCTTATATTCTTCTATTTATTTCCTAAAGAACCGGGATTGGGTTTTCCAGAAATAGCGAACTTTGTTTCGAAGAGACCACGATCGGACAAGTTATCCGAAAACCACTTCGACCCAAGGAGTATGTTTTCGATGTGAAGACAAGAGCATGGATTCGAAGGTGGATTAGTGAAGTGCAAGGGCTAATGGCTGCTAATTGTGAGGGTGACTCCAAAATGGATGTAGTAGGAATAGTGCATTCAGCTCCGTTCGGACCCAAGAGGGACTTGTATGGATGAATGCTATTAGTACATTGTCATTGGATGACAATGAGCATTCTAAGTGAAAATTTCTTAAAAGGTAATCGTAGCCTCTAGCCTCATCAACCGGGAATAACTAAAAAGCAGGAGAGATGTAACAAGGCTATGTGGGTAGCACCAAATTAAGGTATGTTTATCACTTTTCCAGATACCGTCGGATATTTTTACTACAATTTATGGAAGGAACTCGAAAAAGGGTGGGAACACCCGAGATGATAGCATATTCGGTCTATCCAGGTTAGGGATAGTCTGGTCTTATGTAATAGGGGATCCCAGCTTGGTCCCCAGTACACTGCTTGTAGACGTGTACTATGATAGGTGGTATCCCAGTGCCTAGTCATTGTATGGAATACATTCTTCAATAAGCGCCGTACGGTTTTGATTGCGCCCAACTACGCTGAAATGTGAGATACAAGCATTTCATCTATTTCCTACTTGGTTTAGACACTATTATAGTATCATATGAATTTGATATAATGTGTTTTGGTTATCATAAGGTAAAAACCCGACGTGTTTATGTTTGACACGGTCTTAAGAGATACCTTTGATTTTCAAAGCATTTTGATAACTTTAATAAAATTCCAATTTAAATGTGTTTTATCGCGTTGGTTTTTTAGACTAACTCGGGTGTTATTTTATTTTAATGCTCTAGTTAGACCGAGTATTATAGGTTTTAGGATGCAATGGAGCTCAGAGATGAGCTTGAGACTATGACGTATTCCCATACTAGTTAATTTTATTGTAGTGTTTGTTTGAAATTATCAGCAACTGTGAGGACAGGGTGTTATAACTGTCCGGGCTGGTAATTTTTGATTTATGTACTCTAATGTGAGATATGTATATTACAGTTTTGATTTGTGTAAAGAGCTATTGATATTATATATTATTCAGTCCGCTGTGAGATTCTATTTTTGTTGAGTTTCTTCTTTCTTCTACCTACTTTCTTTTCCCACGAAAATCTATCTTTCCGGCACTAGATCGTTCCGCGTGTTATACAATGGGCGTATTTATGTCGATTTTCGAGGATCGAATGGGTAGGTCGTCACAGTTGGCATCATAGCTTAGGTTGGCGATATACCATAACTTTGGTGGGAATTACTCATCAGAGATAGAGTCAGAAGTACTCTAGAATGAGTTTGAGTGTATAAATAGCAATGAGCATGTATTTGTTAGTGAATATTAAAAAATTATATTGTCTTGGCTTATCGGATGAGCATTTCTGAATTCTGATCGGTACGGGAAGTACAACCATATCGGAAGGGGTTTCTAAACTCTTGACCAAGGTAAACCGACATAGTATCGTTTTGAAATTGGTAAATGAAATAATTTTACCCAAACTATATTTTGTTATAAATGGAATAATTTTCTAAAACTATTATTCTATATATGCTGAAATGTTTGCTTGTTAATATTATAATCAAATAAGATTATAAAATTTGAAATGGTTACATATATATAACCAAATAGAAATTGTATAAGTATGATTTATACAAAGGAGTATAATTAAAATTTGATTTAAAACTAGAACTTAAATCCTCGAAAATTCCAAAAAATGTTTTAAATTAGGTTTGGACTAAATGTTGGAATTTTTAAATCTTGAGAATTTTGGTGAAATGTTTTCCAAAGTGGCTTGTGAAGAATAATGGAGGACTATTTTGGGTTGTTTTGAATAGAAATTGTTTTAAAATGAATTTTGGTAGTAAGGAAGCACTAAACTCACATCAGTCGTTGGAAAATAACCTTGGTGGTGACGGCCGCATCATCGGTATTCATTTTCAAGCTTCTAAGTGACGAATTGCTACCGTAGTAATAGACTATGATTAATCACTTGGATTTATGTGGTAAACAAGAGAAATTCCAAAAGGAATTTATTTTGGAAAAAACCCAGATGTTTTGAAAATCCGAAATTATGATTTGATATACTAAGGTGGATATATGCATATTTATGATTTCAAAATGATTTGAAATAAAACCGGGTGGTCGAATTTTGGGATTTTCTTTTAAATGATTTATGAAGTTAGGATAAAATTAGTATTGAACTTATAATTTGGAGTTGATATAGATAAGAGAGGAAAGTGTGAATTTTGATCTTGGAATTAAACTCTAAGTTGAGTAAGATTAAGTGAATGATATATAACCTAAGATGAGTTAAATTAAATAAAATTGAAGTTGGATTTTGAATTGAATGGAATATAAAGCTGAAGTATAAAATGGTTGTGTAATTACAAGTTATTTTTATTTAATGGGATGGTTAAACTTAAGCTATTAAGTGGTGTAAATAATCCAGAGTTATGATTATAGGGTGTAAATGGACTCAAGTAAGTAAAATAGGATTTAAGTAAATAAGTCCTTGAACTTATATATTGAGAAATGAAAAGGGTAAACCTAAATGAAAATGGTTGGTATTATGGTATAGAGATGGAAATTCAAAAAATCTGAAATTTTAACTGAAGGGTAAATTAGAATGGAGTAAATTGAATATAAATATGAATTGTGAAGTGATTATATAACTATAAGTTATAAATATTGAATGTGAGAAACTTAGGTGGAAATTCAGGGAATTGTGAATAAACAAGTTGTATAACATATTAAACCGAGGAAGTGGAAAAGTACAACCAAGTTAAAAGGTTAAACAATTGATAAGAAGGGATGAATTCAATTTAAGAATAAATGAATTGGATAAGGTTAGGTACGAACTTAAGTTATAAAGCTGAATATGAACTTAAGTAGCGATATAGAATTTTTATAATAAACCCTAGAAGTAAATTTTATGAAATGGCTTATAAATAAATTAGCTTAAAATGAAATGTCCTTCACTATAAAATGAAGTGGATAAATCTATGTAAATTAAATGAAGTGAATGGAAAAGATGTAAAATAATTGGAGGTAAAGTTAACAAAAATGTAAGTGCGTGAACCTGAATTAAATTGAATGAGAATCAATTTAAAAGGAATTAAATTTGATTGCCATGGAAACTAACTTTAAGTGATTATATGTGAAATGATTCATAAATAAAATTAACATGGATTGGAATGTGTTTGATATAAAAATGAAGCGAGCAAAATTTGGTAGATAACTTGAATAGGCATCAAATTGAAAATAGAAACATTGATTTAGAGTCAACTTAAAAAAGAAAAAATTGAAGCTGATAAAATGGATTTACGTATAATGCAAGTGAATATGAATGGAATGTAAATAAATTAATTATGAATTAATTTGAAATTGAATAGAAGTGAATTTATGCGGGTAAGGCACATACAAATCAATTTGGAAAGGGTATGGGTTTGTTTGTTGTAAATATGAATTTAATGCAATAAATGTGGTTGAAAATAATTTTGAATTGAATGAAATGATATATGGATCCATGGAAGGAATTAAATTAGTATTGGAACCTTAAAATTGCTTGTAATATAGGATTGGCATGTTCGGGTTATGAAGTTTATGTGTTTAGCTAGTTAAGGGAATGAAATGTTATAAAATTTCATGATTTTGAAACTTATGTGCTTATTTTAAGTAAGTACAGGGAGCTGTTTGGGTAGATTTTGGTTGCGTAAATGCATGTTAAATAAGCCGCTCGCTTGAAAACTCTAATATGAGGTACACCAAAGCAATAAAATAAAGAAATGATAATATATTGATATACATTTATTTTCGACCGTGTGGGTCGATGTATATATTCTTATCTCTCTTGTCATATTGTAAGAGGCTCTCCGTACAAAGAAGATTCTGTCAAAAATTTAGAGCGTTAGAAAATTGTTGAAAAAAATTTGGAAAATTTTTGTTAAACAGAAAAGTTGATTTTTGAATTGTATTAGAAATCAAGGGTTTTGAGTTAGAAATGTAAGCTAATTGTTTTGGATAAAACTAAAATGGTTTAGGGAAGTGAATGGAGGATTTTAACTAAGTGGGTTTTAAAGTAAATGGGTTTAGGAGCACTTTTCCTACCTTAACAATTTTGAGGACGAAATTCTTATAAGAGGGGAGGCATGTATCGACCTGGAATTTTGGTCGTCTGTTTTTGAAAGTTTAATTTATTTTTCAATGTTGAATTTGAATTATTAAATGATTTTGAATATGGGAGAATCAGTGAAATAGTATAAAATTTCAAATATAATGAATTAATGATTCACTAAATGGTAATTTAATAATTGAAAATTGGGACAATATGAAAATCTATTGTTGATTGTGGATGGAAATGATTTCTAAAGTTGGCTTAAATGCTATTTGAATTTGAACTATAATTTTGGACTTTTTGAATGGAATTAAAATTCAATAAGTTAGAATATGGAATTTATATATTAATCTAATAGTGAAATTTAATATTTGGAAATAGTGTAAATAATCGAATTTTGGTTTAATATAAATCAAAATGATTTCTTACATGGATATAAATTCTATATGATTTATAAAGGAGTTGACAAGCTTTTAAAATGGAAGTTTCGAGTAAATTTGTTGATTTTGGAAATCACTCGATTTAATCGACGAGCTAAAATAGTCTTCCAGGACACAGTCTTGAAATTCGACGAAAGTTGTTCTATTGAATCCATAGTAGTTTATTATTATCGAATTTCAAATTTCATAGCGTTTGGAGTCACCGTTTGTTCGTACGGGATAGAAACGATTGAAATAAATATCGAAAATTTAATATTTTAATTCAATTCAAAAAGTTGTCTTCCACATAGGATCGAATTAGGCCTCGAAACTTGTTCCATTGTGTTTGAAATAATGGTAAAACATGATAAACGTCAGGCGGCATGTCTCTATTGGAGTTCGTTCGGAAAAGCACGTTAATTTTGAAAATAATATTAAAATAACATGTATATATATACACACACACACACATGCCTATATATAGTGTTGAAACTGTAAACCCTTCCCATTTCTTAACCTAGCCGCCGTTATATTATTTAATGGCTAAAAAATCATGCTTTCTCCCTCGATTTCTCTCCATCCAAGCAATATCGTCGAAAACTTCCAACTACAAAAGCATAGAGCTCCTCGAGCTCTTCAAATCCAACGACCAGGACCGCAAATGGTGGAGGGGATCAATGGCAAGGGGGCAGCGTTCATGGGTTGTTTGGTGGCGTTTTCCTTGATTATGGGGCGACCGAGTTCGATCGGACATCGACCAGGGGGCGTGGAGGATTGGCGCATTGACTGTTAGAAATGGATGGGGTTCACGGCAAAGAGGGAGGACGGGGCGATCGTTTGTAGATGGCGGCTATGGGTTTCTTTATCCTGGGAACGAACGTAGGGGGAAGGAGAAAAGGGAGGAGCAGCCAAGATGTACTTATTCAAATGAACGGCGCCGATTTTTTCGGAGTAAATAATGAAAAAATTATTTATATAAATTATATTCAAAAACTTTAAAATTGTATATCTTTCACATGCGAGGTCCGATTGACAATGAGCACTATGTGCTAGAATAGATTTGGAGTCGATGAAGCTAGCTACAAGTTTAGGTTAAATCGAAGGTGTTCGATGTAATTTAAAATTGGGACGTTTTTCGAATTTAAAACTCAAGGTGAGTTAATCTCACTCAATTTTGGACTACTCGTATTAATTTTAAGTAGTTAAAATTAATGAATAATTAATTGGTTGAATAGATATATTTTTATCAGTTGAATGTGATATTATGTATAGTATCATATATATTGGAGTGATTGATATTCCTACATATGTATAGCGGATGAGACCCTATGCCTCCCGCATAATAGCGAATGACCCTGTGTACTGCGATAATCTGTCTCGATGCGGAATTGGTATTTTTATGTTGTGCTTACAACTGTAGATGCACGAAAATACGTTGGATGGATCTATCTAGATTCCTCAAAAATGTTGAATTTAATTTCAGAGTAATATATGATGGATTATTATGTGACTTGAATTGATTTGATGCTATAGTAGTTTTAGCCTAGATTTTGGGTGTTTTTAAATACCTGTAATATATGGTTTAAATTGGAAAAGGAAATTTAAAGGGATTTTTGAAGTAAAATATTTACATGGAATTTTTGGTAAATTGGTTTTGATAAAATAATGGTTTTGAAAATTTGTACTTAACCAATTTGGGATGTTGTAAATAGATATTTTGGAATAATGTGTATAAAAGGAGTTTGAATAATAAATTCTTAAGTGGTACTAGTTTAAATATAAAAGGGTTTTAAAATCGAGAGAGATTTAAAAGTTTTGGATTGGTTATATTGGAATCGGGAAGAGTTATATATTTATCGAGAAATTGATTTTTTTAAAGACGGGATTTTTAATTGTTTACTAGGTAACTTTAAAAGTGTAAAAAATAGTAGAGAAACTAGTTATTTGATTATTTTAAACCGTTTAATGCATATTTAATTATTAACTAGTAACCTTATAATGTTTGTTAAAGATTTATTATTATTATTAGTATTTGAGAGCCGGTCAGCACTGTTGTTTTAGAGATAAATTATTAAATATTAATATGGCTATGTATAATAACTTTTATTTTACTATATTTGCTTAGATTAAACTTGAAAATTTATTTTAGAACTTATAAGAATTTTTTTGAGATAATTTGTAAATAAAGTCGGGAAGTGAGAGTATGCTTGCATCGTGTAATCGGAGGCAGTGAGTGTCTGCACTTAAGTTTTGGATTTCTCTAGGATAGAGACGTAATCATCGAGCTTTAAATCCATGGTTTGATACCACGTATTTTCCATATTATTTTAAAAGGGTTTTCAAATACTTTTGAAAAGGGTAATCTGTGAATATACTAAATTCGATTAGATAAGTACATACTTTTGGATAAAGAGATTTAATTTATTTAAAATTTAAATTAAACATGACTTGAATTTTTCAGTTGAAAATGGAATATTTGGTTGAATGATTGTTTATTTGATACTTAAATAACCGAATGTCAACCTGGACCCAAAATATAACTTTGGAGATATCTAGGAAAAATACGTGAATTATATGGTACAGTTACCGATCGAGGTGCTATACTATGCATATAAACTCCTTTCATTCTTCTAGGATGATGAAAAGGAAATCCGTCCACTTACGTTTAGGAGGTGATCTCCGATCTTATTTCGTCTATTTATTTTCTAAAGAACCAAGGTTGAGTTCACCAGAAATACCGAAAGTTGTTTCGAAGAGACCAGGATCAGACACTTTATGCGAAAACCACTTCGACCCAACGATTATGTTTTCGATATGAAGACAAGAGCATGGAGTCAAAGATGGTGCAGTGAATTGCAAGGGCTAATCGCTTCTAATCCTGAGGGTGATTTCAAAATGGATGTAGTAGGAATAGTGCCTTCGGTTTCGTTCGGACCTAGGATGGACTTGTATGGATGCATGTTATCAGTACATTGTCATTGGAGGACAACGAGCATTTTTAGTGAAAATTTCTCAAAAGGTAATTACATCCTCTAGCCTCATTACTGGGAATGACTAAAAGCATGGGAGACGCAGCAAGGCTAAGTGGGTAGCACCCAATTAAGGTATGTTTATCACCTTTCTAGATACCCTCAGATATTTCTACTATGATTTATGAAGGAGCTCCAAATAGGGTAGGAACACCCAGGGTGATAGCATATTCAGTCTATCTAGGTTAGGGATAGTCTGGTCTTGTGTAGTAAGGGATCCTGGCATGGTCCTGGGTAAAATGTTTCTAGATGTGTACTGTTATAGGTGGTACTCTAGTGCCTAGTCATTGTATAGAATCCATTCTCTAATAAGCGTCGTATGGTTTTGATTGTGCCCAACTATGCTGAAACGTGAGATGCAAACATTTCAACTATTTTCTGTTTACTTGGTTTAGACACTATTATAGTATCATACGAATTTGACATAAAGTGTTTTGGTTATCGTAAGGAAAAAACCCGTCGTGTTTATGTGTGATGCGGTCTTACGAGATACCTTTGATTTTTAGAGGAATTTGATAATTTTAATAAAATTCAAAATTGAGTATGTTTTCATACGTTGGTTTTCCAAACTGACTTGGGTGTTATTTTATTATAATGCTTGGGTCAGATCGAGTATTATAGGTTCAGGTTAGGATGCTATGGAGCTCGGGAGACGAGTTCGAGATTGATACGTATTCTCGTACTTGTTTATTCCACTGTAGTGTTTGTTTGAAATTATGAGCAATTGTGAACGACAAGGTGTTGTAACTGCCCAAGCTGGTAATTATTGATTTATGTACTCTGATGTGAGATATGTATATTACAGTTTTGATTTGTGTAAAGAGCTATTGATATTATATATTATTCAGTCCGCTGTGAGATTCTATTTTTGTCGAGTTTCTTCTTTCTTCTACCTACTTTCTTTTCCCACGATAATTTGTCTTTCCGACACTCGATCGTTAAGCATGTTATATAATAGGCGTATTTATGTCGATTTTCGAGGGTCGCAGAGGCGGGTCATCATAAAATATTCCTTGCAATTAAAAATTCCATGTTTGATTCCATACTTTTCAAGATGTCTTCTGTTCGAAATGCTTGAGTTGGATCGAAGTGGTTTTCGGATAACATATATGATCCCTGTATCTTCGAATGAACTTTTGATAATTTCAGGTAAGCTCAACCCTGATTCTTTAGGAAATAAATAGACAAAACAAGAGCAGAGTTCATCTCATAACCGTTAGTGGACGGATTTCCTTATCATTGATCCAGGAAGAATGAAACGAGATTTATACGCACAATACAACATCATTGGGGATGGTTGTGACGTATAACTCGCAGTTTCTCCTACATATTTCGAAAATTATATTTTGGTCCATGTTTTGATAACGGTTATTTAGCTATCAAATAAATAATCATTCAATATTAATTTGATTGCATATGGGATTCACTATGCTTTTATTAATTGATCGTTAATTAATGAAATCATTTCATAAAACTTGATCAAAAGATCTTTACACTACACTATTTGCAAAACCCTTACTTTTCCTTTATATTTAGGAAATATTTATACTTATCTTACGATATAGGTATATTATCCAAACATTTGGAAAATATTCTCTTTTCAAATTCCATTTGAATAAATACTTACTATAACCCAATCCACTTATATTTTATACAATTTCCTTTTTAAGAGCTCACTTCATGATTCAAAATAATTTTCCAAACTCAATTTATAAAAACACTTTTATAAGTCTACAAGTCAATTTACAAAACCTTTACAAACCTCTAAATTCATTATAAAACATTTCCTCATTTAAAACTCCTTTGATAAATCTTTTTAAAGAAAATCCCTTACAAAATATCTTTTGCAACTCATCCTTTTAAATCACTTTAACTGAACCTTTTAACTTAGTAAAACTCATTTTTATAAACAATTTATTATTTATAAATACCTTTATACAATAATAATATAACTTGAAAAAACATTTATAAACATTAAACCGTAAATGGATTAAAGAATTGAAGTTAATTCAAAATCATAATCTATACATTCAAAAAGAGCTTAGCAGTCCCATATGTACTTATTTAAGTTACCATTTAATGTCAATTTCACTCCATGTCACTTAACTTTTTATTTACGTAAGTTAGCGTATATGTAAATGCAATTCGTGCCCAAAACGGGGGATAACATCTCAATACAACTCAATCAGAATATACATGTCCAAATAACATAATAGCAGGATGGTAATTTGCCTTGCTAAGTAGATGTCCAAACAATTTGGTACATATAGAAAAATGGGAATTTATTTTACTAAACATATGTCCACACAATAAACAATTAGATTATAGTAGAACAGGGATTTATTCTGTTAACATATGTCCAAACAATCAACTTATAGTAGAATGGGGATTTATTCCGCTAACACATGTCCACAAAATCAAACCATTTACATAGCACATTCACAATTGTTTGTCTACTTGATGGTATCGACATTTGAATCTCTTGCTTGCAAATCCATCTTTGAAAAAGAAGTACATTTACAATTTGATTCTTGGAAAACAAGGATTAAAGCTTAAAACACCAGTTAAAATGATTAATTATATGCTAAACTCTTATTAAATCATAACTAATCTTTATTACATTTGAACTTAATTTAATTATAAATTAAATAAATAATTAAACCTTTATAAAATAATTTATTTATAAATTAAACACTTAATTAATCTTTTATTAATTATTAAAAAATAAGTAAAGCCTTTATTAATAATTAACTGTTCATTAATCTCAATTAATAAATTAAATAATTGTTAATTCAAACTGAAATAATAAATTAAACATTTATTACAAATAATTAATCATAATTAAGTTTTTGATTTGAACTTTAACTTAAATTAAACTTGATTAGTAATTAATTAATAATTAAACCCTTTATTTAATTAATAATTAATTAAAAATAAGTCAAATACTTAACTAGTAATTAATTAAAAATTAAATCTTAATTAATAAATAATTAATTAAAATTAACCTTAACTTTAAAAGATAATTAATTAATAATTTATCTTTACTTAATTAGAGTTAATTAACTTTGTTCAATATTTAATTAATTATTAATTATTAAAATTACTTAATTAAAAATTAAAAATTAATTAACTTTCTAAAACTCTTTTACTAAGTTTATTAAACATTTTAAAATTCTTGAAAAGTAATAAACTAAATTTTTAAAAGTTGAATTTTTTAATCGAAAGTGCATTCATAGCGACTATCGATATGGATGTCGTTTTCTTAGAATTTTCTCTTGCTTTGTTTTTTGAACCCATCCACTAAGAACTTTACTGACTCTCTGAAAACCCAAGTAGGTATTTGAAAACTAAGGCAAAGTTACTAACTTTTAATGATTTTGATTTTTAAACCAAAAATCGTATTCCATATAAGAATTCTTCATCGATAAACCAAAACAAACTGAATCTTACTTAGCAAACCAACACAAAATCATGTCCACAACATCCATTACCAAATCACATTCATGACCACAAGTAATAATTAAACTTTACCATTATTCACAAAATTAGATTCCAAATCCAAGTCTAAACATACTACATACAAGAATTCACATACATAAGCAACATAACAACATGATTTAAACCTAACATTCAACATCATTATCAAGCACATGTAATAATATAAATTTATAAAATATACCAAGTTTTAAACTTTTATTTTTAAAACCAAAATTATACACACCAAAAATCTTCGAAAACTATAAATGCTTTAGAACTTGTAAAGATTGGAAACCATAAAAATCCACTCAAAAATGGGTCACCTTCTCATTGATTTTTGATCATGACTCTCGAAATTTGGACAAGTAGTAAAAATGAAAGTTTATAAAATTCTTTTTCTATCATTTTAAGAAAATAATTACTAAATTTTGATTAGTTTTAACGAAGATATGGTCAAAAGAACGAGTGGTATTTTCAGTCTTAATAATATGGGTCCAAAAATAAGTCAGAAAAAATATAATTTTGACCCACAATATTCGAAATTTGAAAAAGAGATGTCAACAAACATTGTAGCCACTGGAATTCTATATGGTTCTAAGAAAATGAAAATCTTGATTTTGAGTAGTATGGAAGAAGTTATGATTTAATGAAGCGATAGTAAAAGTGGAGAAGTGGAGTATTGAATGTACAAGTGTTTTAGCAAGTTTTTAAAGAGATTCTAATAGAAAACTATGGTTTTTATAACTTAGGAAAATATTTGAGAAGCCATGGAAAGTGTTTTCAAGAACTTAGGAGGTTTGCAAAAGAAGGGAAAGAAAATGAGAAAGGGAATAAAAATTAGAAAAATGAGTTTATATGCTATGGCACAAATAGAATTTACCACTTTACCCTTTGTCCTTTAACCTCCACACACTTGCTTCCACCTCACCATGCCACCTCACCCTTGTCTCCTCCTTGAAAATGTTTAAATTTCCTTTATGCCCCCTCTTATGAACATATCAACATTGGTTTGGTACCATTATGTACTTTATGTTTTCATATGATGTGAATTTATATTTTTAATTTATTTTCCTAACTTATATTTTAAACTTTATATACTTCAATGTATATACATGCATACATACTGTAACGATCCTGAATTTTTATTTAATCTAAATTAATAATTAAATGAAATTTTGAACAAAAATTTATAAAATTAATTATAAATAGTGATGTGAGTTTCCCCGAGTTCAAATATATTCTATATAAATCATTTAAATTTTTAAATATTATGTATATATGTATATATGTGAATATATATATATATATATTTGGGTATATATGAGTCAATTTGAAATTTTAAAATCTTGTGTGTGTGTATATATATATTTTGATTTGAATTTAAATCTTATATTAATGGTTTGAAAAATAAATATTAAAGTATATACATTGACACAAGTACGAAATGAATAAGTGAATTGTAAATTTATTATTGATGGTTAAAATATATATAATAAATACAAGACAATAAATAGGAAGTAAATAAAATATAAGATATAACAATATAAAGTAAATATATATATATATATCTTAATCTCATATTAATAAATCAATACAAGATAATACAAATGGAGTAGGCTACAAAAGTAATAAGAGTAAAATAAAAGTAGAAGTAAATTTAAAATGCAAGAATAAGAGCAAATAAAAATATGTTATTTATCAAAATAAAGATAGTTTCTTTTATAAATTGTTTTAATTAAATAAGGAGTTGTATTTAAACAATATTAATAGTATAATATTTATACAAATGGATTTTTATAGAAAGAAATGGTTATTTCAGATTTATATATATATATATATATATATATATATATATATATATATGTATGTATGTATGTATTTTTTTTTAAAGAAAACTAGGATTTGTGAATTTAAAATGAAATAAATTACAAACAAATGTATGCATACAAACATAATTAAAATAGAAAATTATTTGTAATACAAAGTGAACTAAACAAACATATATGCAAAAGCTTGTGAAAGAAAATAAAGTAAAATAAATATCCACAAAACAAAAATAAAAGCAAACCTGAATAAATACAAGACAATATGTGATGAACTCAATGATAAAGGCAAACACAAATCAAACAGCATATCTATATAAGTGTATGCATAATGTACTTGTAAGAATTAAAATAAGATGGTTGTTACATTGAAGCATGAAGCATTTAATGCTTTCAAACCAGCCCATACCTATTGTACAAAACTGTTTCCATATATTTATATACATCCATATTAGCTGATATTCATTCAAAAACAAAACATAAACAAGCCAGAAAAAAAGAAATTCAAAAACTAAAGACTTAAAAGCTTCAGCAAGCAAAGAACTCAAGCCTGTTCAACATTATCAACTCTGTTTTTTTTTCTGGAAAAACAAGTGAGCAAACCTCTTAACTCTGATTTTTATCTGGATGTTTGGATTCGTATGAGAAGCTATGTTGTGAATATATTTGAATGTTGTGCCTGCTTTATGTGTATATAAGTGTGTGGTTGGGTTTATAATTGATGACAGGTATGAACATATCCTGTTCAAACTTACAGGCTGCAAAAAAAAAAAAAAAAAAAAAATCATTTTCTCTTGATCTAAGCATAAGTTGGATACAGGAATCAAATAAAACTTGGTTGTTTTATTATAAGCTTTAGTTTAAGATTGTATTTAAGCTAAAGCAATTTAGTATTTTCTCTGGGAATAAAAAGTTAAACAGGAAACTCAAGTTTCTGTAAAAATTCAAACACTTTACTTTACGAATTCAGTTATGAAAATGAAATCCCTATACTTTAACATGAATTTTAAAGTTACAATCATATTTTTTAGAATTGGGATCATAGAGTAATTCGGGTTTGTTTGAAAATCTTAGTTTTGAGTATTTCCGGTGATATCGAGATTGAGGGAGGTCGGGGCTCTTGGAGATGGTAGAGGGATGACCGGAGATAGAGGGAAAAATGGTGGAAGCGACGACAGGTCCCGATGGTGGCGAGGGGAGGTTGATGAAGTTCGGTGACCTAGTTTTTGCTGGGTCGAATGGAGTGACCGCCACGGCGCGTGTGGTCGACCGAGTGCAACCGGGCGTGGGTGGTTGATAGAGGGGAGATAAACGAGTTCGTGGCCGGAGTTTAGTGACTTCAGGTGGTCGGAGCACGGAGATGGGGACGATGACAGGTGTGGGAGGAAATGGTTCGCGTGTTTCCAGGTTTCGAGTTTTATCTCGATTTCGTTTTCGAGCTGTGAGATGGGATCTGACGCTTGCGTTGGGTTGTCAGGGTGGAGGTTGACTTGTAAGTGGCCAGAGGAATGGTCGGAGTTCGCCAGAGGCGATGTGCACGTGCATGAGCATTTGTGCCTGAGTGTTTGTTTGCCCGGGAAGAACGAGAATTTTCTCGCGTCGTACTCGAGTGGTTCGAGTCATTTACTCGAAGTAAATACTTATAGACTCGGGTCAGAGTTTTGTTCCAGGCTTTGATGTCTGAACTGTTTTCTGTTTTGAAATTTTAAAACCAAATACAAATTTATCAAGCAAGGTTTTAAAACTGAGTTTAAATAAAAATGTAAATATAGGTCAAGTTGAATTGAAATTAGTTTGAAGATAAATAAAGTTTTACATTTCATTTGTTTTAATAATTTGAAACAATTAAAGGTATGGAGAATTTGAATTTAAAATAGAATTGAAATTGAAAATGAAATTTAAACAAGTTGAATCTAAAAGTAAAACCTGGAACTAATCTTAAATAAGATGTTAAAATCAAATATAAGAAATTTCTTTGGAAAGGAAATTAAAGAAATTAAATAATTGATAAAGACTATTAAATAAGATTTTATTTGAAGAATTAATTGATGTGATAAATCTTAACAATAAATTTAGATTGATTAATTTCATAATAATCAATTGTAGAACTATTAAGTACGGTTACTTAATAACAATAATTGTGAAATTAAATATTCGGTGTAATTTATGGAGTTAATCAAATTATTTAAATTAAATTTCTTAAGTTAATTTATTCAGAGTAATCATTTTATAGTTTCGAAAAATTAATTGCTTAGAGAAGAAATTAATAGATAATTAATGAATGTAATTAATTAAATGATGATTTTTAAATCAGAGCATAATTATTTGTGAATAATTAAAGGATAAATTAATAATGGCAATTAAATTAAGATTAATTTAAAAATTTAAGATTAATTGATTCATTGATTCAAGAATGATTAGTTAATAATTAAGGGTTAACTAATAGATTTGAAAGAAAGATTTATTTCAACTAATCGATTGTTTCTGCACCGAGTCGCGCCGGTATAGGAACTCCCTAAGTGATGGGAAAATCCGATCGGGATTGTGAATATCCGGGTTGCAAGGACTTCTTTGTAAGTGCCTTCGGTTCTGTTCGAACCCAGAACAGACTTGTATGGATTGTATGTCTGACATTACAAATTGAGATATAAAGCCGATTTCTTTCAAATATATTTCTGTTAGTGGCGAAGAATTTATTCTTTTAGCTTAACACCCTTCTCTGAGACGTACGAGCTCAGAGGTTATATAGTTGAAGTTATCAGCAATATATTCCCAATTTGGTAATGTGACATGCTGAGTGTTGCTGAAATGATCATTGTGTTGATTATTGTGATAGGATCGTTTATTTGATCGTCTATCTTGATGATCATTGTGTTGATCATTTGTTGACCCAAAGCATGGCTTTTGTATAAAGTATGTTTTTGTGGACGTGACTTCGTCGAACCTCACACCCCGGAAATGGTCAAAACAGGAAAGATGCGGCAAGGTTATGAGGGGTAGCTCCCTTTAGGGTATGTACATTTCCTTCTGGATAGAGGTGGTATCATGGTATGGAGCCCAGATATTTAACCTATGTGGTTACTACGAATTTATTACTTTGTGGTTGTTGGTTTTCGGGATCCCGTGAGAAAGGTCGTTTACGATCGGGGAATGGCGTGCTCGTGTCAGTAGTTACCCAGTTAGGGGTAACCCGGCCTTGTGTTGGCAGAGTTCCGGTTTGGTTCTCGGGGATGTCTTTCCAGAGGCATTCTCATGTGGCAATGGGAAGTTCCTTGGCCTGACCATTTGTTGGAAATCCAATTCCCAATACGAAACTTGTACGGTATTAGTTGTAGAACCTGCCATTTACTTATGGTGGTCACCACTGTTTAGATGGTAGCTATAGTAGGCATAGTTCGAAATGTCTATGCTGGATAAGATTTATATTCTACTTTCGAAATGAATTTTTCTCCTACACTATGCACTAGTAATAATATCAAATGTTATTTTAATGCGTATCAAGCATCTTTGACTATCATAAGGAGAAATCTCCTCCGATTCTGCGTTTGCATTGTGTGTGTGTGCGGGAGGCCTTATGGTAGTCTCATTTTTCAAAAGCATTGCGAATTGACTGTGAAAATCTTTTGTTGAATGTTTTAAGAGATAAACTGTTTTTGTTGCTCACACCAGTCCCACGACTGATCCGAAGTTTATTGTTTCCTTCCTAAACTCTGGGTGCTCATTATTTTCTACACGAGTAGTCTAGAGTTGGTTTTTACAGATAGTTAGATATAGTGGATTATCTGGAGTTGGTTCAATCTTTGGACCGCACCAGTCTTGCTGAGCTTGGTGATATGTTATTGGGAGTTCGAGCTTCTGCTAGATTGATTCTTGGAAATGGAGTTGCAGTTATCTTTGGAGTTCTTCCTTGAAGACTATCTTAGAGTTATTTGTTTCGCTGCTAGATGTTATCTATCGTTTTCTTTCCGCTGCTATTTTATTGTATCATATCTCTAATGTATATTGATATCTATTGGATCATCTGTTGTATCAGATATTGTATCAAAGCTGTATATCAATGTATTATTCTTTTATTCCGCTGTGTTGTTTACTTAATGATTGTTATAAGCTCCGGCGAATCGGATTTGAACGGTCGAATCTATGGCATTCGAATACGATATGAAGTATGAATGTCGATTTTTGAGCGGGCAAAATCCGAGCCGTCACACATACATTATACAAGTCTAAATTATTTAAAATTTTATATGTCTGATTAATACAAAGAGTTCAAAACATTTTCGATAACTTTCATTTGGCGAAAAGTCGAAAATTCGAAAAATGAATTCCAATCACATTTTTAATTTTTTTTCGACCTAAAATATTTTTGTAAACCAATTTTGAAAAGTATTTCACCATTATTAATTATTATTTAAAAATGTTTTATTTTTGTAACGACCGTGATTTTTGAATTACTCTTGTAATAAATATTTTAAAAATCTATAACGACCGTGATTTTTCAATTACTGTCGGAATAAATATCTTAAATAGAAATTTTTAAACTTTAAATTCGAGAAAAAAAATGATGCAAAAATCTGTTGTAAAGTCAGTAGGAAATATAACTTAGTGAAGTTGTGTTCTCATTCTTGCCTTCACATAGGTCCAACTCAAAGGAAAAATATATGAACACATTTTGGCCTTTACGTGTGAAAGCAAATATGAGCCCAATGTAAAAATTAATTGGCTTGTGCTGTCACACTAGTTTATAAAGTGAAACATTTTTGTTTGCTATGACTAGTTTAATTAAAGCAAGATTGAAATTTTTATATCACATACAAAGTTTATTATGCAAAGTGTGAACTGTTTGTACCATCATCACTTTATATGCTAGCTAAGTCCTTTTCTTCTTTTGGACACTTCTAGCATTTACTGCATATATACAATGCAAGCCAACATATCAATTTCTTCGACTTATACACAAAAATTGAAATAAAAAGTATGCTGCAAACTTTGTTTACTCATTTTTCCAGAGAATCATTTTTGGCTATCTTCATTTTTCCCAAGTAGCACTGCGTAAAGCTTCTAATGGCGGTCAAGTTTTTATCTCTTTTTGGATTCTCGGTTGCCACTTTATTCTGTAACAAAATAGAGGTGAGTTTAAAACTCACGCTTCTAATTTAAAATATTTACCTTCTACTGTATGCAAAATATTTTGTATATTTATTCTTGTGAGGAGATGGTCATTGGCGTTATTGGTTTCATCTGTGCTTTGATATAAAAAGTCAGGCCTATTTTGGTACATATCATTTGCGTAAAATTGAATTTTGGTGTTCAAGTTGTGTTACATGGAAACCAAATCCATGTCCAGGCCATTTTCATTTTTGTTAAAATGGTGCATATTGAATTTAGTTCCAAGTTATTTTGTTTTGGAAACTTTTGGTGAAAACGTGTCTGATCAATTATTATATGCGTGCATATGTCATTTTATAAGTTATATGTATGGTATTTTCATGCGTGTATAAACTTGAATTTGTCCCTGACCTTGCGTGTTTTGGAAAATTTCTTGCATGCATTCTTTATTTTATTTTTATTTTTTACATTTGACCTTGCGTCCCAGGTCATCATCAACGTGCTTTGGAAAATATTTGTGTTGCATTTCACAAATTAATGTGTGCGTGATAGTGTAGGGTGTTGGCATCACCGTGTTTCATGCAAATAAAACATACACGAAAATCATGCCCAGGCGAGCATTCAATTGTTGTCAAAAATTTGCATCTCATATCTTTTTATTTTCGTTGCACTCACGTATTACAGGGTGCATGCGTGATAATATATATATATATATATATATATATATATTCATTGTAACGACCCGCATATTTATCGATTTTATATTTAAATATTTTATTTAAATATTTCATCGTTCGTTGGATTTTAGTTCGGAAAGCTACTTTTTGCATACGGTCGAATTAGGACTTGATACCACTTCCATTGAGTTCGAAATGCCATTTGCAACCTTTTTGAGTATAAGCTTCGATATGTTTGGAGTAAGTTGATTTTTGCTACTTTTTCTATAGGGCTTTGGGTTTGGGTTCAGCTCATTTGCCCAATTCTGGTTATATCAACCCAACCCCTCTCCACTTCTCTTCATTCATTCCTCATTTCCTAACTCTCTCAAGCTTAAGAGAATAATGGGGGAAAAGATTGGAAAATAGAATTCCTAAGCCCTAGTTCCTTTGCAAACTCAAATCCTTGCTCCAAAAACAAAGAGAAGCTATTGGTAAGCATCTCCTTCTTCTTCTCCAACTCATTCTCCTTTCAATTTCAGAATTTCCTAAACCTAACTTAGGAAATATTTACTTGTAAGCTTAGATTGAAGCTTCTTGAGTTGTTATTGAAGAGGAATTGATCTTACCTTGTTTAAAAAGCTTCTCCTTCATTGATTTTGTAAAAAGGTGAGATTTTTATCTCACATCCAAGTCTATGATTATCTTTGATTGTTAGGTATGAATTCCTAAGACTTATTCATGTGCATTTGATTTTGATTAGGATTGGTTTTGTGCATATTCCAATTTTTAGTGTTTTGGGTTCAAATCTTTAAAGATCCTAACTTTGATGTTTAAACATGTTTTTAGTGATGCATCGAGGAGCCAATTGGACCGGGTAGCCGATGGGCGTAATCACCTAGCGTACTGCTCGACCGGTTGCAAACTGAGTGAGAGTTTGCACTTCTACTAAATAGGGTAGGAATTGCAGAAATTGCAGTTCGGCCGACCGAACCACCTGAGTCGGTCGACCAAAGCTGTAGCTGAGACTTTCTGGCCTATTTTCGGTCGACCGACTTAGGAAGTCCGGTCAACCGACCTACTCCTATTCCACTATTTCCCTATTTTGCCTATTTATGCTCATTTTTCTTTTCTTTTCCAGTCTTTAATCGATTCTTCTTCTCCGATTAGTTGTTATCACCTTTGTCGACTTTGATAACTTCTATTTTTGGAATTTTTGGGTATTTCCACTTTGATGGATTTGGTATCGATTTCTTTGGATCTTTATTCACGTCTTCGAATGTGAATTTTAGTGATTGATTGTTCCTACAATCATTTTTGTGATTTGTCACTTTAAAGATATAAAGGTTTTCAATACTAGTAGTAAATATCAAAATTCTTTCATCAAAACGATGTTAACACTATTTTATTACAAAGCTCGTTTCTTAAACCGTTTTCCAATCTATTAGTATATGCAAACCTTTACCTCACTCGTATGAGAAATCTAATTAAACGGCTTAGTAAAACAAGTGGTACGAAACGCTTGCGTTTGCTTCGTCGGTTAATTTTTGGACTTGTTCGATTGAATCTCTTGTGATAATTTTTCTAGTGGAGATCTACAATTTGTTCGTAAATATTTAAGTTAAGCTAGTGGTTATGAGACATGAAGCTAAACTCATATATTTACTAGCTTACTGCAATTGACCCTTCTTGATGATCGATGATGGTCGTATTATGGTTTAGACTAGCAATGTGCGATGTCTTTTTGATTCTCTTATTCTTTCTTTTCGATACTCTTATTCTTGTGATTCTCGATGGAAACCAAGACTTTATCTTTTGTACTAATGCTAATCGTATTGGCTTGGATGTCGTTCTTTTGCAAAAGAGAACGTGCCATCTCTTGTGCTTCTAAATCATTAATGCCTATTGAGACTAGATATGCCACTCATGATCTAGTGCTCGTGGCAATTGATTTCGCTTTTAAAAATTTGGCATCATTATTTTTGGGTGAGAAATTTGTTCTCTACCCTGATCATAAATCTTTGGAATATTTATTGTTAACGCTAAAATTTGAACGCTAACACCCCGGTGTATAAAGTGCAGTTGTGAAAGCACCACCCGATGATTCGGGAACAGAGTATAAGCAGAAAATCACAGAAAAAAGCGGTGAATAACAACGATTTTATAGTGGTTCGGCTCAAGGCAAGCCTACGTCCACTTTAATTCTCTTTATTGCTAAACCGATTACAACTTCACAGCAATCTTCAATTACAATTATAACAAGACAAACAACTAGAACTTTGGTAGAGAAGATTTCTTGGAATCCATGTAGATTGCGTTAGATTTTCCCTTGAAGTTAGTTGAGATGCCTTTCGAATTTGAAGTGTCGGGTGAGTTGAGAATTCAGCAGAGTAATGGTGCTTGAAATCATTGGCCAAAAAAGGTCCCTTGAATGTTGGAGGTGGTCGCGTATTTATAGGGGTTTCTGGTGTCAAGTTGTAGGTAGTGGCCGAGATAAGCTAGGTCGTAAGCCGTTGCCGAGATAAGCATAGGTCGTAGGTCGCTGCCCATCTCCTATGCACGGCCTATGGTTTAAATGGGAGGCGCATATCCTTCTGGCCCCAAATCCTAAGTCCCAAGTCGCTGCCGAGTTATCGTGACGCGCATTGAACTGTTGCACTACTTCCCCCTTCGTATCTTTAGGTCGGTCATGACTTATCATGAGCCGTAAACCGGCCACGACTCAGGAGTGGACCAACTTATTCTTAACAGCTAAGTCGGCAAACAACTTGAGTAGTTAGATCGGAAAACAAGTTAGGTCGGTAGACCTTTATAAGTCCTAGGTCGGAATCTCCTTGAACCTTAAGTCGGCATCATTTTAAGACGTTAGGTCAGAACTTTCTTTAAGGCATTAGGTCGGCATGCTTCTCAAGACCCTTAGGTCGGTATCCCTCTTAGGTCTTATGCAGTTAGGTCGGTCTTCCATGCTAAGATACTAGGTCGGCGTCCCTTCGTGTCTTGGGTCGGCATCCTTCCTTAAGTCGGCAGAGTGTTAGGTCATTTATTATCTTGGATCGGTGAGCCACGACCGAGGCGGGGTTAACATTTGCCCCTCGAAGCATGCGCCTAATGGTTAGGTCGTATGCTTCGATACTCTTTAACCCGTTCCTTTTTTAGATCGGTGGGTCGTAAACGACCTAACAGTTAGATGGCCTAAGTCGCTTCAGTCTCTACCTTAGTGAGATATAAGTCGTCCACATTCTTCTTTCTCTTTATTACTTACTCCCTTGTTCGATTCCTCCATTAAAATTTTCTCAAGCTCCTAAAGGCAATCTCATTCCAATCGATCACTGGTAATCTCTGCTATTCATCGCGTAAGTGGTCCTGCTCTCTTCTCGATCATAGATCACCGTTAGTCCATGAATTCCGCCACTCGAACTTGAACTACCTCCTTGTTCAATGCTTCATCATGAATCCTGTTACGTTTATAGTTGATGAGGCTTAGGTTGCTCGATTTTGGCTTCAGACGATAGTTGAGACGATAAAGATGGTTTACCACCCCAGGCTCAATGATTTCTGATGGCAGGGCAATGGATTTGTGACAACTTTGAGCTTTTTATTGGGCGATCCGATAGCTTGAATGAAATGAAGGCTGTTGTTGATGGAACAACTATTGGGTTAGCAGGTCGATGGAGTGTGATGTTGGTTCGGGAGCGAGTTAGTGAATTTGGGTGGCTTAGCCTTTGGCCGACCTGGCTTTTAGTGACCTTAAGTCGTGGCTGAGATAATGCTTGAAGGAAACTTGCCGATTTAAACCCTAAGGCCTAAATCGTGACCGAGTTAATACTTGGAGAAGTTCCTGCCTTCTGAATCGGAGCTTACTTTCTTATCTCTCTCTTGCGACCTAGAGGATTGGGTTGCCAAATTAAACTGCTTAGACCCTGACCCGCTACCGACCTAGCCTTATCTCGTGAAAGACTTTTAAATCGTAGCCGACTTAATACATAAGCTTTGGACGTGTTGTCATTTAGGAGCATAGACCCACTTTGGGTATTTGATTTGAACTGCCGAACTAAGTTGTCTGAACTTTGAACTGTCCCAATTTTAAACTCGCTTGAATCTCATTGTATTATTTCACAGACCGCATTAGCTTATAAGCTGCCAACCTGCTGAAAATAACAAACAAAGAAACCAAGGCGAGAATACTGCCTTTGACTGCCCACATCAAATGACAAATTAGTCGAGATGAAACAAGCAACTTAAATATATTGCATGAAATGTTTGTGAATCAATCAACTAAAGTTAAACATCAATGCAAAATATCGACAATCTGAACTGATTTGTCTGCATCAACATTATACTTGCATATTTAAGCTTAAAACAATAGTCCCTGGGTTTCATAACTAACAAATGCTTGCTAGTTTTCAGTCCAGTTATATTTGTTTATTGCTTTGTTAATTTTACACAACACCTCACACATTTTAGGAAACGTGCACCTTGATGTTTGAATATCCAGTTATTTATGTAGAATGACTTCCCATCAAGAAGAAATGGCAGCTCAAGAGGAAGAATCTTTTCCGGTAGCTCTACCTATAGAGAACCCTCTAGAGAGAACTCCAACCATTCTAACCCCGAGAGCATTTACTCAGCTGCGCACTCAATTTGGTTTTACTGAGAGTGATGTCCTGCTCCCTGGGCCAAGTGATACTGCCGACAGTCCTCCCCGTGGCTTTATTGCAATCAATCGTCAAATGTGTTTAAGCGGAGCGATCCCTCCTTTTAATGACTTTCTCCGAATTCTTCTTCTTCGGTTGTCAATCTCTCCGTCCCAACTTCATCCTAATGGTTATGCCATCTTGATGGGGTTGTGCGTTTTGTTCAGAAGCACTTTTGATCGCTTACCAAGTTTTGAAGAAATCCGTTACTTATGCTCGTTTGCAAAGAGTAGAGATCATCCTTCCCTTATAATTGTGAGGAGTGCTAGAAACCGCAAACTTATTTCCGACCTTACCAAAAGCGTTCATGGATTTCTGAACCAATTTTTCTTTGCTCGCTGCCCCCCAGGGTTTTATGCCGATTGGAGAGTAGGAAGTAAGATTACTTGTCTCCATTTTTAAACTTTCTCGAGATCCGAATTACCAATTGCTAATTTCATTCTTTGCTCTTTTCAGCACTTCCTCTTCCCTCTAGAGATCCGGTCCATAAGCAGACTTTTGATAGATTGAGTGTCGTGGCCGTAGCAGAGAGAAGCATCAAGTTTTTGTTGGGGGATGAATTATTGCACCAATACGGGCTTTTGCATACTTCTCATTCTACACATCCTCATGAAATCCCAGACTCCCCGGCAAGAGCATTGGATGCCCCAGTTTCTACAGATACATCCAAACCAAAAGGACCTGCTCCCGAGGCTTTGCTAGTGAAATGTTCCACTTCTGTTGATGTTGTGGGGCCATCTGACGAACTTGCCCCGGTTATTGAGGAAGAGGAGCCTCAGGGATCTCCCCGACGTTCACAGAAATCCGACGAAGAAGCCGAGAAAACTAGCCTTGCCAAGCAGAGCAGGGATGATACTTTCGAAGGGCTGAGCGACCTCTTTGCCACCTCGCAAGAAATCTTTAAAGATGATCCTATCACTACCGGGGTTTCTTCTTCAGTAGTCGAAGCAACTTCCATCCTGCAACAGACTCCGTCAACTCGAGAGTTGACGCTAACTATTACACCCACAACCACTCCTCAATTAAAGAGTGGTTCGTAGTTTGATGCACATAGTTTGCACATCACACACACTTAGAATTTTTTCGGCACTTTTATGTTTCTCACTTTTTGTACTTTGAAGAATTCTAAGATTTAGCTCTTTTTTTATTTCAGATCCTCTGATGGGGCGCAGCGGATCTTATTATGATGATTTCCGGCGCTACGGGAGGCGTAGCCAGTATGATTACAGGCGTTACCTTCCCTCTTACAGAGAATCTGATGAAGAGAGAGCCGCTCGAAAGGCTCAAGAAAAGAGGGCTCAAGAGGAGCGCTACGAAAGAAGAGAGAGGGAAGAGCGCCACGATTCTTCACAGAGAGGTGACGATTCCCATAAAAGAAAAACCCATGATGACAGAGAAAAAAGTCATGTGGTTGAAGATTCGAGCAAGCGAGCCCGACATGGTGAGAAGCACACCACTACAACTCTTGAAAAGGTTACTGCCCCTGCCTCGCTTGATATTCCTTCCGGCTCTCCCGCTCTCGGGAAGTCAGACATCCAAACTATAATTAGCAGACCCAAATTCCAAGTTGGACCGGGTCCTGCCACTTTGCAAAGTCGGTTTCCTCAGTGGTGTCTGAAGGGAGTAAGGTTTGACCTTGACTTGGTCCCCATTGACAAGTCTGCCATGTTACGAAACCTTGACGCCGTCAAGCTTGATATTGAGAGGATGTCGAACTGGCAGAAACTTATTGACGAGCTTCAGAGGGTTAATCGTGCAAACATAGAGGCCATGCTCACCATGGAAAATGATAAAGCCGAATGGCAAAAGGTGCTTGAGCAACATGACACCGAGATGAGAAGCATTGCTTCTTACAATGAGGAGCTTGAAGCAAAAGTTGAAGAACTGAAACACGAGCTTGCTGCTTCCTCTACTTCTTATTCTCAAAAAGAAGAAGTGCTGCTAAAACAAGTGAGAGATGCTCATGCTAGCCAAAGGGATGCCGAAGACAGGCTCGAAGTGAAGAAAAGAATTAGTGAGGGCTATGTCGCTGACATTGAAGAGCTTCGGAAGAAGAATAACTCCCAAGAGGCGGAGATCCAAATGCTTAAGCTTCAACTTTCTAAAGTTGAAATGGAGCGTGATGAGGCCGTTGCCGGCAAAATTGCAGCTGAAGAATCTCACGAGGCAACGAGGGCCAATATCAGCTCAACATTATTTGATTTCTATCTGCATAGCATCTTGGGGCGCGGTAGCCTCGCCTTTCTAGGCCCCAAATATGAAATTACACTAGCTGAAGTTTGGGAGGCAGCACTCGATATGCTCGGTGGTAAAGGTGCTGGCTATGCTGAGTCAGAGGCAGGGGAATATTCAGGAAAAATCACCTCAACTGCTCCAATTCAACCTTCTCCTTCAGCCGAAATTGACATTATCGGTTCTAGTTCTCATTCCCCATCTCCTACTAAAGTTACCACTGATATTACAAGCATACAAGGTGGAGATGAGGGCGGCGAGAGTGCCGAGGCACAGGCTTACGAAGTTGACGTCAGGGAACCGACTTCTCCAGATAACCCTACTGACAATCTTGCCCAAGTAGACTGCTCATCTGTTTCTTATGAACTTGATGAGCTTTTTGACTACTTCTTGAATCTCAGCGAACCTTTATCTCCGCTTTTTGCTGACTTAAACTTTTTTCCTTCTGCAGAGAAAATGTCAGGCATTGTTCAGTCTTCTCCTCCTCCAATTATTCCTTCCCCGCTTCTTAAGGTCACTCCTCCTTCTGCTTCGCAACCCGGGTCACAAGAGGAGCAAATAGAAGCTCTTCACGGCTTAGATGATCCCGTTGCTTCTCAAGATCCGAAAGGAGAAGAAACTGAAGGAAGCGAGAGGACTCCAGAACCAACTGGCTCCGACGCTGAACCGTTATCCAAACTTCTTTCTCCAGGGAGTGGGTCTTCCTCCAAGAAGAGAGGAAAGCAGGGAGTTTCCCAGAAGAAGAGTAAGAAGGGATCTTTAACTGGCGAAGAAGAGACGGAAGAAAGTCTGATCGAGCCCCTTTCTCCTCCATCCCCTACCCTTACAAGCCGGCCTAAAAAGTTGGTCATTCGGCCAGGTGCGGGCTCAAAAGGTGGGCGGAAGAAGAAATGATGGCTCTGGTTCTGTGGCTTTCATATCGCTTTTTGCCTTTTTTGCACGCAATGACCGGAAATTGTGCGGGTACCGGCCCCCCGCTCTTCTTTTGTTGTGTTTTTTTTACTTTGGAACCCGTACCTGTATATAAAATAGTGTTGAATAAAATGATTCTTTTTCTTTGTACAAACTTCTGTCTATATCTGAGAATGCATTTACTATTCATTTTTGTACAAGTTTCTTTGTACGATATTGCAGTGAGCTTGTGGTATATCTTGTTCGAGCGCAATTTGACCGATGTAGTTATGCCATGCTGCCACTATACCATAAGCCCATTGTAATATTTTATTTTATGAGGGACTTGTGCTTTTATTTTTTAGAGAATAATTATTCCACATTTGGAGGAATATGATTTCATTAAAAAATAGAGCACAAATAAGTTTCTACGCTTCAACCTTCGAAGATATCACTCTTTATTTTGTGCATATACACATTTTATTGAATGAAATCTTCTATGTGGTAAAGCGGGTATTTGAAAGGTACTTCAACTTCTTTTTGAGGAGGAGAATTTTCTAGAATAAGTAATTCATCCTTCCTTTGGAAGTTAAAGTGTGCCTTTGATGAGGATTTTTTTTTTTTTTACTTTGAAAAGTTGCTCCTCTGAGGAAGACTCTTTCACGTTTCAACACCTGGAAGTTTTATTTCAATCTTGGTGAAACGTGTGCCTCCGAAGAGGTCTTTCTGCTTGACTGTGCCTCCGGGAGGAGGTCTTTTAATTTATGCCTCTGGGAAGAGGTCTTTCTGTCTTATTGTGCCTCTGGGAAGAGGTCTTTTTGTTTCTGTCCCTTGGGAGAGGCTCTCTTTTTTTTTTTTTTTTTGGATTTCAACTCTGGTGAAGTGAAACTCCGAAGAGCGGCTGTTGCACTTCAACTCCTGGCGAAATGGGCCTCCGAAGAGGGCTTTTATTTCGTTTTACATTTCACCTCCGGTGAAGTGAAACTCCGAAGAGCGGTTGTTACACTTCAACTCCTAGTGAGATGGGCCTCCGAAGACGGCTTTTATTTTGTTTTACATTTCAACTCCGGTGAAGTGAAACTCCGAAGAGCGGTTGTTACACTTCAACTCCTGGTGAAATGGGCCTCCGAAGAGGGCTTTTATTTTGTTTTACATTTCAACTCCGGTGAAGTGAAACTCCGAAGAGCGGTTGTTACACTTCAACTCCTGGTGAAATGGGCCTCCGAAGAGGGCTTCTATTTTGTTTTACATTTCAACTCCGGTGAAGTGAAACTCCGAAGAGCGGTTGTTACACTTCAACTCCTGGTGAAATGTGCCTCCGAGGATTGCCTGGAAGTTACTCTCTCATGGTTGGAGGGTCATGACTCCTCCAATCTTTTTTGGTTGAGTAGAGAACTTTCTTTTTTGTGGCATATGCCTCGTTAGAGGTCTTTATCCTCCGAAGAGTTGTGCCTCCGAAGAGGACTTGTGCCTCCGAAGAGGGCTTTAGTTGTTCCTTGTCCACTTGCTTATGCCTTTTCAGTGATCCTCTATTTTTTTTCCTTTCTTTTCAAGCTCGCACTCCCTTCTCTTACAAGTAGTTTGTTTAATCCAAAGAAGTGTACTTCATTGCTAGGCCAGTTCGCAAGAACGGACATAGGCTTCTTAATTGGATGTTTGTTTGTTCAAACTTCTCAATTTATTAGCTAGAGCTCGTTTTCGACGAAATCATTGACCGTTCAATTGAAGCACTTCTTATCTAGGATTTAAATTCGGGAATTTTGTGACTTGGAATTTGTTTGTTGAGTGATAACAAGAATCACTTGGTCTTGTAATGTGCAAGTTTTGTTTTCGTTGCCTGCAAAAATTTAAATCGACATTTTAGCAATACATTTAAGGTATTTTTCATATCGAAAATAAAGCAGACATGTAATAATAATAAGGAACACAAGATTTATAGTGGTTCGGCCAAGAATTTGGGCCTACATCCACTTTATAGTCTTTCATTATTCACTTGCATCGGTTTTACAATCGCTTTCAATTACAGGAATCATACATTCATAATTCTTTTTACAATATTTCAACAAAGCTATCAAGTAAAGTATGGACGCAAGTGATTGTTGTTCCAAGCTCTTGGAATTTGATCTCCTTCGACAGTAGTGAGTATGAATGTGCCATCAAGAATCTTCTGACCTATGACATATGGTCCTTCCCAATTTGGCCCAAACACACCTGTCGCTGTCATAATTCTTTTTAGGACTAGATCTCCAATCTCAAAGCTGCGTTGGCGAACTTTGGAATTGAAATGTCTGGCTATCTTTTGCTGATGAGATGCGATTCTGAGCTCAGCCTCTTCTCTTTTTTCATCAAGGAGATCTAGTGCCTCAAGCTGTAGTTTTTCATTCTCCGCTTGATTGAAATGGATTCTTCCATGTGAAGGGACCTCTGTTTCTACCGGAATCATTGCCTCTGATCCGTATGCCAATGAAATCGGAATATGCCCAGTCGCAGTTTTGTTGGTAGTTCTGTATGCCCATAGTGCTAGCGGTAGCTTATCGACCCAACCACCTTTTGCTCTTTCAAGTTGCTTCTTGATGGTTGACTTGATAATTTTATTTACTGCTTCCACCTGCCCGTTTGCCTGCGGATGAGCTACTGCTGAGAAGCTTTTTCGGATTTTGAATCGTTTGCAAAAATCTTGGAATTCTTCACTTTCGAACTGAGTACCATTGTCTGTAATTATTTTTTGAGGCACACCATATCTGCAAATGATACTTTTAGTCACAAAACTTATCATCTTTTTTGAGGTGATAGTAGCCAGTGGTTCAGCTTCTGCCCACTTAGTAAAATAATCTACAGCAACAATGGCATATTTAATTCCAGATTTGGCAGTTGGTAACGGTCCTACAAGGTCTATCCCCCACATTATGGACTGACCATCTATGTGAGTTCAGTGGAAGGAGCTCTAGGAATTTTGGCGAATCTTTGGCATCTGTCACATTTTTGGGAATAGTCTGCTGCATCTCGATTAATTTCTGGCCAAAAATATCCGTATCGAAGAATCTTTTTCGCTAAAGTTTGACCACCTAAATGATCACCACATTCTCCCCCATGCACCTCAGCTAGGATTATTTTGGACTCTTCCCTGGATACACATCGAAGTAACGGCATTGAGAATCCCCGTCTGTATAACTGGCCATCCTGGACTATATAGCAAGAGGCTTTTCTCAGTAGCTTCTTTCGTTCTTTTGAATTTTCCGGTAAAGAGCCATTGAGCAGATATTCTGTTATTGGAGTCATCCATGATTCTTTCTCTTGAGACACGCTCATGATCCAATCAATATCCATCTCATCAATGCTCGGAGTCGACAGGACCTCCACTGGAGTTAACCCCAGAAATTGAGCTTCGCCTGTGCTAGGGTACTTTGCGAGAGAATCTGCTTTCATGTTTTCTTCTCGAGGAATATGACTTATCATCTAATGATCGAAATCACCCAGGAGTTCCCAAGCCTTTGACAAGTAGGCGGGCAGATTTCCCCCTTTCGCTTGGAATTCCTTCTTGACTTGGCATACAATAAGCTGAGAATCACTGAAGATCTGTAATGCTTGGATGTTTAGTTCTTTAGCAATCCTTAAGCCAGCGATAAGGGCTTCGTATTCTGCTTCATTGTTTGTTGAAGGAAATTCCAATCTTAATGCATAGCATAATGATCGACCTTCAGGTGTCTCAAGTACAACTCCGGCTCCAGAACAATAGTCGTTTCTCGCGCCATCGACATATAACTTCCATTGGATTAGGGAATCGTTGATCGTTTCCTCCTCACTGTTACCCTTATCTGTGAAATCTGCGATGAAATCCGCTAAAGCTTGTCCGTTGATTGCTTTTCGGGGATGATAAGTGATGTCATATCGACTGAGTTCAATATTCCACTTTAGAAGACGACCCGAAGTCTCAGGGTGAAACAGGACTTGCTTTAAAGGTTGATCAGTGAGGACTCTGATAGGATGAGCTTGGAAATATTGTCTCAACTTCCTGGATGCAATCAGTAGGCAATAGGCGAGTTTTTCCAACTTAGAGTAATTCCTCTCTGCCCCAGTGAGTCTTTTGCTGATATAGTAAACTGGATGTTGAATCCTCTTGTCTTCTCGTATCAGCGCTGCACTTAAAGCATGAGATGACACTGCCAAGTATATAAGAAGATCCTCGCCATCGCCAGGCCTTGAAAGTATTGGAGGCGTTTCCATATGGCGAATCAATTCATCAAAGGCTTTTTGGCATTCAGGAGTCCAATCGAAGTTTTTCTTTCCTTTCTTTAGGGCGTCAAAGAATGGGATGCATTTATCTGTGGCTTTGGAAATGAACCGACTCAAGGCGGCGACTTTTCCATTGAGACTTTGCAATTCCTTCTTCGTTCTAGGAGCTTTGACTTCCTTTAAGGCGGTAATTTGAGCTGGACTAGCCTCAATGCCCCTAGCGCTCACGATGAAACCTAAAAACTTTCCGGATTCCACTCCAAATGAACATTTTAAAGGGTTGAGCTTCATTCCGTATTTTCGGAGGACTGCGAACATGTCTGCTAAGTGTTCTATGTGATCCACTGCTTTCTTAGACTTTACTAACATGTCATCGACGTAGACTTCCATAGTCTTGCCCAATTGCGGTTTGAACATAGCATTAACAAGTCTTTGGTATGTTGCCCCTGCATTCTTCAGCCCGAAGGGCATAACTCTGTAGCAGTAAAGACCAACGTCGGTGATAAAGCTCGTGTCCTCCTGATCTGGCTCATGCATCATGATCTGGTTATATCCAGAGTAGGCATCCATAAAAGATAACAATTCGTGTCCCGCTGTTCCGTCTACCAGTTGATCAGTTCTGGGTAATGGGAAGAAGTCTTTGGGGCAGGCCTTGTTTAGATCTGAAAAATCGATGCACACTCTCCATTTTCCGTTGGCTTTCTTAACCAGCACTGGATTTGAAACCCAATTCGGATAGGTAGATTCTTTGATAAAGTTATTCTCCATGAGCCGATCAACTTCTTCTTTTAACGCTGCTGACCTTTCTGGACCTTGAGTTCTCCTTTTCTGCTTCACAGGTGTAAATTTTGGATCAATATTCAGAGCGTGTACTGCAAGTTCTGGGGATATTCCGCACATATCGGCATGAGTCCAAGCAAAAACATCCAAATTTGCCTTTAAAAAAGATATTAAGATATTCTGAATTGACACATTAAGTTGTGAACCCACATTCAACACCTTGTTTGGGTCCTTTGGGTCAACAGGTACTGGTATTGTCGTTTCCACTGGTACCACTCTATTCTCCCCTGCACTGGCTTTTCTAGGATCCATCTCTTTCCGTACTCCGCTGTGCTCGCCAGTGCAGGGTCCGCCCTGTAATTGCTACAAGGCTGGTTCTTTGATGCGGACTGGGGTTGCCGCATCCTTTCCCATTTCTCTTTTCCTTTTTTCTCGTAGCTCTGTCAGATAACACTCCCGCCCAGCATTTTGATCCCCTTTTATAACTCCCACTCCATTATCTGTGGGAAATTTAATGGTAAGGCACCATGGGGCCAGAACAGCTTTGAATGCTGCGAGAGTTGGACGGCCAAAGAAAGCATTATAAGCAGAAAATTCGTCGACAGTCACAAAAGTTTGCTTGCGGACCACTTTTCTTTCTCCCTCTCCAAGTTCTACAAGCAAATCAACGGTTCCTATCGGCTGTTTTGGCTCCCCAGTGAAGCCAGCGATTTTCTGCGATGAGGCTTGCACATCAGCCATAGGGATCTTCATTTGGTCGAATGTTTTCTTGAAGAGGATATTGCAGGATGCGCCACAATTAATGAGAACTCTTATGACAATAGCTGGCCCGATACCAGCCGAGATGACTAAGGGATCCAAGGTAGGAGCTTCAATACCTGTGGAATCCCTGGCTCTGAACACAATATCATCATTGAAAGTTCTTTGTTGCTTCAGGGGCGTAGCACCTTCCAAAACAAATACATCTTCCTCGGTCGGTACATACTTCAAAGCTCGGGTATACCTTTCCATCTCACCCCAGCTCCTGCCTGTTGGGTGAGGTCCTCCCGTAATGACATTGATAACAGGCCTTCCGGATTCATGCCCTGTAGTCTTCTCACTTGTCCTGGGTTGATGAGCAGGAGCTCGTTGCCCCTGACTAGTCGAAGCGGGATTGCTGCTATTCTTTTCCACAAATTGCTGCAGCTTGTTTTCCCTTATCAATTCTTCAATCAAATTTTTCAATTGGCGGCATTCATCGGTATCATGACCGGGTTGATTATGGAAGCGGCAAAACTTTCCGCTCTGTACAGCTTTTTTCCCGGTTCTCAGAACGGGAGGTTTACGATAGTCAACAGAATCTCTAGTGGCAAGGTAAATACGCTCCGGCGTATCTGATAAAGGGGTATATTCCGATGGCTTGAAGGAACGAGGCTTCTTCAGATTTTTCTGTTTCTTGCCATCGTTATTTTCCCTTTTCTGTCCTACAGATTCATTCTTGCGTGGAGCAACAACATTATCTTCAGCTTTTTCCAATGCTGCCTTTACCGGTATCGGACGGCTTTCCAGGCGCATGAACTCATCTGCTTTCTTATAGAAATTTTCAAGGGAATTTGGTTCCTTCATGTTAAGCCATTTTCCAAATTCGCTCGACTTGTCGATGGCCCTCATCAGATAGGTCAAGATCATCTGTGGTTCTGCATTGTCTACCTCGGCCAGCGCTATATTAAAGCGATTCAAGAAAGATCTGATAGTTTCCCCTAGTATCTGTTCTAAACTTGACAACGACATGATATCTTTGGCTTTTGAAGCGTATAGTCTGAACTGCTCCTTGAATTTCCGGGTTAGGTCAGAAAACTGATCTATAGACCGAATTGGTAGCTTGGTGAACCAAAGCAGAGCTACACCTTCCAAATATACAAGAAAATATCGACACTTTATTTCATCAGAAGCTCTGGCACCTGTCATGTTTCAATCATACTTATACAAGAATTCGTTCGGATCACTTGTTCCTTTGTAAACTGGGATAGTTGGGGGGACGAACTTCCTTGGGAACTCAGCCTTTAAGATTCTTTCGTTAAACGGGGTTTTACTTGGAGCGAAACCCCATTCCTTCTCATCTTCATTCCTTTGCATGCTTTCTTTCATGATTTGTCGAACCATTTCAGAAAGATACCCCTCATCATTTCGAGCTTTAAATCCACCAACTTCAGGAAATGTCCGCTCAAAGGGGCTGGCAGCCCTCTCAGGAATGTTTCTTTCTTCATCCTCATGAATGTTGCCAGCAAAGTTCCTTTCATTACCCGTTGGTGGACGGTTTACTCCAAGCAAGTCATTCAACTTATTCAAAATTAGGGCATTTTGGACATTCTGAGCCTCCAATTGTGCACTTTGGGCATTTATCTGCTGGTTCAGCCCTAAGATTACACCATCCAACTCCGCTTTTGTAACCCCAATAGGTGGAGTGGCTTGATTAGATACTGGGGAAGCGGAGGTTCCCTCTTGAACATTTCCAGATCTAACAGATCTACTCTTTCTCCCCGGAGCCATGATTTCAGATAAGCTTCTAGTCTTCAGAGAAGTTACTTCAACAAAATTTCGTGGAGCAATGATGATAATTTGCCTGAGTTCAATTCTCAGTGAAAGCACCAAAAATGTTAACGCTAAAATTTGAACGCTAACACCCCAGTGTATAAAGTGTAGTTGTGAAAGCACCACCCGATGATTCGGGAACATAGTATAAGCAGAAAATCACAGAAAAAAGCGGTGAATAACAACGATTTTATAGTGGTTCGGCTCAAGGCAAGCCTACGTCCACTTTAATTCTCTTTATTGCTAAACCGATTACAACTATACAGCAATCTTCAATTACAATTATAACGAGACAAACAACTAGAACTTTGGTAGAGAATAATTCTTCGAATCCATGTAGATTGCGTTAGATTTTCCCTTGAAGTTAGTTGAGATGCCTTTCGAATTTGAAGTGTCAGGTGAGTTGAGAATTCAGCAGAGTATTGGCGCTTGAAATCATTGGCCAAAAAAGGTCCCTTGAATGTTGGAGGTGGTCGTGTATTTATAGGGGTTTCTGGTGTCAAGTTGTAGGTAGTGGCCGAGATAAGCTTGGTCGTAAGTCGTTGCCGAGATAAGCATAGGTCGTAGGTCGCTGCCCATCTCCTATGCACGGCCTATGGTTTAAATGGGAGGCGCATATCCTTCTGGCCCCAAATCCTAAGTCCCAAGTCGCTGCCGAGTTATCGTGACGCGCATTGAACTGTTGCAATACTTCCCCCTTCGTATCTTTAGGTCGGTCACGACTTATCATGAGCCGTAAACCGGCCACGACTCAGGAGTGGACCAACTTATTCTTAATAGCTAAGTCGGCAAACAACTTGAGTAGTTAGATCGGAAAACGCGTTAGGTCGGTAGACCTTTATAAGTCCTAGGTCGGAATCTCCTTGAACCTTAAGTCGGCATCATTTTAAGACGTTAGGTCAGTACTTTTATTAAGGCATTAGGTCGGCATGCTTCTCAAGACCCTTAGGTCGGTATCCCTCTTAGGTCTTATGCAGTTAGGTCGGTCTTCCATGCTAAGATACTAGGTCGGCATCCCTTCGTGTCTTGGGTCGGCATCCTTCCTTAAGTCGGTAGAGTGTTAGGTCGTTTATTATCTTGGATCGGTGAGCCACGGCCGAGGCGGGGTTAACATTTATTTTCTCCTAAAGAACTTAATATTGGATCGAGTTCCTTGTGTCTTATGATCTCGATATTCTTTATACTCCTGGAAAGGGAAATCGTATTGCCGATGCACTTCGTCGTAAGCAATGAGCGGTTGTTTCTATGATAATATCCGAATGGAATGACCTCGAAATTTTATCCACTTGTGAGATTCGAGATCGTGTTTCCGATTTGTGTTCGTCTCTTGTTTTATGTAGCTTTGAGGCTCACCCTTCTCTTTTAGACCGCATTATTAAAGCTCAAAAGCTAGATCCCGAATTGGCTCTTCTTGGCCAAAATTTTATGGATAAAATTGATATTGAAGGTTGAAAGACTTTGATATTGATTCTCGTGGCGGTATTCGAAAATTTGGTAGACTTATCGTGCCAAATATTAGTGATCTTCGTAAAGACATTTTAGAAAATTCTCATCGTTCTAAATTTACCATTCATCCCTATAGTAGTAAAATGTACGCGGATATGAAGTGACTTTATTATTGGGAGGAAATGAAATCTGATATTGCTAACTTTGTTAAGTGTTGCATGACTTTCCAACTCATTAAGACCGAGCATCAAAGGCCCGGTGGGTTGTTGCAACCTTTAGAAATTCCAATTTGGAAGTGGGACCAAATTTCCATGGATTTTATAGATAGCCTTCCCCGTTCTCGTTCGGGTCGTGATAACTTATGGGTGATAGTCAATAGACTTACTAAATTTGCCCATTTTATTCCCGTTCGGTCTAACCGGACCGTTCCTCTTTTGGCTAAGCTCTTTATTAAAGAAATTGTTAAATTGCATGGAGTTCCTATTTCTATTGTTAGTGATCGTGATCCATTGTTTACTAGTGGATTTTGGAAGAGTATTCAAAAAGCTTTGGGAATGAAGCTTAATTTTAGCACCGCTTATCATCCTCAGTCCGATGGACAAACCGAGCGTGTGAATCAAACTCTTGAAGATCTTCTTTGTGCATGTGTTCATGATTTTGGTGGAAGTTGGGAAGATCATATTTATCTTGTTGAGTTTTCCTATAATAATAGCTTCCAATCTAGTATTGGTATGGCACCTTTCGAGGCACTCTATGGAAGACCATACCGATCTCCTTCTTGTTAGCTTGAGGCCGGTGAGAAGCTGGTTTTAGGTCCAGATTTTATTCGTGATTCCATGGAAAAGATTGACCTTATTCGTCATAGGATGAAAGAAGCCCAAAGTAGACAAAAATCCCATGCCGATAATCGAAGAAGGAAATTAGAATTTTCTGTGGGAGATTTTGTGTTTATCGTGTTTCACCTATGAAGGGTGTTGTGCGTTTCAATCGATCGAGAAAGTTAGCACCTCGATATATTGGCCCATTTCTCATCACCGAACGCATTGGTTCCATGGCTTATCGCCTCTTATTACCGGCTCAATATTCTGCTATTCTTGACGTTTTCCACGTGTTTTAACTATGGAAATGCTTTTACGTTTCCGATTTTTATTCTTGAGCCTGGTGTTATAGTAGGAATTAAAGTTTCACCAAATTTGACTTTTTGAGCAACACTCTATTCGCATTATTTCTTCGGGGTTGAGCGCCTTAGAAATAAAGATGTTCTTTTTGTGAAAGTCCGATGGTCCTCAAATACAAAGGATTACTCTTGGGAATCTAGAGAATTCATCGAGCGATCACATTCAGACTTATTCTTTCGTGCTCTTTATGGTGAACTTCTTATTTCAAATTTTCTTTTGTGATTGTTATGCTTTTATGGTTATTACGCTTTATTTTCTTCTTAAGTATTGTGAGTACGCAATTTCTTTAAGGAGGGGAGTCTGTAACAACCCGCATATTTATCAATTTTATATTTAAATATTTTATTTAAATATTTCATCGTTCGTCGGATTTTAGTCCGGAAAGCTACTTTTTTCCTACGGTCGAATTAGGACTCGAGACCACTTCCATTGAGTTCAAAATGAAGTTCGCAACCTTTTTGAGTATAAGCTTCGATATGTTTAGAGTAAGTTTATTTTTGCTACTTTTTCTATAGGGCTTTGGGTTTGGGTTCAGCCCATTTGCCCAATTCTGGTTATATCAATCCAACCCCTCTCTACTTCTCTTCATTCATTCCTCATTTCCTAACTCTCTCAAGCTCAAGAGAATAATGGGGGAAAAGATTGGAAATTAGAATTCCTAAGCCCTAGTTCCTTTGCAAGCTCAAATCCTTGCTCCAAAATCAAAGAGAAGCTATTGGTAAGCATCTCCTTCTTCTTCTCCAACTCATTCTCCTTTCAATTTCAGAATTCCCTAAACCTAACTTAGGAAATATTTTACTTGTAAGCTTAGATTGAAGCTTCTTGAGTTTTTATTGAAGAGGAATTGATCTTAGCTTGTTTTAAAAGCTTCTCCTTCATTGATTTTGTAAAAAGGTGAGATTTTTATCTTACATCTAAGTCTATGATTATCTTTGGTTGTTAGGTATGAATTCCTAACACTTATTCATGTGCACTTGATTTTGATTTGGATTCTTTTTGTGAATATTCCACTTTTAGTGTTTTGGGTTCAAATCTTTAAAGATCCTAACTTTGATGTTTGAATATGTTTTTGGTGATGCATCGAGGAGCCAATTGGACCAGGTAGCCGATGGGCGTAATCCCCAAGCGTCCATGCTCGATCGGCTGCAAACTGAGTGAGAGTTTGCACTTCTACTAAATAGGGTAGGAATTGCAGAAATTGCAGTTCGGCCGACCGAACCCCCTGAGTCGGTCGACCGAAGCTGTAGCCGAGACTTTCTGGCCTATTTTCGGTCGACCGACTCAGGATGTCCGGTCAACCGACCGGCTCCTATTCCCATATTTCCCTGTTTTGCCTATTTACGCTCATTTTGCTTTGCTTTTCCAACTTTTAATCGATTCTTCTTCTCTGATTAGTTGTTATCACCTTCGTTGACTTTAATAACTTCTATTTTTGGAATTTTCGGGTATTTCCACATTGATGGATTTGGTATCGATTTTTTTGGATCTTTATTCACGTCTTCGAATGTGAATTTTAGTGACTGATTGTTCCTACAATCTTTTTTGTCATTTTTCACTTTAAAAATATAAAGGTTTTCAATACTAGTAGTAAATATCAAAATTCTTTCATCAAAACGATTTCAACACTATTTTATTACAAAGCTCATTTCTTAAACCGTTTTCCAATCTATTAGTATATACAAACCATTACCTCACTCGTATGGCAAATCTAATTAAACGGCTTAGTAAAACAAGTGGTATGAAATGCTTGCGCTTGCTTCGTCGGTTAATTTTTGGACTTGTTCGATTGAATCTCTTGTGATAATTTTTCTAGTGGAGATCTACAATTTGTTCGTAAATATTTAAGTTAAGCTAGTGATTATGGGGCATGAAGCTAAACTCATATATTTACTTGCTTACTGTAATTGACACTTCTTGATGATCGACGATGGTCATTTTATGGTTTAGACTAGCAATGTGTGATATCTCTTTGATTCGGTTCATCGGACGTTACGCTGTACGACGTCGTTGTTCCGTTTTATTGTGATTTGGTTCATCGGACGTTACGCTGTACGACGTCGTTGTTCCGTTTTATTGTGATTTGGTTCTTCGGATGTTACGCTGTACGACGTCGTTGTTACGTTTTATAGTGATTTGGTTCATCGTACGTTATGCTGTACGACGTCGTTGTTCCGTTTTTTTGTGTTTCTGGATCATCGGATGTTACGCTGTACGATGTCGTTGCTCTGAATTATTTAATCTCTGGATTTCGAATGGTTGATTTTTGGAATTTATGTTTCACCACCTTTTTCACTTGGCATTGATATGTATGTCATTTATTGTGGATTGGTGAATTAAATAAAGAATATGACATTCTTTTTATGCTATGAGGTTCGTGAGATATTTATATGATTTTCCTTTGTTGAATTTCTAATGTATACTTGTCAAGGCATGAATTTTTTGGTTATCATACGTTTTTATTATATCTCTTCTTATATCTCATTTTATATGATAATTATAGCTAGACTGATCCAGTTATTATTTTCTTATTAAATAATACTCTGGTCAGACTGAGATATTACAGGTGCTTCCTCTTATCTTCCTATCTGGAACCATCATCTGACTTTTGGTTAACTACTTTAGTTTAGTAGTTTTTGTCGTATACATTTGAGATTTAGACTCCTTAATTTATACATATTCTTTTGTATGACTGATTTGTGTTATGCTTATTTCTATATTTGTTTCCAAAGTATATATAGCCACCATGTGGTAACTTTAAGTTTGTGTCGGTATGTCGGATTTCCTCTCGTAATGAATTGCATGTTATTCTATCTGTCATATCGGTGCTCGCACAAAGCAATTACACGGATGGTCGCTCCTCAACGGCCTTATTCTCCGTGCTATTTGACTGCATTACACCGTAGTGTCCTTGGCTAGCGTGGGTATAGTGGTGGGGTACACAGCTTGGTATCAGAGCCAAACTTCGGAACAATGTAGAATAATGTAACAAGGATCATCGTCCTAAGTGCATCTTAGGAGTCGTGCTTTAGGATTTAATTCGAATCTTCATACTGATTCATCCTATTTTCTTTATGATTTCTTGTTTTATCTATCAAGATTACTTGATATCCATTTGGTGAATAACCTTTTTCTTCTTCTTTCTTTCTTTCTAAAGGAAGAGAAATGGTTAGACCAGGCTGTCCCAGCGCTGGTTAATCTAGTGCTACTCCCCAAGATGGAGTATTTATGTCTGCCTAGCAGCTTCTTGATCTAGTAAAGAATGCTCAAGCATCCGGTTCTAATCCGTAGCCTACTCATCCTAGATCCGGTTTTACACGCTTGTGCAGAGACTACACCGATTTGGGTGGAAGGCCATTCAAGGGATCCGAGGGTGTTATAGAAATTCAAGCTTGGCTCAAATCATGCGATCGCGTCTTTACTCGCATGAATCTTATTGACCTTCATCGAGTCCAAGTGGCTTCTAACATGCTCCAAGAAAGAGCGTTAGATTGGTATGAGCTCTTGACTTCAGAGATTATCGAGGCGGATCTTACTTGGGAGCAATTCCGGAAATGATTCGAATTAAAGTTTGTGCCGGAAGCCGAAAAAGTAACTTTAGCATGGCGTTTTATTGACCTTGTTCAAGGTGAATCTTCTGTGACAAATTACGTTGCATCATTCAAATCTCTCTCTAAGTATGGGGTCGAGTATATTAATACCCCACTGAAGAAAAATCAAAGGTTTGTCTATGGGTTGAGCAAGAACGTTAAAAAGCCTTTACTTCTAAAACTAGAACTTTCTTTTGATCAGCTTATTGATAACGCTCTTCGACTTGAAGAGGCCGATAAAGAAAGCGATGTTGAAGTTGTTGGTGCCAAACAGAACTTCAATAATAACATGAAGAGGACTACCAAATTCAAAGGCCCCACTCCTAACGAGAAAGGGAAGCAACAAACTCCGGCAGCAAAGACTCCCACCTCTAGTCGTGGACAATACTACAATTGTGGTTCCACGGACCATTATGCAAGGGAGTGCCCGAAACCTATCTTTTGTCGTTATTGCAAAAGTTCGGGTCATCTTATATCCACATGTCCTATACTCCGAAGCAAGAAAGAGGGAGAGCTGAATGTTGTTCAAGCTCCTAGTGATACTTCTCCAAGTCAAGGTATTTCTTAATCAATCCTTGATTTCATTTGTTTTGTGATTATCTTTTTCGAGTTCTTGTTGATGTGAGTTCATCTTATTATTTTATATCAAAAGAACTTGTTGATTATTTTTCTTTAAATATGTTCGGCTTGATGACTTCTTTGAGAATTGCGAATCCGGTTGGTGGATCCGCAACACTCAATCTTCTTTGTTTTGATGTCGAGATTACTTTATATGATTTTTTTTCTTTCCGAGCCAATTTGCATGTTATGTGTTACTTAGACTTCGGAATTGATTTGTGTGAAAGGATTGGCTTAACCTTTATGAAGCCCATATCCTATTTTCCGAGTGGACTATTCATCCTCGACATTCTCAATCTGTCAAACAGATTTGTATTTTTCTTTGTGATTCCGATTCCAACTTAATGGCTTCATTTTTATTCTTCAAACCCGCAGGATGAGGAAAACATTATTTTTCTCATTCGGGTAGTTTGTGGAATTTTCTGGTATTTTTGAGCTTATCTTAGGATTATCTCCTAAGCAATCTTTTGAGTGGTGTTAAGGTCTTTTTAGTTCGACCTTGCCACCGATTTTCATTTGGCGACGAGTTGCGGGAGCTAGCATTCCACTTACCGCATTCCGCACTCGTTATGATTCTTATGAATGACTTGTTATGTCATTCAGTTTGCCCAGCTTATTTCATCTATTTTATGTATCGACTATTTTACGAATATCTCGATGACTCCATTCTTGTATTTATTGATTTTGGGATGAAAATAAAATTTAAATTTTGCAAATCTTTTTCATAAGATTTATTTATAAGTATAATTCGATTTTTTTCTTAAAACATATAAAGAATATTCTTAAAAATTTTAAGAGACTTATTTATCATATAGAAGATGATTTGGTGATTGTATTGCCCATTAAGTGCTTTAAGAATTCTGGTCGATGCGCTTGATCAACGTTATCGATAGGAATTTCCTAAACGCTTTGATGAACAGTCAGACACGATATATTGACTTGTAAAAATGTAAATGTTTCTAGAAAGATTATTACATAAAGATAAATGTAATTTTGAAAGTTTTAGCTTCTCGGGAAAGAAGATTATTTAAAAGAAATTCTTTCTTTTCGATACTCTTATTCTTGTGATTCCCGATGGGAACCAAGACTTTATCTTTTGTACCAATGCTAATCGTATTGGCTTGGATGTCGTTCTCTTACAAAAGAGAACGTGCTATCTCTTGTGCTTCTAAATCATTAATGCCTATTGAGACTAGATATGCCACTCATGATCTAGTGCTCATGGCTATTGATTCCGCTTTTAAAAATTTGGCATCATTATTTTTGGGTGAGAAATTTGTTCACTACCCTGATCATAAATCTTTGGTATATTTATTTTCTCATAAGCAACTTAATATTGGATCGAATTCCTTGCATCTTATGATCTTGATATTCTTTATACTCCCGGAAAGGGAAATCGTGTTGCCGATGCACTTAGTCGTAAACAACGGGCGGTTGTTTCTATGATGATATCCGAGTGGAATGATCTCGGAATTTTATCCACTTGTGAGATTCAAGATCATGTTTCCGATTTATGTTCATCTCTTGTTTATGTAGCCTTGAGGCTCATCCCTCTCTTTTAGACCGCATTATTGAAGCTCAAAAGCTAGATCCTGAATTGGCTCTTCTTGCCAAAATTTTAGGCATAAAATTGATATTAAAGGTTAGAAAGACTTTGATATTGATTCTCATAGCGGTATTTGAAAATTTGGTAGACTTATTGTGCCAAATATTAGTGATCTTCGTAAAGACATTTTAGAAGATTCTCATCGTTCTAAATTTACCATTCATCCCGGTAGTAGTAAAATGTACGCGGATATGAAGCGACTTTATTATTGGGAGGGAATGAAATCTGATATTGCTAACTTTTTAAGTGTTGCATGACTTGCCAACTCATTAAGGCCGAGCATCAATGTCCCGGTGGGTTATTGCAACCTTTAGAAATTCCAATTTGGAAGTGGGACCAAATTTCCATGGATTTTATAGATGGCCTTCCCCGTTCTCGTTCGGGTCATGATAGCTTATAGGTGATAGTTGATAGAATTACTAAATCCGCCCATTTTATTCCCGTTTTGGTCTAACCAGACTGTTCCTCTTTTTATCAAGCTCTTTATAAAAGAAATTGTTAAATTGTATGGAGTTCCTGCTTCTATTGTTAGTGATCGTGATCCATTGTTTACTAGTGGATTTTGGAAGAGTCTTCAAAATGCTTTGGGAACGAAGCTTAATTTTAGCACCGCTTATCATCCTCAGTCCGATGGACAAACCGAGCGTGTGAATCAAACTCTTGAAGATCTTCTTCGTGCATGTGTTCGTGATTTTGGTGGAAGTTGGGAAGATCATATTTCTCTTGTTGAGTTTTCTTATAATAATAGGTTCCAATCTAGTATTGGTATGGCACCTTCGAGGCACTCTATGTAAGACCATGCCGATCTCCTTCTTGTTGGCTTGAGGCTGGTGAGAAGCTGGTTTTAGGTCCAGATTTTATTCGTGATTCCACAGAAAAGATTGACCTTATTCATCATAGGATAAAAGAAGCCCAAAGTAAACAAAAATCCTATGCCGATAATCGAAGAAGGAAATTAGAATTTTCTATGGGAGATTTTGTTTTTATTCGTGTTTCACCTATGAAGGGTGTTGTGAGTTTCAGTCGATCGGGAAAGTTAGCACCTAGATATATTGATCCATTTCCTATCGCCGAATGCATTGGTTCCGTGGCTTATCGCCTCTTATTACTGGCTCAATTATTTGTTATTCTCGACGTTTTCCACGTCTTTTAACTATGGAAATGCCTTTAGGTTTTCGATTTTTAATCTTGAACCTGGTGTTATAGTAGGAATTGAAGTTTCACCAGATTTGACTTTTTGAGCAACATTCTATTCGCATCATTTCTTCGGGGGTTGAGCGCCTTCGAAATAAAGATGTTCTTTTTGTGAAAGTCCGATGGTCCCCAAATCCTAAGGATTGCTCTTGGGAATCTAGAGAATTCATCAAGCGATCACATTCGGGCTTATTCTTTCGTGCTCTTTATGGTGAACTTCTTATTTCAAATTTTCTTTTGTGATTGTTATGCTTTTATGGTTGTTACTCTTTATTTTCTTCTTAAGTATTGCGAGGATGCAATTTATTTAAGGAGGGGAGTCTGTAACAACCCGCATATTTATCGATTTTATATTTAAATATTTTATTTAAATATTTCATCGTTCGTCGGATTTTAGTTGGGAAAACTACTTTTTGCATACGGTCGAATTAGGACTCGAGACCACTTCCATTGAGTTCAAAATGTCATTTGCAACCTTTTTTAGTATAAGCTTCGATATGTTTGGAGTAAGTTGATTTTTGCTACTTTTTCTATAGGGCTTTGGGTTTGGGTTCAGCCCATTTGCCCAATTCTGGTTATATCAATCCAACCCCTCTCCACTTCTCTTCCTTCATTCCTCATTTCCTAACTCTCTCAAGCTCAAGAGAATAATGGAGAAAAAGATTGGAAATTAGAATTCCTAAGCCCTAGTTCCTTTGCAAACTCAAATCCTTGCTCCAAAATCAAAGAGAAGCTATTGGTAAGCATCTCCTTCTTCTTCTCCAACTCATTCTCCTTTCAATTTCAGAATTTCCTAAACCTAACTTAGGAAATATTTTACTTGTAGCCTTAGATTGAAGCTTCTTGAGTTGTTATTGAAGAGTAATGTATCTTAGCTTGTTTTAAAAGCTTCTCCTTCATTGATTTTGTAAAAAGGTGAGATTTTTATCTCACATCTAAGTCTACGGTTACCCTTGATTGTTAGGAATGAATTCCTAACACTTATTCATGTGCATTTAATTTTTATTTGGATTGGTTTTGTGAATATTCTAATTTTTAGTGTTTTGGGTTCAAATCTTTAAAGATCCTAACTTTGATGTTTGAACATGTTTTTGGTGATGCATCGAGGAGCCAATTGGACCTGGTAGCTGATGGGCGTAATCCCCTAGCGTCCGTGCTCGATCGGCTGCAAACTGAGTGTGGGTTTGCACTTCTACTAAATAGGGTAGGAATTGCAGAAATTGCAGTTTGGCCGACCGAACCCCCTGAGTCGGTCGACCGAAGCTGTAGCCGAGATTTTCTGGCCTATTTTCGGTCAACCGACTCAGGAAGTCCGGTCAACCGACCTGCTCCTATTCCCTATTTCCCTGTATTGCCTATTTATGCTCATTTTGCATTGCTTTTCCAATCTTTAATCAATTCTTCTTCTCCGATTAGTTGTTATCACCTTTGTCGACTTTGATAACTTCTATTTTTGGAATTTTTGGGTATTTCCACTTTGATGGATTTGGTATCGATTTCTTTGGATCTTTATTCACGTCTTCGAATGTGAATTTTAGTGACTGATTGTTCCTACAATCTTTTTTGTGATTTGTCACTTTAAAAATATAAATGTTTTCAATACTAGTAGTAAATATCAAAATTCTTTCATCAAAACGATTTCAACACTATTTTATTACAAAGCTCGTTTCTTAAACCGTTTTCCAATCTATTAGTATGTACAAACCTTTACCTCACTCGTATGAGAAATCTAATTAAACGGCTTAGTAAAACAAGTGGTATGAAACGCTTGCGTTTGCTTCGTCGGTTAATTTTTGGACTTGTTCGATTGAATCTCTTATGATAATTTTTCTAGTGGAGATCTACAATTTGTTCGTAAATATTTAAGTTAAGCTAGTGGTTATGGGACATGAAGCTAAACTCATATATTTACTAGCGTACTGTAATTGACACTTCTTGATGATCGATGGTCATTTTATGGTTTAGACTAGCAATGTGCGATGTCTCTTTGATTCAGTTCATCAGACGTTACGCTGTACGACGTCGTTGTTCCGTTTTATTGTGATTTGGTTCATCGAACGTTATGTTGTACGATGTCATTGTTCCATTTTATTGTGATTTGGTTCATCGGACGTTACGCTGTGCGACGTCGTTGTTCTGTTTTATTGTGATTTGGTTCATCGGACGTTACGCTGTACGACGTCGTTGTTCCGTTTTATTGTGTTTCTGGATCATCGGACGTTACGTTGTACGACGTAGTTGCTTTGAATTATTTAATCTCTGGATTTCTAATGGTTGATTTCGCGAATTTATGTTGCACCACCTTTTTCAGTTGGCATTGATATGTATGTCATTTATTGTGGATTGGTGAATTAAATAAAGAATATGACATTCTTTTTATGCTATGAGGTTCGTGAGATATTTGTATGATTTTCCTTTGTTGATTTTCTAATGTATACTTGTCGACATATGACATTTTTGGTTATCATACGTTTTTATTATATCTCTTCTTATATCTCATTTTATGTGATAATTATAGCTAGACTGATCCGATTATTATTTTCTTATTAAATAATACTCGGGTCAGACTGAGATATTACAGGTGCTTCCTCTTGTCTTCCTATCTGGAACCATCATCCTACTTTTGGTTAACTAATTTATTTTAGTAGTTTTTGTTGTAAACATTTGAGATTTAGACTCCTTAGTGTATACATATTCTTTTGCCTAGCACTTGTATCTATTCTTTTGTGATATTGTGGATCTTGTTAGACCACTACTCTAATATACACTTTTATGTGTAATATTCATATCTATTTCCACCTTTGTGATATGAATTATCTGTGACTGATTTGTGTTATGCTTATTTCTATATTTGTTTCCGAAGTATATATAGCCACCGTGTAGTAATTTTGAGTTGTGTCGGTATGTCGGATTTCCTCTCGAAATGAATTGCATGTTATTCTATCTGACATATCGGTGCTCGCACAAAGAAATTACATGGATGGTCGCTCCTCAACGGCCTTATTCTCCGTGCTAGTTGACGACATTACACCGTAGTGTCCTTGGCTAGCGTGGGTATAGAGGTGGGGAGTCACAATCATCTACTTCCGTGCGTACATGATATTAATGCAAACAAAATGTTTTAAAAACTTTGTAACTCGTGCATGCTTATTTACTTGTGTGCGTACCTGGTAGTGTGAAATTTATGTGATCATGCGTGAGTTAGTAGTGTAAATTGTATTTTTTTTTACTACCTGCGTGTGTTAGCATTGTCTAGAAAATTTATGTGATCATGCGTGAGTTAGTATGTAAATTGTCTTTTTTTTTTACTACCTGCGTGTGTTAGCATTGTCCAAAAAATTTATGTGATCATGCATGAGTTAGTAGTGTAATATTTCCAGGCATCGTATTTCACGTTTGAAAATTTTAATGCAGTCCGTTATTAAATTTGCATTGAACCGGAGTTTCGTTTTGAAACGAATTTTATTGTCGTTATTTTTATAACGGAATTTTTACGCCGGTAATACATTTTTGAAGCGCGTTGTTTTGGCGATATTTTTGACAAGCAAAATTATTGTTGTTTTGACTTCAGTAACCATCAATTTTAAAGTGAATTTTCAGGCGGTTATCCCACAGCGCTGATTTGATATCCGTTTTGACGGTGTTTTGCGAATCGCAATTTCCTCGTCGAAATTGCTATAGATTGTGACAACCTGCCCTTCTATGCCCAGAAAGACGTATCGCCTTGAGGAAAGAAAGGGATGAGAAAATAGAAAGATAGAGAAGAAAGAACAACAACATCAGAATCTCACAGCGGAATGGAACAAAATATAATAGATCACATAACTATTACATAATTTTACATATATCAGAGTTATACAGTCAATACATCACATACTAAACAGTTATAAACACCTGTCTAGTTACACAAGTCAATATACAATACAGATAAACAACTCAGAGATATCAACACAGCGGAACACCATAAATATCTATCTACAACGCTGAAGCCTCCTGCTCCATTGCTCTTCCAGAATTCGTCAAATCTAACCTGAATCCCTTGGCTACCCGTAAAAATTTGGGTACCCGAGAGTTTATGAAAAACAAAAATAAACTCCGGGTCAGACATGGGTCTGGTATGAGTAACAGGTTAAAGTTGCTTAACTTTGAAAAACATTTAAAAATAAAAGGTATCACGTAAGACTCCCCACGAATAAATATGGGTAAGTTTTTACCTTACGCTAACCAAAACATTTGATAGGAAATTCTGTGATATTATAATAGGTCTAGGGTTTTCAAGTAAATAGAAAATAGCCGAAATTGTTACATGATTAAATTCCAGCTACTAGCCACAAAAGTGGGTAATACAATCAAAACCATTGGCACTTATTGGATTTTGGATTCCATACAATGGCAGGGCTACTGGGGTACCGCCAGTCACAGTACGGGGCCTAGATCACCGTACCGAGGATTACTCCCTTCATCCCCTGCAACACAAGGCCGGAACCATTCCTTACTGAACAGTCCCGAACAAGACAACCCCGACAGTTGGAGCTCACAACTGTCCACACAGCCGAATAAAAAGGGACATCTAGACAGGGGAAAATCTTGTCCTGCTTGGGCATGACCCACCTAACCTTGCTGCACCTCCCCTGTTTTAGCCATTCCCGGTTGATGAGGCTTGAGGCTGCGATTACCTTTATAGAACATATTTCTTAGAATGCTCATCGTCCACCTGATGATGTGTTGAAAGCATTCAATCCATACAAGTTCGTTCCGGGTTCGAACGAAACCGAAGGCATTATCTCGTTACACTCATTTTGGAATCACCCTCAGAGTTAACGACGATAACCCTTGCATTCTAAATCTTCATCTTCGCTTCAGATTCGCGACCTAACGTTAATTTGGAATCGATGTGGTTTTCGGACTTCCAAATGCGGAAAACCCGATCCCGGTCTCATCGAAATCCAAAACGTGTCTTTTAGGGCCAAGTTGTCTATTTAGCCTTACCAGTTAAATTCAAAATAATTCAACATACACACAGATAGATAAATCACAATATCATAATAGATAGTCAACATCAACATAAACAGATAACCAATATTATCACTTCAAACAGATAATGCATATTATCATCATATCAGATAATTCATATTATCATCATATTTAAAACAAAGCATACATAGCATCATTAATCTCATATTGAGATCTCAAACCATTCAGGGTAAACAATATCATCAATCAATATATATAAGCAATCACATCAGCTATAATTAATTTAAAATGAATTAAATTAATCACCTACATCTCTAATTAATTTAAAGTGAATTAAATTAATTACTTAACCATTCTATTGCTTATATCACTAATAATCGATTACCAATCAATTAATTTATCATCACTCAATTATTCAATTTAATTAATCATCCTTGATTAATTTACTTTTAATTATATTTAAGTAATTATTCTTTAATTATTTTCACAAATTTATTACCCTTAACTAAACACAGGAATTTACCTTGAATTTACTAACATTAATTACATTATTTCTCAATTAATTGCATTAGTAAATCAATTCATTTATTAATTATTTCCAAATAATTTATTCTAATTTACATCATAAATTATAATAATTTATGATTTCTAATTATATTTTCTATTTAAATTAATTACATTAAGTAATTAATCTTCAATTAAACCAAATTGTTAATCACCCTTGATTAACCCCATTCAGTAATTAACTACCCTTAATTACTTTATCAAATAAATAAATTACTCCATAATTTATTATCTCCAATTAACCCCTTGATTAATTATACCAAGTAATTATCTTCCAATTACTTTCACTATTAAATCATTCCTGGGTAATTACATCCAGTAATTATCATTAATTACTTCCCTAAGTAATTATACTTATTACATCATCAAATGATTATTTAAATTAATTAAACTTAATTAATTAACTTAAACAATTCATATTAAATCGAATTAATTACAATGAGTAATTAATTCCTTAATTACTTCCGTTAAGTAATTATACTTAACAATTCACAATTGCTTATCTTAAATAAATAATTTAATTAATTATTAAAATAAGCCCACTAATTTATTATTGCATAATTTTAGTTAATGACCTTCAATAACTAATTATAATCCTTTAATTACTTTTCTAAAGTAATTAACTTACATTTTAAGTTAGTCTTAATAAATTATTAATTTTTCCTCTATTAATTCATTAATTGATTACTAATCATAAATTTAAAATTAATCCAACGATTCCTTAATTACCAATTAACTTACCTTTAGCTTTCATCTTATTAAAATAAAATTAACTCTTGATTTCAGAGTTAATTAATTCTAGTCACTCATTATTCATTTAGTTAATTTGATAATTACAATTCTTAAGTTTTAAACCTTTCCCATTTAATGATCCATTTATCATTAATAAGGTATTTAATAAATTTAATTTAAATTTACTTTAAAATTCATTTTAAATTTAGATTTAAAATGAAATCAAATTTATATTAACAATTCCAAACTTCTTTTATTTTACAACTAAAATAATAGTTATCTTAAATTAGTAGATTAAAGGAATTTACACACGGTTTCATATTAAATTCAAATCTAATTTAAAAATTTACTTTATCATTCAAATTAGTTTAAAACAAATTTTAAATTAAATTAAAAAAAATCTTTATTTGTTTAAAGACTGAGATTCAAGCTACGTTTTGAATCCAATCTTATCTTGGTTTAAACTTTGTTTTAACTACACATTTTTTTATTTAAAAGCCCGGTTTTAAAAACTGAAATAAACTTACATGTTTAAAACCCCTAGCTAAAAAATACCCGAGTTAAACAATTATTTTTACGAGCAAAACACCGCATTTCTTCGAGTCCGACACTCGAATCACTCGAGTGAAACCCGAGCAACAAATCCAAACTGAGATTCATTTATTTCACTAGAATCACTCGAGTGAAATCCTTTTTAAAGCGATTTCAAATAATTTAAAATTTTAAACTTTATTTTATTTTAAAATGAGATTCAAACTTCTTTTGAAATCCAAACTTTTCTTTTGTTTAAATACCTATGTCAAACATTTATATTTCATTTTAAAACCCAGTTTAAAGAATTTAAACTTTACAGGTTTTAATACCCTGTTACAACTTCCCAGATTTCCCTCTCCCCTACTACTCCGAGTCAACAACAAGCAGGCTTCGAGTTTGCGCGCAGAAATCCCGAGTCAAATTCCTAAAACCCCGAGTACCCCTTGCTTCAACAATTTCCAGGCACCACAGTGCACGTGCACGTGTACCCTCACCGGAGCTCTCTCCGATCATCGACGATCACTCCAACGCATCACCTGACCACACAGCAACCCACAACGATCACCCAAACATTTTCTCAAGCCTCGAAATCGAAAATGAACACAAACCCAAACCTGGAAACGAAATGAGCAACCCCTCCACGAAACCTGTCATCTCGCCGTGCACGCAACCCCGTCCACCGTAAACGCTGCAAATCCGGTTACGACCATGTCCATGTCCAAGCTACTATCACCAGAAGCCCCGAGACACTCGATCGTCCATACGAGCCGTGGTGATCGATTTCCCAAGCCTAACTAAAACTAGGGTTTAAAAAGAAAAACCCCTACCGCAACTTCCACCGTGGAATTCAACACCATCTATTATTTTTCCTAGCCTCTCCTACCTTTCTTCCATCATCAGGAAGAACCCCACGCCTTCACTACCCATAGATCACCAGAAAGTCACCAATTTCCATAAAATGTTCAATCCAGCATTTCACCTTAACCCCTTTTTCTAAAAATTATAATTTTTGTTTTAAAAATCATCTTTTGATTTAAATATTCACTTTATAATACTAGAATTACATTTTTAAAGGTTTGAATTTTCAATTGAAATTAGTATACTCAGTTGTTTTATTAGTTCCAGAGACAAACAACTCAAAATTTAACTAATCTTAGATTTTAAACCTTAATCTAAATTAAATCAAACAATATTGGTTAGTTAAACAGATTTTATCATGAGCAAGGCCAAGTGGAAGGGAATAATAGTTAACCTATTGAGCCTGAGAAACATTTGCAGAGCACATCAAAAATCAGTACTTCACACATAATTATATAGGAACCTAATTATACATATGCATCACAACATATCTTTATAGATGAGTATGCAACAGAAGTTTAAATTTAAACTATTTAATTTGTTGTGTTACTCACAGCTTTGAAGATGACAGAGCCCTTCTTGTATGGACTCAGTTTTGAAGTATGAAGACATAGCCCTCCTCATAATTTTGAAAACAGTTTTGAAAACTTGAAAGTGGGATGCCAAATCTTCTTGCCTATGAAAATTTGAAAACTACATGTATGCTTGCTTTTGTTTAGTTGAGTTGTAAATGTATGATGTTTATTCTCTTGTTCCAGTTTGAAAAGAAATATAAACTTATTCTCTCTGGTTGCTATGTTGAACAAAAGTATTGCATACATATATAGAAGAGACAAGCTTTGCACAGGAAGGCATTATCTGGAACCAACCTTACTCTGGGTCAGAGATATTTTTCATATAGAGGCTGCAATGGGTTCAAACATTTCGGCAGGAATTATTTTTATACTTGTTGAATTGACACAATTGTATGCTGAGAATTTGGGAGCATTAAATGCTTTGAGTACTTTTTGTTTACTCTTTATTTAATTAGTACATGTTGAAACTCAAATATGCAGATAATCTAAGCTTCCTATATAAGATACTTACCTATTTCATACTTATCTTATTCTTGCCTGGATTGTATTTCATATCTTAAGTACTAAATGTTTCAGCATATTTGATTTCTTCCTTGTCTGGTTTGCTTATTTCATGTACTTGACCACTTTATTATGACTTGTCTGCAAATCTTGCTTTTAATTATTTCATTTTTGCTTTGTTGTCTTGCAGGCAACAAATATTACAAGCCTAGTTAGTATCTTTAATTTGTACTTACCTATATGCTTTTGTCTGGTTTATATCTTTTACTTATACCTGCATATATATGTACTAGATGTTTATTTGTACCTGCATATGTTTATTTGATGTTGATAAATTCTCTTTTACTTTGTCTTGCCTATTTAGTTCACATATTACAACATTTCAAATTTATTATTAACAATATGATCAAATCAATTAAATTGTTATTGTCAAAATTTCCGGGATATCACATTCTTCCCCCCTTAAAAGAATTTCGTCCCCGAAATTTAAAACAAAGGTAATTTAATAATTTAATTACAGATTTAATATTGAAACACAAGCATATATCAATCATATGCTAACAACCATAGCAACCAATTCATCCAATCAAACAAATCTAACTATCCAGATAAAATTCTAATTAGAATTTTCACGAGTTTCCCCAAGTATAAATATTGGGATACTCTCTCTACCAAATCCAAACAATCAATATTACTAAGCTACCGAGCTTTCACTCATCTAGATCAACAAGACAGGATATCAGACTACAGATAAGTCTGACTCAAAACTCTCTGAACTGTTGACTCTACAATCGAAGATAACTCTTATACGTACTCCCTCAGAGATACGTGAAACACTCCGAATTCCAGTTATCTAAACTGACAATTCAATCCTGAAACTAAACACTTATCCAAAATCAAATCTCCGATTATGGAGTCCAAATTTCTTCGTCTCTTATCCACAACTCTTCGGACGATCCTGGGTTGCCTACATCCTTCCTGATCAGCTCAACACTTACTGATGTTCTTAGAAACAAACTGATCTTACTTTTTCTCATATGGAAAGATAATATAGATGCATTCCAATCCGGTCTTAAGATCCTGAAAAATTCCCAGTAGAAACTCTCTAATCCAAACACTGCGAATTCCAGTTGTTTCCACTTTAAACCAGCTGCCATCATGCTTCCACTGCGCAACTCTGACTGAGCAGATGAAATGCTGATGATCATCATGAATACTAGCTGGGCAACACATCATAGAACTATGGTCCAACAAATTTACTAAAGAAACTCAGAAGTTCCTCTAAAATCCGAGCTGCTTCACCAACCCATTCTCCAAAAGTCATCTTACTACTGAGCTGAACCATTAGTACCACTCTAGAATCCAGAAGATACCAAACTCAATCTCTAGACACGGACAAATTCTAACTTCCTGAAGACATCCAGAAAAATCAGATAACTCAAAAGAAACGCAACAATCGCAAGTCACTTTTGCGATCAATCCAGCCCACTACCAAAGAAAACTATTCTCTCTTTACCAAACAGAACAGCCTATGCTTAATTAGCTAATCCATCAAAGAAACGGAACCACACTGCTGAGGCAGAAGTTAAAAACTTCCTTGCCAACACACCAATGCCAAGAAATTCCTAACCCAGAGCTCTTCGAGAAACTCGGACCTCAAACCAAACAGAAACATTCTACTGAACTCAGCCACAACACTGAAGCAGCTACACTTCCTTAACTGATTCCAAAGAAACATCTTCGGAGACTTCCACAGTCACTATGTCTCATCACACAGCTACTACATCCTGAGGTAAGATATTCGGACTTGCTCAAGCCAAGCCGACGAGTCCAAACTCTAGCTCATCCAAACTTACACTTCAAAAATGAACTCCGAACCTTAACAGGTTTCCTTCAGAGATCGATGAAATCCTTACACTATCCAAAGCTCACTCGAGACGGTATTAGGTCTACAGTCTCGACAGATACACTTCCAACCTCAAATATTTATACTCCAACCATTTGGTAGTCGTGATACACACACCACTACCCTATCTACCTTTATAACTTATATTGGATAACCCGGACAGGTAACCCAACAAATAGGTAGAAATAAATATATATATATATATATATTTATATATATTAAAATTACAAATACGCTCTCTCAAGATAGAAATCGCTCTAGAGCCTAGGTATTCACTCAACCTAGCGCTCTGATACCAACTGTGACAACCCGCCCTTCTATGCCCAGAAAGACGTATCGCCTTGAGGAAAGAAAGGGATGAGAAAATAGAAAGATAGAGAAGAAAGAACAACAACATCAGAATCTCACAGCGGAATGGAACAAAATATAATAGATCACATAACTATTACATAATTTTACATATATCAGAGTTATACAGTCAATACATCACATACTAGACAGTTATAAACACCTGTCTAGTTACACAAGTCAATATACAATACAGATAAACAACTCAGAGATATCAACACAGCGGAACACCATAAATATCTATCTACAACGCTAAAGCCTCCTGCTCCATTGCTCTTCCAGAATTCGTCAAATCTAACCTGAATCCCTTGGCTACCCGTAAAAATTTGGGTACCCGAGAGTTTATGAAAAACAAAAATAAACTCCGGGTCAGACATGGGTCTGGTATGAGTAACAGGTTAAAGTTGCTTAACTATGAAAAACATTTAAAAATAAAAGGTATCACGTAAGACTCCCCACGAATAAATATGGGTAAGTTTTTACCTTACGCTAACCAAAACATTTGATAGGAAATTCTGTGATATTATAATAGGTCTAGGGTTTTCAAGTAAATAGAAAATAGCCGAAATTGTTACATGATTAAATTCCAGCTACTAGCCACAAAAGTGGGTAATACAATCAAAACCGTTGGCACTTATTGGATTTTGGATTCCATACAATGGCAGGGCTATTGGGGTACCGCCCGTCACAGTACGGGGCCTAGATCACCATACCGAGGATGACTCCCTTCATCCCCTGCAACACAAGGCCGGAACCATTCCTTACTGAACAGTCCCGAACAAGACAACCCCGACAGTTGGAGCTCACAACTGTCCACACAGCCGAATAAAAAGGGACATCTAGACAGGGGAAAATCTTGTCCTGCTTGGGCATGACCCACCTAACCTTGCTGCACCTCCCCTGTTTTAGCCATTCCCGGTTGATGAGGCTTGAGGCTGCGATTACCTTTATAGAACATATTTCTTAGAATGCTCATCGTCCACCTGACGATGTGTTGAAAGCATTCAATCCATACAAGTTCGTTCCGGGTTCGAACGAAACCGAAGGCATTATCTCGTTACACTCATTTTGGAATCACCCTCAGAGTTAACGACGATAACCCTTGCATTCTAAATCTTCATCTTCACTTCAGATTCGCGACCTAACGTTAATTTGGAATCGATGTGGTTTTCGGACTTCCAAATGCGGAAAACCCGATCCCGGTCTCATCGAAATCCAAAACGTGTTTTTTAGGGCCAAGTTGTCTATTTAGCCTTACCAGTTAAATTCAAAATAATTCAACATACACACAGATAGATAAATCACAATATCATAGTAGATAGTCAACATCAACATAAACAGATAACCAATATTATCACTTCAAACAGATAATGCATATTATCATCATATCAGATAATTCATATTATCATCATATTTAAAACAAAGCATACATAGCATCATTAATCTCATATTGAGATCTCAAACCATTCAGGGTAAACAATATCATCAATCAATATATATAAGCAATCACATCAGCTATAATTAATTTAAAATGAATTAAATTAATCACCTACATCTCTAATTAATTTAAAGTGAATTAAATTAATTACTTAACCATTCTATTGCTTATATCACTAATAATCGATTACCAATCAATTAATTTATCATCACTCAATTATTCAATTTAATTAATCATCCTTGATTAATTTACTTTTAATTATATTTAAGTAATTATTCTTTAATTATTTTCACAAATTTATTACCCTTAACTAAACACAGGAATTTACCTTGAATTTACTAACATTAATTACATTATTTCTCAATTAATTGCATTAGTAAATCAATTCATTTATTAATTATTTCCAAATAATTTATTCTAATTTACATCATAAATTATAATAATTTATGATTTCTAATTATATTTTCTATTTAAATTAATTACATTAAGTAATTAATCTTCAATTAAACCAAATTGTTAATCACCCTTGATTAACCCCATTCAGTAATTAACTACCCTTAATTACTTTATCAAATAAATAAATTACTCCATAATTTATTATCTCCAATTAACCCCTTGATTAATTATACCAAGTAATTATCTTCCAATTACTTTCACTATTAAATCATTCCTGGGTAATTACATCCAGTAATTATCATTAATTACTTCCCTAAGTAATTATACTTATTACATCATCAAATGATTATTTAAATTAATTAAACTTAATTAATTAACTTAAACAATTCATATTAAATCGAATTAATTACAATGAGTAATTAATTCCTTAATTACTTCCGTTAAGTAATTATACTTAACAATTCACAATTGCTTATCTTAAATAAATAATTTAATTAATTATTAAAATAAGCCCACTAATTTATTATTGCATAATTTTAGTTAATGACCTTCAATAACTAATTATAATCCTTTAATTACTTTTCTAAAGTAATTAACTTACATTTTAAGTTAGTCTTAATAACTTATTAATTTTTCCTCTATTAATTCATTAATTGATTACTAATCATAAATTTAAAATTAATCCAACGATTCCTTAATTACCAATTAACTTACCTTTAGCTTTCATCTTATTAAAATAAAATTAACTCTTGATTTCAGAGTTAATTAATTCTAGTCACTCATTATTCATTTAGTTAATTTGATAATTACAATTCTTAAGTTTTAAACCTTTCCCATTTAATGATCCATTTATCATTAATAAGGTATTTAATAAATTTAATTTAAATTTACTTTAAAATTCATTTTAAATTTAGATTTAAAATGAAATCAAATTTATATTAACAATTCCAAACTTCTTTTATTTTACAACTAAAATAATAGTTATCTTAAATTAGTAGATTAAAGGAATTTACACACGGTTTCATATTAAATTCAAATCTAATTTAAAAATTTACTTTATCATTCAAATTAGTTTAAAACAAATTTTAAATTAAATTAAAAAAAATCTTTATTTGTTTAAAGACTGAGATTCAAACTACGTTTTGAATCCAATCTTATCTTGGTTTAAACTTTGTTTTAACTACACATTTTTTTATTTAAAAGCCCGGTTTTAAAAACTGAAATAAACTTACACGTTTAAAACCCCTAGCTAAAAAATACCCGAGTTAAACAATTATTTTTACGAGCAAAACACCGCATTTCTTCGAGTCCGACACTCGAATCACTCGAGTGAAACCCGAGCAACAAATCCAAACTGAGATTCATTTATTTCACTCGAATCACTCGAGTGAAATCCTTTTTAAAGCGATTTCAAATAATTTAAAATTTTAAACTTTATTTTATTTTAAAATGAGATTCAAACATCTTTTGAAATCCAAACTTTTCTTTTGTTTAAATACCTATGTCAAACATTTATATTTCATTTTAAAACCCAGTTTAAAGAATTTAAACTTTACAGGTTTTTAATACCCTGTTACAACTTCCCAGATTTCCCTCTCCCCTACTACTCCGAGTCAACAACAAGCAGGCTTCGAGTTTGCGCGCAGAAATCCCGAGTCAAATTCCTAAAACCCCGAGTACCCCTTGCTTCAACAATTTCCAGGCACCACAGTGCACGTGCACGTGTACCCTCACCGGAGCTCTCTCCGATCATCGACGATCACTCCAACGCATCACCTGACCACACAGCAACCCACAACGATCACCCAAACATTTGCTCAAGCCTCGAAATCGAAAATGAACACAAACCCAAACCTGGAAACGAAATGAGCAACCCCTCCACGAAACCTGTCATCTCGCCGTGCACGCAACCCCGTCCACCGTAAACGCTGCAAATCCGGTTACGACCATGTCCATGTCCAAGCTACTATCACCAGAAGCCCCGAGACACTCGATCGTCCATACAAGCCGTGGTGATCGATTTCCCAAGCCTAACTAAAACTAGGGTTTAAAAAGAAAAACCCCTACCGCAACTTCCACCATGGAATTCAACACCATCTATTATTTTTCCTAGCCTCTCCTACCTTTCTTCCATCATCAGGAAGAACCCCACGCCTTCACTACCCATAGATCACCAGAAAGTCACCAATTTCCATAAAATGTTCAATCCAGCATTTCACCTTAACCCCTTTTTCTAAAAATTATAATTTTTGTTTTAAAAATCATCTTTTGATTTAAATATTCACTTTATAATACTAGAATTACATTTTTAAAGGTTTGAATTTTCAATTGAAATTAGTATACTCAGTTGTTTTATTAGTTCCAGAGACAAACAACTCAAAATTTAACTAATCTTAGATTTTAAACCTTAATCTAAATTAAATCAAACAATATTGGTTAGTTAAACAGAGTTTATCATGAGCAAGGCCAAGTGGAAGGGAATAATAGTTAACCTATTGAGCCTGAGAAACATTTGTAGAGCACATCAAAAATCAGTACTTCACACATAATTATATAGGAACCTAATTATACATATGCATCACAACATATCTTTATAGATGAGTATGCAACAGAAGTTTAAATTTAAACTATTTAATTTGTTGTGTTACTCACAGCTTTGAAGATGACAGAGCCCTTCTTGTATGGACTCAGTTTTGAAGTATGAAGACATAGCCCTCCTCATAATTTTGAAAACAGTTTTGAAAACTTGAAAGTGAGATGCCAAATCTTCTTGCCTATGAAAATTTGAAAACTACATGTATGCTTGCTTTTGTTTAGTTGAGTTGTAAATGTATGATGTTTATTCTCTTGTTCCAGTTTGAAAAGAAATATAAACTTATTCTCTCTAGTTGCTATGTTGAACAAAAGTATTGCATACATATATAGAAGAGACAAGCTTTGCACAGGAAGGCATTATCTGGAACAAACATTACTCTGGGTCAGAGATATTTTTCATATAGAGGCTGCAATGGGTTCAAACATTTCGGCAGGAATTATTTTTATACTTGTTGAATTGACACAATTGTATGCTGAGAATTTGGGAGCATTAAATGCTTTGAGTACTTTTTGTTTACTCTTTATTTAATTAGTACATGTTGAAACTCAAATATGCAGATAATCTAAGCTTCCTATATAAGATACTTACCTATTTCATACTTATCTTATTCTTGCCTGGATTGTATTTCATATCTTAAGTACTAAATGTTTCAGCATATTTGATTTCTTCCTTGTCTGGTTTGCTTATTTCATGTACTTGACCACTTTATTATGACTTGTCTGCAAATCTTGCTTTTAATTATTTCATTTTTGCTTTGTTGTCTTGCAGGCAACAAATATTACAAGCCTAGTTAGTATCTTTAATTTGTACTTACCTATATGCTTTTGTCTGGTTTATATCTTTTACTTATACCTGCATATATATATACTAGATGTTTATTTGTACCTACATATGTTTATTTGATGTTGATAAATTCTCTTTTACTTTGTCTTGCCTATTTAGTTCACATATTACAACATTTCAAATTTATTATTAACAATATGATCAAATCAATTAAATTGTTATTGTCAAAATTTCTGGGATATCACATAGATGTTGCTGTTTTTATCACGTGTTTTAAAAATCATTTTAAAATAGAATTGTTTTCAAAAAAATTACAGTTTACGCTTTCAAAAGAACGAGGAAGCGATTTAAACGTTTCAGCAAAATTAAGGACTACGAACCCTTACTTTTACTGATTCGCTTAATTCCAGACTTGCCCATTTGAGAACGAAAAATGTTATTTATTTAAATACACAATTTTGCACTTCAACGAAACGATGAAGAGATTTAAACGATCTATAAAAATGCGGAATATGGAACTACACTTTTACTATTTCGGTTAATTCCGGACTCGTTAATTGAAATATTTGCTGTTTGATGATTTTGATGATTTTATTTGTCTTTCGAGCTACTATGTTGGACCTTCGGGTCATATGATGGACCTTCGGGTCAATTACCAGTACTAGACCTTCGGGTCATTTGTTGGACCTTCGAGTCATTTGTTGGGCACTAAAAATATAGAACTTGGTAGGCTTCGGCCATGTGAGATGCATGTGCGGCGTAGCTAAACCTCGCCATCTGTTGGGATCGATCCATCTTTTATGTTGATTTTCTAGTTATCTTATTTTGATTTCTAGATTTTGTGAATGCTGTTTTTCTAGTTGTCTTATTTGATTTCTAGATTTTTGGGTATTGTTGTTTCGGATTCAATTGTGAATTTGGAAATTGATTTTGATGGAATTTAGTGGGATTTCTTCATTTAATCTATGCTGATTACTATGTTGTATAGTCTCACCCGAGACTACAATTTTGTGTATAGTCTCATCCGAGATTATAAATTTGCGTATTGCTGTTTTGAATTCAATTGGGAATTTAAAAGATGATTTTGATTGTATTTAAATTGAGATTATTGATTTTGATGGAGTTTAAATTGAGATTTCTTTATTTGAACTATGTTGATTATCTATGTTGTATAATCTTAATCGAGGTTATGATTATTTGTTTAAGTGTTGATTATCATACACGTATTTCTGAAGTTCAAATTAAACCGATCCAATTATTATTTTCTTTTAAATAATACACGGGTCAGACCGAGTTATTTCAGGATAATCGCTATCTCTTATTCTGTTGCTGCTTTAGCTTTTGGGATTTCACTTCAATGTTTTTCTTGCTTCTAGGAGTTCTATTGGTTTATTGATTCTCGTCCTATGTATGTTGGTATCCATGTATATGTGTATTTGGTTCTTGTGAACTATCGATTGTTGTAGTATGTATTCCAGACTCGTCTTCCGCTATATATCTGATATTTCTGTTCTGGTGTGATTATATCTATCGGTGTTGTTGTTATTATGAGTTGTTCTGGATTTTTCTTTAGCCACCATAGTTTCATTTTAGATTTGGATTGAATATTATATCTTTGGGAGTAATTTTCACAACTCCTATCGATGTAATCAATACTCATCTAAGGCATAACGTACGAATGGTTGCTTCTAACAAGCCTTATTCTTCGCAATAGCAGACGTTCTTCCTTATAATAACCTTTTTTATTGTGAGCATAGAGGTGGGGCATCACAGCTTGGTGTTAGAGCTGAGATTTCGAACAAATTATAATAAACACGGAACAGAAGTTGAATGGAACACGTGTTACAACTATTCGAGGGTTTTATTCGTGCCTTTCTAATCTATTCCTTAGTTATTTTTAAATCTTTATCCTCTCTAACATCTTGGAGTATGTCTAGGGATAAATCCCATATCCCCGTAGTATTCCATTTGTTAAATTCCTTTTCAAACTTGAGTTGTTTTAACTGCTCCTAAGGGTTTCAATTATGGGAAGCATGATGTTGCTAAAGCTTCTGGTGATTCTTCTCATCCCAAAGGTTCTACTCCTTCTGTTTGGAAGGTTTTATTTTATTTTGTAGTCGTTCTATTAAAGTTCTTTTCGATACGGGTGAATCGTATTCATTCGCATCGAAGGAGCTTATAGATGATTATTCCTTTGGGTGTTGTTGTCTTTGTGACCCTTTGAGGATCGTAAATCCTACTGGTGGTGTGACGACCCGCCCTTCTACTACCAGAAAGACGTATCATCCTTAAGAAAGAAAGGGATAGAAAATAGAAAAGAAAGAGAAAGAAAGAACAACAACATTAGAAATCTCACAGCGGAACGGAACAAAATATAATATATCACATAAATAATACATAATTTTTACATATATCAGAGTTATACTATATCAATACATATGACAGTCATGCATGCATCTATCACTATATACATCAGAGATACAGAACACATCAACTAACACCGCGGTACTACATAAATATATATATATATATATATATATATATATATATATATATATATATATATATATATATACGTGTGGAATCTCCTGCTCCAAGCTCCTCCAGTAATCAAATCCGAGACCTATCACTTGGCTACTCATAAAAATTTGAGTACCCAAGAGTTTATGAAAACACAAAATATAAACTCCAGGTCAGACATGGGTCTGGTATGAGTAAACGGTTTAAAGTTGTTTAACTTTTAAAAAACATTTGAAAATAAAGGTATCACGTAAGACTTCCCACAAATAAATACGGGTAAGTTTTTACCTTACGCTAACCAAAACATTTCATAGGAAATCCAGTGATATTATAATAGTGTCTAGGGTTTTCAAGTAAATAGAAAATAGCCGAAATTGTTACATTCATTAAATTCCAGCTACTAGCCCCAAAAGTGGGTAATACAAATCAAAACCGTAGGGTCTCGTAGGGAATATGGATTTCCAACAATGGCAGGGCTACTGGGGTACCGCCCATCACAGTACGGGGCCTAGATCACCGTAACGAGGATCACTCCCGACCCCCTGCAACACAAGGCCGGAACCACTCCTTACTTAACAGTCCTGAACAAGATAAACCCCGCGGTTGTAGCTAGCAACCGCCCACACAGCCAAAATAAAAGGGACATCTAGACAGGGGAAATATCTTGTCCTGCTTGGGCATGACCCACCTAACCTTGCTGCATCTCCCCTGTTTTAGCCATTCCCGGTTGATGAGGCTTGAGGCTGCGATTACCTTTATAGAACATATCTTAGAATGCTCATCGTCCGCCTGACGATGTGTTGAAAGCATTCAATCCATACAAGTTCGTTCCGGGTTCGAACAAAACCGAAGGCATTATCTCGTCACACTCATTTTGGAATCACCCTCAGAGTCAACGACGATAACCCTTGCATTCTGAAAACACCATCACGACCTATCGTTTAATTTGGATCGATGTGGTTTTCGGAGAATAAAATTTGATTCTTCCGATCCCGGTCTCATCGAATCCAAACGCCATTTTAAGGGCCAAGTTGTCTATTTAACTTAACAGTTTAAATAATTTAAATCTAACAGTTGACTTAACATAGCATTTATCACAGATAAGACATATACAAGCATCATAGACATAACATAACATATCACAGAGCATCACAGAACATCATCAAATAAATATCACAAGCAGACATTCTACTAAACAATCCAAAAGCAATTGCCCTTAAATCTTATTTGTAATTAATTCAATTTTAGAATTAATTACCTGAGAGTTAACCACTTAACTCTATTTAATTAATTATTAATTAACTATCAATTACTTATTTCATTCTAGTTTGTTTAATTATTGATTTCTTTATTAATCCTTTACTTTAATTTATCATTTTAATGAACAGTCTTAACTATTTATCAAACTTAAATCCCTATTTAATTACTGCTAATTACTTACTTAACGATTTATTCTCAATTAATTTACTCTATTAATTAGCTCTTCGCTATTCATAAATTGACTTTAAGTAATTGATTCTGAATTTACCCCTTTTCTTAATTATTTACTCGTTCTCTGATTTTAAAGTGATTACTCCCAATCACTTCCCAAAATAATTAATCTATCGCTAATTACGATTTAAAAGTAAGTGTGTTCTTAATTTTTTTAAATAATTTATTTATCTTATATGTTCAACTTGATTAAGCATGTAAAAGTTTTCTTTTTAATTTTGATAATCAATTATAGTATTAACTACAAACCTTAATTATTAGTTAACTTAATACTTAATTTAAATTAGTTCCATAATTTAAATAGAAGCTAAGAATTTTGAAACATCGTGAAACGTTAATTCATAATTAAAACAGTGTTAAATTTTATCTAAATTTTGTAAAACATTTGCACTGAATACAGCAGATCAATGAACCCGAGAGTTCCCACTAAAAACCCGAGAACAACCCTATCCTCGCTCGAGTGTTCCTTTGAGTTTCCCACGCAACTACCCGAGTCACCTCTGAACAACATCTTCTTCTTCATATTTTTATTTCTTCCTTAAGTAATTAAGTTTAAAGTAAACTAAAATTAGCATCGGGCCCCTTACACTCGAACGCGAACCCGGAGTAAACCGAGCAACTACACGAGCACGACTCGGGTGAGTGATCACGCGACCGTTAAGGCCACTGCAACCGGACATCCATCACCACCGTGCACGTGCACGGTGGTTCGCCTTGCCTCCGGCGACCCACGACAGTCCCCACAAACTCCATTTCGAACCCCCAATCGAATTCAATAGCTATTTCAAATCGATGATCACGGAAACGAAAAAATACCCTTTTGGGTGAACTGTAATTGAACAGCGACAGAGGAATTGCCTCATCCTCCTAGCGCCGACCACCGTTCGAGTTGCGCTTCCTGCCACACGTCGCTCATGTCCTATTCCTTCATCCCTCCACACTTCCAACTCGGTCGTTCGTTGATGAAGAAAACATTGAGCAAAACAGACCCATCAGAAACATGCCCTAAACCCTACTTTTGATTCAAACTATCAATCTATGCATTTGAAAATTATGTTGACAATTTTCGTATGTTAAATTATCATCAAGCTTACTTCACAGGAAATTTCAATAACTAAATTTTGTTGAACAATTTTGATAAAAATCAATTTTCGGCTTCTCTTGAAATTGCGCTTCAAACTTTGATCTAAAAATTATCATTTCACCTTTAAAAATCCTAACTTTGCATGTTTGTTTAATATATGAATTTGAATTAACAATTTAAAGTCTTTTAATTTTGCACACATTGATTTCTTATTGCAAATTTGAAGTTGCAGAGTTCATGTCCTACAGTAAAGTATCAAAACAAGGTCTAGAGTTCTAATTGAAGATTAAAAATCATAGTTTTAAAATGGTTTACAAGTTAAGGTATAAATTCTTTATCTATTTTTCTTTGTTCAGGAGTCTGAAATATTGCAGATCAATTCAAAATTACAGTAACAACATTATCACAGAGTATCATATATTCAGTATATAGCAGGCATAATAGTACATGATCTAAGTATCAAGTTTTAAATTTTTAGAAAATATGTTTACACACCTAATAATCTTTGAACAGAGGGCAAGGTTGCTTGATGAAGAAAGAAAACTGTAATTGAAGTTTGAATTCCTGTAACTTTTCTTGTTTTCCTGAATTTGTTTGAACTTGAAAATATAAAGTTTTATTTATTTTCTTTTACATCTTCTCAGGTTTGTCTTCATAAGTTAAAGACTTAACTAAATGAAATAAGACATGATGAATACATATATATAACTTTCAATAGTTATGTCTTCTTGAACAAGCTTTGTTGATATAATATCTTGCTTTGTTTTTATCTGTAATAAGGTACTAAAATCTGAAATGATTCAACAATTTCGACTGGAAGATAATCTTTTTTTCAGACATAAATGTGGGCTACTAAATATGTATGTTTATTCTTATGTTAACACAAATTAAATGCTTGTTGACACAAGGATTTGTAGATAGATATTTGCAGTTTTTTTTTCTTTTGTACTAAAATGTTTTCATTTAGGCTAACATAATATTAATGTTTGCTGACATCATCATTCATGCAAAGATATTGCAATATTGTTTGTACTAAATGTAATCATATGGGTTTGCACTATAATACTTGCTGACAAACTTTGTTTTGATAGTTGCAGATTTTGGGTTTGAACATACTTATGTTAACATATACACAACATGTTTGCTGTAGGTTTTATTTGTGTTTGTACTAATGTGTATTCATATAGGTGTGCACTTATTATGTTTTATTTGATGGAAATATTTGTTTGCTTATGCATGAAAAGTTTGCAGACAAGTTAAAAGATGTTAGCTTCTTTCTTTATTTACAGATTTTCTATGTTTGCTTTACCATAGTTAATATTTTTATTTATACCATATATATATATATTATAGTTTTGTACTTATGTTCATGTAGACTTATGTTTGATATATATAAGCTTATTTTATTTTAATTATAAAAGTTGTTAGAAACATTCCTTAATCTCTTTTATTTTATTTTATTTTATTTAAAGGTTTAATCTTTCCAATATTTGATTTATAATGTATTTGCACTAATGTATTTTATATTTATATGAATATGATTGTGTTATTATACTTATTATTATTAACTGCATTCATATATCTGGTATTGCATATTATTCATACATAACTTTTAATTTAATTGAATAATACAAATTAAATTTTTGAATATTGTTAAAAGAGTCTACTTTATATTTTGAAGCTATAAATTCCTGTATAATACATATACAACTAATAATATCCAAAATATTATTTATTTCAAATGAAAATATTATATTTTATTTAAATTTGATCAAAAACTTATTATAATAATAGGGTCAAAATTTTGGGATGTCACATTCCTTCCCCCTTAAAATAATTTCGTCCCCAAAATTTAAAACAACAGTTAATTCAAAAGCTTAATATTAACAATCCAAACATACATATCATCCATACAAAATCAAACAAATCAAACAGTCTATCCTAACAAACAACACTAATTATCCGAACACGAATCCGGATAAGCTTTCCTAAAATTATCGAGGGTTTGTCTCTCGATGATCAACAATCCAAACTGGATTCCTGACCACAGTTAAATTCGACTCCACTTCCAAATTCCTGAACTACTGGTTCAACAACTAATGATGAACCATGAACAAATTTCTAAGATGGGATATACAGAATACACAATAAATCCCAAATATCTACTCTGGCAATTCAATTCTGAAATCTACAGTATTAATTCTTCCCCAATTTATTTCTTCTCTACAGAATTTCAATATCTATTTAATCAAGCTCGTACGATGTACATATATCATTCGTACGCAATATCAAATCCGATCGCTCGCTCGATCATAAAATTTCACTTCCGTACTAGTATCGTCCACCCGACTTCCTAGTATAGACACAGAACTGGTTTCTTGATAAGAAACTGTTATTCTCCTTGCATAGTCACAACTATGATAGAGAATTCCCAGAATCAATCAAAATCCAAATCCATGTTTCGTCGTCGAAAATCGAGTGAAAATTCCTAACTCGTATCGACATAACTATCTCGAAATTTCGTGCTCGAATCTGGATCAATTTGTTATGCGAATAAAATAATATACGTACATCTTACGTATTTATATTCATTGATTATTAACTATATCAATTTCTTTTATTCACATTATTCTGATTTCTATCCACTAGGAATAAATTTCTCAATATCAACTTTACTTAAGAATTTCACCCTTCATTTCTTAAGTTTAATATGAGCATTATATATATTCTTATATTATTACCCTATCACTTTAGCCTTAATCTTCTTATTTAAATCTGAATTTCCAATTTGAATTTCTAATTCCATGTGAATCCATATTTTCTTCAACTCTAAATATTTAATTTTTACTGACTATCTTCATTTATAACTGATTCCTATTATTACTTTTAAATTAGTTTCATTCATTAGTTTACTTTAAATTTTAAATTTGAAATTGTTTTGTTGCTAAAGTTTTAGTTTTAATTGTTTTTTTTATAGTTTTCAAATTTTAAAAAGTTTTGACAGAGTCTCCATTTGTTTAACATTACATATCTCCATAAGTACATATGTAAGGTTCCAATTCTCATCACAATTAATTTCAATCAATTCTCAAACCATTCCCTTTCAGTTAAAAGGAATTTACAACTTACTTACTTATATAATCCATTTAAGCAATACAAACTCATATTCAAAATCATCCTATTTTGCTTCTAACAATTCATAAAATTTTATTCCATCCCATTTACTTTCAACAGCCCACTTCCTTATGCAGTTTGACAATACTATTGTGAATAAATAATTACTTAAGTTTTATAGCAAATCTTAAATTGATTCCAACTCAATTCTCACTCGACTCCACCACAATTAATTAATTCACAATCCTTTCATTGCATTTCCTTTCATTTCAACAGGTATGATTCCAAACCATTTTATTACACTTGGTAATCAATATTTTAAATAATCATTTTACAATTTACTTAATTCATTTATTTTCTTCAAACTGTTCCACCCAATAACTTAAGTTTATCCTATTCCACCCATTTCCGTTTAAATCTTTGATTTGACTTTCTTTTAATCAAATCCCGACTATTTACTAATTTATTTATTCTTTTATCCATTCTTAAATCTTAATTTACATTAACAATTCATAAAGTCATTCAATTTATGCTTGAAGTAGATTTGTTTACAACTCACACCAATTCTATTCTAATTCAATGTAATACTTACTTGGTTTACACTTACTTATTTACATAAGAATTTTATTTCATTCAATTTTATCTATAACTCGACTGAGTTCATTTAAATTCAATTTTATTTTAACTCAGCTTCGGTTAAATTTAGCTACTTACCATTCCTTAAATTTATTTGTCAATATATGAGCTCAAAATTTATTTGTTTACTTAAAAGCTTATATTGCTCATTTGGGACATTTTATCTTATAACAACAATTTCAGATTACACACATATATAACACTTACTATCTTAAGGTATAAATTTTCACCTTACAATCACAATCATTTTTCCTTCAAATTTTATATCCAATTAAGTTCATTTTGAACTTCAATTCCATTCAACTTATCTCAGGTTAAACTCAAATATATTTCTTATTTCATCTACTTAAGTTAAATTTTAATTCCGGGATTACAATCCCCGATTTCTTCTTATTAATATCAACTTAACTTTCCAAGTTCCATAGTTGATTCATTTAAACTTCACATTATCAATTAAAACTCTTAGAATTCAAATGCCCGGTTTTCATTTCCAAAATCATTTTGAAAGGATAACTACACTTACCCACTTGGTATATCAAATCAAATTTCCAAATTCCAAATACTTATTTTCTCCAAAACAAATTTTCCCTTGAAATTTTTAAAACAACTTGTATACCCAATGAGCCCAACAATATCATGACCAACTATCCTGGTAGCAATCCATCACTTTAGAAACTCGAAAATGAATACTGATAATGTGGCCATCATCATCAGGATTATTTTCCAGCGATTGAAGTGAGTTCAATGCTTCCTTACTTCTACAAAAAAAAAATTCAAACAATTTCCATTCAATAATATTTTTCCCAAAACAATACTTCATTATTGCCTTTAAATCTTTGAAAAAACATTTCAAACATTCCCAAGATTATAAATTCCCAAATTCTTTTGTTTAAATCCATTTAAATGCCTTCAAATTTCCGGGGCTTAAATTCTGGTTTAATCAGATTTCAGTTATATTCCCTTTTTATTTAAAATCATTCTTAAATAATTTTATTTGGTTATAAACCACTCACATTTAAATTTTTATACCAATCATCCAAACATATATAATAAGTTCAGAAAAATATTTCTTTTATATCAAAATATAAATTTGGATGAAATTATTTCATTCACCCACTTGGAAAATCAATATTGTGTCGAATTGCTCTATTTTAGTGTTTAGAAACACCTTCAATACAGTTTTCGAGGCTGTGCCGACGATGGTTCATATACCACTTAATAAATCAATCAACGCAATATAAAACCATTTTATATCCACTAACAAGTACGCGCTCATATCTATTAATACACTCAAACTCATTTTAGAGTTCTACTGACTCTATTTTATGAGTAATTCCCACCAGAGCCAAGGTTATCTCCAACCCATGCTCTGATACCAACTGTGACGTCCTAGGCTTTTCAACCATCAGCAACGGCTCATGACCGGTAGGCTTTTCAACCATTCCTGCCCCGATGTGGCTCACAGTGATACCTCGGATTTGCTTTTACGGCCAGCCTCTCGACTCGCAACCAACCCCGCAAGACATTATACTATCCCCGGGGGCATGCAGGGGTAAGAGTCTCCCGTTCGCCACCTAACGCAAAGCGAGAACCCCCTATCACGTTGTAATGTAGCAAATCCAATCCCGGTCTCATCGAATCCAAATGCCATTTTAAGGGCCAAGTTGTCTATTTAACTTAACAGTTTAAATAATTTAAATCTAACAGTTGATTTAACATAGCATTTATCACAGATAAGACATATACAAGCATCATAGATATAACATAACATATCACAGAGCATCACAGAACATCATCAAATAAATATCACAAGCAGACATTCTACTCAACAATCCATAAGCAATTGCCCTTAAATCTTATTTGTAATTAATTCAATTTTAGAATTAATTACCTGAGAGTTAACCACTTAACTCTATTTAATTAATTATTAATTAACTATCAATTACTTATTTCATTCTAGTTTTCTTAATGATTGATTTCTTTATTAATCCTTTACTTTAATTAATCATTTTAATGAACAGTCTTAACTATTTATCAAACTTAAATCCCCATTTAATTATTGCTAATTACTTATTTAACCATTTATTTATTCTCAGTTAATTTACTCGATTAATTAGCTCTTCACCATTCATAAATTGACTTTATGTAATTGATTCCGAATTTAACCCTTTTCTTAATTATTTACTCGTTCTCTGATTTTAAAGTGATTACTCCCAATCACTTCCCAAAATAATTAATCTATCGCTAATTACAATTTAAAAGTAAGTGTTCTTAATTTCTTTTAAAACAATTTATTTATCTTATATGTTCAACTTGATTAAACATGTAAAAGTTTTCTTTTTAATTTTGATAATCAATTATAGTGTTAACTACAAACCTTAATTATTAGTTAACCTAATACTTAATTTAAATTAGTTCCATAATTTAAATAGCAGCTAAGAATTTTGAAACATCGCGAAACGTTAATTCATAATTAAAACAGTATCAAATTTTATCTAAATTTTGTAAAACATTTCCACTGAATACAGAAGATCAATGAAACCGAGACTTCCCACTAAAAACCCGAGAACAACCCTATCCTCGCTCGAGTGTTCCTTCGAGTTTCCCATGCAATTAACTGAGTCACCTCTGAACAACATCTTCTTCTTCATATTTTTATTTATTCCTTCAGTAATTAAGTTTAAAGTAAACTAAAATTAGCATCAGGCCCCTTACACTCGAACGCGAACCCGGAGTAAACCCAGCAACTACACGAGCTCGACCCGGGTGAGTGATCATGCGACCGTTAAAGCCACTGGAACTGGACATCCATCACCACCGTGCACGTGCACGGTGGTTCGCCTTGCCTCTGGCGACCCACGACAGTCCCCACGAATCCATTTCGAACCCCCAATTGAATTCAACAGCTATCTCGAATCAAAGATCATGGAAACGAAAAAATACCCTTTTGGGTGAACTGTAATTGAACAGCGACAGAGGAATTGCCTCATCCTCCTAGCGCCGACCACCATTCGAGTTGCGCTTCCTGCCACGCGTCGCTCATGTCCTATTCCTTTATCCCACAAACACACTTCCAACTCGGTCGTTCTTTGATGAAGAAAACATTGAGCAAAACAGACCCATCAGAAACATGCACTAAAACCTACTTTTGATTCAAACTATCAATCTATGCATTGAAAATTATTTTGACAATTTTCGTATGTTAAATTATTATCAAGCTTACTTCACAGGAAATTTCAATAACTAAATTTTGTTGAATCAACCAATATTGATAAAAATCAATTTTTGGCTTCTCTTGAAACTGCGCTTCAAACTTTGATCTAAAAATTATCATTTCACCTTTAAAAATCCTAACATTGCATGTTTGTTTAATATATGAATTTGAATTAACAATTTAAAGTCTTTGAATTTTGCACACATTGATTTCTTACTGCAAATTTGAAGTTGCAGAGTTCATGTCCAACAGTAAAGTATCAAAACAAGGTCTAGAGTTCTAATTGAAGATTAAAAATCATAGTTTCAAAATGGTTTACAAAATAAGGTATAAATTCTTTATCTATTTTTCTTTGTTCAGGAGTTTGAAATATTGCAAATCAACTCAAAATTACAGTAACAACATTATCACAGAGTATCATATATTCAGTATATAGCAGGCATAATAGTACATGATCTAAGTATCAAGTTTTAAATTTTTAGAAAATATGTTTACTCACCTAATAATCTTTGAACAGAGGGCAAGGTTGCTTGATGAAGAAACAAAACTGTGATTGAAGTTTGAATTCCTGTAACTTTTCTTGTTTTCCTGAATTTGTTTGAACTTGAAAATATAAAGTTTTGTTTATTTACTTTTACATCTTCTCAGGTTTGTCTTCATAAGTTAAAGACTGAACTAAATGAAATAAGACATGATGAATACATATATATAACTTTCAACAGTTATGTCTTCTTGAACAAGCTTTGTTGATATAATATCGTGCTTTGTTTTTATTTTAATAAGGTACTAAAACCTGAAATGATTCAACACTTTCGGCTGGAAGATAATCTTTTTTTCAGACATAAATATGGGCTACTAAATATGTATGTTTATTCTTATGTTAACACAAATTAAATTCTTGCTGACACAAGGATTTGTAGATAGATATTTGCATTTTTTTTTCTTTTGTACTAAAATGTTTTCATTTAGGCTAACATAATATTAATGTTTGCTGACACCATCATTCATACAAAGATATTGCAGTATTGTTTGTACTAAATGTAATCATATGGGTTTACACTATAATACTTGCTGACAAACTTTGTTTTGATAGTTGCAAATTTTGCGTTTGAACATACTTATGTTAACGTATACACAACATGTTTGATGCAGGTTTTATTTGTGTTTGTACTAATGTGTATTCATATAGGTGTGCACTTATTATGTTTTACTTGATGGAAATATTTGTTTGCTTATGCATAAAAAGTTTGCAGACAAGTTAAAAGATGTTAGCTTCTTTCTTTATTTACATATTTTCTATGTTTGCTTTACCATAGTTAACATTTTTATTTATACCATATATATTTATATTATAGTTTTGTACTTATGTTCATGTAGACTTATGTTTGATATATATAAGCTATTTTATTTTAATTATAAAAGTTGTTAGAAACATTCCTTAATCTCCTTTATTTATTTATTTTTTATTTAAAGGTTTAATCTTTCCAATTTTGATTTATAATGTATTTGCACTAATGTATTTTATATTTATATGAATATGATTGTGTTATTATACTTATTATTATTAACTGCATTCATATATCTGGTATTTCATATTATTCATACATAACTTTTAATTTAATTGAATAATACAAATTAAATTTTTGAATATTTTTAAAAGAGTCTACTTTATATTTTGAAGCTATAAATTCCTGTATAATACATATACAACTAATAATATCCAAATATTATTTATTTCAAATGAAAATATTATATTTTATTTAAATTTGATCAAAAACTTATTATAATAATAGGGTCAAAATTTTGGGATGTCACAGGTGGATCTGCTACTCTTCGTTTGTTATGTGTTGATGTTGAGATTACTCTTTGCAGTTTCTCCTTTCATGCGAATCTGCATGTTATGGATCATCTTTATTTTGATATGATTTTGTGAATGGATTGGCTCATCCGTTATGAAGTTTAATCCTATGTCCCGAAAGAATTTTATATCTCAAGCATCCCGATGATATCGAGCGGTTATCTAATATATTTTGAAGTACTGACCATCCTTCGAATGTTATCATTTTTCCTTCGAATCGGAGGATACCTTAGCTAATATTCCAGTTGTTTATGATTTTTCTGTTGTCTTGGAGTCTATTTCGAGTTCGCCGCCGAATAGGGCAATTGAGTTCCATCTTGATCTTATCTCTGATGCTCATCCAGTCAGTCGTCCTCCCACGAGGATGTCTGCTAAGGAAAATGAGGAACTCAAGTAACAATTATCTGAAGTGGAAACCAAACGATTATTCGTTCTAGCACTTCTCCCAACTCGATCTTGATACCGGTTTTCATCAGCTACGAGTGGCGGAAGATAGCATTCCACTTACCGCCTTCCGCACTCATTATGATTCTTATGAATGACTTATTGCGTCATTCAGTTTGCCCCGCTTATTTCATCCATTTTATGAATCGAGTATTCTACGAATATCTCAATGACTGCATCTGGGTATTTATTGATTTTGGATGTAAACGGCAATTTAAAAATTTTGCAAATCTTTTTCATAAGATATATTTACAAGTATAAATATCGTATAGAAGATGATTTTGTGATTGTATTGCCCATTGAGTGCTTTAAGAATACTGGTCGATGTGCTTGATCAACGTTATCGATAGGAATCTCCTAAACGCTTTGATGAGACAATTTGACACAATAAATTGACCTATATAAAGTTAATTTTTCTAGAAAATAATTTCGTAAAGATAATTGAAATTTTGGAAGTTTCAGCTTTTCAGGAAAGGAGATTATTTGAAAGAACTTAATTTGAGACAACAACGTTGGCTCCAATTTCTAGCTTCTTATGATTTTGATGTTCAGTATACCCCTGGTAAGGGTAATCGAGCTGCTGATGTGCTTAGCCGCAAGCAGCAGGTTGTTGTTTCCATGATGCTAACGGAGTGGAATATATTGGAAGCTTTATCTCTTTGTGATATTAGAGACCGTCCTTCATTTTTTGATTCTCCCGTGCTTTTATTTAGCATGGAAGCTCGTCCTAGTTTGTTGGATCGTGTTGCCGATGCCCAGAGACAAGATCCAGATCTCTTATCTTATTCAGAGTTGTAAATTAGAATCCCGAAGTGATGATCTAAAGGATTTCGATATTGATGTTCATAGTTGTATTCAGAAGAGGAGAATGTTGATCGAGCCTAGTATTTCTAATCTTAGAAATGACATTCTTGAGGACTGTCATCGTTCTAAGTATACTATCCACCCGGGTAGTAGTATGATGTAGGCTGATATGAAACGCTTATAATTTTGGGAGGGTATGAAGCGTGATGTTACTAGTTATGTGAGTTATTGCATGACTTGTTAACTTATTAAAGCAGAACACCGGCATCCTAGGGTCTTTTGCAGCCTCTTGAGATTCCATTATAGAAATGGGATCAAATTTTTATGGACTTCATTGATGGTCTATCTCGAGGTCGGGCTATACTAATGTTTGGGTGACTGTTGACCGATTGACTAAATCACCTCATTTTATTCCTAGCAAGTCCAATCGGACTGCTTCTTGGTGGTAATTGGGAAGGTCGCTAATCTCTTGTTGAGTTTTCTTATAACAACAGTTTCCAATCCAGTATCGGTATGGCTCCTTTCAAAGGCTTTTACGGAAGGCCGTGTCAATCACCATCTTGTTGGTTAGAAACGGGGGAAAAGATAGTTTTCCGCCCTGATTTTATTTGTGATTCTTCTGAGAGGATCGATATTATTAGACAGAGAATGAAAGAGTCTCCGATTAGGCAGAAATCTTATGCCAATCATCGTAGAAAGCCTTTGAAATTTTCTGTTAGCGATCGCGTATTCATTCGTGTTTCCTCGATGAAGGATGTGGTGCATTTTTGTAGCTTCGGGAAATTGGCTCCTTGTTATATTGAACTGTTTCCTATTATGGAACGCATTGGCCCAGTTGCTTATCGTGTATCGCTACCTATCCAGTTTTCGGGAATTCATGACGTATTTCATGTATCTCATCTTCGTCGATGCTTTCGAGATTCGGATTCTATTATTGATCCTCATATGTTGTAAGATCTTGAGATCTCACCCGACTTGTCTGTTATGCAAAATCTTATTTGTGTGCTAGCTATGGAGGTTAAACGCCTTTGGAATAAAGAAGTCTCGCTTGTGAAAATTCAATGGTCCGCAAACCCCAAAGATTGCACTTGGGAAACCAGAGAATTTATCGAGCATTCTTATCCCGGTTTTCTCTCCTTTTCTGGTGGGGATGAGCATTCTTATCCATCTTTTCCATTTTAATCTTTGTTGTGATGAATTATTTGTGTTATTGACTGCATCTAGTATGAAAATTGCGGGGATGCAATTTTTACAAGGGGGGAGTCTGTAACAACCGTGATTTTTGAATTACTGTCGTAATAAATATTTTAAAAATCTGTAACGATCGTGATTTTTGAATTACTGTCGGAATATATATCATAAATAGAAATTTTAAAAATTTAAATTCAAAAAAAAAAATGATGCAAAAATCTGTTGTAAAGTCAGTAGGAAATATAACTTAGTAAAGTTGTGTTCTCATTCTTGCCTTCACATGGGTCCAACTCAAAGGAAAAATATATTAACACATTTTGGCCTTCACTTTTGAAAGCAAATATGAGCCCAATGTAAAAATTAATTGGCTTGTGTTGTCACACTAGTTTATAAAGTGAAACATTTTTGTTTGTTGTGACCAGTTCAATTAAAGCAAGATTGAAATTTTTGTATCACACACAAGGTTTATTATGCAAAGTGTGAACTGTTTGTACCATCGTCACTTTATATGCTAGCTAAGTCCTTTTCTTCTTTTGGGCACGTGTAGAATTTAATGCATATATACAATGCAAGCCAACATATCAATTCCTTTGACTTATACACAAAAATTGAAATGAAAACTATGCTGCAAACTTTTTTTACTCACTTTTCCAGTGAATCATTTTTGGTTCTCTTCATTTTTCCCAAGTAGCAGTGCGTAAAGCTTCTAATGGTGGTCAAGTTTTTATCTCTTTTTGGATTCTCGGTTGCCAATTTATTCTGTAACAAAATAGAGGTGAGTTTAAAACGCACGCTTCTAATTTAAAATATTTACCTTCTACCATGTGAAAAATATTTTGTATATTTATTCTTGTTAGGAGATGGTCATTGGCATTATTGGTTTCATTTATGCTTTGATATAATAAGTCAGGCCTATTTTGGTACATATCATTTGCGTAAAATTGAATTGTGGTGTTCAAGTTGTGTTACATGGAAACGGATCCATGTCCAGGCCATTTTCTTTTTTGTTAAAATTGTGCATATAGAATTAAGTTCCAGGTTATCTTTTTTTGGAAATTTTTGGTGAAAACGTGTCTGATCAATTATTATATGAGTGCAAATATGCGTGCATATGTCATTTTATAAGTTATATGTATGGTATTTTCATGCATGTATAAACTTGAATTTGACCCTGACCTTGCGTGTTTTGGAAAATTTCTTGCGTGCATTCTTTATTTTTATTTTTTTTTACATTTGACCTTGCGTTCCAGGTCATCATCAAGGTGCTTTGGAAAATTTTGTGTTGCATTTCACAAATTAGTGTGTGCGTGATAGTGTAGGGTGCTGGCATCACCATGTTTCATGCAAATAAAACAGACACGAAAATCATACCCAAGCGAGTATGCAATTGTTGTAAAAAAATTGCATCTCAGGTCTTTTTATTTTCATTGCACTCAAGTATTACAGGGTGCGTGCGTGTGTGTGTGTGTGTGTGTGTGTGTGTGTGTGTGTGTGTGTGTGTGTATATATATTCATCTGCTTGTGTGCGTACCTGTTCTTCATGCAAACGATATGTTTTAAAAACTTTGTAACTCATGCATGCTTATTTACTTGCTTGCGTACCTGGTAGTGTGAAATTTATGTGATGCGTGAGTTAGTAGTGTAAATTGTCTTCTTTTTTTTACTACCTGCGTATGTTAGCATTGTCCAGAAAATTTATGCGATCATGCGTGAGTTAGCAGTGTAATATTTCCAGGCATCATATTTCATGTTTGAAAATTTTAATGCAGTCCGTTATTAAATTTGCATTGAACCGGAGTTTCATTTTAAATGAATTTTATTGCCGTCATTTTTTTAACGGAATTTTTACGCCGGTAATATATTTTTGTGGCGCTTTGTTTTGGTGACATTTTTGACGAATAAAATTACTGTTGTTTTGACTTCAGTAACCGTCAATTTTAAAGTGAATTTTCAAGCGGTTATCCCGCAGCGCTGATTTGATATCCGTTTTTACGGTGTTTTGCGAAGCGGAATTTCCTCGTCAAAATTGCTATAGTTGTTGTTGTTTTAATCATGTGTTTTAAAAATCGTCTTAAAATAGAATTGTTTTCAAAAAAAAATTACAGTTTACGCTTTCAAAAGAATGAGGAAGCGATTTAAACGTTTCAGCAAAATTGAGGACTATGAACCCTTCCTTTTATTGATTCGTTTAATTTTGGACTTGTCCGTTTGAGAACGAAAAATGTTATTTATTTAAATAAACAATTTTGCACTTCAAGGAAACGATGAAGAGATTTAAACGATTTAGCAAAAGTGTGGAGTATGGAACCACACTTCTACTATTTCGGTTAATTCCGGACTAGTTAATTGAAATATTTGCTATTTGATGATTTTGTTGATTTTATTTGGCTTTCGAGCCACTATGTTGGACCTTCGGGTCATATGATGGACCTTCGAGCCAATTACCAGTACTAGACCTTCGGGTCATTTGTTGGACCTTCGGGTCATTTGTTGGGCGCCAAAAATATAGTACTTGGTAGGCTTCGGCCATATGAGATGCACGTGCGGCGTAGCTAAAACTCGCCATTTGCCGGGATCGATCCATCTTTTATGTTGATTTTCTAGTTATCTTATTTTGATTTCTAGATTTTGTGAATGCTGATTTTCTAGTTATCTTATTTGATTTCTAGATTTTTGGGTATTTTTGTTTCGGATTCCACTGTGAATTTGGAAATTGATTTTGATGGAGTTTAATGGGATTTCTTCCTTTAATCTATGCCGATTACTATGTTGTATAGTCTCACCCGAGACTATAATTTTGTGTATAGTCTCATCCGAGATTATAAATTTGTGTATTGCTGTTTTGAATTCAATTGGGAATTTAAAAGCTGATTTTGATGTTGTTTAAATTGAGATTATTGATTTTGATGGAGTTTAAATTGAGATTTCTTTATTTGAACTATGTTGATTATCTATGTTGTATAATCTCATTTGAGATTATGGTTATTTGTTTAAGTGTTGATTATCATACACGTATTTCTAAAGTTTAAATTAGACTGATCCGTTTATTATTTTCTTTTAAATAATACTCAGGTCAGACCGAGTCATTTCATGATAATCGCTATCTCTGATTCTGTTGCTGCTTCAGCTTTTAGGATTTCACTTCATCGTTTGTCTTGCTTCGAGGAGTTCTTTTGGTTTATTGATTCTCGTCTTATGTATGTTGGTATCCATGTATATGTGTATTTGGTTCTTGTGAACTATCGATTGTTGTAGCATGTATTCCAGACTCATCTTCCGCTATATATCTGATATTTCTGTTCTGATGTGATTAGATCTATCGGTGTTGTTGTTATTATGAGTTGTTCTGGATTTTTCTTTTGCCGCCATAGTTTCGTTTTAGATTTGGATTGAATATTATATCTTTGGGAGTAATTTTCACAACTCCTATGGATGTAATCAACACTCGTCTAATGCATAACTTACGGATTGTCGCTTCTAACAAGCCTTGTTCTTCGCAGTAGCAGACGTTATTCTTTATAATAACCTTTGTTATTGTGAGCGTAGAGGTGGGGCGTCACAATTTCGATTATAAAATATATTATTTGGACATTTGAAATTAATCAAATATTCGCAAATAAAAGTAGTGAAATTTCAGTTTGTTATAATTTAACCTCTAATGGCCTACGGTAAATTGCAACCTATAGCTCCATGTACGATAAGGCCATATCACTTTTCACCTCACTATTCTACACCACCCCTAGACTACATCAATTCCCTCAACTTCTATAGAGGAACCCAATGACTTCAACGTCATCACCTATCGTTGTATGAATCACCGAGAATCCTCAACCCTAGTTACGGCCTCACTTCTTCAGCCACGACTAAGTTCCATCACCCCACTATTGCACACACCGAAACGAAGCACTCACCTATGCACATTAAAAAGAATATGAAATCAATCGATTTCATTGCCTATTCTCTCGAAACAATTGATGGAAGAAAGATAATGATGGTGACTCTCTTTTATCTTACAGGCAAAAATTAAATGAAGAGAAAAGGGGAAAATAAAAGAGAATGGTTTATTAAGGGGTTTTATAACAAAATAAATATTACTATTTTTAATTTTCAAACTAAAATGTAACACGTTTTCGAGCTCACACGACTACACGACACGTCCGATCGTCATGAAACTCGTCAATGTATAACAATTCATTATTTCAGATCTAATGACACTAGTTTCTTCAAAATCCAAGATAGTCCCCCGGAATGATAATTTCATACGTTAATTGAGAAGAATTATTATTGAAACGAATTTAATCACTTTAAGTACAAATTAACATCTACCATCATCGTATATTTATTTTAAAAAGGATTTAAATAAGCTTTCAAAATCATTTGTATTCATAATTAATCCAAGATTCGATTATTTAAATAATTCTGATATTTAAATATAAAATTCTCAAAAATCTAAGTCATTACATTCTCCCTCCTTAAAAGAATTTCATTCTCGAAATATCGACAAAAGTGACCAAGGCCACAACCACACATCAATACTTGATGGTATTCCGATCACTAGCAACCAAAGAAACAATCACATAACCATACTACATACTACAATCACTAACAAACAAAACTTACGATTTTCCCAAGTTCAAGAAATCCTTCTCAGCTACACATGGATGACTAACTATCTACTGAGGGTTACCTAACGCTCAACAGCCTTAGGTATTACTCAATCGTTCACTCATGCTACCTCAAGCAATTCAAAGAAGCATCCCCTAATCTCTCCCTAAGCCAACCCACATGGCAAACAAATATTTATAAAGCCCATACAATATACATACATCAATAGTACGCGATATCAACATAGATCATTAGCTCAATAGTATAAATTTAACTTCCAACTAGTATATCACACTTGCCTTTAATATCCCTTAAAATGAACCATAAATAAACGAAAAAAAATTTAATTAAATATTATATGGCAGAATGTGGAAATTTTGTACAAGTTGGAATTTAACCAAGGATGTTATTCCATTGCATTCGTGGAAAAATCCTGATATGCTTCCATATACAATATGTTGAAAACGGAGCATTTGAAGATTTCAAATTTATATAAATTTATTTTGAATTCAAATTCAAATGAGAATTTAAATTTAGGTTTTAAATTTAAAAATTAGCTTAGGTGCTAAGTAGACGTTTTAATTAACATTTAACGTTAAGAATAAGTACGGTAGGAGATTAATTAAAATCAAAACATAACGAAAACGAATTATTATTGCCCAAATAAGACAGAGTGGTCGGCCTACATGGGTCAACCGGACGACTGTAGCGGTCGATCGGTCAAGCTTATGTGGTCGACCATCTTTTAATGTGGTGGATAGGTTTTGCGTTGTTTAATGCTCCGGATTTGTTTGTTTCTCTTCCAATTTGATCATATGATTTTGATGCATTTCAACCCCTATAAATAGAACCCTACTCTCTCTCCTTTTTATTCATACTTTTTTAGGGAATATAATGAAATTATACCATTGTTATCTCTTTAAATTATATTCATAAACTCCTTAAAGAATTCAGGTAAGAATTCAATTCTAATTATTTCTTCTTCTTCTTCCAATCTATTCTTCTTTGTTCTTTCTCCAATTGTTCTGAAGCTAATAAAAATATATACATCTTCCCTATCACGTATATATCAAAAAAGATGGATTCTTAAGGAGACTGAAAGGCATGCAAACCCAAGAAAAACGAAGTTAAGGCATTTTTGTGAGTGGAAACCTTATTATTTCTTTTTTAGTAATTGTTTGGTGTATCTCTATAGATTTGAATAAGCCTTAGGAATTTTGAGATTGCGATAATACGATAGTTAAACTCCAACAAAATTCCTTTTTATTTCAAAATATCATATCTGCATTGAGATTCTCAATTATATACATTAATTTGATGGATTTTTTTGTTTACCCAATTTTTGATAATTTCATAGTCTATCTACTTCGCCTTCTTCTTTATTTCAATTTGTGGTTCTACAATGAAATAAGGGGTATAGATTATGGATTTTATTTGTAATTTACACCACTTTTTCCATACAAAGTTCCTTCTTACTTATTTCTTTGTAAAAGTGAAGTTGAATGGAATTTTAGAGTTTAGATTGCAATTCTTATTGTTTAGGATATTCCATTGAATTGGTGTAATAAATTGAGCTCGTATTTTATTACAATTCTGTTATTGCATTTTTGGTTACGACTATTTATTCCTTATTTTGGATATTAGAATCCCATATTTTGGTATCTTGAAATCTTCAGAATTTGAAGAAAAAGGACTTGTAATAGTAGTTGGTTAGGGAATTGACATTTAAGCTAGTTTATAACATAATATCTGTGTGTTTAGAATTTATTAGGCATGATTATATATTTATCACTATTAGCATAATTAACGTATAATTATTATGTCTATAGTCTAGTTAATTAGGTATTTATTTTCATTTATTTCCCCCATTATGAATGTAATTGATTATTAGGTGAAAATAAAAGGAAACTCTTATATAGCTTAATTATAATTCTAAAGCTTAAAAAGGAAGATTCCTTATAAGGTCTTATTTATGAAACCGTAAGATAAGTATTATTATATATATGGAGTGTATTTAATTTACATCTAAGTCATAAGGATGCAAGGTCAATAGAGTTGCATGGTGGAAGTCTCCCCTTCACTTTAAGGCTACCAGCAGTTGTGAACTCTTCCTACTGATGTGGGATATCCTTATGACAAATATTTATAATGATAGAAGGTTAGTCCCAAAATCTGTAGGGGAAATCTGCCAGCAATCTGCCTACTAGTTCCCATGAATAGTGAAACTAATATGAGACATCATTATGGGTATGGGCCACAGTACGAGGGGTCTGCTTCGGGGTCTTGAGGTGTTAAGTGGTTGTTTGAGGGCCCACCACTTTTCCCCAAATGAAGTATTTAATGGCCTATGGTACACGATAGATGGTATCTCTACAGGGGTCTACTTTTGGATAAGGTATAAAGTAACGCACTGAGGGCCTACCTTTCCAAATGATGAAGTATTAAGTAACTTGAGATTCTATATGATGCTAGCTAGATACCATTGAGGAGCATGTCCTGGGAATTGGTATTAAATGATGGGGTCTGCCTTTATTAAGATATTAAACTACTAAAGCCTTCCTATTCTCCAATAAATGGTATTTAGAGGTTTGGGTACTACTTCTTGCATCGCTGCTAACTATAAGGTGGGATTTCAGTTATGAGATTTGAAGACCTACTTCTTTCCTTAAAAGAATTATTAAATGATTTTAATATATTTATGTTCGTAGACATATTCTTATTTTGGAATATACTGCCCAAGTACTAAAAAGGTAAGACTCAAGGTTTTTATTCATCAGACACTTGTTGTTCTGACTCCCTTTGTATTACAACACAGGTTAAAGGATGTTGATGGAAAAGATGATGCTTAGAGATGGAGGTGGTCTGCTTGTGGCAGTATTTATCATTTTTGCTTTTCTTTTATGTATACCCATGTATCTAGATTATTGTTATAACGGATTTATGATACGATTTGATGGTACTTTGTATTTTGACATATTTATGATTTTGAAATAAATAGCTATACTTTGCTATTATATTTTGTTACATCTGCTGTGAGTTCTGAAAATGTAGTTATGGATCTATACTGTTATTTTCATAGTTCCACCAATATCTTATCTGAGAATGGATCTAAGCTTCGATGGGCCTTTTCTGGGTCAAAATTTAGGCCTGTTTCAGGGTGGGTTGTTATATGACGTCTTAGTGCGGACTCTAATCAGATTCCTTGATTAGAAACTTATATTCTCCTCACATGGCCATATACTACAATAGAAAACTTCGTGGTCATATCGAAAATCTATATTAAGTGTTCGCCATCAAGAATCGAGTGAAAAATGTTTACTAGGACCAGTGCAAATCACCTTTAGATCCATTTACTCGATCCTAGATCAAAAGCGGTATATGAATAAAATGATCTATGTATAAATTACGTATTTATTCAATTGGTTTCTTTAATAACATCAAATTTTTTTCATTCTAATTCACATTCACCACCACTTATGAATCATTTCATAATACTAGTACATCAAGCTATTAAACATTATATAACTTGAGTTCATTCTTGTATAATACTCCACTACATCCTAAGAGTATATACACAAACATCTAATCCATTTTACTTAACATGGATATTCGATCAATTAAAAACTTATTTAAATTCTACCATCTTCTAAGTTCAAGTGTTATATAAACTCAACTTTATATTTTCACAAAACACTTGGCTTTAAATTCTATAAAAAAATTAAAGTTTTGACTTCGAGAATCATCGAAAATTCCATTTCATTTCAACAACTAAAACCACTAAACAACATATCATAATAGGTCGCACAAACTAATATATCCAAATGCATTGGATACTTTTGAGATTTAAATCAGAATCGGTTTCACCAAAACAACTTCAACGCAAAACTACTATAGTAGCATCCCTCGCTTAGAAACTTAATAATAAACGCTGATGATGCTGCATTCATAATTAGAATTATTTTCCAATGATAGAAGTGAATTCAATACATCCAAATCATGCCTTTCAGACTTAACCAATATCATTTCCAAAATGATATCAAATACTTTGTAAATATTACTAAGCACCATGATATCAATTTCGTAAATCAATTTCCCAAATGCTTGCTTTCAAATAATACAAGTGTTATTTTTTCAAAAATCTTAGAAAAAAACAATTTCAAAACACCAGGATTTAAGTTTTCAAATTCTCGGTTTAAATCCTTTTCACTTATAAACAATATTTAAATAAAGTCACTTTCTTATATAATACTATTACACAAGCGTTTACCTTTTAAATATCTTACATTCCATTAAGACTACAATAAAAATATATTAATAATTAAATGTTTAATCCACTATTATCACTTAATGCCTTATATTCAAATTGTGAAATTTAATTCACAAGGTATGCATTCCAATGTCCCCATAAGTTACTATCTACCCAGCCCATACAGTAAAAGGATAAAACTTCTTGTAGACTGGTCGAGCACGGGCACTCAAAACAATAAATGATAAAAATCAAACATTATCATTTCCAAACAAACAAATATATCGTAAATAACTATATCAATTCTTTGAAAATTATCCTTTTTGTATAAAAGATACAATCATAGCTAAAACTATTTTAATTGCCAATTTCAAAAAAAATACTATGTTGGATTGTCTTGTTTAAGTATTTAGAGATCCCTATCAATAATGATAGCAACTCGTATTGATCAGAATCCATAAGTCACTCAACAGACTGATCAACAAATATAAGACATTTTTATATCAATAACAAATATGCGCTCTCGTATATACAATATACTCAACTCATAATAAGTTATGCCTTTACCCTATCTCTTAATGAGTGATACCCACCAAAGCAAAGGTCTCGCTTAACCTTCAAGCCTGATACCACATGTAACGGTCGGCCTTTTCGGGCCTTGAATATCGATACTAATATATCAATGGTGTTCATGAGCTAAGCATCCAAGTGATGGAAAGACAGAACGTTAGTGTAAATGGTAAAAAACAGAACAAGAAAGAATAACAAAATATCATAATCCCAAATGCAGAATGTTAATATATAATATCTCAAAAGGACATTACCAAAAAGAAAACTTTGATATAAATGCATCAATTAGAGTAAACTAACCTATCATCAGCGTGGACAGTTATAACAACCTATCCTCAAAAATGCTGATAGATACAAATCAAGTAATGCAATGGAAAATAAGTATGGTAGGAAATCATCTAGCTTCTCTCTAAGAGTACCAATGAACCATAGCTAAAGATGGAAATATACTCGACTTGGCCCAAATATTATAAGAAAATAACACCTAGACCAGTTTGGTAATCCAGCGTGAGAAACTCGTACCATATGGATTGCTATATTGTAAAATCCTTCAAAATAAGGATATATCATAAGTTCACACAGCCAATAAACATGGATGGGCTTTTACTTTACGATAACCAAACCATTTCCATCATAGAATCCAATGATAGTATAGTAATGTCCAAGGTGTGAAATATAAATACACATGTAACAGAGATGCGTATGCATAAGGACCGGTAATTTTATCATTTTGATTTGGAATACTAATTAATTTTAAATATTTGAATATAGTTTTATCAATATAAATAATCATGTTTTATGTCATAAATAATAATAGTGATTTTTCTTGGGAAAATGTTTACAAAAATTTATTCTTTGGAAAATTATCGAAAATATCACCGAAAATTGTTTTATCCATAAACAGCTTTCCTACAACCAAAAGTTGCGCACAATTTCTTTTACATACACTTTTTTGACTATTTAAACAAAAATAGGTAATAAAAATAATTTTTCAGTTTTGAAAATAAAACAATCATGATGTCTCGATGATATCATCATTTTCATAAATAAGCATATAAGGAAAATTATGGTATTTTCGGTATTTAAATGTCGAAACAATTATTTTGAATGACGAATAATCCACTTTAATTATTGTACAGTGATAATAATTGATTTATAATAGTTTTATAAATGTATAGACTTGTTTTATAAAGATATGCAAATTTCGTCGCACTTTGGCGGTTTAATGGCGGAATTTTGTAACACTTGTTTAATTATTGATTTATATGGTTTTATAATTCAAATAAGCATGTTTTTATTATTCTAAGGTAATAAGAAATATATTTTGAAGATTTTTTTTACATATACGTATACATATAGTTTAATTAAAAAGTAAAAATATGACCGTAATTCGAATTCCGGATTTTCAACGGCTTATCAAACAAAAGTTATAATCGAATATTGCAATATGGTTTTTCAAATGAGACATATATATTTATATATATATACATACATACATGCATATAACATGTACAAGCATATAATAAGTTACCATGTGCATTTACACATTTACCTTAACTAAAAAGGTACAAAAATCAAAATATTTTCAAAACAAAATCAAACCAAATCATGACATATCCCAAAGCACATGCCAAAATGTGATTGTGGTGATGTAAAGGGAGAAGCCCGGCTTGGAATGATGGGAGAGGTTGGATGATGATGTTGGAGATATTTTACACTTTACCTTAGTGTTAAGCTTCCAAAATGCTATAAATAGCACCCTACCCCTACACTTATTCTCACATCGATTCTCTTCTTTTTCCTCTTCTTGAATCTTTTTAATGGCTTCATAAAGTCATGAATAAGTTATATAAAAAAATTGCAAAGTTATGGCGAAAAAATTAAAACAAAGTTATACATATACATGCAAAGTTCTTTCACCACGAAGCTACGAACAAAGAACTCATTTACCCTCGTCAAACCCATGGCCCCCGCCACTATTCATCCTTGGCCGAGCTAACATCTTAAGGAGGGTCATGGCTGAATATGTAAGAAGAAAGAAGGAAGATCCAGGTAGCTCTGAAGTGAGGATACTGCAGGGAAGTGCTACCGGAATGTCATTGGAGTAATTCAGATAAGTTACAAAGGGAATGCTATAATAGTGAGAAACTCTACTGGTTCATTTTAAAAATCATGCGATGATATGACATATTTTCTATGCGTGTTTTCTGTGTTTGATCAAAATGTTTTGGATGCGATAATATGTTTGCTTGGTTGTAAAAGTAATTCACGGCAAATAGACATCGAATTTACACAAAGAAAACACTTTCTCTTGTGAATTATAAAAGTGTTACGGCATACTTAAATCTTTAAATATGAATAAGATTGGTTTATAAATGTTTTATAAACATTATAACTCATTTCGGAAAAGTTTTGAAAAGATATGAAAAATGAGTCAAAAATGAGCGCGTCGCGTATTGGCAGTTCGCGATTTCACACTATAAAAGTTAAATCAATGTATAGAGTAGAATATAGCTTGGAATTATTCTAAATAAGAGTTTTATGGACTTTTATAACTATAGATTCAAAATTAAGGATAAAAATCAAGATTTCATTTTGTAAAATTTGAGATATTTCCAAATCAAGTTTTTAAAATCAACGCGTTTTGGTAGTTCGTAAAATATGGATTTCAACTCTTAAAATAGAAATTTTAAATCTTTAAAATATGAGATAAATTATAAAAATATGTTAAAATATTTTAAAAATATTTTAAGCGGAAAAACACATATGTTTTGATGGGAGTCGTGATACAAGCCCTTAAATGTACTATTCACTGGAAATTTAACAAAGGAATTTGCAAATTTCTTAAATAATATTTAAACTTAGGTTTTCTTCCCGAATCACTATGAAATGTTTTTCAAATGATAAATCAAATACTTTTAAAAGTTTAAAGTTGATCAAATAACTTGATTGCCTTATGGGTGACAGAGATGGCAGTCTCTAGGTTGGAGCTTGGGAAAACAGTTGTCTGCTCCCCCTAGCTATTCGAACTAGCCCGATAGAGAGGATAGTTAATTTGATTTTCTCCTACCGCATTTTCTTAAGATAAGCGAATAGAGATTTGGAGTTTTTCAAAAGTTAAAAAAGATTTAAAATAATATTGATGGTAAAGGGAACGTTTTAGTTAAACTATGTTAAATTCTGAGGAGAGAACCCATACTATCCGTGTGGCTTTAAAAGGTGATTTCACCATTATTCGACGAATAGTACAGGTTGAATACGAAAATTAGTTTTGAGTATAGTTAGTCTAAAATCTATGAATCCTTTTTACTAGGTAATAATTGGTTTGGATATAGAGTAAACGATGTCTTAAATAACATTGTTTTTAACCAATTATAAAATATGTTTCGGAAATAAGTAATCTCGATTAAGATAGGAGTTATATAATGTTACAATATGCTAATATATTTTCTATGAAACGAAATGGAAATGATTTGGTATTTCTAAAGCTAAAAGGTGGTTTAATAATTCTTTATATCTCGAAAAAAATGGTTTAAAGATATATATCTCTAAATGACATTTTATGGGATAAAAAGATATTTATTGAAAGACGGACTTTCTATCGATTAAAAAACCATCGAAAATATATTGTTATAAAACCGCAAGTGCATGGTGTACAATCGCATTACATATACGAGTATGAGTCAATCCACAACAGATGAATTAAATTATAATATTACTCAATCAATTTAGCCCAAGGTTTTGAAATTGTTTTAAATTAAGAAAATTATAGAAAACAAACTAGAGCAAAAGTGAATAAATCTATGGCTTTAAGGAGCAATTTAGATGTAAATTCACTTTCAATCGTTTATATAAATCGAACACAAAATGTATCCATAGCCTCTCAGTTATATTTTAAGCAGAAATGAATTATGTTTTTATTATAAGCATGACTTATTTGTGCTATTAATTAGCACAACATAAACCATCAAACTCTAACACGGTATTTAAACCCACTTATAAAATTTCATGAAAATGATCGTGAAATTAAAAATAAAATCTATTTTAAGCTTTATCTATTTAGTATGAACTAGTAACATTGATCGTCAAATTCTAATTCTAGTTAGACTTTCGTTATCAAAATCACTTAGACAAATGATAAAATAGTCTATGTTTACATTAGAATAAGCATAGCCGATTTGAGTTGTCTACATAGGCTATCAAATTCACTAAAGAAATAAACATAAACTACCGTAATTTTTAATTTCCATTAAACATAAAACAAGAGACTACAAATGCAACCATTTTATGTTGATTTGGTATGGTTTATGAGAGCTTCATTAACCCTAAATTGAAGGGGCTTAGCTTCGCATATTAGAATACATATCAACATAAAATGGTTTAAACATAAAAAGAAAGGAAAATGAGAGCTAATTAAAAGAAAAGAGAGCTAACCACTTGCATGAAATAAACTAAACTAATTGGGAAAATTAAACCTATGCTACTAACATAAAATAAGAGAAGCATAAACTAAATAAGAGGGCATAAAATATATTAACAATAAAAGAAAATATGAAATGAAAGTGCATGGAAGTAAAGAGAGCAAGGCTAAGAAGCCATTAAAGAGATATTTTATTTAACATTAATTTTGTGCTACAGCTTTGCATAAAAGAGAAAATGCTATTACATGGAACATAAGGGAATTTTATTTATGCCTAAAACCCTAATTTCATTTTTAGGGGACTAACAAAAAAGCCCTTGAGATTGTGTAGCCTCAAAGTAATCATTAGGTAATTAATTAATCCCATGCATGTGCTTTTAATTATGGTCCCTTAGTAGTCGGCATGTGGACTCCTTCATGTTGCATTATTTCTTTTCAACATTCTTTTGGCCTTGAACACTTGTGCATGCATATATCCATGAAGCTCCATCCAATTTGCACTCAATTTCCTACAAACAAAAAATGTGCAAATGGATTTTTCTCAAAATTAATTCATACACATAGTCACTATTTTTGTCCCTAAATGAAGATGAATGAATGATGATTTGAAGAAAATTTAGAATTTGGTGTAAACATGTAAAAATACCCTCTCATTTATTTTAATAAAAGAAAATTAAACATGGGAGCAAAAATATACACTTTTACGTGCACATCAAATACCCCCCACACTTTTATTTTTATTCATCCTCAAATAAACTAAAACTAGGATATATCCATTTTCATAGGAAGCACGATTGCATTGAGCGTATGCAACAAGCCATTAAACCTCAAGGTGTCCTTAGTAGGACAAGTGTTATCTCATGCGGCTTTTCAATGGATACTACCCACAAAATCCAAATGCGATCTGCAAGTTCTAATGTGACTACATGATGCAAGTTTTTGAAAATATTTACAAATGATGACTTCACTTTTAAATTGACACGATTACGTTAATATAAGCTTTGGTTATTATCAAGAAATTTTAGTATTTTTACTCATCAGAACTACCAAAAAACATAATTTAATTATCAGTTGCAATTGGACTCCTGTTTGGCTAAGTGTTTTCGGTTGATAACACAGTGCAACTATGAAATGAATCCGTTAGTTGATTATCGAAGTTTTGCAAATGGCATTTTTATTTCTTTTGAATAACAAGTCAAATCAATTAATGAGTACAGTGCTTGGGTTTTATTTCTTGCTCTCTCTATTTTGAAAAATATTATAACTTACACACCTAACTCAGATAAGCTGAAGCTAGATATACCTATCATGCACTACCTTTCGGGCTTACATGAGAAGAGTGCAAAGCATGGCAAGTGTACACACTTGCATATGAACATATGACTATGATTGTTTATTATTATTATTTTAATTTTATTTACATACACCTAACTCGAATAAACCTAGGCCAGATATACTGATCATGTCAAGACCCGATTCTTCGACTTCCGAAAATCTACTTCAATACGTCCACTGTATCAACTGCCGAGCAATCGAATGTTGGAAAACTGAACCATGAGGGTTAAAAAGAAGAGGTAGAAGAAGACAGAAAGAAAGAAAGAAGAAATAACAGAAAACAATATCAGAATATCACATAACGCAGCGGAACAACATATAATAGATATATGAATAATCTTTAAAACAAAGAACTATCTTAGTTATTACATTACATCACATCATCATCAGAGTGTACAACAACAATATACAACACAACAAAACAATGGACAGTTATACAAACATGTCCTTACAGGTGAATTTACAGCGGAAAGATAATATCATATACAAGAAATATGTCTCGCCATCCAGCTCGCCTTCTGAGCTCCATAGCACTCCTGAATCTAGAATGACCTGATAACCTGACTGTAGGATGCCCGTGTGGAAAATTATGGGCACCCGGAGTTTAGGAAGAGAACAATAAACTCCAGGTCAGTCATGGGACTGATGTAAGAACTTAAAACAGCTATTTATCTTTTAAAACAACAACAACAAGGGAAGTGAAAAATATTCGTAATGCTTTTGGAAAATGAAACTACCATAAGGCCTCCCCACACACACACAATGCAAACGCAGAATTGGAGGAGATTTCTCCTTATTATAGTCAAAGATGCTTACTATGCAAAACAAATCATTTTTGATATTATTATTAGTTCATAGTGATGAAAACATTTCGAAAGTATAATATAAATCTTAGCCAGCATAGGTACCATTATAGTATGCCTACTATAGCTACCATATTAACTAGCAGGTTCTACAACTAAAACCGTACAAGGCTCGTATTGTTCCTTTGGATTTCCAACAAATGGCCAGGCTAAGGAACTTCCTACTGCCACATGGGTATGCCACTGGCGGGACGTCCCGGGAACCTAACCGGATCTATACCAACACAAGGGCGAGTTACCTTTGTAAGTATGTAACTACTACTCGAGTATGCCACCCCCCGGTCCCTTGGGACCCTTTATCCGAAGGCCCTCGATCACAAAGCAACAACCACACAGAAAATGAGATTGGAGCAACCACATAGGTTAAGCATCAGGGCTCCATACCTGACACCACCCTTTTCTAGGAGGAAATGACATACCTTTAAGGGCACGACCCTCATAACCTTGCTGCATATTCCTGTTTTGACCATTTCTGGGGTATGAGGTCTGACGAAGTATCGTCCACAAAGCTATGCTTTTTCACAAACCCACGTTTTGATTAACAAATAATCAAAAAATAATCATCACACAACAACACTCAGCATGCCACATTACCAAATTGGGAGTATATCGCTGATAACCTTCAACTACAAAACCTCTGAGCTCGTACGTCTCAGAGAAGGGTGTTAAGCTAAGAGAATGAATTCTCCGCCACCAACAGAAATGTATTTGAAAGAAATCTGCTTTATATCTCAAAGTGTAATGTCAAACACGTAACCATACAAGTCTGTTCCGGGTTCGAACAGAACTAAAGGCACTTCAAAAGAAGCCCTTGCAATCCGGGTATTCACAATCCCGATCGAATTTCCCATCACAAAGGAAATCTCCATACCGTAGCTAACAGTGCAGAGATAATCGATAGGTCATCCTATCGTTTTCACAAATACCGGTCTTCACCACCGGTCTTCAATGTTGCATTGCGTCGTATCACTTATTCGGAATGGGTTATATGACACATAAGGTCCTCTCCGGCTAATCTGAATAGTGAACGCAATATTTTTAAAACATATGGATATTGGGATTTCAATTAAGTCACAACTTATTAACCAACCCTTTCTTTCAAATGGTTTAAACAAATTACCATTTTAAATCTTTAAACAAAAAGATTTACTTCACAAAGTTTACCCAGTTTCACAAAGATTTATTCTCAGATTCCCAGATAAATTTTCATTTCAATTGGATTAACTCACTAAATCTTAAATCAAGATTTAACTTATAGCTTTCAAAACCATTCACAATTCAAGTGTTTTATAATATAAAAGATACACCATTTGAAATACTCCTTTATTTCAAGTCAAGTTCAACAAGCTTTCACAAAAATTAATTCATAGCCTTCAAAACAGTTTAATTCCAAATTTACATTCTTTTAACACAAATGGGAATTTCTTCCCTTATGTGAAAGCTATTATTATTTGAAAATAGATAGTTTTCGTTTTGGGAAAAACTGATTGCAGTTTTTTTCATGAGTTAAAGCCACTCAAGTATAAACTTGGATTTAAGTTTAAAATTTCCAAAACTATATTTTAAATGGTTAAAAACCCATATAAACACCTTTTATAACTTGTACCATCTTTTAGACCATAGTACCCAAATCATTGAATTCAATTTCAAATATTGAATTCAAAATTTAAATCAAATGATTTAAATTCCAATTTTTTTGTTAATTTATTTAAAATAATTATTATTTTTGAAATTCATTTTCAAAAACTTTCAATCCCAATTCCAAAACTAATTTGGATTCAAAAATTCAATCCTTAGAATTGTCAAAAATCCGTGACTTAACTGATTTCCATGTGAAATCCACATTTTGGGTGTGTATTGTGTAGTCCAAGGGTTTAACACAATAGTGCAACAACATTCAACCATCACAGATCAAAATATTACAATATATTTGATAAGCGGTATAAACTATAACGCTTACCCTTCATTCACAAATCATATACATATATATATATCACAAATAAACAAATTACAGATAACAACACATATCATGATATATCACAAAGCGTCACATATCAAAGATATCAAACAACTCAACATCCAATATAATTCAAACATCCATAAGAAGGATAAATTTAATCATTAGAATTGTCAAAAATCTGTGACTTAACTGATTTCCATGTGAAATCGACATTGTAGTCCAAGGGTTTAACACAATAGTGCAACAACATTCAACCATCACAGATCAAAATTAACAATATATTTAATAAGCGGTATAAACTATAACGCTTACCCTTCATTCACAGATCACAGATATATATATCACAAATAAACAAATTACAGATCACATCACACATCAGGATATATCACAAAGCATCACATATCAAAGATATCAAACAATTCAACATCCAATATAATTCAAACATCCATAAGTAGGACAAATTTAATCATCTGATTAATTTAAATCAAATAAATTTCTATGAATAAAATTTGCTAGTTATGGTAAGTTAATAACCAATTAATTGTAAAAACATTTAATAAATTATCCTTTCATTGATCATTAATTAACTCTTAATTAATAGTTAATACTTGATTAATTATTCTTAATTAATTATCAAAACCAATTAATTTCTGCTTAATAAATTTCTAATGAATTTACAGAATCATTTCTTTTTAAATAAATTTCTTCAACTTATAATAATATAAATCGAAATCCATTTACTTATCCCTTTTTTTCCCATAATTTGGAATTTTATTCAATATGGTTTCAAAAATAACTTTGTCTTTTTAAAACTCCTTTTTAACTTATCCAATTCTCAAAAATAATTTTTACTATAACTTTCAACTTGAAATTTTAAAAATCCAATTTTTATCTATTTCTGGTATCCAACGATACCAAAAATAAATTCGGCTAATCTATAGCTTTCAACAATCTCAATCACAAAGATAATCACACGAATTATAAATCAACCAACACACAACATATGAAATAAATTCAAATGTTTGAGGAATCCAGTTGGATCCCTCCAACCTGTTTCCCTGCATCCAAAGATGTTGGCACAATACCAATTCCACTTCGAGGTGAAATATAGCGGTATATGGGAGTTATAAAATATTATCTGCTGTTATGCGGCGCAATAGGGTCTCATCCGCTATATAGTGCGGGAAATCAACTCCAAGTACATATATAATACCAATTCCATTCAAGTTGGAATTATCACGGTATATGTGTTTAATATAATAACCTCCACTTAATATATGGCGTATAAGGTCTATTTCAATACAACAGATAATAATATATCATCCAAGCGTACAATCAAGCAATTTTAAATCTAACTATTTAAAATTTAAATCGCAACAATTCGATTGAGTGAGAAGTTCTCACCTTGAGTTTCCGATAACAGTTGTAGCGTTTTGTTTCAAATAAAATTAAACGTGCATTTAATTTTAACTGAAATTATCACTAGCTCCAAACGAATCCAAACCAGCTTCATTGCATAGTGTTCGTCCATACGAACCCAATGCAATTTGTTTCGTCAAATTTCGATCTCGTATGAACAAGTTACAGTGTTTTAAAGTTTACACGAATTAAAATATAATTATATTTACAATTTCTTTTTATTTTATAACCTTCAAACTATCTCGGCTGTAGATTTCACTTCTCCATCATCAGGCCGTTGCGCGCCTTCTTCCTCCTCAGGAAATCAAAACGCGACGAACCGCTGAACATCATGAAAAACCCTAATAGTCGCGCCTCTTCCTACCTACTACTCGTCGATCAAGCAACACCGTTACGTCGCCCCCCTCGTGCTCCACCTTCACCGCGAACGTGGTCACGCTCGATCGAGAATCCCCTTCGAAAAACGTGGTCGAATACTGGCCATTCAAACTCCATTTGGTGTTGATTCATAGCACTATTTTCGATCAACTCCGTATGGATCTGAAGATCTTCTCACGCTCTACAACTTTCATGTTGAAGGTTTCTCATAAATGTCGTTGGATTTGAAGAAATTGAAGGAAGAACGAGATGAATGTTTCGGTCATTGATTTCTGAAGGTGGCAGCTATAAATTAGGGTTAGGGTTTTGGTGTTTTTGTTGCAAATTGAAGATAGTGAAGCCCTTTATAGAAAATTCTCCAAAAACACTATTCATCGGATTTTTTCCGAACTCAAAATCTCGCGTGGTGTCCAGCGTTTCTAGGATTTTACCCGCGTTTCGGATACAATGGAATAGGTATCGAGAGCCAATTCGATCATCTGTGCGGGTTACGGCAATAAACGATTAAATTTTAAATTAAATCGATTAAACTAATTTTTATGCATTTTGGCTTGCCCCGGACAAACCGTAAATCCGATTGACACGAAATTTGAAACCTTACTATAATTTGACATTACGGATCCAATGAAACTAGTATCATCAAAATCTGAGACTGTTTGAAAAATGACTATTTTCACTAGTCGATTAAATATTAAAATATTCAATTTTCACAAATTAACTTTTAATTCAATTTTAAAAGTTCACAAACATTGTTCTAAATCCAATATGATTTAATATAACTTTATAAATCATTTTTAATCACATTAAACCCAAATTCCAAATTTTTCTATAATTTCAAATATTAAATGGTCGATTTAATTTTTCAATTAAATCTAAATATTCGAAAAATAAATTATTCTACTTATAAATTTTACTTGTTAATGTAACGACCCATAATATTTTAATAGTTTTGAATGGTTTTATTTTCATATTTAATTCCATTTTGAGAAAATTTTAAATAATTGAATTTTGAAATAAAAATTTTATATTTAGAATACGTATATGAAGATACAGCAAATAGTGAATTTTCACTTAATTATATGGGAGTTTATTTATTTATAATTCTATTTCAATCTATATCGGTTAAATATTGCTGATAAAAAAAAATTATTTCTAAGCCTGAATATTTTTACATAAGAAAATTCTAAATCATAGATCCTTCATTTTTAATAATAATATCCGTTCCCCCATATTGCTCTCCAAACTATGGTAACAAATTTGCTTTAATTTTTCTGCTGAATCAATGTATCAAACGTTGATATTTCATTTATTAGTCCACTATCTACGTTATTTATGGACACAAATGTATTTCAATATCTCTTCATATACCATTCCTAAATATCCTCCTCCAGATCCGTGACCATCTGATTTCTTTTGCGTTTCAAATTTTAAACGCGCATAAATCAATTGCCTTAATATTTGTCAGCTAAATAAATGGGTGACCGTTGCTAGTACATAAAAAAAAAATTATTTCTGCCTGAATTCCGGGCTAATTTTTCACCATTCCTTTCATTTCACTTTAATTGCTTTAATAAGTATGTCAATGGACAGACGTTACCATTCTCATCATTACACTTTATTTCATATGGTACGTTTCTTTGTTTTTTTTCTCTGTTCGTTTCTTTTATTTGCCTCTGTCTGCTCCTTTATCCCTTCCTTCCATTTCAAAATTCAAACGTGCTGTCCATTCTTGGCATAAATTATTTTCAGCTAAATCATAGTCATTGCTTTTATATTTTTTCAAATTTTAGGGTCACAATTATTAATTGCTGACCTTTCCTTTCCTTTCCTTCAGTCCACTGATTCCTTCCTTTAAACCATTCAATTTGCGCGTTGATTTTATACCAATAGTCGTTACTTTTATTTATTTCTCTGAAATCATGCGTAACGTTCCTTTTCAATTTATTCTTCTGCCTCTCTTTATATTTTTCCATTTTGCTTTGGGAATACAAATTCGCACACTCCTCTCCTTCTTTAATTGATCTGTAGCCGTTTCTTATTCATTCTTCCTTCAGTTTCAAATTTGAAAGTGCTACCCAAGGTAAACAATTAATTGCTAAATAATTCTCCCGAAATCAGGGGACTTCACAGTATCAATTACTTTTATTTACATGTCCATTCAAATTTTCTATCGGTTAAGACCAAATAGTAGCTCACCTTATTATTCCCTGAATTCAGGGTTTGGCTATTGATTGGTACCTATCTTTTTATATTTCCTTTAATTTATTGTTTCAATATTTTTTCCTAAATCTATGCTTCTAGACGTTGATATGCCATTTCTATATTTTGGGTGATAACTTTTTTGAACGTTTCATAATAATAATAAATCTGCATATTATAATCGGATATCAATTGAGATCTAGGAAAGAAATAAATATAAAACGTATAACCTGACAAATAATAAAAATTGCTTTAATTGCACCGTTGATTTTGAAACGTATAAAATTCTATACGTTCTTTACGCATCCATTCATTTCTTTTATTTCTTCCTTTACGTTTCCTTTCTTTACTGATATATACTTACTTCTTTTATCTCTCCTATCTACTACAAAAGGCAACCCACTTCTTTGTGAAATAAAAAAAAATCCTTCATCCCTCAACCCATCAAAATCACCTCACCTCCGTTCCCGTATGCTGCTCTTCCAGCCAACGTTCCATCCTTGCCGTGAAGTTGTTCCTATCCCCTCTTTCGCCTCTGTATTTTTGAATGGAAGATATTATGTGGTAAGTATATAAAGTGATAACTGCATATATATTTTTACCTTGCCTACCCTTCCTCTTTCGCCTATAAAAATCGGCATGAATAATTTAGGCACGTGCCCTATTAATTAGTTATATATATCAAGCTTTGTATCCGTTGTTTTATACTTCTCAAATTTCGCATTCGGTTCTAAAGGTTTAATATATTCTGTTAGCATACATAAGTAAATAAGTTTGTAAATTGTTATGTATACATATAGTAAGTTATAAATTTGGTACAGTTTTTTTTAAAGGTAGATTTAATTGATGATACGTGTCATAGTTTTTATATAAATTTATATTAGTCTGTAGTTTGTTTTTAAAAATGTTGTAATAACATTGATTTTTAAAGTGAGTATATTTATAGATTTATTTGAAATGTGTTTAAAAAAAAAAACACAACACAACACAGTACATTTATATGTAAGGTTTATAAAAGTCATAAGCTAGGTACATTCATATATTAGTTTAAAGATGTTAGTTAGTATACACATAAGCTGCTGTATATAATTTATAATTTACGCATATATAAGTTTGGTTTGTATATAAGTTAAGGGATCTGTAGTTATTAAGTAAAGTTATCGGTTTTATATTATAGGATATTTGTAACAGGTCAGTCTATATACTTTAAGTTGTGTAAGTGTGTGAGTTTTAATACCTGAGTTTACACGCGTACTATATTAAGTTATAATCGACAGTTTCTTTATGTATAAGTCTGGTTATAAAGTATAAGCATAAATATATTTAACATAGAATCTACTTGTTATACGTTTATTTGTATAGCTGCATCATGGGTTTAAAAATTTAAACCAATGATTTTATGTTGTATATTTATTTTCCTTAAAGTAACATATTGATTTTTAAGAAGAGAAAATAATATATATATTACATCAATATGGGTTTAAAAATTTGAATATGATTTGTATATAAACATACATAAACTTTATACGGTGTATCTATTCAATTATACCATCTATCCTTATCAATCCAGTTCTGATTTGACTTCGTCAACTCCTATTTATCAGCTTGTCCGACAAACCCATGTCCTTCGTGCTTTGCTTCGTAATTCATGCTTGGATTTCGTAACTCAACTTCGTTGTCTATATCCTCTAACCTCGAAAGGTGAGCAATCACTCACGATTAACGTTCTTCTATTTGTTAAATTTGATTTCAATTGAAATGACAATTGAAATAAAAATGTTGTAGTTATTTTGTTATATATGCTATTATATGAAATTGTTCACCTGCGGGATATGACACCATATCCTGTTGTTATATTTTATTGTTATTGATGATATATGCCTGTTTTTATTATTATTTTCATATCTGTTATCACTCTGCAAGTTCCCTGTTAGTATAGAAATCACTATGGGTTGAAATGATAAACCCAAGCGATTTTCATTTAATTGAATTTGGGATTACGGATTGAAATGCTATCCACCCGCATACATTTAGTGTACGGATTGAAATGATAAATTTCCGTAACACTTGACGGTAAGATAAGAAATATATACAGACACCGTTGGTCCATATATGAATATTTTGAAATTTAATTCATTGTTTTGGAAAGAGATATGGTCTTATTAAATGTTAAATCTTGAATTTTTATATATAAAGGGTAGTGATACATATAGATTTAATGATATTTAATTTAGTCAAAAGTTGATTTAATACATAAATTATGTTAAATATTTATGAAAATTTTATTCCAAATAGATTTTCTGAAATTAACTAAGATTGGGAGATAAATGTGGGTTTATTTAAGATGGTATTTAAATAAGGATTTATTTAATTAAATCAATTTGAAATTTTTGAATGGGAAATTTAAAGGTATGATTTTATCACTGGATTTTGATTTAAGTGATGAATGAATATTTCACGTTTAATAAATTAAAGGAAATTTTTAGTAAAATGTAATATAAGGTTACTTAAATGATATTGAATCTAATGAAAGAGTATTTGAAGACTAAAATAATAACAAGGTAAATCGAGATCGATATGGAACTGTTAAAGTGAACATTTAAATATTTAACTTTGAACTATATTGAAATTTAAACGGGTAAATTTGAGATTCAGATCTGTATTTGAAATCAATGTAGTTGAATTTGTTATTTTGAAACTAAATTTAATTAAAGTGAAAATTTAGGTCGAACCAAATTTTGAATGTATTTAGAAAACTAAATTGAATAAAATTTAGTTTGAACGTTTAATATTTAAAAGTTTGAAATATTGAAATGAAAAGGGTATTTTGTGATTCCAAAACCGGAATTTGAGATTCATAAAATTTTGAAATAGTTATTTTAGGAATTGAGTTGAATTTTAAAGTGATAAATTGAGATTGAATTTAATGTGTAAGGGAAGGTCGGGTTGATGTTGAACGATTCGCTAAGTAAAGGAATTGAATATACTTCACTTTATAAATTATTTAATCTATATAAATATTATTTTGGGAAATATAGAGATATTTGAAGTGAAAATGGTATTTGGTTTTGAAATATAAATTTGCTGAAATGACCACGGTGTTATAGTGTATATTTCTACCTTGTAGATAGTTCCATGGACCCTTAGAGGATGGTTATCCCAACATCCTTTAAGTTATTTGTATTTCAGTTGATATTTCACTTGAGTTGGATTTATTTATATAAGAATGTTAATCCTGACTCGAGTGTATTGTGTTTTGCTTTATGCTCGGGTCAGACCGAGTGATACAGCATTAGAGATTCACCTTTAGAGTTCGGAGCTTCATTTGGAGATCCAACTATCGACTCAGATTCCAGCCTTTCCAGTTGATTGGTTCAGAGAAGTCATCTGTTGCATTGGAGACTTCACTACATTTGAACTATTCGGTTGTATTTTATTTCTAACTTTAATGTATATAGTAGCTTCATGAACTACTATTTTTATCTATTCCGCTGCATCATATTACTCTGTGTCTGTGATCTGTGATTGATTTATTTATTGTATATGTTACGTTTTGCTAAATTTAAATTAACAATTCGGTATTTTGAATTATTCAAGTCGGACATGTATGGTTTTATTGTCGATTTGAATGGTTGAAAATAGCGGGTCGTTACAGTTGGTATCAGAGCTTTGGCTCTAGGCAATACTTAGCATATATGGTAAATTTATTTACAGAATCACTTTCATTCGAGTTGAATCTCTTCCTTTTTGACTCGTTTTCCTTTGAATTTTGGAATGTCCCTCGGCTCCGAAATTCATTCTTGTCTCTTCCTATTTATATTCATTCGATTCTGGAGTATCCCATGACTCCACTGAATGATTTGTAAAGGGGATGAAACTCCTTTACAATTGGCATTGATTCACCAGAGATTTATGTATCCCTCGGTTTAGATGCTACTATCCCCTGTTATTCCGAATTCTATCTCTAGCGATCGAATGTCGATTTGCCTTAGAATTCTGCATTCATTGTATTGCTAAATTCATGGTTGATCCGGTTAAGGTCGCCCGCGATTTATAGGATTATATCCATCTTCTATTTCTGTAATTTAATTACCCAATCGTCGATCGAGCCTATCTTCGAATCAGAATCCTATTAATTGGAGTCCTCTAATTCAAATCTCTATCTTTGCTTTGAAATCCATTCTTAAAATTATCCTTTGAAAATCGGGTATGTTTGCATTTTTTTGAAATTTTTTTATATATCGAAATTATTATTTTGATAACTATGATTTTATTCTATATATAAAGGGGGAAAATGTTTTCGATAAGGATAAATCATATAAGAAATGTTATTCTATATAAAAAGGGTTTTGAAAGGATTTGAAATTTTGAAAAATTATAAGAAATTGATTTATATAAAAATGATTTATAATTGAAGTGTCAAATTTGAAATTCGAGAATTGAATTCCGGTATTTTGAAGTTGGTTTTAAGATTTTGGAAAATATAAATAAATAATACGATTTAAAAGTATTTTTCCGAATAAGAAATGTTTCAAATGAATTCAAATGAGTTCCAATAATTTTGAAGAAATTTCAAAGAAGTTTTCAAGAAATTAGAAGTCCAGAAATCACTTATGTCGTTGGAAAATAATTTCGGTGATGAGTGCACGCATCATCGACATTGATTTTCGAGTTTCAGAGTGGGGGAGAGGCCACTTTAATAGCTCGCTATGCGAGTGATTTTGTAAAGCCGTTATGATTTCAAATTCCGAAGTATAATTTGATATTTTCGAAAGATATATGTATATATTTGAAACAATTTAAAGAGAGACCGGTATTCAGTCCTCGAGTTTTGGATTTTATAATTGATTTATTGTTGATTTTCAACTCTTGAATTGAAAATTTGATTTCCCTAACTATTTTGAAGGTTCGAACACTTCCAAATCAAGGTCTAAAATTTTAAAGCTAAGAAGTTTCGAAGAGTATAAAATATTGGATAAAGAATATAAGTTTAGTTTTGTATGTTCAAAATATGAGGAGTATGGCTTAAGTAAATTTGAAACTTTTATTAAATAAATAATTTGCAAGAAGGAAAATTGGGTTTTTTTTTCCATATAGAAATAAATAGTCAAAGGTTTTAAAATTTTTAAAAAACCATTTTGAGTATAATTGATATTGAGAAAAATAATTGGTTTTGAAATTAAATGGGAATTAAAAACCAGTACATATATGGTGATTTTGGAAATGAATTTGTTTGACTTGAATTATGTTAATTTGGAAACTGGGATTATTTTATAAGCCTATTATGTTGGGAACTTTGAAATTTAGGTATTTAATGTGGAAGAAAATTTGGTGAAATCATATATGATTTTGAAACTGAATTGATATTGAAATGATTTGAAATTTGCAAACCTTATATTATTGAGTACTTGATTTGGGAGTGGTCGAACTTATATAAAATGGATTTGTATAAGTATGAAGTGATTTGAAATCTATTGATTTGAAAGGTACTCAATTTGGAAGAGAATTTTTTTTTAAATCGAAGTCTATATAAGTATGATTTGATATACTATTGATTTGGAAAGTATTCGATTTGAAAATGGAATCTTATATATATATGGACTTTATATAAGTACGATATTTGAAAGTATTTGAAAAGGTACTATATGATATAGATATTTTCCAAGTAAAGATATGGAAAGTGCCTTCTGCTTGATATCCGCTTTGTGGCCACATCGTGGATTCATTCTATCGATATTATTCTCTCTGATTTTTGGTTTTCCGGATGTAATACTCGAGTGTTTCCCACCGTGGCGTAACCCATGGTATTTTTTTTTCTTTCTCGTGAATGCACAGCGCAATTGCCTGGCTGAGTCTTGCCTAAGGGTACGGATTGTTTCCTGGGGGATCCAGGCGTAACCATTGTGTATCCTGCAATCTGTGTAGGTCGCGAATAGTAGCGCAAGTGCCTGGCTGAGTCTTGCCTGGTGGTACGGATTGTTTCCTGGGGGATCCAGGCGTAACCATTGTGTATCCTACACTCTACTAGTCATCATGGCGTAACTCGCAGGGCTGAGAAAGCTTACGGATATGGATTGTTTCCTGGGGGACCCAGGCGTAACCATTGTGTATCTGCGAACCATGATCGGACAAAGGTTTTGGTTTGGTTGTTTTGTTTGGATTGTACTTTCCATATCTGTTTTTAAAGGTTTTCAAGTATTTTCACTGGGTGTTGAAACAAGTCTACTAAGTACTTGAAGAATTCTAGCTTTGCGCCTGATCAACGCATGGCCAGAGTCTGCAAGAACGAGGATAAACTTGTTAAAACATTGAGTTATAAAAGTATTTTCGAAAGAAAAATTGGTTTCGATATAAAATTATTTTATTTATAAAGGTATTTTATTATAAAAGTATTTTTCCCAACAAAGAAATTTTGAATAAATATTTGAAATTTAAATTCTTATGGTTTGAAATAAATTATTCATGCCCGATTCTATTCTTTTGAATCTACCTCATCTGCTCAGCTTCATTTTTCACCTATATTTCGTTTTCGGAATCTACCTTCCTTTCCTTTTTGAATAAATCTTTTAAATATTGCTTATTTGTATACTGCATTATTTTATATAAAATTTTAGTGGTATAAATATCTTTGAAGTTATTAATTAAATAAAACATATTTAAAGAAAATGATTATTAATTTATTGATAATATTTGAAAAGTATCTTGAGATAAATTTATGAATAATGGATTTAATGTTTTCAATAGCTTCTTTGTAAATATAACTAATGATGCAAATAATTTTTTTCAAATAGCTTTCACATATGTATAAAGATGTTAGTTAAACATATTAAATTCCAATGAGTTTTGAAAATTTTAAAGTATTAAAGATAACTGAATTGCAAATGAATATTTCAAGTAAAATTTATATAGTTTAAAATTTTAAATTACCCTTGACTTTCAATCTACCTTTATTTCTGGTTGTTCTATTCTCCTACCTCCTTCCTTTTCGGGGATGAAAAGTTTTGAGTGGGGGAGAGTGTAACGACCCATAATATTTTAATAGTTTTGAATGGTTTTATTTTCATATTTAATTCAATTTTGAGAAAATTTTAAATAATTGAATTTTGAAATAAAAATTTTATATTTAGAATACGTATATGAAGATACAACAAATAGTGAATTTTCACTTAATTATATGGGAGTTTATTTATTTATAATTCTATTTCAATCTATATCGGTTAAATATTGCTGATAAAAAAAATTATTTCTAAGCCTGAATATTTTTACATAAGAAAATTCTAAATCATAGATCCTTCATTTTTAATAATAATATTCGTTCCCCCTTATTGCTCTCCAAACTATGGTAACAAATTTGCTTTAATTTTTCTGCTGAATCAATGTATCAAACGTTGATATTTCATTTATTAGTCCACTATCTACGTTATTTATGGACACAAATGTATTTCAATATCTCTTCATATACCATTCCTAAATATCCACCTCCAGATCCGTGACCATCTGATTTCTTTTACGTTTCAAATTTTAAACGCGCATAAATCAATTGCCTTAATATTTGTCAGCTAAATAAATGGGTGACCGTTGCTAGTACCTAAAAATTTGTTTTATTTCTGCCTGAATTCCGGGCTAATTTTTCACCGTTCCTTTCGTTTCACATTAATTGCTTTAATAAGTATGTCAATGGACAGACGTTACCATTCTCATCATTACACTTTATTTCATATGGTACGTTTCTTTGTTTTTTTTTCTCTGTGCATTTCTTTTATTTGCCTCTGTCTGCTCCTTTATCCCTTCCTTCCATTTCAAAATTCAAACGTGCTGTCCATTCTTGGCATAAATTATTTTCAGCTAAATCGTAGTCGTTGCTTTTATATTTTTCCAAATTTTAGGGTCACAATTATTAATTGCTGACCTTTCCTTTCCTTTCCTTCAGTCCACTTATTCCTTCCTTTAAACCATTCAATTTGCGCGTTGATTTTATACCAATAGTCGTTACTTTTATTTATTTCTCTGAAATCATGCGTAACGTTCCTTTTCAATTTATTCTTCTGCCTCTCTTTATATTTTTTCCATTTTGCTTTGGGAATACAAATTCGCACACTCCTCTCCTTCTTTAATTGATCTGTAGCCGTTTCTTATTCATTCTTCCTTCAGTTTCAAATTTGAAAGTGCTACCCAAGGTAAACAATTAATTGCTAAATAATTCTCCCGAAATCAGGGGACTTCACAGTATCAATTACTTTTATTTACATGTCCATTCAAATTTTCTATCGGTTAAGACCAAATAGTAGCTCACCTTTTTATTCCCTGAATTCAGGGTTTACTATTGATTGGTACCTATCTTTTTATATTTCCTTTAATTTATTGTTTCAATATTTTTTCCTAAATCTATGCTTCTAGACGTTGATATGCCATTTCTATATTTTGGGTGATAACTTTTTTGAACGTTTGATAATAATAATAAATCTGCATATTATAGTCGGATATCATTGAGATCTAGGAAAGAAATAAATATAAAACGTATTACCTGACAAATAATAAAAATTGCTTTAATTGCACCGTTGATTTTGAAATGTATAAAATTCTGTACGTTCTTTACGCATCCATTCATTTCTTTTATTTCTTCCTTTACGTTTCCTCTCTTTACTTATATATACTTACTTCTTTTATCTCTCCTATCTACTACAAAAGGCAACCCACTTCTTTGTGAAATAAAAAAAAAAATTCCTTCATCCCTCAACCCATCAAAATCACCTCACCTCCGTTCCCGCATGCTGCTCTTCCAGCCAACGTTCCATCCTTGCCGTGAAGTTGTTCCTATCCCCTCTTTCGCCTCTGTATTTTTGAAAGGAAGATATTATGTGGTAAGTATATAAAGTGATAACTGCATATATATTTTTACGTTGCCTACCCTTCCTCTTTCGCCTATAAAAATCGGCATGAATAATTTAGGCACGTGCCCTATTAATTAGTTATATATATCAAGCTTTGTATCCGTTGTTTTATACTTCTCAAATTTCGCATTCGGTTCTAAAGGTTTAATATATTCTGTTAGCATACATAAGTAAATAAGTTTGTAAATTGTTATGTATACATATAGTAAGTTATAAATTTGGTACAGTTTTTTTTAAAGGTAGATTAGATTGATGATACGTGTCATAGTTTTTATATAAATTTATATTAGTCTGTAGTTTGTTTTTAAATATGTTGTAATAACATTGATTTTTAAAGTGAGTATATTTATAGATTTATTTGAAATGTGTTTAAAAAAAAAAAAAAAAAAAACACAACACAGTACATTTATATGTAAGGTTTATAAAAGTCATAAGCTAGGTACATTCATATATTAGTTTAAAGATGTTAGTTAGTATACACATAAGCTGCTGTATATAATTTATAATTTACGCGTATATAAGTTTGGTTTGTATATAAGTTAAGGGATCTGTAGTTATTAAGTAAAGTTATCGGTTTTATATTATAGGATATTTGTAACAGGTCAGTCTATATACTTTAAGTTGTGTAAGTGTGTGAGTTTTAATACCTGAGTTTACACGCGTACTATATTAAGTTATAATCGACAGTTTCTTTATGTATAAGTCTGGTTATAAAGAATAAGCATAAATATATTTAACATAGAATCTACTTGTTATACGTTTATTTGTATAGCTGCATCATGGGTTTAAAAATTTAAACCGATGATTTTATGTTGTATATTTATTTTCCTTAAAGTAACATATTGATTTTTAAGAAGAGAAAATAATATATATATTACATCAATATGGGTTTAAAAATTTGAATATGATTTGTATATAAACATACATAAACTTTATACGGTGTATCTATTCAATTATACCATCTATCCTTATCAATCCAGTTCTGATTTGACTTCGTCAACTCCTATTTATCAGCTTGTCCGACAAACCCATGTCCTTCGTGCTTTGCTTCGTAATTCATGCTTGGATTTCGTAACTCAACTTCGTTGTCTATATCCTCTAACCTCGAAAGGTGAGCAATCACTCACGATTAACGTTCTTCTATTTATTAAATTTGATTTCAATTGAAATGACAATTGAAATAAAAATGTTGTAGTTATTTTGTTATATATGCTATTATATGAAATTGTTCACCTGCGGGATATGACACCATATCCTGTTGTTATATTTTATTGTTATTGATGATATATGCCTGTTTTTATTATTATTTTCATATCTGTTATCACTCTGCAAGTTCCCTGTTAGTATAGAAATCACTATGGGTTGAAATGATAAACCCAAGCGATTTTCATTTAATTGAATTTGGGATTACGGGTTGAAATGCTATCCACCCGCATACATTTAGTGTACGGATTGAAATGATAAATTTCCGTAACACTTGACGGTAAGATAAGAAATATATACAGACACCGTTGGTCCATATATGAATATTTTGAAATTTAATTCATTGTTTTGGAAAGAGATATGGTCTTATTAAATGTTAAATCTTGAATTTTTATATATAAAGGGTAGTGATACATATAGATTTAATGATATTTAATTTAGTCAAAAGTTGATTTAATACATAAATTATGTTAAATATTTATGAAAATTTTATTCCAAATAGATTTTCTGAAATTAACTAAGATTGGGAGATAAATGTGGGTTTATTTAAGATGGTATTTAAATAAGGATTTATTTAATTAAATCAATTTGAAATTTTTGAATGGGAAATTTAAAGGTATGATTTTATCACTGGATTTTGATTTAAGTGATGAATGAATATTTCACGTTTAATAAATTAAAGGAAATTTTTAGTAAAATGTAATATAAGGTTACTTAAATGATATTGAATCTAATGAAAGAGTATTTGAAGACTAAAATAATAACAAGGTAAATCGAGATCGATATGGAACTGTTAAAGTGAACATTTAAATATTTAACTTTGAACTATATTGAAATTTAAACGGGTAAATTTGAGATTCAGATCTGTATTTGAAATCAATGTAGTTGAATTTGTTATTTTGAAACTAAATTTAATTAAAGTGAAAATTTAGGTCGAACCAAATTTTGAATGTATTTAGAAAACTAAATTGAATAAAATTTAGTTTGAACGTTTAATATTTAAAAGTTTGAAATATTGAAATGAAAAGGGTATTTTGTGATTCCAAAACCGGAATTTGAGATTCATAAAATTTTGAAATAGTTATTTTAGGAATTGAGTTGAATTTTAAAGTGATAAATTGAGATTGAATTTAATGTGTAAGGGAAGGTCGGGTTGATGTTGAACGATTCGCTAAGTAAAGGAATTGAATATACTTCACTTTATAAATTATTTAATCTATATAAATATTATTTTGGGAAATATAGAGATATTTGAAGTGAAAATGGTATTTGGTTTTGAAATATAAATTTGCTGAAATGACCACGGTGTTATAGTGTATATTTCTACCTTGTAGATAGTTCCATGGACCCTTAGAGGATGGTTATCCCAACATCCTTTAAGTTATTTGTATTTCAGTTGATATTTCACTTGAGTTGGATTTATTTATATAAGAATGTTAATCCTGACTCGAGTGTATTGTGTTTTGCTTTATGCTCGGGTCAGACCGAGTGATACAGCATTAGAGATTCACCTTTAGAGTTCGGAGCTTCATTTGGAGATCCAACTATCGACTCAGATTCCAGCCTTTCCAGTTGATTGGTTCAGAGAAGTCATCTGTTGCATTGGAGACTTCACTACATTTGAACTATTCGGTTGTATTTTATTTCTAACTTTAATGTATATAGTAGCTTCATGAACTACTATTTTTATCTATTCCGCTGCATCATATTACTCTGTGTCTGTGATCTGTGATTGATTTATTTATTGTATATGTTACGTTTTGCTAAATTTAAATTAACAATTCGGTATTTTGAATTATTCAAGTCGGACATGTATGGTTTTATTGTCGATTTGAATGGTTGAAAATAGCGGGTCGTTACAGTTGGTATCAGAGCTTTGGCTCTAGGCAATACTTAGCATATATGGTAAATTTATTTACAGAATCACTTTCATTCGAGTTGAATCTCTTCCTTTTTGACTCGTTTTCCTTTGAATTTTGGAATGTCCCTCGGTTCCGAAATTCATTCTTGTCTCTTCCTATTTATATTCATTCGATTCTGGAGTATCCCATGACTCCACTGAATGATTTGTAAAGGGGATGAAACTCCTTTACAATTGGCATTGATTCACCGGAGATATATGTATCCCTTGGTTTAGATGCTACTATCCCCTGTTATTCCGAATTCTATCTCTAGCGATCGAATGTCGATTTGACTTAGAATTCTGCATTCATTGTATTGCTAAATTCATGGTTGATCCGGTTAAGGTCGCCCGCGATTTATAGGATTATATCCATCTTCTATTTCTGTAATTTAATTACCCAATCGTCGATCGAGCCTATCTTCGAATCAGAATCCTATTGATTGGAGTCCTCTAATTCAAATCTCTATCTTTGTTTTGAAATCCATTCTTAAAATTATCCTTTGAAAATCGGGTATGTTTGCATTTTTTTGAAATTTTTTTATATATCGAAATTATTATTTTGATAACTATGATTTTATTCTATATATAAAGGGGGAAAATGTTTTCGATAAGGATAAATCATATAAGAAATGTCATTCTATATAAAAAGGGTTTTGAAAGGATTTGAAATTTTGAAAAATTATAAGAAATTGATTTATATAAAAATGATTTATAATTGAAGTGTCAAATTTGAAATTCGAGAATTGAATTCCGGTATTTTGAAGTTGGTTTTAAGATTTTGGAAAATATAAATAAATAATACGATTTAAAAGTATTTTTCCGAATAAGAAATGTTTCAAATGAATTCAAATGAGTTCCAATAATTTTGAAGAAATTTCAAAGAAGTTTTCAAGAAATTAGAAGTCCAGAACTCACTTATGTCGCTGGAAAATAATTTCGGTGATGAGTGCATGCATCATCGACATTGATTTTCGAGTTTCAGAGTGGGGGAGAGGCCACTTTAATAGCTCGCTATGCGAGTGATTTTGTAAAGCCGTTATGATTTCAAATTCCGAAGTATAATTTGATATTTTTGAAAGATATATGTATATATTTGAAACAATTTAAAGAGAGACCGGTATTCAGTCCTCGAGTTTTGGATTTTATAATTGATTTATTGTTGATTTTCAACTCTTTAATTGAAAATTAGATTTCCCTAACTATTTTGAACGTTCGAACACTTCCAAATCAAGGTCTAAAATTTTAAAGCTAAGAAGTTTCGAAGAGTATAAAATATTGGATAAAGAATATAAGTTTAGTTTTGTATGTTCAAAATATGAGGAGTATGGCTTAAGTAAATTTGAAACTTTTGTTAAATAAATAATTTGCAAGAAGGAAAATTGGGTATTTTTTTCCATATAGAAATAAATAGTCAAAGGTTTTAAAATTTTAAAAACCATTTTGAGTATAATTGATATTGAGAAAAATAATTGGTTTTGAAATTAAATGGGAATTAAAAACCAGTACATATATGGTGATTTTGGAAATGAATTTGCTTGACTTGAATTATGTTAATTTGGAAACTGGGATTATTTTATAAGCCTATTATGTTGGGAACTTTGAAATTTAGGTATTTAATGTGGAAGAAAATTTGGTGAAACCATATATGATTTTGAAACTGAATTGATATTGAAATGATTTGAAATTTGCAAACCTTATATTATTGAGTACTTGATTTAGGAGTGGTCGAACTTATATAAAATGGATTTGTATAAGTATGAAGTGATTTGAAATCTATTGATTTGAAAGGTACTCAATTTGGAAGAGAATTTTTTTTTAAATCGAAGTCTATATAAGTATGATTTGATATACTATTGATTTGGAAAGTATTCGATTTGAAAATGGAATCTTATATATATATGGACTTTATATAAGTACGATATTTGAAAGTATTTGAAAAGGTACTATATGATATAGATATTTTCCAAGTAAAGATATGGAAAGTGCCTTCTGCTTGATATCCGCTTTGTGGCCACATCGTGGATTCATTCTATCGATATTATTCTCTCTGATTTTTGGTTTTCCGGATGTAATACTCGAGTGTTTCCCACCGTGGCGTAACCCATGGTATTTTTTTTTTCTTTCTCGTGAATGCACAGCGCAATTGCCTGGCTGAGTCTTGCCTAGGGGTACGGATTGTTTCCTGGGGGATCCAGGCGTAACCATTGTGTATCCTACAATCTGTGTAGGTCGCGAATAGTAGCGCAAGTGCCTGGCTGAGTCTTTCCTGGGGGTACGGATTGTTTCTTGGGGGATCCAGGCGTAACCATTGTGTATCCTGCACTCTACTAGTCATCATGGCGTAACTCGCAGGGCTGAGAAAGCTTACGGATATGGATTGTTTCCTGGGGGACCCAGGCGTAACCATTGTGTATCTGCGAACCATGATCGGACAAAGGTTTTGGTTTGGTTGTTTTGTTTGGATTGTACTTTCCATATCTGTTTTTAAAGGTTTTCAAGTATTTTCACTGGGTGTTGAAACAAGTCTACTAAGTACTTGAAGAATTCTAGCTTTGCGCCTGATCAACGCATGGCCCGAGTCTGCAAGAACGAGGATAAACTTGTTAAAACATTGAGTTATAAAAGTATTTTCGAAAGAAAAATTGGTTTCGATATAAAAATATTTTATTTATAAAGCTATTTTATTATAAAAGAATTTTTCCCAACAAAGAAATTTTGAATAAATATTTGAAATTTAAATTCTTATGGTTTGAAATAAATTATTCGTGCCCGATTCTATTCTTTTGAATCTACCTCATCTGCTCAGCTTCATTTTTCACCTATATTCCGTTTTCGGAATCTACCTTCCTTTCCTTTTTGAATAAATCTTTTAAATATTGCTTATTTGTATACTGCATTATTTTATATAAAATTTTAGTGGTATAAATATCTTTGAAGTTATTAATTAAATAAAACATATTTAAAGAAAATGATTATTAATTTATTGATAATATTTGAAAAGTATCTTGAGATAAATTTATAAATTTATGAATTATGGATTTAATGTTTTCAATAGCTTCTTTGTAAATATAACTAATGATGCAAATAATTGTTTTCAAATAGCTTTCACATATGTATAAAGATGTTAGTTAAACATATTAAATTCCAATGAGTTTTGAAAATTTTAAAGTATTAAAGATAACTGAATTGCAAATGAATATTTCAAGTAAAATTTATATATTTTAAAAATTTAAATTACCCTTGACTTTCAATCTACCTTTATTTCTGGTTGTTCTATTCTCCTACCTCCTTCCTTTTCGGGGACGAAAAGTTTTGAGTGGGGGAGAGTGTAACGACCCATAATATTTTAATAGTTTTGAATGGTTTTATTTTCATATTTAATTCAATTTTGAGAAAATTTTAAATAATTGAATTTTGAAATAAAAATTTTATATTTAGAATACGTATATGAAGATACAGCAAATAGTGAATTTTCACTTAATTATATGGGAGTTTATTTATTTATAATTCTATTTCAATCTATATCGGTTAAATATTGCTGATAAAAAAAAATTATTTCTAAGCCTGAATATTTTTACATAAGAAAATTCTAAATCATAGATCCTTCATTTTTAATAATAATATTCATTCCCCCTTATTGCTCTCCAAACTATGGTAACAAATTTGCTTTAATTTCTTTGCTGAATCAATGTATCAAACGTTGATATTTCATTTATTAGTCCACTATCTACGTTATTTATGGACACAAATGTATTTCAATATCTCTTCATATACCATTCCTAAATATCCTCCTCCAGATCCGTGACCATCTGATTTCTTTTGCGTTTCAAATTTTAAACGCGCATAAATCAATTGCCTTAATATTTGTCAGCTAAATAAATGGGTGACCGTTTCTAGTACATAAAAATTTGTTTTATTTCTGCCTGAATTCCGGGCTAATTTTTCACCGTTCCTTTCGTTTCACTTTAATTGCTTTAATAAGTATGTCAATGGACAGACGTTACCATTCTCATCATTACACTTTATTTCATATGGTACGTTTCTTTGTTTTTTTTCTCTGTTCATTTCTTTTATTTGCCTCTGTCTGCTCCTTTATCCCTTCCTTCCATTTCAAAATTCAAACGTGCTGTCCATTCTTGGCATAAATTATTTTCAGCTAAATCATAGTCGTTGCTTTTATATTTTTCCAAATTTTAGGGTCACAATTATTAATTGCTGACCTTTCCTTTCCTTTCCTTCAGTCCACTGATTCCTTCCTTTAAACCATTCAATTTGCGCGTTGATTTTATACCAATAGTCGTTACTTTTATTTATTTCTCTGAAATCATGCGTAACGTTCCTTTTCAATTTATTCTTCTGCCTCTCTTTATATTTTTCCATTTTGCTTTGGGAATACAAATTCGCACACTCCTCTCCTTCTTTAATTGATCTGTAGCCGTTTCTTATTCATTCTTCCTTCAGTTTCAAATTTGAAAGTGCTACCCAAGGTAAACAATTAATTGCTAAATAATTCTCCCGAAATCAGGGGACTTCACAGTATCAATTACTTTTATTTACATGTCCATTCAAATTTTCTATCGGTTAAGACCAAATAGTAGCTCACCTTTTTATTCCCTGAATTCAGGGTTTACTATTGATTGGTACCTATCTTTTTATATTTCCTTTAATTTATTGTTTCAATATTTTTTCCTAAATCTATGCTTCTAGACGTTGATATACCATTTCTATATTTTGGGTGATAACTTTTTTGAACGTTTGATAATAATAATAAATCTGCATATTATAATCGGATATCAATTGAGATCTAGGAAAGAAATAAATATAAAACGTATAACCTGACAAATAATAAAAATTGCTTTAATTGCACCGTTGATTTTGAAACGTATAAAATTCTATACGTTCTTTACGCATCCATTCATTTCTTTTATTTCTTCCTTTACGTTTCCTCTCTTTACTGATATATACTTACTTCTTTTATCTCTCCTATCTACTACAAAAGGCAACCCACTTCTTTGTGAAATAAAAAAAAAATTCCTTCATCCCTCAACCCATCAAAATCACCTCACCTCCGTTCCCGCATGCTGCTCTTCCAGCCAACGTTCCATCCTTGCCGTGAAGTTGTTCCTATCCCCTCTTTCGCCTCTGTATTTTTGAATGGAAGATATTATGTGGTAAGTATATAAAGTGATAACTGCATATATATTTTTACCTTGCCTACCCTTCCTCTTGCGCCTATAAAAATCGGCATGAATAATTTAGGCACGTGCCCTATTAATTAGTTATATATATCAAGCTTTGTATCCGTTGTTTTATACTTCTCAAATTTCACATTCGGTTCTAAAGGTTTAATATATTCTGTTAGCATACATAAGTAAATAAGTTTGTAAATTGTTATGTATACATATAGTAAGTTATAAATTTGGTACATTTTTTTTTAAAGGTAGATTTGATCGATGATACGTGTCATAGTTTTTATATAAATTTATATTAGTCTGTAGTTTGTTTTTAAATATGTTGTAATAACATTGATTTTTAAAGTGAGTATATTTATATATTTATTTGAAATGTGTTTAAAAAAAAAACACAACACAGTACATTTATATGTAAGGTTTATAAAAGTCATAAGTTAGGTACATTCATATATTAGTTTAAAGATGTTAGTTAGTATACACATAAGCTGCTGTATATAATTTATAATTTACGCGTATATAATTTTGGTTTGTATATAAGTTAAGGGATCTGTAGTTATTAAGTAAAGTTATCGGTTTTGTATTATAGGATATTTGTAACAGGTCAGTCTATATACTTTAAGTTGTGTAAGTGTGTCAGTTTTAATACCTGAGTTTACACGCGTACTATATTAAGTTATAATCGACAGTTTCTTTATGTATAAGTCTGGTTATAAAGTATAAGCATAAATATATTTAACATAGAATCTACTTGTTATACGTTTATTTGTATAGCTGCATCATGGGTTTAAAAATTTAAACCGATGATTTTATGTTGTATATTTATTTTCCTTAAAGTAACATATTGATTTTTAAGAAGAGAAAATAATATATATATTACATCAATATGGGTTTAAAAATTTGAATATGATTTGTATATAAACATACATAAACTTTATACGGTGTATCTATTCAATTATACCATCTATCCTTATCAATCCAGTTCTGATTTGACTTCGTCAACTCCTATTTATCAGCTTGTCCGACAAACCCATGTCCTTCGTGCTTTGCTTCGTAATTCATGCTTGGATTTCGTAACTCAACTTCGTTGTCTATATCCTCTAACCTCGAAAGGTGAGCAATCACTCACGATTAATGTTCTTCTATTTATTAAATTTGATTTCAATTGAAATAAAAATGTTGTAGTTATTTTGTTATATATGCTATTATATGAAATTGTTCACCTGCGGGATATGACACCATATCCTGTTGTTTAATTTTATTGTTATTGATGATATATGCCTGTTGTTATTATTATTTTCATATCTGTTATCACTCTGCAAGTTCCCTGTTAGTATAGAAATCACTATGGGTTGAAATGATAAACCCAAGCGATTTTCATTTAATTGAATTTGGGATTACGGGTTGAAATGCTATCCACCCGCATACATTTAGTGTACGGATTGAAATGATAAATTTCCGTAACACTTGACCCTAAGATAAGAAATATATACAGACACCGTTGGTCCATATATGAATAGTTTGAAATTTAATTCATTGTTTTGGAAAGAGATATGGTCTTATTAAATGTTAAATCTTGAATTTTTATATATAAAGGGTAGTGATACATATAGATTTAATGATATTTAATTTAGTCAAAAGTTGATTTAATACATAAATTATGTTAAATATTGTAGCGACCAATAAAATTTTATTAATTTTTTTTTTTTGGTTTTATAACGTATTTAATTTGGATTTTGAGAAATTATTAATAATAATAATTTTGAAATAAAAAATTTGATATTTGGATTACGTATAATTTTATAGTTTAAACCAATAAGTTGTAGTTGTATATGGCTTGCATCTTATTCTATAATAACCAGTGTATATTTTGCTGTCTACTAGTATAATACTATATGTTAGTTTATTTATGTGTATCGATCTAAACAATGATTTTAAAATAATAATAAAAATATACATACATACATATATATAATTGGATTTGCGTTTGAATTTAGAAAATGATTTTGATTCATATATATAGTTATATACATAGTTATGCACATATATAGCCATAAGTTCAACTCATACCATATTAAATTTCTTTTAAAGGTTTTAGCTAAATCTATGGGTGAGCGTTGACACACCTTTCCACCTTATATTTAATTCTCTAACGTTTCAATTTGCATTCTATCCGTTCATAATTTCTTTTTTTTGTGTTAGCTGAATCAATGAGAGACTGTTACAATTTCATTTATTTGTGTACGTTTTCATTTTTATTATTGTACACATCACGGTACCTTTAAAATTGTGACTTCATTTCTTTTCTTCGGTCTCAATTATAGAAGCGTGCTGCGCACGTTATTATTAATTGCTTTGAATCTCACTACTCTATATTTATTCCTGTACGTTTTATCTTCGCTTAAATTTCTCTCTCCATTCTTTTTTCCATTTTAATACCCTTGCCTTTCCATACTCACGTGCTTTCCAATCAAGCAATAAATTATTTAAATATCCACCTTATCAACTTGACCGTTGTTATTGCATCACACTAGTATATAATTCAAATCTATCATTATTCTACCATTCTTCTTTAACAAATTATATGTAACAGTATATCATAAATGGACAGCTCATTCTCCACCCATTCATTTCTCCTATTCAATTAATAATGGAATATAAAGTTATATATTTGGTATACAATTCAAACAACCGTTACCATTCATACCTCCTAAATTCTAGCGATTGACCCCTCTATTTCCATCGGTTCAAATTTATATAAACTTTATATTCGTTACACGTTACATTCATTTATTTGACCGGTCCTTTCCTTTGTTATTTCCCGAATTTCGTGCGTTACTAACCAATGCTCCATATTTATTTGCCTTAATGATTCAGCTAAATTTAAGGATCACCGTTGCTTTTACCTTTTTGTTTATATTACCATTCCCCTATTTTAGCCGGTTGCATTTGATATTTCCTTGATTTAAGCTTTCTAACTTTTAAATTTCCACTACTCTATATTTTTTCTGTACATTTATCTTTGCTTGAATTTCTTTGTCCATTCTCCTCTTTTGCATGTGAAGCTTCTTCTGTAGGTAAATGGCTGCACCATTTTTTTTTCTTCTTCTTATTTCTTTTCTTTTTCTTCTTCTTTTTCATCCTTTTCTTTTGTTTTCTTATTGTTTATATTGCTTTTCCTTTATTTTAAGCACAACATGTTTTTGTCTATTTATTTTTTTACATGTTTTGATTTTCAATGTAACATAAAAGTTTATAATTTAAGCGTATATATATATATATATTTAAAAAGGATCGCTTTATATTAAGGTCACATGGTATTTGGAGAAGTATTTTTTTTAAACTATTTTGTCACTTTTATTTATATTTTACAATCCCGGTCCTAGGAGCATTTGATTGTTGGCTATACAGTTTGGGTCTATGTATTTATATTTAAAAGATAATGTTTAAATTTATGTAAAGGAAGGCAAAATTATGATGTATAAACTGGGATAGTTTAACATATATAGGCGAGGACATCATTAATTCCTACTTTCTATTTTCATCAGTTTTGGTTTATGCATTTAGTAATGCTAACTAAGCTATATATATATATAATTGGTTTTGCAAGGTCTATAGTTATATAAAATAATATGTCGATTTTATGGATTTTTGTTTAGAGTAGTGCTTCACTTTTGGTTTTAAAACATAAATAGTTATATGTTTGGCAAGTTCACATATTGCTGTTTTGTAAGATCACGTTTAATATGTATATACTTTTTTTATAGATGAGAACTTGGTTTTCAAATATATTTTTTTTAGTATGTTTTGGGATTAATTATTTAATTTAAACAAATATATTTATTTTAAGTTTATGTTTAATTTTTAATAAATGTAAGCTTGATTTGTTTATTTACTTATATGTTTGAAACGCTTGTAAATTTAATTTGCGGTGTTCAAACTTAGAATATAAATTCATATGTATATATAGTATAGGTCAGTTTTATGAATTTTTTTTATATACATATTTTTAAGTTTTATTTTATATAGTATGGTTTATATGTTAGAAAAAAAAAAGGAGAGAGGTTTTATATCCATAGTTATATGTTACTACATTGGGTAATACAGCTGTTAAGTGCTGTCTGCATTTGTACATTGATTTTTACTTGGACTGTATATATATATTGAATAACAAGTGTTTGTAGCTTTCTTTGTCGCAGTTAATATAAGCTATGTTGAAAATGGGTCTCAACATTGTTTTTTTCTTTAAACTTGCATGTGTTTATGTACATTTCAATATGAAAGTTACAATATTTATTTCAAATTTTATTACATTTGATTTTTAATACAAAACAGTGATTTTTCGTACATACGTATTTTGTTTTGATATTGGTCTTAAAAAGAAATATTAATTTAATAAGAAAATAATATATTTATTTTGATTTATATATGTATATGTGCTTTAAATGGATATTGTTTTCAAATTCTCTTATACCAATTCTCTTCATCAAACCCGGTTCTAATTTGATTCCGTCGATTCCTGTTATCAGCTTTGTCCGTCGTGCCCGTTTTCTCCATCGAATCGTATCCATCTAGCGTCGCTTGGAATTCGTAGCTCGTTTCCTTGTCAAATCTGTTTAGCCTCGAAAGGTGAGCAATCACTCACGATTAACACTTTTATATTTATTGAATTTGATTTCAATTGAAACGACAATTGAAATATGCTGTTGTATTTATTTTTAATTGTTATATATGCTATTATTTGTATCTGTTCACCTATGACACCCAACACCATTATCGGTTAATTATGTATGTGATAATAATACAGATTGGTTGATAATTGATTGTTTGATTGATTGTTGTTTAAATTGGATGTTAATTATTTTTGTTAAGTGATAACTAGTTTGCTAGTTTAATTTGAGTAGTATAGTTTACAAATTAAACGGATTATATATGATGGACCTTACTTTATTAAAACCTGACCCCGCCATATGTAAATTTGATTAGTTGAATTTGACCCATTGATTGTCGTAGAAATTGATAAATTATTCTTGAAATCTTTGAACGTAGTTTGGATTAATTGTTGTATTATTAAACTGAAAATGAAATGGAACGACAAGGGAAAACTGAAATGTAATAACCTTTAAATCTACATGAAATGATAGTGTAGATTTTAGAAATAATTATAAAAATAACAATGCGAATTAATACGATTATTTCGGGGTTATTTGATTTAATCTATTGAATTGTTATTGATTGTTGTTATTGCTTGTTTACTTACTTTGACACTATCCCTGTCATCACACTGCAAGTTCCCTTTGTTATGTTTGATTTTTGAATTAAAATGGGTTGAAAAGATAGGCCCAAGCGGGTTTCGTTTAATTAAATTTGGGATTACGGGTTGAAATGCTATACACCCGTATACATTTAGTGTACGTATTGAAATGATAATAGCCATAACACTTTGACCATATGATAAAAAAATCTATGGTCTTATTAAATGTAAATTCTTAAATACATCTATAAAGGGTAATGATAAATATAGAGTTAATTATATCTAGTTAATCAAGATTTGATTAAATACATAAATTATGATAAATAATTTATGTAAATTTTATTCGGATAAATTTTGCAATAATATTGAAAAATTAAGGTTGGGAGATAAATTTGGGTTATTGTAAAATGATGTTTAGATAAGGATTTATTTATTTAAATCAATTTGAAATTTATCGAATGAGATATTTCACGTTTAATAAAATTTGAGAAATCTTGAGAAAGATGTAATTTAAAGTCACTAAAATGGTATTGAATAAGGGAAGGTTCAAACTAAATAATAATGATGTAAAAACCAAGAATCTATATGAAACTGTTAAATTTAACATCTAAGTATTTAAGCCATGAACTGTATTGTAATTAAATGGTTTAGAAATTTGATATGTATTTGGGACCAAGATAGTTGAATTTGTTATGTAGATAACTAATTGAATTTAAGGGAAATTGAGGTTGAACGAAATCTGGAAATTTGTATTTAGAAAACTAGATTGGGAAATTTAGGGGAAATATTAAATACTTAAAGTATGGAAACATATTGAAATGGAAAGGGTAATTAGGATATCAAATCCAGATTTGAGATTTATAATTGAGATTGAATTTAATTTAAATGGAAAGGTCAGGTTGATGTGAACGATTTGTTAAGTTAAGGAAATTGCAAGTGCTTTACCATATACAGCATTTAATATATATAAATACTATTTGGGAAATATAATTATTCGAAGTGAATTTGACATTTGGGTTTGAAGTATAAATTAAGTGAATGACCACGATGTAATAGTGTATATTTCTACCCTGTAGATAGTTCTATGGACCCTTAGAGGATGGTCATCCCAAACATCCTTTAAGTTATTTGTACTTCAGTTGATATTTCACTTGAGTTGGATTTATTGATATAAGAATGTTAATCCTGACTCGAGTGTTTTGTGTTTTGCTTTACGCTCGGGTCAGACCGAGTAATACAGCATTAGAGACTCACCTTTGGAGATTGGAGCTTCATTTGGAGATCCAACTATCGTTTCAGCTTTCAGTTTTCTAGATTGACTGGTTCAGAGAAGTCATCGGCTCGTACTGAAGACTTTTCTGTATTCAAGAGATTCTGATGTATTTTATTTTAAACTCTGATGTATATAGTAGCTTCATGAACTACTATTTTTCTATTCCGCTGCATTATATTACTCTGTGTCTGTGATCTGTGTTTGATTTATTTACTGTATATTTTAAGTTTTGCCAAATTAAATTAACAATTCGGTATTTTGAATTATTCAAGTCGTACATGTACGGTTTTAGTGTCGATTTGAATGGTCCAAAATAGCGGGTCGTTACAGTTGGTATCAGAGCTTTGGCTCTAGGCAAAACTTAGCATATATAGTAAATTTATTTACAGAATCACTTTCGCTCGAGTTGAATCTCTTCCTTTCGACTTGATTTCCTTTGAATTTTGGAATATCCCTCGGTTCCGAAATTCATCCGTGTCTCTTCCTATTTATATTAGTTTAATTGCGGAGTATCCCATAACTCCATTGAATAATTTGTAAAAGGGTGAAAACTCCTTTACAATTGGCATTAATTCACCTAGATTTCTGAAGTCACGGTTGACTGGTAGATGTCGCCCGCGACTTATAGAAGGATATCCACCTTCTACTTTGTAATAAAGATTTCCTCATTTTGCTCAAGCCTTCACACTTTGTTTCGAAACTTCCTTTGATCAAGTTTTCTCTTAGAAATTGAACCTCTATCTGGTTTGATATTGGACTCCCTGAATGATAGGAAACTATTTTGTAGATGGCAAAATCGGAAGAGCAGAAAGCAGCTCGTCGAGCCCGGAGAGCACTAGCCCGTAAGGAACAGGAGGAAGCAATGGAGAAGTGGGAAAAGATTTGGAGGGAAAGGGCAGGACCTGGACCTTATGACAATGTCATCTGTTATCGGTGTCAAGAGAAGGGACATTATGCAGCCATGTGCGGGAAGAGAGATGAAGGAAAGAAGAGTGAGGGCCAGCGTTATCGATCCAAGATCTTCTGTTTTAAGTGCCGTAGTACGGGACACTTTCCCAATCGCTGCCAAAAGGTGAAGAAAGTAAATGCTGCACCCACGGCATCAGTCGACCAATCAACCATTTGCTATCACTGTAGGCTGACTGGACATATAGCTAGGAATTGTCCTGTGAGGAAGTACGGAAGGAAGGCTGCGTTCCCGCAATTCGTTAAGGAGGATGGGTGTGTAGTGCATTTATGTAAGAAATGCAGAAGTTGGGCCATATTGAGGGGGAGTGTTCTGGACCGATTGAAGTCCCACCCGGTAGAATTAATACCGATGCTTTGTTTATGTAAGGTGGTTCTCGGTAGATCTGTTTGTTTCAGCAGTTGTTTGTTGCTTTCGATAAACTCTATTGTATCTTTTGCTTAACTGAAGTTCTCTAATAAAGTATTCATGTTCCTGTTTCGTTGATATGAAATTCAAATCTCTATCTTTATTTTGAAATCCATTCTTAGATTATCCTTTGAAAATCGGGTACGTTTGTATTTTGAAATTGCTTTATATATCAAATTTATATTTTAATAACTATGATTTTTCCTATATATAAAAAGAAATGTTTCGATAAGGATTATATACCTATATATAAATCAAATAAGAAATGTTATTCTATATAAAAAGTTTTGAAAGGATTTGAAATTTTGGAAAATTATAAGAAATTGATTTATATAAAAATGATTTATAACTGAAGTGTTAAATTTGAAATTCGAGAATTGAATTCCGGTATTTTGAAATTGGTTTTAAGATTTTGGAAATTATAGGAAAAATAGTACGATTTAAAAGTATTTTTCCGAATAAGAAATGTTTTAAATGAGTTCAAATGAATTCCATTAATTTTGAAGAAATTTCAAACGAGTTTTCAAGAAAATAGAAGTCCAGAACTCACTTATGTCGCTAGGGAATAATTTCGGTGATGAGTGCACGCATCATCGACATTGATTTTCGAGTTTCAGAGTGGGGGAGAGGCTCCTTTAATAGCTTCGCTATGCGAGTGATCTTGTAAAACCTTTTTTGATTTCAAATTCCGTAGTAATTTGATAGTTTCGAAAGAAATATGTATATATTTGAAATGATTTAAAGTATACCGGTGTTCGATCCTCGAGTTTTGAGTTGACCTAGAATAACCCTATTTATAAAAAATTGATTTCCAACTAGTGATTTGAAATCTATTGATTTGAAAGGTACTCAATTTTGGAAAGAGAATTTTATATAATCGAAGTCTATATAAGGATATTTTGATATACTATTGATTTGGAAAGTATTCGTTTGAAAATGGAATCCTATATATATGGACTTTATATAAGTACAATATTTGAAAGTGATTTGAAAAAGGTACTATATGATATATATTTTCCAAATAAAGATATGGAAAGTGCCTTCTGCTTGATATCCGCTTTGTGGCCACAGCGTGGATTCATTCTATCGTTATTATTCTCTCTGATTTTGGTTTTCCGGATGTAATACTTGAGTGTTCCCACCGTGACGTGTCCCACGGTTTCTTTTTCTCTCGTGAATGCACAGCGAAATTGCCTGGCTGAGTCTTGCCTAGGGGTACGTATTGTTTCCTGGGGGAACCAGGCGGAACCATTGTGTATCCTGCAATCTGTGTAGGTCGCGAATAGTAGCGCAAGTGCCTGGCTGAGTCTTGCCTGGGGGTACGGATTGTTTCCTGGGGGAACCAGGCGTAACCATTGTGTATCCTGCACCCTACTAGTCATCATGGCGTAACTCGCAGGGCTGTGAAAGCTTACGGATATGGATTGTTTCCTGGGGGAACCAGGCGTAACCATTGTGTATCTGCGAACCATGATCGGACAAAGGTTTTGGTTTGATTGTTTTGTTTGGATCGTACTTTCCATATCTGTTTTAAAGGGGTTTTCAAGTATTTTCACTGGTTGTTGAAACAAGTCTACTAAGTACTTGAAGAATTCTAGCTTTGCGCCTGATCAACGCATGGCCAGAGTCTGCAAGAACAAGGATAAACTTGTTGAAACATCGAGTTATAAAAGTATTTTCGAAAGAAAATTTACTTTGATATAGTAGTATCTTATTATAAAAGTGTTATTATAAAGGTATTTATTATAAAATATTTTTCCCAACAAAGAAATTTGCATTAATCTTTGGAATTAAATTCCTTTGGTAAATTGAAAATTCTTGCCCGATACTATTCCAGAATCTACCTTCCTTTCCTTTTTGAATAAAATCTTTTAAAGATTGCTTATCTATATGCTACATTGGTTAATAGAAAATTTTAGTGGTATAAATATTTTTGAAGTGAATGATTTATTAATAATGTTTGAAAGGTATCTAAAGACAAATTTATAAATTTATGAATTATGGATTTAATGTTTTCAACAGCTTCTTTGTAAATATAACTAATGATGCAAATAATTGTTTTCAAATAGCTTTCATATATGTATATCGGTGTTAGTTAAACATATTAAATTTCAATGAGTTTTGGAAATTTTAAAGTATTAAAGATAGCTGAATCGCAAATAAAGTTTTCAAATGAATAATTCAAGTAAAATTATATAGTTTTAAATTAATTATTTACCCTTAACTTTCAATCTACCTTTATTTCTGGTTGTTCTATTCTCCTACCTCCTTCCTTTTCGGGGACGAAAAGTTTTGAGTGGGGGAGAATGTAGCGACCAATAAAATTTTATTAATTTTTTTTTTTTGGTTTTATAACGTATTTAATTTGGATTTTGAGAAATTATTAATAATAATAATTTTGAAATAAAAAATTTGATATTTGGATTACGTATAATTTTATAGTTTAAACCAATAAGTTGTAGTTGTATATGGCTTGCATCTTATTCTATAATAACCAGTGTATATTTTGCTGTCTACTAGTATAATACTATATGTTAGTTTATTTATGTGTATCGATCTAAACAATGATTTTAAAATAATAATAAAAATATACATACATACATATATATAATTGGATTTGCGTTTGAATTTAGAAAATGATTTTGATTCATATATATAGTTATATACATAGTTATGCACATATATAGCCATAAGTTCAACTCATACCATATTAAATTTCTTTTAAAGGTTTTAGCTAAATCTATGGGTGAGCGTTGACACACCTTTCCACCTTATATTTAATTCTCTAACGTTTCAATTTGCATTCTATCCGTTCATAATTTCTTTTTTTTGTGTCAGCTGAATCAATGAGAGACTGTTACAATTTCATTTATTTGTGTACGTTTTCATTTTTATTATTGTACACATCACGGTACCTTTAAAATTGTGACTTCATTTCTTTTCTTCGGTCTCAATTATAGAAGCGTGCTGCGCACGTTATTATTAATTGCTTTGAATCTCACTACTCTATATTTATTCCTGTACGTTTTATCTTCGCTTAAATTTCTCTCTCCATTCTTTTTTCCATTTTAATACCCTTGCCTTTCCATACTCACGTGCTTTCCAATCAAGCAATAAATTATTTAAATATCCACCTTATCAACTTGACCGTTGTTATTGCATCACACTAGTATATAATTCAAATCTATCATTATTCTACCATTCTTCTTTAACAAATTATATGTAACAGTATATCATAAATGGACAGCTCATTCTCCACCCATTCATTTCTCCTATTCAATTAATAATGGAATATAAAGTTATATATTTGGTATACAATTCAAACAACCGTTACCATTCATACCTCCTAAATTCTAGCGATTGACCCCTCTATTTCCATCGGTTCAAATTTATATAAACTTTATATTCGTTACACGTTACATTCATTTATTTGACCGGTCCTTTCCTTTGTTATTTCCCGAATTTCGTGCGTTACTAACCAATGCTCCATATTTATTTGCCTTAATGATTCATCTAAATTTAAGGATCACCGTTGCTTTTACCTTTTTGTTTATATTACCATTCCCCTATTTTAGCCGGTTGCATTTGATATTTCCTTGATTTAAGCTTTCTAACTTTTAAATTTCCACTACTCTATATTTTTTCTGTACATTTATCTTTGCTTGAATTTCTTTGTCCATTCTCCTCTTTTGCATGTGAAGCTTCTTCTGTAGGTAAATGGCTGCACCATTTTTTTTTCTTCTTCTTATTTCTTTTCTTTTTCTTCTTCTTTTTCATCCTTTTCTTTTGTTTTCTTATTGTTTATATTGCTTTTCCTTTATTTTAAGCACAACATGTTTTTGTCTATTTATTTTTTTACATGTTTTGATTTTCAATGTAACATAAAAGTTTATAATTTAAGCGTATATATATATATATTTAAAAAGGATCGCTTTATATTAAGGTCACATGGTATTTGGAGAAGTATTTTTTTTAAACTATTTTGTCACTTTTATTTATATTTTACAATCCCGGTCCTAGGAGCATTTGATTGTTGGCTATACAGTTTGGGTCTATGTATTTACATTTAAAAGATAATGTTTAAATTTATGTAAAGGAAGGCAAAATTATGATGTATAAACTGGGATAGTTTAACATATATAGGCGAGGACATCATTAATTCCTACTTTCTATTTTCATCAGTTTTGGTTTATGCATTTAGTAATGCTAACTAAGCTATATATATATATAATTGGTTTTGCAAGGTCTATAGTTATATAAAATAATATGTCGATTTTATGGATTTTTGTTTACAGTAGTGCTTCACTTTTGGTTTTAAAACATAAATAGTTATATGTTTGGCAAGTTCACATATTGCTGTTTTGTAAGATCACGTTTAATATGTATATACTTTTTTTATAGATGAGAACTTGGTTTTCAAATATATTTTTTTAGTATGTTTTGGGATTAATTATTTAATTTAAACAAATATATTTATTTTAAGTTTATGTTTAATTTTTAATAAATGTAAGCTTGATTTGTTTATTTACTTATATGTTTGAAACGCTTGTAAATTTAATTTGCGGTGTTCAAACTTAGAATATAAATTCATATGTATATATAGTATAGGTCAGTTTTATGAATTTTTTTTATATACATATTTTTAAGTTTTATTTTATATAGTATGGTTTATATGTTAGAAAAAAAAAGGAGAGAGGTTTTATATCCATAGTTATATGTTACTACATTGGGTAATACAGCTGTTAAGTGCTGTCTGCATTTGTACATTGATTTTTACTTGGACTGTATATATATATTGAATAACAAGTGTTTGTAGCTTTCTTTGTCGCAGTTAATATAAGCTATGTTGAAAATGGGTCTCAACATTGTTTTTTTCTTTAAACTTGCATGTGTTTATGTACATTTCAATATGAAAGTTACAATATTTATTTCAAATTTTATTACATTTGATTTTTAATACAAAACAGTGATTTTTCGTACATACGTATTTTGTTTTGATATTGGTCTTAAAAAGAAATATTAATTTAATAAGAAAATAATATATTTATTTTGATTTATATATGTATATGTGCTTTAAATGGATATTGTTTTCAAATTCTCTTATACCAATTCTCTTCATCAAACCCGGTTCTAATTTGATTCCGTCGATTCCTGTTATCAGCTTTGTCCGTCGTGCCCGTTTTCTCCATCGAATCGTATCCATCTAGCGTCGCTTGGAATTCGTAGCTCGTTTCCTTGTCAAATCTGTTTAGCCTCGAAAGGTGAGCAATCACTCACGATTAACACTTTTATATTTATTGAATTTGATTTCAATTGAAACGACAATTGAAATATGCTGTTGTATTTATTTTTAATTGTTATATATGCTATTATTTGTATCTGTTCACCTATGACACCCAACACCATTATCGGTTAATTATGTATGTGATAATAATACAGATTGGTTGATAATTGATTGTTTGATTGATTGTTGTTTAAATTGGATGTTAATTATTTTTGTTAAGTGATAACTAGTTTGCTAGTTTAATTTGAGTAGTATAGTTTACAAATTAAACGGATTATATATGATGGACCTTACTTTATTAAAACCTGACCCCGCCATATGTAAATTTGATTAGTTGAATTTGACCCATTGATTGTCGTAGAAATTGATAAATTATTCTTGAAATCTTTGAACGTAGTTTGGATTAATTGTTGTATTATTAAACTGAAAATGAAATGGAACGACAAGGGAAAACTGAAATGTAATAACCTTTAAATCTACATGAAATGATAGTGTAGATTTTAGAAATAATTATAAAAATAACAATGCGAATTAATACGATTATTTCGGGGTTATTTGATTTAATCTATTGAATTGTTATTGATTGTTGTTATTGCTTGTTTACTTACTTTGACACTATCCCTGTCATCACACTGCAAGTTCCCTTTGTTATGTTTGATTTTTGAATTAAAATGGGTTGAAAAGATAGGCCCAAGCGGGTTTCGTTTAATTAAATTTGGGATTACGGGTTGAAATGCTATACACCCGTATACATTTAGTGTACGTATTGAAATGATAATAGCCATAACACTTTGACCATATGATAAAAAAATCTATGGTCTTATTAAATGTAAATTCTTAAATACATCTATAAAGGGTAATGATAAATATAGAGTTAATTATATCTAGTTAATCAAGATTTGATTAAATACATAAATTATGATAAATAATTTATGTAAATTTTATTCGGATAAATTTTGCAATAATATTGAAAAATTAAGGTTGGGAGATAAATTTGGGTTATTGTAAAATGATGTTTAGATAAGGATTTATTTATTTAAATCAATTTGAAATTTATCGAATGAGATATTTCACGTTTAATAAAATTTGAGAAATCTTGAGAAAGATGTAATTTAAAGTCACTAAAATGGTATTGAATAAGGGAAGGTTCAAACTAAATAATAATGATGTAAAAACCAAGAATCTATATGAAACTGTTAAATTTAACATCTAAGTATTTAAGCCATGAACTGTATTGTAATTAAATGGTTTAGAAATTTGATATGTATTTGGGACCAAGATAGTTGAATTTGTTATGTAGATAACTAATTGAATTTAAGGGAAATTGAGGTTGAACGAAATCTGGAAATTTGTATTTAGAAAACTAGATTGGGAAATTTAGGGGAAATATTAAATACTTAAAGTATGGAAACATATTGAAATGGAAAGGGTAATTAGGATATCAAATCCAGATTTGAGTTTTATAATTGAGATTGAATTTAATTTAAATGGAAAGGTCAGGTTGATGTGAACGATTTGTTAAGTTAAGGAAATTGCAAGTGCTTTACCATATACAGCATTTAATATATATAAATACTATTTGGGAAATATAATTATTCGAAGTGAATTTGACATTTGGGTTTGAAGTATAAATTAAGTGAATGACCACGATGTAATAGTGTATATTTCTACCCTGTAGATAGTTCTATGGACCCTTAGAGGATGGTCATCCCAAACATCCTTTAAGTTATTTGTACTTCAGTTGATATTTCACTTGAGTTGGATTTATTGATATAAGAATGTTAATCCTAACTCGAGTGTTTTGTGTTTTGCTTTACGCTCGGGTCAGACCGAGTAATACAGCATTAGAGACTCACCTTTGGAGATTGGAGCTTCATTTGGAGATCCAACTATCGTTTCAGCTTTCAGTTTTCTAGATTGACTGGTTCAGAGAAGTCATCGGCTCGTACTGAAGACTTTTCTGTATTCAAGAGATTCTGATGTATTTTATTTTAAACTCTGATGTATATAGTAGCTTCATGAACTACTATTTTTCTATTCCGCTGCATTATATTACTCTGTGTCTGTGATCTGTGTTTGATTTATTTACTGTATATTTTAAGTTTTGCCAAATTAAATTAACAATTCGGTATTTTGAATTATTCAAGTCGTACATGTACGGTTTTAGTGTCGATTTGAATGGTCCAAAATAGCGGGTCGTTACAAATATTTATGAAAATTTTATTCCAAATAGATTTTCTGAAATTAACTAAGATTGGGAGATAAATGTGGGTTTATTTAAGATGGTATTTAAATAAGGATTTATTTAATTAAATCAATTTGAAATTTTTGAATGGGAAATTTAAAGGTACGATTTTATCACTGGATTTTGATTTAAGTGATAAATGAATATTTCACGTTTAATAAATTAAAGGAAATTTTTAGTAAAATGTAATATAAGGTTACTTAAATGATATTGAATCTAATGAAAGAGTATTTGAAGACTAAAATAATAACAAGGTAAATCGAGATCGATATGGAACTGTTAAAGTGAACATTTAAATATTTAACTTTGAACTATATTGAAATTTAAATGGGTAAATTTGAGATTCAGATCTGTATTTGAAATCAATGTAGTTGAATTTGTTATTTTGAAACTAAATTTAATTAAAGTGAAAATTTAGGTCGAACCAAATTTTGAATGTATTTCGAAAACTAAATTGAATAAAATTTAGTTTGAACGTTTAATATTTAAAAGTTTGAAATATTGAAATGAAAAGGGTATTTAGTGATTTCAAAACCGGAATTTGAGATTCATAAAATTTTGAAATAGTTATTTTAGGAATTGAGTTGAATTTTAAAGTGATAAATTGAGATTGAATTTAATGTGTAAGGGAAGGTCGGGTTGATGTTGAACGATTCGCTAAGTAAAGGAATTGAATATACTTCACTTTATAAATTATTTAATCTATATAAATATTATTTTGGGAAATATAGAGATATTTGAAGTGAAAATGGTATTTGGTTTTGAAATATAAATTTGCTGAAATGACCACGGTGTTATAGTGTATATTTCTACCTTGTAGATAGTTCCGTGGACCCTTAGAGGATGGTTATCCCAACATCCTTTAAGTTATTTGTATTTCAGTTGATATTTCACTTGAGTTGGATTTATTTATATAAGAATGTTAATCCTGACTCGAGTGTTTTGTGTTTTGCTTTATGCTCGGGTCAGACCGAGTGATACAGCATTAGAGATTCACCTTTAGAGTTCGGAGCTTCATTTGGAGATCCAACTATCGACTCAGATTCCAGCCTTTCCAGTTGATTGGTTCAGAGAAGTCATCTGTTGCATTGGAGACTTCACTACATTTGAACTATTCGGTTGTATTTTATTTCTAACTTTAATGTATATAGTAGCTTCATGAACTACTATTTTTATCTATTCCGCTGCATCATATTACTCTGTGTCTGTGATCTGTGATTGATTTATTTATTGTATATGTTACGTTTTGCTAAATTTAAATTAACAATTCGGTATTTTGAATTATTCAAGTCGGACATGTATGGTTTTATTGTCGATTTGAATGGTTGAAAATAGCGGGTCGTTACAGTTAATATTTAAAATCAATTAAATATCTGAATTTCAAATGACAGAAATTCTGGGTCGTTACAATCTTCCCCCCTTAAAAGAATTTCGTCCTCGAAATTACCAAGTAAGAAAAATGCCCCAAATTCATTAATTTTTTCAAAACAATTCGTTTAAATTAAGTTTCAAATTCATTTAAATGTTTAACTTTTCCAAAATTTATAGTTAAACCTCTTACAAAACTTCACTAATATTTTCAAATCCATATATAGTTATCTTTTCAAAACCAACTATATCATTTAACCTTTAACTTCAAATCAAAACTTAGTTTTCACAAATTTTTCACAAAATTTCTCGAAAATTTTCTAACGCCTTAAATTTTCAGAAAATTTCGCCATAACCTCCTTTGTACTGAAGAGCTTTTACAATATCACAATAGATATAAATATATATACATCGACCAACACGGTCGGAAAAAAGAAAAACAGTTCATATTTCCTATTTTTATTGCATAGGCGTACCATTTTAGCATTTTAAGCAGAGCGGTTATTTATTTAGCATTTTGCGCAACCAAAACCAGCCAAACATTAGCCCTGGTACCTGTACTTACTCAATATAAACACGTAAGTGACATATATAAGAAGTTATTAACATGTTACTCTTTTAAACAAGTACAACACATGCATATTAAAAGAAACGCATACTGAGCAAGGTTTATAAGCAACTTATATGATTTCAACATTAATTGTAATTGTTTACAACCAATTTATATACAACGACATTCAATTATTCATTTTCAATTAGTTACATTCACTAATTTGCATTAACATTTGTTCACTTTCAATTCAAATCAACTTCCATTCAATTTAAACTTACTTAACTTCCAATTTGAATTTAATTGCTTTAGCTTTCAATTTTATTCATTCAATTGCATATGAATTTCTATTCAATCAATTAACAGTAATCTAACAACCAATGTATATCCAATACAACCGAATTTATTCACTTTACATTCAACATTCATATTCACTTTATTTACCTTCAATTTGGTTTAACATTCAATTAGCCTTAAATGAATTAACACTTATATCCATTATTCTATATCAATTCATTACATTCGATTGATTAATATTCAATTCATTAGTTCAATTACTAATTTATTTTACAAATAAATTTGAATCTCCTTTATATAACTCAAGTTCACATCCATCTAATTCACTTCATTATTTTACTTCGATACCAAAATCAACTTTATTCAACATTACTTAAGTTATATTCCATTTCAAATTTCCACTTATAAATCCAATTCAGATTCCAACTCCAAAGTAAATTCTATTTAACTTTTACCAAAGTAAATTTTATCACTTATTCAGATTCATACCTCGTTTTGCTTAACAAAGTTGTTTAACCATTTTAATAATTGGTTTTACTTACATCTTCAGATTTAATAAGTTATACAACTTATTATTCAACTTCCAAATCTGATTTAATTTATTTAACTTCCTTTAGTTAAATTTCACATCATATATTTTATCATACTAATTCAAATTTATTTCAACTTTACTAAAGTTAAATCTTTATTATCTCATATTATAAATTCAAATCTCATTTCACTTTAGTTATTAATTACAACTTGGATTTTTAATTTCAAATCTGTTTATCACAACAAAATTCAATTTCAGTTTACTACGGTAGCAAATCCATCACACAGAAACTCAAAAATGATACTGATGATGCTGCAGTCATCACCCTTATTGTTCCCCAGCAACAATAGTGAATTCAGTGCTTTAAATTCTTTCAAAAATTTCTTTTTATTTGTAAATCTCATTTATAAATCTTGCTTATATAATTTCACTATTTCCCTTTACTTATACAAGATTATTCCACAATTGTAAATCATTTCAATTATAATTCTATACTTACACAATTGTTGCTTTTATATAATTTATTCTTTTACAATTGTTGTTTTTATTCAGATTGTCCAAACAACTTTAATTCACTTATATATTTTCTTACATTTTCAACAATCAAACAATTCAATTGTACATACACTTTGATAATTCTGAAAAATTATTCCTTTATATATAAAATATAATCGAGGTAAAATTATTTCATTTACCCAATTTAAAACCATACTATGTCGGTTTATCTCGTTTAAGAGTTTTGAAACCCCTATCGATACAGTTAGCTAGACTGCACCAACCAGAATCTATAAACAATCAACTGATAAGTCAACACAATACAAAACAATTTCATATCCACTAACAAATACGCTCTCATATCTATTATTACACTCAAACTCATTCTAGAGTACTGCTGACTCTATCTCTAATGAGTAATCCCCAACAGAGCCAAGGTTGTCGCTTAACCATATGCTCTGATACCACATTGTCAAGACCCGATTCTTCGACTTTCGAAAATCGATATCAATACGTCCATTGTATCAACTGCCGAGCAATCGAATGCCGGAAAACCGAACCATGAGGTTAGAAAGAAGAGGTAGAAGAAGACAGGAAGAATGAAAGAAGAAACAACAGAAAACAATATCAGAATCTCACATACCGCAGCGGAACAACATATAATAGATAAATGAATAATCTTTAAAACAAAGAAATATCTCAGTTATTACATTACATCACATCATCATTAGAGTGTACAACAACAATATACAACACACCAAAACAATGGATAGTTATACAAACATGTCCTTACAAGTGAATTTACAGCGGAAAGATAATATCATATACAAGTAATACGTCTCGCCATCCAGCTCGCCTCCTGAGCTCCATAGCACTCCTGAATCCAGAATGACCTGATAATCTGACTCTAGGCTGCCCGTGTGGAAAATTATGGGCACCCAGAGTTTAGGAAGAGAAAAATAAACTACAGGTCAGTCACGGGACTGGTGTGAGAACTCAAAACAGTTATTTATCTTTTAAAACAACAACAACAAGGGAAGTGAAAAATATCTGCAATGCTTTTGGAAAATGAAACTATCATAAGGCCTCCCAGCACACACACAATGCAAATGCAGAATTGGAGAAGATTTCTCCTTATGATAGTCAAAGATGCTAACTACGCAAAACAAATCATTTTTGATATTATTATTAGTGCATAGTGATGAAAACATTTCGAAAGTATAATATAAATCTTAGCCAGCATAGGTACCATTATAGTATGCCTACTATAGCTGCCATATTAAATGGCAGGTTCTACAACTAAAACCGTACAAGGCTCGTATTGTTTCTTTGGATTTCCAATAGATGGCCAGGCTAAGGAACTTCCTACTGCCACATGGGTATGCCTCTGGCGAGACATCCCGAGAACCTAACCGGATCTCTACCAACACAATGTCGAGTTACCTTTGTAACTAGGTAACTACTACTCGAGTATGCCACCCCGCGGTCCTTTGGGACCTTTATCCGAGGGCCCTCGATCACAAAGCAACAACCGCATAGAAAATGAGATTGGAGCAACCACATAGGTTAAGCATCAGGGCTCCATACCTAACACCACCCTTTTCCAGAAGGAAATGACATACCCTAAAGGGCGCGACCCTCATAAACTTGCTGCATATTCCTATTTTAACCATTTTCGGGGTGTGAGGTCTGACGAAGTCTCGTCCACAAAGCTACGCTTTTTCACAAATCCACGCTTTGATCAACAAAAGAACAATAAATAATAATCACACAGCAATACTCAGCATGCCACATTACCAAGTTGGGAGTATATCGCTGATAACCTTCAACTACAAAATCTCTGAGCTCGTACGTCTCAGAGAAGAGTGTTAAGCTAAGAGAATGAATTCTCTGCCACCAACTGAAATGTATTTGAAAGAAATCTGCTTTATATCTCAAAATGTAATGTCAGACACGTAACCATACAAGTCTGTTCCGGGTTCGAACAGAACCGAAGGCACTTCAAAAGAAGTCCTTGCAATCCGGGTATTCACAATCCCGATCGAATTTCCCATCACAAAGGAAATCTCCATACTGTAGCTAACGGTGCAGAGACAATCGATAGGCCATCCTATCGGTTTCACAAATAACCAATCTTCACCACCAGTCTTTAATGTTATCCATTACGTCGCATCACTTATTTGGAATGGGTTATATGACACAAAGGTCATCTCCAGGCTAATACGAATAGTGAACGCAATATTTTTAAAGCATATAGATCTCGGAATTTCAATTAAGTCACAACTTATTACCCAACCCTTTCTTTCAAATGGTTTAAACAAATTACCATTTTAAATCTTTAAACAAAAAGATTTGCTTCACAAAGTTTATCCAGTTTCACAAAGATTTATTCCCAGATTCCCAGATAAATTTCCATTTCAATTGATTAACTCATTAAATCTTAAATCAAGATTTAACTTATAGCTTTCAAAACTATTCACAATTCAAGCGTTTTATAATATAAAAGATACACCATTTGAAATACTCCTTTATTTCAAGTCAAGTTCAACAATCTTTCACAAAGATTAATTCATAGCCTTCAAAATAGTTTAATTCCAAATTTACATTCTTTTAACACAAATGGGAATTTCTTCCCTTATGTCAAAGCTATTATTATTTGAAAACAGAAAGTTTTCGTTGTGGGAAAAACTGATTACAATTTTTTTCATGAGTTAAAGCCACTCAAGTATAAACTTGGATTTAAATTTAAAATTTCCAAAACCATATTTTAAATGGTTAAAAACCCATATAAACACCTTTTATAACTTGCACCATCTTTTAGACCATAGTACCCAAATCATTGAATTCAATTTCAAATATTGAATTAAAAATTTTAATAAAATGATTTAAGTTCCAATTTTTTTGTTAAGTTATTTACAATAACTCTTATTTTTGAAATTAATTTTCAAAAACTTTCAATCCCAATTCCTAAACTAATTTGGATTCAAAAATTCAATCATTAGAATTGTCAAAAATCTGTGACTTAACTGATTTCCACGTGAAATCCACATTGTAGTCCAAGGGTTTAACACAATAGTGCAACAACATTCAACCATCACAGATCAAAATTAACAATATATTTGATAAGCGGTATAAACTATAACGCTTACCCTTCATTCACAGATCACAGATATATATATCACAAATAAACAAATTGCAGATCACATCACACATCAGGATATATCACAGAGCATCACATATCAAAGATATCAAACAATTCAACATCCAATATAATTCAAACATCCATAAGTAGGACAAATTTAATCATCTGATTAATTTAAATCAAATAAATTTCTATGAATAAAATTTGCTAGTTATGGTAAGTTAATAACCAATTAATTGTAAAAACATTTAATAAATTATCCTTTCATTGATCATTAATTAACTCTTAATTAATAGTTAATACTTGATTAATTATTCTTAATTAATTATCAAAACCAATTAATTTCTGCTTAATAAATTTCTAATGAATTTACAGAATCATTTCTTTTTAAATAAATTTCTTCAACTTATAATAATATAAATCGAAATCCATTTACTTATCCCTTTTTTTCCCATAATTTGGAATTTTATTCAATATGGTTTCAAAAATAACTTTGTCTTTTTAAAACTCCTTTTTAACTTATCCAATTCTCAAAAATAATTTTTACTATAACTTATCCAATTCCCATAATTTAAATCGAAACGATTCGATTGAGTGAGAAGTTCTCACCTTGAGTTTCCGATAACAATTGTAGCGTTTTGTTTCTAATAAAATTAAACGTGCGTTTAATTTTACTCGAAATTATCACTAGCTCCAAACGACTCCAAACGTGCTCCATTGCATAGTGTTCCTCCATACGAACGCGACCTAAATTGTTTCATCAAATACCGACCTCGTATGAACAAGTTACAGTGTTTTAAAGTTTACACGAATTAAAATATAGTTAAATTTACAATTTCTTTTTATTTTATAACCTTCAAACTATCTCGGCCGTAGATTTCACTTCTCCATCATCAGGCCATTGCGCGCCTTCTTCCTCCCCAAGAAATCAAAACGCGACGAACCCATGAACATCGTGCAAAAACCCTAATAGTCGCGCCTCTTCCTACCTACTACTCGTCGATCAAGCAACACCGTTACATCGCCCGCCTCGTGCTCCACCTTCACCGCGAACGTGGTCACGCTCGATTGAGAATCCCCTTCAAAAAATGTAGTTGAATGTTGGCCGTTCAAACTCTAATTGTCGTTGATTCATAGCACTATTTCCGATCAACTCCGTATGGATCTGAAGATCTTCTCACGCTCTACAACTTTCATGTTGAAGGTTTCTCATAATGTCATTGGATTTCAAGAAATTGAAGGGAGAACGAGATGAATGTTTCGGCCATTGATTTCTGAAGGTGCCGGCTGTAAATTAGGGTTAGGGTTTTGATGTTTTGTTGCGAATTGAAGATAGTGAAGCCCTTTATAGAAAATTTGCCAAAAACACTATTCATCTGATTTTTTCCAAACTCAAATCTCGCGCGGTGACCGGCGTTTCTAGGGTTTTACCCGCGTTCCGGACACAATGGAATAGGTATCGAGAGCCAATTCGATCATCTGTGTGAGTTACGGCAATAAACGATCAAATTTTAAATTAAATCGATTAAACTAATTTCTATGCGTTTTCGCTTGCCCCGGAGAAACCGTAAGTCTGATTGACTCAAAATTTGAAAGCTTACTATAATTTAACATTACGGATCCAATGAAACTAGTTTCATTGAAATCCGAGACTGTTTGAAAAATGACTATTTTCACTAGTCGATTAAATGTTAAAATATTCAATTTTCACAAATTAACTTATAATTCAATTTTAAAAGTTCACAAACATTTTTCTAATTCCAATATGCTTTAATATAACTTTATAAATCATTTTTAATCTCATTAAACCCAAATTCCAAATTTTTCTGTAATTTCAAATATTAAATTGTCGATTTAATTATTCAATTAAATCTAAATATTCAAAAAATAAATTATTCGACTTATAAATTTTTCTTGTTAATATTTAAAATCAATTAAATATCTAAATTTCAAATGACAGAAATTATGGGTCGTTACAGATCATGCACTACCTTTCGGGTAAGTGAGAAGGGTACAAAGCATGGCGAGTGTACACACTCGCGTGTAAACACATGACTCTAGGTGTTTCTTATTTTTATGATTTTTTTGATAAGAGAGAGTTGTGAAAAATCATCTTAGTGTTTGCGTCAAAATTGACCACAAACACCCAATAGTCGTGAAAGCACCCGTTCGCAGTCACAAGTCACAAATTACAAATTTGTAGATAACAAAAATGATCAACACTCAACAGAAACAGCAGAAAACAAGTAGACGACACAGGATTTATAGTGGTCCGGCGATCTTGGCTACGTCCACTTTGAAGTTTTCTATCTTTATTGATATTTTCTTGATGATTACAGTTGGTTACAGCAAGTTACAACGGACTATAGCTCTGAAATTCGAATGCAACAACGATGATAAGGTGTAGAATTGAATCCGGTAGAGTCTTGGCGCTTCAGTATTCCCATCCCTTTCCTGAATGACCCGTGGCTCTATTTATAGGCGTAGGAGGCTGATATTTCGCCTAAAAATCCGGGGAGACCACTTCTGGCATGTGAGGGGGCCCATACGGTCGAATTCTGGAGATCCGATCCCACATTGGGATCGATTCGGCCCAAGAAAGTGTCCAATCGTGATGAAACTTGGCGTGGAAATTCTTCTATGTATACGCAAGCTCCTGTGAAAATTTCATAGCATTTGGACTTGTAGATCTCGAGTTATGATCGATTCAAGTTGGAGTTTCTCGTCCTATGGATTCGTTCGAATCGATATGATTCGAATCCATAGGGTCGAATCCATGCTTCTGCACGTGAAAGTGATGACGTGGTGCGTATGCTTTGGGTCAATCCTCCTTTTTCTCCGAGTTTTCTGGGTCATACTCCTAGGTTTTAGCTGTGTGGACTTGGTGGATAGGAATACTCTGATGGACTCGAACTAGGGAAGGCTTTGGATGGATTCGAAGTGAGGGCTTGCCCGATGGATTCGAAGCAAAGGAACTTTTCATGGATTCGAAGTAAGGTACTGGGAGGATGGAATCGAAGCAAGGCACTGGGGGGATGGATTCGAGGCAAGGCACTGGGAGGATGGATTCGAGGCAAGGCTCTGGGAGGATGGATTCGAGGCAAGGCTCTGGGAGGATGGATTCGAGGCAAGGCTCTGGGAGGATGGATTCGAGGCAAGGCTCTGGGAGGATGGATTCGAGGCAAGGCACTGGGAGTATGGATTCGAAGCAAGGCATAATGGGATGGATACGACCTTAAAGCTTGCTCGATGGAGTCGAAGCAAGGTGTGTTCTGATGGGTTTGAACCATGGCTGACTACTGATGGATTCGAACCAAGGCCCTATGGAGGGATTCGAACCAATGCGTGGTTGATGGAGTCGGCGCATGGCCACTTGGATGGAGTCGAACTGGATGGAGTCGAATCAATGGATTCGAACCTGAACAAGGGCTATTTCTCTGATACTGAATCCATCATATCTTGAGCATACGAACTTGGATTGACTTGAAACTTGAAACGTTGGCTTTCGTGGATTTGCTAGCCATGTCCTATCAATTGTAGCCTGATTCGGGCTTGTAAAAAATTCATCGACATCCACAGTGAAGTGGAATGCGACCAATCTATGAGGCGAATTGTCTCTCGTTTTCGACTAATCCTTGAGTATCACGGCTTTGCCAAAAAGCGGGATAACACTTAGCACCCGTTAACTTAGAAGATCAAAAATGTTATCACCTTTTTTTAAATTACGCACTCTTTTAAACAAAGTTTACAATTAGGATATACTTCATAATTTTTTTCCAATGAACCTTCCTATATACTATTTATACCATGGTTACCTACAACCAAACTTTTATTTTTATTTTTGTTAAGACAAGTCAATTTTCAAAAATTTCAATTCAATAACCAAAAACATATACTTATTCTATCATGTTTCTTTAAAAGTAAATCAATATGCAAAACATGAGACTACCCCCTCCCCACACTTGATTTTGACTGTGTCTCCATAATAATGTATGATATAATGAGTGTAACAGAGAAAAATATAGACATATTTACAAGAGAGGGTTAAATTTTCTTACTAGAAGTAGTGTGGCTCATGAAGAATCATGAGCTCCTCCTCTCGATCACTCACCAAATCCAAGTAAGGTTTTAAACGATGAGCATTGACTTCAAAAATCGATCCATCACTAGGGTTTTTATATCTCTGGCACCATGTGGAAAACACTATATATCACGTATGTCGTCCACCTCAATTTTAATTTTCCATGGAACAAATGAAGTCGATAGTCATACAAAAGAACTCTTTGATTTGGCGAAAATGTTTCTCTTAGAATTAACTTGTCATTAAAAACTTTTGTTCTTTCTTTATAAATTTTCTCATTTTCATATGCATCGTTCCTGATCTCCTATAATTCATTGAGTTGTAATTTTTCAATTTTCGCCAGCTTTCTCAAAATCAAAGTTTATATTCTTAATCACCCACAAAGCTTTATCTTGAAGTTCAACAAGTAAATGACATGCTTTACCATTAATTAACTAAAAAGAAGACATCCCTAGATTAGTTTTATATGCAGTTTTATAAGCCGAAAGCGCGTCTGTCAATTTTTATGACTAATATTTTTTGTTTTTATTTACAATTTTATCCAAAATTTGCTTAATTGTGTGATTTAAAACTTCAACTTGACCAAAAGTTTGAGAATGATAAGGACTAGATAGCTTATGAGTTATTGAGTATTTCCTCATTATAATTTCAAATGATTGATTACAGAAATGGGTCCATTATCGCTTGTTATTGCGCGAGGTGTTCCTTACCTCGAAAAGATGTTTTTATTGATGAGTTTCACAACAACTTTGTGGTCATTTGTTTTACATGGAATGGCTTAACCCCATTTAGAGATGTAATCAATAGCAAGAAGAATGTACAGATTGCTGAAAGAGTTGGAAAACATCCCATAAAGTCAGTAACCCAAACGTCAAAGAATTCGATCGTAAGAATGGGGTTCAAAGGCATCTATTTTGTTGAGAGATTTTTCTAACATTTGGCAGCGATCATATGTTGTATAGAACTCGAATGCATCTTCAAAAATAGTAGGGCAGTAAAAACCACATTGGAGCATCTTTTCTGCTATTTTCTTAGGACCAAAGTGACCACCACAAGCTTGGTCATGACAAAACGAAAGCACACTCTTAATTACATAATTTGGGACGCAACACCGAATGATTTGGTCCGAAAAATACTTAAACTATATGGATCATCCTAATAAAAATATTTCACTTAGGAAGAAATTTTTATTTATCTTGTTTCAACCAAAATGAAGGAGTTTCTTTAGTGACTAAGTAGTTCACTGTATCGGCATACCATGGATTGATGGAAATGGAAAGGAGCTGTTCATCAGGAAAATTCTCGTTGATCGAAAAAAAAGTTGGTGCATTTGGAAGGTGCGACAGATGATCAACAATGACAGTGTCGGATCCTTTTTATCATTGATCGTAAGGTCAACTTCCTGGAGTAAAAGGATCCAATGGATCAAATGAGACTAAGCATCCTTTTTAGGGAAAAGGTACCTAAGAGTGGAGTGGTCAATGTAAGCCGTAATTTATGTGCCAATCGAATGAGCTCGAGCGCAAAGACAACAGCAAGAAGCTCTTTTTTAATGGTCGTGTAATTGAGTTGAGCATCGTTTAAATTCACTGGAATAGTAGATGACATGAAGAATTTTGTTGATGCATCGTCCTAAGATAGCACCAACCGCAAAGTTAGAAGCATCGCACAATATTTCGAAAGGATAATCCCAATTGGGTCAAAAAATGATGGAAGCGAAAATGAGTTCATTTTTAAGACATTCGAATGCTGAATCACAGCGAGAATTAGAGTAGAATGGAACATCTTTTCCAAGAAGATTCATTAGAGGTCAAGAAATTTTACTAAAGTCTTTCACAAAGCGTTGATAAAAAACAACATGTCCTAGAAATGAACGAATGTGCTTGATAGATTTGGGAATAGGTAGATTAGCAATTACATCCACTTTCGCTTTATGTACCTCAAAACCGTTGCTTGAAATGATATTTTCAAGCACTGTGTCGTGTTCGACCATGAAATGACATTTTTCCAATTTTAACATTAAGTGTTTGTCCTTGCATCGATTCAAAACCATCTCGAGACGGTATAAGCGGTCAGAAAAAGTGTTTCGAAAGATGAAAAATTAATCCATAAATATTTATAAAAAGCGTTCAATCATGTCAGAAAAGATGCTGCCCATGCACCTTTGAAAAGTAGCAAGAGCATTGCAAAGGCCAAATAGCATACGCCAATACGTAAAGTTGCCAAAGGGACACGTGAAAATCATTTTCTCTTGGTCTTCAGGAGCGATTAGAATTTGGTTATAACTGGAATAACCATCAAGAAAGCAATAGAATTCATGGTCGGCTAATCGTTCAAGCATATTGTTAATGAAAGAAAGAGGAGAGTGATATTTACATGTTATAGCATTTAACTTTTGATAATCAATGCAAACACACTAACATGGTTGAGTAAAAGTTAGAATTATTTCGTTAGCGTCGTTCGCGATAACAATGAGTCCGAACTTTTTAGGCATGACATGAATTGGACTAGCCCACGAACTATCTGAAATGGGGTATATGATTTCATTGTCGAGGAGGTCAATAATTTCATCTCGAACTACATCGTTCATTTCTGGGTTAAGCCTTCATTGCACGTCACGAACATGCTTGGCTTCATCGACTAAGTGGATGCGATGTTAAACAAAAGCGGGACTAATTCCCTAAATATATGTAATTGACCATCAATTGCTTCTTTTTTGACATAATTGAAAGAAGGGAAGCTTCTTAACCAAGAGAAAGATTTAAAGAGAATATTACAGGAAACGTCTCATCATCACCTATGTATGCGTACTTAAGGCAATCGGAAAGAGTTTTGAGTTCCAACCAAGGAGGTTGCTTAATCAAAGAATTTTGTTGATGTTTTGACTCAACTGTGAGGGGTTCAAACTGAAGTGCATTTTTGACCTTGTTAGGTACGTCCTGAAACAGTTGTTCTTATTCGATCTCGCGTTTGTTGTTAGAGTCAACTATTTCATTGTCTATTTTTTGAAAGGAGCTAACTTCTAATATTTGGTCAATTGGTTAGTTTGATTGATTTTTGAGATTAAAGATGTTAAAATCTATAAGGACCCAAAATTTTCTAACTCGAAAATTCCAGATAGTTATGAAAAAGAAGAAGAGATAGAAGAAGAAGAAGAACAGAAACACCAAACATCTGACATTCGCAGTGGATAAAATATAATAATAAATAATAACATATGACAAAAGAATACTATATCTGTTCATTACAATCTAATACATCAGAGTTTCACATTATATATAGTCACTGAATATTTACAGTCATCATGTCTTAGATGAACAATAATATAAATACAGCGGAAATACTCTATACGATATTGCCATCCAGCTCGTCTCCTGAGCTCCAGAACGTATCTACCTGAAAATCTGTAATACTCGGTCTGACCCAAGCATTACACCAAAGTAACACCCGGGTCAGGCTGGAAACCAGCGTGAGTAAACCCAACTAATATAGAATACCAAAGCAAACAACTTATATGAACCCGGGGTAACATATATACATTTATCCCATTCACAATTTGTTATAGACAACACTCATTTCACATATCAATTTCTAAGTACCCAACTTAGATAAAATAATCCAATTCACTTAAATCATTTCATTCCTGCCTATTGATTTCACAAATCAATTTATAAAAATTCGAAGTGGTTTCGGGTATTTCCCAATACCCGATCCCGACCACTTCGAATCTCATACCATCCTATCCCAAGTTATCCAAATGATAAACACAATATTTCATATCAGAGATATCAACTAATTCAAAGCGTCCAATACCAATCAATCATTCATAAGCAAATTTTATCGCTTCCAAATTGATTCAATTGATTCTAATTGAATTTCTAACCTTCAATCACTTAGATTCTTTACCTTGTCAATTACTTAATTCAAATCAAATAATTCAATCACCCCTTCAATATTCATCTTAATTAATCAACCCGAATTAATTTTCCTTCAATTCCATTCCATCATCTATCTTTGATTAACTTCCCAATATTAATTATACTTAACCAAAATCAATAAGTAATCTCAATTTCTTCATTAATTAATTAACTATATTAATTGCATTAATTCTTAAGTACTTATATTAATTAATTCTTCATACATCACTTGTTATGGATTAATCAATTCCAATTTATCAATCTTTAATTACAACATGAATTATATAAGCTTATGATTTCCATTTATATTTCGATTCATCCTCGACTAAATTAACTATATCAAATAATTAATCATTAATTGTACCGCAAACATTAAATTTTCTTGATTTATCTCAACCTGTGATTACCTACCTTTTTGTTTACTTCATTAAATGAATTAATTCTCCTTAATTTAATTATCTTAATTTATCTCTCGTTTTATCACACCAGTAATTTTATTTTATTAATTACATTAAGTAATTACTTATTAAACCATCAAATGATCATTCCAAATTAATATAAACTTAATTGATTAACCCAAATCATTAATTAATTTAATTAGTTAATTTTTCATTTAAATTATCCTACCTATTAACGAATCACCAATCATTAAACCTTATTTGATTTTAAACAGAACCATTTTCTCATTTATGCTTTAAGTTTAAAACCATTTAAAACCCAAATACCTCGAGTCAAACCACAATTAACTCGAGAAGCCATCAAATCTAAAATCACTAGATCTTAGGTACACATTCAAACAATTCAATCATTCATCTAATTATTTAAATTTAACCATTTAAATTTAAATAAAATCCAGGGCGTGAGATTACTCACCTTTGCCTCACAATTGGCAATCCACTTCATTCAATTAACTATATCCAGTGATTATTAATTTATTTCATCCCCAAGAGATTTTTAATTCATTACTCCCTAGCTATTAATTATTAACCTTCATTGTTAATTTCTAAAACCGAATTCCCATTTGTACATCACTAATTACAAATTACTTAATCAATAATTGCAAATCAATTACTTAATCAATCTTTAACTTATTTCATAAATTATCAAATCTTAATTATACTTAAGGTAAACATTTTTTTCAAACACTAAATCACAAAAACATTTAATGTTATTTGTAAAATAACAAAGTTTTTAAATATCGTTTATGTATTGAACATACTTAGTTTAACAATCCATCAAACTGTCTTGATTAAGTTTTGAAAAAAAAATTTAATTTAAAGGATTTATAAATGAGTGATCAATCCCATTTTCATTTATTTACTCTTTTTTTCTAACCTAGGGTTTAAAACAAACATAGCTGGAATAAATAAAAAAACAGAAAACAAAATTACTTACTGAAAATTGATTGAGAGAGAACCCAGTCCACGGCCTCAACGTCGCCGCCTCCAACGAAGTCGCACCCACTTCCAACAATCGCGACACCCTCTTTCAATCACGGCAGCACCCGAACGCGACGACACACAAGCCGAAACCCCTCGCTCTAGACCCCTCTACGCGGCCACATACTATTACAAAGTCGACATCCCCACGAAACCACCGTGACCGTTGACATTGCCACGCCTACGAAATCCCTCACCTTCCCTGATGAAACCGCGGCTGTCGAACTCAAGCAATAGCTCGTTCATTCCCAAACGAGAACGATTCGATTGAACAAAGTTTCGAATCTCGTTAAGGAAATGATTTTCGATATTTTTTTTGAGGAGGCCGGCTTCGGCCATTCTTTTTTTTATTTGCGTTAGATTTTTTTCTGTAGATTAGAAGGGGAGCTGGCGATAAATATCAATTCGGGAGGCTTCTTGAATACGCATTCTTGTTAATAAAATATCTCTGACTTTTACTTTAAATTTATTATATTATAAAATTTCAAACGACTCAATAATTGCCATTTAAAATTTTGAGCTCCTCTTAAGGAATGCCGCTAGGCGATTATAAGGTTTTACCCGCATCCTGAACACAATGGAACGCGTTTTGGAAGCTAATTTGATCGTATGCGCAAGTTACAGAGGAAAACGATCAATTTTAAATTAAATTGATTAAAATTGTTTCTAGGCCTTTTGAGCTGCCAGAGTCAAACAACAACTCCGATTGCTACAAAAATTGAAATCCTATAATAACTAACTATTACGAATCCAATGGAACTGGTTTCGTCGAATTCCAAGACTGTGCCTCGGAAGGCTATTTTTAAATTTAATTTAAACGATATATTATTAAAATTGAACAAATTTCCTTTACATTAAATTTCAACCATTCTATTATCTTCAGTATCATCATTATATATTTTATAAGCCTTCAAATTATTTTAAACAGGCTTAGAATCTCGGATTCAACAATTACCCAATTTCAATTATTAAATTCAATATTTAAACTATACAATTCAATAATTTTATTATTAAGTAAATATTGATATCTTGAATTTCACATTAAAATTAACTTTTAAATATTTAAAATCAATTAATTATTCCAATTTGCATAGTTAGAAATTCGAGGTCATCACATTCCTCCCCCCTTAAAAGAATTTCGTCCCTGAAATTACTAGTCAGGAAGAATGGACCATTACCCGTTTACCTTTTCCCAAAACTCACAATCAACATCCTACCAACTATCCTTTATTAAAGTCCCACTAACACCTTAACCAACTTCCCAAAACCTTCTATAGTTTCAGACAATACCCTTTTGCTCAATCATTTAAATTTCAATTTAAAACCAAATTTTGAATTCTCAAAATTTTTCTAACTCTCTAAATTTCCGAAAATTTTTGCCAGCGTCTCCTTTGCGCGGCTAGCTCAGTACAACTACAAAAGGCCTCTACGGGCTCCCAAATTCCAAAAGAAAACAAAAGCCAAGTGGCTACATCAAAAACCCAATCCAATTTCATACAGAAACTTAAAGACATACCTTTTTGTCGGGAAGTACAAATTTATCTTTTGGAATCAAATCCAATTTTCTTTTCCCCTTTTAATACCTGCATATCTTGTTTAGCAACAATTTTCAATCGAAACTTTACAAATCATTTTATGCATTCTCTTATATAGGTTTTCATATTCACTTCTATTCAAATTCGTTTTTCCCGTTTTAATATAAATTCAACTTATTTTAATTTTAAATATTAAATATTTATTTTCCATTTATAACTGAGTCTTATTAGTTCCATCTGCTAATCTATTTCAGATTCATATTTAAAATCGTTTAATTGCTTAAAAAAAATTCTCAAAAATTTTCTAGCTCCCAAAATTTTCAGAAAATTTTGGTAGAGTCTCCTTTGTACGGAGGAGCTTTTGCAATTTGACAAGAGATATAAATATATATACATCGACCCACCAGGTCGGAAAAAGAAAAAACAGTTCATATTTTCTATTTTTATTGCGTAGGCGTACCTTATTTAGCGTTTTAAGCAAGCGGCTTATTAATTTTAGCAAATAGCGCAATCCAAATCCAGCCAAACAGCTTCGCGGTACCTGTACTTACTCAATTTAAATATGTAAGTGCCATATAAATACAATCTATTAGCATCCCACTTATATTCAATAGCTAAACACATGTATATCATAAGCAACAAGCACAAAATCGCTTTCCGTAAGCGATTTATATAACTTTAAAGCTAATTCAATTGCTTCCAATCAATTCATATGCCATTTCATTCAATTTTATCGACTTGCAACTCAATTTCTTATATTCAATTGATTTTTAATCCAAACAAGCTCATATTCACTTCGATTAATTCTAAAACCAATTTATTTAGTCCCTATCAATTCATAGAAATTTAATTACTTTTATTTACGTCATATGACGAGTCATTCTATACAAATTCGATAATATTCGCTTAATAGAGTATTTATTTAGTTTATAACTGTTTTAAATTAATTTCAACCCATTCTGCATTTAATTATATTTCTTTTCTAAATTATTTACGAACCATTCATTGCATTTCATTTTGTTTCAGCCTTAGATTCATCCAAAACAATTTATTAGGCTTTGCTCATTCAAACTTATAAATTAACGGCCATTTCCAACTTAATTTAATCCAAGCTTTCATTTAATGGGCCTTCACTCTTATTCGAAGCCAAGCTTCCATAAATTTTAAACTTCAGTTAATTTACTTTAGTTTATTCCGAATCAAACTTAAGTTTGCTTCTATTTGATTCTCATTTAAGCAACTTCCATTAAATTCAGTTAGCCCATCCATTTTAAATTTTAATTTTAAACTCACCATCTCAATTTATCAAAATAATATCCAAGCACATACTTAACTTATTTATACTTCAAATTAATATACCATCGAATTTAAGTTCAGTCTGATAATCCAATTCAAATCACAACTTGATTTAGTTTTTATTTAATCAGACTTCATCTATTTATTATTTAACTCAATCAACCTATTTTAAAAAATTTAATTTACTTACTTAATTCGTTATCGAATTTATTTTATTAATATAAGACCATTCTCAATTTATTTCTATTCACCTGGGTTTTGTTTTGCAACTCAAACCATTTCTATTATAATCACTTCTCTTATATCCAATTTACTTGCAAATTTCATTAAATATTATTCAAATTATCTTTGGATTTTATTTGTAATTCAAACCATCTCGATTTTTTTGTCCGACTCTATTTATTTTTATTTTACCATATTTCCTCTTTTTAATTCATTACCTAATCCAAGTCGAATTCTATCTACAATTCTAATTCATTTCCAAACTCCATTATTAATTTACAATCCATTTATTTACCAAAGTTAAATTTTATTAACATACTCAATCAAACAATTATTTAACCAATTAGCTTATTTCCAACGTCTAAATCAATATTCGATTTTAATTACAAAATCACTTCATTTAAAATTCAAGTTTGGATTTCCTTTTATTTCCCCAAAATTCTAACATCTTTATTTAAAAGTTTTAGAAATGCTTTTAAATTCACATCATACTTAAATAAATAGCTCTTTATAAAAATACTTCTTATAACTCGATGTTTCGACCAGTCCATCCTTGTTCTCATAGAAATTCAGTCATACGTTGATCAGGCGTAGGACTGAAAATCTATAAGTACTTGGTAAACCCGTTTTCAACACCTAGTGAAAATACTTGAAAAATAATTTTATTAAAATATAAAAAATAGTTTTTGAAAATAGAGGAAATATCATTGGTGAGGATGCTCTGGAAATCATCACCCCTATCCATGGTCGCAGTTAACCCGATGGTTACGTTGCCATCCCAACAAAATCCATAGGTAACTGTAGGCCTCCGCGCCCCTCGATTACACCATGGAACCCACGACAGATTGCAGCTACAGCTGGGGTTATGTTGCTATCACGGCAAAAACCCATATAACTGTAGGCATCAGCGCCATCGAATTTCGCTTTGACCATAGATCGCAGTCTGCCGATGTTGCGTTGCCTTCCCGGCAAAATCAAGTGTAGACTGTTGGCACTCATCCTCCACACGAATTTTGCTATGGTCCCCACAGTAGATCGCAGCGACATCGAGTTACACTATCGTCACAGCATAACCCAAATGCCCCTGTAGGCATCAACGCCCTCGACTTCCGCTACCCAATAATCCTCAGGAACTAGTTTCGTCTGGACTCCTCACAGTATCAACTTTAGAAACCCCCTTCCCCCCCCCCCCCCCGGAAGCTCAAGGCAGCACCACCCGGTGGCACTCCTGAGAAGTTCATTTCAAGGGAGCGCCTTTTTCCCCAGAGTCATCATCAAAACATTTTATACTATACACATATAGTATCTTCAAATCATACACCTAGTATGATCTCATACAAAGCTCATTTATAAAAAATCGATTATTCCAAAAATCGATAATTCTCAAACTAGGCTTTCCAAATTTCAATATTGATTTTACCCAAAAATCAAAAGCCTTTCCAAATCCAAAGGTTCCCACAACCTCTTTCCAAATATATATATATATATATATATATATATATATATATATATATATATATATATATATATATATATATTCAGATATATAAATTTTCAAATCTTTGGATCTTTTCAATCTTGTATAAAACTCTTTTTTATACTTCAAACACCTTCACAGATTCTTTCTTCCGGCAATAGATTTAACAAGGGGATTTCATCTTACATATAACAAAGATGCAAAACTTTGTTTATTCAAAATCAAACATTCCAATTTGATTAATCTTTTCAATATCAATTTCCTTTCCATTCACTTATCCACCTTTAGATTAATCCTCATTTCGATTATCACTTCAATTCCTATCTCAGTTGAGTATTAAATTCATAACAGTTTGAACTCCGACCATTTTACATTTAGAAAATAGGTTGAAAATTTAAAAAAATAGATAAGTAGTTGAAAAATAAATATTAGTTTGCAAAATAGCTATAAAATAGGTAACTAACTGTAAAATAGTTGAAAGATAGCTAAATAGTTTCAGAAATTTCAAATAATTGCAAAATAGTTGTAAAATAGAAATTAGTTTGTGAAATAGTTGAAATATAGTAATTAGTTTAGAAAACAGTTGAAAAAAATTGTTAAATAGCTCCAAAAATAATTGTAAACAAGTATAAAATAATTTGGTTTTAAGAAAGAAAGGTTGTATATATTTAATAGCTTGGAAAAAAAGATTATATCAAAACAATTTATATTGGAACTAGTCAAGAGTCAACTGTTCACTTCCCCAACAAACCAATTTAAATTTTCATTTAAATTGACCTAATTCCAATTCAAATAACTCAAAATTCCATTGGACTTGATTTATTCCCAATTCAATTTCAATTCTAATTTATTCAAACTAAATTCAATTGGTACAAATGGAATCTAAATTTCAACTTTAACCCATCTCGAATTATATAAATTCGAGTTGAATTCTCAAAGGTTGGTTTAACTCTTTAAACAAAATTAACTTTTATTTAAAGTTTTTAATCAATTTCGTTTCTGAGTCCAATTTTCAGAATTCCATTCTAAATTATCTTAACTTATGTATTTTAAGGTTCAAATAAGAGTTCAATACAATTTTATTTTAAAAATTCAATTTATTGTTAAATTTTATCTTCTAGTTTGAAGCCGGTTCTTAAATAATTTTAATTTACAACCTTAATTATTCAAATTTTTGAATCTCAAACCCGTTTTGAGATCACACAAACCACCAATTCAAATTAACCATTTAACTTTCCAAGTTAAATTCCAATTTTATCTTGAATTTTCAATTCAGGTTGCTTTTCTACACTTATTTAACTTTTCCAAAATTAAATTCCATTTACTTAATCCAATCAACCTCATTCAATCCTTAAACTTCACAATAATAATCTTCCCACTTAAAAACTTATCACTTTGGGTATCATATCCCATTCCAAATTCAAACACATCATTTTAGAGTTTATTCAAACTATTTTTTATTTATGTACATTCCTTATTCATACATATTATTTCCTTCACATACGAGGTCATCCTTAGATTTTAGACCTCTTTTGTTTTTTTTTAATTCAAATCAAATTTCAAACAACCCATTGTTTGCAATAAGTCCCAGTTATTCAAAGAATATTTACTTAGTATTTCTCATTATTTTAATTTAAAAGTTATACTCATCTTATAAATTTACTTCATTTGGCTTACTTAATAACAAATATATCATTATCAATTAATTAAATTTTGATTTGATTGTATTTTTGTTTTTACTTAATTTAATTCCAATTCAAGATTTCAATTTGGTTTTATTTTATTACTTCTTAAAGTTTAATTCCAATAATTTAACAACAAATCACCTTAATATTTATTAGAAGGAAATATTGCTTTATATCTCAAAATATATTTTTATATAAAATGATTTAAAACCTTTATATAAGAAAATAACAAGTACGCGCTCATACATATACACTCAACTCATTCTAGAGTACTTTGGACTCTATTTAATGAGAAATCCCCACCAGAGCCAAGGTTCTCGCTTAACCTTTCAGCTCTGATACCAAATGTAACGACCCGAAATTTTCTAACCCGAAAATTCCAGATAGTTATGAAAAAGAAGAAGAGATAGAAGAAGAAGAAGAAGAAGAACAGAAATACCAAACATCTGACATTCGCAGCGGATAAAATATAATAATAAATAATAACAGATGACAAAAGAATACTAGATCTGTCGATTACAATCTAATACATCAGAGTTTCACATTATATGCAGTCACTGAATATTTACAATCATCGTGTCTCAGATGAACAATAATATAAATACAGCGGAAATACTCTATACGATATTGCCATCCATCTCGTCTCCTGAGCTCTAGAACGTATCTACCTGAAAATCTATAATACTCGATCTGACCCGAGCATTACACCAAAGTAATACCCGGGTCAGGCTGGAAACCAACGTGAGTAAACCCAACTAATATAGAATACCAAAGCAAACAACTTATATGAACCCGGGGTAACATATATCAATTTATCCCATTCACAATTTGCTATAGACAACACTCATTTCACATATCAATTTCTAAGCACCCAAATTAGATAAAATAATCCGATTCACTTGAATCATTTCATTCCTGCCTATTTATTTCACCAATCAATTTATAAAAATTCGAAGTGGTTTCGGGTATTTCCCAATACCCGATCCCGGCCTCTTCGAATCTCATACCATCCTATCCCAAGTTATCCAAATGATAAACACAATATTTCATATCAGAGATATCAACTCATTCAAAGCGTCCAATACCAATCAATCATTCATAGGCAAATTTTATCGCTTCCAAATTAATTCTGTTGATTCTAATTGAATTTGTAACCTTTAATCACTTAGATTCTTTACCTTGTCAATTACTTAATTCAAATCAAATAATTCAATCATCCCTTCAATATTCATCTTAGTTAATCAACCCGAATTAATTTTCCTTCAATTCCATTCAATCATCTATCTTTAATTAACTTCCCAATATTAATTATACTCAACCAAAATCAATAAGTAATCTCAATTTCTTCATGAATTAATTAACTATATTAATTTCATTAATTCTTAAGTACTTATATTATTAATTCTTCATACATCACTAATTATGGATTAATCAATTCCAGTTTATCAATCTTTAATTACAACATAAATTATATAAGCTTATGATTTCCAATTATATTTCGATTCATCCTCAGCTAAATTAATTATATCAAATAATAATCATTAATTGAACCGCAAACATTAATTTTTCTTGATTTATCTCAACCTGTGATTATCTACCCTTTCATTTACTTCATTAAATGAACTAATTCTCCTTAATTTAATTATCTTAATTTATCTCTCGTTTTATCACACCAGTAATTTTATTTTATTAATTACATTAAGTAATTACTTATTAAACCATCAAATGATCGTTCCAAATTAATATAAACTTAATTAATTAACCCAAATCATTAATTAATTTAATTAGTTAATTTTTCATTTAAATTATCCAACCTATTTAATGAATCACCGATCATTAAACCCTATTTGATTTTAAACAGAACCATTTTCTCATTTATACTTTAAGTTTAAAACCATTTAAACCCCAAATACCTCGAGTCAAACCACAATTAACTCGAGAAACCATCAAATCTAAAATCACTAGATCATAGGTACACATTCAAACAATTCAACCATTCATCCAATTATTTAAATTTAACCATTTAAATTTGAATAAAATCCAGGCCGTGAGATTACTCACCTTTGCCTCACAATTGGCAATCCACTTCATTCAATTAACTATATCCAGTGATTATTAATTTATTTCATTCCCAAGAGATTTTTAATTCATTACTCCCTAGCTATTAATTATTAACCTTCATTGTTAATTTCTAAAACCTAATTCCCATTTGTACATCACTAATTACAAATTACACAAACAATAATTGCAAATCAATTACTTAATCAATCTTTAACTTATTTCATAAATTATCAAATCTTAATTATACTTAAGGTAAACATTTTTTTTCAAATACTAAATCACAAAAAAAAAAATTACGTTATTTGTAAAATAAATAAGTTTTTAAATATCGTTTATGTATTGAACATACTTAGTTTAACAATCCATCAAACTGTCTTGATTAAGTTTTGAGAAAAACATTTAATTTAAAGGATATATAAATGAGTAATCAATCCCATTTTAATTTATTTACTTTTTTTTCCTAACCTAGGGTTTAAAACAAACATAGCTGGAACAAATAAAAAACAGAAAACAAAATTACTCATTGAAAATTGATCGAGAGAGAACCCAGTCCACGGCCTCAACGTCGCCGCCTCCAACGACGTCGCACCCACTTCCAACAATCGCGACACCCTCCTGCAATCACGGCAGCACCCGAATGCGACGACACACAAGCCGAAACCCCTCGCTCGAGACCCCTCTTCGCGGCCACATCCTATTACAAAGTCGACATCCCCACGAAACCACAGCGACCGTTGACATCACCACGCCTACGAAATCCCTCACCTTCCCTGATGAAACCGCGGCTGTCGAACTTGAGCAATAGCTCGTTCATCCCCAAACGAGAACGATTCGATTAAACAAAATTTCGAATCTCGTTCAGGAAATGATTTTCAATTTTTTTTTTGAGGAGGCCGGCTTCGGCCATTCTTTTTTTTTTTTGCGTTAGATTTTTTTCTGTAGATTAGAGGGGGAGCTGGCGATAAATATCAATTTGGGAGGCTTCTTGAATACGCGTTCTTGTTAATAAAATATCTCTGACTTTTACTATAAATTTATTATATTATAATATTTCAAACGACTCAATAATTGCCATTTAAAATTTTGAGCTCCTCTAAGGAATGCCGCTAGGCGATTATAAGGTTTTACCCGCATCCTGAACACAATGGAACACTTTTCGGAAGCTAATTTGATCGTATGCGCAAGTTACAGAGGAAAATGATCAATTTTAAATTAAATTGATCAAAATAGTTTCTAAGCGTTTTGAGCCACCAGGGTCAATCAACAGCTCCGATTGCTACAAAAATTGAAATCCGATAATAACTAACTATTACGGATCCAATGGAACTGGTTTCGTCGAATTCCAAGACTGTGTCTCGGAAGGCTATTTTTAAATTTATTTTAAACGATATATTATTAAAATTGAACAAATTTCCTTTACATTAAATTTCAACCATTCTATTATCTTCAATATCATCATTATAGATTTTATAAGCCTTCAAATTATTTTAAACAGGCTTAGAATCTCGGATTCAACAATTTACCCAATTTCAATTATTAAATTCAATATTTAAACTATACAATTCAATAATTTTATTATTAAGTAAATATTGATATCTTGAATTTCACGTTAAAATTAACTTTTCAATATTTGAAATCAATTAATTATTCCAATTTACATAGTTAGAAATTCCGGGTCGTCACAAAATCCAAAATCATGTTACTAAAAAAATTCCATCGAACTATTTCGACAATTCATTAGGGCGAAGTGGCTAAAAATGTTTGTCCTAAATTCAATGGAATTTGACATATCGGATTGTTCACGGGTTATGTTTTAAGGAAAATGAAATCGACGGGGGATATGAATTGACAAATTTTTATGAGTACCTCCTTGATTTCTCCCAAAGATTTCTTTATCAAATGGTCGACAAATTAAGGAGTTACTTTCGTCGATTTTAATTCACCCAAGTCAAGTTACCGATAAACTGAATAGGGAATCAAATTGACACTTGAACCCAGTTTAGTAAGCTCTTATTAATCGTCGTCTCCTATCGTGCACAAGATCGTCGAACATCCAAGATCTTTGTATTTTATGGGGACTAATCGACACAAGACTTCACTAAGACCGATAACTAAGAAAACTTTCTTGGGTACATAAGTTTGTCGTTTTTGAGTACACAAGTCCTTTAGAAACTTAGTGTAAGTAAGGACTTGTTGAACGATATCAAGGAGAGGGATGTTCACATTGACTTGTTTGAAAATTTGCAGCATCTTTTCCATTTGATCGGAATGTTTCTTAGGTCAAAGTCAATGTTAAAATCAAATTCGATACTCAGTAGGTCGGTCTACTTTTGCTGAAGAAGAATTTGGATTGGAATTTGATTCAACATTTGACTCAATGTTTTATTCAAAAGCATTTGCTATTTTTGAAGAGTCAAGAGGAGCTTCTAGTAAATCGTTTGGATTGACAACTTGGTTATCGATTAGATTTCCAGAGGCAAAGTCGTGATAGCATTCATTTGGTTCACATTGTTATCTTGAATGACATGAGCTTGATTCGAACTTGTGTTTTGATTTCTAGGGTTTGGAATTGACTGACTTGGGAGTGTGCCTCATCATATTCACTCACAGAAGTGGTTAATTGACTCATTTGCATTTCAAATTTGGTAATTAACTGACTCGTATTTTGCATGTACAAGGTTAACAAATTTTGCAAACTGTTATTTGATTGGAGGTTTTGTTTGGTCGCTTAAGCCAAAGTTTCAAGACTTTTCTCAACTGAAGGTATTCATTTATCGTCTTGGGGGCGAAAGGTTGTCATGGTTGATTTTAAGATGGAGCCGTAAAATTTTGTTGAAAATGGTTGGGCTAAAAGGGAGGATTCAAAGCATTGTTTTGAAATACTTGAAGATTAGGTCGAACCAAATTCGCGTTAAAACTATTTTGGTTCCATGCAAAGTTAGGATGATTTCTCCAACCTGGATTGTACATTGGAGAAATTGGTCATTATTAACCTTGTTAAAAGCATTGAATTGTTCTACCAAAGTAGTACACTGATTAGCAATGTGATTCAGATCGTTACATTTATAACACAATGGTTGGGAAGCTTGGTTCATTTGATTGGATGAGAAAACGTTGTTGAATTTATTGACCATTGCATTGATTTTAGCTTCCAAAGCTAATGATGATCCTATCGAATGGTGATCGATCGTGAATAATGGAATTTTCTTTTGAACGTTTCATTGAGATGATTTTTCGGCCTAGTTTTCAAGGAATGGCCAAGCATCGTCATGATGTTGAATGAGAAAATTGTCTTGGCACATCGATTCAAGCATGGTTCATGAACTATTTTCATGTCCATCGTATATGATTTGGCAAAGAGTTCATTTTCTAAATTATGGTGTGGATATTTTATCAAAAGCTCTTTAACTTTCAAAGTATTTTTTCAAAGGTTCACCACTGATTAATGAAAATTCACAATTTCTTTTCGTATTTTGGCAGTTTTTTCCAACAAGTAAACTTTTTTAAGAAAATTTTAACGAATTCATCCCAAATTTTGATCGAGTTCGAAGGTAAGCTATACAATCTTTTTTTGCGTAGTCGGTAAGGGCGAATGGAACTAACGGAAGTTTGATTCCATCATCGCATGATTATTGAAGTTTAATGGCTGCAGAAAATTGTTCGAAATTTGGTAAGAAGTGTATAGGTCATCGTGTTCAAAATTGCAAGATTTCAGGAGTGTGGCAATGTGATTTGAATGAATTTAAAGTGATTACCCGTTGGAGTGGGTAATGTGATACAAGGAGGAACATAAACTCTATCAGGAAAGATTCTATTCATGAGAGTTTGGAGAGTGTTTTCATTAGCCATCGTTGGGGGATCGTTTGTTCAGATTAAACAATTCGTTGTTTCGTTAAGAGTCTAAGTACTTATGCATAAGTGAAAAGATCAAGGGGAATGATGTGAAGATCAAGGTTAAAAGAATGAAATAAGATGAAGTGAAAAATTCTTTTCTTTTGTTTTTATAAAAGAAAAAATATTTAACAAAAAGAATTTATTTTTCAAAAGGGAGATTTGGTTTGTTTCATTTTTCTAATCTAATTTTTTTTCTTTTTTTAAATGATTTTGTTTCTTTTTTAAAAACAAAATTTTGAAAAGGTTTTTTGGATTTTTTTAAAAAAAATAAGTAAAACGCTTATTTTTGGATTCTTTTTGCTTTGGAATTTTTGTTCGTTTTATATATGCATGAACCACTGCAAATAAATGAATGCAGGGACTTAACTACAAATTTTATGTCCTTAGTAGCTCCTAACCCATAATTGTATAAGCACACTTTGATTTATTCAACAAAATAGTTCTTAGCCAGGTAATAGACAGAGATTATCGGTGCACCACGAATCACCATAGCAATGCAATCGAAGGTTTAAGTACCTTTAGAAAAACAATCGCTGTACTATTTACAAATCATCGTAATATTTATTAATGATTATTGCCCAATCATAGTCTAGACATCAAGAAATAAATTGTTAAAAGAAGACAACTTGTCAAGATACAAATAAGCCCTAGATGAACCTGTGTGTGATAACCCAGATTTTCGAACATCTGTTAATTGGATAATAACAGGATTAAAAAAGTTTTAAAATAAAATTTTGTAATTTGAACAAATAAAATTCTGATAAATGTTTAAATATTCCATAATTTTAGGCAAATAGATGTGAAATAATTTCTTTTATAAATCATTTATTATAATCCAAAATTTATTATTTTTTCAAAACAAATAAAATAAGTATTAATTTGATATATATTTATAAAAATAGATTTTTAAATAGAATTTGGATTTGAAATTCAATTGAAAATGTCTTAAGAATAAATTGGGATTAAAACTCTATGTTTGGAATGAATAAAATTTGTTTTCTAATTTAATATAAATATATATAAGGAAATGTATATAATATGAATTTCTATTATCTAAAAAGTATAATAGTTAAAATAAGAATCAAATAAACAAAAATTTCTTTTGAAGCTTTATATATAAATAAAATAGTTTGAAATTATATAGGTATTTCAAATATAAAACATTTAAACATATGTAGATGTAAAATTTAGTAATTTAGGAAATGAAAAGGGTTTAAACATAAAATCGATACTTTAACATTTGTTAAACAATAAAAAAACATGTAATAGCAAATGTAAGATAAATAAAAATATTTATGTACAAGTGTAAGATTAATATACAAGTGGCAAGATGATTTCATTTGAGAAAAAAAAAGTAAGTAGGCTGCTCACTTTTCTCTTCATGCTTCTATCCAAAAGAAAAAAAAATTCTTCATCTGCAATCCTGCAAATAGGAAAGAATCTTGTCCAAAATTTCAAAACTGAAAACCAGATCAAAGTAAAAAAATGATCTCAACATCAAAACAAATTCAACCTTCAACCTGGAAAAATAATAATAGAATCAAGCAGTTCTAGATTTTCAAACAACAAGCGGATCAAAGCAACTCAGTTCAACTAAGTAACCAGATTAAGGATTCAAGCAAATTCAAGTGAGCATTTTTCAGATCATCATCAAGATTGGAAATCGGGTCAAAACCAGGGAGCATGTTCTCAATTTTTACAAGAGGTGAGTAAACCTTTTCAAAACAGTTTTAATCTGGATTTAACTCTTAATGCATGTGATGATATTGGTTCGAATTTTAGTTCTTCAGCTTGAATTTTTATGAATTGATATATACATATATATATATGTATGTATGTATGTATGTATGTATGTATGTTATGTGAGCAGATCTGTATATGTGTATATATTGAAAGCCTGTTATCTGTTGATTCACAGTTTTGGTTCTCTATGAAAAAAAATTCAAATCTCTCAATCAGATCAATATAAGACGTTGACATTTAAATAAAAGTTTTTTGCTAAAGTATGATGATGATTATAAAAATAGTTTCAGGGTTCTAAATTCATCAAATAATTTTTAAAATGAGAATAACAGTATATATATACATATATATATATACATATTTTAATAATCAACCAATTCAATAACTGTTTTAAATTGCATGAATAAATTAGTGATAGGACATCATGATTTTTAATATGCATTACACGATTTTTAGATTGTTAATTTATGAAAATTTTCGAGATGATCATTTTGGGCATTTTTGCCAATTGTCGATGATCGGCAAGGTGGATGGAGGCGAGATCATAGATGAAGGTGGCTGGAAGGTTGCCGATGGTGGGAAAAATACTCGAGAAAATTCTTGAATTCTATGGTGATTGGATGTTGGTCAACTAGGGTTAGCACGTCTGTTTGTTCGACTTTGTAATAAAGTAAATTGCGAGATATTTAGAGATCTGGAGAAGATCGCGTGTGGTGGAAATTGAAGCAGGGAGTCATGGCGATCCACTGAGTTGATCGGCGTAGGTGCCGGGTGTCGAACACGTTCGCTGATGAGTGTTTTCCGATGGGTTTTAGGATTCAAGCTTGATCGTTGGGTCGTTTTTGGTTTTGTAAGCAGAAACGTTGACCTGGATGGTCGGAAGAGTAGGCGAGATCGTTGTCGACTTGTCGAGGGTGAGTTTGATGGTCGAAGCAACGCCGACGATCTATGTATGTGCACGTATCTGTTGTGTTAGAATCTCGGGGTTAGATGTTTGAGCTTCGGGTGCGTTGGGTCTTTTCTTCGAGTCGGTCTCGAGTTTCATAGGGAAGCATGAATAAAAATTGAAGAATAGGAGAAACCAGTTTTGTCTCGGGTTTCTCCGTGTTTTGTTCAAGCCTATACCGGAGTTTTTATGCTTGGTTGATTAAAATAGTAAATCAAATTTATAGTTTATCAAAGTGAATAAGTTTTCAAAGGAGGATATAAGTCAGGTCGAAATTAAGCATTAGCGAATTTAAAACAATTTTTTTTAAAGGTTTAATTTATTTTAAAATTGTTTGTTTAGAGGTGATTATAAAATAGGATTAAATTTCTAAATGTTTTTAAAGGTGAACTAATTGATGTGATTAAATAAAGGATTTTTTATTTAATGTATTGGAAAATGATTAACTTGTGTAATCAATTTAAGGGATTGACTTATTTTTCGTGCTTAATTAATTAAGGGTTGGTAATTAAGATTAATCATTTAATTGATTGATTACTAACTAAGATTAATTAATTGAGGAGTAATTAATCGTAGTTTAGAATTACCAATAAATCAATAGAACACAATTAATTGGTAATTAGAAATAAATGAATTGGTGATTAGAGATTGATTAAGTAATTATAGATTAATTACTTAGGGTAATTCAAGGATTGATAGATTAAGGAAACTTATCGAGAAATAGTTAATTAATGAGGTGTGATTAATTAAGAGGTAATAAATCAATATAATTAATTAAAAGATAATTAAATTGAGAAATTAATTAAGAATAAATGTAATAATTCATTGTTAATTACTATATAAGAGTAATTAAGGGATTATTTAATGTGGAGGGTGAACGCTAATTAATGATATAATTAATTAAGAATTAATTACTTATTGTAATTAAAGGATAATTAGCCAAAGGTGATAAATTAAGATGGATAATTAAAGGATGATTAATTAATTGGTTTGTGATTAATTAATGATAAGGAAAGGTAATCTAAGTGATTAAAGATTAGTAATTAATTTAATTAGAGATTAATTAAATTAATTTTGAAAGTGATCAATCTTGTTTATGAATGATAGAATGATGATTAATGCCTTGAATTGATTGATATCTCTTATATAAAATGTTTTATGCTACGATATGTTTGAGTGGACAATGATAATGTGATTATCTACCAATGATGAATTGCTGTGTAAAAAAAAGTGACATCTTGTATTTAAAGTTGAATTGTATTTTCACTTGAATAATTTGGGTTGAGATGGTACTGAATTCGAAGAGACCGAGGTCGGGTATCTGTAAATACCCGAACCCACTTCGATTTGTAGTCCTACAATGATTCTTTATTTGATTGATATGTGAAATCAATATACTGAAATGGAATAATTTAAATGACTGAGCCATTTAATCTAAGTTTTGGTACTTAGAAATTGTTGTGTGAAATAAGTTATGTCTGTAAAAATTGTGAATTTTAAATTTATATGAATTACCCCAGGTTTTATGTAAGTTTTATGTTGTTGTATTCCACATTAGATGGATTTTCTCACGCTGGTTCCCAGCCTGACCCGGTTGTTACTTTGATGTAATGCTCGGGGCAGACCGAGTATTACAGATCAATATTAGACTTTGACATTTAAACAAAAGTTGTTTGCTAAAGTATGATGATGATTATAAAAATAGTTTCAGGGTTCTAAATTCAACAAATAATTTTTAAAATGAGAATAACAGTAAATATATATGTGTGTGTGTGTGTTAAAAATCAACCAATTCAATTTCTGTTTTAAATTGCATGAATGAATTAGTGATTGGAAATCATGGTTTTTAATATGCATTACATTATTTTTAGGTTGTCAATTTATGAAAATTTTCAAGATGATCATTTTGGGTATTTTGGTGATTGCCGATGATCGGCATGGTGGATGGACGCAAGGTCGTAGACGAAGGTGGCTGGAAGGTTGCCGATGGTGGGAAAAATACTCGAGAAAATTCTTGAATGTTGTGGTGATTGGATGTTGGTGAACTAGGGTTTAGCATGCCTGTTTGTTCGACTTTGTAATAAAGGAAATTGTAAGGTATTTGGAGATCTGGAGAAGATCGCGTGTGGTGGAAATTGAAGCAGGGATTCGTGGCGATTCACTGAGTTGATCAGCGTGGGAGCCGGGGGTCGGAGGCGTTTGCTGGTGAGTGTTTTCCGATGGGTTTTGGGATTCACCACCATAAGTGAATGATAGGTTCTACAACTAAAACCGTACAAGATCGTATTGTTTCTTTGGATTTCCAACAAATGGTCAGGCCAAGGAACTTCCCATTGCCACATGGGTACGCCTCTAGAAAGACGACCCGAGAACCAAACCGGATCTCTACCAACACAAGGCCCGGTTACCCCTAACTGGGTAACTACCGACACGAATATGTCATCCTCCGATCGTAGCCGATCTATCCGAGGATCCTCGATTTCCATCAACCACAAAGCGATAAATTTGCAGCAACAACATAGGTTAAGTATCTGGGCTCTATACCATGATACCACCTCTATCCAGAAGGAATGACATACAATAAAGGGGCGCTACCCCCTAATAATCTTGCCGCATTCTTCCTGTTTTAACCATTTCCGGGTGTGAGGTCCGACGAAGTCTCTTCCACAAAGCCACGCTTTATACAAAAGCTGTTCTTTGGGTCAACAAATGATCAAAGTAATGATCACCAAGATAAATGATCAAACAATGATCATATCACAAATGATCAAACAATGACCATCCCACAACAACACTCAGCATGCCACACTACCAAATTGGGAGTATACCGCTAATAACTTTCAACTACATAACCTCTGAGCTCGTACGTCTCAGAGAAGGGTGTTAAGCTAAGAGAATAAATTCTCCGCCACCAGCAGAAATATATTTGAAAGAAACCAGCTTTACATCTCAAATTGTAACGTCAGACATACAATCCATACAAGTCGGTTCCGGGCTCGAATAGAACCGAAGGCACTTACAAAGAAGTCCTTGCATTCCGGATAATTTCTAATCACGTCCGGACTTCCCGTCACTAAGGGTGATAAAACCTCTATATCGGAGATCAACCGATGTAGAGTAACTCAACGGTAATCCTTCCGTTTTCAAAAATATCCGGTCTTCAACACCGGTCATCAAATGTAATCCATTACGACGTATCACATATTCGGAATGGGTTATATGACCCCAAGGTCCTTTCCCGGCTAAACCGAATAGTGAGCACTTATTCAAAAATAAGTATGGAATTCAAATTCAAACAATCACAACAAATACCTATTTAAAGGTAAATATTGATAGTCGGTTATTTAACTATCAATAGGCGTGTTCAACATCACCAGATTCCAAATAATTTTCCAAATTATTTATTTTCCAAAATATCTTTACTAGATATATAATTTCCACACTTCAACCATTTGAGAACAAATTTTCAAATCACTTTTCACCTTAACCACTTTTGAAAATAAATTTCAATCATTTTCCTTACGTGGAATTTCTTTCATTTCAACATAGTTCATTTAAACCAATTAAATAAATCCTTAACGATTTACTTTATATTTACGTTTCAAATCCGTAAATTAATTCCCACACTTCAAAAATAAAACAACGTTTATTTTTAAACAAATTCCCCTTTTCATTTATAAATTCCATAGTGAATTCACATTCCAAAATATTTATGAATATACGATTTCAATTATTCATTTTCAATTGATATTCAAAAAGATAAATTCAAAAAACGTTTCATTTCACATTGGAAAAACATTTCCGTACTTATTTAATAATAAGTAATTCACAAACCCATTTATTTTCAACACTTGGAAAATATTCAATATACTTAAACCGAAATTAAGTATATATTTCATTCTTTAAGGAAATCATTCTCTTAAACATATTTATTTGGGCCAAAACGAATGTTGCGTAAAACATCGTTACGACAACCCAAAATCACTAGTATAGGGACTCGAAATTTAAAATAGATATATAAATCCCAATACTATACAAAACATTTCCTTTCGGAAACCATTTACTATAACAACAGTGTTATAGTCCACCATTTCTTTATTTTTCGAAAACGTCTATTTCAACAATGAATGTTGAAATTTATGTATTCGATTCATAATACATTTTAAAACATCATTAAAACGATTAACTTCATTTTATAATATTCATTTTCCCAAGCATATCCATTTTATTTGATAATATATTCACTGTCCAAAAACGTGAATATACTTCCTTAACCAATTTCAACTTTCAATTTATCAAATTCCATGGATTTCGAATTTATAAACAATGTCTATAAATTCCATTTCTATTTATAAGCTTCGATTTATAAATCTCCTTTATTAATCCAATTTTAATTTATATAACTCAATTATATACCAAAAGTCCATAATATAAGTTAAATGCTTATAATCCATTTATTTACAAAATTGTTCTTTTAAAATTTCACAAATTATAAATCTTATTACTTATAAGATTTCATTTATAACTCTATGTTCAACATTAATAGAACTCCCTTTAAAATTCTATTCTTTCGATTTATAAAATATATATTGTATAAATCTCAACTATAAACCATTTTTTTGCTTCATCAAAGATTTAAATTTAAATTCAAAAATCCCAATTTAACTATATTATAAATTTATTAACTACTTATCTCAAAAATCACCTTTTGGTTATATTTCACAAAAATCTTAATTTTTATAACATAAAAATTTATAACGTTTTAATTATTTAAAATAGAATCAATTCAAAAATTTAGTGAAACGTATACCTTCAAAAATAACTTTAAAAATTCTTTTAAAAACCAAAACCATTATTTTAAAACTTCAAAAATGGATCTGATGATGCAACAGCACCAAATAGTCAATCACGACATCCAAATATCATATATCGATATGATAATCAACAAATATCACAATCTGTAAATAAATCAATGAGTTGAGGAATCCAGTTGGATCCCTCCAACCTGTTTTCCTGCATCCAAAGATGTTAGCACAATACCAATTTCGTTCCAGTACGGAATTATCGCGGTATATGGGATTTATAAAAATATTATCCGCTTAATAGGCGGCGCAATAGGGTCTCATCCGCTACATAATGTGGGAAATCAACAACTCCAATATATACATATTCCAATATATATATATATATATATATATATATATGTATATATGTATATATATATATATATATATATATATTGCTATATATAGATATATCCTATTATATCTAATATCACAACCAAACAGCAATCAATAACTGCAATCATCATTCAACATACATTCAAGCAAATTTCAAATCTAACTATTTAAAATTTAAATCGAAACTGTTCGATTGAGTGAGGAGTTCTCACCTTGATTTAAATTTTGTTCCAGCGTTTTATTTTGAATAAAATTAAACGAACGTTTAATTTTATCCAAAATTTTCACTGACTCCAAACAACTCCAATCCAGCTCCATTGCGTAGTGCTCGTCCATATGGTCCCAATGCAATTTGATTCGTAATTTTTCGACCTCGTACGAAAAAGTTACATAGTTTTAAAGTTACACAAATTATAATATAAATATTTACAAATTTAATTAACATTTCAATCCAGACTCCATCAGAATCGTTCGTTCCTTGCATAGCAGATCTGGGCCGCACCCCCTCCCCCTTCTTCCTCACGCGTGAAAACGCGTACACGCTCGAACCCAAAGCATCGTTCAAACTCCTCAAGGCCGCACCCTCCTACGTTCGTCGAAACCCCATCAAACCACTACCATTGGAAGCGCCACCCACCACTCCATGCTCGGCCCAGATAGCACGAAGCTCGGTTCTTCCTTAAGCACGCAAAACGAGGTTGAACGGCCGGCCTTCTCGAGCCTTTTGCCGTCGATCCAGCATGAATTTCTCGATCATAGCCGTTCATTTTGTAGAGCTCGACATGCTCTTTGATTTTCTAGTTGAGAGTTTTACATGAAAGTTAATGGATGTGGAGAAATCGAGGGCAGAAAGGCGCACGTTTCTGGCCGTGGGTTTCAAGAATGGCGGCCTGAAGAACTCTCTAGGGTTTTGCAATTTCTTTGGTGTTGAGGTTCCTTTTATAGAAAATTTCTCGAGTTACTATTCATCCCGAATTTCCAAACTCCGAATCTCACGCGGTGACCGACGTTTCTAGGGTCTAACCCGCGTTCCGGACACAATGGAATAGTTTTCGAAAGCCAATTCGATCATCTGTGCGAGATATGGAAATAAACGATCGATTTAAAATTAAATCGGTTAATCGAATTTCTGTGTGTTTTAGCTTGCCCCGGACAAACGGTAAATCCAATTAACTTGAAATTTTAAACCTTACAATAATATGACATTACGGATCCGATGAAACTGGTTTTGTCAAAATCCGAGACTTTTTGAAAAATGACCATTTTAACTTGCCAAATTAATATTAAAACCATTTCGATGCGTTTCGAGCTGCTACGGTCAAACGACAACTCCGATTGCTACAAGAATTGAAATCCGATAATAACAAATTATTATGGATCCAATGGAACTAGTTTCGTCCAATTCTGAGACTGTTCGAAAATTGGCTATTTTTCAATCGATAATTAAATATTAAAATATTCAATTTTCACAAATAAGCTTTAAATTCAATTTTAAAAGTTCTATAACATTGCTATAACTCCAATATGATAAAACAAAATTTTACAAATCATTTTCAATCATATTAAACTCGATTTTTAATTTTTTTGTGAAATTTAAATATTAAATTATCGATTTAATTGTCCAAATTAAATCAAATATTCGAAAAATAAATTATTCGACTTAAAAATTTCACTTATTAATATTTAAAATTAATTAAATATTCAAATTTAAACTATCAAATATTCTGGGTCGTTACAATCTTCCCCCTTAAAAGAATTTCGTCCTCGAAATTACAAAGTAAGAAAGAGTTACAGAATTCATTAACTTTCCAAAAAAAATCGTTCAATTTAGATTTTTACAAATCTCTTAAGTGTTTAACCTTTATAAAATTCAAAAAACTTCTTACAAAGTCTTTACTAAGTTTCCAAATCATACTTAGTTATATTTTCAAAACAAACTATATCGTTTAACTTTCAACTCCAAACCAATTTTTTTTTCCACAAAATTTTCCCAATTTTATCAAAAATTTTCTAACGCCTTAAATTTTCGGAAAAATTCACCATAGTCTCCTTTGCGCGGCTCGATCCGGAAAAAAATGACAGTATATATATCACAAATATACATCTCATCAAGTGATGAGGCATCCCGCAGGGAAAAAGTGTAAAAGTACGATATTTAATCCGAGATATGTACCTTATTTATTTTTAGCGAGCATATACGGCTAATATAGAGCGAAAGCGAGCTCCAAATGCGAAGCAATGCGCAATCCGCACCTACTAACACTCAACAAACCATGAGAAACATGCATATATGAAAGTAATATCAATGTACATCATATAACAACATAACAACTATATAATATAGCAAATGCAACTAAAGCAACAAATGCAACCACCAAAATCAATATAAATTCACTTCTCATTAATATTCATTGAATTTGTTTTCCAGTTGATTCATTAACATTGGAATTTTACTCAGTTAGTTTACGTTCACTAATTTATTCACATTAATTCGCTTTCAATTCAAGTTGAATTCAATTCTATTCAAATTCATTTTCTTCCTTGTTGGATTCAATTTCTTTAGCTTTTAATTTCGCTAATTCAATTTCATTAACACTTAATGAATTATATACAATCAACTAACATTCACATGACAACCAATGTATATTCAACATAACCAAATTATTTAATTTACATTCAATTTGGTCCAACACTTTTAATTCCAACTGGTTGATATTAAATTGACTTTCATTCAATTTATTCAATTTCCAATAACATTAGCTTTTAATGAATTTGCACTTATATTCATTATTTCATATCAATTATTTACATTCAATTGATTAACATCCCATCCATTTATCAATTCAATTGCTAATTCTTTTAACAATATAAGGTTGAATTTCATTTATATAACTCAAGTTCAATTTTTAATGACTTCACTTCATTAATTCACTTATTAATTTACTTTGACACCAAAATCAACTTTATTCAACTTCACTAAAGTTATATTCCCTTTCAAACATCTTATCAAATCCAAATCAATTTATTTAACTTTCCTTTTGTTAAATTTCAAATCAAGGACAACTCAAATTTATTTCAACTTGGATTTTTTTTTATTGATTCACTTATACCTACTTTAATTTAACTCCATCCTTTAAGTTAAATTTATTCTATCAAAATTCAAATTGTATGAGTTATCAACTCATTTATCATTCCATAATATTTTAAATAGGGTTCCAGAGTCTTTTCAACCTTTCAAAACTATTATTGAAAACAATTCAAATTATCTTTTGAATTTCGAAACCAAATCCAAATTTTCCAAACAACTTTCTTTTAAACAATTTGGCAGCAATCCCTCTTTTGGAAACCCGAAAATGAACACCGATGATGTCATGATCATCATCGGAATTATTTTCCAGCGACCAAAAAGAGTTCAGAGCTTTAATTTCTCCAAAACAATTTTCCAAAATATCAAATCCTTTCAAAACACATCTCTGGAATTTTATTTTCAGATTATAAATCACATTTATAAATCTTTTACTTATATAATTTCACTTCTTGTATATAAGATTATTTCACACTTGTAAATCATTTTAATTATAATTCCACACTTATAATTTATTTAACTTATTCAACAACCAAACAATTAATTCATATATACTTTAATAATTCTGAAAAATTAGTCTTTTATGTATAAAATATAATCAAGGTAAAATTATTTCATTTACCCAATTTAAAACAATACTGTGTCGAATTGTTCTATTCAAGTGTTTAGAAACCCCATCGATACAGTTGCGCAGACTGTGCCGACGAAGGTTCATATGCCACTCAACAAACCAATTATCACAATAGAAACAATTTATATTCACTAACAAATACGCGCCCATATCTATTATTACACTCACACTCATTCTAGAGTACTACTGGCTCTATCTCTAATGAGAAATACCCAACAGAGCCATGGTTGTCGCTTAACCATATGCTCTGATACCAAATTGTAACGTGCGCGATTTTTCGTTCCCGAAAAACCGAATAGTTAGGGTTGAAGAAGAAGAAAAAGGTAGAAGAAGAGAGAAAAAGATAGAACAGAACAGAAACAACAGAACAATATCAGAATCTCACAATCGCAGCGGAACAACATATAATAGATAAATGAATAATCTTTAAACAAAGAATTATATCAGTTATTACATGACATCACATTACATTACATTACATCATCAGAGTGTACAACAACAAACAACAACAAACAGCGGAAAAGAAATACTATATACTAGTAACACGCCATGCCATCCAGCTTGCCTCCAGCAACTCCTGAATTCCAGAATATCCTGATAAACCTGACTCTTGACTGCCCGTGTGGAAATTGGTGGGCACCCAGAGTTTAGGAAGGAAAACAATAAACTCCGAGTCAGTCATGTGACTGGTGTGAGAACTCGAAACAGTTTATCTTTAAAACAAAGAATAGGAAAATTTTAAAAGAGATTCGCAATGCTTTTTAAAAATGAGGCTACCACAAGGCCTCCCGCACACACACACAATGCAAACGCAGAATCGGAGGAGATTTCTCCTTATGATAGTCAAAGATGCTTGATACGCATTAAAAATAACCTTTGATATTATTACTAGTGTATAGTGTAGAGAAATTATTTCGAAAATAAAGATATAAATCTTAGCCAGCATAGGCATTCCGCACTTATGCCTACTATAGCTACCATCCAAACAGTGGTGACCACCATAAGTGAATGACAGGTTCTACAACTAAAACCGTACAAGATCGTATTGTTTCTTTGGATTTCCAACAAATGGTCAGGCCAAGGAACTTCCCATTGCCATATGGGTACGCCTCTGGGAAGACGACCCGAGAGCCAAACCGGATCTCTGCCAACACAAGGCCGGGTTACCCCTAACTGGGTAACTACTGACACGAATATGACATCCCCCGATCGTACCTGATCTAGCCGAGGATCCTCGATTTCCAACAATCACAAAGCAATAAATTTGCAGCAACAACATAGGTTAAGTATCTGGGCTCCATACCATGATACCACCTCTATCCAGAAGGAATGACATACACTAAAGGGGCGCTACCCCCTAATAACCTTGCCGCATCCTTCCTGTTTTGACCATTTCCGGGGTGTGAGGTCCGACGAAGTCTCGTCCACAAAGCCATGCTTTATACAAAAGCTGTGCTTTGGGTCAACAAATGATCAAAAAATGATCACCAAGATAAATGATCAAACAATGATCATATCACAAATGATCAAACAATGATCATCCCACAACAACACTCGGCATGCCACACTACCAAATTGGGAGTATATCGCTAGTAACCTTCAACTACATAACCTCTGAGCTCGTACGTCTCAGAGAAGGGTGTTATGCTAAGAGAATAAATTCTCCGCCACCAACAGAAATATATTTGAAAGAAACCAGCTTTACATGCCAAATTGTAACGTCAGACATACAATCCATACAAGTCTGTTCCAGGCTCGAACAGAACCGAAGGCACTTACAAAGAAGTCCTTGCATTCCGAATAATTTCTAATCACGTCCGGACTTCCCGTCACTTAGGGTGATAAAACCTCTATATCGGAGATCAGCCGATGCAGAGTAACTCAACGGTAATCCTTCCGTTTTCAAAAATATCTGATCTTCAACACCGGTCATCAAATGCAATCCATTACGACGTATCACATATTCGGAATGGGTTATACGACCCCAAGGTCCTTTCCCGGCTAACCCGAATAGTGAGCGCTTATTCAAAAATAAGTGTGGCATTCAGATTCAAACAATCACAACAAATACCTATTTAAAGGTAAATATTGATAGTCTGTTATTTAACTATCAATAGGCGTGTTCAACATCACCAGATTCCAAATAATTTTGTAAATTATTTATTTTCCAAAATATCTTTACTACATATATAATTTCCACACTTCAACCATTTGAGAACAAATTTTCAAATCACTTTTCACCTTTACCACTTTTGAAAATAAATTTTAATCATTTTCCTTACGCGGAATTTCTTTCATTTCAACATAGTTCATTTAAACCAATTAAATAAATCCTTAACGATTTACTTTATATTTACCTTCCAAATCAGTAAACTAATTCCCACACTTCAAAAATAAATCAACATTTATTTTTAAACAAATCCCCCTTTTCATTTATAATCCATAGTGAATTTACATTCCAAAATATTTATGAATATACGGTTTCAATTATTCATTTTCAATTTATCTTCAAAAAGATAAATTCTCAAAACGTTTCATTTCACATTGGAAAAACATTTCCGTACTTATTTAGTAATAAGTAATTCACAAACCCATTTATTTTCAACACATGGAAAATATTCAATATACTTAAACCGAAATTAAGTATATATTTCATTCTTTAAGGAAATCATTCTCTTAAACATATTTACTTGGGCCAAAACGAATGTTGCGTAAAACATCGTTACGACAACCCAAAATCACTAGTATAGGGATTCGAAATTTAAAATAGATATATAAATCCCAATACTATCAAAAACATTTCCTTTCGGAAACCATTTACTATAACAACAATGTTATAGTCCACCATTTCCTTATTTTTCAAAAACGTCTATTTCAACAATGAATGTTGAAATCCATGTATTCGATTCATAATACATTTTAAAACATCGTTAAAACGATTAACTTCATTTTATAATATTCATTTTCCCAAGCATATCCATTTTATTTGATAATATATTCACTGTCCAAAATCGTGAATATACTTCCTTAACCAATTTCAACTTTCAATTTATCAAATTCCATGGATATCGAATTTATAAACAATGTCTATAAATTCCATTTCTATTTATAAGCTTCGATTTATAAATCTCCATTATTAACCCAATTTTAATTTATATAACTCAATTATATACCAAAAATCCATATTATGAGTTAAATGCTTATAATCCATTTATTTACAAAAATTTTCTTTTAAAACTTCACAAATTATAAATCTTATTACTTATAAGATTTCATTTATAACCCTATGTTCAACATTAATAGAACTCCTTTTAAAATTCTATTATTTCGATTTATAAAATATATATTGTATAAATCTCAACTATAAACCATTTTTTTTGCTTCATCAAAGATTTCAATTTAAATTCAAAAATCCCAATTTAACTATTTTATAAATTTATTAATTACTTATCTCAAAAATCACGTTTTGGTTATATTTCACAAAAATCTTAATTTTTATAACATAAAAATTTAAAACGTTTTAATTATTTAAAATGAATCAATTCAAAAATTTAATGAAACGTATACCTTCAAAAATCACTTTAAAAATTCTTTTAAAAACCAAAATCATTATTTTAAAACTTCAAAAATGGATCCGATGATGCAACAGCACCAAATAGTCAATCACGACATCCAAATATCATATATCGATATGATAATCAACAAATATCACAATATTTGTAAATAAATCAATGCAGTTGAGGAATCCAGTTGGATCCCTCCAACCTGTTTTCCTGCATCCAAAGATGTTAGCACAATACCAATTCTGTTGCAGTACGGAATTATCGCGGTATATTGGATTTATAAAAATATTATCCGCTTAATAGGCGGCGCCATAGGGTCTCATCCGCTATATAATGCGGGAAATCAACAACTCCAATATATACATATTCCAATATATATATATATATATATATATATATATATATATTGCTATATATAGATATATCCTACTATATCTAATATCACAACCAAACAGCAATCAATAACTGCAATCATCTTTCAACATACATTCAAGCAAATTTTAAATCTAACTATTTAAAATTTAAATCGAAACTGTTCGATTGAGTGAGGAGTTCTCACCTTGATTTAAATTCTGTTCCAGCGTTTTATTTTGAATATACCCGAAATTTTCACTGACTCCAAACGACTCCAATCCAGTTCCATTGCGTAGTGCTCGTCCATACGGTTCCAACGCAATTTGATTCGTAATTTTTCGACCTTGTACGAAAAAGTTACATAGTTTTAAAGTTACACGAATTATAATATAAATATTTACAAATTTAATTTACATTTCAATCCAGACTCCATCACAGCCGTTCGTTCCTTGCATAGCAGATCTGGGCCGCACCCCCTCCCCCTTCTTCCTCACGCGTGAAAACGCGTACGCGCTCGAACCCAAAGCATCGTTCAAACTCCTCAAGGCCGCACCCTCCTACGTTCGTCGAAACCCCATCAAACCACCACCATTGGAAGCGCCACCCACCACTCCATGCTCGGCCCAGATAGCACGAAGGTCGGTTCTTCCTTAAGCATGCAAAATGAGGTTGAACGGCCGGCCTTCTCGATCCCTTTGTCGTCGATCCAGCATGAATTTCTCGATCATAGCCATTCACTTTGTAGAGCTCGACATGCTCTTTGATTTTCTAGTTGAGAGTTTTACACGAAAGTTAATGGATGTGGAGAAATTGAGGGAAGAAAGGCGCGCGTTTCTGGCCGTGGGTTTCAAGAATGGCGGCCTGAAGAACTCTCTAGGGTTTTGCAATTTCTTTGGTGTTGAGGTTCCTTTTATAGAAAATTTCTCGAGTTACTATTCATCCCGAATTTCCAAACTCCGAATCTCATGCGGTGACCGACGTTTCTAGGGTCTAACCCGCGTTCCGAACACAATGGAATAGGTTTCGAATGCCAATTCGATCATCTGTGCAAGATATGGCAATAAACGATCGATTTAAAATTAAATCGATTAATCGAATTTCTGTGTGTTTTAGCTTGCCCCAGACAAATGGTAAATCCAGTTAACTTGAAATTTTAAAAATTACAATAATATGACATTACGGATCCGATGAAACTGGTTTCGTCGAAATCCGAGACTTTTTGAAAAATGACCATTTTAACTCGCCAAATTAATATTAAAACCATTTCGATGCGTTTCGAGCTGCTACGATCAAACGACAACTCCGATTGCTACGAAAATTGAAATCCGATAATAACAAATTATTACGGATCCAATGGAACTAGTTTCGTCCAATTATGAGACTGTTCGAAAATTGGCTATTTTTCAATCGATAATTAAATATTAAAATATTCAATTTTCACAAATAAACTTTAAATTCAATTTTAAAAGTTCTATAACATTGCTATAACTCCAATATGATAAAATAAATTTTACAAATCATTTTCAATCATACTAAACTCGATTTTTAATTTTTTTGTGAAATTTAAATATTAAATTATCGATTTAATTGTCCAAATTAAATCCAATATTCGAAAAATAAATTATTCGACTCAAAAATTTCACTTATTAATATTTAAAATTAATTAAATATTCAAATTTAAATTATCAAAAATTCTGGGTCGTTACAATCTTCCCCCCTTAAAAGAATTTCGTTCTCGAAATTACAAAGTAAGAAAGAGTTACAGAATTCATTAACTTTCCAAAACAAATCGTTCAATTTAGATTTTTACAAATCTCTTAAGTGTTTAACCTTTATAAAATTCAATAGTTAAGCTTCTTACAAAATCTTTACTAAGTTTCCAAATCATACTTAGTTATATTTTCAAAACAAACTATATCGTTTAACTTTCAACTCCAAACCAATTTTTCTTTCCACAAAATTTTCCTAATTTTCTCAAATTTTTTCTAACGCCTTAAATTTTCGGAAAAATCCGCCATAGTCTCCTTTGCGCGGCTCGATCCGAAAAAAAATGACAGTATATATATCACAAATATACATCTCATCAAGTGATGAGGCATCCCGCAGGGAAAAAGTGTAAAAGTACGATATTTAATCCGAAATATGTACCTTATTTATTATTAGCGAGCATATACGGCTAATATAGCGCGAAAGCGAGCTCCAAATGCGAAGCAATGCGCAATCCGCACCTACTAACACTCAACAAACCATGAGAAACATGCGTATATGAAAGTAATATCAATATACATCATATAACAACATAACAACTACATAATATAGCAAATGCAACTAAAGCAACAAATGCAACCACCAAAATCAATATAAATTCACTTCTCATTAATATTCATTGAAGTTGTTTTCCAATTGATTCATTAACATTGGAATTTTACTCAGTTAGTGTACATTCACTAATTTATTCACATTAATTCGCTTTCAATTCAAGTTGAATTTAATTCTATTCAAATTCATTTTCTTCCTTGTTGGATTCAATTTCTTTAGTTTTTAATTTCGCTAATTCAATTTCATTAACACTTAATGAATTATATACAATCAACTAACATTCACATGACAACCAATGTATATTCAACATAACCAAATTATTTAATTTACATTCAATTTGGTCCAACACTTTTAATTCCAATTGGTTGATATTAAATTGACTTTCATTCAATTTATTCAATTTCCAATAACATTAGCTTTTAATCAATTTGCACTTATATTCATTATTTCATATCAATTATTTACATTCAATTGATTAACATCCCATCCATTTATCAATTGAATTGCTAATTCTTTTAACAATATAAGGTTGAATTTCATTTATATAACTCAAGTTCAATTTTTAATGACTTCACTTCATTAATTCACTTATTAATTTACTTTGACACCAAAATCAACTTTATTCAACTTTACTTAAGTTATATCCCCTTTCAAACATCTTATCAAATCCAAATCAATTTATTTAACTTTCCTTTTGTTAAATTTCAAATCAAGGACAACTCAAATTTATTTCAACTTGTATTTTTTTTTATTGATTCACTTATACCTACTTTAATTTAACTCCATCCTTTAAGTTAAATTTATTCTATCAAAATTCAAATTGTATGAGTTATCAACTCATTTATCATTCCATAATATTTTAAATAGGGTTCCAGAGTCTTTTCAACCTTTCAAAACTATTATTGAAAACAATTCAAATTATCTTTTGAATTTCAAAACCAAATCCAAATTTTCCAAACAACTTTCTTTTAAACAATTTGGCAGCAATCCCTCTTTTGGAAACCCGAAAATGAACACCGATGATGTCATGATCATCATCGAAATTATTTTCCAGCGACCAAAAAGAGTTTAGAGCTTTAATTTCTCCAAAACAATTTTCCAAAATATCAAATCCTTTCAAAACACCTCTCTGGAATTTTATTTTCAGATTATAAATCACATTTATAAATCTTTTACTTATATAATTTCACTTCTTGTATATAAGATTATTTCACACTTGTAAATCATTTTAATTATAATTCCACACTTATAATTTATTTAACTTATTCAACAACCAAACAATCAATTCATATATACTTTAATAATTCTGAAAAATTATTCTTTTATGTATAAAATATAATCAAGGTAAAATTATTTCATTTACCCAATTTAAAACAATACTGTGTCGAATTGTTCTATTCAAGTGTTTAGAAACCCCATCGATACAGTTGCGCAGACTGTACCGACGAAGGTTCATATGCCACTCAACAAACTAATTATCACAATATAAATAATTTATATTCACTAACAAATACGCGCCCATATCTATTATTACACTCACACTCATTCTAGAGTACTACTGGCTCTATCTCTAATGAGAAATACCCAATAGAGCCATGGTTGTCGCTTAACCATATGCTCTGATACCAAATTGTAACGTACGCGATTTTTCTTGCCGAAAAACCGAATAGTTAGGGTTGAAGAAGAAGAAAAAGGTAGAAGAAGAGAGAAAAAGATAGAACAGAACAGAAACAACAGAACTATGTCAGAATCTCACAATCGCAGCGGAACAACATATAATAGATAAATGAATAATCTTTAAACAAAGAATTATATCAGTTATTACATGACATTACATTACATTACATTACATCATCAGAGTGTACAACAACAAATAGCGGAGAAGAAATACTATATACTAGTAACACGCCATGCCATCCAGCTTGCCTCCAGCAACTCCTGAATTCCAGAATATCCTGATAAACCTGACTCTTGACTGCCCGTGTGGAAATTGGTGGGCACCCAGAGTTTAGGAAGGAAAATAATAAACTCCGAGTCAGTCATGTGACTGGTGTGAGAACTCAAAACAGGTTATCTTTAAAACAAAGAATAAGATAATTTTAAAAGATATTCGCAATGCTTTTTAAAAATGAGACTACCATAAGGTCTCCTGCACACACACACAATGCAAACGCAGAATCGGAGGAGATTTCTCCTTATGATAGTCAAAGATGCTTGATACGCATTAAAAAGAACCTTTGATATTATTACTAGTGCATAGTGTAGAGAAAATCATTTCTAAAATAAAGATATAAATCTTAGCCAGCATAGGCATTCCGCACTTATGCCTACTATAGCTACCATCCAAACAGTGGTGACCACCATAAGTGAATGATAGGTTCTACAACTAAAACCGTACAAGATTGTATTGTTTCTTTGGATTTCCAACAAATAGTCAGGCCAAGGAACTTCCCATTGCCACATGGGTACGCCTCTGGAAAGACGACCCTAGAACCAAACCGGATCTCTGCCAACACAAGGTCGGGTTACCGCTAACTGGGTAACTACTGACACGAATATGTCATCCCCCGATCGTAACTGATCTATCCGAGGATCCTCGATTTCCAACAACCATAAAGTAATAAATTTGCAGCAACAACATAGGTTAAGTATCTGGGCTCCATACCATGATACTACCTCTATCCGGAAGGAATGACATACACTAAAGGGGCGCTACCCCCTAATAACCTTGTCGCATCCTTCCTGTTTTGACCATTTTCGGGGTGTGAGGTCCGACGAAGTCTCGTCCACAAAGCCACGCTTTATACAAAAGTTGTGCTTTGGGTCAACAAATGATCAAAGTAATGATCACCAAGATAAAAGATCAAACAATGATCATATCACAAACGATCAAACAATGATCATCCCACAGCAACACTCAGCATGCCACACTACCAAATTGGGAGTATACCGCTAATAACCTTCAACTACATAACCTCTGAGCTCGTACGTCTCAGAGAAGGGTGTTAAGCTAAGAGAATAAATTCTCCGCCCCCAACAGAAATATATTTGAAAGAAACCAGCTTTACATCTCAAATTGTAACGTCATACATACAATCCATACAAGTCTGTTCCGGGCTCGAACGGAACCGAAGGCACTTACAAAGAAGTCCTTGCATTCCGGATAATTTCTAATCACGTCCGGACTTCCCGTCACTAAGGGTGATAAAACCTCTATATCGGAGATCAGCCGATGCAGAGTAACTCAACGGTAATCCTTCCGTTTTCAAAAATATCTGATCTTCAACACCGGTCATCAAATGCAATCCATTACGACGTATCACATATTCGGAATGGGTTATACGACCCCAAGGTTCTTTTCCGGCTAATCCGAATAGTGAGCGCTTATTCAAAAATAAGTGTGGCATTCAAATTCAAACAATCACAACAAATAACTATTTAAAGGTAAATATTGATAGTCGGTTATTTAACTATCAATAGGCGTGTTCAACATCACCAGATTCCAAATAATTTTCCAAATTATTTATTTTCCAAAATATCTCTACTAGATATATAATTTCCACACTTCAACCATTTGAAAACAAATTTTCAAATCACTTTTCACCTTTACCACTTTTGAAAATAAATTTCAATCATTTTCCTTACGCGGAATTTCTTTCATTTCAACATAGTTCATTTAAACCAATTAAATAAATCCTTAACGATTTACTTTATATTTACGTTCCAAATCCGTAAATTAATTCCCACACTTCAAAAATAAATGTACATTTATTTTTAAACAAATTCCCCTTTACATTTATAATCCATAGTGAATTTACATTCCAAAATATATATGAATATACGATTTCAATTATTCATTTTCAATTTATCTTTAAAAAGATAAATTCTCAAAACGTTTCATTTCACATTAGAAAAACATTTCCGTACTCATTTAATAATAAGTAATTCACAAACCCATTTATTCTCAACACTTGGAAAATATTCAATATACTTAAACCGAAATTAAGTATATATTTCATTCTTTAAGGAAATCATTCTCTTAAACATATTTATTTGGGCCAAAACGAATGTTGCGTAAAACATCGTTACGACAACCCAAAATCATTAGTATAGGGATTCGAAATTTAAAATAGATATATAAATCCCAATACTATACAAAACATTTCCTTTCGGAAACCATTTACTATAACAACAGTGTTATAGTCCACCATTTCCTTATTTTTCGAAAACGTCTATTTCAACAATGAATGTTGAAATCAATGTATTCGATTCATAATACATTTTAAAACATTGTTCAAACAATTAACTTCATTTTCTAATATTCATTTTCGCAAGCATATCCATTTTATTTGATAATATATTCACTGTCCAAAATCGTGAATATACTTCCTTAACCAATTTCAACTTTCAATTTATCAAATTCCATGGATTTCGAATTTATAAACAATGTCTATAAATTCCATTTCTATTTATAAGCTTCGATTTATAAATCTCCTTTATTAATCCAATTTTAATTTATATAACTCAATTATATACCATAAGTCCATATTATAAGTTAAATGCTTATAATCCATTTATTTACAAAATCGTTCTTTTAAAACTTCACAAATTATAAATCTTATTACTTATAAGATTTCATTTATAACCCTATGTTCAACATTAATAGAACTCCTTTAAAAATTCTATTATTTTTGATTTATAAAATATATATTGTATAAATATCAACTATAAACCATTTTTTTTGCTTCATCAATGCTTTCAATTTAAATTCAAAAATCCCAATTTAACTATTTTATAAATTTATTAATTACTTATCTCAAAAATCACCTTTTGGTTATATTTCACAAAAATCTTAATTTTTATAACATAAAAATTTATAACGTTTTAATTATTTAAAATGAATCAATTCAAAAATTTAATGAAACGTATACCTTCAAAAATCACTTGAAAAATTCTTTTAAAAACCAAAATCATTATTTTAAAACTTCAAAAATTGGTCTGATGATGCAACAGCACCAAATAGTCAATCACGACATCCAAATATCATATCGATATGATAATCAACAAATATCACAATATCTGTAAATAAATCAATGCAGTTGAGGAATCTAGTTGGATTCCTCCAACCTATTTTCCTGCATCAAAGATGTTAGCACAATACCAATTCCGTTCCAGTACGGAATTATCGCGGTATATGGGATTTATAAAAATATTATCCGCTTAATAGGCGGCGCAATAGGGTCTCATCCGCTATATAATGCGGGAAATCAACAACTCCAATATATACATATTCCAATATATATATATATATATATATATATATATATATATATATATATATATATACTGCTATATATAGATATATCCTACTATATCTAATATCACAACCAAACGGCAATCAATAACAGCAATCATCATTCAACATACATTCAAGCAAATTTTAAATCTAACTATTTAAAATTTAAATCGAAACTGTTCGATTGAGTGAGGAGTTCTCACCTTGATTTAAATTCTGTTCCAGCGTTTTATTTTGAATAAAATTAAACAAACGTTTAATTTTACCCGAAATTTTCACTGACTCCAAACGACTCCAATCCTTTTCCATTGCGTAGTGCTCGTCCATACGTTTCCAATGCAATTTGATTCGTAATTTTTCGACCTCGTACGAAAAAGTTACATTGTTTTAAAGTTACACGAATTATAATATAAATATTTACAAATTTAATTTACATTTCAATCCAGACTCCATCACAGCCGTTCGTTCCTTGCATAGCAGATCTGGGCCGCACCCCCACCCCTTCTTCCTCACGCGTGAAAACGCGTACGCGCTCGAACCCAAAGCATCGTTCAAACTCCTCAAGGCCGCACCCTCCTACGTTCGTCGAAACCCCATCAAACCACCACCATTGGAAGCGCCACCCACCACTCCATGCTCGGCCCAGATAGCACGAAGCTCGGTTCTTCCTTAAGCACGCAAAACAAGGTTGAACGGCCGGCCTTCTCGAGCCCTTTGCCGTCGATCCAGCATGAATTTCTCGATCATAGTCGTTCACTTTGTAGAGCTCGACATGCTCTTTGATTTTCTAGTTGAGAGTTTTACACGAAAGTTAATGGATGTGGAGAAATCGAGGGAAGAAAGGCGCGCGTTTCTGGCCGTGGGTTTCAAGAATGGCGGCCTGAAGAACTCTCTAGTGTTTTGCAATTTCTTTGGTGTTGAGGTTCCTTTTATAGAAAATTTCTCGAGTTACTATTCATCCCGAATTTCCAAACTCCGAATCTCACGCGGTGACCAACGTTTCTAGGGTTTAACCCGCGTTCCGGACACAATGGAATAGGTTTCGAAAGCCAATTCGATCATATGTGCGAGATATGGCAATAAACGATCGATTTAAAATTTAATCGGTTAATCGAATTTCTGTGCGTTTTAGCTTGCCCCGGACAAACGGTAAATCCAATTAACTTGAAATTTTAAACCTTACAATAATATGACATTACGGATCCGATGAAACTAGTTTCGTCGAAATCTGAGACTTTTTGAGAAATGACTATTTTAACTCGCCAAATTAATATTAAAACCATTTCGATGCTTTTCGAGCTGCCACGGTCAAACGACAACTCCGATTGCTACAAAAATTGAAATCCGATAATAACAAATTATTGCGGATCCAATGGAACTAGTTTCGTCCAATTCTGAGACTGTTCGAAAATTGGCTATTTTTCAATCGATAATTATATATTAAAATATTCAATTTTCACAACTTTAAATTCAATTTTAAAAGTTATATAACATTGCTATAACTCCAATATGATAAAATAAAATTTTATAAATCATTTTCAATCATATTAAACTCGATTTTTAATTTTTTTCTTAAATTTAAATATTAAATTATCGATTTAATTGTCCAAATTAAATCCAATATTCGAAAAATAAATTATTCGACTTAAAAATTTCACTTATTAATATTCAAAATTAATTAAATATTCAAATTTAAATTATCAAAAATTCTAGGTCGTTACAAGCTTCATCGTTGGGTCGTTTTTGGTTTCTTAAGCAGAAACGTCAATCTGGATGGTTGGAAGAGTAGGAGAGCTCATTGTCGACTTGCCGAGGGTGAGTTTGATGGTCGAAGCAACACCGACGATATGTGTATGTACCCGAAGTTTTTATAATAGGATTAGCAAATCAAGTTTCATCGCTCGGGTTTCTCTGTGTTTTGTTCAGGCTTGTACCCGAAGTTTTTATGCTTGGTTGATTAAAGTAGTAAATCAAGTTTATAGTTTATCAAAGTGAATAAGTTTCAAAAGAGAATATAAGTCAGGTCGAAATAAACATTAGCAAATTTAAAATAATTTTTTTTGAAGGTTTTATTTGTTTTAAAATTGTTTGTTTAGAGGTGATATTTATAATAGGATTAAATTTCTAAATGTTTTTAAAGGTGAACTAAATGTGTGATTAAATAAAGAATTTTTTATTTAATGTATTGGGAAATGATTAATTTGTGTAATCAATTTAAAGGATTGACTTATTTTTCATGAATAATTAATTAAGGTTTGGTAATTAAGATTTATTATTTAATTGATTGATTATTAACTAAGATTAATTAAGTGAGGATTAATTAATCAGTAGTTTAGAATTACTAATAAATCAATAGAATGTAATTAAATTGTAATTAGAAATCAACGAATTGGTGATTAGAGATTAATTAAGTAATTAAGGATTAATTACTTAGGGTAATTAATTCAAGGATTGATAAATTAAGGAAACTTATCGAGAATTAGTTAATTAATGAGGTGTGATTAATTGAGGGGTAACTAATCAATGTAATTAATTATAGGATAATTAAATTTAGAAATTAATTAGGAATAAATGTAATAATTCATTGTTAATTACTTTATTAGAGTAATTAAGGGATTATTTAATGTGGAGGGTGAAGGCTAATTAATTAGTATAATTAATTAAGTATTAATTGCTTACTGTAATTAAAGGATAATTAGCCAACGGTGATAAATTAAGATGGATAACTAAAGGACGATTAATTAATTGGTTTATAATTAATTAGTGATAAGTAAAGGTAACCTAGGTGATTAAAGATTAGTAACTAAGTTAATTAGAGATTGAATACTTTAATTTTGAAAGTGATCAATCTTGTTTATGAATGATTGAATGATGATTAAATGCCTTGAATTGATTGATATCTTTGATATAAAATGTTTTATGATACGATATGTTTGAGTGGACAGTGATAATGTGATTATCTACCAATGATGAATTGCTGTGTAAAAAAAGTGACATCTTGTATTTAAAGTTGAATTGCATTTTCACTTGAATAATTTGGGTTAAGATGGTATTGAATTCGAAGAGACCGGGGTCGGGTATCAGTAAATACCCGAACCCACTTCGATTTGTAATCCTATAATGATTCTTTATTTGATTGATATATGAAATCAATAGACTGAAATTGACTAATTTAAATGACTGAGTCATTTAATCTAAGTTTTGGTACTTAGAAATTGTTGTGTGAAATAAGCGATGTCTATAACATATTGTGAATACGTAAATTTATACGAATTACCCTGGATTTTATGTAAGTTTTATGCTGTTGTATTCCCTGTTAGAAGGGTTTTCTCACGCTGATTTCCAGCAGGACCCGGGTGTTGCTTTGATGAAATGCTCGGGTCAGACCGATTATTACAGATTTTCAGGTAAGGACGCTCTGGAGCTCAGGAGGCGAGCTGGAGATGGCTGAAACGTATGGAGTGTATCCGCTAGGATATATTGTAGTTACTGGGACATGATTATATCTGTCCAGTGTTTGTGTATTTGTGTAACTCTGATGTATTAAAGAATAAATCTGATAGTACAGTTTTCCTTTGTATAACTGTTATTATTTGTTATTATATTTAGCCGCTGCGAATGTGAGATGTTGGTGTTTCTGTTTCTTCTTTCTCTTCTATCTCTTTCTTCTTTTCCCTAACTATTTGGAATTTTCAGGATTGAAAATTTCAGGTCATTGCATTTTGGTATCAGAGCTAGAGGTTAAGCGAGAACCTTGGCTCTGGTGGGATTACTCATTAAGGATAAGGTCGATGGTACCCTAGGATGAGTTGAGTATGTATGTATATATATATATGAGAGCGTACATGTTATTTTCTTATATAAAGATTTTAAAAGTTTTTATATAAAAATATATTTTGATATATAAAGCAATATATCTTTCTAATAAATATTAAGATAATTGGTTATTAAATTATTGGAATTAAATTAAGTGGTAGTAGAAATACAACCAAACTGAAATTTGAATAAAGATAAGTTTGAAATAGATTCAAACTGAAATTAAAATCTTGAATTCAAAGAAGAATTTTCAGAATAAGATAATAGGAATTGGTTTCCAGTTGTAATAACCTTGGTCATTTTCCTAAAATGATGAAATGTTTGTTAATGATTTAGCAAAAATAAAATGTTTAAGGAAGTAAACATTTAGGTGAGTATGACTTATGAATAGAAATTGAAAAAGGGTTTAAATGGTGAGGTATTAAATCTAAGTTCAGAAAATTTAGGAATTTGTTCCAAGGGTTTGAAAGAAATAATAAATTGTATAATTTGAATAAAAGAGCTTGATTCAAACAAGAGTTGTTTGAAATTTATAGGAATTTGTTTTGAATTTAAAACCAAAGGTGGTTTCAAATTTAAAGTAACTTGGTGTGTGAAGGTAATAAATATGTATATTTGAAATAAACTCTAAGGTTGAGTTTTGAATTTTCCTTGGAATGTGATGTGAAAACCTAAAGTGATATATGTTTTGAACTTATAGTAAGAAAGAATATTATCAGAAATTTGAAAATATGAAGTGGGAATTCAAATTTGAGTAAGATTGACTGAGTGAATGGATTGAATTTAACTTTGGGAAAGTTAAGTAATTTAACAATCAGCCTGAATTGGAAATTTCAAGATGAAATTGGGATTTAACTTGGAAAGTTAAATGGTTGATTTAAAATGGGAGTAATGAGTGATCTCAAATTGGGTTTGAGATCTGGAAATTGAAAATGTATACTGTATATTGGTTTTTGGATAAATTTGGATGTTTATTTATCCGAATATTATAAATAATCTATGAAATTGAGAATTGGTTTTGAAGTTAAAATTTTGTAATAAAATTGGATTCTGAAGGTAAATTTGTTTTTGAATTCTTATTTGAACATTGAAATAAGTTAAGTAGAGACAATTTAAAGTGGAATTTTGAAATTCTGACTCAAAATTAAATTGTTAACAGATTTAGATTGCTAATTTAAAAATAAAAGTTAATTTAATTTAGGGGATTAAATCGACATTTAAAATTTAACTCGAATTTATAATTCGAAATGGTTTAAAGTTGAGATTTAAATTAAATTAGTTCAAATTGGATTTGATTTGAATTAATTGGAATTGTGATTCAAGATGTATAAGTTTAAAAATTCAAATGAAAAATTTTAATTGGATTTTTTTGAAATGAAATTGAAGATGAATGAGTTCAACTTCAAATGGGAATTGGGATTAATTTAAACTAGAATTGAAATGATTTGAAATTGAAGCTGGTTCAATTTGAAATTAATTTAAATTGATTTGAATAATTTGGAATTGTGATTAAAGTTGAATAGGTTTAAAATTCAATTAGAATTTGATTTGAATTGGGAAAGAATCGAGGTTAATTCAACTTGAATTGGGATTAAATCAATTTTAATGGAAATTGAAGTTATTTAAGTTGGAATTGAATCAATTTAAATGAGAATGGAAATTTAAATTGAATTGTTGGAAATGGAGATTGGGAATTGAAGAGTTTGGCTCTGGACTATTTTCAAAATAAATTGTTTTAATATAAATCTACTTTTCCAAGCTACATACTATACAATCTTTCTTTTTAAAGCCAAACTATCTTACACTTATTTTACAATTATTTTTGGAACTATTTAACAACTTTTCAACTTTTTTATAAACTAGTTACTGTTTTTCAACTACTTTATAACTAATTACTATTTTACAACTATTTTGCAATTATTTAAAATTTCTATAACTATTTGACTATTTTCCAACTATTTTATAACTACTTAGCTATTTTACAGCTATTTTATAAACTAATAATTAAGTTTCAACTACTTATTTTTTTAAACTTTTCAAGCTATTTTCTAAATTTAAGCCGGGCAAGTCCAAACTGTTTATAATTAAATATCCATTTGAGATAAGAATTAAACTGATAATCCAAATGGGATTGAAGCAATTGTGAATAAGTGAATAGAATTCAAACAAATGTGAATAGAAAAGAGAATTGATTTGGTTATAATCAATGAGGATAAACACGTAGGATGTACATATATTATTCTATTCGCATAGTGATTTGATCCGGATTCGAGCACGGAATTTTGAGATAGTTTATCGATCCGGGTTGGGATTTTTCACTCGATTTTCGACGATGAACCTGAATATGGATTTTTGATTGATTCTAGATATTCTCTATCATAGTTATGGCTATACAATAAGAATGACGGTTTCTGATCAAGAAACCAGATCTGAGTCCGCACTAGGAAGTCGGGTGGATAATACTAGTTCGGAAGTGAAATTGTGTGATCGAGTGAGCGATCAGATTGGTATAGCGTATGGATGATATGTGTACATTATACGGGTTTGAATAAAATTGATATTGAAGATTTATGGATAAGAACTGTAAAATGGTTTTTGAAATGAAAAAGTATATTTGTGAAATATATAATGAAGTAAAATGGAAATTGGATATTTCCATGATAGAAATTTACTTTATGGAAGTAAGTAATATGGTAAGTGACTTTATAGAGTAATCGAATTTTAATATTTGATTTGGAATAAACAAAGTTATATATCATTGTTATATAAGATAAATCTCCCCTTGTTGAATCTATTGCCAGAAGAGAATGTTTTTTTGAAAATATTTGAAGTATAAAGGGGTTTTATACAAGTTTGAAGTGATCCAAGGATTTTAAAATTGTATATATATAGAGGATCTTATGAGAATGATTTTGAGAAAGGTTTTTGGAACCTATGAATTTGGAAAGGCTTTTGATTTTTGTGAAAAATAAATTTTAGAGATCTGGAAAACCTAGTTGAGAATTATCAATTTTGGGATAATAGATTTTGTGAAAAGAAGATTTATATGAGATTCATACTAGGTGTATAATGTGGAAGATACTATATGTGTATGGTTTAAAGTGTTTTGCAAATGGCTCTGGGGAAAAAGACACTCCCTTGAAATAAACTTCTCAAGAGTACCATAGGTTGGTACTGCCTTGAGTCTTAAAGGGGGAAGGTTCTAAAGTTGATCCTGTGAGAGGTCCGGACAAACTAGTTCCAGAGGATTATGTGTAGTGTGTAGCGGAAGTTGAGGGCGCTGATGCCTACAGAGGCATTTGGGTTATTGTAACGCCCCACCTCTATCCCCACGCTAGCCAAGAACGCTACGGTGTAGTGCTGTCAACTAGCGCGGAGAATAAGGCTGTTGAGGAGCGGCCATCAGTAGTTAGGCCTTACACTAGTATTGGTTATCTCGATAGGAGTGGTATATAAATATATATTTTTTCATTTTTCATCAGTGATTTATTTTCTCCCATCGAAATTCTCCAATTCCAGTATAAAACGAACTGCGATGGTTCATAATAGTTTAGAACAGTAAATATAATAATAACACAGATAAATATAAATTCGGAACACAGATAAAAACAGAAAGTCTCGTATATATAATAACTGATATCAGTTACAATACATGTGATACAATATATATGACATGGTACATATGATACAACTACCACAGTCGACTCAGGAAGTTACATATACAAGTACATTAACGTATATAATATACATGAATACATATCTTCCTATACAATTATACAGACTACTACAAATGACGACGACTACTCCAAAAGATATGAAAGAACTTCATAGCTCTAGCAGCAACCCAAAGCAGAATATCTATAACCTGAAATACTCGGTCTGACCCGAGTATTAAATTCAAAAGAAAATAATACTCGGGTCAGTCTAATTCAAACTCAGTTATTAGTGCACAGAAGCAATAATAATTAAATAATGAATAGACGACAGTCACAATAAATCTCGTCTATCTGATCCTTAAATAAAGAAATCGGATAACGATAAATATAACACGTAACAGTGTTAAACAACAAATTAGCAAATTAAACAAAATCAGAATATTGAATTGAATAAACAAAACAATTCAAACCATTGAAATATCAATTAAAATATTAAATTTGGGTAGGGCTGCAGTACACGCACGCGTGTTCTGCCTCGCCACTACAGTATATAGAATATGCAAAAGATCAATAAATCAAAGCAAGATAGAACAACATAAAAGCCATGTCGTGTGGTTGCAGTTCACGCTTGCGTGCACTGCCCTGCCACTATAGTGATAATGTACCCAAAAACTCAATTCCGTGTGGCTGCAGTTCACCCTTGCGTGCACTGCCTCGCCACTATAGTGATGAAATACATAAAAGCTCAGTGCATCTAATGCAATATAAGGTCAAATCCAAGCTACGAGCTGGATTCAACTCAATGTACAAAGGCAAATACAAAGCATTTGCCACAATGAAACTACAGTTGCAAACTAGTACAAAGACAAGAACAATATACATGTCACAGCACATAAATATGCGAATAAGAGATACAATAGTTCAGTGAACTGCAAGTATCGACCCGGTAGCTAAAAATGTAAAGCAATGCGCAACATGAATGGATGAGCCAGATTCAAGTGGGGACTGAATGCCACAGCAATTCCATATCAACGCAAACAGAACTGGGTTACTACATAACACAGCAGCAACCAAAATAGTGCAACAGGTCAGGAAGCAAGTGTGTGTTCCTAAGATACAACAGGGATGCACTGTAACTGGATAGTGCAACTACAAGCTGCTCATGAACACAACCAGAGCTCAAATGCACAGCAGCAAACCACTGACACAAGTGCAAAGCACCGTGCAGTATACAAGTGACCCAAATTAGAAAGCAGCTAAACAGTGAATTAATATCACACAAAGATTCAAATGAAACTGGTCAGAGAAAAATACAGTGTTCAAGGGCGAGATAAACTCAAGCAACCATCACTGAGCTAGCAACAGAAAAACCTTCGGCCAACAATTCAGTTACCCGAGGCTATATGCCAACAACTCAACTAAACAAAATATGAAAATAGGCAGTGAAACAGACCCAATGTATTTCACAAGCTAAGGCCATAGTCTCATGCAAACTGGAAGTCAGTCCAACTCTGGGTACAGTCAGGTGGAAATACTCGCATGAAATCAGTGAGCACTTCATATATGCAGGCCATAATAAGATGACAACAAGTAATAGTTCAACTGAGTCAAGTGAATAACCAACAATGCAATATTGATCAGTCAAGATACAACGCAACAGTATGGAAGTGAAGAAATATGTGAATGCAGTGAAACCCAAGACAACGGCCTATAGATGGAAAACTATAGACTTCGATTTATGAAACAGCAACTGACACAAGTTAAAGATTGCAACACGATGGCAACGTCAAGTGATCAAACATTATCACATAACAAGACAGGGTCGAAATCAAATAGCTTCGAAGGTCCGAAGTCATTGAAGCGGTAAGTAAAAATCACCAGAAAAATCAAAGTCGCCGGTATCAATTAATCAAGAAATGAATTTCAAAATTTGCCGAAGGCCAAACAGAATCAATTCGAATGCCAGGGAGTTCAAAGCAGTAGTTTCAAACTAAAATCAAAGTCATGGCAATCACGACATAAAATCAATGACGTACAAAGCAAGTCGCAAAGAAATAAACCAAAATCAAACGAATTCAACATCGAAACAAAGTTGAACAACATGAACACAATACTAAGCAAGAATTATATGTGAGTAATAAAATTTACTCACATTGCATCGAAGCGGCGACGAACTTGAGAAATTTGAAGTAGCCGCGAGCGGGGAGAAGGCATCGATAGCCCTACTTCTGGAGACGAACGGAGGCGAGAACGAATGAGCAAGCGCCATCGATTCACTTCGATTTCTATGCCCTAATCTCGCTGAGGAACGAAGGAGAAGTGAGACGTCATTAATTTTCTTTCGTTTAGTTTTAGGTCACGAACCAAAATAAATAAAGGGGGAAAAAGAAACTGGTTATAAGATTATGTGAATTATCACGGCCCAATAAAAAAAAACAAGGACCCTATTTAATTATCAAAGCGCAACAACACTTGGCAGACTTTTCAAAAGAGTTTCAAACTGGTTTTAAAAATTCCAAACAGCAATCGCCGAAAACCGTATAACGATGATTATAAATTGGTGAGAATTCCGGGTTGTTACAGACTCCCCTCCTTAAAGAAATTGTGTCCTCGCAATCATAAGAGATAAATGGACAAAAGGTAACAACCATAAGAGCATATCATCACAAGATGAAGAAATTCGAAATAGGAAGTTCACCACAAAGAGCATGAAAGAGTAAGCCTGAACGTGTTTGCTCGATGAATTCTCAGGATTCCAAAGTGTTATCCTTAGGATTTGAGAACCATTGAACTTCCGCAAGAAAAACATCGTTATTTCGAAGGTGCTACACCCCCGAAGCAATGATGTGAATAGAAGGTTGCTCAAGAATAAAAATCGGAAATCCCTAAGGCATTTCCGTAATTGGAAGACGTGAAAAATGTCATGGATAGCAGAGCCGGTACACCGGCGTAGTACAATGTAAACACCAAAGAAATCCTTTAATTTCATAAAAGAAATTCACAAATTCTCTACAAAAATTAATTATCAAATAGATAGTCAGAATACAGAAATCACGAAACAGCAATAACTAATTATCGATACGACAATTAGGAGGCAGCAAAATCTAATTATCAACAAAGATAATTAGAAAACAAAAATCGCAAATATCTAACTATCAAAAACGATAATTAGGAATTACCACAACGGTAATCAAATTTCAAATCAACAAATATTCAGTTATCAAAACGATAATCAAATCTTAATTCACAAATATTTAATTATCACAAACGATAATCAAATCACAAATATCTAATTATCACAAACGATAATCAAATCACAAATATCTAATTATCACAAACGATAATTAGAAACAACAAATATTCGATTATCAAAAACGATAATCAAATCTCAAATATCTAATTATCGAAAACGATAATTAGAAACAACAAATATCTGATTATCAAAAACGATAATCAGAAATCACAAATCAACGAATATTTAATTATCACAACTGATAATCAAATTTTAAATCGCAAATATTTAATTATCACAAACGATTATTAAATCTCAAATATCTAATTATCACAAACGATAAATAGAAACAACAATTATCTGATTATCAAAAACGATAAATCAGAAATCACCAACATCCGATTTTCAAAAACGATAATCAGAAATCACAAAATTTTCAATTAACGAGTTCGGAATTAACCGAAATAGTAAACGCACATGACCCATAACCACGAGTTTTACTAAATCGCTTAATTCACTTCATCGTTTCCTTGAAAGTGCAAAATCGTGTATTTTTAAAAATAACATTTCACATTCTCAAACGTACAAGTCCGGAATTAAGCGAATCAGTAAAAGAAAGGGGTCATAGTCCTTGATTTTTCTGCAACATTTAAATCGCTTCCTCATTTTTTTGAAAGCGTAAACTGTAAAACTTCTGAAAACAATTTTCATTTATTTTATAAAAATAATAATTTACATTCTCAAAAGAACAAGTCCGGAATTAAGCGAATCAGCAAAAGAAAGGGGTCATAGTCCTCGATTTTATTGAAACGTTTAAATCGCTTCCTCATTCTTTTGAAAGCGTCAACCGTAAAAAATTTGAAAACAATTTTGATTTATATTTTGAAACAATTTTTAAAACACGTGATTAAAGCAGCAACATCAGTAGCAATTTCGACAAGGAAATTGCACTTCTTAAATACCGTAAAAATGGACAACAAAATCAGCATTGCAGGATAACCGCTTGAAAATCCATTTTAAAATCGACGGTTACTGAAGTTAATACGTCAAAATCTCATCGAAATAATTGGCATCAAAATATAATACCAATGAATTTTCATTCATCAAAAATGTCACAAGAATCTTCTCAAAGATAGGAAGGGGTATCATACCCTAAACTTGTATTCATAACAAGTCAATAACACACGAATTCACCAATGCACAAAAATTGATAAAACTTATCAATAGAAATCACGAAAATTGGTGAAGCACAAATTGTAGAAGTCATCACAAGAAATCCAGGAAACACAAATTCTAGAAATCAACACAAGAAATCCAGATATCACAAAATGAGAGTATGAAAACTCAAATGGGATATGGAAACTCGAATGGGAGTACGGAAACTCGAATGGGAGTACGGAAACTCGAATGGGAGTACGGAAACTCGAATGGGAGTATGAAAACTCGCCTACACGTGAGCATGAAACATCACCAACACGTGTAACACAAAGCGAGAACGGGAACAAGGAAACTCACCTACACGTGAGCATGAAAAGTCACCAACACGTGCAACACAAAGCGAGAACGGGAGCATGGAAACTCACCTACACATGAGCATGAAAACTCATCAACACGTGTAACGCAAAACGAGAACGGGAGCATGGAAACTCACCTACACGTGAGCATGAAAAATCACCAACACGTGCAACACAAAGCGAGAACGCTATCTCATGGTGGTTAACCGAAAAGCAAAAAGGTATGTGTGAATGGAATCACACAAGTGGTGTCTAGCCTATCCAGAAAGCAAAAAGATATGTGTGAATGGAATCACACAAATGGTGTCTAGGCTAACCAAAAAGCATAAAGGTATGTGTGAATGGAATCACACAAGTGGTGTCTAGCCTATCCAGAAAGCAAAAAGATATGTGTGAAAGGAATCACACAAATGGTGTCTAGGCTAACCAAAAAGCATAAAGGTATGTGTGAATGGAATCACACAAGTGGTGTCTTGCCTAACCAGAAAGCAAAAAGATATGTGTGAATGGAATCACACAAATGGTGTCTAGGCTAACCAAAAAACAAAAAGGTATGTGTGAGTGGAATCACACAAATGGTGTCTAGCCTAACCTTGCAATGAAAGAGACATCGCACAATTGCTAGTCTAATTCATAAAGCTATCGTCAAGATCAACGAGAAGTGTCAATTACACTAAGCTAGTAAATATAAAATTTTAGCTTCATGTCCCATAACCACTTGCTTAACTTAAATATTTACGAACAAACTGTAAATCTTCACTAGAAAATTGTCACAAGAGATTCAATCGAATAAGTCCAAGAATTAACCGGCGAAGTAAACGCAAGCGTTATATACCACTCGTTTTACTAAGTTGTTTAATTAGATTTCTCATACGAGTGAGGTAAAGGTTAGTATATACTAATAGATTGGAAAACGGTTTAGGAAAAGAGTTTTGTAGTAAAATAGTTTTGAAATTGTTTGGAGAAAAGGGTTTTGATATTTACTACTAGTATAGAAAACCTTTATATTTTTAGAGTGACAAATCACAAAAATGATTGTAGGAACAATCAATCACAAGAATTCACATACAAAGATGTGAATAGAATCCAAAGAAATCGATACTGCATCCATCCAAAGGTATGTTCACAAAAATTCCGAAGAAAATGTTATCAAAGTTGCTAATAAATGATAGCAACAAATCGGGGAATTAACAAGAATCGATTAAATTTGAAAACCAAATCAATTCACTAAAGTTCACATTCAAAGACGTGAATAAAATCCAAAGAATTCGATTCTAAATCCATCAAAGTAGGAATATCCAAAAATTCCAGAAATAGAAGTTATCAAAGCCAACAAAGGAGATAACAACTAATCGGAAAAGAAGAATCGATTAACAAATGGGATATCGAAGCAAAACAAGCATAAATGCATATATAACTTCAACAAAAATAAAAATCAAGTCAATGCCGAAGTCAACAATTAATGGCCATAATAGAGTACAAAACGATTCAACATCATCATCAAAAGACTCAACGGCAAACAAAGTCAGAGTCTTGGAAATTAAGAATTTAGCAATTTCTCAAAAACAAAGTGACCGAAGTCGAATGGAAATCAAGCCGAGGAAAACATAAAATATCAAGTACGAAATCGCTGAGATTCGAACAAAATCAATCATCGGCTAAATCAAATCAAAGCCGAAAACACAAGAATCAAAATCAAATGCATATGAATAAGCATTAGGAATTCATACCTAACAATCAAAGACAATCATATGAAAATATGAGAGATAAAATGTCGACAAACAGTTGTAACACATGTACTATCTAAGTTATGTTTTATATTTGTTCTAAACCCCAGGCTTTGATACCAAGCTGTAACGCCCCACCTCTATACCCACACTAGCCAAGAACACTACGGTGTAGTGCTGTCAACTAGCGCGGAGAATAAGGCTGTTGAGGAGCGGCCATCAGTAGTTAGGCCTTACACTAGTATTGGTTATCTCGATAGGAGTGGTATATAAATATATATATTCTTTCATTTTTCATCTCTGATTATTTTCTCCCATCGAAATTCCTCAATTCCAGTATAAAATGAACTACGATGGTTCATAATAGTTTAGAACAGTAAATATAATAATAACACAGATAAATATAAATGCGGAACACAGATAAAAACAGAAAGTCTCATATATATAATAACTGATATCAGTTACAATATATGTGATACAATATATATGACACAATACATATGATACAACTACCACAGTCGACTCAGGAAGTTACATATACAAGTACATTAACGTATATAATATACATGAATACATATCTTCCTATACGATTATACAGACTACTACAAATGACGAGGACTACTCCAAAAGATATGAAAGAACTTCATAGCTCTAGCAGCAACCCAAAGCAGAATATCTACAACCTGAAATACTCGGTCTGACCGGAGTATTAAATTCAAAAGAAAATAATACTCGGGTCAGTCTAATTCAAACTCAATTATTAGTGCACAGAAGCAATAATAATTAAATAATGAATAGACGACAGTCACAATAAATCTCGTCTATCCGATCCTTAAATAAAGAAATCGGATAACGATAAATATAACACGTAACAGTGTTAAACAACAAATCAGCAAATTAAACAAAATCAGAATATTGAATTGAATAAACAAAACAGTTCAAACCATTGAAATATCAATTAAAATATTAAATTCGAGTAGGGCTGCAGTACACGCACGCGTGCACTGCCTCGCCACTACAGCATATAGAATATGCAAAAGATCAATAAATCAAAGCAAGATAGAACAAAATAAAAGCCATGCCGTGTGGCTGCAGTTCACGCTTGCGTGCACTGCCCTGCCACTATAGTGATAATGTACCCAAAAACTCAATTCCGTGTGGCTGCAGTTCACGCTTGCGTGCACTGCCTCGCCACTATAGTGATGAAATACATAAAAGCTCAGTGCATCTAATGCAATACAAGGTCAAATCCAAGCTACGAGGTGGATTCAACTCAATGTACAGAGGCAAATACAAAGCATTTGCCACAATGAAACTACAGTTGCAAACTAGTACAAAGACAAGAACAATGTACATGTCACAGCACATAAATATGCGAATAAGCGATACAACAGTTAAGTGAACTGCAAGTATCGACCCGGTAGCTAAAAATGTAAAGCAATGCGCAACATGAATGGATGAGCCAGATTCAAGTGAGGACTGAATGCCACAGCAATTCCATATCAACGCAAACAGAACTGGGTTACTACATAACACAGCAGCAACCAAAATAGTGCAACAGGTCAGGAAGCAAGTGTGTGTTCCTAAGATACAACAGGGATGCAATGTAACTGGATAGTGCAACTACAAGCTGCTCATGAACACAACCAGAGCTCAAATGCACAGCAGCAAACCACTGACACAAGTGCAAAGCACCATGCAGTATACAAGTGACCAAAATTAGAAAGCAGCTAAACAGTGAATTAATATCACACAAAGATTCAAATGAAACTGGTCAGAGAAAATACAGTGTTCAAGGGCGAGATAAACTCAAGCAACCATCACCGAGCTAGCAACAGAAAAACCTTCGGCCAACAATTCAGTTACCCGAGGCTATATGCCAACAACTCAACTAAACAAAATATGAAAATAGGCAGTGAAACAGACCTAATGTATTTCACAAGCTAAGGCCATAGTCTCATGCAAACTGGAAGTCAGTCCAACTCTGGGTACAGTCAGGTGGAAATACTCGCATGAAATCAGTGAGCACTTCATATATGCAGGCCATAATAAGATGACAACAAGTAATAGTTCAACTGAGTCAAGTGAATAACCAACAATACAATATTGATCAGTCAAGATACAACGCAACAGTATGGAAGTGAAGACATATATGAATGCAGTGAAACCATGGAAGTGAAGACATATATGAATGCAGTGAAACCCAAGACAACGGCCTATAGATGGAAAACTACAGACTTCGATTTATGAAACAGCAATTGACACAAGTTAAAGATTGCAACATGATGGCAACGTCAAGTGATCAAATATTATCACATAACGAGACATGGTCGAAATCAAATAGCTTCGAAGGTCCGAAGTCACTGAAGCGTTAAGTAAAAATCACCAGAAAAATCAAAGTCGCCGGTATCAATTAATCAAGAATTGAATTTCAAAATTTGCCGAAGGCCAAACAGAATCAATTCGAATGCCAGGGAGTTCAAAGCAGTAGTTTCAAACTAAAATCAAAGTCATGGCAATCACGACATAAAATCAATGCCGTACAAAGCAAGTAGCAAAGAAATAAACCAAAATCAAACGAATTCAACATCGAAATAAAGTTGAACAACATGAACACAATACTAAGCAAGAATTAGATGTGAGTAATAAAATTTATTCACATTGCATCGAAGCGGCGACGAACTCGAGAAATTTGAAGTAGCCGCGAGCGGGGAGAAGGCATCGATAGCCCTACTTCTGGAGACGAACGGAGGCGAGAACGAACGAGCGAGCGCTATCGATTCACTGCGATTTCTATGCCCTAATCTCGCTGAGGAACGAAGGAGAAGCGAGCCGTCATTAATTTTCTTTCGTTTAGTTTTAGGTCACGAACCAGAATGAATAAAGGGGGAAAAACAAACCGGTTATAAGCTTATGTGAATTATCACGGCCCAATAAAAAAAACAAGGACCCTATTTAATTATCCAAGCGCATCAACACTTGACAGATTTTTCAAAAGAGTTTCAAACTGGTTTTAAAAATTCCAAACAGCAATTAGTTATCGCCGAAAACCGTATAACAATGATTATAAATTGGTGAGAATTCCGGGTTGTTACAGTTATGCTGTGACGACGGTTTAACTCGATGTCACAGCGATCTACTGCAGCCATAGTGAAAGTCGTTTGTTCCGCTGAGAGCCAACAGTCTACGTTCGATTTTACATTGGTAGACTACGACCTATGGTAATATAGCGAAAGTCGTGTGTGCTGCTGAGAGCCAACAGTCTGCCTTTGATTTTATATCGGAAGACTGCAACCTATAAAGACATAGCGAAAATCGAGAAGCTGTGAGAGCGTAAGGCTACATTGGGACTTGACTGATGTAGTCTGCGACCTATGTGGGAGTGGAGAAGTTTCATTCTTTTGGCAGCGAAATTCGAGGGTGCCGATGCCTACAGTTACATGGACTTTTTCTGCGATGGTGACGTAACCCTTGATGTAACTGCAATTTGTAGCGGGTTCCATAGCGTAATCGAGGGGCTCAGAGTGCCTTGTGCCTACAGTTATCTATAGATTTTGCCGGGATGGCAACGTAACCATCGGGTTAACTGCGACCATGGATGGGGGTGATGATTTCCAGAGCATTCTCGCCAATGATATTTCCTCTATTTTCAAAAAAAAATTCTATATTTTCAGTAAAATTATTTTTCAAGTATTTTCACTGGCTGTTGAAAATGGGTTTACCAAGTACTTATAGATTTTCAGTCCTACGCCTGATCAACGTATGACCGAATTTCTATGAGAACGAGAATAGACTTGTTGGGACATCGAGTTAATAAAAGTATTTTTGTAAACCACTCTAGTGATATTATATAGATTTATAAAAGTGTTTTAAAAATGATCAAAGAATAATTTATCTGATATAAGTATTTTAATAAATTCTGGCTTCGTTCCTTTTCAAGGACGAAAAGATTCTAAGGGGGAAGGAACGTGCTAACCCAGATTTTTGGACATCTGTTAATTGGATAATTAACAGGATTAAATTAAAAAGTTTTAAAATACAAATTCGTAATTTGAACAAATAAAATTCTGATAAATGTTTAAATATTCTGGAATTTTAGGCAAATAGATATGAAATAATTTCTTTTATAAATCATTTATTATAATCCAAAATTTATTATTTTTCCAAAACAAATAAAATAAGTATTAATTTGATATATATTTGTAAAAATAGATTTTTAAATAGAATTTGAATTTGAAAATCAATCGAAAATGTCTTAAGAATAAATTGGGATTAAAACACTATATTTGGAATGAATAAAATTTGATTTCTAAATTTAACATAAATATATACAAGGAAATGTATATAATATGAATTTCTATTATCTAAAAAGTATAATAGTTAAAATAAGAATCAAATATAAAAAATCTTTTGAAGCTTTCTATATAAATAAAATAGTTTGAAATTATATAGGTATTTCAAATATAAAACATTTAAACATATGTAGATGTAAAATTTAGTAATTTAGGAAATGAAAAGGGTTTAAACATAAAATTGATATTTTTAACATTTGTCAAACAATAAAAAACATGCAATGGAAAATGTAAGATAAATAAAAATATATATGTACAAGTGTAAGATTAATATACAAGTGGCAAGATGATTTCATTTGAGAAAAAAAAAGTAAGTAGGCCACTTTTCTCTTCATACTTCTATCTAAAAGAAAAATAATTCTTCATCTGCAATCCTGGAAACAGGAAAGAATCTTGTCCAAATTTTCAAAATTGAAAAACACATCGAAGAAAAAAAATCATCTCAACATCAAAACAAATTCAACCTTCAACCTAAAATAATAATAATAATAGAATCAAGCAATTCTAGATTTTCAAATAACAAGCAGATCAAAGCAACTCAGTTCAACTAAGTAACCAGATTAAGGATTCAAGAAAATTCAAGTGAGCATTTTTTAGATCATCATCAAGACTGGAAATCAGGTCGAAACCAGGGAGCAAGTTCTCTATTTTTACAAGAGGTAAGTAAACCTTTTCAAAAACAGTTTTAATCAGGATTTAACTCTAATGCATGTGATGTTATTGGTTTGAATTCAAGTTCTTCAACTCGAATTTTTATGAATTGGTGTGTATATATATATGTTGTATGAGCAGATCTGTATATGTATATATATATTGAAAGCCTGTTATATGTTGATTCACAATTTTGGTTTGCTTCCAAAAAAAATTCAAATCTCTCAATCAGATCAATATTAGACTTTGACATTTAAATAAAAGTTGTTTGCTAAAGTATGATGATGATTATAAAAATAGTTTCAGGGTTCTAAATTCAACAAATAATTTTTAGAATGAGAATAACAATGTGTGTATATATGTTAAAAATCAACCAATTCAATTTCTATTTTGAATTGCATGAACGAATTGGTGATAGGAAATCATGATTTTTAGTATGAATTACATGATTTTTAGATTGTTAATTTATGAAAATTTTCGAGATGATCGTTTTGGGAATTTTTGGTGATTGCCGATGATCGGCATGGTGGATGGAGGCAATGTCATAGACGAAGGTGGCTGGAAGGTTGCCGATGGTGGAAAAAATACTCGAGAAATGTAAAGACCCGTAAATCCGTACTCCTTGAATAGACACTAATCTCCATTGATTAATTCAAGATGAACGAAAATGCGAACCCTTAGGGGTTTAAGAAAAATTTAGGAAAAGAAAAAGAAGAAGAGAGAAAGATAGAAAATAGGGAGGAGAGAAAACAGAAGATAGAAAGTTTTAAAATAGAAGAAAAAGAGAATAGAGAACATAGAACAGAACAGAAAACAACAGAATAATAACAGAATCTCACAATTCGCAGCGGAACAACATATAATAAATAAATGAATAATCTTCAAACAAAGAACTATCAGTTATTACATTTTATACATTACATTACATCATATCATCAGAGTGTACAACAACAACAACAAATAGTGCAGCGGAAAAAGAAATACTATATAAGTAATACGCCATGCCATCCAGCTTGCCTCCAGCAATTCCTGAATATCCTGATAAACCTTAACTCTTAACTGCCCGTGTGGAAATTGATGGGCACCCAGAGTTTAGGAAGGAAAACAATAAACTCCAAGTCAGTCATGTGACTGGTGTGAGAACTCAAAACAGTTTATTTATCTTTAAAATCAAAATAGAAGAATATTTTTAAATTCAATTCGCAATGCTTTTAAAAATGAGACTACCATAAGGCCTCCCGCACACACACACAATGCAAACGCAGAATCGGAGGAGATTTCTCCTTATGATAGTCAAAGATGCTTGATACGCATTTAAAATAACATTTGATATTATTATTAGTGTATAGTGTAGGAAAAATTCATTTCGAAAGTAGAATATAAATCTTAGCCAACATACGACCATTATCGTATGCCTACTATAGCTACCATCCAAACAGTGTTGCGACACCATAAGTGAATGATAGGTTCTATAACTAATACCGTATAAGTTTCGTATTGTTTCTTTGGATTTCCAACAAATGGTCAGGCCAAGGAACTTCCCATTGCCACATGAGAATGCCTCTGGAAAGACATCCCCGAGAACCAAACCGGAACTCTGCCAACACAAGGCCGGGTTACCCCTAACTGGGTAACTACTGACACGAGCACGCCATTCCCCGATCGAAAACGACCTTTCTCACGGGATCCTGAAAGCCAACAACCACAAAGTAATAAATTCGTAGTAACCACATAGGTTAAATATCTGGGCTCCATACCATGATACCACCTCTATCCAGAAGGAAATGTACATACCCTAAAGGGTGCTACCCCTCATAACCTTGCTGCATCTTTCCTGTTTTGACCATTTCCGGGGTGTGAGGTTCGACGAAGTCACGTCCACAAAAACATACTTTATACAAAAGCCATGCTTTGGGTCAACAAATGATCAACACAATGATCACCAAGATAGACGATCAAATAAACGATCCTATCACAATAATCAACACAATGATCATTTCAGCAACACTCAGCATGTCACATTACCAAATTGGGAATATATCGCTGATAACTTCAACTATATAACCTCTGAGCTCGTACGTCTCAGAGAAGGGTGTTAAGCTAAAAGAATGAATTCTCCGCCACCAACAGGAATATATTTGAAAGAAATCGGCTTTATATCTCAACTTGTAATGTCAGACATACAATCCATACAAGTCTGTTCCGGGATCGAACAAAACCGAAGGCACTTACAAAGAAGTCCTTGCAATCCGGATATTCACAATCCTGATCGGATTCACCATCACATATGGAGAACTCTATACCGGAGCAACTCGGTGCAGAGTAAATCGACAGGTCATCCTATCGCTCTCGCAAATACCGGGTCTTCAACACCGATCTTCAATGCAATTCACAACGACGTATCACATATTCGGAATGGGTTATACGACCCCATGGTCCTTTCCCGGTTAACCCGAATAGTGAGCGCTTATTCAAAAATAAGTGTAGCATTCACATTCAAACAAATCACATCAATTACCCATTCAAAAGGGAAATATTGATAGTCGGTTATTGAACTATCACTGGATATGCACACATCACTAGATTCCAAATAATTTTCCAAATTATTTATTTCACAAAATATCTTTACAAGATATATAATTTCGCACTTCAAAAATAAATCAATATTTACTTTTAAACAAATTCTCCTTTCCTTTATAAATTCAATAGTGAATTTATATTTCACAATATCTATTGATATACGTTTTCAATTATCCATTTTCAATTTATCTTCAAAAAGATAAATTCTAAATATCACTTCATATTGGAAAACAATTCCATACTTATTTAATAAGTAATTCACAAATTTTATTTATTTTCAACACTTGGAAAATATTCAATATACTTAAATCGAAATTAAGTATATATTTCATTCTTTAAGGAAATCATTCACTTAACCATATTTATTTGGGCCAAAACGAATGTTGCGCAAAACATCGTTACGACAACCCAAAATCACTAGTATAGGGATTCGAAATTAAAATAGATATATAAATCCCAATACTATACAAAACATTTCCTTTCGGAAATCATTTACTATAACAACAGTGTTATAGTCCACCATTTCCTTCTATTTCTCGAAAACGTCTATTTCAACAATAAATGTTGAAATCTATGGTTTCGAATCTCAACACATTTTAAAACATCGTTAGATTGTTTTAATTCAATTTAAAATATCACATTCTAGACATTTTCTTTAACATATTATTCACTATTCAAAAACGTGAATATACTACGTTAACAATTTTTTTTTCATCCTTTTATACATTTTACTTTAAAGTATTATTCATAGTCAAAAATGTGAATTTAACTCCATTAATAGGTTTCAACAATTTACTTATCAAAATAAGTCGTTTGTGAATTTCTAAAACAACGTTTATGAATTCCATTTCTATTTATCTTATAAAAACTTCTTTTTATAAATTCCTTTATTAACCTATTCCAGTTTATAACTCAATTATAAACTAAAAGTTCATATTATAAGTCAAATGCTTATAAAACGATTATTTTACAAAATCGTTCTTTTTAACTTCCCAAATTATAAATCTTATAACTTATAAGATTCATTCATTTATCCAAAATCATTATTTTAATAACTTAATAAATTTTATAAACCTACTGCTTATAAAATTCCATTTATAACTTCACCGTATAAATTTTTATAAATTCCATTCAATTATGAAATTCATTTTCAATTTATTCAAACACTTATAAAAACTCATTTTATAATGTCCATATTTCAATTTATAAATATCCATTTATAAATCTCTTAATATAAATCAATTTATATTAATATTTTAAAACATATTTAATCTCCTTTATAATTTCACCATTTTTGATTCATAAAATAATTAAATTTTATAAATCCTATATTTAAACTTTTCACAATGAATTCTAAAATCCCGATTAAACTATTTTATAAAATCATTAGCATCATATTCTCAAAAATCAGTTTTTAACTATTTTTCTCAAAAATCATAATTTTTATAACATTAAAAATTATAACGTTTATTTATTTATAATGGATCAATTCCAAAATATAGTATATTCTCAAAAATCACTTTTAAAATCATTTTAAAATTCCAAAATTTGGTCCAATGATGCTACACCAAATAGTCAATCACGACAACAACGATATCATATATCGTATATGATAATCAACGAATATCAAAATATCCATAATCAAATAAATACTGTTGAGGAATCCAGTTGGATCCCTCCAACCTGTTTTCCTGCATCCACAAACATTAGCACAATACCAATTCCGTTCCAGTACGAAATTATCGCGGTATATGTTCTTATTAAATATTATCCGCTTAATAACGGCGTAATAGGGTCTCATCCGCTAAAAAAATGCGGGGAATCAACAACTGCAATATATACATATGCCAATATATATATATTGATATTATATATAATACCAATTTCACTGTTTATGAAATATTCGCGGTATATGTTTTTATTAAATAACATCCGCTTACTAACGGCGTATAATGTCTATTTTAACAATCAATAGATATCAATCAACATTCAAACATGCATTCAAATATTTTAAATCTAACTATTTAAAATAAAATCGAAACTGATTCGATTGAGTGAGAAATTCTCACCTTGATTTTATTTTCCGTTTTAGCGATTTATTTCGAATAAAATTAAACGGACGTTTAATTTTACCCAAAATTCTCGCTAACTCCAAACGACTCCAAACCAACTCCATCGCGTAGTGCTCGTCCATACGATTCCAACGCAACTGGTTTCGCGCGTTTTCGACCTCGTATGAAAAAGTTATTGATTTTACAAGTTCGTATGAATTTAAATCTAATTTATTTACAAATTTTCTTTATATTTTCATAACCTTTCATCACAGCCACTTGATTTCTTCCCATGCAAATCTGGCCGTCCACCCCTATCATCTTCCCCCACGTCTTCATCTCCAGGTTGAGGCCGACACTTGAACCCATTACAAGAAATTAGGTTTAAACTTTACTCCTCCATCACTCGACTTGACGACGATCAGATTGCTCCACCTCGAAGCTCACCACACTAGCTCCCCATGGCCAGAAGCTTGGCACACTCGGCTCCACTATTCGCCTCGAATGGCGTGTACAAGTTGTGGCCGACGGCCCCCTCTAACCTCCTCCACGTTGCACCAAAATCCGTCATACCCGTATGGATTTAAAGATCTCACTTAGCTCTCCGACTTTCATGTTGAATCATTGTTGAAATAACGTGTAGATTTGGAGTAATTGGAGGATGAATTTCGAAGAAATCTGGCCATAGAATAGAGAGGTGGCGGCTAGGGTTTGTTATTTCTTTTTTTTTTATAAATTATGAAGGCAAGGGTCTCTATTTATAGAAGAAAATCGAACACTATTCATCCGGAAATTCCAAACTCCGACTTACGCGCCGTAACCAGCGTTTCTAGAGTTTACCCCACGTTCCGGACACAATGGAACAGGTTTCTGAAGCGAATTCGGACATCTGTGCGAGTTATGGCTGCAAACGCTCAATTTAAATTAAACCGATTTAAATCGATTTCTAGCCGTTTTAATTCGTACCGGACAAACGGTAAATCCAATTGATACAAAATTTGAAACCTTACAATAATATCACATTACGGATCCGATGAAACTGGTTTCGTCGAAATCCGAGACTTTTTGAAAAATGGCTATTTTAACTCGCCAAATTTAAATTAAAAATAAATCGATGCGTTTCGAGCTGCCACGATCAAACGATAGCTCCGATTGACACGAAAATTGAAATCCGGTAACAACTAACTATTACGGATCCAATGGAACTGGTTTCGTTCAATTCTGAGACTGTTCAAAAATTGACTATTTTCACTAGTCGATTAAATTATTAAAATATTCAATTTTCACAAATTAACTCTAAATTCGATTTTAAAAGTTCTAAAATATCGTTCTAACTCCCATATGATAAAATAAAATTTTACAAATCATTTTCAATCATATTTAACCCAATTTTCAATTATTTCCATAATTTAACATATTAAATTATCGATTTAATTATTCAATTAAATCCAATAATTCAAATAAAAATTTATTTGACTTATAAATTCACTTATTAATATTTAAAATAAATTAAATATTCAAATTTTAATTAATAAAAATTCTGGGTCGTTACAATCTTCCCCACTTAAAAGAATTTCGTCCTCGAAATTATTAAGTAAGAAAGGTTACAGAATTTATTAACTTTCCAAAAATTCATAGTTAAACTTCTTACAATAACCTTACTAAGTTTTCAAATCATACTTAGTTATCTTTTCAAAAACAACTACTATTGTTTAACTTTCAACTTCAAAATCAAAGTTAAAGTTTTCAAAAAAATTCCAATTTTCTCAAAAAAATTTCTAACGCCTTAAATTTTCGGAAAAATTCGCCATAGTCTCCTTTGCGCGGCTCGATCCGAAAAAAAATGACAGTATATATATCACAAATATACATCTCATCAAGTAATGAGGCATCCCGAAGGGAAAAAATGCAAAAGTACGATATTTAATCCGAGATATGTACCTTATATTTTATTAGCGAGCATATACGGCTAATATAGCGCGAAAGCGAGCTCCAAATGCGAAGCAAACGCGATCCGCACCTACTAATCACTCAACAAACAACATGAGAATCATGCATATAGACAATAGTATCGATATACAACATATAGTAACTGAAACAAAAGCAACAAATGCAAACATCAACCAACTAGCATCCAACAATTCATAACCAATAAATATTCATTCATATTTTCATTAATATTAAATGAAATGGTTTTCAATTTAAATCACATTTGATTTATTAATAGTTGATGTTTTTATTAACATTTATTCTCAATTAGTTTATATTCACTAATTCATATTCAAGTTGGTTCACTTCCAAATTAAATTCAATTTTATTTAAGATTCACTTAACTTCCAATTGGATTTCAATTACTTTAGCTTTCAATTTCATTAACTTAATGAATTATATACAATCAACTAACAATCATATAACAATCAATGTATATTAATTACAACCAAATTCCTTTGCTTACAATTGGTTTAATTAATTGATTTTTTTATTCAATCTTTCAACTTTCAGTAACATTTGATTTTAATGAATTAACACTTATATTCATTATTTCATACCAATTATTCACATTCAATTGATTTACATTCAATCCAATTCAATTTCTAAAGTTGAATTTCATTTATATAATTCAAGTTCACATCTATCACTTCACTTTATTATTTTACTTTGATATCAATATCAATTTCATTCAACAACGCTTAAGTTATATTTCATTTACAAACATCACTTGTTTTCACATAACTTAAATTCATTTTTATATTTACAACTCATATTCATAAATATATTCATTAGTTTCACTTCTTACATATATAAGTTTATTTCACAATTGTAAATCACTTTAATTATAATTCAATTCTTATAATTCTTTTGCTTATACAATTATTCTTTTATTTAGATTTATTCAAACAACTTAACAATCAACTTATATACACTTTAATAATTCTGAAAAAATTATTCTTTTATACATAAAATATACTTAAGGTAAAATTATTTCATTTACCCAATTTAAACAATACTGTGCCGAATTGTTCTATTCAAGTGTTTAGAAACCCCTTCGGCATAGTCTTGCAGACCACGCTGACGAAAGTTCATATACCACTAAATAAACCAATCATCACAATATAAAACAATTTTTTTATATTCACTAACAAATACGCTCTCATAGCTATTATTACACTCAACTCATTCTAGAGTACTACTGACTCTATCTCTAATGAATAATACCCAACAGAACCATGGTTGTCGCTTAACCATAAGCTCTGATACCAACTGTAAAGATCTAGGCTTTTCAACCGTCGACAGCAGTCACAACCGGTAGGCTTTTCAACCATCCCAGCCCCACCGTGGCTTACACTGGTACCCCAGACCTTGCTTTTACGGCTAGCCTCTCGACTGTCTCAGGTTACACCTAACCAACCCCCTAAAAGAGGATGTGTGGGAGTAAGAGTCTCCCGTTCGCCACCTAACCGCGAAGCGAGAACCCCCCATCACATAGCCCAAAGCTTAAAAAGACTGGTGTGAGAACTCAAAACAGTTTATTTATCTTTAAAATCAAAATAGAAGAATATTTTTAAATTCAATTCGCAATGCTTTTAAAAATGAGACTACCATAAGGCCTCCCGCACACACACACAATGCAAACGCAGAATCGGAGGAGATTTCTCCTTATGATAGTCAAAGATGCTTGATACGCATTTAAAATAACATTTGATATTATTATTAGTGTATAGTGTAGGAAAAATTCATTTCGAAAGTAGAATATAAATCTTAGCCAACATACGACCATTATCGTATGCCTACTATAGCTACCATCCAAACAGTGTTGCGACACCATAAGTGAATGATAGGTTCTACAACTAATACCGTACAAGTTTCATATTGTTTCTTTGGATTTCCAACAAATGGTCAGGCCAAGGAACTTCCCATTGCCACATGAGAATGCCTCTGGAAAGACATCCCCGAGAACCAAACCGGAACTCTGCCAACACAAGGCCGGGTTACCCCTAACTGGGTAACTACTGACACGAGCACGCCATTCCCCGATCGTAAACGACCTTTCTCACGGGATCCCGAAAGCCAACAACCACAAAGTAATAAATTCGTAGTAACCACATAGGTTAAATATCTGGGCTCCATACCATGATACCACCTCTATCCAGAAGGAAATGTACATACCCTAAAGGGTGCTACCCCTCATAACCTTGCTGCATCTTTCCTGTTTTGACCATTTCCGGGGTGTGAGGTTCGACGAAGTCACGTCCACAAAAACATACTTTATACAAAAGCCATGCTTTGGGTCAACAAATGATCAACACAATGATCACCAAGATAGACGATCAAATAAACGATCCTATCACAATAATCAACACAATGATCATTTCAGCAACACTCAGCATGTCACATTACCAAATTGGGAATATATCGCTGATAACTTCAACTATATAACCTCTGAGCTCGTACGTCTCAGAGAAGGGTGTTAAGCTAAAAGAATGAATTCTCCGCCACCAACAGAAATATATTTGAAAGAAATCGGCTTTATATCTCAACTTGTAATGTCAGACATACAATCTATACAAGTCTGTTCCGGGATCGAACAAAACCGAAGGCACTTACAAAGAAGTCCTTGCAATCCGGATATTCACAATCCTGATCGGATTCACCATCACATATGGAGAAATCTATACCGGAGCAACTCGGTGCAGAGTAAATCGACAGGTCATCCTATCGCTCTCGCAAATACCGGGTCTTCAACACCGATCTTCAATGCAATTCACAACGACGTATCACATATTCGGAATGGGTTATACGACCCCATGGTCCTTTCCCGGTTAACCCGAATAGTGAGCGCTTATTCAAAAATAAGTGTAGCATTCACATTCAAACAAATCACATCAATTACCCATTCAAAAGGGAAATATTGATAGTCGGTTATTGAACTATCACTGGATATGCACACATCACTAGATTCCAAATAATTTTCCAAATTATTTATTTCACAAAATATCTTTACAAGATATATAATTTCGCACTTCAAAAATAAATCAATATTTACTTTTAAACAAATTCTCCTTTCCTTTATAAATTCAATAGTGAATTTATATTTCACAATATCTATTGATATACGTTTTCAATTATCCATTTTCAATTTATCTTCAAAAAGATAAATTCTAAATATCACTTCATATTGGAAAACAATTCCATACTTATTTAATAAGTAATTCACAAATTTTATTTATTTTCAACACTTGGAAAATATTCAATATACTTAAATCGAAATTAAGTATATATTTCATTCTTTAAGGAAATCACTCACTTAACCATATTTATTTGGGCCAAAACGAATGTTGCGCAAAACATCGTTACGACAACCCAAAATCACTAGTATAGGGATTCGAAATTAAAATAGATATATAAATCCCAATACTATACAAAACATTTCCTTTCGGAAATCATTTACTATAACAACAGTGTTATAGTCCACCATTTCCTTCTATTTCTCGAAAACGTCTATTTCAACAATAAATGTTGAAATCTATGGTTTCGAATCTCAACACATTTTAAAACATTGTTAGATTGTTTTAATTCAATTTAAAATATCACATTCTAAACATTTTCTTTAACATATTATTCACTATTCAAAAACGTGAATATACTACGTTAACAATTTTTTTTCATCCTTTTATACATTTTACTTTAAAGTATTATTCACAGTCAAAAATGTGAATTTAACTCCATTAATAGGCTTCAACAATTTACTTATCAAAATAAGTCGTTTGTGAATTTATAAAACAACGTTTATGAATTCCATTTCTATTTATCTTATAAAAACTTCTTTTTATAAATTCCTTTATTAACCTATTCCAGTTTATAACTCAATTATAAACTAAAAGTTCATATTATAAGTCAAATGCTTATAAAACGATTATTTTACAAAATCGTTCTTTTTAACTTCCCAAATTATAAATCTTATAACTTATAAGATTCATTCATTTATCCAAAATCATTATTTTAATAACTTAATAAATTTTATAAACCTACTGCTTATAAAATTCCATTTATAACTTCACCGTATAAATTTTTATAAATTCCATTCAATTATGAAATTCATTTTCAATTTATTCAAACACTTATAAAAACTCGTTTTATAATGTCCATATTTCAATTTATAAATATCCATTTATAAATCTCTTAATATAAATCAATTTATATTAATATTTTAAAACATATTTAATCTCCTTTATAATTTCACCATTTTTGATTCATAAAATAATTAAATTTTATAAATCCTATATTTAAACTTTTCACAATGAATTCTAAAATCCCGATTAAACTATTTTATAAAATCATTAGCATCATATTCTCAAAAATCAGTTTTTAACTATTTTTCTCAAAAATCATAATTTTTATAACATTAAAAATTATAACGTTTATTTATTTATAATGGATCAATTCCAAAATATAGTATATTCTCAAAAATCACTTTTAAAATCATTTTAAAATTCCAAAATTTGGTCCAATGATGCTACACCAAATAGTCAATCACGACAACAACGATATCATATATCGTATATGATAATCAACGAATATCAAAATATCCATAATCAAATAAATACTGTTGAGGAATCCAGTTGGATCCCTCCAACCTGTTTTCCTGCATCCACAAACATTAGCACAATACCAATTCCGTTCCAGTACGAAATTATCGCGGTATATGTTCTTATTAAATATTATCCGCTTAATAACGGCGTAATAGGGTCTCATCCGCTAAAAAAATGCGGGGAATCAACAACTGCAATATATACATATGCCAATATATATATATATTGATATTATATATAATACCAATTTCACTGTTTATGAAATATTCGCGGTATATGTTTTTATTAAATAACATCCGCTTACTAACGGCGTATAATGTCTATTTTAACAATCAATAGATATCAATCAACATTCAAACATGCATTCAAATATTTTAAATCTAACTATTTAAAATAAAATCGAAACTGATTCGATTGAGTGAGAAATTCTCACCTTGATTTTATTTTCCGTTTTAGCTATTTATTTCGAATAAAATTACCCAAAATTCTCGCTAACTCCAAACGACTCAAAACCAACTCCATCGCGTAGTGCTCGTCCATACGATTCCAACGCAACTAGTTTCACGCGTTTTCGACCTCGTATGAAAAAGTTATTGATTTTACAAGTTCGTATGAATTTAAATCTAATTTATTTACAAATTTTCTTTATATTTTCATAACCTTTCATCACAGCCACTTGATTTCTTCCCATGCAAATCTGGCCGTCCACCCCTATCATCTTCCCCCACGTCTTCATCTCCAGGTTGAGGCCGACACTTGAACCCATTACAAGAAATTAGGTTTAAACTTTACTCCTCCATCACTCGACTTGACGACGATCAGATTGCTCCACCTCGAAGCTCACCACACTAGCTCCCCATGGCCAGAAGCTTGGCACACTCGGCTCCACTATTCGCCTCGAATGGCGTGTACAAGTTGTGGCCGACGGCCCCCTCTAACCTCCTCCACGTTGCACCAAAATCCGTCATACCCGTATGGATTTAAAGATCTCACTTAGCTCTCCGATTTTCATGTTGAAGCATTGTTGAAATAACGTGTAGATTTGGAGTAATTGGAGGATGAATTTCGAAGAAATCTGGCCATAGAATAGAGAGGTGGCGGCTAGGGTTTGTTATTTCTTTTTTTTCTTTTTTATAAATTATGAAGGCAAGGGTCTCTATTTATAGAAGAAAATCGAACACTATTCATCCGGAAATTCCGAACTCCGATTTACGCGCCGTAACCAGCGTTTCTAGGGTTTACCCCGCGTTCCGGACACAATGGAACAGGTTTCGGAAGCTAATTCGGACATCTGTGCGAGTTATGGCTGCAAACGCTCAATTTAAATTAAACCGATTTAAATCGATTTCTAGGCGTTTTAATTCGTACCGGACAAACGGTAAATCCAATTGATACGAAATTTGAAACCTTACAATAATATCACATTACGGATCCGATGAAACTGGTTTCGTCGAAATCCGAGACTTTTTGAAAAATGGCTATTTTAACTCGCCAAATTTAAATTAAAAATAAATCGATGCGTTTCGAGCTGCCACGATCAAACGATAGCTCCGATTGACAAGAAAATTGAAATTCGGTAATAACTAACTACTACGGATCCAATGGAACTGGTTTCGTTCAATTCTGAGACTGTTCAAAAATTGACTATTTTCACTAGTCGATTAAATTATTAAAATATTCAATTTTCACAAATTAACTCTAAATTCGATTTTAAAAGTTCTAAAATATCGTTCTAACTCCCATATGATAAAATAAAATTTTACAAATCATTTTCAATCATATTTAACCCAATTTTCAATTATTTCCATAATTTAACATATTAAATTATCGATTTAATTATTCAATTAAATCCAATAATTCAAATAAAAATTTATTTGACTTATAAATTCACTTATTAATATTTAAAATAAATTAAATATTCAAATTTTAATTAATAAAAATTCTGGGTCGTTACAAGAAAATTCTCAAATGCTGTGGTGATTGGATATTGGTGAACTAGGCTTTAGCATGCCTATTTCTTCGACTTTATAATAAAGGAAATTGCGAGGTATTTGGAGATCTGGAGAAGATCGCGTGTGGTGGAAATTGAACCAGGGAGTCGTGGCGATTCACTGAGTTGATCGACGTAGGTGCCGGGGGTCGGAGGCATTTGCTAGTGAGTGTTCTTCGATGGGTTTTGGATTCAAGCTTGATCGTTGGGTCGTTTTTGATTTCACAAGCAGAAACGTCAATCTAGATGCTCGAAAGAGTAGGCGAGATCATTGTCGACTTGCCGAGGGTGAGTTTGATGGTCGGAGCAATGCCGACGATCTGTGTATGTGCACATATCCGTTGTGTTAGGAGCTCGGGGTTGGATGTTTGAGCTTCGGGTGCATTGGGCCTTTTCTTCGAGTCGGTCTCGAGTTTCATGGGGAAGCATGAATAAAAATTGAAGAAAAAGAGAAACCAGTTTTGTCTCGGGTTTCTCTGTGTTTTGTTCAAGCCTATACCGAAGTTTTTATGCTTGGGTGATTAAAATAGTAAATCAAGTTTATAGTTTATCAAAGTGAATAAGTTTTCAAAAGAGAATATAAGTCAGGTCGAAATTAAGCATTGGCGAGTTTAAAACAATTTTTTTAAAAGGCTTAATTTGTTTTAAAATTATTTGTTTCGAGGTGATTGTATAATAGGATTAAATTTCTAAATGTTTTTAAAGGTGAATTAAATGATGTGATTAAATAAAGAATTTTTTATTTAATGTATTGGAAAATGATTAACTTGTGTAATCAATTTAAGTGATTGGCTTATTTTTCGTGCTTAATTAATTAAGGGTTGGTAATTAAGATTTATTATTTAATTAAATGATTATTAACTAAGATTAATTAGTTGAGGAGTAATTAATCAATAGTTTAGAATTACAAATAAATCAATAGGACATAGTTAATTGGTAATTAGAAATCAACGAATTGGTGATTAGAGATTGATTAAGTAATTATAGATTAATTACTTAGGGTAATTCAAGGATTGATATATTAAGGAAACTTATCGAGAATTAGTTAATTAATGAGGTGTGATTAATTAAGGGGTAATTAATCAATCTAATTAATTACAGGATAATTAAATTGAGAAATTAATTAAGGATAAATGTAATAATTCATTGTTAATTACTTTATAAGAGTAATTAGGGGATTATTTAATGTGGAGGGTGAAGGCTAATTAATTAGTATAATTAATTAAGAATTAATTACTTATTGTAATTAAAGGATAATTAGCCAAAGGTGATAAATTAAGGTGGATAATTAAAGGATGGTTAATTAATTGGTTTGTAACTAATTAATGATAAGGAAAGGTAATCTAAGTGATTAAAGATTAGCAATTAATTTAATTAGAGATTAATTAAATTAATTTTGAAAGTGATCAATCTTGTTTATGAATGATAGAATAATGATTAATGCCTTGAATTGATTGATATCTCTGACATAAAATGTTTTATGATACGATATGTTTGAGTGGACAATGATAATGTGATTATCTACCAATGATGAACTGCTGTGTAAAAAAAAGTGACATCTTGTATTTAAAGTTGAATTGTATTTTCACTTGAATAATTTGGGTTAAGATGGTACTGAATTCGAAGAGATCGGGGTCGGGTATCTGTAAATACCCGAACCCACTTCGATTTGTAATTCTACAATGATTCTTTATTTGATTGATATGTGAAATCAATAGACTGAAATGGAATAATTTAAATGACTGAGCCATTTAATCTAAGTTTTGGTACTTAGAAATTGTTGTGTGAAATAAGTTATGTCTATAAAAAATTGTGAATTTGTAAATTTATACGAATTACCCTAGGTTTTGTGTAAGTTTTATGTTGTTGTATTCCATGTTAGATGGATTTTCTCACGCTGGTTTCCAGCCTGACCCGGTTGTTACTTTGATGTAATGCTCGGGTCAGACCGAGTATTACAGATCAATATTAGACTTTGACATTTAAACAAAAGTTGTTTGCTAAAGTATGATGATGATTATAAAAATAGTTTCTGGGTTCTAAATTCAACAAATAATTTTTAAAATGAGAATAACAGTAAATATATATATATATATATATGTGTGTGTGTGTGTGTGTGTGTGTTAAAAATCAACCAATTCAATTTCTGTTTTAAATTGCATGAATGAACTAGTGATTGGAAATCTTGATATTTAATATGCATTACATGATTTTTAGGTTGTTAATTTATGAAAATTTTCGAGATGATCATTTTGGGTATTTTTGGTGATTGTCGATGATCGGCATGGTGGATGGAGGCAAGGTCGTAGACGAAGGTGGTTAGAAGGTTGCCGTGGGAAAAATACTCGAGAAAATTCTTGAATGCTATGGTGATTGGATGTTGTGAATTAGGGTTTAGCACGCCTGTTTGTTCGACTTTGTAATAAAGGAAATTGCGAGGTATTTGGAGATCTGTAGAGGATCGCATGTGGTGGAAGTTGAAGCAGGGAGTCGTGGCGATTCACTGAGTTGATCGACGTGGGTGCCGGGGGTCGGAGGCGTTCGCTGGTGAGTGTTTTCCGATGGTTTTGGGATTCAAGCTTGATCGTTGGGTCGTTTTTGGTTTCTCAAGCAGAAATGTCAATTTGGATGGTCGGAAGAGTAGGAAAGCTCATTGTCGACTTGCCGAGGGTGAGTTTGATGGTCGGAGCAACATCGATGATCTGTGTATGTGCACGTATCCGTTGTGTTAGGAGCTCGGGGTTGGATGTTGAGCTTCGGGTGCGTTAGGCCTTTTCTTCGAGTCGATCTCGAGTTTCATAGGGAAGCATGAATAAAAAGGGAAGAAGAGGAGAAACCAGTTTTGTCTCGGGTTTCTCTGTGTTTTGTTCAGGCTTGTACCCGAAGTTTTTATGCTTGGTTGATTAAAGTAGTAAATCAAATTTATAGTTTATCAAAGTGAATAAGTTTTCAAAAGAGAATATAAGTCAGGTCGAAATAAACATTAGCAAATTTAAAACAATTTTTTTTTGAAGGTTTGATTTATTTTAAAATTGTTTGTTTAGAGGTGATATTTATAATAGGATTAAATTTCTAAATGTTTTTAAAGGTGAAATAAATGATGTGATTAAATAAAGAATTTTTTATTTAATGTATTGGAAAATGATTAATTTGTGTAATCAATTTAAGGGATTGACTTATTTTTCGTGGATAATTAATTAAGGTTTGGTAATTAAGATTTATTATTTAATTGATTGATTATTAACTAAGATTAATTAAGTGAGGATTAATTAATCAATAGTTTAGAATTACTAGTAAATCAATAAAACGTAATTAATTGGTAATTAGAAATCAACGGATTGGTGATTAGAGACTAACTAAGTAATTAAGGATTAATTTCTTAGGGTAATTAATTCAGGGATTGATATATTAAGGAAACTTATCGAGAATTAGTTAATTGATGAGGTGTGATTAATTAAGGGGTAACTAATCAATGTAATTAATTATAGGATAATTAAATTGAGAAATTAATTAGGGATAAATGTAATAATTCATTGTTAATTACTTTATTAGAGTAATTAAGGGATTATTTAATGTGGAGGGTGAAGGCTAATTAACTATTATAATTAATTAAGAATTAATTACTTACTGTAATTAAAGGATAATTAGCCAACGGTGATAAATTAAGATGGATAATTAAAGGATGATTAATTAATTGGTTTGTAATTAATTAATGATAACTAAAGGTAACCTAAGTGATTAAAGATTAGTAATTAATTTAATTAGAGATTAAATACATAATTTTGAAAGTGATCAATCTTGTTTATGAATGATTAAATGATGATTAAATGCCTTGAATTGATTGATATCTCTGATATAAAATGTTTTATGATACGATATGTTTGAGTGGACAGTGATAATGTGATTATCTACCAATGATGAATTGCTGTGTAAAAAAAGTGACATCTTGTATTTAAAGTTGAATTGAATTTTCACTTGAATAATTTGGGTTAAGATGGTATTGAATTCGAAGAGACCGAGGTCGGGTATCAGTAAATACCCGAACCCACTTCGATTTGTAATCCTACAATGATTCTTTATTTGATTGATATGTGAAATCAATAGACTGAAATTGAATAATTTAAATGACTGAGTCATTTAATCTAAGTTTTGGTACTTAGAAATTGTTGTGTGAAATAAGCGATGTCTATAACATATTGTGAATTTGTAAATTTATACGAATTACACCGGATTTTATGTAAGTTTTGTGCTGTTGTATTCCATGTTAGAAGGGTTTTCTCACGCTGGTTTCCAGCCAGACCCAGGTGTTGCTTTGATGAAATGCTCGGGTCAGACCGAGTATTACGGATTTTCAGGTAAGGATGCTCTGGAGCTCAAGAAGCGAGCTGGAGATGGCTGAAACGTATGGAGTGTATCCGCTAGGATATATTGTAGTTATCTGGGACATGATTGTATCTGTCCAGTGTTTGTGTATTTTATAACTCTGATGTATTAAAGAGTAAATTTGATAGTATAGTTTTCCTTTGTATAACTGATACTATTTGTTATTATATTTAGCCGCTGCGAGTGTGAGATGTTGGTGTTTCTGTTTCTTCTTTCTCTTCTATCTCTTTCTTCTTTTCCCTAACTATTTGGAATTTTCGGGATTGAAAATTTCAAGGGTAATTAATCAATGTAATTAATTATAGGATAACTAAATTGAGAAATTAATTAGGGATAAATGTAATAATTCATTGTTAATTACTTTATAAGAGTAATTAAGGGATTATTTAATATGGAGAGTGAAGGCTAATTAATTAGTATAATTAATTAAGAATTAACTGCTTATTGTAATTAAAGGATAATTAGCCAACGGTGATAAATTAAGATGGATAATTAAAGGATGATTAATTAATTGGTTTGTAATTAATTAATGATAAGTAAAGGTAACCTAAGTGATTAAAGATTAGTAATTAATTTAATTAGAGATTAATTAAATTAATTTTGAAAGTGATCAATCTTGTTTATGAATGATTGAATGATGATTAAATGCCTAGAATTGATTGATATATCTGATATAAAATGTTTTATGATATGATATGTTTGAGTGGACAATGATAATGTGATTATCTACCAATGATGAATTGCTGTGTAAAAAAAGTGACATCTTGTATTTAAAGTTGAATTGTATTTTCACTTGAATAATTTGGGTTAAGATGGCATTGAATTCGAAGAGACCGGGGTCGGGTATCAGTAAATACCCGAACCCACTTTGATTTGTAATCCTACAATGATTCTTTATTTGATTGATATGTGAAATCAATCGACTGAAATGGAATAATTTAAATGGCTGATCCATTTAATCTAATTTTTGGTACTTATAAATTGTTGTGTGAAATAAGTGATGTCTATAACGAATTATGAATTTGTAAATTTATACGAATTACCCCGGATTTTATGTAAGTTTTGTGCTGTTGTATTCCATGTTAGAAGGGTTTTCTCACGCTGGTTTCCAGCCAGACCCAGGTGTTGCTTTGATGAAATGCTCGGGTCAGACCGAGTATTACAGATTTTCAGGTAAGGATGCTCTGGAGCTCAGGAGGCGAGCTGGAGATGGCTGAAACGTATGGAGTGTATCCGCTAGGATATATTGTAGTTATCTGGGACATGATTGTATCTGTCCAGTGTTTGTGTATTTTGTAACTCTGATGTATTAAAGAGTAAATCCGATAGTATAGTTTTCCTTTGTATAACTGATACTGTTTATTATTATATTTAGCCGCTGCGAATGTGAGATGTTGGTGTTTCCGTTTCTTCTTTCTCTTCTATCTCTTTCTTATTTTGCCTAACTATTTGGAATTTTCGGGATTGAAAATTTCAGGTCATTACATTTTGGTATCAGAGCTAGAGGTTAAGCGGGAACCTTGGCTCTGGTGGGATTACTCATTAAGGATAAGGTCAATGGTACTCTAGGATGAGTTGAGTATGTGTATATATATATGAGAGCGTACTTGTTATTTTCTTATATAAAGATTTTAAAAGTTTTTATATAAGAATATATTTTGATATATAAAGAAATATATCTTTCTAATAAATATTAAGATAATTGGTTGTTAAATTATTGGAATTAAATTAAGTGGTAATAGAAATACAACCAAACTGAAATTTGAATAAAGATAAGTTTGAAGTAGATTCAAACTAGAATTAAAATCTTGAATTCGAAGAAGAATTTTCAGAATAAGATAATAGGAATTGGTTTCCAGTTGTAATAACCTTGGTTATTTTCCTAAAATGATGAAATGTTTGTTAATGATTTAGCAAAAATAAAATGTTTAAGGAAGTAAACATTTAGGTGAGTATGACTTATGAATTGAAATTGAAAAAGGGTTTAAATGGTGAGGTATTAAATCTAAGTTCAGAAAATTTAGGAATTTGTTCCAAGGGTTTGAAAGAAATAATAAATAGTATAATTTGAATAAAAGTGCTTGATTTAAACAAGAGTTGTTTGAAAATTTATAGGAATTTGTTTTGAATTTAAAACCAAAGGTGGTTTAAAATTTAAAGTAACTTGGTGTGTAAAGGAAATAAATATGTATATTTGAAATAAACTCTAAGGTTGAGTTTTGAATTTTCCTTGGAATGTGATGTGAAAACCTAAAGTGATATAAGTTTTGAACTTATAGTAAGAAAGAATATTATCAGAAATTTGAAAATTTGAAGTGGGAATTCAAATTTGAGTAAGATTGACTGAATGAATGAATTGAATTTAACTTTGGAAAAGTTAAGTAATTTAACAATCAACCTGAATTGGAAATTTCAAGATGAAATTGGGATTTAACTTGGAAAGTTAAATGGTTGATTTAAAATAGGAGTCATGAGTGATCTCAAATTAGGTTTGAGATCTGGAAATTGAAAATGGATACTGTATATTGGTTTTCGGGTAAATTTGGATGTTTATTTATCTGAATATTATAAATAATCTATGAAATTGAGAATTGGTTTTGAAGTTAAAATTTTGTAATAAAATTGGATTCTGAAGATAAATTTGTTTTTGAATTCTTATTTGAACTTTGAAATAAGTTAAGTAGAGATAATTTAAAGTGGAATTTTGAAATTCTGACTCAGAATTAAATTGTTTAAAGATCTAGATTGTTGATTTAAAAATAAAATTTAATTTGATTTAAGGGATTAAATCAACATTTAAAATTTAACTCGAATTTATAATTCGAAATGGTTTAACGTTGAGATTTAAATTAAATTATTTCAAATTGGATTTGATTTGAATTAATTGGAATTGTGATTGAAGATGTATAAGTTTAAAAATTCAAATGAAAAATTTGAATTAGATTGTTTTGAAATGAAATTCAAGATGAATGAGTTCAAATTCAAAAGGGAATTGGGATTAATTTAAACTAGAATTGAAATTATTTGAAATTGAAGCTGGTTCAATTTGAAATTAATTTAAATTGATTTGAATAATTTGGAATTGTGATTAAAGTTGAATAGGTTTAAAATTCAAATAGAATTTGATTTGAATTGGGAAAGAATCGAGGTTAATTCAACTTGAATTGGAATTAAATCAATTTCAATGGAAATTGAAGTTATTTAAGTTGGAATTGAATCAATTTAAATGAGAATGGAAATTTAAATTGAATTGTTGGAAATGGAGATTGGGAATTGAAGAGTTTGGCTCTGGACTATTTTCAAAATAAATTGTTTTAATATAAATCTATTTTTCCAAGCTACTTACTATACAATCTTTCTTTTTAAAGCCAAACTATCTTATACTTATTTTACAATTATTTTTGGAACTATTTAACAATTTTTCAACTGTTTTATAAACTAGTTACTATTTTTCAACTACTTTATAGCTAATTACTATTTTACAACTATTTTGCAATTATTTAAAATTTCTATAACTATTTGACTATTTTATAACTACTTAGCTATTTTACAGCTTATTTACAAACTAATAATTAAGTTTCAACTACTTATTTATTTTTTTAAACTTTTCAAGCTATTTTCTAAATTTAAGTCGGGCAAAGTCCAAGCTATTTTAAAGGTTTAATTTGTTTTAAAATTGTTTGTTTAGAGGTAATTGCATAATAGTATTAAATTTCTAAATCTTTTTAAAGGTGAATTAAATGATGTTATTAAATAAAGAATTGTTTATTTAATGTATTGGAAGATGATTAATTTGTGTAATCAATTTAAGGGATTGACTTATTTTTCGTGATTAATTAATTAAGGTTTGGTAATTAAGATTTGTTATTTAATTGATTTATTATTAACTAAATTAATAGAGGATTAATTAATCAATAGTTTAGAATTACCAATAAATCAGTAGAACATAATTAATTGCTAATAGAAATCAACGGATTGGTGATTAGAGACTAATTAAGTAATTAAGGATTAATTTCTTAGGGTAATTAATTCAAGGATTGATATATTAAGGAAACTTATCGAGAATTAGTTAATTAATGAGGTGTGATTAATTAAGGGGTAACTAATCAATGTAATTAATTATAGGATAATTAAATTGAGAAATTAATTAGGGATAAATGTAATAATTCATTGTTGATTACTTTATTAGAGTAATTAAGGGATTATTTAATGTGGAGGGTGAAGGCTAATTAATTATTATAATTAATTAAGAATTAACTGCTTATTGTAATTAAAGGATAATTAGCCAACGGTGATAAATTAAGATGGATAATTAAAGGATGATTAATTAATTGGTTTGTAATTAATTAATGATAAGTAAAGGTAACCTAAGTGATTAAAGATTAGTAATTAATTTAATTAGAGATTAGTTAAATTAATTTTGAAAGTGATCAATCTTGTTTATGAATGATTGAATGATGATTAAATGCCTAGAATTGATTGATATCTCTGATATAAAATGTTTTATGATATGATATGTTTGAGTGGACAATGATAATGTGATTATCTATCAATGATGAATTGTTGTGTGAAAAAAAGTGACATCTTGTATTTAAAGTTGAATTGTATTTTCACTTGAATAATTTGGGTTAAGATGGTATTGAATTCGAAGAGACCGGGGTCGGGTATCAGTAAATACCCGAACCCACTTCGATTTGTAATCCTACAATGATTCTTTATTTGATTGATATGTGAAATCAATAGACTGAAATGGAATAATTTAAATGACCGAGCCATTTAATCGAAGTTTTGGTACTTAGAAATTGTTATGTGAAATAAGTGATGTCTATAACAAATTGTGAATTTGCAAATTTATACGAATTACCCCAGGTTTTATGTAAGTTTTATGTTGTTGTATTCCATGTTGGATGGGTTTTATCACGCTGGTTTACAGCCTGACCCGGTTGTTACTTTGATGTAATGCTCGGGTCAGACCGAGTATTACAGATTTTCAGGTAAGCACGCTCTAGAGCTCAAGAGGCGAGCTGGAGATGGCAGAAACGTATGGAATTTATCCGCTAGGATATATTGTAGTTATCTGGGACAAGATTGTATCTGTCCAGTGTTTGTGTATTTGTGTAACTCTGATGTATTAAAGAGTAAATTTGATAGTACAGCTTTCCTTTGTATAACTGTTGCTATTTGTTATTATATTTAGCCACTTCGAATGTGAAATGTTTGTGTTTCTATTTCTTTTTTCTCTTCTATCTCTTTCTTCTTTTCAATAACTATCTGGAATTTTCGGTTTGAAAATTTCGGGTCGTTACACTATGGCACCCTTAAGTCCACGTCTAAACGTTATTATTTGTCAAATTCTAATATGATATGCAATTTATGGGCTAAGGAAGGGGTGATGAAATCCCCGATCTTATTTAAGATTCGGTATTGCCTTTAGAAAATAAAAAGAAGTTGAAAAGATGCGAAATAGAAATTAACGTAAGTTAACGATGCAACTACAAATGAGATATGGTTTTTTTGTTTATTAATAAATGCAAACAACCAATAATGCAGGATGATTAAAAACAAAAGATAGGAGCATGATACCAGAGCATATAGAATTATTAGCAATATTTTTCTTAAGCGGTGATTTTTTAGTGCAATTAGCAAGTAAAGCAGAGCAAAGTAGTTTTTAAGCCAATAGGACTTTTCCTTCTTACAACCTGCAACTAGAAAAAGTGCCGAAAGAGATTTTTTTGAGATTTTTTTAAGATAGAAGAAAACGATAAAAAAATTCAAAGAAAAATATCTTTCTTTTTATATTTTTTTCTAAAGAACAAAAAGAATGGAAACGGTTTTTTTTTAATGGAAGTGTAATCCACAAAAAATAATATTAAATCTAAAATAAAGAAAAGTAATAAAACAACTTTTTTTTTAAAAGAGACTCAACTTGAATTAACTAAGCGAGATGAAAATGAAAGCAAATTTTCTTTCTATTTTATAAATTTCTTTTAAAAAAATTAAAGAAGAAAAGAAGTTAAACAAATGAATGCACGCTTTAAAAGGAAAAAAAAAAAAAAGTAGTACCAAAACCAGCTCAGTGCAACCTCAAAGCCAATATTCGAACTCGTCCGTAATTCTTAATAATATCTCAATCCTTCTCTTCAATGCAAATAGTACAATCGCTTTAAAAAAATTGGCTAAAATAAAAAACACGAAGTAAAAGAAAATGCATGGTGGCTACAAATTGGCGAGAGTACTATAGGAATTTGAACTTGACGATGCGATTTTGGAGGTGGATTTTGGGTGAAGCGATTAATTTGGCAGAGGATTGTAGTCAGAGAGGAAGTGGGTAGCGATGGTGTGAATATAGAATTACGGGTTGAATTGAAGGAGTAGGGCGGTGATTTTGCGGCTGGTGATTTGGGTTGCGTTTAAATCAGTGAAGAGGAATTTCAGGGAGGTCACGTTTGCAGCATTTTGAAGGCAAGTGCGGTAGTTCAGGGTGGAGCTGTGGTTGTTGCAGTATAGCGGTGGAGGCGATAGATGTAGGTTCTGGTGATGATTGGGAACGGGGAGAAATTTATGATAGGCAGTGGGTTGGTTATGGTTTTGTAGTTGATGGGTTTGTTTGCAGGTGGTTGATGTTGGTAAGTTATTGGGTTTCGGTTTGCAGAGGAAATAGAATTGCGATTTGCCATTACGTTGTGCTAGATTGTTCAGAAGGTAGGAGTTGGGATTCAGTACTGGGATCGGAGAGGTAATGAATGGTGTTGTGGTGTTTGTTGGCTATGAGAAGCTGTTGTAGGATGATGGGTTAGTGGTCTTGTCAGAGGTGAGGGTTATTAGCAGGTTGTGGTGATGGAGTACAAGTTCAGGCAGAGGATGGTTCGGATTTGAAGGTGGAAGAAGTCGCGCAATTGTTGCTGAAGCGATTTTTGGTTTTTGAGGTGAGGTATGTTGATGATGATGGCAGTGGTATTATGATGAAGGCAATGGTGTAGATAAGAAGTTTTGGGGTTGTATATGATGGAGGTGATGGGAGGGGGAAAGTAGTTTGATTTTGTTAGAGATAGTGAAGTTTGTGGTTGGATTTGTGTGAAGGAAGTGTGGTGGTGGAGCGGTGAGGGCAAGCAATGATTTGCAGAATACTGTAGGATGATGTAGAAGTGTGTATTTGGGTTTTTGAGGAGCCTGCGGTAATGGAGTAGGACATTATGGTGCGTGGTTTGGGTTGATGAAGGTGATGTTTGGGTGAGATGGAGATGAAATGTTGGAAAGTTTGAAGGTTGGTGATGGGATTTGGGTTGCAGTAGAAGGTGAATGTGTCAAGGGTGATGAAGCTTGGTGTTTGGTGATGGTTGTTTGCAAGCAGAAGGTGGTTGAATGGTTGGGGAGTATTTGAGTGATTGGTGTTGTGTGGGAGGAGGAAAAGGCAGTGGGTTTGAAGTTTGGATAGGGGAATGAAAGTTGGTGATGGAATGGTTTGAGGTGGATGGAGTTGGCCAGGGGAAGGTGCTAAGGCAGCGAGAAAGTGGTAGGAAGTGGTTGCACTGTTGTAGAGGAGGTGATGTAGTTGCAAATAAAATGCAAATAGAGAAATGTAAAATAGCAGAGAACAATTATAAACAGAGAAATGCAAAAGTGCAATTTTAATAGAGAAAAGTAATCGGAGAAGAGAAATGTGAACATAATTGTAATGTAGATTTTTGTAACAAAGAGTGTAAAGATGGCAGTGTAACAAATGAAACGTGTGAGAGAGCGCAGAACATTGTGACGACCCACATTTCGAAAGGTTTGAATGGACAATAATCCACACATGTCCAACCTAAACAATCCGAAACATAGATGATCAATGAGGTTAGTTAAGAAAAAATAAGAAAAATAAGAAAAAAACAAATACAGAATCTCGCAGTAGAATGACAAAATATAATAATCAAATAAATAGTTCATAAAGCTGTTTATATTATACATATGATTATAATTTATACAACATTTATTAGAGCTATATATGCAATAGGGATAAATAAATAATGCAGCAGACAACATAATATAAGAATAATAATAGTAATAATATACCAAATTTTGGTTTTCGTCCTTCAAAAAATGACCTTCAATGCGCAGATAAACTCAGGGCTGAGTCGAGCGTAATGAAAAGACAAAACACTCGAGCTTGGACTAAAATATCCTTATGCGAGTCAAATCGATATCACATAATATGGATGTAATAGCCTTATAGGTTTTTACAGGATTTCACATCTTCTATCTAGTGTATAACGTGTGTGCAATAACTCAAGAGATTTTACGGGATTTTTTGATCTCTTAAGGATCCGTTAAATGATTTATGTGTAGTCGAATACGCTATATATATAACGTCTAATCAGTAAAATAAATATTTTCCTTAGCGTTAAGCCTTTACATTAATCCTCTTATCGTGTTTTTGAGCATTGTTGTACAGTTTGAATGTCGGGGGATATGGAAGCGCCGTGATATGACAATACTAAACCATGATCATAAGGGTCTTGTATAGGGATAGAAGTATGACAAGACATGCAAGACAATGCGCAAGGTGGGATACTACCAGTTCCGTCGCAGGGCTGGTGGTAACACATCGTAACCACGACCGTCCAACGTGTACATCCATTCTATATCGAGTCAAAGGGTGGTTATCCCAAAATTAAGGTGCACCAATCAAAACAAAACAACAAGAGTAATACTATGGACCAAGTCAAAGTAAATCGAAGAACGAATGTCTGCTAGGGGTAGCTAGCTACCTTGGCCCTGTCAAGCCATCATATTTTAGTCATTTCAAATTGGCACAAGTAGTAGGGCCTATCCATCATCGTGCTCTTTCTTCAAATCAAGAAACAACGCTAAATCCAACCATTTCGTTATGTAGTCTCCTCCACATACACCGTTGTTAAAGTGGTTTCAATATTAACGAATAGTATGCTAATAAGAGGTCTGGGTCACTTTAACAACCGAACGACGTTTTACATACCGGTTGGTACTTTTTCGTTTTGAGAACAATTAATCCTTGATGTCAAAATATCATATTCGCTTCAAAATCAATTTCATATCAAAATTACCATATTCGCTTCAAAAATCATATTTTTACTTCAAAATGTCAATCCAGTTCGATATATCGATTTTATTTCAAAATTTTATTCGAATTACAATTTAGGTTATAACTTCATTTTAACCCAGTTCACATTTAAATCCAACATTTAAATATAACATTCCTCCGTTTGACTAGTTTGAATTTTTAGAAAATAGTTTGAATTTTTTAAATAGTTAAAATAGTTTAATGTGAAATAGTTTGAGTATTGAAATGGTTTATATAATAAAATAGCTTAGAATGTAAAAATAATTTGAATATTTAAAACGACAGATTCTAAATAGTTTATATTAAAATAATTTATTTGAAAATAGTTTCAAAGTCAAACTAATTCAATTCCAAATTTAATTCAAATCACTTTCCATTTCTATTCCAATTTAATCGATTCAATTCCAATTTTATGTCGAACTTTACTTCGATTCCAATTTCAATTCAAATAAATTCGATTTCAATTTCGAGTTAATTCAGTTTGGCTTTCAATTCCTGTTGATTTCCATTTCAATTCCAACCTAAATAAATTTCAATCAATTCTCAATTTCTTACCATTTCAATCTATATTAAGTTCGAGTTCGATTTATAAGAATCGATTTAAATCATTTAAACCAAATTTAACTTCGATGTTCAATTAAATCTTCAAATTCTCTAAAATAATTCAATTTTGAGCCAAAGTTCGAAATATCAATTTAAATCTCTTTTCAAATACAAATTTCAAGATTCGAATAAAATTCAACCTTCAAACAATTTTTGATTTCCATAATTCAATTATAACTTCAAATACTAAATTGAACTCTTTAAACGATTTCTCTTCCAAATTTTACATTCAATATTAAAAACTCGAGTTCAAAAATAATTCATTTCCTGTATTTCAAAAATATTTTTCTTTAAATCAAAATCATTTAAATAGTTTCAAACCAAAAAATTTAAAATCATTTAAAAAATTTAAAAGAGAAAGGTTTATAAAGGGGTTTTTATAATAAAATAAATATTATTATTTAATTCTCAAATTAAAACGTAATGTGTTTTCGAGATCGCACGAACACACAACACGTCTGATCATCACGAAGCTCTCAGGGTGTAACACTTCATTATTCCAGATCCAATGATAATAGTTTCGTAAAAATCCAAGACAGTACAGCCGAATGATAATTTCACACGATAATTAAATAGAATTATTACTAAAACAAATTTAGTCACTTTAATTATATATTTACGATTTACCATCATCGCTTATTTATTTGAAAAGAATTTAAATAAGCTTTCGAAATCATTTATGTTCGCATTAAATCCAAGATTCAGTTATTTAAATAATTCCGATATTTAAAAATAAAATGTTTGAAAATCCGGATCGTTACATTTTTTTTGTAAGTTAATATTTAATCACTTATATTTTACATGGCAACAAACTGAAAATAACACTAATATAGTTTTGAACAAAAAAATAGTTTAACTTTTACAATTGTATATATTATAGGTATTTATTTTCCTTTAGCAAGTTCATTGTTGTTTCATATCTTCTCTTTTGATTTTAAAATGAACCAAGCATAAACTAGTGAAAGTTAGAAAATGTTGTTGCCATTTGTTCCAGTAGAAGTTCCAACACATCAGAAAGTCCTATGTCCAGATAAACCCACTTTGTTTGAAATATAATTATAAAATACCAAGGAGGTCGGTAGACCCCACTAAGTATGAACTGAGTCCGTTGATTGTGTGTGAGTATGTGCGTGTGCGTCTATATGTTAGAATGAAGATCGCCTTGAAGACATGGCCAAAATCTTTCCAGATTTATTTAGTTTGATTTCAATACAACTTAAGCACAATGACATTTATTTTCACATGTATTCATATTTGATTGATTGCTTAAACCGATTAATAGATCTTCTTAAATTAATTGATTATTCTTTCTGATTGCTTTCCATTTTTAATTGATTTCATTAATCAATTAATATCTTCTTCCTTTTAATATTTTTTTTAACATTTGGAATGTATTTGAATCGTCCAAATTTAACAGATTATGACTTAGTTTGAATTTTTTTAACTAAATTTTTATTGCAATTTCAACTTATCCATTTAAAACGTATACTTTTCCTAAAACATAGAACTATTGAAAATTAAAATTGGAAACTACATTTAAAATGATTAAAACAAGTTCCTGGCAACCGGCACAAGTTGATTTTGTTGCCTATTAAATCGCGCTCACCTTGACCCTAATTGCCGTTGTAATTGCTTTAAATTACCAGAAATAAAAAATCATTGTGTTATCCTCTCGTATAAACACACTTGAAATGAAAACAACAAAAGCTCTCCCTTCTCTCTTCCCTTATCCCTTCATGTAGGGCTCTTAGTGGATACCCAAAAAATTCAAAATCCGTCTGCATCCGTATTCGAAAAGTAGATAATATCCGATATTTGAAAAAACGGATACGGATACGGATAAGGATACGAAGACATCCGCATCCGAAAATTATTTGTTCGGTCTTTGTTAAGCTTATATTATAAATTATGTGTATTGTAGTGTATATGAAAGATATTCATTTATTGTTTTATTAAGTTAGTAGTTTATATTATATGTACTTAATGCTTATTAACTGCTCAAAACTATTTATTAACGCCATATTTGTTTATATTTAACACTTTTATAATCAACTGGATTGAAAAAAATGTATGTAAAACTTGAAATTTATATTTATGTTTCTTGATTTATCGGTCTTTAGCGGATAGAATGATTATCCAATATCCGTTCATATCCACGGATGCTGATGTCCGAAAATCATTTCGGATGCAAATGCAGATATGACACTAGCTGCATCCGAAAGTATCCGTTGATAGGCTTACCTTCATTGTTCTCTCCTAGACCTATTCCCATATCTTCACCTTCGGATTAATCAAATTTTATTGTTTTAGAAGGCAATGCCTTCTTCTTCAGCCTCACTCTTTAAAACCCTAATCCCGAACGACCTTTTCCTCACCTTATCTCTCCGAACCACAACCCTCCCCCACTCCTTTCTCTCTCATTCGAACCCAATATTTCCATTTCCCTCTATACAAAGAAGAAGCTAACTTTTTTAGCAAACCATAGTGCCTTTTGTTGCGCAGAATTCTGACCAGGCTCAGTAGGAAGAGGAGAGTCAAGAAGTCAGTGAGGGTCACAACCCGAAATCCAGCGTTCAAAAATCAACATCAATAGCTCACTTATATTCGACTGCCGAAGATTCAAACGTTGAATTCCAGTTCAGATGGAGCTTATAACAATATTAGATGAATATAAACAGCGGAAACAAAAGACGATTTCATTTATCATAACACAGATACAACATCATTACAATATTTAATTACAACAAACTAAGACCAACATCAGAGTGTTATACTTGATAAAACAACAAAATATAACGCCATAGTGGAGAAACAACATCAAGGCTATAATGACTTCCATAGTGATTTCCAAAAGAAAGAGCGAGGATCCAACATGAGCACCTTCTAACCAAAACTTCAAAAGCTTCCAAAATCTTTTCCAAACCAAAGACTCCAAAATTCGACAGCTTCCAAAATCAAAGGCTCCAAAAGACTTCAAAGATTTCTAGCTCCAAATCTACTATCCAAGCTAGCTCCAAAACAAAGATAACTTGCTTCTAGGCTGCCCGTGTGGAAATTATGGGGACCCAGAGTTTAGGAAGGGAACAATAAACTCCAGGTCAGCCATGAGACTGGTATGAGTAAACAAAAAGAGTTGTTTGTACAAAAAAATTTATAAAACAAATCCGATATGCTTTTGGAAAATGAAACTACCATAAGACCTCCCGCCACGCACATAATGCAATCGCACAATTGGAGGAGATTTCTTCTTATGATAGTCAAACATGCTTGATACGAGAAAACTCTTTTTGATATTATTATTAGTGCATACTGTAGAAAAAGCATTTCGAAAAGTATAATATCAATCTTAGCCAGCATACCACATTTCATCGTATACCTACTATAGCAACCATGTTTTATAGCAGGTTAACGCCACGCTGCATGGCAGGTTATACAACTAAAACCATACATGGCTCGTATTGTTTCTTTAGATTTTCAACAAATGGTCAGGCTAAGGAACTTCCTATGCCACATGGGTACGCCTCTGGAGGGATGCCCCGAGAACTTAACTAGCTCTCTGCTAACACAAAGCCGGGTTACCTTTGTAACTAGGTAACTACTGATACAAGTATGCCATCCCCGGTCGGTACCGACCTTTATCTGAAAATCCTCAACCACAAAGTAATAAATTTGCAGCAACCACATAGGTTAAACATCTAGGATCTACCATGATACCACCTCTTTCCAGAAGGAAATGGACATACCCTCAAGGGGCGCTACCCTCAAATAACCTTGCCGCATCCTTCCTGTTCCGACCATTTTCGGGTTGTGAGGTCCCACGAGGCCTCGTCCATAAAGCTACGCTTTTCACAAAAACCATGCTTCGGTCAGTAAATGATCAGCAGCACTTCGTGTGCCACATTACCAAATTGGGAATGTATCACTAGTAACAATCAACTACATAACCTATGAGCTCGTGCATCTCAGAGAAGGGTGTTAAGCTAAGACAATAAATTCTCCGCCACCAAAAAGAAATGCATTTTCTAGGAACCAGTTTTACATCTCAAAGTGTAATGTCAGAAAAACATCCATACAAGTCCGTTCCAAGTTTGAACGGAGCCAAAGGCACTTCTAATGAAGACCTTGCAAATCTGGGTATTCACAATCCTGATCGGACTCCCCATCACATAGGAGATCTCCATACCGGAGCCATGATGCTAAGACATTTGACAGGTAATCATTTCGTTTTCGAAAATACCTGGTCTTCACCATCGGTCTTCAAATGCTATCCCCATCGTCGTATCACTATTCGGAATGGGCTATATGACACAAAGTCCCCATCCGGCTAAACCGAATAGTGAGCGCTTAATTTAAAAACATGTGAATATATCAATCACAGTGATTCACCGTTAAGATTCGATGTGGGTTTCGGATAACCAACCCGAATCCGACTCCCTATCGCATAATAATTTTAAATGCCGCTTTACGGGCCAAAGGGTTTTCACATTCACACGAAAACAACTCACAGATATCCCAGTTCAATACACAGCAATTCATATCACAAAGTATCACAATCACATAATAGGGGTATCAATCAGCTCAAGGCATTCAATCATAATTAATCATCTACAAGCAAGATGAATTAACTGTGTGATTATAATTAATTAATCACATAATTACTTTTATTAAATATCTTTAATCAATGATTAATTATCCTCAATTATTAATTAATTAAATCTTAATCACCTTTATTAATTAATTAATTACACCTTAATTAATTACCTTAATTAATTAGTCCTTAATTATAAATTAATTAACCTTTTACTAATAATTAATTAACCTTTAATAAATCTTTCTTTAATTATTAACTAATTATAAAGCATTAATTATTTAATTATCATTAACAAAATAAATTAACTTACCTTTTAAGTTAACAATTTAAAACACATTTGATTAATTCCTTAATCACTTTGTTAAATTTTTATTTAAAATAAACTCTTTAAAAATATAAATTTAAATTTTTTTAAATTTAATTAATTTAAAATATTTCACTTTCAAAACTTTTATTACGCATTCCAATTTAACACACAATCTCTATTTTAAAAAGAATAGATTTAGAAATTTAATTGACTTAAATTGTTATAGTTTTAAAAACTGGAAATGCTAATACTCGAGTCAACCCCGAGATTTCCTCAAGGAAATCGCCTGTTTACTTCGAGTTCCCCCCGAAACAAACCCCAATTTTCATTTTTAACTTAAATTTTGGTTAAGTCTTTTTATAACAGGGATTAACTTGGGAATACCCGGTTCCAAACATAAGCCAACGCACGATCTTCTCGAAGTTTACTTCGAGACATCCACCCCTCCTTCCTCTACTAGGCTACCTGATACAATCCAGGCCTCGTGCACATGCATAAACGGAATGGCCACCTCCGACCCAAACTTCGGCCATAATCAAGTTGGCGACAACCGACCTAACCTCCAGACCACCCAGAAACCATAAATTACGATGAACTTGCAAAGGAGCAATCTGACTCATCTTGGAACGAACACGATTGCCAGACAAATGCCTCGTACTTCCACCCTCGACCATCAGAGGTCACGCGATGCCTGCCAGAACAACGACGAACCCCTACGCTTCGAATCCCACCGGTGCGAACGGCTTCGGTCCATTGACGATGATGCGGTGACACCTATTTCAACCATAACCAAATATGGGTTTCAAACCCTAAATCAGTCTCGTCTCTACTCCACGATGATCAGAAACTTTTCTGATCATTTTTCCTCAGCTCGAACATCACCCAGCTACCTCCAGTAGCAATCCCCTTCCTCCATCTTACTCTGATCGCCGAGAAGCAATAGAAAACCTCAAAACGATCCCCTTCCTGATTCCACTTTCAAAAATCATTGTTTTCAAAAACATTTAACATGATAAAATTAAAACCCGAGATCATGATGATCAAATTTTCCATATGTATTTGGGTTTTCCTGTATTTTCTGATTTTCAGAAAATTCTTATATTAATTGTGCTTGGGTTTCATTTTAGAGCTTAAACATGTTTAAACAAACAATTTTTGTTTGGATCCTAAGGTTGAACAAATATCAAGGGAGAAGGATTCTAATTTTCAAACAGGTTTTGCAAACCTGTTTCCAGACAGAGGCAAAATATTTGCTAACAGACATGCACAGTCATCCTTGCATAATCTACATATATCTGCTTACATGTAAACACTTTACAATTTTATCTCAAGCATCATCCCAAACAACAAGTGCCATTGCAAATTTTTAAAATGGTGTTTACTCACCTGTCAATCTGAAACAGAGAGGTTGTAAAAAATCCTGGAAGCTGTTTGAATTTTGGAAATCTGAGCTCTTTAATCATGAAAGCTTTGATTTTTTTGTTGAATTGAATGGGTTGATTGCTGAGTTGAATTTTCTTAATTACTTCAGGGCTTTGTTGTGTTGAGCTGCTTGATGTTTTACCTTGGTTCAGTAATTTGAATTTGATTTAGGTTTTAGATTTTTGTGTTTATTGGAATTTGTTTTGAATCTCTTGTTTTTTTCTGGTTTTAGAAATTCATAGGTTTTGATTTCTTGCTTTTTTTTTCGAAAGTGAAGATAAAAGAAAAAAAATGAAAGTGTAGGAGTAGAAATTTTTACAGCCTTATTTTCTTAATTTTAGAAATAAAAGAAAAAATAAAAAAATTGACACTTGTCTTTACATGTATCAAAATTTTAACACTTGTTTAATTGATATTTTAAATACTAACACTTGTAAATTTCCTTGCACGAGAAAATGTTTTTACATTTTTTTCAAATTGTACTTCTTATTTTATAAATACGTTTATGTATATTATTCTAAATTACATTTTCTATTTATATAATCACATTTTCTTTATTATATTCATACAATTTTTAAAAGAAAATGTTTTAAACCATTTTTATACATTAATGAAAATCATACATATATATTTATATTTTGAATCCAAATACTTTCAAGATATTTTATATTTGAATTTCAAATTCAAATTCAAATTAAAATCTATTCATATATATATATATATATGAATCAACTCCTATTTTATTTGTTTTGAAAAATTCAAATTAAATTCAAATGAACTCCAAAATAAATTCCAAAATTCATATCAATCACTAATTCATATTTGATTTAAAAATGAGATCGTTACAGATTCCCCCCTTAAGAAAATTTCGTCCCCAAAATTTGAAAGAGAGAAAGAAACATGCAAAGAATACATGAATATAAAAAAATAGAGAAATGGCTTACCAATCAAGCCGAAATATCCACTCTGCAATTGGGATAAGACTTCTGCATGGTATCCTTTGTTTCCCAAATACAGTCATTTGGATCACCACTCCATTGCACCTTAACCAGTTTCACAACTTTATTCCTTAGTTGCTTTTCATCTCGATCAATGACCTTTAACGGTTTTCTTTTGACTGCTAAGTTGGGAGTGATTTCAAGATCCTGCTGACCTGCCTCTTCAATAATATAGTCTAGATCATGCACATGTTTTCGAAGGTGGGAAACATGAACACATCATGCTTGCCAGATAACCAATTGGGTAACTGCATTCGATATGCCAAAGGACCGATCCTCTCCAGTATAGGAAAGGGACCAATATATGGTGGTTCCAGCTTACCGGTCTTTCTAAACCTCAACACACCGAATTGGAGACACTTTTAAGAATACAGAATCTCCAACCTGAAATTCTAAAAATCTTCTCCTGTGAACGTAATAACTCTTCTGATGATTTTGAGCAGTTGTCAATTTCTTTCGAATAAAATCAATTTGCTCAGTACCTTCTTTAATCATATCTGTTTCAAGGACGAGTCTATCACCTGACTCAATCTAACATGCAGGTGATTGATAAGGACGACCATATAAAGCTTCGAAAGGAGCCATCTCGATACTGGCCTGATAGCTATTTTTATATGAGAATTCAACTAGATGCTAATGGTCCTCCCAAAAACCACCAAAGTCAAGTATACAAGCACGCAAAATGTCTTCTAAGATTTGATTTATTCTTTCCGTTTGCCCATCAGACTGCGGGTGATAAGCAAAGCTAAAATTTAGTTTGGTTCCTAATGCGGCTTAAAATGCTTCCCAAAATCTACTAGTGAAGATCAGGTCACGATCATTCACTATACTGCTGGGTATATCGTGGAGACGAACAATTTCCTTCACATATAATTTAGCCAAGCTTGCTGCTGTCCGGGAAGATTTTACTGGGATAAAGTGGGCTGTCTTAGTCAAACGGTCCACAATAACCCGAATTGTTTCATTCCCCTTTCGAGTTCGTGGCAAACCGTCGATGAAATCCATCGACACTTGATCCCATTTCCACTTAGGCACCTCCAATGGTTGGAGTAAACCCGCCATTTTCATTTGATCACTTTTGATTTGCTGACAAGTTGCACATCGGTTGACATAGATAGATATATCTCTTTTCATTGTTTTCCACCAAAAAGTCCTATTGATATCTCGTTACATCTTATTAACTCCTGGATGGATACTTAGCTTGTGCTTATGGCATTCGTCCAATACTTCACGTTTAAGATCAAGGATATCAGGAACACACATCATGCCTTTCATTCTTATAATTCCGTTACTATCAGTTCCAAAGCCGGAATCCTCACCTCGACATATTCTTTTATAAATTCCATGAAGAAACTCGTCTTCTTTCTGCTTGCTAATGATCTTTTCAAGAAAAGTAGGAGTGACAACAAGATAACAAGAACAGCGTGCGTTCTACTCAAAGCCTCGACTCCAACGTTAGCTTTTCCGGGTGTGTACTAAATATCCAGGTCGTAAGACGCTATAAATTCCAACCAACGTTGTTGCCACAAATTTAGATCTTTCTGGGTGAAGAGATACTTCAGAGATTTGTGGTCGACGAATAGTTCAAAATTTTCGCCCAAAAGATAATGTCGCCATATTTTCAAAACGAAAATAACAGCCAAGAGTTCCAGATCGTGGGTTGGGTAATTTATCTCATGTAGACGCAATTGTTCTAATCGCATAGGCAATTACTTTCCTATTCTGCATTAGCACAACACCCACACCATTACCACAAGCATCTGTAGAAACATGTAGACTTTGATTCCCGTTAATAATAGCGGGAACGGGAGTGGTATTTAATCTCCTCTTCAACTCTTGTAATGCTTCATCACATTTCAGGGTCCAATCAAACTTAGCATTCTTCATGGTTAGCTTAGTTAACGGACTGGCAATATTAGAAAAATCCTGGACAAATTTTTTGTAGTACCCCGCTAAACCCGGAAAACTTCGAACTTCTTTTGGAGTAGTGGGTTGTTTCCAGTCTAGAATAGCAGAAACCTTGCTTGGGTCAACAAAGATTCCCTCTTCGTTAACAAAATGACCGATAAATCTAACTTCCTTGACCCAAAAGTGACACATAGAAATTTTGCAAATAGAATGTTCCTCCTCAATATCTCCAAAACAATTCTCAAGTGCTCAGTGTGTTCCTATTCGGTTTTGGAGTAGATTAAAATATCATCGATAAACAGCAGAACGGATTTATTCAATACCTCTCGGAATACACGGACCATTAAGTCTGTGAAGTATGCGAGAGCATTGGTTAGTCCGAAAGGCATGACTAACCATTCGTAGAATGTGTCTGGACCCCTGAAAGCAGTTAAGTGAACACAGTTTTTAGCAATTCGTAGCTGATGAATTCCTTGGGCTAGGTCTATCTTAGAAAAGAATCAAGCATCGTGCAACTGATCGAATAGATTGTCGATTCTGCGCAACGAAAGTTTGTTTTTAAGAGTCAATTTATTGAGATCGCGGTAGTCCATGCACAATCTCAAGGATCCATCTGACATAGCTACGAACACCACAGTTGAACCCCAATCGGAAACACTAGGACGTATTAAGCCTTTCTCTAGCAAATTTCGGGTTTGCTTGACTAATTCTAATCTTTTCCTGGTGCCATCCTGCGACTTGCATGAACAACAGGACAAGCATTGGGAATTAAATCAATTCTGAATTCAATTTCTCTGTGTGGAGGTAAAGGTTCAACTTCTTCGAATACGTCTGGAAATTCCCGGACAATAGGTATAGATTCCAGAGTATGTTCGGGATATCTCAAAGTATACATCAGCTTATCTCTTTTAGGACTCGAATCCTTTTAAGAGATTTCGATAAAATTCCCAAATTTAGTTCTAACCGAAATTGTTCGATTGTTACAATCTAATTTAGCTTCGTATCTGGTTAACCAATTCATTCCGAGTAAGTTTTCAAATTCATTGACGTCGAGAACATAAAGGTCAGTAGGAAATTGATGACAAGAATATTATATGGGCACTTTTCTACAATATAGACAAAGATTTGCAGGGCCACCAACCGGATTATTCATGCAAATGGGTTCATCAACAAATTCAGGTTTAAGTTTTAATTCATCCACGATTTGTTGGGAGATAAAGCTATGTGTGGCTCCCGTATGGAACAAAACCCTAACAAGTCTATCATAAATGAAAAGGTTACCCTCTAAAACTCCTTTTCTTTTATTCGCTTATGAAGTTGAGGGGTCATCTTTTGTCGCGTACATTTTCACCACTTGTTCTTGCTTCTTTGTTGGGCAATTTTTCTTTACTTCTTTCCTAGGCTTCTTGCATCTACTTGAGAAATTTCCCTTCCCTAAACAATTAAAACAAGTAACGTCCTTTTCCTTATCCTTCTAATTATTCTTCTTTTCCTTTCCTAGCCATGGTTTCTTCTCTGTGAACTTCCTTTTCTTCCAATTCATATTGCTTGCACTTCCTTTCTCTTCCAAAACTTCCTGCTTATATAGGGTATCATATTTATAACCCATATCGATCAAATCAGAAAAATATTCCTTTACGTAGGCTATCATCCTCTCATAGAATTTCTTATTCATTCCATGAATGAATCTTTCATTCTTCTTCAAAGGTGTATTCACCAACTCCGGACCAAACTGAGACAACTCGTTAAATTTTTTCAAGTACTCCTCAAATGATAAGCTCCCTTGCTTCAAATCTATGAACTCTTGGTACATTCTGGAGATACCGTTAGAATGCATATATCGCTACTCAAACACTTCTTTGAATCGATCCCAAGAGAACTCATCCTCCGGCTCATCCACTATAATAGTCTCTCTCCATACTAAAGCTTCTTCTTGGAGTTGCCAAGAAGCTATCAATCTCTTCTGATCGTCTTCCAACTTCCATCTTCTAAAAATTCTTTCACACGATCGAATCCAGGCTTGTGCTTCGATAATAGAATCCTTGCCAGTGAACGGCTTTCCACGAAGTCTGAAAAACTTCGATATAGATCAGCAAGATTCGACTGTGGTCAAACAAGAATAGCTACTATTGCTGGGACTTGACCAGTTGTAGTGGTATTCCTCCAGCCCCGACCTCGTCCTCTTCTCCCGCTTATTCTTACTATCTGTAAATAGTAAGAAAACTTGATTTAGGCATACGTACAAGAAATCTTAGGGATATCAATAGTTTAAAGAAATAGACCAAGAAATTTTAGGGTTTCGGTCTCTCGAGTTATACTCATTTTAGGGTATTTCTAACCCTATCTCTAATGAGCCACCTAATGGCTTATACTCCTTAGCTAAAGTTCTTACTTAACCTTTAGCTTTCGAAATCCAGCGTTCAAAAATCGACATCAATACCTCACTTGTATTCGACTGTCGAAGATTCAAACGTTGAACTCCAGTTCGGATGGAGCTTATAACAACATTAGACGAATATAAACAGTGAAAATAAAAAATGATTTCATTTATCACAACACAGATACAACATCATTACAATATTTAATTACAACAACCTAACACCAATATCAGAGTGTTATACTTGATACAACAACAAAATATAATGCCATAGCGGAGAAACAACATCAAGGCTATAATGAATTCCATAGTGACTTCCAAAAGAAAGAGCGAGGATCCAACATGAGCACCTTTTAACCAAAATTTCAAAAGCATCCGAAATCATTTCCAAACCAAAGAATCCAAAATTCAACAGCTTCCAAAATAAAAGGCTCCAAAAGATTTCAAAGATTTCTAGCTCCAAATCTACTATCCAAGCTAGCTCCAAAACACAAAAAACCTGCTTCTAGGCTGCCCCTGTGGAAATTATGGGCACCCAGAGTTTAGAAAGAGAACAATAAACTCCGGGTCAGTCATGAGACTGGTATGAGTAAACAAAAACAGTTGTTTGTACAAAAACAATTTCTAAAAGAAATCTGATAAGCTTTTGGAAAATGAAACTACTGTAAGATCTCACGCCGCACACACAAAGCAATTGCACAATTGACGGAGATTTCTTCTTATGATAGTCAAACATGCTTGATACAAGAAAACTCTTTTTGATATTATTATTATTAGTGCATAGTGTAGAAAAAGCATTTCGAAAGTATAATATCAATCTTAGACAGCATACCACATTTCGTATTATGCCTACTATAGCTACCATGTTTTATGGTAGGTTACCGCCATGCTGCATGGCGGGTTATTCAACTAAACCCGTACAGGGCTCGTATTATTTCTTTGGATTTCCAACAAATGGTTAGACTAAGGAACTTTCCATGCCACATGGGTACGCCACTGAAGGGACGCCCCGAGAACTTAACCAGCTCTCTGCCAACATAAAGCTGAGTTACCTCTGTAAGTAGGTAACTACTGACATGAGTATGCCGTCCCCATGTCGTTTCTGACCTTTATCTAAGGATCCTCAACCACAAAGCAACCACCATAAGTAATAAATTTGCAGCAACTAGATAGGTTAAATATCCGGGCTCCATACCATGATCCCACCTCTTTCTAGAAGGAAATTGGACATACCCTCAGGGGACGCAACCCCCAAATAACCTTGCCACATCCTTTCTGTTTCGACCATTTTCGGGTTATGAGGTCCCACGTGGTCTCGTCCACAAAGCTATGCTTTTCACAAAAGCCATGCTTTGATCAACAAATGATCAGCATCACTTCGTATGACACATTACCAAATTGGGAATGTATCACTAGTAACCATCAACTATATAATCTCTGAGCTCGCATGTCTTAGAGAAGGGTGCTAAGCTAAGAGAATAAATACTTCGCCACCAAACAGAAATGTATTTGTTTGAAACCAGTTTTACATCTCAAAGTGTAATGTTAGACACACAACCATACAAGTCCGTTCCGAGTTCGAACGGAAGTGAATGCACTTCCAAAGAAGCCCTTGCAAATCTGGGTATTCATAATCCTGATCGAACTTCTCATCACATAGGATCTCTATACCGGAGCCATGATGCAGAGACATTCGACAGGTAATCCTTTCTTTTTCTAAAATACCCGGTCTTCACCACCGACCTTAAAATGCTATCTACATCTTTGTATCACTATTCGGAATGAGCTATATGACAAAAGTCCTCTCCCGGATAAACCGAATAGTGTGCGCTTAATTAAAACATGTGAATATATCAATCACATAGATTCATCGTTAAGATTTGACGTGGGTTTCGGATAACCAACCGGAATCCGACTCCTTGTCGCATCGGAATTTTAAATACCGTTTTACGGGCCAAAGGGTTTTCACATTCACACAAAAAAAAATCACAAATATCCCAGTTCAATACACAGCAATTCATGTCACAAAGTATCACAATCACATAATAGGGATATCAATCAGCTCAAGGCATTCGATCATAATTAATCATCTACAAGTAAGATGAATTAACTGTGTGATTATAATTAATTAATCACATAATTACTGTTATTAATTATATTTAATCAATGATTAATTATCCTTAATTATTAATTAATTAAATCTTAATCACCTTCATTAATTAATTATCCCTTTATTAATTACCCTAATTAATTAATCCTTAATTATAAATTAATTAACCTTTTATTAATAATTAATTAACCTTTAATAAATCATTCTTTAATTATTAACTAATTATAAATCATTAATTATTTAATTATCATTAACAAAATAACTTAACTTAACTTTTATGTTAACAATTTAAAATACATTTGATTAACACCTTAATCACTTTGTTAAGTTTTTATTTAAAATAAACTCTTTAAAAATATAAGTTTAAAACATATTAATTTAATTAATTTAAAATATTTCACTTTCAAACCTTTTATTACACATTCCAATTTGACAAACAATCTTTACTTTAAAAAGAATAGATCTAGAAATTTAATTGACTTAAATTGTTAAAGTTTTAAAAATTGGAAATGCTAATACTCGAGACAACCCCGAGATTTCCCCGAGGAAATCGCCTGTTTACTTCGAGTTCCCCCCAAAACAAACCCCAATTTTCATTTTTAACTTAAATTTTGGTTAAGTCTTTTTAAACCCGGGATTAACATGCAAATACCCGGTTCCAGACACGAGCCGACGCACGAAGTACTCGAAGTTTACTTCGACACATCCACCCCTCCTTCCTCTACCAGGATACCTGATACATACCAGGTCTCGTGTACATGCATAAACGGAACAACCACCTCCGACCTGAACTCCGGCCATCATCGAGTCGGTGACAACCCGACCTAAGCTCCAGACCACCCAAAAACCATAAACTACGACGAACTTGCAAAAGAGCAATCAGACTCATCTTGAAACGAACACGATCACCAGACAAACGCCTCGTATTTCCACCCCCAACCATCAGAGGTCATGCGATGTTGGCCAAAACAACGATGAAACCCTACACTTCGAATCCCACCGATGCGAACGGCTCCGGTCCATCGATGATGATGCAACGACACCTATTACAACCATGACCAAATATGGGTTTCAAACCCTAAATCGGTCTCGTCTCTACTCCATGATGATCAGAAATTTTTCTGATCATTTTTCCTCATCTCGAACATCACCCAACTACCTCCAATAGCGATCCTCTTCCTCCATCTTACTCTGATCGCCGAGAAATACCAGAAAACCTCAAAACAATCAACCCAAGATTTCTCCATGTTTATTAACTTAAAAATCCTGATTCTACTTTAAAAAAACATTGTTTTCGAAAACATTTAACATGATAAAATTAAAAGCCAAAATCGTGATGATCAAATTTTCCATATGTATTTGTGTTTTCCTGTATTTTCTGATTTCTAGAAAATTCTTATATTAACTATGCTTGGATTTCTTTCTAGAGCTTAAACATGTTAAAACAAACAATTTTTGTATGGATTCTAAGGTTGAACAAAAATCAGGGGACATGGATTTTAATTTTCAAACAGATTTTGAAAACCTGTTTCCAGACAGAGGCAAAATATTTGATAACAAACATGCACAGTCATCCTTGCATAATCTACATATATCTGCTTGCATGTATACACTTTACAATTTTATCTCAAGCATCATCACAAACAACAAGTGTCATTCCAAATTTTTAAATTGGTGTTTACTCACCTGTCAACCTAAAATAGGGAGGTCGTAAAAAATCCTGGAAGTTGTTTTAATTTTGGAAAATCTGAGCTCTTTAATCTTGAAAGCTTTGAATTTTTTTATTGAATTGAATGGCTTGATTGCTGAGTTGAATTTGCTTAATTACTTGAGGGCCTTATTGTGTTGAGCTGCTTGATGTTTTACCTTGATTTAGTAATTTGAATTTGATTCAGGTTTCAGATTTTTGTGTTTACTGGAATTTGTTTTGATTCTCTTGTTTTTTTCTAGTTTTAGAATTTATTAGGTTTTGATTTCTTGCTTTTTCTGATTTTTGTTTTTTTGGAAAGTGAAGATAAATGAAAAAAATGAAAGTGTAGGAGTAGAAATTTTTATAGCTTTGTTTTCTTAATTTTTAAAATAAAAGGCAAAAGAAAAAAAATTGACACTTGTCTTTACATGTATCAAAATTTTAACACTTGTTTAATTGATATGTTAAATACTAACACTTGTAAACTTCCTTGCATGAGAAAATGTTTATACATTATTTTCAAATTGTACTTCTTATTTTATAAATACATTTATGTATATTATTCTAAATTGCATTTTCTATTCATATAATCACATTTCCTTTGTTATATTCATACAATTTTTAAAAGAAAATGTTTTAAAACAATTTTATATATTAATGAAAAATCATACACAATATTCATATTTTGAATCAAAATACTTTCAGGATATTTTATATTTTGAATTTCAACTTCAAATTCAAATTAAAATCTATTCATACACACACACACACATCAACTCCTATTTTATTTGTTTTGAAAAATTCAAATTAAATCCAAAATAAATTCCAAAATTCATATCAATCACTAATTTATATTTGATTTACAAATTAGATCGTTACAATGAGGAAGAAGGAAAGGAGAAGATATTTTAGCTGAAGGAATAGAAGAGGGCAAAGAGGTGGTGGAAGATTATGAGAAGCCCCCTAAAGGTGCCAAAATTTTTGTTGGGAACCTTCCTTTTGATGTTGATAGTGAGAGTCTTCATCAGGTATAAAATTTTGTTTCTTATGGTTATTTATTTATTTATATTGGTTTGAGTTATGAATTCGTGGTAAAGTAAAAATTCTGTTAGTATAATTGTTGTGTTCCAATTGTTGGTAGCTGTGATTGAGTATTGAATATACGAGTTTGACAGAATTGTGATAATATATATTCCTGTGTTTAGAGATCAATTGACAATGTAATCATGTATGACTTCGAAAATTGTTGAGGTGCTTGCGTTCAACTATGATGACTTGAAAATTTCTTGCTTCATGTAGTAGGAATGTTCTCTTCACACAGTGTTGTGCGATATGATGTCTAGACGAGCTTTTGAAGTTTTATTTTAGAAAAGACTTGTCCCAGTTCCCGAATTGATTTTTTCTCTTCTATATTCACTTACTGGTTCATTTTCCATTAAAAAAATTATGGCGTGTTGGTTTACATAATTTTGTAAATGCAGAAAAATAATGATGAAAATTTCATTTGATATGAATTATTCGGTTTTATGGTTTGTAAAGATGCTTTCATGTGTGAGTAGTTGAAAGATGTTTCTTTCATTACAGTTTATTGATTTGAGAATAAACATCATGAGAATTTTGTATGAGCAGCAGCACTAAAAGAATTTTACTATCCTCTATTATCTGTTCAATTGAACTTTTTGAATTTTTTTATCTTCATAAAATGTATGTCATCATTTATTCTAAATGTGAACTTTTAGAAGCTTTGTATTTGCAATAAAAAATAGAGATGCTAAAAATATAGAATGTCTGGGATTTTGGATGTAGAGATGTGTGGATCTGATGATGGATGGGTGGATATAATGGGGCTCCAGAAATCCTATGTCCGTTCATATCTGTTATCTATTTTTGGGTGAATTAGAATTATTGTATAAAAAAGTACCATCACATGTTCAAATGTGTTTGCATGCATACACACATGTATGTATTATATATGTATACGGATATTATAAAGTCGTGTTCAAATAAATATTCTTTTTGTATATCGCATAAGAAATTGTCTACTTCAGTCCTCGATACAAAATACCCGAATAAAATATCTAAAGGAATAGATTGACGTGTATAGATTTAGGTCATACTAACAAAAGGTTAATTAGTTTTAACTAGTTTATTTGATTTTGTAGGTTATTTATAATAGAGAGATAGGTCAAAGTCATGGTTTTGATTTTGTGACCATGGACACTGTTGAAGAAGCAGAAAAAGCTATTGAGATGTTCAGCCGTTATGTAAGTTTTTTAAGTATATTTACACATGCTATGGCATTATCATTAGCAAATGCTATAGGGTAAATAAATACTCGTAAGTTCCCAGTTTGATTCTAGTTGTTAAAATAGACATGGATCGCAAAATCTGAAGTTTTAATTTATGTCTGTCCGATTTCTGTTTGAATCCATACTTCAGCTTAGCCCTATGTATAGGTCATCCCTGTGTATATGTTTAACTGATGTACATGAGACTTAGAGTATGGATTATTACATTGTCACTGAATCTTTTCTAGAAAACACCTAATACTCTTTTAAGGGCATTTGGTTCTTATCTTAACTTATTTTCATTATTGTCATTTGGTATCTTCAGATACAGTAATGATATTCTTAAGTTGATTATATATTTAATATTGGAAACTTGTATAATCGGCATTCCAGGTATACTTGTAAAATGCATAATTCATTTTTTGTATATATGAGTTATGGCATTCAAAAGGTGTTGAATCTTATCCTTTTGATCTCCATGATTAAACCATGGCATATGCCATATATATGTTGCACATAATTTTCATTTTGTCATTTACTATATTGCTTGTTCATTGATATAACAGTGCTTTGTATATTGCAATTCCTAGTGGTATTTTTTTCTGAATTAATGGTTTCTTTTATCTCCCTTATTGAACTAAGAAACTAATGCACTATATGAAAATATATCCATGAATACGACAGAATGCATCATAACTTTCAACACTAACAGTATTTAACCGGAAGGCTTCCGATAGTGAATAAGGCAGCTCCAAGAAGAACTCGTCCAGAAAGAATAGCTCATGAGTTCGAGCTATCATTTAGAATATATGTCGGTAACTTGCCCCGGTCTGTAGACGATTGTCACTTGGAAGAAGTATTCAACAAGCATGGCAAAGTCGTTAGTGCACATGTTGTTTATAATTGAGACAGTGGGCGCTCTTGTTGACTTGGTTTTATGACCATGGCAACTCAAACTGAATTGGATGATGGCTCTTGATGGACAGGCGCGTTATAACCGTCTTTCTTGACTTTTTATTTTTATTTTCCACAGCAGTTGCAGACTCATCAAAACCCAGCAAATTTTTTTTCACGGAATCTTGTCTTTGGCAAAAGAGCAACATAGTGGAGAAAAAGTATCTTTCTTTGATGGCTCATATAATATAGAGGTATTAACTTTCACTTGTAGTTGTATGCTCCTAATTGGATTAAAAATAAAATACAACAAATTAAACTGAAGAAGTACAAAATAACATTGATGTAGAAGAAGAAAAATTATGCATGTGGGAGGTATGTGCATATGAGTTGATTTACACATGTGCATGGTAATGAACGACAAAAATGAAAGTATGGAGTGTTTGATTGAATGATTCCCACAAGTAGTATTTGCGTCCGCTAAACTTTTAGTCTTCCAAAATTCCAATTTTTTCAAAATCATCTAATATTCTATAGGCATGATCTTATTGCAATCAAGGTCATCCTCATAAATTTGTATCGTTTCAAAAAGCCTAACTCAGTCAAAGTCATTGCTAGTCATTGAATTTTTTTTACCATCAATTTGAAATGTTGGTCTAAAAAGTACAAATCATTTAGACCCAAATTATATTGTTTTGCCTAGCCATTTAACACACGACACACATAAACCTTTGCGAATAAATCCATAATAAAAAAATGGACTTGTATGCAAATTTCAACCACTTTGATTGGTTAGGCACACCGTGGCACCAAACTTTGGATCTAGATTGATTGCTCCCATGTTTAAAAGGGTTAAATGTTTGGAGATTCTTCAATTCTTTTTAAGATCTCTCGATATCAAATGGATCTCATTAACGAATTGGTTTCTTCCAAATAATTTGACATTAAAAATAAGTTATACACATTTTGTTGCTTTAGAAACGAGTACCTTTTAGCTACGCCATACATGTTTATGTTTCTATACCATAGAACATTAACTTAATCCTTCTTCTTCGTACAATAATCACTAAAATGTCTACGTTTTTCAAAGTTTGGATGGAAGAGCCATTAGAGTGAATGTTTCTGGGGATAAACAACGTTTCTGTGTCCCGTCGTTCAGTTTTATAATACCAGTAATTTGTTCTTGTTTTCTAGTGCTCTTCGATTATGCAATTTGTTGATTTTTTTTGTATCTTCCAGTGATATTTTTTGTGAATTTTTATCTCCTAGTCTGGAATACACTTTTTGCAACATCATCATAACTGTTTCAGTATTAATTAAATTTGTCATATGGAAATAGTTCATTCTGAACTTGATGTTCTCTTAGGCTAATTTACTTAAAACTGTTCTTATAACTTTGCACCTTATGTAAATCAGAAATGATTTTGGCTAGCTTACCTCTTACTCAAAAAACTTAATAAGTGCCACTATAGATCCTTTTATTTTGGTATTATAAGCTTATCCAAACTAAAGTATGCGAAAGCCAATGACAACTGTTGAACAAAGTTAAGGGCAATATCATGTTTTAGTATTAATTGTTGTTGGACAAGTAAGCTTCTCTTTTCTTTTGGCATAATTTGTAATTATTCTCAGTAATATAAATTAAAATAACAGTTTGCTAAAGCATTGGTTATGTTGATCACACGGAGTGTTGAAATTGTGAATGGCAAGCTAAGCTCGCAAGAATAGAAGACTGACGATGCTATAGTAAAAGCCAGGTAACATGATAATGCTTTTGACGCCTATTTCTTTTGGCATTTTCAAAAATAAAATACATTATGTAAAGTATCCGTTTTGTATTTCTACAGCGAATTTCCATTATCTATTAATATTTTAGTTAGAGTTAGGAATAGTACATGGGGCACAATGCAAGAATTTGATGATAACATCCGTGCCAAAGCCTTCGACAAGTTATAGGTAAAATTTTAACATTTATTCTAAGAGTAACTGGCAAAAAAGGAGTTGCATAAAAAAGTATTGGTAATAAATATCAATCTTGTTTGTTTTTTAATTGTATATTTTTAGAATTATTGTTATTATTTATATATTTTTTGCTTGATTAATGTTAAAACGCCAGAACAAACTATTTTCTCTTCCACCAGTTCCAATTAAATTAGGATGCGATCCAATTTAATTAAAAATGTAAAATTTTAGTTAATGATTTGGCGATTGATTTGAGGATTTAATTCCTCACTACTTTAATTGGAATGCTCGTTTGCAGCTGGAAACAAAATCAGAAATGGGGTACAAATTATATATGTTTCTTAATAGAATGTTGTATGTTAATCGTGTAACGACCCGAAATTTTCGACTTCGAAAATCCCAGACTGTTAAAGAAAGAAGAAAGAAGAAAGATGGAAAACAAAAAACAACAACACCTCACATTTGCAGTGGATAAAATATAATAACAAATAATAGCATTTTTATAAAGAAGAGCTATAATTATTACTTTACATACAATTCATCAGAGTTACAACCATATACACATAACTGGACAGTTATATCAACCTGTTACAGACTACGATCAATAAATCTCACAATTACACAGCAGTAAACACCATATGTTCCTGCCATCCAGCTCGTCTCTTAAGCTCCAGAACGTCCTTACCTGAAAATCTTTAACACTCGGATTTAACCCGAGCATTACATCAAAGTAACACCCAAGTCAGGATGAAAACCAGCATGAGTAAACCTTATAACTTGAAACACAAAATTATAACATACTTAAATTTTTGGGATAACTCGTACTTCACTATCTTAACTTGTTATTAGTCGACATTTATTTCACAAATCAATCTCTAAGTACCCTTACCGAGTTTCAATGGTCTAGTACGTTTAGACTATTCATTCCAGCCTGCATATCAAGTCTATAAAGAATTATGGTAGGTTACAAATCGAAGTAGGTTCGGGTATTTACTAATTCCCAACCTCTGTCTCTTCGAATTCAATACCATCTTAACTTAAGTTATTCAAGTGAAACACAATTCAAACTTCAAATACAGGGTGTCAACTATATACAGTAATTCATCATCGATAGATAACCATATTATCTCAGTTCAAACCCAACATATCATATCACACAGCATCATAAATCACATATCCGAGATATCAACAATCTAAGGCATACATTATTATTCAATCATTCATAAGCAAGATAAATTGGTCACACCATTTCTAATAAAATTAAACAAATTAAATTAATTACTTCAATCACCCTTAATCCTTCTTAGTTAACGTTAATTAATTACAAACAAATTAATTAATCATCCTTTAATTATTATCTGAATAAATCATCCTTGATTAATTAAGTAATTAGCCCTTAATTAATTTCACTAATTAATTATCCTCAAACCAATCACATTAATTAACCTTTAAATACCATCTTAATTAATTATTTAAAGTTAATTTCTTTAACCCTCAATAAATTACATTAATTAATTATTTTATAATCACTTTCTTTGATTAAATAATCTTTAATTAATCTCATTCCTTAATTAACCAACCTTTATTTAGTTATCTTAACTAATTAATCCTTTAATTAAGTATACTAAGTAATTAGTCCTTAATTACTTCCATTAAATAATCTCCCTCTAATTAATTACTTTCATCAAAGGATTATCCTATAATTAGTTAAGTTAAATTAATTAACCCTTAATCACTTTTATTAGTTAGTTATCTTTAACTAATTTCATTCATTTATTAACCTTTAATTAATCACATTAAGTAATTAATTTCCTCTAATTAATTACATTCAGTATTTTCTTTAATCACTAATACTAAGTAATGAACTATCCACTAACTACATTTCTAATGTATATTCAAATTTGAAAAATCTTAGATAATTAAGATAAACCCCATACTTTAATTAATTACTTAGTTTCAATAATAAACTTATTTGAATTAAAAGGTTTGAAATTACTTTATTCAAAACACCTTTTATTAAAGTTTTTAATATACTTATATTTTTTGAAACCTGTTTGATAAAGGCTTTGGAAACTTTTTCATTTCCATTTGCTTTGAAAGTGGTTACAAATTTCTTTTGTAAACCCTTAAATAAAAGAAATCAAAGCAAATCTGATCCATTATGAAAATCCTCGGGCCACAAGACAAAATACTCGAGTCAAGTCCCGAGTTACTCAAGAACTCATCTTCCTTCGAGACAAACGCGGCAACGACTTGAGCTAATCACAGGAACGTACTTCTTCCCCAATCCTTCACTAGTGCCAGGCATCATCCCCAAAATCCACTTCAAAAACGTCGCCTCGAAATCGGAGTAGACCCTGCTCTGTTCTACTCAACAGCTATCCTTCGAACATCGACGCAACCCAGAATCGCCTCGATCAATTACACCCTGCCCAGAACATACATGTGCACGCTGTGCGCGTGTACAACCTCACCCGCGACTATCTCACCGCCGCGATTGGTCCAACCAATCCCCCATCACCCCTCGACTCCAAAGCCATGTTGTCGAAGTCCCTCGACCATCTGATCGAAAATCGATCAGCTGGGCAACCCACCGAAACTAGAAAACCAACCAGTCACCATAATCGACCCACCACATCGTCACCTGATCACTATCTCGCACGCCACCCATCTCCGATGATAGCCTACCCCAGCGGCTACCTCCGGACCAAAATTCGCATACTCCGGTCACGCCATCAGCTCCTAATCGATCGAGATTTCATCATAGCTGCAGCCATCACAAAACCCTAAAATCAACTCGCACAACCAATCCAAACCCAATTTAAAAATTCGGCCACGACCGCTCTCTTCCCAACGACCACCCACCTCTTCCAAAACAAGCCGCAATATCTCTCGTCGAAGAGCTCGGTGGTAAAACAATTTTGAATGAAAAACATTCATTTGTAAATTTCTCGAAACATAGATTACTATAAATTACAATTTAACTGCTAAAATTCATAATTTCGTACAATAATCGAGGCTGCATATTTAAATTCCAGAAATAAACATATTTGTTTTTCACTAAAATTTCATTTTCATTGCAAATTTCCAATTTCCAGACAAATTTCTTATTAATTTTACTTGCTTTGATTTTTAGAATTTTATGATGTCGACACAAACAAATTTCTTTTAAACATCAAGCGTTTAAAGAGATCACGGAAAGAAATATTAAATTTTTAATGTAATCAACCCTGTAAATTTTTAATAGAGGCATGTATTTGCCTGACACAGACATGCATTCAATTTCTTACATATATATATACATAGGCAATATTTACAGCCATTCAAACAAATTAATAGATTTAAAACCTTGTGAAGGGAGTTTACTCACAAGCATAAATTTTCAAACAGGATTAAGCATTAAAAAGAGTGGCAGTTTACTCACTTGCTTCCTAGAAAACAGAGAACCAGGTTTTGAGTTCTAAAATTTGGAAATTTTTGATTTGCATACTGGTTGGATTTTCTTGTTTGAAGCTTTGATCCTAGCTTTGCTTGATCAGTGTTTCAAATGGTTATTTGATTATGTTTTTGTTTCCAGATTTTTGATTTTGTTGAAATTGTTTTGATTTCTCTTTATTTTTAAATTCATTTTGGAAGAAGAACTTTAAATATGCCCAGCCTGGGTTTCTTCATTACTAATTATATTTTAAAAATTTTAAAGAAAGAAAACACATATGCCACATGTTATTATGCCTGTCATCCTTGACTTACAAATGTTTTATGCATTTATTAAATATTTATTTATATCATATATCCTTATTTAACACTTCCTATTTCTTATTTTTATTACATATATATATATATAACTCAAAGAAAACTTATTTATTTATATTTTTATGTTAAATTCCTTTATGTATGTATACAACATATATATATATATATATTAAAGAAATATGATCTTTATTAACTCCTATTTAAACTTGAGCTACCATATTCAAACTGAACAATTATTTATCTTTAGTATTTATATAATTATAACTTTAATTCTCTTTCAAAAATTTTATATATTAAGTTCAAGTTAATGCTCCCAATTTAGAAAACATACATACATGAATATATACACACACTTATATACTTGTATATGATCATACTTTAAAATTTCAACATTATTAAGTTTTGCACATCACCATTTATGTGTGTGTGTGTGTGTGTGTCTATATATATGTTTATTAATTCACTATAAGATTTGTCATTTTCAAATATTGTACTACAGTATTTATTATATTTCCAATCCATTTATAGACACTTTAATTAGAATTTTTTTTATTTGTTTAACATATATATTGTTATTTTTATTAATTCAGTCCGGTTAATTATCAATTAACGGTTGTCCAAAAATCCGAATTATCACATTCCTTTCCCTTTTAATTCTTTTCGTCATCGAAAAGGAATGAAGCCAGAATTATCAAATGCTTATTATCAGAAACATCATTCTTTGATCACTTTTAAAACACTTCTAAAATCTACATAATATAAAATAGTTTTTATAAAAATACTTTTTATAACTCGATGTCTCGACCAGTCCATCTTTGTTCTCACAGAAATTCGATCGTACGTGGATCAGGCGTATGACTGAAAATCTATAAGTACTTAGCAGACCCATTTTCAACACCCAGTGAAAATAATTGGAAATTACTTTTATTAAAAATATAGAAAACATTTAAAAATAGAGGAAACATCTTTGGTGAGAATGCTTTGGAAATCATCACCCCCATCCACGGTCGCAGCTAACCCGATGGTTACGTTGCCATCCCGACAAAATCCATAGATAACTGTAGGCACTCCACGCACCTTGATTACGCCATGGAACCTGCTACAGATCGCAGCTACATCTGGGTTTACATTGCTATCACAGCACAAACCCATATAACTGTACGCATCAGTGCCCTCGAATCCTGCTTCCAAAAATGAAACTTCTCCACTCCATTTGACCATAGATCGCAGTCTATCGAAGTTACGTTGCCTTCTTGGAAAAATCAAGCGTAGACTGTTGACACTCACTTCCACACGATTTCCGCTATGGTCCATAGTAGATGCAGCGACATCGAGTTACACTATCGTCACAGCATAACCCAAATGCCTCTATAGGCATCAACGCCCTTGACTTTCGCTACCCAATAATCCTCAGGAACTTCAGTTTGTCCGGACTTCCTCACAAGATCAACTTTAGAGCCTCCCTCTTAGAGCTTAAGGCATTACCAACCTGTGGTAATACTAAGAAGTTCATTTCAAGGGAGCACCTTTTTCTCCAGAGCCATTTTCAAAACATGTTTACCATACACATATAGTATCTTCCAAATCATACACCTAGCATGAATCCCATATAAATCTTCTTTCCTCACAATCGATTACTCCAAAATAGATAATTCTCAAACTAGGCTTTCCAAATTCCAATATTGATTTACCAAAAAATCAAAACTTTCCAAACTCCATAGGTTCCAAAAAATCATTCTCAAAAGAACCTTCATGTATATATATAGATATATATATAACTTTGAAAATCTTTGGATCATTTCATACTTGTATAAATTCTCTTTTTATACTTCAAATACTTTCAAAAAAAAACCATTTCTTATGGCAATAGTTTCAAAAAGGGAGTTTATCAAAAAAAATATACGTAACTTTATTTATGCCAAATCAATATTCAAGTTTGATTACTTTATAAAGTTATATACCATCACACATATAAATATCCAACTTCCACTCTTACTTCATCATATTTCCCACAAAATATACTTTTCATTTCAAAAAAACATTTTACATTTCTTATCCACAAATTTTCAATATCAAATTTTATTCAAACCCGTACGATATACACATATCATCTGTATGCTATATCAATATGATCGCTCACTCGATCACACAATTTCACTTCCGAACTAGTATCGTCCACCCGACTTCCTAGTGCGGAAATAGATCTGGTTTCTTGATCGAAAACCGTCATTCTCCTTGCATAGTCCAAACTATGATAGAGAGTATCCAGAATGAACCAAAAATCCATATCCAGGGTTCGCTGTCGAAAATCAAGTGAAAAATCCTAACCCAAATCGATATACCATCTCGAAATTCTGTGCTCGAATCTGGATCAAATCACTATAGGAATAGAATAATATACGTACATCCTACGTATTTATCTTCATTGATTATTAATTAAATCAATTCACTTTACTATTCACATTCATTTTGTTTCTTATTTATTCACAATTGCCTTAATCCTCATTTGGATTATCACCTCAATTCTTATCTCAAATGGATATTTAATCATGAACAATTTGCACTCTGACCAGATTAAATTTAGAAAATAGCTTGAAAATTTTAAAAATAGATAAGTAGTTGAAAATAGTATTTATTTTGTAAAATAGCTGTAAAATAGTTAAGTAATTGTAAAATAGTTGGAAAATAGTCAAATCATTATAGAAATTTTAAATAATTGCAAAATAGTTGAAAAATAGTAATTAGTTATAAAGTAGTTGAAAACAGTAATTAGTTATAAGTAATTGAACAGTATTCAGTTTATAATATAGTTGTAAAATAGTTAAATAGTTTCCGAAATAATTGTAAAATAAGTATAAAACAGTTTGGCTTTAAAAAAAGAAAGGTTATGTATAGTAAATAGCTTGGAAAAATAGGTTTATATTAAAACAATTATTTTGAAAATAGTCCAGAGCCATCCTGTTCAATTCCCAATCTTCATTCCCATCAATCCAATTTAAATAACTTCATTTTCCATTGAACTTGATTTAACCCCAATTCAAGTTGAATTAACCTCAATTTATTTACAAATTCAAATCAAAGTCCATTTGATTTTAAACCTATTAAACTTTAATTACAATTCCAAATTATTCAAATTAATTCGGACTAATTTCAAATTGAACCCACTCCAATTTCAAATCAGTTCAATTTCTATTTGAATTAATCCCAATTGCCATTTTAATTTGAAGTCAACTTCAATTTCATTTCAAATTTGTCCCATTCAAATTTTCCATTTGAATTTTAAACTTATCCATCTTCTATAACAATTCTAATTAATTCAAATCAAATTCAATTTGAACTAGTTCTATTCAAATTTCAACTTAAAACCATCTTGAATTATATAAATTCGAGTTATATTTTAAATGTTGATTTAATCCCTTTAAATCAAATTTACCTTTACTTTTAATTTAACAATTTAAATTTTAAACGATATAAATTCTGAATCCAAATTTCAAAATTCCATTTAAATTTACCTATACTTCTTCATAAACTTATTTCTAAGTTCGAATCGTAGTTCAAATCCTTTTTAAACAATTTAATTTTTCAAAAACCAATTTATTACCTAAATTCAATTTTGAAACCAATTTTAGCAATTTTAGTTGCAATTTTATCTTAAACATTTAAAACTTAAGGTCAAGTGATTTCGCTTTCACAAGTTCAATTTCAGTAATGGATGTATATTACCTCAATCCATTTCCATTTTTCAGATCTCAAACCCATTTTGAGATCACATACACTTCCTATTCAAATCAACCATTTAACTTCCCAAGTTAAATTCAGTTTCATTTTGAAATTTCCAATTTAGGTTGTTTGTTCTAAACTTATTTAACTTCTCCCAAGTTAAATTCAATTTACTTAATCCAGCCAACCTTACTCGAATTTGAATTCTCCATTCCAAATTTTAAACTTCTTATTAATAATTTTCCCACTTATAAGTTCAAAAACTTATCAATTGGGCTTTCACATCACATTTCAAAGAAAATTTCAAACTCAACATTAGAGTTTATCCCAAATTATGTATATCCCACATATATATATATACATATTTATTTCCTTTACACACCATGTTTTTCTTAAATTTAAATCACCTTTGTTTTAATTCAAAACAAATTCCTATAAATTTTCAAAAAATCTTGTTTGAAATATGACCCTTTCATTCAAATATATTAAATAATATTATCACTTTAAACAATTTTGAAATTCTAGATTTAGATTTTAAATGTAACATTGTAACAACCCGCATATTTTACGATCGAGTATTTAAATATTTTATTTAAATATTTCATCGTTAGTTCGATTTTAGTACGAAAAGCTACTTTTGCAAACAGTCAAATTAGGGCTCGAGACCACCCCCATTGAGTTCAAAATGACGTTTGCGATCTTGTTGAGTATAAACTTTGATATGTTTGGAGTTAGTGGAATTTTGCTACTTTTCACTTAGGGCTTTGGTCTTGATTCAGCCCATTAGACCCAAGATTCACCCCTCTTCTCTTCATTACTTCATTTCTATTTCCTAATACTCAAGCTTTAGCAACAATGGAGAGAGGAATGGAAAATTAAAACTTCAAGCCCTAGTTTTCATTTGCAAATCAAGTTCTAGCTCCAAATCCAAAGAGAAGCTATTGATAAGCATCATCTTCTTCTTCTCCAACTCATTCGCCTTTCAATTTCAGAAATTCCTGAACCTAACTTTGGGAATGTTCTTCTTTTAAGCTTAGATTCAAGCTCATTTGGGTTGTGTTGTAGTGTGGTTGATTCTTCCTTTGCTTTCAAGCTTCTCCTTCCTTATTTTTGTGAAAAGGTGAGATTTTTATCTCACATCTATGTCTATATCTATCTTTGATGTTGGATATGAGTTCCTAACACTTATTCATGTGCATTTGCTTTTGGTTTGGATTGATTTGGTATATATTCCAACTTTTGGTGTTTTGAAAGCAAAATCTATGAAAATCCTTTTATGGATGTTTAAACATGTTTTTGGTGATGCATCGAAGAGCCTATAGGGCTGGGTCGTCGATTGGCACAAATCCCTAGCGCCATTGCTCGTTCGGTCACGAATTGGATGTGATTGCACATCAATTGTATAGGCAGAAAACTGCCTAGGTTTCAGTCAGTCGACTGGACTTTGAATCCAGTCAACTGGCTGTAGCCAATTGGCGTTCCAAAGGCAGATAACAGAGACAAGAGGTCTCTGTTTCCTGTAGTCAGTCGACTGAACTCATTGAGCCAGTCGACTGACCTGCTCCTAATTGCCTATTATGCCTATTTTTGCCTATTTTGTTTATGATTCCAATTTTTATCGATTCATTTTTGATTCCTAGATGATGCTATCAATTATTCGACTTTGATGACTTCTAATATGGAATTTTTGGAAATATCCATTTTGATGGATTCGATATCGATTTCTTTGGAATTAATTGACGTCTTCGTATGTGAATTTTAGTGATTGATTGTTTCTACAATCATTTTTGTGCTTTGTCACTTTAAAAATATAAAGGTTTCAATACTAGTAGTAAATATCAAAACTCTTTTATCAAAACGATTTTAACACTACTTTATATGTCAAGCTTGTTTATAAAACCGTTTTCCAATCTACTAGTATATACAAACCTTTACCTCACTCGTATGAGAAATCTAATTACACAGCTTAGTAAAACAAGTGGTATGAAATGCTCTCATTTACTTCGTCGGTTAATTCTTGGACTTGTTCGATTGAATTTCTTGTAACGATTTTCGAGTGAAGACTTACAGTTTGTTTGTAAATATTTAAGTTAAGCTAGTGGTTGTGGGACATGACGCTAAGCTCATATATTTACTAGCTTAGTGTAATTGATACTTCTTGACGATCGATGATGATCATTTTGTGATTTAGACTAGCGATATGCTATGTTTCCTTGTCCATGTAGGGGACGGTACCTCGTTTTATTGAGTTTCGTCTCATTTATTTTCTAGGCTAACGACCTATGTATTATTTGGAGTTTCGACTCAATTTTTGTGGGCTAGCGTCCCATGTTCTTTTATGGAGTTCAGTCCATCGGACGTACCTTTGTACTACGTTGTTGCACCAGCTTATCAGGATCACCGGGTGTACCGTTGTACTACGTCGTTGTTCCGAATTATTCGAGTTTCAGGTTCCTCGGGCGTACCGATATTGTACTACGTCATTGCAGCGGCTCTACGGTTAGCGACCATGGGATAGCGTCCCGTTTGTGATACACATGTTGGTGAGTTTTCATGCTTCCGTTTTGTGATAGGCCTCCCCCTTTTGTGATTTTTGAATTTCTATTGATGATTTCTATAGTTTGTGATCCACTAGCTTTTATGATTGGCATCGATATGATGTCGATATTTGTGACTTGGGTAATAAAACAAAAGAGTACGACATTCTTTTGATCTTTGAGAAGATTCTTGTGATATTGATTAATCTTTGGTTGATTTTCAGTTACATACTTATCATAGTATGGCTTTATGGTTATCTTACGTTTTTGTCATATCTCTTATTCTATATCATTTTATCTGATATTTATAGTTAGACAGATCCGTTTATTATTTTCTTATTAAATAATACTCGGGTAGGATCGAGATGTTACAGGCACTTCTGCTTGACTTCTTATCTGGGATTATTATCCTGACTTTTGGCTAACTACTTTAGACTAGTAGTTTTTGGTTGTATACATTTGAGATATAGACTCATTGATGTATACTTATTCTTTTGTGTTGCACTTGTAACTATTCTTTTGTGATATTGTAGATCTTGTTTGACCACTACTCTGATATACACTTTCATGTGTAATATTCATATCTGTTTCCGCCTTTGAGATATGAGCCTCCATGACTTATTTGTGTTATGATATTTCTATATTTGTTTCCGAAGATACTATAGCCACTGTGTATTAGCTTTGAGTTTGCGTCGGTACGTCGGATTCCCTCTTGAAATGCAAGTTATATTTTCATCTGGCATATCGGTACTCGCACAAAGCAATTACACGGATGGTCGCTCCTCAATAGCCTTATTCTCCGCGCTAGTCGACGGCGTTACCCCGTAGTGTCCTTGGCTAGCGTGGATATAGAGGTGGGGTGTCACAGCTTGGTATCAGAGCCAAACTTCGAAACAATGTAGAATAATTTAACAAGGATCTTCGTCCTAAGTCCATCTTAGGAGTCATGCCTTAGGTTTTATTCAGGTCTTCGAACCGTCCTATCCTATTTTCTTTTGTGATTCCTTGTTTTATCAGTCATTATTGTTTGATATTCATTTTGTGAATAACCTTTTTCTTCTTCTTCTTTCTGTCTTAATGAAGAGAAATGATTAGACCTTGCCGTCCCAGCGCCGGTCAATCTAGTGATACTCCCCAGGATGGAGTATTTATGTCTGCCCAGCACCTTTTTGATCTAGTAAAGAATGCTCAAATTGCCGGACCCAATCCAGAGCCTACTCACCCTAAGTCTGGATTTGCACGTTTGTGCAGTGACTATACCAACTTGGGTGGGAAGCTATTTAGGGGTGCCGAAAGCGTCATTCAAGTCCAAGCTTGGCTCAAAACATGCGATCGCATCTTTACTCGCATGAATCAAATTGATCTTCACCGTGTCCAAGCGGCTTCAAGTATGCTCCAAGAAAGATCATTAGATTGGTATGCACTTCTTATTTCTGAAATTACTGAAGAGGATCTTGCTTGGGAGAAATTCCGAGAACGATTCAAGTTAAAATTTGTGCCAGAAGCTGAGAATGTGACATTGGCTCGTCGTTTCATAGACCTTGTTCAAGGTGAATGCTCCGTGGCAGACTATGTCGTATCATTCGAGTCACTTTCTAAATACGGAGTCGAATATATAAACACCCCATTGACGAAGAATCAAAGATTTGTCTATGGCTTGAACAAAAATCTCAAGAATCCATTACTTCTAAAGTTAGAAGTTTCTTTTGATCAACTCGTTGATATCGCTTTTCGACTAGAAGAGGAGGATAAAGAAAGTGATGTTGAAGTTGTGGGTGTCAAACCAAACTTCAACAACAACAAGAAAAGGCTTATTAAATTCAAAGGTCCTTATCCCAATAAGAAAGGGAAGCAAGAAACTCCGGTGATAATGACTTCTGCCCCTAGTAGTGGGCAATGCTACAATTGTGGTTCTAAAGACCATTATGCCAATAGATGTCCGAAACCACTCTTTTGTCGCTATTGCAAAAGTTCGGTTCGTCTTTTATCTTCATGTCCCAAACTTCAAGGCAGGAAGGAGGGAAAGTTAAATGTTGCACAAGCCCCTAGCAACACTTCTCTTGGTCAAGGTATTTCTCATCATATCCTTGATGGCATTATTTTATTTCGTGATCAACCTATTCGAGTTCTTTTTGATACGGGCGCGTCCCATTCTTTTATATCAAAAAACTTGTTGATACTTTTTCTTTAAGTGTTGTTGCTTTAATGACTTCTTTGAGAATTGCGAATCCGGTTGGTGGATCCGCAACACTTAGTTTGCTTTGTAAAGATGTGGAGATTATTTTGTGTGATTGTTCTTTCCTAGCCGATTTGCATGTAATGCGTTACTTAGGCTTTGAAATGATTTTGGGAATGGATTGGCTTAACCGCTATGAATCTCAAATCCTATGTCCGGAGCGGACTATTCATCTTCGACATCTTCAATCTGTTAAGAAGATTTCTATTAATCTTAAAGATTCGGATTCCAGCTTGGCAGCATCCTTATATTCTTTAAATCCTCAAGATGATGATAATGATGATGAGGAAGATGTTATTTCTCTTATTCACGTTGTTCGTGAATTTTCTGACATATTTGAGCCCGTTTGAGGATTATCACCTAAGCGAGCAATTGAGTTCAAAATTAATCTCATCCCTAGAGCTCAACCTACCACTCGTCCTCCTTATCATATGTCCAATAAAGGAAATGAAGAGATGCGCAAACAATTATCCGAATGGGAGACGAAGCAATTTATTCGCTCTAGTTCCTCTCCTTTGGGAGCTTCGGCTATTTTTGTGAAGAAATCTGATGGTACACTTAGGCTTTGTATTGACTACCGCAAGCTTAATTGTCTTACTATCAAGAATAAATATCATTCACCTCGAATTGATGATCTATTCGATCAACTTAGTGGTGTTAGAGTCTTTTCAAAATTAGACTTAGCAACCGGTTTTCATCAGCTTCGTATTGCAGAGGATAGCATTCCTTTGACATCGTTCCGTACTCGTTATGGATCTTATGAATGGCTTGTTATGCCATTTGGTTTGACGAATGCTCCGGCTTATTTCGTTGACCTTGTGAATAGAGTTTTCAAAGACTTCCTCGATCGATTTATTCTCATCTTTATTGATGATATTCTTATGTATTCTAAAACCGAGGAGAAACATGAAAAGCATCTTTAGATTGTGTTGGAAACTCTTAGGAGTAATCAATTGAAAGCAAAATTTTCTAAATTCCACTTTTTGCAATCTCATGTGAAGTTTCTCGATCTTATCATTTCTGAATCTGGAATTTCCATAGATCCTTCAAAGATTGATGCGATTCGAAATTGGAAGAGACCGGAGAGTGTGAAGGAAATTCGTAGTTTTCTCGGATTGGCGGGTTATTACCGTCGTTTTATCAAAGACTTTTCTAAAATTGCCGTGCCTCTTACTAGCTTGACAAAGAAGGGAGTTAAATACATTTGGTCGGACAAATGTGACAATTCTTTTCAGAAATTAAAAGAACTCCTTTCCGATGCTCCTATTCTTGTGATTCCCGAGGGAAACCAAGATTTTATTGTTTATAGCGATGCTAGTCGCGTTGGTTTGGGTGCCTTTCTTATGCAAATAAAACGTGTTATTGCTTATGCTTCTAGGCAATTGAAGCCAGCCGACACTAGATATGCCACTCATGATTTGGAGCTCGTGGCTATTGTTTTCGCCCTACGAATTTGGCGTCGTTATCTTTTGGGAGAAAAATTTATTCTTTACACCGATCAGAAATCTTTGAAGTATCTATTTTCTCAAAAGGAACTTAATTTGCATCAACAACGTTGGCTCGAATTCCTTTCATCTTATGATCTTGATATTCCTTATACTCCAGGAAAGGGAAATCGTGTTGCCGATGCACTTAGTCGCAAGCAACAAGCGGTTGTTTCTATGATGATATCCGAATGGAATGATCTCGGGGTTTTATCCACTTGTAAGATTCAAGTTCGTGTTTCCGATTTATGTTCATCTCTTGTTTTATATAGCCTTGAGGCTCATCCTTCTCTTTTAGACCACATTCTTGAAGCTCAAAAGCTAGATCCCGAATTGGCTCTTCTTGGCCAAAATTTTAGGGATTAAATTGATATTGAAGGTTTGAAAGACTTTGATATTGATTCTCGTGGCGGTGTTCGAAAATTTGGTAGACTTATCGTGCCAAATATTAGTGATCTTCGTAAAGACATTTTAGAAGATTCTCATCATTCTAAATTTACCATTCATCCCGGTAGTAGTAAAATGTACACGGATATGAAGCGACTTTATTATTGGGAGGGAATGAAATTTGATATTGCTAACTTTGTTAAGTGTCGCATGACTTGCCAACTTGTCAAGGCCGAGCATCAATTGCCCGGTGGGTTATTGCAACCTTTTGAAATTCCAATTTGGAAGTGGGATCAAATTTCCATGGATTTTATTGACGGCCTTCCCCGTTCTCGTTCCAGTCATGATAGCTTATGGGTGATAGTTGATAGACTTACTAAATCCGCCCATTTTATTCCCATTTGGTTTAACCGGACCGTTCCTCTTTTGGCCAAGCTCTTTATCAAAGAAATTGTTAAGTTTCATCGAGTTTCTTCTTCTATTGTTAGTGATCATGATCCATTATTTACTAGTGGATTTTAGAAGAGTCTTCAAAAAGCTTTGGGAACGAAGCTTAATTTTGGCACCGTTTATCATCCTCAGTCTGATGGACAAACCGAGCATGTGAATCAAACTCTTGAAGATCTTCTTTGTGCATGTGTTCTTGATTTTGTTGGAAGTTGAGAAGATCATATTTCTCTTGTTGAGTTTTTCTATAATAATAGCTTCCAATCTAGTATTGGTATGCACCTTTTGAGGTACTCTATGGAAGGCCATGCCGATCTCCTTCTTGTTGGCTTGAGGCCCGTGAGAAGCTGGTTTTAGGTCCAGATTTTATTTGTGATTCCACAGAAAAGAACGACCTTATTCGTCATAGGATGAAAGAAGCCCAAAGTAGACAAAAATCCTATGCCGATAACGGAAGAAGGAAATTAGAATTTTCTGTGGGAGATTTTGTGTTTATTCGTGTTTCACCTATGAAGGGTGTTGTGCGTTTCAGTCGATCGGGAAAGCTAGCACCTTGTTACATTGGTCCATTTCCCATCACCGAACGTATTGGTTTCGTGGCTTATCGCCTCTTATTACCGGCTCAATTTTCTGCTATTCATGACGTGTTTCACGTTTCTCAAGTACGGAAATTCCTTCGAGATTCCGATTCTATTCTTGAGCCCAGTGTTGTGGAAGAAATTGAAGTTTTGCCTAATTTAACTTACGAGCAACGTCCTATTCGTATTATTGCTTCGAACGTCAAATGCCTTCGAAATAAAGATGTCCCTCTTGTGACAGTTCAATGGTCCTTAAATCCTAAGGATTGTTCTTGGGAATCCAGAGAATTCATCGAGCAAACGCATCCGGACTTACTTTCTCGTGCTCTTTGAGGTGAACCTCTTATTTTAAAAAACTTCTTCTTTTTGTGTTGATTTGCTTTTATGGTTGTTAATATTCGTTCATTTATTTTTTAAGATTGCGAGGACGTAATTTCTTTAAGGAGGGGAGTCTGTAACAACCCGCATATTTTACGATCGAGTATTTAAATATTTTATTTAAATATTTCATCATTAGTCGGATTTTAGTCCGGAAAGCTACTTTTTGCAAACAGTCAAATTAGGACTCGAGACTACCCCCATTGTGTTCAAAATGACGTTTGCGATCTTTTTGAGTTATAAACTTTGATATATTTGGAGTTAGTGGAATTTTGCTACTTTTCCACTTAGGGCTTTGGTTTTGTTTCAGCCCATTAGACCCAAGCTTCAACCCTCTTCTCTTCATTACTTCATTTCCATTTCCTAATACTCAAGCTTTAGCAACAATGGAGAGAGGAATGGAAAATTAAAACTCCAAGCCCTAGTTTTCATTTGCAAATTAAGTTCTAGCTCCAAATGAGAAGCTATTGGTAAGCTTCATCTTCTTCTTCTCCAACTTATTCTCCTTTCAATTTCAGAAATTCCTAAACCTAACTTTGGGAATGTTTTACTTTTGAGCATAGACTAAAGCTCATTTGGGTTGTTTTGAAGTGTGGTTGATCTTCCTTTGCTTTCAAACTTCCCCTTCCTTATTTTTGTGAAAATGTGAGATTTTTATCTCACATCTATGTCTATAACTATCTTTGATGTTGGATATGAGTTCCTAACACCTATACATGTGCATTTGCTTTTGGTTTGGATTGATTTGGTATATATTCCAATTTTTGGTGTTTTGAAAGCAAAATCTATGAAAATCCTTTTATGGATGTTTGAACATGTTTTTGGTGATGCATCGAAGAGCCTATAGGGCCAGGTCGCCGATTGGCACAAATCCCCAGCGCCATTGCTCGTTTGGTCGCAAATTGGATGTGATTGCACATCAATTGTATAGGCAGAAATATTGCCTAGGTTACAATCAGTCGACTGGACTTTGAATCCAGTCGACTGGCTGTAGCCAATTGGTGCAACAAAGGCAGATAATAGAGAAAAGAGGTCTCTGTTTCCTGCAGTCAGTCGACTAGACTCATTGAGCCAGTCGACTGACCTGCTCCTAATTGCCTATTATGCCTACTTTTGCCTATTTTGTTTATGATTAGAATTTTTATCGATTCGTTTTTGATTCCTAGATGATGCTATCAATAATTCGACTTTGATGACCTCTAATATGGAATTTTTAGGAATATCCATTTTGATGGGTTTGATATCGATTTCTTTGGAATTAATTCAAGTCTTCGTATGTGAATTTTAGTGTTTGATTGTTTCTACAATCATTTTTGTGCTTTGTCACTTTAAAAATATGAAGGTTTCAATACTAGTAGTAAATATCGAAACTCTTTTATCAAAACGATTTTAACTCTATTTTAAACGTCAAGCTTGTTTATAAAACTGTTTTCCAATCTACTAGTATATACAAACCTTTACCTCACTCATATGAGAAATCTAATTAAACGGCTTAGTAAAACAAGTGGTATGAAACACTCGCATTTACTTCGTCGGTTAATTCATGAACTTGTTCGATTGAATTTCTTGTGACAATTTTCGAGTGAAGACTTACAGTTTGTTCGTAAATATTTAAGTTAAGCTAGTGGTTACGGGACATTAGGCTAAGCTCATATATTTACTGGCTTAGTGTAATTGACACTTCTTGAGATCGATGATGATCATTTTGTGATTTAGACTAGTGATATGCTATGTTTCCTTGTCCACGTAGGGGACGGTACCTCGTTTTATTGAGTTTCGTCACATTTCTTTTATAGGCTAACGACCTATGTATTATTTGGAGTTTCGACTCAATTTTTGTGGGCTAGCGACCCATGTTCTTTTATGGAGTTCAGTCCATCGGACGTACCTTTGTACTACGTTGTTGCACCAGCTTATCAGGATCATTGGGCGTACCGTTGTACTACGTCGTTGTTCCAAATTATTCGAGTTTCAGGTTCCTCGGGCATACCGATATTGTACTACGTCATTGCAACGGCTCTATGGTTAGCGACCATGGGATAGCGTCCAGTTTGTGATACACATGTTGGTGAGTTTTCGTGCTCCCGTTTTGTGATAGGCCTCCCCCTTTTGTGATTTTTGGATTTCTATTGATGATTTCTAGAGTTTATGATCCACCAGGTTTTATGATTGGCATCGATATGATATCGATAATTGTGACTTGGTGAATAAAACTAAAGAGTATAACATTCTTTTGATCTTTGAGAAGATTCTTGTTATAATGATTAATCTCTGGTTGATTTTCAATTATATACTTATCATAGTATGGCTTTATGGTTATCTTACGTTTTTTTCATACCTCTTATTCTATTTTATTTTATCTGATATTTATAGTTAGACTAATCCGTTTATTATTTTCTTATTAAATAATAATCGGGTCAGACCGAGATGTTACAGGTGCTTCTGCTTGACTTCTTATCTGGGATTATTATCCTGACTTTTGGCTAACTACTTAGATTAGTAGTTTTTGGTTGTATACATTTGAGATATAGACTCATTAATGTATACTTATTCTTTTGTGTTGCACTTGTAACTATTCTTTTGTGACATTGTGGATCTTGTTTGACCACTACTCTGATATACACTTTCATGTGTAATATTCATATCTGTTTCCGCCTTTGAGATATGAACCTCTGTGACCGATTAGTTTTATGATATTTCTATATTTGTTTCCGAAGATACTATAGCCACTGTGTAATAGCTTTGAGTTTGCATCGGTACGTCGGATTCCCTCTTGAAACGCAAGTTATATTTTCATCTGGCATATTGGCACTCGCACAAAGCAATTGCAGGATGGTCGCTCCTCAACAGCCTTATTCTCCACGCCAGTCGACGGCGTTACCCCGTAGTGTCCTTGGCTAGCGTGGGTATAGAGGTGGGGCGTCACAATCATCCCACATATTTTAAGATTGAGTATTAAATATTTTATTTAAATATTTCATTGTTAGTCCGATTTTAGTCAGAAAAGCTACTTTTTGCAAACAGTCAAATTAGGACTCGAGACCACCCCCATTGGGTTCAAAATGACATTTTTGATCTTTTTGAGCATACATTTCTATATGTTTGGAGATAGTAGAATTTTGCTACTTTTTCACTTAGGGATTTGGTTTGGTTTCAGCTCATTAGACCCAAGCTTCACCCCTCTTCTCTTCATTACTTTACTTCTATTTCCTAATACTCAAGATTTAGCAACAATGGAGAGAGGAATGGGAAATTAAAACTCCAAGCCCTAGTTTCCATTTGCAAATCAGGTTCAAGCTCCAAATTTATAGAAGAAGCTTTGGTAAGCCTCCTCTTCTTCTTCTCGAACTCATTCTCTTACCAATTTCAGAAATCCCTAAACCTAATTAAGGAAATGTTTCTCTTTTAAACTTAGATTCAAACTCTTTTGGTTGGAACTGAAGAGTGATTGTTCTTGATATTGCTCTATAGCTTCTTCTTCATTTATTTTGTGTAAAATGGTGAGATTTTTATCTCACATCTATGTCTATATCTATCCTTGTTGTTAGGTATGAATTCCTAACACTTATTCATGTGCATTTGCTTTTGGTTTGGATTGCTTTGGTGAATATTCCAATTTTTGGTGTTTTGAAAGCAAATTTATGAAAATCCTTATATGGATATTTAGACATTGATATTCGAGGCGTATCAAAGAGCCTTTAAGGCTAGGTTGTCGCTTGGCATAAATCCTTAGTCGTTGTTGCTCTTTCGATCGCTTTCGATATTTGTTTTGGCCATTTTTGGCCAAGGTTAAAGAGAGGCCCGAGAAACAGGTTTCAGACGTCTGAATGCTCCTTTTCTGACGTCTGAATATTATACTGGGAAAATTTCTATTTCCAGATTCAGACGTCTGAATCAATATTTTCAAACGTCTGAATTGGTTCGAATTGAACCAAAGAGGAAATAGGCTAAAATTTAGCATTTCTAGACGTATGAATTTATTGATTCAGACATCTGAATTCTGTTCTGGAAATTATTTTTATTTTCCAGATTCAGAAGTTTGAATCATACACTTCAGACGTCTGAATCTTCCCGTTTTGCCTATTTAGCTTGAGTTTTCAAATTTAATCGATTCGTGATGTTTCCCTTTTGTTGTTATCATTTATTATCGACTTTGATGACATTCTCTGTGTGATTTTTTGGAATATCCATTTTGATGGATTTGGTATCGATTTCTTTGGATCTTTTTCACGTCTTCGAATGTGAATTTCGGTGATTGATTGTTTCTACAATCATTTTTGTAATTTGTCACTTTAAGAACATAAAGGTTTTCTATACTAGTAGTTAATATTAAAACTCTTTCATCAAAACGATTTCAACACTATTTTATTACAAAGCTCGTTTCTTAAACCATTTTCCAATCTACTAGCATATACAAACCTTTACCTCACTCGTATGAGAAATCCAGTTAAACGACTTAGTAAAACAAGTGGTATGAAACGCTTGCGTTTACTTCGCCGGTTAATTCTTGGACTTGTTCGATTGAATCTCTTGCGAAAATTTTCGATTGGAGATCTACAATTTGTTCGTAAATATTTAAGTTAAGCTAGTGATTATGAGACATGAAGCTAAGCTCATATATTTACTAGCTTAGTGTAATTGACACTTCTTGAAGATCGATGATGATCATTTTGTGATTTATACTAGCAATGTGCGATATCTCTTTGTCTGCGAGGGAGACTAAACTCCGTTTCTGTGGAGCTTCGGCTCAATTTGGTGGGGTAGCGACCCATGGTTTTCGGACGTTTTGTGGAGCTTCGGATCAAAATTAATGGTTAGAAACCATGGAATGGCGTTCCGTTTTGTGATATACGTGTTGGTGAGTTTTCATGCTCCCGTTTTGTGATAGGCCTCCCCCTTTCTGTGATTTCTGGATTTCCATTGATGATTTCTAGAATTTATGTTTCACCAATTTTTATTACTTCATTGATAAGTTTTATCAATATTTGTGCATTGGTGAATTTGTGTGTCATTAATTTTTGTGATTGGCATTGATGTAATTGTCAATATTTATGGTCTGGTGAATAAAAAAACAAAGAGTATGACATTCTTTTGATCTTTGAGAAGATTCTTGTGATATTGATTAGTCTATAGTTGATTTTCAATTACATACTTATCACAGTATGGCGTTATGGTTATCATACATTTTGTCATATCTCTTATTCTATATCATTTCATCTGATATTTATAGCTAGACTGATCCGTTTATTATTTTCTTATTAAATAATACTCGGGTCAGACCGAGATGTTACAGGTGCTTCTGCTTGACTCCTCATATAGGATTATTATCATGACTTTTGGCTAACTACTTAGATTTGTAGTTTTTGGTTGTATGCATTTGAGTTGTAGACTCATTGATGTATACTTATTCTTTTATGTGGCACTTGTAACTATTCTTTTGTGATATTGTGGATCTTGTTTGACCACTACTCTGATGTACACTTTTATGTGTAATATTCATATCTGTTTCCGCCTTTGAGATATGAACTTCTGTGACTGATCTGTGTTATGCTTATTTCTATATTTGTTTTCGAAGATATTATAGCCAATGTGTAGTAGCCTTGAGTTTGCATCGGTATTTCGGATTTCGTCTTGTGATAAAAAGTTGTATTTTTATCTCGCATATCGGTACTCGCACAAAGCAATGATACAGATGGTCGCTCCTCAATAGCCACTAGTACAAAATATGCATGTTGCTTTGCCTCATTTGCATCGGTTGTTACCAGAACCGATGCAAATAGAAGTATATGCATCGATTACGTTTTAACAACTGATACATTTGGTTTGTAGAAAGCAGTAGATAGTACAAAAATACAATTTGCATCGGTTATCACCAACAACCGAAGAAAATACACCGATGCAAATAGTGTTAGTTGCATCAGTTTTATTTACAACCAGTGCAATCACCTTTATTTTGCATCAATTTTTTTTGAGCCGATGCTATTTTAGTGTAAGTTATTTTGGGGTCAAAACATTTTCGAATCACACGTTAGTTTCCACTTCGTTTCCAAGCGTTTCCCCTAAAAAAAATTCATGTTCCTGACAGAAAAAAAAACCTAGAAATTGAATTTCATCCTTAATTTCACCCTTGATTTTTCGATTTGGATTTCTCTATGCCTTCTCACTTTTAAAGTACCAAATCTTCCTATTTTAAGTTACTCGATTTGGATTACTTGTTTAAGTTAGTCGATTTGGATTTCGCGAATGAAATGCTAATTTTCGATTTGTATTTTGCGAATGAAATGCTAATTTTCGATTCGTATTTGGATACAAAATCTTCTGTTCGAGATGTCTGCTTTCTTCCCTGTTGAATTTAAAAGCTTAAATGCGCTTCTATTGGAGATACTCTTATATTAGAAATCTTGTCAATTAAGAATTAAGCGCTTGATTCAAGTTTTATACTGAAAATGAAGCTCTGTTTGAAACAAAATCGCATTTACATGCATTATATATGTTGCGCCTTCTTCAAGTAAGGCTCTGGAGCGTCCAAATCGACCTAGATTTGGTACTGCTGGGACGAGGTGTGTCGTTCGAGCAATTCATTTTTTGGTTCATGTTGCAGATCGGGATCTGCATCATTACGATGTAAGATTATTTTATTTAACCTTTGTCTTATCGCTCTTGCATTAGTTTATTCCTATTACATAACTTAATACTTTTAGCTGGAAATTAAGCTTGGAAAACTTTCAATGTAGATTTATACCTTGGCATTGTTATTGTGTTGAAGCTAGCTTTGACAAATTACTTTTGGATGATTTTTGCTTCATATTAGAACGATTAACTTATAATTTGTTGCACTGAAGAGCAGTACATCCATGTTTATCTTTATGATCATTTATTTGTATATTTATGTTTTTGTTCATTTATTTTTCAAATAGTAGTCTATGCTTTGTTTTTTTCAATTATGTCTAATACATATTCTATGCTTATAGTCAATTTATTCCCATTTCGTTTGAATGTTGCTAGTTTTTAAATACAATTTATCACATTACATTTGGTGAATTGCGGTTGTAAAATACAACTTTTTAGAATTTTCCTATTAAAATAAAAGGCATTTTCAATTTTCCACTGAATAGAACATCGAGTAGTTCGCAGGTGGTACAAATGATGGTTATCTTTTTTTAAATATAAAGGCAACTTTTACTTATAGCAAATGATTCTATTGTTAAAAAATCAACACCTAAGTAGTGCTCATGGAAAATGTAAGAATTAAAATATGAAGTTTATTTTGTATTGAGATGCATGTAGGTTCTCAGGTTTTTAAGAGTAAAAGTCTGTTAATTGTTGCCTGCTAATATATGTTGAGCGTTGCTAGAAGCAGTCGCTCAAAAGCCTATACTTGCCTGCTGACCTAGTCAGGTAGTTTATAAATTAATACATTGTAACAATTTTTAATATGCTTGTGGGATCCATGTTATTACATGGACCAGTAGCAGCGCGATTAACATGGACAGTCGCTGCGACTGTTCATAGCATCCTTCATATATGTTTCCAATTGGTTAAATGTCCTCCGACCCTATAACTATCTAACAACATATTTGTTCATGAGTAAATTTAATAGCACATAAGTAGGATTAGCCTATTTTGTTGGTTTCCCTATACTTCCTAATATTGTATTGCCTACTGTTAAAAAGCACACCTAGAATAAAATTATGACAGTAAGTTTAATTCCAAGAATTGAATTTTGGAAGGTGGAGTAAAGAATGTGGATTAGGAATTCTATATACATAATTTACGAAGGGGGGCAAAACTACAATAGTAATGTCAGCGGTGATTTCTTGCTTCATGTATGGGACTTGTCTAGAAACGCTGTGTTAACGCAAAAAGTTAGACGCTAACACCCCGATGCAAATAGAGATTGAATGAAAGCGCCACCCGTTAACACGGGAAACAGAAAAGGCAGTAATTCGCTGAAAAAGCAGTAAAGGACACAGAGTTTATAGTGGTTTGGCTTATAAACAAGCCTATGTCCACTTCAATTCTTCTTTATTGTTTATATGATTACGATCCTTTACAATTTCTTTCAATTACAATTCACTTCAAAAGACAAGTAGCTAGAAAAACTTCGACGCAAGAGAATTCTCCGAATCAATGGTTGAATATGTTGAATCCCAGCTTGAAGTTGATTGAAGCTTCTTGTGATTTTCGAATGTTGGAGTAAGGCTTGGTTTGAAGATGGCAGAGTCTCGATGCTTTTAAGAAAATGATCCAAAAGTCCCCTTCATGTTGGAGCACATGCCGTATTTATAGGGAGTTTTGGATGGAGCTATAGGTCGCGAGCGACCTAGGATATACCATAACTCATTCGCGAGTTAGGAAGATATGAGTCACGACTTAACAGGCTCGTACCTAATCATTTGGTAGATCTCTCCTGCCTCTGCGAAAGCGGCTCTATTTATTCTCTAAGTATTAGGCCGTGAGCGACTTAAGTCAGGTCATAGGTTGGTAGGTCGGGCGCGACTTAAGGTCGCAGTAGAACAGGGTAGCGTAGTTCCTGATCCTTTCTCAAATGAACTAAGGAGTTAGGCGACTTAGGGATAAGCCTGTTATAACTTAGGTCGTGGCCGACTTAAGTTGCGAGCGACTTAGTGGTTGTGGGACCCTGGTTTTTGCAGAAGATGTTAGGTCGCTGTTGCTTTAGCACTTTAGGTCGCAGAGTGTTTAGGCCGTTAGGTCGATAACACCATGAGTCGCTTACTAGTTAAGACGCTGCTTCCCTTAACTCGCTCACCCCTCTTAAGCCATTAAGCCCTTAAGTCGTCCAACTCTCTAGGTCGCCCCGCTCCCCCAGGTCGTAAACCTTTATGTCGTTAGGTCGTTCCATGAACCTAAGCTGTTAGGTCGTCCATCTTTAAGTCGGGTCATCTTTTGGTCGCTGGAAAAGCGGAGTTAACACTTGCCCCTCGAAGTACACGCCTAGGTCGTAGGTTGTGTGCTTCGAACAAACTTAACCAAGTCGCGGGCGACCCAAGAGATGGCTTAATCTGCACATCTATTTGCTTCTGCCCTATATAAGCGTTAGCTCATTTCTTCCTCCTCATCAACTGCTCCCATATCCTTTTCTGCCATTAGAGACTTTTCGAGTTCCCAAAGGCGAATCCAAGTTAATCGATCAACAATCCATCTGACTATTACCTCACGTAAGTGAATTTGGTCCCTTGTTCAATCACGACTATTGCTGAAACATGAACCTTTACCTTCAGACCCCAAATCACCTTCGCACACCTTGTGTAGCTCTTGAGTTAAGTTGCGATTGATTTCAATCATTATTGGCTATGTCGTCATTGTGATTCATAGGATTATAACATCGTGCTAGGTTTATGGTAGCTCTGTGGTGATTTGGATCAGTTTTTGGATTTTTCTTGAGAAGATGGTGGATTCTGTTGTTAATGGTAGATAACGGGTTATCGGGTTGGAGAGGTGTTAGTGGATTAAGGAGATAACCTGAAATCGCTGAATAATGCCAGAGACGACCTAAGGATTCTGAAAGTGGACGACCTAAAAATTCTTGCAACCCGCCAGATACTGAACGACCTTCAGATTTGTGACCTATATTCCTGCAACACCACTCTTGCGACCTAACTTTTATGCCGTGTGAGCGACCTAGCCTTTAGGTCCTTAACACGGCTCTCCCTTTAGGTCGCGAACGACTTAACCTTTGGGTCGTGAACGACCTAGCAGTTGGATAATTTTCTTACTGCCGAATTGCTTCCTTCAGCCTAGACCAACTTCAACCCATCCTGTTAAGTCGTGAATGACTTACAACTTAGAGAAGCTCTGGACTGCGACTAAATGGCTTGAACAAAACTTGAAAACTTCAAGATGTTGATAGAACTTGATTGTACTTCCAACTCGAACTTTGAACTGCCGAAATAACTTGCATGACTTTGCTATGCTTTCTTAACATATTATACCAAATTTGATGCTAATAACCTGTTAAATACAACATTTGCAGAAAACTAGGGCGAATATACTGCCACTGATTGCCCACATCAAATGACAGATTAGTCGATAAAGGATAATTAACTTTAAAGAAATTATATGAAATGCTGTGAATCAATAAACTCAAGTGAAGCATTAAAACAATGTTAACCAACTAAAGTCGATTTGTTTGCGTTAACATTGCACTTGTATTTGGACTTAAAGCAACAAGTCTTGAAATATTGCAATTGACACATGTTTAATTTCAATTATATTTGCTTGTTTCTTTGTTAGCTTTACACAGCACTTCACACATTTAGGAAACGTGCACCTTCATGTTTGAATATCCAGTTGTTTATGTAGAATGGCTTCACATCAAGAACAAGTGGTAGCTCAAGCTGAAGAGATCTTTCCGATAGCTATTCCCGTAGTGAATCCTCCAGAAAGATCTCCGACTACCTTATCCCAGAGAGCATTTAACCAGCTACGCATTCAATTTGGCCTTGTTGAGAGTGATGCTCTATTTCCTGGGCCGAATGATACTGCCGATAATCCACCTCACGGTTTTGTCGCAGTCAATCGCCAGATGTGCCTAAATGGAGCAATTCCTCCTTTTAACGATTTTCTTCGAACGCTTCTCCTTCGGTTGACCATCTCTCCGTTTCAACTACATCCCAATGGCCATGCTATCCTGATGGGATTATGTGTTTTATTTAGGAGAACTCTTGATCGTTTTCCAAGCTTCGAAAAAATTTGCTACTTATGCTCATTCGCTAAGAATAATGATCATCCCTCTATTACTGTTGTAAGAAGCACTAGGAACCGCAAACTCATTACCGATCTTTCTGAAAGTGCACATGGCATCTTAAATCAGTTTTTCTTTGTTCGCTACCCCTCAGGGTTTTATGCTATCTGGAGAGTAGGAAGTAAGATTACCTACTTCTTATTTTTTCCATTCCTGAGCTTTTCGAGATCTGAGTTGCTAAATGCTAATTTTATTCTTTCCTTTTTTAGCACTTCCTCCCCCTCTAGAGATCCAGGCCACAAGCAAATTTTTGAAAGACTGAATGCCGTGGTTGCTGAGGAAAGGAGTATAAAATTTCTGTTGAAGGATGAGTTTCTACATCAATTTGGACTTCTACATTCTTCCCGCTCTACACAACCTCACGAATTCCCTGATTCCCCAGCTAAGGCATTAGATGCCCCAGTTTCTACTAATGAACCCGTACTGAAGGAACTTACAACTGAGGCTTCGTTGGTAAAATGTTCTACTCCAACTGACATTGCGGGGCCATCTTGTAAACTTTCTCTTGCCCCGGTTATCGAAGAAGAAGAAGATCTTCAACAAACCGGGAAGACTACTGATGAAGGAGTTGAAGTGAAGAGCCCTGTTGAACACAGTGGTAATGACACTTTCGAAGGGTTGAGCGGCTTTATAGTTACGTCTCAAGAACTCTTTAAAGATGATATGTCCGCTGCTAAAATTGTATCTCCAGTGGTTGAAGCGACATCTGTCCTTCAACAGACTCCTCCAGCTCAAGAATCGACATTGGCTGTAAAATCTATCACCACCCCCCAACTGAGGAGTGGTTCGTAGTTCAGCGCGTGTAGTTTGCACACACCACACGCACTTAGGATTTATTGGCACTAATATGCACTTAACTCCTTGCTATTTGAAGATTCTCAAGTTATGCTTCTTTTTCAATTTCAAGTTCTTCAATGGGGCGAAGTGGCTCGTATTGTGATAACTTTAAGCAGTATGGAAGGCGCAGTCAATATGATTACAAGCGCTATCTTCCCCCTTATAGGGAAACTGATGAGGAGAGGGCTGGTCGAAAAGCTCAGGAGAGAAGAGCATGCGAAGAACGATATGGGAGAGGGGAAGAACGTCGCGACTCTTCCCACAGAGAGGATGATTCCCTTAAACGGAAATCCCATGATGACAAAGGAAAGAGCCGCGCCGCCGAAGGTTCGAGCAAATGGACCAAGCACGATGAAAAGTCATCATCTGACATTCCTAAAGAGCCCATTGCTTCGATGCCTTCTCAATCTCCCGCTCTTGCTCGTACCGACATTCAGACGATCATTGGCAGGCCTTCATATCAGGTCGGACCAGGCCCAGCTACTCTTCAAAGCCGATTTCCAAACTGGTGCTTGAAGGGAGTTCGCTATGATCTTGATCTGGTTTCAATCGGCAAACCAGCCATGCTGCGAAATCTTGATGCTGTCAAGCTTGATATTGAGAGAATGTCGAATTGGCAGAAACTTGTTGACGAACTCCAGAGAGTGAACCGCGCAAACCTTGAGGCTATGTTGACCATGGAGAATGATAAATCCGAATGGCAAAAGACTCTTCATCAACATGACGCAGAAATGAGGAGCATTGCCGCTTATAATGAAAAACTTGAAGCGGAAGTCGGAAAACTTAAGGAGAAGCTTGCTACTTCCTCCACTTCCTATTCTCAAAGGGAAAGTGTGCTTCTGCAACAAGTGCAGAATGCTCATGCTAGCCAACGAGAGGCCGAAGATAAACTCAAGTGGCAGGAAAAGGTTATAGAAGATTATCGTGCTGAAGTTGCACAGTTGCGACAATAGACCAGCTCTCAGAACCTCGAAATTGAGACATTAAAAACTCGACTTGCTACAGTTGAGAAAGAGCGCGATGAGGCTGTTGCCGGTAAAATTGCAGCTGAAGAAGCTCATCAAGCCACCAAAGCCGATGTCAGTTCGACATTATTCGACTTCTACTTGCAAAGTATCCTAGGGCATGACAGTCTAGCATTTTTGGGCCCCAAATATGAAATCACTTTGGCTGAAGTATGGGAAGCTGCGCTTGATATGCTTAAAGATGCTGGGTATGCCGAAGAAGAACTCGAGGCACATTACCTGGATGACGGAGCTCGTGTAGCCCTTGCCAGAGGAAAAGAGAAACTCGCTAGAGAGCATGCTGGGATGATGAAAGAAGCACCATCAATTCCCCCTGTCCCTCCTTCAATTTCGGCCGACGTTGACATTACAGGCTTCGGTGCCCATTCTCCGTCCCCTGCTAAAGTTATAACTGAGATTACAAGTGCATAGGGTGGAGATGAAGGCGAAGAGAGCACCGAAGCACAAGCTTATGAAGTTCACATTAGGAAGCCCACTTCTCCAGGTAATATTAACGTCGAACCAGGTCAAGCAGATTACTCATTTGCTTCGGCCAAGCTTGATGAACTTGTTGCTTATTATTTAAGACTCGATGAGCCGTTATCTCCTCTCTTCGCGGGAGATACTAATATTTTTTTCTTTTCTTCTGTAGCGAGAACGCCCAGTGTCATAGAAACTTCTCCTCCTCTAGCTACTCCTCCTCGTACTTTTCAAATTACTCCTACTTCCCAACCGGGATCGTAGGAAGAATTAATAGGAGCCCTTCAAGACTTGGACGATCCAGCCGCTTCGCAGGAGCATAAGGCCGAAGGACTTGAAGGAGGAGAAGTATCTCCGTAGCGAACCCTTTCTGATGACATAAAATTGTTTGCTCTTGTCACTCCGGGGAGTAAGTCTTCTTCAAGGAGGAGGAGGAAGCGTATAACTTCAAAGAAGAAAGGGAGAAGCATTTCTGTTGCTGAAAAGGAAGCGGAAGTTGATCCAGCACTAGCTTTCTCTCCTTCTCCCCCAACTCTCCCAAGCCGGCCTGAAAAATTGCCTACTAAGCCTGGTGAAGCCTCTAAAGGTGGTGGGAGAAAGAAGTGATGAGTCCCGCTTTCCATTCTTTGCTTTACCTTTTGCTTTTCGCATGTACTGGCCGGAGATTGTGCGGGTACCGGCCCCCGCTTTTCTTTATCCTGAAACCTGTACCTGTATAAAATTTTCGTAGTGTTGAATAAAATGTTCCTTTTACCTGTACAAACTTCTGTCTGTATTTGAGAATACATTTACTCTTTATCTTTACACAGGTTCCTTGTTTCCTTTGTGTGATATTGCAATAAGCCTACGGTATGTTGTTTGAGCATTGTTTCAATTCTTGTACCTATAATGTGTTGCCCCCATACCATGGTTTATTGTAATCTCTTTCACATTGGCAAAGTTTTTAGAGAACAATTCCTCTATTTCGAGAAGACTTGTACTCTTCCTTTAGAGAACAACTTTTCCGTTTGAAAGAGGTTTGCATCCGTACTTTATAGGATAATATTTCCATTTCAAGGAAATATTTTTCGTATTTAGTAGGATGTACCTCATTTTGGAGGAGTTTTTTTTTTATTGCAAAGTTTTTACATTCCACTTTTTTTTTTTTTTGAAAAAAGTCACTTTTGCTTTGGCAAGTGGATTTCACTTCATAGTGCGTGGGCCTTTCAAAAAAGGGGTTTCAACCTACTTGAGCCTCTGACGAGAGTTTTTGATTATGCCTCTAGGAAGAGGTCTTTTTGTTTGATTGTGGCTCTTGGAAGAGGTCTTTTTTGTTTGATTGAGCCTCTGGGAAGAGGTCTTTTTGTTTCTGCCTCCTGGGAGAGGCTTTTATCTTTTCCCTATTCGCTGGGAAGCGGGCCTCCGAAGAGGGCTTTTCACATTTTAACTCATGTGAAGTTTTATTTCAGATCACGGTGAAATGTGTGCCTCTGAGTAGGGCTTTTGCCTCGAAGTTTGGAGCTTCTTTTTCTTAGTTGGATGGATTCACGGGGCTGTGCCAACGATCAGTCCGCAACTTTATGTCGAGAAAGAACTCTCTTTTTCTGGCGAGGCCCGCTAGAGGTCTTTTAGCATTTCAACTATGGTGAAATGGGCCTCCGAAGAGGGCTTTTCACATTCCAGCACTTGTGAAGTTTTATTTCAGATCTCGGTGGAATGCGTTCCTCCAAGTCTACCTGGAAGTTTCTTCCTCATGGTTGGCCGGATTCACGGGGCGGACACAAGTTACTTGGACGCTTATTTACGCAGATTGTCTCAACTAGTGAACAAGCGCCTTGCCTTCCACTTGGGAAGGTGCCTCCGATTATCGGATGAATTCATGGGGCGGACGCAAGTTACTTGGACGCTTGTCTGCGCAAACTGTCTCAGCTAGTAAACAAGTACCTTGCCTTTCGGTCGGGAAGGTGCTCCCGGTCATTCCGTACCAATCTTTTTGTTGAGAAAGTCTTCTGGCATGCCCCGTTTTAGGTCTTTATCCTCCGAAGAGTTGTGCCTCCGAAGAGGGCTTGTGCCTCCGAAGAGGTCTTTTGCTGCTTGATGCTTGCTCGCCCATGTCTCTTTGCCATCTATTCATGTCGGTGATCCCCGTTATCTTTTCCAAATATCATCCCCTTTTAGTTGCCAACAATTTTCCTTATCCAAAGAAATATACTTCATAGTTAAGCGAGTTGGTGGTGGTAGACACAAGCTATTTAACTGGATGCTCGTTTGTACAAACATTCGCAGTTAGTTAGAAATGGTCCACTTCCAGCCACATCGCTAATTTTTGTTCAAAGCACTTCTTTCGTAGGATTTGAGTATGGAAATTTTGAATGGTTTAGCGTTTGCTTGTTGGGTGATGTCGGAGATCGCTTGGTCTTGCGATGGGTAAGCTTTGTTTTTATGACCTGCATTATTAAATCAATATTTTAGTACCACAATTAACGTATTCTGTATGTCGAAATAAAACAAAGAAGTACATAATAGTAAAGAACACAAGATTTATAGTGGTTCGGCCAAGAATTGGGCCTACATCCACTTTATAGCTCTTATTATTCACTTGCACTGACTTTACAACGGCTTTCATTACAAGAATCATACATTCATCATTCTTTTACAATATTTCATTAAAGCCTTTAAGTAAAATATGGGCGCAAATGATTGTTGTTCCAAGCTCTTGGAATTGGGTCCCCTTCGACAGTTACAAGTTTGAATGTACCATCAAGAAGTTTTTCGCCTATAACATATGGCCCTTCCCAGTTTGGTCCAAGCGCGCCTGTAGGTGTCATAATTTTTTTAAGATTAGATCCCCCACTTCAAAGCTACGCCGGAGAACTTTGGAATTGAAGTGCCCGGCTATTCTTTGCTGGTGAGCTGCAATTCTGAGCTTAGCTTCTTCCCTTTTCTCATCAAGGAAATCAAGGGCTTCAAGCTGCAGCTTTTCATTCTCGGCTTGACTGAAATGGATTCTTCTATGTGAAGGGACCTCTATTTCTACCGGAATCATCGCCTCTGATCCATATGCCAATGAAAATGGAGTGTGCCCCGTCGCAGTTTTATGTGTAGTTCTATATGCCCATAGTGCTAGCGGAAGTTTATCGACCCAACCACCTTTTGCTTTTTCCAGCTGTTTTTTGATGGTTGATTTGATTATTTTTATACTGCTTCCACTTGCCCGTTTGCCTGCGGATGAGCCACTGCTGAGAAACTTTTCTGGATCTTGAATTTTTTGCAAAAATCTTTGAACTCTTCACTTTCAAATTGGATTCCATTGTCCGTGATTATCTTTTGAGGCACTCCATACCTGCAAATGATATTCTTAGTTACAAAGTTTGTCATTTTCTTTGAGGTAATAGTAGCTAAAGGTTCAGATTCAGCCCATTTAGTAAAATAATCCACAGCAACAATAGCATATCTGATTTCGGATTTTGTAATTGGCAAAGGCCCGATGAGATCCATTCCCCAAATAGCAAATGGCCACGGACTGACCATCTGCGTTATCTCAGTGGAAGGTGCTCTTGGGATTTTTTGCAAATCTCTGGCATCGGTCACATTTTCGGGCGTAACTCGCCGCATCACGATTAATATCTGGCCAAAAATATCCATAACGGAGAATTTTCTTCGCTAAAATTTGACCCCCTGAATTGTCTCCACACTCTCCTCCGTGTACCTCAGTTAGAATTGTTTTAGCTTCTTCCTTGGTCACACATCGGAGTAATGGTATTGAGAATCCCCGCCTATAGAATTGGCCATCTTGAATTACAAATCTGGATGCTTTTCTTAACAACTTCTGCCGTTCTCTTGGGTTTTCTGGTAGAGAGCCGTCGCGCAGGTATTCCAATATCGGAGTCATCCATGATTCTCGCTCATGTGATACAGTCCAATATCCATTTCATCAATGCTTGGAGTTGACAGGACTTCTACAGGAACTAATCTCAATAATTGAGCTTCCCCGGTGCTCGCATATTTTGCGAGGGAATCTGCCTTCATATTGTCTTCCTGGGGAATATGGCTTATTGTGTAATGGTCGAAATCATCAAGAAGCTCCCAGGCTTTGGATAAATATGTGGGTAGGTTCCCCCCTTTGGCTTAAGACTCTTTCTTGACTTGACACACGATAAACTGTGAATCATTGAAGATCTGTAATGCCTTGATGTTCAGTTCTTTAGCAATTCTTAAACCGGAAATAAGAGCTTCATACTCTGCTTCATTGTTTGTCGAAGGGAACTCCAATCTTAAAGCATAACACAGTGACCGTCCTTCAGGGGTTTCAAGTACAACCCCGGCCCCAGAACAGTAATCGTTTCTTGCGCCATCAACATAGAATTTCCACCGGATTGAAGGATTATCGTTCACCACATCCTCACTGTCGCCTTTTTCTGTACACTCTGCAATGAAGTCTGCCAAAGCTTGTCCATTGATTGCTCTCCGGGGGTGATAAGTTATGTCATATTGGCTGAGTTCGATATTTCATTTCAAAAGACGACCGAAGTTTCAGGACGAAACAGGACTTGCTTCAAGGGCTGATCGGTGAGGACATTGATGGGATGAGCTTGGAAATATGTCCTCAATTTTCTTGATGCAATTAATAGACAATAGGCGAGCTTTTCCAACTTTGAATAGTTCAATTCTGCCCCAGTGAATCTCTTGCTGATGTAGTAGACCAGGCGCTGAATTTTCGCATCCTCCCGTATCAAAGCTGTGCTGAGGGCATGATACGAGATTGCCAAATATACAAAAAGATCTTCACCATTGTCAGGCTTAGAAAGTATAGGAGGCGTACCATATGACGAATCAACTCATCGAAAGCTTTCTGGCATTCAGTAGTCCAGTCAAAGTTTTTTCTTCCTTTCTTTAGAGCATTGAAGAATGGAATGCATTTATCAGTAGCTTTGGAAATGAACGGACTCAAGGCAACAACTTTTCCATTGAGACTTTGCAATTCCTTCTTCGTTCTAGGAGCTTTGACTTCTCTTAAGGCAGTTATCTGAGCAGGATTAGCTCCAATGCCCCTTGCACTCACAACGAAACCCAAAAACTTTCAAGATTCTACTCCAAATGAACACTTCAAAGGGTTCAGCTTCATACCGTACTTTCAGAGGGTTGAGAACATCTCCGCCAAGTGATCCATGTGGTCCACTGCTTTCTTTTACTTTACCAACATATCATCGACATAAACTTCCATAGTCTTGCCAATTTGTGGTTTAAACATGGCATTCACCAGTCTTTGGTAAGTTGCCCCTGTATTCTTAAGTTCGAAAGGCATGTCTCTGTAGCAGTAGAGACCAACATCGGTTATAAAACCCGTGTCCTCCTGATCTGGCTCATGCATCATGATCTGGTTATATCCGGAATAGGCATCCATAAAAGATAACAATTCATGCCCTGCCGTTCCATCCACTAACTGGTCAATCCTGGGTAACGGGAAGCAGTCTTTGGGGCAGGCTTTGTTTAGATCTGAAAAGTCAATGCACACTCTCCATTTCCTATTAGCATTTTTAACCAGTACAGGATTTGAGACCCAATTCGGATAAGTAGATTCCCTGATAAAACCATTCTCCATGAGCCTATCAACTTCTTCTTTCAATACCGCTGACCTTTCAGGACCTTGAGTTCTTCTTTTCTGCTTTACCGGTGTAAACTTTGGATCAATATTCAAGGTATGCACCGCAATTTCTGGAGATATTCCACACATATCGGCATGAGTCCAGGCGAATACATCCAGATTCGTTTTCAAAAATGATATCAAAACATTTTGAACTGTTGCATTAAGCTGCGAACCCACATTCAATACTTTATTCGGGTCTTTCGCGTCAACAGGTACCGGGACTATCACTTCAACTGGTACCACTCTATTTTCCCCTGCACTGGCTTTTCTTGGATCCATCTCTCTTCGTGCACCGCTATGTTCGCCTGTGCAGGGTCCACCCAGTAATTGCTTCAAGGTTGATTCTTTGATGCGGACTGGGGCTGTCGCATCTTTTCCCATTTCTCTCTTCTTGATTCACGCAGCTTTGTAAGATAACATTCTCATCCATCATTCTGATCCCCTTGCACCACACCGACTCCATTATCTGTGGGGAATTTTATGGTCAGGCACCACGGGGCAAGAATAGCTTTAAATGCTGCCAGAGTTGGTCAGCCTAAAAATGCATTGTAGGTAGAAAATTCTTCAACAATAACAAAGGTCTGTTTTCGAGCGACTTTTCTTTGCCCCTCTCCAAGCTCTACGAACAAATCAATAGTTCCAATTGGTTGTTTCGACTCTCCAGTAAAACCAGCAATCTTTAGTAACGAAGCTTGAACGTCAGCCATTGGAATCTTCATCTGATCAAAAGTCTTCTTGAAGATAATGTTGCATGAAGCTCCACAATCAACCAGAAGTCATTTAACAGTAGTTGACCCAATGCCAGTGGAGATGACCAAAGGATCAATGGTAGGAGCTTCCACATCCATCGAATCCCTAGTACTGAATATAATGTCATCATTAAAGGTTTTCTGCTGCTTTAGGGGTGCAGCATCTTCTAAGACAAAGACACTTTCATCTGCGGTGCATACTTCAAAGCACGGGCGTATCTTTCCATCTCACCCAAACTCTTGCCAGCTGGGTGAGGGCCTTCTGTAACCACATTTATAACAGGCCTCTCTGATTCATGAGCTGTCGCCTTTTCACTTGAGCTAGGATGATGAACAGAAACCTGTTGTCCTTGAGTTGACGACGCTGGGCCATTCTTGTTCCTTCTTACATATTGTTGGAGCTTGTTTTTCTTCAATAGTTCCTCAATTACCTCCTTTAAGTGATGGCACTCGTTAGTATCATGCCCGGACTGGTTATGGAACCGGCAAAACCTTCCATTCTTCTCAGCTCTTCCATTAACTCTTTGCTTAGCTGGTGTAGGAAATTCGACCGTGTCTTTGTTTGCAAAGTAGATGTTTTCCGGGGTATCAGTCAGAGGGGTAAAGTTGAAGGGACGTCCTTTCTTCGCATCTCCTTCCTTCTTCTGGGCATCGTTCCCCCTCTTCTGATTGCCAGATTCCTTCTTATTCAGAGCAGCATTACTATTCCCAGCCCCTATCGATACCACCTTAGCCGGTGCTTGGAGGCTTTCCAGACGCATGAATTCATCGGGCTTTCTTATAAAACTTGTCAAGTGAATTTGGGCCCTTCATTTTCAACCATCTCCCGAACTCACTTGTCTTATCAATAGCCTTCATCAGGTATGTCAAAATCATTCTCGGCTCCGCATTGTCCACTTCAGCCAGAGCTATATTGAAGCGATTCAGGAAATCTCTAATGGATTCTCCAAGATTTTGCTCCAAGCTGGATAACGACATTATATCCTTCGCCGTTGACGCATATAACCGAAACTGTTCCTTGAATTTCCGGGTCAAATCAGAAAATTGGTCTATCGATCGGACTGGCAGCTTTGTGAACCAAAGTAAAGCAACTCCTTCCAGGTATACCGGAAAATACCGCCATTTGATTTCATCAGAGGCTCTGTCAACCGTCATGTGCCAATCATACTTGTACAGAAACTCATTAGGATCGCTCGTTACCCTGTAAGCTGGAATAGTTGGAGGGAAAAACTTCCTTTGGAATTCTGCCTTCAGGATTTTTTCAGTGAGTAGAGTTTTGCTCGAAGCGAAACCCCATTCTTTCTCATCTTCATTTCCCTGCATACTTTCTTTCATAATCTGATGAACCATGCTTGAGAAATACTCTTCATCATTATGAGGCCCAGCGGGACAAACATCATCCATTCTCTCCGAATTTTGCCTTGACAGTCGCTTACGGAGAGTCGGTTGCGGCCCCGATCCTCCGGCTTGGGGAGGTGTCCTTTCCACTGGATCAGCCGCCCTTTGAGGGATATTTCTTCCTTCCACATTCTTCACTTCATCAGCGAGATTTCCCTCTTTAGACACCGGTTGACGGTTTGCCTCAAATAAAGCATTCAACCTTTCCATCATTAGGTTATTCTGAGCTTCTATTTGCCGATGTAGCCCGGATACAACGGCATCTAGCTCTGCTCGTGTAACTCCGACAGTTGGAGTTGTTTGACTTGAAGGAGGAGAGGTTGCAGTAGTCTCGCAAACATCATTAGATCTAACAGACTTGCGCTTCCTTCCTGGAGCCATTATTTCAGATAAACTTTTGGTTTTTAGGTAAATCCTTTCTACAAACTTCTGCGAAGCTATGATGAAAGGTCCTGAGTTGGGTTCTCAGTGAAAGCACCAAAAATGTTAACGCAAAAAGTTAGACGCTAACACCCCAATGGAAATAGAGATTGAATGAAAGCACCACCAGTTAACACGAGAAACAGAAAAAGCAGTAATTCGCTGAAAAAACAGTAAAGGACACAGAGTTTATAGTGGTTCGTCTTATAATCAAGCCTACGTCCACTTCAATTCTTCTTTATTGTTTATATAATTACGATCCTTTAAAATTTCTTTCAATTACAATTCACTTCAAAAGACAAGTAGCTAGAAAAACTTCGATGCAAGAGAATTCTCCGAATCCATGGTTGAATATGTTGAATCCCAGCTTGAAGTTGATTGAAGCTTCTTGTGAATTTCGAATGTTGGAGTAAGGCTTGGTTTGAAGATGGCAGAGTCTCGATGCTTTTAAGAAAATGATCCAAAAGTCCCCTTCATGTTGGAGCACATGCCGTATTTATAGGGAGTTTTGGATGGAGCTATAGGTCGCGAGCGACCTAGGATATACCATAACTCGTTCGCGAGTTAGGAAGATACGAGTCATGCTTTAACAGGCTCGTACCTAATAATTTGGTAGATCTCTCCTGCCTCTGCGAAAGCGCCTCTATTTATTCTCTAAGTATTAGGTCGTGAGCGACTTAAGTCAGGTCATAGGTTGGTAGGTCGGGCGCGACTTAAGGTCGCAGTAGAACAGGGTAGCGTAGTTCCTGATCCTTTCTCAAATGAACTAAGGAGTTAGGCGACTTAGGGATAAGCCTGTTATAACTTAGTCGTGGCCGACTTAAGTTGCGAGCGACTTAGTGGTTGTGGGACCCTGGTTTTTGCAGAAGATGTTAGGTTAATGTTGCTTTAGCACTTTAGGTCGCAGAGTGTTTAGGCCGTTAGGTCGATAACACCATGAGTCGCTTACTAGGTAAGTCGCTCCCCCCCTTAAGTCGCTCACCCCTCTTAAGCCGTTAAGCCCTTAAGTCGTCCAACTCTCTAGGTCGCCCCGCTCCCCTAGGTCGTAAACCTTTATGTCTTTAGGTCGTTCCATGAACCTAAGCTGTTAGGTCGTCCATCTTTAAGTCGGGTCATCTTTAGGTCGCTGGAAAAGCAGAGTTAACACGCTATTAAGTCCACTAAGGTAATAGATAATATATATTTCGTTTTTTTGTACAGGGTTGCATTTTATTGGATGTTGCTTTTGCTAGGTTTTTTAGTTGTTTTTTTTCTTCATTTTTTTTGTTAATCTGATTATTTTCACCTCTTTTGCTGCTCACGTTGCTTTGATTCATTATATATTTTTGATATTTGTTCTTTTTGGTTCTATGCTTTACAATTGAAGTCTGTCAACTCAAAGGATCATAAGGGTTTTTTTTTTCACTCCAACTGCTTTTCTGCTGGATTCTTGAATGCCTTTATTTCTAAATTGTTGATTTATTGATTGCCGCTAAATTATCTTTCATTTGTAATTTTTGGCCTAGCCCTCTATGTTAGTATGTGCAATTTTGAGTGATGTTCATTTTATTTTACTAACTCTGTCAAGTCTCAATTTTTTACAGTAAAATTTATCAAGGTTACGTTAACCTGTTATCATACTTTTTTGCAAATGTTATTTGGAATGGGTTAAATATAATATTGGATATTATGTTAAATCTTCTATCCAATTTGGATGTAAAAGTTGTGCTAAAAAATCTGAATGCATTTCAAACTAATGGTTTTTAAGTTAAAAGTAAATTTAACAGTCTTTTAGTTGATTAATTTAATTACTTAAATTTTGGCGGGCCTCTATAAGCCTAGATGTAACAAGTAGGGCTGGCTGTCGGAAGATCATTAAAGATTTGGTTAACCTCTACAAAGAGTCAAATCTAGGAATGCTAAATCCTGCCTATGATGGTAGGAGATCTCTACACAGCTAGAGAGCTTCCGTTTACATCTCAACGGTTTGTAGTTAATATCACGGAAAGAGACCGGTACACGAATTTTGTACTCATCTTACATTAGAACTTTTATAGTACCTACTATTCCTATATATTACTAGTTTTCTTGCAACACCTATATCTTGTTGTCCTTTTCGTAGTTCCGAATCACTCTTAAATTATTTGAATTCAAATTTGTGTTTCTCATCAACAGAAAACAGATATTTGGAGTTTACATGTAACATACAAGATATATAGACCACTTCATTATGACTCGTTCAGACACAAACTTTTTAGATGCTATTGTTCTGCCATTCCAAGCACTTACGACTTGTTGCCTGTCCTGAAGAGCAAAACAGCAGTCTTTTCCCGGTATGATCCTTTCTTATTTACCATCTGTAAGTGGCTACATGTTAAAAAAATTCATATGTTTAAGAGAGCTTGATATTTTATTTCTTATCAACGTGTTCAAGGCCAATATTTTTTCTTCATGAAATAAGTTGATTGCTTACAGTTTCTACATGCAAAAAATAATAATGATAAACTATAAGATAACAAAAAGAAACTCCAGAAGTTGCCATAGATTTTTTATTTTGTTTTATCTAATAAGCCTTTCCATTAATTTTTCCATTTTGGATCCGCATCGCGTCTTTTTTATATCCCCAATTCGCACCCACCAATTTTTTGGGGTGTGTGTGTTTATGTGTGTGTAGCGATTGAAATTTGATGATATCTAACAGCTTTGATCTACCTGTCACCAATATCATCTATATAGAAAAGTTCCTCGATATCTCTTACCTACTAATAATTAATTCTTATGGACGATGATTATACTAAATAATCTTAGAATATAATATGTTGCTAACTAGTTTCGATGGGGTAAAAGTATCAGATAATTTTATGTAGAAACGACGTTGATGATCAGTAGGTCATGGCAAGAGAACTTCGGTCTAATTTCAGTTATGGTAGATGCCGATTGGGGATATCGAACACCGCTCCCCACCCATACCCTCCTTCCCCAACTCAAAAAAAAACTTTCCTCTCTGCGCGCATGCGTGTTGGAGATTTACAAGCATTTCGTTTGTTCATATGGCTGTTAATTGTATAGTAGTACAAGATAATGCTAGCATTTCTGAGAGCAAAGACATGCCAAGTAAGTTCAGCAAGCAGATATTTAAGTCGTTGGTTTCCCTCTTAATATTTGTTATTCCATGGGAGAATGAGAAAAATGCTAAATACACACTATTCCCACTCTCTGACGTAGGGTACAGTTCAAATTTCCTTTTGCAAGGTAAATATCAATTACATTTTAATGTCATGCGCTGTAAATCCTGGGTCTTATTAGGTACTTGAATACATAACCAGATTCTATGTGTATGTAGAGATATGAGTACAAACAGGGTTTTTAAACCGCTAGAGTATAGTGAATCTGTTTTGGTATTAGCAGGGACCGAGATAAATCAGATCAAAATCCCATTTAAGAAAAACAACAGTAACTTTGTATTTTACATAAGAAATTCACATTAATCAACTTTGAAAACTAACAAATTTGCAGCATATGAATATTATAGTAAAGAAAGGTTGATTAGAGAATTAATTTTTTAATCGAAACTAATTGAAATACTTTATCCTTCCTGATCCCGATTTTCAAAACCTATAACCATCACTTTTATTTCCGAACCTAAAACCAATCTCATTTGAGCCACTTCATCAACATGATCCATAAAGAGAAAAAAAGATTATTTACATCTTGTTAGTATGTGTATTACAAATATATAATTAATCCATATTGCTCATTTAAATCTTGTTTTAATCTGAAAAATGCTGCACACATTTTATTTAGTAAATACATCATTTACTAGTATATTTCAGTATAAAATAAATATTGAAATCAAAAACAAGAAAGGAAACCAATTTTTTGAATATTCAAAGTGGAAAATTTTCTGAATCTAAAAATTCAGAACCATTCTATAGGCGCCAGTGTTAACCCATACCCGATAAGCAATTAAGCTAATGGTATAAAAAAAGGTTGCACATATGATTTTCAATCCTTATGTGTTCTGAAGCTAGCCCTCTTGTGAGAAGATCTTATGATTTCCTGAAGAAAAGTTTGATTGGGAGTGGAATTTATACTGCTCTTAAAGAAAGTCCTCTTACTATTAAGTTAACCATATCAATTGCGATCATTGTTTTTGTTGTATGTGGTCTAGGCCCGCTCATGTGTTGTTACAGAAGGCTATTTTTTCAGGTATATATTTATTCCCATATCTTTCTATTTCCTTGACAGATATTTATAGACTATTGATTTAATTCATGTTCACCTTAATTAACACAACTGGACATATACAAGTTTTGGTTACATATATTTGGAATATGCACGTCAACCTGACCAGTGGTTAAATCACATATTATATGTATCAAGCCAAAACATTAGACTTTTATATACCCAATTTTCAATCTCTCTAGTGCTCGAATTGTTGCAGCTACATGGTCTTTTTGTAGCTTTGCAAAAAATGGGAGAAAAATGTTAAGGCAGACCATTACTGAATTTTTTTAATGGTCAAAGAGTCAAAGGAGAGAACATGCTTCTGGTTTTAGCTGGATTTATGCTAATTCTTTTAAAAAATGTCATGCTTCCATGTTACATATGCACTAATATGATTCTTAAGAATTTAATAATTATTTGTTCAGGTGCTAAAATGGCAGTGTTCATACATATTGACCCTTCAACTCCATCCGTGTTTGAATATAATCAAACTGTCATAATATTTTATGGGTTTGTCTTTACCCCTGCAACAGCGATGCTGCTTTGAAATACTAAAGGAATAAAATGTTTTGCATTTTTTTGCCTGATTCCTCAACATGGTTATTCTTACACTTTTGCAGCCTGGTTCAGCAAGCACAAATTTTTTTCTGGAGAAGAATAGTTCAGATGATGCAAGAAATGTAGTTTCTGTTATTATCTTGATTCCACATTTTTAAAATATGCAATCATTCATTGTTCTTTTTTTTTCCATCTTTCATGTAAACATATTACACTTAAGAGTTTTTCCAAGTTAAATACACTAGATCATGTCCTACTTGGATTTGTACAACTGTGCAACTAAGTCCTATTCAGTCATTTAGACAGAAACTCTAATCTATTATCCATATTATATCAGTGGAATATAATTTTAGAATGAAAGTATATTTGATAATAATAAACGATTGCAATGATCCCACCATAAAAGTATCTAGAAGAATCCCGAATAATTGTTCCAATGAAGCTGTTCCAGGACTCAACCTGGGAAGTGATTTTTCTTTCCGTGTCACCAAAATTCTTGTGAAAGTGTATTAATATTGATAGAAAATAAATACACAACATAGTAGTATCATGAGTAAACAGTTGTTTAGGCATTTCTTGAAATTTATCAAGTGTATAATTTTATTCGTTGATTGCGCAGATAGGATATCAGTTTGCTGGGAAAGCAATTTATACTGCTCTATGGGTTGCTGCGTTTTCTTTATTCCTGGAATTATTAGGGTTTTCGACTCAAAAGTGGGTAACTGCCGAAGGTCTTGGTACTGTACTGTTAACACTTGCTGGTCGTGAGGTAAAATTTTATTTTTCACTATTTTCCTGCACAAAACTTAAATGTGTGTTTTGTTTGTAATACAGTGCTCTAGAGGATTTCAAGCAATCAAACACAGACATCCCCCAATATTTCCAAAATGGTCGTTTTCAATTATAGGTCAATATGAATTGTTGATGTATTTGGAATTAGAAGTATTACATACTATCCAACTTGGAAAGTTATCATTTGGTGAATTCATGCTGATATTATACCTTTCATTACTAATTCTGCATTAACTTTTTATTCCATTGACAGATATTTACAAATTTCCTGTCAACTGTTATGATCCATGCTACACGACCATTTTTTTTGTTATCTAAAAAACAAACCAGGGAAAAGGAATACAAGGTTACAATCAAACTAGCTGGAAGAGCTGATTTGAACCACCTTCAGCAATTTCTACAAGGGAGGCACTTTGAAACACCCCAAGATACTATTCAGTTTCTTGATATTGTTCTTAGAGAGTTTCCATCAAATATGTACTGCACTTCTTTTGAACGTTTGCATGTTTATGTCATAGATATGATTTAGGTTTTAAATTTTACTTTCATTTCTATACAGCTATGTCACAGCGTCTAGATCGTTTTTCTCTACCAAATATAGCAAAGCAGCCGATATTGGTGACGGCATGGAATGTTGGAGAGGATATTATCAGTCTCTTCATCCCACCCAAATGGGACTGTCCCTCAATATAAGTACTTGCCACAAAATGCTTAATTATCAAAATTGAAGTTAAACTTTCACAATAAGCTGGGTATTAATTTTTGTAAAATGCAGATATATCGGCTACCTCTTTTTACAAGCCTCTGCCAGTAGTTGATTTTTCTACAGAATACTTACGAGATGTCTCCCGTCCTTTGAATGATAAACAAAGGATTATTGTAAGCAAATTTGTAACGATGTATTTATTTATGTATAAGAATTAACTATTTATTCATGTATACTAATTCTTGCGAAGTTTATGTGTTTTGTTTTATAAAGGAGGTGGAGGAGCAGCAAATGTTGGAGGTCGATGCTGTTACTGATGAAGTGTGCACAGTGATGCACAGTGGAGATGACAGAAATCAATGTTGTAAACGAAGGTGAAAATTTGTAAACCAAAGCAGAATTTGTAAATGATAATGAAATAATTTTTTTTTAAAATTTTTTGTGTATGTTTTTTTATATATATAAAGATTATCAATAATATATATATAGTCTATTTGAGTATTATAATAATGGTTTCTGAGGGATTAGTTTGCATCGGTTGTTCTAAAAAACTGATGCAATAGAGGGATTAGTTTGCATCGGTTTTCAACAACAACCGATGCAACAAGTTCCTTTGTTGCATCGGTTTTCATTACAACCGATCCAACATGGGGGTTGTGTTCAAGAAACCAACCATGATATTTTGCATCAGTTGTTAGTAACAACCGATGCAAAAAGGACCTTTTTGCATCGATTTCAGTACTGATGCAAAAGTGTTAAGCCTGTTGCATCGGTTGCATATGCATCGGTTGTTGAACTGATGTAAAAGGGGGGTAAACAACTGATGCAAATGGCCTGTTTTGTAGTAGTGAGCCTTATTCTCCATGCTAGTTGACGACATTACTCCGTAGTGTTCTTGGCTAGCATGGTTATAGAGGTGGAGCATCACAGCTTGGTATCAGAGGCAAACTTTGGAACAATGTAGAATAATTTAACAACGATCATCATCCTAAGTCCGTCTTAGGAGTCGTTCCTTAGGATTTGATTCGAGTCTTCGTACCGTCTCATCCTACTTTCGTTTGTGATAACTTATTTTATCAATCATTATGGTTTGATATTAATTTTGTGAATAACCCTTTTATTCTTCTTTCTTTCCTAAAGAAGATAAATGGTTAGACCTGGCCGTCCCAGCGCCGGTCAATCTCGTGCTACTCCCCAGGATGGAGTATTTATGTCTTCCCAGTAGCTTTTAGATCTCGTGAAGAATGCTCAAGCAGTCGGTTCTAATCCGGAGACTACTCACCCTAAGTCTGGATTTGCACATTTGTGCAGTGACTATACAAACTTGGGTGGGAAGCCATTTAAGGGTTCCGAAAGCGTCATTGAAGTCCAAGCTTGGCTAAGAACATGCGATCGAATCTTTTCTCACATGAATCTTATTGATCTTCACCGAGTTCAGGTGGCCTCTAGTATGCTCCAAGAAAGAGCATTAGATTGGTACGAGCTTCTGATTTCTGAAATGAATGAAGCGGATCTTACTTGGGAGAAATTCCAGAAACGATTCGAATTAAAGTTTGTGCCAGAAGCTGAGAAGGTCACATTGGCTCATCGTTTCATCGACCTTGTTCAAGGTGAATCCTCCACGGCAGATTATGTCGCATCATTCGAGTCACTCACTAAATACAGGGTTGAATACATAAACACCCCATTGAAGAAGAATCAGAGATTTTTCTATGGCTTGAACAAAAATCTCAAGAAGCCATTACTTCTAAAATTAGAAGTTTCTTTTGATCAATTCATTGATATCGCTCTTCGACTTAAAGAGGCGGATAAGGAGAGTGACGTTGAAGTTGTGGGTGCCAAACCAAACTTCAACAACAACAAGAAAAGGCCTAATAAGTTCAAAGGTCCTTATCCCAATAAGAAAGTGAAGCAGGAAACTCCGGTGGCAAAGACTTCTGCCTCTAGTGGTGGGCAATGCAACAACTGTGGTTCTAAGGACCATTATGCGAATAAGTGTTCATAGCCCCGCGCTTGTCTCTATTGCAAAAGCCCAGATCATTATTTATCTGCATGCCCCAAACTCCAAAACAAGAAGGAGGGAAAGCTTAATGTGGCACAAGCCCCTTGCAACACTTCTCATGGTCAAGGTATTTCTCATTCTATGCTTGATGGCATTATTGTGTTTCGTGATCATCCTATTCGAGTTCTTTTTGATATGGATGCGTCCCATTCTTTTATATCAAAGGTACTTATTGATACTTTTTCTTTAAGCATTGTTGCTTTAACGACTTCTTTGAGAATTGCGAATCCAGTTGGTGGATCTGTAACAATTAGTTTGCTTTGTAAAAATGTGGAGATTATTTTGTGTGATTTTTCTTTCCATGCCGATTTGCATGTCATACGCTACTTAGGCTTTGGAATGATTTCGGGAATGGATTGGCTTAACCGTTATGAAGCTCATATCCTATGTCCTAAGCGGACTATTTATCTTCGACATCCTCGATCTATTAATCAGATTTCTATTGATCTTAAAGATTCGGATTCCAATTTGGTTGCATCTTTATATTCTTTAAATCCTCATGATGATGATAATGATGATGAGGAAGATGTCATTTCTCTTATTCACGTTGTTCGTGAATTTTCCGACATATTTGAGCCCATTTTAGGATTACCACCTAAGAGAGCAATTGAATTCAGAATTAATCTAATTCCTGGAGCTCAACCTATCACTCGTCCTCCTTATTGCATGTCCAATAAGGAAAATGAGGAGATGCGCAAACTATCCGCATTGGATACGAAGCAATTTATTTGCTCTAGTTCCTCGCCTTGGGGAGCTTTGGGTATTTTCGTGAAGAAATCCGATGGTATGCTTAGGCTTTGTGTTGACTACCGCAAGCTTAATGATCTTACTATTAAGAATAAATATCCTTTACCTCGAATTGATGATCTATTCGATCAACTTAGTGGTGCTAGAGTCTTTTCACAATTGGACTTGGCAACCGGTTTCCATCAGCTTCGTATTGCAGAGGATAGCATTCCTTTGACATCGTTCCGTAATTGTTATGGACCTTATGAATGGCTTGTTATGCCATTTGGTCTAACGAATGCTCTGGCTTATTTCATTGACCTTATGAATAGAGTTTTCAAAGACTTTCGCGATCGATTTGTTCTCATCTTTATTGATGATATACTTATGTATTCAAAAACCTAGGAGGAACATGAAAAGCATCTTCGGATTGTGTTGGAAACTTTTAGGAGTAATCAATTGAAAGCAAAATTTTCTAAATGCCACTTTTGGCAATCTCGTGTGAAGTTTCTCGGTCATATCATTTCCGAATCTGGAATTTCCGTGGATCCTTCAAAGATTGAAGCGATTCAAAATTGGAAGAGACCGGAGAGTGTGACGGAGATTCGTAGTTTTCTTGGATTGGCGGGCTTTACCGCCGTTTCATAAAAGACTTTTCTAAATTTTTCGTGCATCTTACTAGTTTGACAAAGAAGGGAGTTAAATACATTTGGTCGGACAAATGTGAAGCTTCTTTTCAGAAATTAAAAGAACTCCTTTCTGATGCTCCTATTCTTGTTATTCCCGAAGGGAATCAAAATTTTATTGTTTATTCCGATGCTAGTCGTGTTGGTTTGGGAGCCGTTTTTATCGAAAGAGAACGTTTTATTGCTTATGCTTCTAGGAAATTGAAGCCAGCCGAGACCAGATATGCCACTCATGATTTGGAGCTCGCAGCTATTGTATTCGCCCTTCAGATTTGGCGTCATTATCTTTTGGGAGAAAAATTTATTCTTTACACCGATCATAAATCTTTGAAGTAATTATTTTCTCGAAAGGAACTTAATTTGCGTCAACAACGTTGGCTCTAGTTCCTTGCATCATATGATCTTCATATTCTTTATACTCTCGAAAAGGGGAATCGAGTTGTCGATGCACTTAATCGTAAGCAACAAGCGGTTGTTTCCATGATGATATCTGGATGGAATGATCTCGAGACTTTATCCACTTGTGAGATTCGAGATTGTGAATTCGATTTATGTTCATCTCTTGTTTTATGTAGCTTGAGGCTCATCTTTCTCTTTTAGGCCGCATCCTTGAAGCTCAAAAGCTAGATCCCGAATTGGCTCGACAACGTTGATATTGAAGGTTTGAAAGATTTTGATATTGATTCTCATGGACGTATCCAAAAATTTGGTAGACTTATCGTTCCAAATATTAATGATCTTCGTAAAGATATTTTACAAGATTCTCATCGTTCGAAATTTACCATTCATCCCGGTAATAGTAAAATGTATGCGGATTTGAAGTGACTTTATTATTGGGATGGAATGAAATCTGATATTGCTAACTTTGTTAGGCGTTGCATGACTTGCCAACTCATTAAGGCCGAACATCAAAGGCCCGGTGGGTTATTGCAACCGTTAGACATTCCAATTTGGAAGGGGATCTTATTTCCATGGATTTTATCGACGGCCTTCCCCGTTCTCGTTCGGTCATGATAGCTTATGGGTGATAGTTGATAGACTTACTAAATCCATCCATTTTATTCCCGTTCGGTCTAATTGGACCGTTCCTCTTTTATCCAAGCTCTTTATTAAAGAAAATATTAAATTACATGGGGTTCCTACTTCTAATATTAGCGATCGTGATCCATTGTTTACTAGTGGATTTTGGAAGAGTCTTCAAAAATCTTTGGGAAGAAACTTAATTTTAGCACCGCTTATCACCCTTAGTCCGATGGACAAACCGAGCGTGTGAATCAAACTCTTGAAGATCTTCTTCGTGCATGTGTTCTTGATTTTGGTAGAAGTTGGGAAGATCATATTTCTCTTGTTGAGTTTTCCTATAATAATAGCTTCCAATCTAGTATTGGTATGGCACCTTTCAAGGCACTCTATGGAAGGCCATGCCGATCTCATTCTTGTTGGCTTGAGGTCGGTGAGAAGCTGGTTTTAGGTCCAGATTTTATTCGTATTTCCCAAAAAATATTGACCTTATTCGCCATAGGATGAAAGAAGCTCAAATTAGGCAAAAATCCTATGCCGATAACCGAAGAAGGAAATTACAATTTTCTGTGGGAGATTTTGTGTTTATTCGTGTTTCACCTATGAAGGGTGTTGTGCGTTTCAGTCAATCGGGAAAATTAGCACCTCAATATATTGGTCCATTTCCCATCACCGAACGTATCGGTTCCGTGGCTTATCATCTTTCATTACCGGCTTAGTTTTCTGCTATTCATGACGTGTTTCACGTTTCTCAACTACGGAAATGCCTTCGAAATTCCGATTCTATTCTTGAGCACAGTATTGTAGAAGAAATTGAGGTTTCAACTAATTTCACTTTTGAGCAACATCCATTGCTTCGAAGATTAAACGCCTTCAAAATAAAGATGTTCCTCTTGTGAAAGTTCAATGGTCCTCAAATCCTAAGGATTCTTGGGAATCTAGAGAATTCATCGAGCGAACACATCCGGACTTACTTTCTCGTGCTCTTTGAGGTGAACTTCTTATTCCAAATTTCTTCTTTTGTGTTGATATTCTTTTATAGTTGTTACTTTTTGTTCTTTTATTTCTTAAGATTGCGAGGATGCAATTTCTTTAAGGAGGGGAGTCTGTAACAACCCGCATATTTTACGATTGAGTATCTAAATATTTTATTTAAATATTTCATCGTTAGTCGGATTTTAGTCCCAAAAACAACTTTTTGCAAACAGTCAAATTAGGACTCGAGACCACCCCCATTGAGTTCAAAATGACATTTGCGATCTTTTTGAGTATAAACTTCGATATGTTTGGAGATAGTAGAATTTTGCTACTTTTTCACTAAGGGCTTTGGTTCTGTTTCAGCTCATTAGACCCAAGCTTCACCCCTCTTCTCTTCATTACTTTACTTGTATTTCCTAATACTCAAGATTTAGCAACAATGGAGAGAGGAATGGGAAATTAAAACTCCAAGCCCTAGTTTCCATTTGCAAATCAAGTTCAAGCTCCAAATTTATAGAAGAAGCTTTGGTAAGCCTCCTCTTCTTCTTCTCGAACTCATTCTCTTACCAATTTCAGAAATCCCTAAACCTAATTTAGGAAATGTTTCTCTTTTAAACTTAGATTCAAGCTCTTTTGGTTGGAACTGAAGAGTGATTGTTCTTGCTATTGCTCTATAGCTTCTTCTTCATTTATTTTGTGTAAAATGGTGAGATTTTTATCTCACATCTATGTCTATATCTATCCTTGTTGTTAGGCATGAATTCCTAACACTTATTCATGTGCATTTGCTTTTGGTTTGGATTGCTTTGGTGAATATTCCAATTTTTGGTGTTTTGAAAGCAAATTTATGAAAATCCTTATATGGATATTTAGACATTGATATTCGAGGCGTATCAAAGAGCCTTTAAGGCTAGGTTGTCGCTTGGCATAAATCCTTAGTCGTTGTTGCTCTTCCGATCGCTTTCGATATTTGTTTTGGCCATTTTTGGCCAAGGTTAAAGAGAAGCCCGAGGAACAGGTTTCAGACGTCTGAATGCTCCTTTTCTGATGTATGAATATTATACTGGGAAAATTTCTATTTCCAGATTCAGACGTCTGAATCAATATTTTCAGACGTCTGAATTGGTTCGAATTGAACCAAAGAGGAAATAGGCTAAAATTTAGCATTTCTAGACGTATGAATTTATTGATTCATACATCTGAATTCTGTTCTGGAAATTATTTTTATTTTCCAGATTCAGACGTTTGAATCTGCCTATTTTGCCTATTTAGCTTGAGTTTTCAAATTTAATCGATTCGTGATGTTTCCCTTTTGTTGTTATCATTTATTATCGACTTTGATGACATTCTCTGTGTGATTTTTTTGGAATATCCATTTTGATGGATTTGGTATCGATTTCTTTGGATCTTTTTCACGTCTTCAGATGTGAATTTCGGTGATTGATTGTTTCTACAATCATTTTTGTAATTTGTCACTTTAAAAACATAAAGGTTTTCTATACTAGTAGTAAATATTAAAACTCTTTCATCAAAACGATTTCAACACCATTTTATTTACAAAGCTCGTTTCTTAAACCGTTTTCGAATCTACTAGCATATACAAACCTTGACCTCACTCGTATGAGAAATCCAGTTAAACGACTTAGTAAAACAAGTGGTATGAAACGCTTGCGTTTACTTCGTCGGTTAATTCTTGGACTTGTTCGATTGAATCTCTTGTGACAATTTTCGAGTGGAGATCTACAATTTGTTCGTAAATATTTATGTTAAGCTAGTGGTTATGGGGCATAAAGCCAAGCTCATATATTTTCTAGCTTAGTGTAATTGACACTTCTTGATGATCGATGATGATCATTTTGTGATTTAGACTAGCATTGTGCGATGTCTCTTTGTCTACGAGGGAGAGAAAACCCTTTCTGCAAAGCTTCAGCTTAATTTGGTGGGGTAGCGACCCATGGTCTTCGGACGTTTTGTGGAGCATCGGCTCAAAATTAATGGTTAGCAACCATGGAATAGCGTTTCGTTTCGTGATACACGTGTAGGTGAGTTTTCATGCTCCCGTTTTGTGATAGGCCTCCCCCTTTTTGTGATTTCTGGATTTCCATTGATGATTTCTAGAATTTGTGTTTCACCAATTTTTATGACTTCATTGATAAGTTTTATCAATATTTGTGCATTGGTGAATTTGTGTGTCATTAACTTTTGTGATTAGCATTGATATAATTGTCAATATTTATGGTTTGGTGAATAAAAAAACAAAGAGTATGACATTCTTTTGACCTTTGAGTAGATTCTTATGATATTGATTAATCTCTTGTTGATTTTCAGCTACATACTTATCACAGTATGGCATTGTGGTTATTATACGTTTTGTCATATCTCTTATTCTATATCATTCCATCTGATATTTATAGCTAGAGTGATCCGTTTATTATTTTCTTATTAAATAATACTCGGGTCAGACCGAGATGTTACATGTTCTTCTGCTTGACTCCTCATCTAGGATTATTATCCTGACTTTTGGCTAACTACTTAGATTTGTAGTTTTTGGTTGTATACATTTGAGTTATAGACTCATTGATGTATACTTATTCTTTTGTGTAGCACTTGTAACTATTCTTTTGTGATATTGTGGATTTCTTTGACCACTACTCTGATGTACACTTTTATGTGTAATATTCATATCTGTTTCCGCCTTTGAGATATGAACTTCTGCGGCTGATCTGTGTTATGCTTATTTCTATATTTGTTTTCGTAGATATTATAGCCATTGTGTAGTAGCCTTGAGTTTGCATCGGTATGTCGGATTTCCTCTTGTGATGAAAAGTTGTACTTTTATCTGGCATATCGGTACTCACACGAAGCAATTATACAGATGGTCGCTCCTCAACAGCCTTATTCTCCACGCTAGTTGACGACATCACTCCATAGTGTTCTTGACTAGCATGGATATAGAGGTGGAGCATCACATTAAAACATCACAATTTAGATCATCTTCAATTCCAATTTATAAATCATACTCATCTAAATGTTTTACTTCCCGAAAACATTTCATTTTGCTTACATATTAACATGCATTTAAAACTTATCTTTATTCAATTTCAATTTGGTTGTACTACTACTTCCACTTAATTCTCATTATTTTATTTTATTCCAATAACAATCAATTTCTTTAATATATAGTGGTTAGAAAAATCGTTGCTCTATATAAACTTATATGAAAATCATCTACTTTTAAAACCTTTATATAAGAAAATAACAAGAAAGCTCTCTCATATTACACTCCACTCATTCAAGGGTATCGTTGACCCCATCCTAACGAGCAAATCCACTAAAGCCAAGGTTCTCGCTTAACCTTGCTCTGATACCAAATGTGACAATTTTCGACTCCAAAAATCCCAGATTGTTAAAGAAAGAAGAAAGAAGAATGAAGAAAGAAGGAAAACAGAAAACAACAACACCTCACTTTCGCAACGGATAAAATATAATAACAAATAATAGCGATTTTATAAAGAAGAGTTATAATTGTTACTTTACATACAATTCATCAGAGTTACAACCATATACACATAACTGGACAATTATATCAACCTGTTCCAGACTACGATCAATAAATCTCTCAATTACACAGTGGTAAACACCATACATTCCTGCCATCCAGCTCATCTCCTAAGCTCCAAAACGTCCTTAAATGGAAATCTGTAATACTCGGTCTGACCCGAGCATTACATCAAAGTAACACCCAGGTCAGGATGGAAACCAACATGAGTAAATCATATAACTTGAAACACTAAGTTATAACATACTTAAATTTTTGGGGTAATTCGTACTTCACTATGAGTTATTAACTTGTTATTGGTCAACACTTATTTCACAAATCAATCTCTAAGTACCCTTACCTAGTTTCAATAGTCCAGTACATTTAAACTATTCATTCCAGCCTACATATCAAGTCTATAAAGAATAATGGTAGGTTACAAATCGAAGTGGGTTCGGGTATTTACTAATTATCGACCTCGGTCGCTTCGAATTCAATACTATCTTAATCTAAGTTATTCAAGTGAAACACAATTCAAACATAAAATACAGGGTGTCACCTAGGGGTGGGCATTTAACCGAGTTAACCGACCTAACCGACTTAACCGATCTTAACCGAACCGCTTTAACCGAAAAATTCGATTAACCGAACATTCGGTTAACCGACCGATGTTAACCGATCATGATCGCTTCGGTTAACGGTTAACAACAGTTTAAACCACGGTTAACTGGTTAACCGAAACTATTTAATATCCCAAAATCAAATCACACAATCCTATTCGCAACCCGGCCCACCTGCTATTCACATTTCACAAAATAATCTACTCGTTCGTTTCCAAAATAAATAAACGAATCTTCAAAATTTGTTGCCTCGGCTAACCATTCAAATCCAAATACAAATCGATACTCCTCCGCCTTTGCCTTCATTCTTTGCTATCTAGAATGATGATTTGAGCAATGGCGAATGCTAGTAGGAAGAGGAAGAACATGAGTATGATTTATTTTGTTTATTAATAGGCTTTAGCTGTTTGATTAAATCAGATGAATGATCTCTAATTTTTTCTGAAATAAATGATCCCTTTTATTCTGTTTTTTTTGTTAGTAAAGAAAGTTTGTTTTTGTCCCATCTTTAGTTTCTTCCAATTCTTTAATTTAAAAGTAATACTTAGTATGAATTTATCGTTGTGGCAAAACTGGCAGTCATAATTATAATCAAGTTTTTACAAAGCTTGGATGAAAATGAGGATGGAAGTGGTTATGATGGCATTGATGATGAGGATGAAGAAGGCGAAATTGTAAGTAGAGCTGTTATTCTATTTGCTTTGTTCAAGTATTCCAATGCATGGGAAATGTTTCTCGTGTTTGTTCAAAAGGTACATGTAACCTTTTACTGTTCTCAGTGTTCTGTTTCATAAATTGACATTACTGCATGAATGAGTATTTTGATGTACTTTTGTTATTTCAGATATCAATATACATGGTTGTTCTAGCAGCCATAGTGGTGACAAGAGCATATATGGGTACGCGATATTACTTTTAGGGATCATAAAACAGTTTTGCATGTAAAATAGATTATTAAAATTTTACATTATTAAAACTGATTGTAAACTTGATGTTGATGCAGAGATTACTTGCTGGAGAATGGTAGGGGAAAGATCTGCTCAAAGAATACGAACATCCTATCTTAGAGCAGTTCTCTAAGGCAAGATGTTGGGTTTTTTGACACTGAAGTGAGCACAGGTGAAGTCATGCATGGCATCTCTGGTGATGTTGCTCAGATTCAAGAAGTCATGGGTGAAAAGGTGTGTTCATTTACTAATTGATTAGTCACTGCCTTTGTTATTTTATGAAAACTTGCTAGCTAGAAGCAATTACTGTTAATTAGAAAGAATACAACAAGCAACATGACAGGTTGATGCTCATATCAGTTACACTATTTTTTTTGATTCATTATATTCTTTTGACTGATTATTGGTGGATTAATGGTAGATTATAGTAAGAAACTTCTGTTTTGAATGTCCATTTTAAAGCGTCGTATTAGCATACAGTTCTTTCTGAAGACAAATAAGTGGTCACTATCTTGGTTTACTAGCATATAAAAGGTATCAAGTTAGACATAATTAAGTAATAATTTGGTTGTTGTGATATCATAACTTTATTGTATATGGCATTTGCTATCCCTCCTTTAAGGCATAAGGTCTGATTGATTTTTGCATGCAGACACATAGAAAACATGCACATATGCTCACACTCACATACACACTTTCTTATATATGTGTGTGTGTATTGCACATATACACCCATGCTTTGTTTTATTTTGCTGAAACAACATTTTGGCAGAGAATAGTCTTGGTGTGAATGGTGCAAAGAAGAAACTGCAACTGTGTATTAACTCAATGATCTCACCTCAGTCGACTCATTTCTACTGGTATTTGTTATTAATATTTCTTTTACATTTATTATGTAAAGGTTAAAAATAATTAATAACATTTTAAAGCTTATATTATTGCAGTTGAAAAAGCATTGCTCTGATGCCTCTTTTACCAAGTATTATGCTAGCCTCCTTCAGAATGCATGGTCTTAATCTGGAGACAAAATTGGTAAAACATTATATGACAAAAACTACACTGGTGTATTTTGTTTCCTAATAAAAAGAGTTAGATGGAATATATTAATTTTGTTCATGTGTAGGCAAAAGATAATTGTTGTCTAAGTAGTTTTACTTATGAAAATACCGCATTAGAGAATTCAACATGTCATGAGACACAACATCATGGCAGAACACATCACAAATTACAGACTTTTAAAACTTAAATTGAAATGCTAAGTGCTTGTTTGATTTTATTTTGTTTAGCTATGGTATGCATACAGTGGGACTGTGAAAGCGATAAGAAAGAATGTCTTGTAATAACATAGTGTGTATGCTTTAGCACTCTATTTCATAAACAAAAACCGCTTGTCGATTTCATATTATTCGGTACTTACTAAAGACCGTCTACTGATTTTCTTAGTCTCTCTACTTACAGGTGGAAGTAGGTGAAACTAATGCTTCATTGGGGAAAGTGTTGTTGAAAGGTATTTAGCAAATAGATTAATATCACATATATTTAATTATGAGTTTGGTTTATCATTGTATAATTTATACATGGGAATGATTAACATGTATCAAGTAATAGTTTCATTACATGTACACTAACAACTGACATGGATATAACTGCTTTCATATAAGGTACCGCTTTCACATATATCTCGTTATCTCACGGTTTCATTTTGATATTCCACATATATCAAATAATGGTTCCATTTTGAGTTTCTTATTTTCATGCACTTAGATATCTTCTTACTCATATTCATAGGAAACATATCTTGTTGTTCATAAGTTGCTGATGTGCAATATGCATATAAAAAACATATCAGTTCAATGCGTATATTACTATATTTCTTAATTAATTTATACTACTAAGGTCGGTTCATCATTTATACTACTAAGGCCGTCGGTTCATCAGTTCAATATGCACTAGGAAGTCGGTTCATCGTTTATACTACTCAGGTTGGAGCGGAACATATATGAAAGCACTGCTATGTTTTTAACTACATGTATACTTGTATAGGCTATATTTTATAGGTTTAATTTATCATGTTTTGAGTTTTAACTTACTAAAAGTATTACCCAGCTTCTTACTGTAATAGCATGGAAAACTGGAGACTTGTAGTGGCCTGCTGGACTCCCATTAACTCGGTTTATCATGTTTGGATTTGGAGATGCACATGTATCTGATGAGTGATGATGTGTGTTGTATGTTTATGTTATTGTGGTTCTTGTTGTAGTAACATGCATTGTATGTTTATGTTACATATTTTGGACATTGAAACTTTGAATCACTTTCTTTGTAACTGGTTGGCTGTTGTATTTGTTGGACAAATGCTCTTTGAAATTTCTAGTTGATAATTTGCGTTGTATTCCTGTTGTATTTGTAATAGTTTATGTACATTGAATCATTGATATTATGTCCATACAGTTTTGAATTTGAGTTGCAATAAATCTTGTATACAGTAACGGTTAACCAATAAAATTTGATCGGTTAACCATTTGTTCGGTTAACCGTTCGAACAGAAGGGTTAACCGATTCAGTATAACGGTTAATCGCGGTTAATATTAACCAGTTCGGTCGGTATTGGCCAACCAATATTAACCGATTAACGGTTAACCGAACCGCTCATGCATTATGGTTAACCGAAAATATTAACCGATCGAGTCGGTTAACCGACCGTGCCCACCCCTAGTGTCACCTATACATAGTAATTCATCATCGACAGATAACCACATTGTCTCAATTTAAACCCAACATATCATATCACACAACATTACAAATCACATATCCGAGATATCAACCAATCTAAGTCATACAATATAATTCAATCATTCATAAGCAAGATAAATTAGTCACATCGTTTCTAATAAATTTAAAAAAATTAAATTAGTTACTTCAATCACCCTTAATCCTGCTTACTTAACATCAATTAATTAAAAAAAATTAATTAATCATCCTTTAATTATTATCTAAATTAATAATTCTTGATTAATTGGGTAATTAGCCCTTAATTAATTTCACTAATTAATTATCCTCAAACCAATCACATTAATTAACCTTTAAATCCCATCTTAATTAATTATTTAAAGTTAATTTCTTTAACCCTCAATAAATTACATTAATTAATTATTCTATAGTCACTTTCTTTGATTAATTAACCTTTAGTTAATCTCATTCCTTAATTAACTAACATTTTATTTAATTATCTTAATTAATTAATCCTTTAACCAATTATACTAAGTAATTAATCCTTAATTACTTCCATTAAATAACTTCCCTTTATTTAATTACTTTCATCAAGTGATTATCCCATAATCCTTAAGTTAAATTAATTAACCCTTAATCACTTTTATTATTTAATTATCTTTAACTAATTCCATTCATTTATTAACCTTTAATTAATCACATTAAGTAATTAATTTCCTCTGATTAATTACATCCAGTGATTTCTTTAATCACTTATACTATGTAATTAACTATCCATTAACTACATTTCTAATGTAAATTCAAATTTGAAAAATCTTAAATAATTAAGATAAACCTCATACATTAATTAATTATTTGTTTCAACAATAAACTAATTTGAATTCAAAGGTTTGAAATTACTTTATTCAAAACACCATTTTATTAAAGTTTTTAATATACTTATATTTTTGAAACCTGTTTGATAAAGGCTTTGGAAACTTGTTCATTTCCTTTTGCTTTGAAATTGTTATAGATTTCTTTTGTAAACCCTTAAATAAAAGAAATCAAAGCAAATCCGATCCCATATGAAAATACTCGAGCCACAAGACAAAATGCTTGAGTCAAATCACGGGTTACTCACGAACTCTTCTTCCTTCGAGATAAACACGGCAGCGACTCGAGCTAATCACGGGAATGACCTTCTTCCCCAATCCTTCACTAGTACCAGGCATCACCCCCAAAATCCACTTCAAAAACGTCGCCTTGAAACTGGAGTAGACCCTACTCCGATCAACCCAACAGCCGTTGTTCGAATATCGATGCAACCTAGAACCACCCGAATCGCCTCGATCAATTATACCCAACCTAGAACTTCCACGTGCACGCTATGCACGTGTACAACCTCACCCGCGACTATCTCACCGCCGCAACAAGTCCAACCAATCCCCCATTACCCCTCGACTCCAAAGCCACGTTGTCGAAGTCCCACGACCATCTGATCGAAAATCGATCAACTTTGCATCCCACCAAAACTAGAAAACCAACCATTCACTATAATCGACCCACTGCACCGTCACCTGATCACTATCTCGCATGCCACCCACCTCCGATGATAGCCTACCCTAGCAGCCTCCTTCGGCCCAAAATTCGCACACCCCAGTCACGCCATCAGCTCCCAATCGATCGCGATTTCATCATAGCTACAGCCATCACAAAACCCTAAAACCAACTCGCACAACCAATCCAAACCCAATTACAAAATTCAGCCATGGTCGCCCTCTTCCCTATGACCGCCCATCTCTTCCAGAACAAGCCACAACATCTCTCATCGATGAGTTCGACGACAAAAAATTTTTGAACGAAAAACATTCATTTGCGAATTTCTCAAAACATAGATACTTAAAATTGCACTTTAACTGCTAAAATTCATAATTTCATACAACAATCGAGGCTGCATGTTTAAATTCCAGAATTAAACATATTTATTTTTCACTAAAATTTGGTTTTCACTGCAAATTTCCAATTAAATTGCTTATTAATTTTACTTGTTTTTATTTTTAGAATTTGCATGATGTCGACACAATCAAATTTATTTTAAACATCAGGTGTTTAAAGAGATCAAGGAAAGAAATATTAAATTTTTAATGTAATCAACCCTGTAAATTTATAACAGAGGCATGTATATGCCTGGACACACACATGCATTCAGTTTCTTTTATATATATATATATATATATATATACACATATATATATGCATAGGCAATATCTACAGCCATTCAAACAAACTGATAGATTTAAAACCTTGTGAAGGGAGTTTACTCACAAGCATAAATTTTCAAATAGTATTAAGCATTAAAAAGAGTAGCAGTTCACTCACTTGCTTCCCATAAAACAGAGAACCAAGTTTTGAGTTTTAAAATTAGGAAATTTTTGATTTGCATATTGGTTGGATTTGCTTGTTTGAAGCTTTGATCCCAGCTTTGCTTGATCAGTGTTTGAAATGGTTATTTGATTATATTTTTGTTTCTGGATTTTTATTTTGTTGAAATTGTTTTGATTTCTCTTTAGTTTCAAATTCAGTTTGGAAGAAGACTTATAATATGCCCATCCTAGTTATCTTCATCACCAATTGTATTTCAAAAAATTTAAATAAAGAAAAACACATATGCCACATGTTATTATGCATATCATCCTTGACTTACAAATGTTTTATGCATTTATTGCACATGTTATGATGCATGTCGTCCTTGACTTACAAATGTTTTATGCATTTATTAAATATTTATTTGTATCATATATCCTTATTTAACATTTCCTATTTCTTATTTTTATTACATATATATATAACTCAAAGAATACTTATTTATTTATATTTTTATGTTAAATTCCTTTATGTATGTATACAACATATATATTTTAATGAAAGTATGATCCTTGATTAACTCCTATTTAAACTTGAGCTACCATATTTAAACTTAACAAGTATTTATCTTTAGTGTTTATAGAATTATAACTTTAAATCGCTTTTGAAAATTTATATATTAAGTTCAAGTTAATGCTTCCAATTCAGAAAACATATATATATATATATACACTTATATACTTGTATATGATATTACTTTAAAATATCAACATTATTAAAAGTTTTGCAAATCACCATTTATATATGTGTGTGTGCGCGTCTATATATATATATATTCACTATAAGATTTGACATTTTCAGATATTGTAATCGAATATTTATTATATTTCCAAATCCATTTATAGACACGTTAATTAATAAAAAATTTATTTATTTAACATATATATTAGTATTTTTATTAATTCAATCCGGTTAATTATCAATTAATGGCTGTCCAAAAATCCGGGTTATCATAAATTGAGTTTCTATTTTTTGAAAAGAGAAAAATAAGTATCAAATTTGAAAAAATAGGAAACTTTCATACATAATAGTTTATTTTTGAAAATTAATTTTTCTATTTAGAGCATGATTGATAGTCATACAAGCTATAAATTTATATTCATGCAAACTATAAATTTATGCAACACAATTATCAAAACTGGTTGTATTATTTAATCAATGACATCTTACTTCGTACAAAAGTTTACTATTGATAGAGCATCGCTTTCGTTAAAATTGATTTTCGACAGTATTAATAAGGACCACTTCCAGCTTTCATAGAAAACATCAACTCTTTCGAGCACTAATTCATAACTAGGAGCATCTCAGATAGGTTTTCCATGGTTATTTATTTTCAAGTGACTAATTCATAACTAGGAGCATCTCAGATTGGTTTTCCGTGGTTATTTATTTTCAAGTGACTAATAACAAGCGAGATTCAGGGTGATGGAAATATTGAAAAGAACAGAAAAAACTGGTGGCAATATTGAAGAAAATTATGGTTCTTATTTTTAAATATAGGATGAAATGTGCCTAGTTGTAAATTTATACGGATTTCGACATTGTAAAATATTCAAGATGTCACCTTGTTCTGTGCTACGTTTTCATACCCTAAGATGACACTTTTCGATATTGAGATCGTATCAGTCTTATGCAGAAAATTTTATTTTATTTATACTTGTATGTTTTAGAGTGTACTGACCATTGGTCTTCTTCTTCTTCATGGTTTTTTTATTTAAATTTATATATTGTGCATATTTTATATAGTACAGTGACATAAAAAATTTTTACAATAAATTTAACATATAACCAAAAAGAAGATATTTGGCATTAAATACTTCATTATAAACGCTCTGAGAGCCCATCGAAATTTTTTCATGTCACTGTAGTATAGAAAATATGCATAGTAAAAAATTTTGATAAAAAAACCAAGAAGAAGACAAATAGTCAGTATACCATAAAACATACGAGTATAAAATAAAATGAAATTGTCATATAAGAAAGATACGATCCCAATGTAGAAAATTATCATCTCAGGGTATGAAAAAGAAGCATAGAACATGGTAACATCTAGGATATTTTTTGTTGTCAAAATCCATATAAAAATTTACAAGTAGGCATAGTTCATCAAATATTTAAAAGCATGAACCATAATTTTTTTCGTAAGTTTTTTTGTTCTTTTAAAAATTTCCTTTATCCCAAATCTCACTTGTTATTACTCACTTGTTATGAATAAATAGCCATGGAATACCTATTTTGGATGCTAGTAAATTGTGAATTGTGCTCTCAAGTTTTCGCACTGGAATAGTTGATGTTTTGTAAGAAAGCTGGTTGTGGTGCTTGACATCATTGTTAATACGGTTGTAAATCTCAAACTCTTTCGAAAAGAAATACTTGTCAATAGTAAACTTTTGTATGAAGGAAGATGTTGTTAATTCAAGAATACACCCTGTTTTCATGATTTGTTAATTCAAGAATACACCCTGTTTTCATGATTGCATTATATAAATTATAGCAATCCGGCTGTAAATAGAATATTTTTTCCAAAACGAAGCTAGCATATATATGGAAAATTTCATGTTTTCTCAAATTGATATTCATAGAAACATTTTCTCTTTTCTAAATATAATTAATCCACTGATGTATAATGCTCTATTAAGAAACATATCACTATCTCAACTCTTACTAGTAGGTGCACCTTTTATAGGATCTAATTCCATTGCATCGACCGGTTATCCTACAAAGAACATTTCATCTTATCCATAATATGGTGCTTCACAATGCATGCCAAGTATTCCGAATATACCACTATGTATAGTACAGTTCCGCCGCCATGTAGTTTTCCCATGGATGGTCAAGTATGTTTCCACCCATAGTTTTGTTTAAAAATGCAATCATTCTTACATTTTTTCTCATAAAAAGAGTTTAAGACACGTTTCTCGTTTTTTGAATAATTGTTTGAAATGGCATTAAAGAAATATCGCAATTTTTTCCCAAATCTAGTGTTGTTTTTCCAACGGTTTTTAAATGTCGAATGGTGATCTAATATACGGGAAAAATGCTATTCAAACATAAGAAAACTTAATGTCAATGCACTGAAGTTATTCATAGTGTAAATTATTTGCAGTTCTAATATTTGATGTGTAATAATCCCACATAGTTGCTGCAAATAAATGCATTCAAATTTATCCTTGTATAGAATGTCAAATATTTATGGTGCAAATATTCACAATGAATAAATGATATCTTTACAAAGAATATGGTATTGTAAATATCACCTAAATAATTGTAGAGTAAATATTTACAGTGCAAATAATTGTAGTAAAAAATAACAGATAAACTGGCTGCCGTAAAGTAAAATCATAATATAAATGATTTGAAAAAAAATGATCCCAATTTATTTAGCCCTCAAACCCAGCCCCTTGATTTCAATCACTCATTCTGATTTAAATAATAATACATTTCTCTCTTTTCACATCATATAATTATTTAAATCGGAATGAGTGGTCACTAGGAGCCTGGTTGCAGGCTAAATAGAAGGTGTGGTCGATCCTAGATCTTTATATACATATATATGTGTGTGTGTGTGTATGTTAGACATATATATATATATATATTATGTATGTTAGACATTTGATCGATAAATTTATGGTGTTATTTAAACTTTGGCCTATTATGCTTGAATATTGTCGGATGTGTGACAGGTTTGTCCAATCTGCTTTACAAATCCAAGAACATGATTTTGGCAATGGACACCTAGTAAAGCTTTTTAACTAGTTTCTATCGATAATACAGCATTTATAAATATTTTCTCAAATAAATATTAAATGGAATATTTTATCTGTGAATGCACATGTGCAACGAATGCGGACCAAATCTTCAAGCCTACCCGATTTTTCAAAGTGAAATTGTGACTAGAATCAAACTTTAATAATATTACCTTGCTAGTTCATCATGTAAATGGTCTTTGTTTGTGAATCAAATAATTCATATTACTTTACTCTTATGAATTGTTATCAGTTTAAATTCAAGTACACTATATTTAGATGTCATATATTCAATTTTATTCTTTACCATTGTACGGCCTTCTCAAACACATGTCTAAAAAATTAATGGTTGGATATATATTTTAAAAGGATGAATCCGATTTCGTTGTTTACCATATTATCAATAGGTTAATGATTTAAAATGAAAAATAGTGAAACATACTCCCTTTGTAGAAAAGTAGCTTGATGATAACGAAGTAGCTAATGTAGTAAAGAAGAACACAAGGTCGTTGGTGAGTATTTGGGTTTAAGGGAAGAGAGGCGATGAAAATGATGAGTTTATATGGGTTGGTCTACAATTATTTTGGAGTTAAGGAAGTTAGAAGAAGTGAACCACGATATAGATAATGATTAAAAAGGTGGTTGAATAGATAATTTCAATTTATTTCACTTTCTTTTAAATCATTCGAAACCCTTTGCAACTTTATTACCCGACCACTATAGAATACCGATTAAAATATGCTCGAGGCGTTTTAACTGAAAATTATTTTATATTCACGATAAATTTTCTTTTTTGAAAATATTAATTTTCAAATTTCAAAAATTATAAAATATATGTTGTATTTCCAAAATAAATTTCATAACTCCACATATAGCATTTATTTTTCTATAATATGTTTCCAATAACTTTTGAATTTTAAAATATAATTCAAACTTCACTTTTAAATTTTAAATTATTATTTATCAAATAAATTCAAAAATTACTTTTATTGAATTAAATTCAATAAAATATCAAAATTATTTTCTAAATACACTTATTGATTATTCTAGCTTTTTATCAAGTAAAATAAATTTTCATAATTCAAATCCATTTGAAATTCAAATTTCTTAGATTTAAATTTCAAAAATATAGTTTTCCATAAAAAATTTCAATTAAAATCCCAAATTATATTTTATTATTAATTAAATGGTGGGATGTTGCACACTCTCCTATTTAAAAAATTACGTCCTCGCAAATCATCGATGAGTATTATTACTTATTTTCTATATTGGTTAACTAGTTCTATACATCAATGCATAACAATTAATTAAAAAATTAAACTAACATCCATAGCTCGATAGAATTTAAACAAATGTGCCTAATGAGTAAAAACTAAATGGGTCGTTTCCATGGCGTAAGTTTTTTAGTCTTCCATATATAATCATTAGGGTTACTTGACCTTTGAACCTTTATTATACCAATTGAATATTATTATTTCTCAGCTACTAATCTTCCTACTTTGGTTTTATATAACCTTATCCAGGTTCTCCAATATACCTTGGTACCTTAAGTAATTGTATCAAAAAAATTATAGCTCGGCCTACTTGAACTATTATAACCTGAGTACTCTTGGTGAGTCGATGAGTTATCACTCAATTATCCTTTTCCCTCTTATGGTACTTTAAGGAATACAATTAATATTTAATATTTTAATGCATGTTCCTTACTAATTGACACTTAATACCTCTCTTCACATAGTTGGGATATTTCTTTTACAATCTCTTTACACATCTTCTTTTATGAATCAATGATACTCAGCCTTCCTTTTATAACCTCAAACTTCCACTTGAGCTTAACTCAAGTCTACAAGAATTCTCGGAATCATCATTACTATTAGAACCTTTTAATTTATTTTTCCACATTGGGTCATTATCCTGACTCATTAAGATTTAATTGAGTGAGTTTGGTTGAATATTAAAGCTAGTTAATAAAATCATTTCCTTTTATTCTTCTACAGTAAAATAATAATTCTAAGGTCTTTAACTCAATTCTTAGTCTCTTTACAATAGTTAAAAAATCTATCGAAAGATTGAATACCTCGAATTTAATCAACCAAATTCATTTCTTTATGAATGGTAGATTTATAATTATCTAGTTAGAAATATAGACTATTAAAATTTATTCAGCCTCATTTTCTCGAGATTCCATAGCTTATAGAAAATAGTTCAAATTGATATTTGATGCTTCTGATATGGTCAAAGTTCATTTTGCATGATCGAACTACTAAAAAGTAATCATTTGTTGACCATGTAGTAATTAAGTCAAACGAAACTCTAACCAATCTATTCTTAAGAAAAATACATTTTACTCAAAATATTATTATACCTAAATATCTAGTTCTAATGTTTAGAAATCTTTATCGATAAGTTGGTCAAGGGCATCGACTGGAATTTATAACCACTCAATGAATAAGTTGACGTAATCAATCTTTCCATATTTTTCTTTCCTCATAAAATAAAACTACCCAGTCCTCTTGTGGTTTGACTTGAGAATCCATTAGGATCTATTTTGTTTAAATAAGTGAGCTTGATATTATTGAGTGATAATTTCGACTTAATCTTCTTAATCTTGATTTAATTGGGTTCATATTCTTTTGAGTGATAACTCCACTTCCAAAATCCATATTCTAAACTAAACATATGATCAAAAAACTTCCAAACACTTTGTCCATTCACATAAAAACTATAACAACCCTTAATTTTACATTAATTTAATTAATTAATTAAGAGGTCAAAATGAGTTAAATAAGAGGGCAAAAGGGGTAATGAATTAATGACAAATGGTAAGAGGGCTTAAGCCTAAATTGTTGTGGGATAATAAGGGTTGCTCTTTTTCATTATTCATTTCATTCTACTAAAATAAAGTAAAAGCTTCAAAGAAATACTAATGGTGGCAGCTTAAAGAGAGCAAATAAAGGGAAGATAAGAAAAAGCCAGGTAATGGGAAGGGGATTTAGAAAATTAAAGCAAGATATCTCATAGATTTAGGTGAGTAATACTTAAATTTTTATATTATTCCATAATATATGGCCTCGTATGAGTTTGTATGTTTTTATATATATGACGGAGTGTCATATGGATTTCCATTAACAAGTATAAAAGATTAATGAATGTTTTTAGGGAAAAGTAGATGAACATGGATGTTTCGATATGTTTCCGTACTCTAATGATTTCAACAAGCTTAATGAACATCTTGGGGAGAAAAAGATGAACATGAGATATTTAGATATATGCTCCACCTTAATGATTTGGAAATGTTATATAAGTACTATATAAAGATCTGACTATGATTAAAGAAATGGGTTAATAATTTGAGAAACATCCTAGGTTAAAATAATTTGTTATGAATTTTTAGAGGAGAACACTTAGAAAGTAAATAAGGAAATTACCTCAAATTGATGTAAGGAATAGAGAATATTATAATAAGTGTTCGTGAGTTTTTTGAGATTTTAGTAAAGTTTCCTAAGAGGACAATAAGTTGTATGAGTAATGTGCTATGCTGGGAAAAAGAGGAGAATTGCGGGGATGCTTGGAATATAAAACTATATGATAAAACAAGTGTTAGGTAAATAGGGAATCAAATCCAATTTATTTATTGAAAAAATGGGCACTGTTAATAACAGAAAGTTAAATATAGATAAAGATAGCAACATTTGTAAAGAAGTTGTTAGACATGATAAACTATTTCTGGTATGGAGTTCAGGGGCAGCCTAAGGTTTATGAGAGAACCGCGTATAAGAGAAAGAGGTAGATAGTTTCCAATGGGATCTAGAGAATTTTTGGTGAAAGTAGAGTTGTGCGGTAATTTGTTGAAGGCATACCACGCCGCAAAAGATAAAAAGTTAGAAAATACTAAACTGCGCCACAATACGTAGAGGTCATACTTTGCCGAAATCTACAAAAGAATGCTTCATAAAAAAGTGTATAGTGCTCAAAGTTTGGGGAGCGGTGGTAATGCGCTAAGGAAAGAAGTGAAACCTTATACAGGATAAATAGGTAGGACCTGTAGAATACAATAGCCTATAATTTTTCTTTGATGATAATAAACATATATATATATATATATATATATATTCGATTAAATGTATTTGTCATTGCACTATTTTATTTTTCCACTTAGTTAAATAAGTATTTGTTGAATAAAATAAATGACTCAAAATTCATATTTAAATAAATATTTTATTCAAACAAATATTTTATTACAAACTCAATAGTACAAATTTGAGCTCTCACTACATTTGCACATTTTCAATTACAACACAATTTCCACTTTTCAATTTTATATATATATATATATATATATATATATATATATATATATATATATATCACCCCACTACATAATTCACTCAACACTCATACACTTGATCTTGACTAGTTCCAGCTTGTGTCTAGCCGTCTGTTATACCTGTTAAATAAATAATGTAGTAAAATGGAAAAAGAAACATATTTAAATTGAAAAAATAAAATTGAATTTGAAATTTATTTTTGCCTCTGGTATTTGGGTTGTTTCATTTCATATTTCTTAACAGGAACCAACTCAAGCTATTCAAGCAAAATCATAGGCAACCCAAACTAGATTTCAAATTAAAACAAGAACACACCAGTAATTGATGGTCAGAGAAATGCAAGGTCCACCAGATATGTACACAGTCAATTATGACAACAAGGGATGCAACATAGACAAGGTCCATTCGACTCAAAGCAACAAGCAATTCAACTCGAAGTAACGCAAGGGAATCGCACATGGAAGCAAGCACTTGAGTAATAGAGCAGTGAACACAACAAACAACTCAAACCAAAAACATCAAGCAAGATACGACATGAACAGAGTTCATCATCACTAGAAAACCAACAAACAGCAAAGCACACGGATGCAACTCTGATATACAAACACCAGCATGCATGTGTAGACTTGTACAAATATGCATGACAACCAGACAGAATCATCATCAATTGTTCAAAAACAAAAATATGCCCAGGCCTGAAAACCATCTTGGGTCCAACTTGCAGGCATGAAACAGAGAAACAAATTATCTCGGATTCAGCTCAACATTGGTAGGCATATAGTAGAAAACTTTATCATTCAAACAAAAAAGAATCAATGAATTCCAACTAGAAATGAAAAGGTTACACTATCTCAAACATGGCTATTATACTCGGGTCAGTCTACCTAAACAAATCAGTTAACAAGGATAAGCGATAATATGAGCATAAAGATAATGTGATAATATTCTTGAGTGAGAAGAGTCAACTAAAGTGTATGATTATAGTACAAAACTTTATCCTTCAACCAGAAAAGAATCATGCAACTTGGATAAAGTATGAGGAAGTTATGATGTCTCAAACATGGACTTAGACTATGTTTGTAACAGTTCAACAAGAATGTACCCAGGCCTAAAAATCCTTCTTGGGTTTAACTTCTAGGCATAAAACAGAGCACTAAAAGGCATCAGATTGAGCTCAAAATTGGTCTGCATATAGTAAGCCTTTATTTTTAACAATTATTTCCAAAATTCATATTTTATAATAAATAAACAATTTATTTTCATGAATTTATATTCAATTTACAATATTAAATAATAATTATCACACACTATGTTTGAGACAGTGTAACTTTTTCATTTCCAGTCAAAATTCATTTATTCTTTTTTGTTTGAAAGATGAAGTTTTCTACTATATGACTACCAGTTTTCAGTTCAATTTGAGGTAAATTGGTCCTCTGTTTCATGCTTGGAAGTTGGACCCAAGATGGTTTTCAGGCCTGCGCATATCGGCATATATCTGAACCAGATTGCAATGCTAATGAACACAGCAGTTCAAAACCAAAATAACTAGACTTGAAAGTTATGAAGTAAAATATGATTTTAGTCACAAGTCCAAGGATGCCATGAGTACATGAAGTACACAAGTAAACCATGAAACAAAAAGAAAATGTACAGTGCATACCAAAAACTTACATCAATGAGCAAATTCAGACTATCACAGTTCAGGTGCAACTCAACATGATAGCAACTCATGAACCAGACCACCAACTACACAAAATGTTCAAAGTGCACAAGGACCAAAGTAGACTTCAAATGAAACAAAGACCAGGGTCATAACAACAATTCAGACCATAACAAGTGCAACATGAACACCACTACACTAAATCGTAGGCCAATGCATCAGAAGGCATGAATATATACAACACATAAATGAAATTAGAGAGCAAATCAACAGGCAAATGCAGTTCAGAGGCATGAACAACTTCAAAGTGCAGAGTTCAAAGTGCATCAGCTCAAAACTACATGAAACTAGACCAGTATAACCAAACCTCAAGTAGAATAAGAATTTAAAGGCACAAGAACAGGGATGATAAAAACATGAAGTCTCAAATCAAGACATGCACACAGTGCGGACCAACCACATACAACAAGACATCATCTCGAGTTTTAGACTGCAAATGCAACTCATGCTAGAACAATGCACATGAACTCAATGCATGCAGCAAAGTGAAGCACAAGGACTTATACATGAATGAACACGTATATCAGTCCACTTAAACAATATTAGTATGATTCACACACACATACATACATACATATGTATGTATGTATATACATAAAGGCGCCTTCAAAGTTCACAAGACTCCAAAGAATTCAAAGGCAACATGAAAGCAGTTCAAACAAAGTCAAGGAGGTGTTTCAAAAAGAATGGTCAAACAAAATAGTCTTGAAGTGTTCAATTAAAAATTCTGAGAAGTGTTTAAAGTAACATGATTAACAAGTTGAACTTCATCAATTCTATGTCTAAGTCAAATGCCAACAAGCCAGCGAACGATGCCAAAGTCATGGTAGAAAAGAACGGAGAAAATTCAAATTCACCAGAGGTATATGCAGTAACACGTTAACAAATGAACAAGTCAAAATCATCACAGACGTTTAGGAAAAAATCAAATGGCCAAGAAAATGAACTGAAGAATTCAAACTCAAATATATGAAATGATACAATAGGTTTCCAATCCATATAAATTGAACCTTATTTCATCATCGGCAATTATTGAGTTCAAGTTCAAGCAAATCAATAGAGAAATAAAATATAAAGTCACATACCAGTTTTGTTCAATTCGAACTCGATCTTGAAGCGGCCACAAAGCAAATCGAAGAACACAGATTGAAGAAGTAGCTATAATCATATTGAGGAACAAAAGCATTGGAGCATACAATTTGAATTTCTATTTCAATTGAATCAGCGCCTTAATTCATCACTAACCCTAATTCTAGATTGAAAAAAGAAACGAGACGGCATGGAACCAGAAGCAAAATAAAAGGGAAGCAATTTTTTAAGTGGGTCGTATAAGTTTATTTCCTTCTATTATTTATTTGGAACTAATAGGTTTGATTAGGGTTGTGTACTTATTTTTAGTTGTTGTGTTTGTTTTTTAATTCATATTTAAGTCAGACTCAAGTTTAACTAGGTTACCCTACGTGGCGTAGTTCGGAGAATTCGCAACTCAGTTGTTGAGATATGGCAGGGTTTTGAGCTTAGAGTTATGTTAATCAAGTTAACGGTTGTGGCAAGTTTACGTGCGTTTGTAAGCGTCTGATTACCTAATTTGTAGTAGAAACTATGGAGGCAGCACGTAGGTAGGTTATTGCCGAAGCTGGATAAAAATATGTATGATCATTTCTCTATGTTTTCTGTTTTTGTTTTTATATTTGCACATTAATTTTTATTAGTACACCCATTCACCCCCACCCCTCTAGGGTGAAAATGATGTTATATGTGGTATCAAAGCAAGGTTAATAGTATAGATATGTCACCCTAGTTGCAAATCTAACGAGAGAGGATCCAGTATTATTCCCCCTATTTTTGATGGAACAGATTGTTTTTAAATTGAAAATTAAAATGGAATTTTATTTAAATATGTGAATTCTAAATGTTGGGATATTATTAAAAATGGTCTGATATAGTAGACAAAACAAATACTTCGATTAATTCTCTTGCTATGCAATAAACTATATTCTCATATTAATCGAGATAATTTTAGCCATATCCCTCATTGTGAAATTGCACAGGAAATCTGCAATACTTTTGATGCAATATATGGTGCATAAGTCAGTAATAGTAAGAAATCCTCCATAAACGACTCAGTTAAAGAAACGTCCTTGATGGGATTTGCAAAAGATAGCAGTGGTGAAGATTCAATAGCCGATGAGATAAGCGATTTTTCATTCAATGATTTAGTTCTATTGTACCGAAAATTAATTGAAAATAATGGAGCTCTTGAGATGAAAAATAATAAGTTGAAAAGGGAACAATCTAAACTGCGTCAGAAAAATAATGATTTGGAAAATGAGCATAAAAATATTAAGAAAAAAATTCTAATTGCAAAAGGTGTTTGGACTATGTAATTTTTTTTGCATGTTTTCATGAAAACTTTCAAAGGTTAAAAAATGAAATTTTAATTCGGAAGAAGAACAAAACTGAATTGATTTGTAAAAATTATATTTTGCAAAAAGAGTTGGATAAGAGGTCGGAAAGTTCTAAATGCGATTTTTGAAAAGAACTAAAATGAGGTCAACGAAAATTTCAAAACCCTTGAAAAAGAAAACATGATTTTGAGCAAATCTAAAAATTTTCGATTAAATAAAGAGTTTGAAAAGGAGATTAAAAAATAAGGATTTCAAAAAAATTGAATTTAAAAAACACCAACTCTTTGAAACTGAGATGCTAGAAATTGAGACTGAAGTTAGAGAGCTTGAAAATGAATATATTGGCGTGAAAATGAATAATTTTAAAAAGAGAGAGTACCATTAGTAGTTTTTTGAAGCTAATAAATGAAAATAAACTTTTAAAATTCAAAGTTAACAAATTTGAATTGATTTCTCAGAAATTTTTCTCTAGAGAAAAATCATTTAATATGCTCTTAGAAAATCAACTCTTCGTGAATAAAAGGAAAGGAATTGGATATGCGAAAGTGTCAAAATATGAACAAACAACTAATAACACTGTTAAGAGTAAAAGTGTGATACCTAAATGCGTAAAGTGTGGAAATATTGGTCATGGCGAGAATAATTGTCAAAATATACACAAACACAAAACCATTGAAACAATATGGATTCCTAAAATTACGTATATAAATGGTTTGGAATTTAAACAAACTTGGATTCCTAAGGGTACAATTGTAGTTGCTAAGGTTTCCTATATTGATAAATTTGTGTACCAAAGATTTCAATAGATAATAATAGTGGTCCTACTTCTTTAATTAGACCACTTGGCTTCTCCAAAATTTAGACACATAAGTGGGCTAAGGAATAAATTTAATGGAGATAGATTTCAAGTTGTTTTAGGTGATTGATAAACTAAAAATTAAATGTTCCTTAACTATGAAGATTAGATGGAGAACATCTCATTTAGGACATCACGATCAAAGGAAAGTGAGATATGATCATCATCGTCAAAGGAAAGTGAGGTATGATCTCTTAACTCCATTTTTTTCACATATTGTTAATTATGTTTTCATCGACAATGTTGAAGTATTTTTGTCATGCCTTGAGCTTCTTAACTCCGATTTATTAAATTCAAAATGTTCTAGAAAATGGATTTAAAATGCTATGACTTTTATTTTTTTGTGCTTTCCAAGAATCTAAACTTAAATAGGTGAAAAACTGCAAATAATTTGGAGTATCGTTTGAAAAGAGTCTTAAAACTTTCTTAACATAGTTGTAGCAATTTGATCATATCTTGACCATCTCGACTTTGATTTTTGAAATTCCTAAAGTTTTGGAAAGCTAACCGATAATGCTAAAACTTTTATGTTTTTAGCTTTTATTGATTCACTTTGGAATGTCATGAAAAACTACAATAAAATCAATATATAACTCAAAAAGCATATATGTTTTACACAAACCAGTTGTGGTATTTCAAGTATGATTTTTAATTGATTAGACCAAATGACTTGCAACAATTTTGGCAAGTAGCCTTTTTGAACATCTAAAACTCATGTGTTATGAGCCAAATCAAACTTCAAACTTTTATTAGCTAAATAAAGGTTTCTAATTGAGCGAGTCTTTGAAACAAAGACTGTCAACTACTTTGAAACAACAATCATTATTGACTCTCTTCATGTCTATCAAAACAATTTTCAAAACTGCTTTGATGAATTTTTTAAATGTGTGTTTTTGCTCAATATAGATTACTTTACTTATGCTTGATATAAATAGACGTGCTGAAAATTTCAAAAAAATTCAAGTTTGAGGAGTGCACGTTTTTCTTACATACCACTGTATATCACCACGAATACCTCAAATACAATTGGTATCTGACATCATTTCATGTTGAAATCTTTTTACAATTATTTAATTATATATATTGATTTTCAACTAGAAGTTATTTTCCCAAAACCTCCTTACAGAAAATTCATTTATTTTAATTTTTGAAATTTGGGTTTTCATCACGATAAAAATACTTTAGTTTATTTCGATAAGATATTTACTCTAGAAAAGATAATCATTAACTAATTGAATCTTTTGGAACTTATTCAAAATTATTATAGTGCTTCAAAAGTGATGGATAGTGATTAAATTATATTTCATAACAAGAAGAAAAACGATTTGTAATTTCATGAAAACTAAACTAATTTTATAATATTTTTAGGTTAGCATTTATTCCATGATCATATCTACCACTTTCATCTTTTTGTCATGTGATGACCCATCTTTCAATCCCCAGAAAGACGTATCATCAATAAGAAAAGAAAGAGATAGAAATAGAAAGGATAGAAAGGAAGAATAACAACATCGGAATCTCACAGCGGAAACGGAACAAAATATAATATTACACATATCCATTACATAGTTTTTACATTTCAGAGTACAGGAAATAATACGACTTCATTACATTAGACATTTATGAGATTCCGCCTAACCCTTACATTCCAAAATACAACATCAAAATGTCACACCACAGCGGATAGATAGATAGATACATCTGGGCTCTAGCTCCAGTTCCAAAATATCTGACAATCCTAAACTGATCACTTGGCTACTCATAAAAATTTGAGTATCCAAGAGTTTATGAAAAACAAAATAAACTCCGGGTCAGACATGGGTCTGGTGTGAGCAAACAGGTTAAAGTTGTTTAACTTTAAAATCATTTGAAAACAAAAGGTATCACGTAAGCCTTCCCACACATAAACATGGGTAAGTTTTTACCTTACGCTAACCAAAACATTTTATAGGAAATCCAGTGATATTATAATAGGGTTTAGGGTTTTCAAGTAAATAGAAAATAGCTAAAATTGTTACATGATTAAATTCCATCTACTAGCCACAAAAGTGGGTAATACAATCAAAACCGTAAGGGCATGTAGGAAGAATGGGTTTCCATCAATGGAAGGGCTACTGGGGTGCCGCCCGTCATAGTACGGGGCCTAGATCACCATACCGAGGATCACTCCCGATCCCCTGCAACACAAGGCCGGAACCATCCATTAATGGACAGCCCCGAACAAGACAACCCCACAGTTGTGGCCAACAACTGCCCACACAGCCGAAATAAAAAGGGACCTCTAGACAAGGGTAAATCTCGTCCTACTTGGGTGCTACCCACTCAACCTTACTGCACCTCCCCTATTTTAGCCATTCCTGGTTGATGAGGCTTGAGGCTACAATTACCTTTAATCAGAACGCATCACTTAGAATGCTCATCGTCCACCTGACGATGTGCTGAAAGCATTCAATCCATACAAGTTCGTTCCGGGTTCGAATGAAACCAAAGGCATTATTTCATTACATTCATTTTGGAATCACCCTTAGAGCTAACGATAATAACCCTTGCACTCTAAAACTCCATCTCGATCTTCACTTTGAGATGTCACGACATACGTTTAACTTGGATTGATGTGGTTTTCGGATAATCAAACATGATTCTCAATCTCGGTCTCATCGAAATCCAAACGCCATCTTAAAGGTCAAGTTGTTTAAAGGTCTAAACAATTCATTTTAGTTCAATTAAACACATTGATTTCACACAACATTATCCACATATAATAACAAACATTTATCATAGAAATATATAATATCTCTTCACAAAATATCTCAGATTATCGTCCAACAGATATCAACCAAATCTAGATATTCAACTCAAACCATCATCCATAAGCAAGTATCTTTAATCCAAATTATAATTTATTTAATTAATTCAAATTAAATTAATTACTTAAGAATTAACCATTTAATCTTGCTTAACTAGTCATTAATTAATTAATTACAATCCTTCAATTAATTAATCATTTCTTAATTTAACTCATTATCAATTAATTAATCTTTAATCGATTAATTTATTATCCTTTAACCATTAATTAATAACTCTAATTATTTATTAATAAAACTTGATTAAAAAATAATCATTCCTAATTAATTACTAATTAATCCTTAATTAACAATCAATTAATCTTAATTAATTGTTTAATTGATTACAAATTATAAATTAATTTATCTTAATTAATTATAATTAATTTATCTTAATTAATTATAATTAATTAACCTTAATCATTTAATTAATTAATCCTTAATCATTAATTAATTAAATATTAATTATAAATTAATTAATATTTAACTACTTGATTAATTTACCCTAATAATTTAATTAATTATTTCTTAATTACTAATTAATCAATTATTAATTACTCAATTAATTAGTCACTAATTACTTAATTAATTACTAATTTTTGATTAATGAATCTTTAATTCTTAAATTAGTTATCTATGATTTATAATTAAATTAATCCTTAATTACTAATTAATTAACCCACAATTAATTAACTAAACCTTTATAAATTAATTAATCCAAAATATCTGATTAATTTAACTTTATTTACTTTATTAATTAAATAAACTTTAATCATATGAACTTAATTAATTTCCAAATTAAATAATTCCATTAACTACTTCAAATTATTAAAATTTTAAAACATTTCACCTTAATTTAACTTAATTATTTTTTTAAAAATTAAATTTAAAAGAATATATAAACACCTCAAATTTAGTTAACAAGTATAAAACTTTCTTTAATCAAATAGTTTTAAACAATTATCATAAAGTGGTTTAAAAAATTTAATTTTAAATTTTAAAACTTGTTTGAAAAAACAATTTAAAACATCAACTTTAAATTCTCAGGTTCGGCCCGCTATCAACTTGAGACTAGACTCGGGTTGCATCTTCTTCTCCCCTTTCCTTTTTCTTTTCTTTAGCTTAAGTTAAAATTCTAACTTCATATAACTGGAAAGAAAACAACTCCACACTCGAATCTAGGCACGAAAAAAACAACATCAACGCGAGAAAAAAACCTCCCTTACTCGATCAACACTTCGAGTTAGAACGATACATCCTTCCCTGACACAACTCCCTGACACCGTGCACGTGCATGAAGCATCAACATCGTCGCCGCCTTCAGCGACACCGCGTGCAAGTTCCCCATCAACCACTGATACGATTCCGACCTCTGATCAACAATCGTGCAACCCTAATCGAAATCGAGGCAGCTCGCACACTTCTGGAACAACTACTTCGCCTGAAAACCCATCAAACCCATGACGTCGACCATCGTACGCCTTGAAACTCTGGCCACAACTCCGCAAGCCTTCCACGCAACTATCCCCTTAATCTTGCGTCACTCGATTCACCACAAATTTCCCAGTCACCTCATTTCCGATCGTGGCCCAACCAAAGTGTCAAATTCTAGATCAACCAATTTCCATCTCCACGACGATCGGTCACTTCTTCCATGATTTTTCTCAGGTTCGCCGATCACCATACCAGCTCCGACCCAAGCCGCGACCGCTTGAATCCACCCATTCACTAGATTTTGATCAATATGTCATTTCTGGTCATCCCAGAAATGCTCCAACAATCCCGATCTAAAATTCCTGATTTCATTTTTAAAAATCAAGTTTTACAATGTTGATTCAGTTGCATACTCGAATCTAGAAAATAGAATACTTGATTTTTATCACATTTAAAGATTTTGCTATATTTTTCTTTGTTTCATAAATTTTCAAATTTAGAATCCTTAAACAAAATTTTAAAACTTAGATTATGATCCTACAATCATGTTTGTTTTGAAACTTTAAGTCCAATTGTAACTGGATTAGGAGATTTGATTTTTTATTTATTTTAGTTTTAGACTCTGTAATTTCAAAACAGAGATGAATATTCACTGCAATATACACAGATTCAACATGCATATACATAAAAGCTTAAACATACACATGCAAGCAAAGATTCATCAGAGAGGTCACATGTAGGATATTAACTTCCTAAATTCTTTTAATTTATGTGTTTACTCACCTGGTTCTTATTTTAAAAGCAGAGATTCCAAAATATTGAAATATGGAAAGATTTTACTGCATATCCTAGAAATGCCTGGCTGAAGTTGCTTATTTGATTTAAAATTCTGAAAGAGCTCCCTGACTCTGCCCAATTCTGTGAAGATTTGTTGCAGATTTGTTGAAGCTTTGAATTCCTTGATTAAAACTTTTTGCTGGAATTTTTTTTCACGCTTTTTGTGACGCCCCACCTCTATACCCACGCTAGCCAAGAACATTACGGTGAATGCTGTCAACTAGCACGGAGAATAAGGCTGTTGAGGAGCGACCATCTGTGTAATTGCTTTGTGCGAGCATCGATATGTCAGATAGTATAGCATGCAATTCTTTTCAAGTGGAAATCCGACATGCCGACACAAACTCAAAGCTACTACACAGTGGCTATAATATCTTCGGAAACAAATATAGAAATAAACATAACACAAATCAGTCACAGATAATTCATATCACAAAGGCGGAAGAAGATATGAATATATAACTGACACATGGAAGTGTATATAGAGTAGTGGTCAAAAAGATCCACAATAATACAAAAGAATAGCAACACGTGCTATACAAAAGAATACAACTATGAGTCCATACCTCAAGTGTATACAACAAAATAAACTATTAATCTAAGTAGTTAGACAAAAGTAAGATGATAGTCCAGATAGGAAGCCTTGAGGAAGCTCCTGTAAAATCTCAGTCTGACCCGAGTATTATTTAAGAAGAAAATAATAAACGGATCAGTCTAGCTATAAGTATCAGATGAAGTGATATATAATAAGAGATATGACATAAACATATAATAATCACAATGCCAAGCTGTGATAAATAAGTAATTGAAAATCAACAAGAGATTAATCAATATCACAATAATCTACTCAAGATAAAAAGGAATGTCATACTCCTAATTTCATTCACCAAGCCACAATAAATGACATATATATCAATGCCCATCGTAAAAGTTGGTGAAACATAAATTCCAGAAATCAACACACGAAATCCAGAAATCACAAGAAAAAGGATGGCCAATCCCATAAAAATGAGCCGGAGCTCCTCCAGACAGGGTATAGTCCCCCATTGCGGACATTGAGCCGAAGCTCCTCCTGGTGAGTCAAAACTCCTCCTGACAGGGTATAGTCCCCCATTGCAGACATTGAGCCGAAGCTCCTCCTGGTGAGCCGAAGCTCCTCGTGACAGGGTATAGTCCCCCATTGCGGACATTGAGCCGAAGCTCCTCCTGGTGAGCCGAAGCTCCTCGTGACAGGGTATAGTCCCCCATTGCGGACATTGAGCCGAAGCTCCTCCTGGTGAGCCGAAGCTCCTCGTCTCCTCGTGACAGGGTATAGTCCTCCATTGCGGACATTGAGCCGAAGCTCCTCCTGGTGAGCCGAAGCTCAATAAAAACGACGTACAGTCCTCCACGTGGACAAAGAGACATCGCACATTGCTAGTCTAAACCATAAAGATGATCGTCATGATCAACGAGAAGTGTCAATTACAATAAGCTAATAAATATATGAGCTTAGCTTCATGTCTCATAACCACTAGCTTAACTTAAATATTTACGAACAAATTGTAGATCTCCACTAGAAAATTGTCACAAGAGATTCAATCGAACAAGTCCAAGAATTAACCGACGAAGTAAATGCAAGCGTTTCATACCACTCGTTTTACTAAGTCGTTTAATTAGATTTCTCATACGAGTGAGGTAAAGGCTTGTATATACTAATAGATTGGAAAACGGTTTGAGAAAACGAGCTTTGTAATAAAGTAGTGTTGAAATCCTTTGAAGAAAGAGTTTTGATATTTACTACTAGTATAGAAAACCTTTATATTTTTAAAGTGACAAATCACAAAGAAGATTGTAGGAATAATCAATCACTAAGATTCACATTCGAAAACGTGAATAAAATCCAATGAAATCGATACCGAATCCATCGAAATGGATATTCCAAGAATTCCCAAAGAAAATAAGTCATCAAAGTCGATAATAAATGACAACAACAAAAGGGAGACAACACGAATCAATTAAAGTTGGAAATTCAAACGAATTAGCAATATAGGCTAATATGGCAAATAGTAGCAGGTCGGTCGACCGGACTCCCTGAGTCGGTCGGCCGAACCAGAGGTTGGAAGTGCTCGGGGGACTAGGTCGGTCGACCGGCCCAGGGGGCTCGGTCGGCCGAAGCCTGTAACCAGCACTTCCAAACAGAGGCAGGAAGTGCCTGGACTACAGGTCGGTCGACCGGCCCAAGGGGCTCGGTCGGCCGAACCTGTATACTTGCACTTCCTACCCTATTTCTAAGGAGGTGCAAATCCCGACCAAATTGCATTCGCACGAGCAACGTCGCTAAGGGTTTATGCCAATCGACTACCCGGCCCTATAGGCTCCTCGATGCATCACCAAAAACATGTTCAAACATCAAAGTTAGGATTTTTAATGACTTGAACTCAAAACACTAAAAATTGGAATATTCACAAAAGCAGTCCAAATCAAAATCAAATCCACATGAATAAGTGTTAGGAATTCATACCTAACAATAGAAGAGAATTATAAGCATAGATGTGAGATTAAAAATCTCACCTTTGAACCCAAATCAATGAAGGAGAAGCTTTAAAAACAAGCTAAGATCAATTCCTCTTCAATAACAACTCAAGAACCTTCAATCTAAGCTTAAAAGAGAAACATTTCCTAAATTAGGTTTAGGAATTTTCTGAAATCAAGGAGATAAAGAGTTGGAGAAGAAGAAGGAGTTGCTTACCAATGGGTTCTCTTGAGTTTGGAGCAAGAAGATGGATTTGCAAATGGAAATTAGGGCTTAGGATTTCCTAATTCTTTTTCTCTTCCACCATTGTTGAAAGCTTGAAGAGTTAGGAATTAGAAATGAAGTAATGAAGAGTTGGAGTGGGTTGGGACTGAGTTAGTAAGTGGGTTCAGCCCAAACCAAAACCCTAAGTGAAAAAGTGGCAAAAATCAACTTTCTCCAAACATATCGAAGCTTATACTCAAAAAGGTCGCAAACGTCATTTTGAACTCAATTGGGGTGGTCTCGAGTCCCAATTCGACTGTTTGCACAAAGTAGCTTTTCGGACCAAAATCCGATGAACGGTGAAATATTTAAATATAAAATCGATAAATATGCGGGTTGTTACACTTTCGTACTTCTAGCTTGTATATTTTGGAATTTGGAATGTGCTTGAGTTCTTGTTTTATTTTTATTTTGTTGAAGGGTGGAGATTGATGACATTTCAGATTTATGGGTGAAGTAGTGATTTATCTTTGCTTTTTAGAAAATGAGATGAGAAAATTTGAATGAAGATGATGAAGTAGAATTATATAGGTTAAATTTTTGATTTAATAAAATTAAGAAAATAAAAATAAAAATGTGGCACTTTTCACTAAACATGTTTAATCTCTTAACACATGTTATAAGAGGGATTTACAAATTAATACATGTAATTCTTCATGCAAAATAGATTTTTAATGTTATTATAATAAATTTTCTAATTTATAAATACATTTTGAATTTATATAAATCAATCTCTTAAGAAAAGAAATTAATATGAAACAAATTTTATATTCTAAATAAAATCATAAAAATACACTTTAAAACTGAAGTATGATTTAAGATATAAATAACTGTATTTTGAATTTTAATCTAAATATCCAAATTCAGATTAAATTTCAAATTAAATTTAAAAATCAAATTTGATATGTACATATAATTTTAACAAATCCATTTCCACTTGTTTATAATAATTCTACTTTAAAACTAATATATATACAACCCATTTATTATTATTGCTTAAAATAACTATTTTATCAATTTTTATTAACTTATTAAAGAGATTATCACATTTAAATTAGGTTTGAAATTCTGGGATATCACATTCCTCCACCCTTAAAAGAATTTCTTCCCCGAAATTTAAACCAAGGATAATCCAAAACTTCCATTTCATTTCAACAATTCAAGCATATATACCATCCATATACTAGCAACCAACAAACAACACATCCAAACCACAATACATCCAATACAAATATCACTAGCTATGCGGACACATATCTGGATAAGTCTTCCTAAAACTATCCAGAGTCTCCCAGGTACAATCTCTGGGATCCTCACTCCACTGGACTTTAACAAGCTTCACTATCTTGCTCCTGAGTTGCCTCTCGTCTTGATCAACAATCTGAACATGATGCATAACAACTGATAAGTCCGGCTCAACCTTTAAGTCTTCCTGCACATCTGGCTCCACAATAAGAGATGGATCGTGTACGTATTTCCTCAGATGAGATACATGAAAAACATTGTGAATTCCTACCATCGGGACTGGCAATTCAATCCTGTATGCTACGGCACCAATCCTCTCGAGCACTCGGAATGGACCAATATATCTCGGGGCGAGTTTCCCTATCTTCCCAAATCTTACTGCTTCTTTAATAGGGGAAACTTTGACAAAGACTAAATCACCAATCTCGAACTCCAATTGTCTTAGCCTTTTATCTGCATATTTCATTTGACGATCCTGAGCAGCTCTCATCCTTTTCTTGATACGCTCAACTTTAGCAGATGCTTCATGGATCAGATCTGGTCCAAGCACAAGACGGTCTTTCGATTCTATTCAACAGGCTGAGGATCTACACGGTCTTCCATACGGAGCTTCATAAGGAGCCATCTTAATACTCGCCTGGTAACTATTATTATAAAATAATTCCACTAGATGTAGACGGTCTTCCCACGATCCACCAAAATCCAATACACAGGCCCTCAGCATATTTTCTAGAATTCAGTTAAGCCTCTTTGTCTGCCCATCTATCTGGGGATGATATGCTGTACTCAATCTCAAACTTGTTCCCATAGCTGATTGCAAAGCCTCCCAGAACTTGCTGGTGAAGATAGGATCCCGATCACTTACTATACTCACTGGAACACCATGCAATCTGACCATCTCTCTCAAGAAAATCTCTGCCAAAGAAGCTGCAGTATGGGTTGCCTTAACGGGTATAAAATGGGCGCTTTTAGTTAGACGATCCACAATCACCCATATTCCTTTGTTTCCTTTCTTGTTTCAAGGCAAACCATCGAAATCATCTCCCACTTCCACATTGGAATTTCCAAAGGTTGCAATAAAGCAGCTGACTTCTGTTGATCTCCTTTAACTTGCTGGCAGATAGCACAACTATTAACGAACATAGGAATATCTTTCTTCATGTCTGGCCACCAGAAAATCCTTCTCATATCTTTATACATCTTTGAGATTCCTGGATGGATATTTAATCTGGAGCGATGACTTTCAGATAAGACCTCCTGCTTCAATTCCTTGAAATTCGAAACGTAGATCCTTCCGTTGATCCTCAGTGTCCCTTGGTCATCAATCTTAAAGCTAGAACACTGACCCTTCTTAACTCTTCTGATGATTGCTCTTAATCTACTATCAGATTCTTGCTTGCTCGAAATCCTTTCCAGAAGAGATGGAACCACTTCCAAAAGAGACAGAACTGCATTCCTGCTAAGAGCATCTGCCACAATGTTCGTCTTACCTAGGGTATACAGAATATCCAAATCATATGATGCCAAAAACTCGACCCATCGGTGCTGCCTCAGATTAATATCTATTTGAGAGAAAAGATATTTCAAAGGTTTGTGATCCGTGAATAACTCGAACTTCTCTCCCAAAAGATAGTGCCTCCATACTTTTAAAGAAAAAAAAAATAGCCAACAACTCTAGATCGTGCGTAGCGTAGTTCCTTTCATGTGGCTTCAATTGCCGACTCGCATATGCAATTACCTTAACATTTTGCATCAGAACTGCACCCAGCCCAACTATACAGGCATCCGTATAAACCTCAAACTTGCTCTTTCCATCTGAAATAGCCAACACAGGAGAACTTGTCAATTTTGTCTTCAGATTTTGAAAAGCCTCCTCAAATTCCGATGTCCACTTGAATTTAGCTCCCTTCCTTGTCAGCTTAGTTAGATGTGAAGAGATATTGGAATAATCCTTAATAAACTTTCTGTAGTAGCCAACCCATCCCTGGAAACTACAAACTTTAGTCGGTGTCTGAGGCAGCTTCCACTCTAGAATAGTCTCAACCTTTGCTGGATCTACAGAGATGCCTTCTCCAGAAACAATGTGCCCCAAAAATTTTACTTTTAATTTCCAAAAAGTGGAACTTAGAGAACTTTGCCTTCAGAACATGCCTTCTCGGAGTTTTCAATACTATTCTCAACTGCTGCTTGTGCTCTTCTTCAGACTTAAAGTAAACCAGGATATCATCAATGAACACAAGAACGAATTTATTCAATGCTTCTCGAAAGACTCAGTTCATCAGATCAACAAAGTAGGCAGGATCATTGGTTAACCTAAAAGGCATAACCAACCACTCATAGAAACAATTATGTCCCCTAAATGCAGTTAAGGGAATACTGTCCTCAGCTACCCTTAACTGATGGAAACCTGATGCTAAATCCAGTTGGGAAAAGACAGAAGCTCCATGCAGCTGGTCAAATAGATCATCAATGCGAGGAAGATGATACTTATTTCGAATGGTCACTTTGTTCAATTCTCGATAGTCTACACAGAACCTTAGCGACCCATCGGACTTGGTGAAAAACACCGCAGCAGAACCCCAACAAGAAAAACTAGGCGTAATCAATCCCTTCTCCAATAGATCTTGAGTTTGCTTTACTAGCTCCACCCTCTCCCTAGGAGCCATCCTCTTACTAGGCTAAATCACTGGTACTGCTCTTGGAACCAAATCTATGCAAAACTCTATCCCTCGGTGCAGAGGTAAACACTTGACTTCCTCGAATACATCTGAGAAATCTTGGACCACTTCGATATCTTCAACCTTCTCTTGAGAAGTCTCAACTCCATGTAAAAGACTACTCAAGTGAATTTCATAGTTATCACACATCACTCTAGCAATTCTACCTAGATCAGTTTCCAACGAAACTGTTCTCTCATCACAATTCAGGACAACCTTATACTTATCAAGCCAATCCATTCCCAAAATCAGGTCAAACCCCTTAAAATCCAACGCATAAGGGTCATAAGAAATGTATGAAACAGATAGGAAATCTTTAAATCCTTACAGATCATATCTAATTTGGTTACCCCTTATAGGATTAGATACAAAGATGGGATTGTCTATAGTACTAGGGGTAAGAAAGAACTTCTCTACATATTCCAGAGATATGAAATTAAAAGAAGCACAAGAGTCAAACAAAACTTTAATATACTTGACATCTAAAATTGATGTACCTTCCATACTCCCTTACCCTTAGATGAAGTTGATGGCGCACCTTCCAAAGCAAATACCTTATTCTGCCGGGCTTTATGAAGTAGCGGGAAATCCTTGATCATATGACTTGGTTGGTGGCAGTTGAAGCATAGAGATTTTTGAACCAAAGCGGAACCTGGTCCACTATGATGCGACTGCTGCTGCTGTTACTGAGATCCTTTCGTGGGACACTTATTCACCAAGTGACCTTCTTGCTAACATATATAGCATTTGTGAGGTCCATAGTTGCTTCCAGGCTTCTTCTTGTTTTGCTTCTTCCAATTGGATTGAATTTCCTCTTATTTGGGTTAGAAGAATTCCCTCCCGATGCTGCTACTGGTGCTACTGATTTCTTATTCGCCAAATCCTCATATCCTAACGCCATATCAATTAACACCACAAAAGATCCTTTCAAGTGCGATGTCATCCTTTCATGAAATTCTGGCCTCATTCCTTTCACAAACATCTCGTTCTTTTTGAGAGGAGTATCAATAAGCCTTGATCCATAGCAAGATAACTCATTGAATTTGGTCTCGTACTCCGCTATAGTCATGCTCCTTTGCTTTAAATTCAGAAAATCCTGATACAGACGAGTTTTTCCTGCTGTTGGCATGAATTTATCCTCGAACAACTCTTTAAATCTATCCTAAGAAATGTCATCCTCAGGGATATTTGTTGTCACTGCATCCCACCAGGCTGCAACACCTCCTTGTAATTGCCATGAAGCCATTGTCCTCTTCTACTCATCCGATAATTTCATATTCTTAAATATACACTCGCAAGAGTGTAGCCAAGCTTGGATCCCAATAATAGTCTCTGACCCTTTAAACGGTTCTCGTCCAAGGTTGATGAAGTCCTTGCATAAGGTAGCAAAACTGACTGGAGGCGGTGCTGGATTAACAGCCTCATTACCAGCCTGACCTCTCCTATCATTATCTGATGTGACTCCTACTACTCTGCCCCTTCTGCCTCTTGAACTCATTATGGCTACTATGACAGGTAACCCAACCAATTTATATAAAGATATAGTTATATAAGAAAATTACAAATACGCACTCCTAAGATAGATACTATTCCAGACCCTAGGTGTTTCTCAACCTATGCTCTGATACCAACTGTGACGACCCGTCTTTCAATCCACGGAAAGGCGTATCGTCAATAAGAAAAGAAAGAGATAGAAACAAAAAAGATAGAAAGAAAGAATAACAACATCAGAATCTCACAGCCGAAACTGAACAAAATATAATGTTACACATATCCATTACATATTTTTTACATATCAGAGTACACGAAATAATACGACTTCATTACATTAGACATTTATAAGAGTCTGCCTAACCCTTGCATTCTAAAATACAACATCAAAATGTCACACCACATCGGAAAATAGATAGATAGATACGTCTGGGCTCCAGCTCCAGCTTCCAAAATATTTGACAATCCTGACCTGATCACTTGGCTACTCATAAAAATTTGAGTACACAAAGAGTTTATGAAAAATGAAATAAACTCCGTGTCAGACATGGGCCTGGTGTGAGTAAACAGGTTAAAGTTGTTTAACTATAAAATCATTTGAAAACAAAAGGTATCATGCAAGACTTCCCACACATAAACATGGGTAAGTTTTTACCTTACGCTAACCAAAACATTTTATAGGAAATCCAGTGATATTATAATAGGGTCTAGGGTTTTCAAGTAATTAGAAAATAGCTGAAATTGTTACATGATTAAATTCTAGCTACTAGCCAGAAAAGTGGGTAATACAATCAAAACCTTAAGGGCACATAGGAAGAATGGGTTTCGATCAATGGCAGGGCTACTGGGCACGACCCGTCACAGTACGGGGCCTAGATCACCGTACCGAAGATCACTTTCGATCCCCTGCAACATAAGGCCGAAACCATCCCTTACTAGACAGTCTCGAACAAGACAACCCCGTAGTTGTAGCCAACAACTGCCCATGCAGCCGAAATAAAAAGGGACCTCTAGATAGGGTAAATCTCATCCTTCTTGGGTGCTACCCACTTAACCTTGCTGCACCTCCCCTGTTTTAGCAATTCCCGGTTGATGAGGCTTGAGGCTACGATTGCCTTTAATCAGAACTCATCACTTAGAATGCTCATCGTCCACCTGACGATGTGCTGAAAGCATTCAATCCATACAAGTTCGTTCCGGGTTCGAACGAAACCAAAGGCATTATTTCGTTACACCCATTTTGGAATCACCCTCAGAGTTAACAACAATAATCCTTGCACTCTAAAACTCCATCTCGATCTTCACTTTGAGATGTCATGACCTAACATTTAACTTGGATCGATGTGGTTTTTGGATAATCAAACATGATTCCTGATCCCAGTCTCATCGAAATCCAAACGCCATCTTAAAGGTCAAGTTGTTTAAAGGTTTAAACAATTCATTTCAATTCGATTAAACATATTGATTTCACACAGCATTATCCATAGATAATAACAAACATTTATCACAGATATATATACAATATCTCTTCACAAAATATCTCAAATTATCATCCAACAGATATCAACCAAATCCAGACATTCAACTCAAACCATCATCCATAAGCAAGTATCTTTAATCCATATCATAATTTATTTATTAATTCAAATTAAATTAATTACTTAAGAATTAACCATTTAATCTTGCTTAACCAGTCATTAATTAACTAATTAATTACAATCCTTCAATTAATTAATCATTTCTTAATTTAACTCAATATCAATTAATTAATCTTTAATTGATTAATTTATTATCCTTTAACCATTAATTAATAACTCTAATTATTTATTAATAAAACATGATTAAAGATTAATCATTTCTTAATTGATTAATAATTAATCCTTAACTAACAATTAATTAATCTTAATTAATTGCTTAATTGATTACAAATTATAAATTAATTTATCTTAATTACTTAATTAATTATAATTAATTGACCTTAATCATTTAATTAATTAATCCTTAATCATTAATTAATTAACTATTAATTATAAATTAATTAATATTTAATTACTTAATTAATTAAACCTTATTATTTAATTAATTAATTCTCATTACTAATTAATTAATTCTTAATTACTCAATTAATTAATCACTAATACTTAATTAATTAATTAGTAATCTTTGATTAATTAATCTTTAATTATTAAATTAATTATCTATAATTTATAATTAAATTAACCCTTAACTAAATTAATTCTTAATTATTAATTAATTAACCCATAATTAATTAACTAAACCTTCATAAATTAATTAATCCAAAATATTTAATTAATTTAACTTTAATTACTTTATTAATTAAACAAACTTTGATCATATAAACTTAATTAATTTCCAAATTAAATCAATTCAATTAATTACTTAAAATTATTACAAATTTAAAACATTTCACCTTAATTTAACTTAATTATTATTTTTAAAATTAAATTTTAAAGAATATATAAACACCTCAAATTTAGTTAACAAGTATAAAACTTTCTTTAATCAAATAGTTTTAAACATCTATCATAAAGTGGTTTAAAACAATTTAAGTTTAAATTTTAAAACTGGTTTGAAAAAAAAAATTAAAACATTAACTTTAAATTCTCGGGTTCGACCCGCTATCAACTCGAGACTAGACTCGGGTTGCATCTTCTTCTCCCCTTTCCTTTTTCTTTTCTTTAGCTTAAGTTAAAATTTTAACTTCATATAACTGGAAAGAAAACAACTCCACACTCGAATCCAGGCACGAACAAAACAACATCATCTCGAGCATCAACGCGAGCAAAAACCTTCCTTACTCGATCAATACTTCGAGTTACAATGATACGTCCTTTCCTGACACAACTCCCTAACACCGTGCACGAGCACGAAGCATCAACGGCGCCGCCACCTCCAGCAACACCGCGTGCAAGTTCCCCATAAACCACTGATCTGATTTTGACCTCTGACCAACAATCGCGTAACCCTAATCGAAATCGAGGCAGCTCGCACACATCTGGAACAACTACATCGCCTGAAAACCCATCAAACCCATGACGTCAAAGACCGTACTCCTTGAAACTCTGGCCACAACTCCGCAAGCCATCCACGCAACTGTCCCTTTGATCTTGCATCACTCGATTCACTACAAATTTCCTAGTCACCTCATTTCCGATCACGATCAAACTAAAGTGTTAAACCCTAGTTTAACCAATTTCCATCTCCACGACGTCAGTCACTTCTTCCATGATTTTTCTCAAGTTTGCCGATCACCATTCCAGCTCCGACCCAAGCCGCGACCACTTGAATTCACCGAGTCACCAGATTTCGATCAAAATGTCATTTATGGTCATACCAGAAACGCTCCAACAATCCCAATCTAAAATCCCTGATTTTGTTTTTAAAAATCAAGTTTCACAATGTTGATTCTAGTTGCATATTCGAGTCTAGAAAATAGAATACTTGATTTTTATCACATTTGAAGATTTTGCTGTATTTTTCTTTGTTTCAGAAAGTTTTAAAATTTAGAATCCTTAAACAAAATTTTAAAACTTAGATTATGATCCTACAATCATGTTTGTTTTGAAACTTTAAGTCCAGTAGTAACTGGATTAGGAGATTTGATTTTTTTATTTTAGTTCTGGACTCTGTAATTTCAAAACAGAGATGAATATCCACTACAATATACACAGATTCAACATGCATGTACATAAAGGCTTAAACGTACACATGCAAGCAAAGATTCATCAGAGAGGTCACATGCAGGATATTAACTTCGTAAATTTTTTAATTTATGTGTTTACTCACCTGGTTCTTTTTTTAAAAGCAGAGATTCCAAAATATTGAAATATGGAAAGATTTTACTGCAGATCCCAGAAATGCCTGGCTGAAGTTGCTTATTTGATTTAAAATTCTGAAAGAGCTCCCTGACTCTGCCTAATTCTGTGAAGAAATTTCGCAGATTTGTTGAAGCTTTGAATTCCTTGATTAAAACTTTTTGCTGGAATTTGTTTTTACAGGCTTTTGTACTTCTAGCTTGTATTTTTTTAGAATTTGGAATGAGCTTGAGTTCCTGTTTTATTTTTATTTTGTTGAATGGTGGAGATTGATGAAATTTTCGATTTGTGGGCGAAGTGGTGATTTATCTTTGCTTTTTAGAAAATGAGATGAGAAATTTTGAATGAAGATGATGAAGTAGAATTATATAGGTTAAATTTTTGATTTATTAAAATTAAGAAAATTAAAATAAAAATGTGACACTTGTCACTAGACATGTTTAATCTCTTAACACATGTTATAAGTGGGATTTACAAATTAACACATGTAATTCTTCGTGCAAAATAGATTTTTAATGTTATTATAATAAATTTTCTAATTTATAAATATATTTTGAATTTATATAAATCAATCTCTTAAGAAAAGAAATTTATATGAAACAAATTTTATATTCTAAATAAAATCATAAAAATACACTTTAAAACTAAAGTATGATTTAAGATATAAATAACTATATTTTGAATTTAATTTAAATATCCAAAGTCAGATTAAATTTCAAATTAAATTTAAAAATCAAATTCGATATGTACATATAATTTTAACAAATCCATTTCCACTTGTTTATAATAATTCTATTTTAAAACTAATATATATACAACCCATTTATTATTATTGCTTAAAAATACTATTTATCAATTTTTATTAACTTATTAAAGAGATTAGCACATTTAAATTAGGTTTGAAATTCTGGATATCACATTCCTCCCCCCTTAAAAGAATTTCGTCCCCGAAATTTAAACAAAGGATAATCCAAAACTTCCATTTCATTTCAACAATTCAAGCATATATACCATCCATATACTAGCAACCAACAAACAACACATCCAAACCACAATTTACATCCAATACAAATATCACTAGCTATGCCGACACATATCCGGATAAGTCTTCTTAAAACTATCCAGAGTCTCCCAGGTACAATCTCTGGGATCCTCACTCCACTGGACTTTAACAAGCCTCACTATCTTGCTCCTGAGTTGCCTCTTGTCTTGATCAACAATTTGAAAATGATGTCTGACAACTGATAAGTCCGGCTCAACCTCTAAGTCTTCCTGCACAGCTGGCTCCGTAATAAGAGATGGATCGTGTACGTATTTCCTCAGATGAGATACTTGAAAAATATTGTGAATTCCAGCCACCTGGACTGGCAATTCAATCCTGTATGCTACGGCACCAATCCTCTCGAGCACTCGGAATGGACCAATATATCCCAGGGCGAGTTTCCATGTCTTCCCAAATCTTATTGCTCCTTTAATAGGGAAAACTTTGACAAAGTCTAAATCACCATTCTCGAACTCCAATTGTCTTCGTCTTTTATATGCATATTTCTTTTGACGATCCTGAGCAGCTCTCATCCTTTTCTTGATAAGCTCAACTTTAGCAGATGCTTCATGGATCAGATCTGGTCCAAGCACAAGACGGTCTTTCGACTCTATCTGTAACATCCCGCCTTTTCGCACGCTTTAAATTGACACATGTGCCAATTCAAACCGTTCGGAAGGGCGGATTATTATGGGGTAAATAAGAAAAACGAGAAAGAAATAAAAAAAAATAGAATCTCACAGTAGAAGGACAAAATATAATAATCAAATATACAGTTTATAAAGATGTTTTACAAAATATTCGATTATACTTACACATTTATCAGAGTTACATATACCAATAACAATGCAGCGGAACAGTATGAGTATAGTGGACTAATAATAATAACAACAATATAAATCCCTGCCTTCGTCCTCCAAAGCTAAGGTCTTCGAAATCCTGAAACCCTCGGACTGACTCGAGCGAATTGAAAAGACAAAACACTCAAGTCAGAACTAAAAGATCTTATGTAAGTTAAATTAACAGAGGTAAATATGAGTGTAGTAACTCAAAAGATGCTCGGGATTCACATCTCTTAAGGATCCGATAAACTATTTACTATGTAGTATATTTCGCTATTATAATAGTGTCTAATTGTAAAATAAAATAAACTTACTTTTAAATAGCGCTAAAGGGTTACCTATATAGCCCTTAACACAAATAATGCCAATAGTCTATACAGTACCATAATACCTCCTGATCGGGAGGCTACCAGAGGATAATCCATAGGTACGACACAAATAGAAACTCACACAAGGCACGATAGGGTAGGTGACACAGAACAACTAGGCAATGCCAGGGTGGATATACCAATTACGCATCCGGGCTGGTGGTAACGCATAGTAGCTACTATCGCCCACCTCGGACAAGCTCCCTCCTAAAATCAAAGAAATCAAAAGTGGCCACCGAATCAATCCAAAGTCAGAGTATAATATTGAAGAGGAGTATCCGATAAAGGGCGCTAACCCCCTTGTCCCGAGAATCGCTCCTGTTTTAGCCACCTTATTCCAACTTAAGGAAGTCGAGTCCACGTATTTACATAAAAGGAAAGGCCGCCACCATCCTACTTCATTCTGGAATCTCCACCACGTACACGATTGTTAAAGTGGTTTTCGCGGTTGGCAGAGAGTATGAAAACTTTCGATCCCGGTCTCTTCAACAACCAATCGTTATTATAACACCACGGTTTTTCAAAATAATACATACTTTAAAACCAGAATATAATATCTCTTTTAAACCATATAAATATGATATCATTTATATTTTTAAAACCCAAATCAATATGACATCATTTTTATTTTATAAAGATCCCTTTCCCAAAATCATAATATTTTCAAATATATATACCTTGAAACCATAGCTTTGGGATATTTTAATACTTAGTGGTTCAAATACTATATTACTTTATAAAATAAAAATCTTCTTCAAATTTCACAATAAATTCCCAATATCAATTTGAACCTCCAAACAAAGCATTTTAATTCCCATATATTTCAAAGCTCAAATATTCTGTATTTCAAAACTTTATAGTTCATATATTTCAATCTTTAAATATTCCACTATTTCAAAAATGGTTTTATTGATAATTTAATATGTATCAAATCAATTTCCTATTATTTAAATTTGAAATACTTATTTACTAAACAATATTATTCAGGTAATGCCCTTAAACTTCAATAACAGGTTATTCTTTTAATTAAATTAACTTGATAATATTCTTTAAATAAATTTGATATTCGTTTAAATCCTCTAATCAAAATCAAGTTATAAGATCATACCCTATAAATCTTTGTTTATTTACATTTCAAAACAAAATTTTCGAGGAAAATTATGAAATACTTTAATTCAATCGTATTCACATTTATCTTCAACTTTACTTTTATTTGAGTTATTATAAACTCTATATACAATAGAATTTCAAATATATTCTTAACCATATTATATAAACGAAATCAACTTCATTATTTAGCTTATTTTAAAATTTGAAACAAATTTATACATAGCTAAATTCAAATTTTTTTACTATATATATATATATATCAAAATTTAATATTTATTAAACCATATTCTTTCCAAAACCATAGAAAATCATTTCAAAAATATTTTATATATATACCGCGTTGCCTGTATAAAATTTTCTATCCTATGGTCAAGCGATACGGATATTTATCATTTCAATCCGCAATTTAACAATAAAAATGCGGTTGTATATCATTTCAAACCGCAATCCCGAATGAATGAAAATGCATAATACAATGTAAATACAACATCCATTCATCCATCATATCCATTATCAAACATTCATCAATTTATCATCCAATTCGAACAATCACATCAATAAATAATAACTAATTGCTGACGGTTAATTTTTCAATAATGAATTGAATAACCGTTTAACTGTAGTTTATATGTAATAATAAAATTTAACTAAAATTCTAACTGGCAGTTTTAAATGCAATGAATACATTAATTAACTGGCAGTTTTAAATGCAATAATGAATTAAATAACGCGTAAATTAAATGAATGCAATTTAATTGAGAAATGATGAAATATATGACAAACAACTATAAATAAAATTTCTAAACACATCATAAATCAGTTTAACAAACATAAGAAATTTTAGAAATTGTGAGTGGGTTAAAACATTCACCTTTTAAATTTAAATTGAATTTAAATCCAATTTAAACCCATAATTTGACTAGTTCCAGAATTCATCCAAACCAGCGCCAAAGTGTCCAAAATTTTATTACGATCCTAACAAAAAAAATCACGCATGAAACGGAGTTAGTATGTAGAAGTTATAGAGATAATTGCGAGTTGAAATCAAATAAATAAAAAAACAACAAAAGAACACATTCACCTTCTTTTTTGCCACGTCACTACCTTATTCACGTCCCTCTATTCAACATGTATAGTAAAACGCACGCAACCCTCCCACCCAGCAAAACGTGCTCGACCAACCTAAACCATTCACGGCGCCGCCTAAACAGTTCGTCGCACCGCACGTCCTCGTCGTCACCGCGTGAGCCCCCTCCTGCCGAACACGTTGCCGATCAACTCGGCTCTCCCCTGCTCAGTTGCATTCACCAATATACAATAGCCGCCACATTTAAATTTGAAACCTTAATCAAAAATTGATCCACATCCAACCTTTGATTCTCGAAACAAACTACATGGATCGACTCCCCTGAGTCCCATCTGCAAAACCCAGAAAGGGTTTGTCGATCCGACAACTTTCACCGACACGTGATGGATGGCCGAGACTTCTTTGATTTTTACTGGTCAAACAACAAACTGAATCCAAAAATGAATAACACCAATGAATTACGCTAGTCGAGAGCTTCAACATATTTTTTTTTTAGATTTTTCTGAGGACTTTGAATTTTATGCTTTGTATTTGATTTGCAATTGGATCTGAAAATATAGAATTTTGTCTGACATTGAGGAAGAGGAGGAAAAGAATGAATTTATGTATAGACAAATGAGAATTAGGGAGGCTGGGGTTTATAGCAGGATATTTATAGAGAAATTAGAAATAGAATGGATCGGATAAGATAGATGTACGTGCTAACGACAAAGTGGTCCAAAAAGCCCGTTCTGATCTCGGAACGAAATAGGGTAGACCCATATATCAAAATAGGTGTTTTAATAATATTCTAAAAGCAATGGAAAAGTTTTTAGATTCATATTGCGTCGTATAAAGAAGTTATGCTAAAATCAATATTTTCAAATCGATTTCAATTGATTTCAATTTATCGATTTCAGGGCGTTTCGCGTCCGTACGATCAAATGACAAGTCCGATCGATACGAAACTTGAAATCCTTTAACAATTCACCGTTACAGATCCGATGAAACTGGTTTCATCGAAATCCGAGACAGTTCCAAAATGGCTATTTTTATAATAATTAAATAAATTTTCAATTAATTAATTAAATCAAATTTTAAATTCCAATTCTAAAATTTGTAAATTTTTAACACCTTTATATTTCTCAAACATTTACAATGATTTAAACAGAAATTTAAATGTCAAAATAGAGAGGATAAATTTATCAATTCCAATATTAACCTCAGTTTCATTAAACTCCAAATTTATAAATTTAATCTCCAAAAGTTCTATTAAATTCACTTTCATTCTATTGTTCAATGTAATATCATTAAATGGATAAAATATTGGATTTACAACTATTACCATAATATTCTTACATTCCATTTAACTTTCTATTAACGTAATAATTAGATGTTTGATTTCATTTAATTCCAATAAAACCTATTATTATACGCTACATTCCAATATATTGACACAATTTAAAATTGCATTCTTTCCATTCAATATTAACTGTCATTTTATAAGTAAAATTAACATTAGATTCATACTCATTACATAAACAATTACAATTTCATATAATAAATATTTACGAAATTTTCAAATATTAAATCCATTTAATTGCAATAGACCATATTATCGTGATTTAAATTCAAATAAATAATTAAATGTTGATTCCCATTCTTTTTATTCAAACAATCGTTATCCTATAAGCATATTTAACATTTGTTTACATTTCATTACACTGATACTTCTATATACCTCTTAGATTTGTATCAACGGTTATATATAAAAATGTGAATCTTGTTAATTACGCGTATTAATTAAGGTTTTAAACTCAATTAACAAAATTTCTTAAGTCAAATCCTTTTTTACCAAATTTGACAATCCCTAACCATTTGTACTACATTCCACATTAATGTAATATTCATTGGATTTTATTTCAAATTAACGTACAACTTAATTTCCTTTAATTGAGATCTGATTCCCAAATTTTTATTTAGCATACTAAATTAATAAATAACCTAAATAAATGGTCACATACTTACTTTCTTTCATTTATAAGTTTACTACTTACCCACCCAGGTATAAATCCCATATATAACACTAATTAATTTCCATTAACACTGCATTATCCAATTATCATAAATTTGTTCAATATATACTCTTGTTTACTTATAAATATGTTTTCTATCAATTCTCATTCACTCTTCCGTTACTAAATTAAAAATGATTAAGTAACGTTTCCTCAATAACAGTACTAAAATTACTTAACATATAAGGGGACTTTATTTCAAATAAATTGATTGACCAATAAATTAGGTAAGATATAACAATTGTTATCATACCCTTATGATTTACGCTTGTTCTCTTCTATTTGATTTATAGCCTAAAATAATATAAACAATCTTACTCCATAAATAAACTTATTTTATTACCCAAATTATACCTAGTTTGAATTCAATACTTACTTTTTTTTCTCCATATTCAATTATATTCAGGTATAATACTTACCATATTTCATTTACTTCGGTTTCATTAAATCTATCCAAATTTTATTCGCTTCAATATTATTCCATTTATTACAATTACTCATTTAAATTCTAACATTCACTTTATTACAAATTATAAGATTTTCTTCTCTATCTACACATTAATACAAAATCATATTAAATTCCAGTTTTAAATCTTCAAAAATTTCAAGTCGTTACACTCTCCCCCACTCAAAACTTTTCGTCCCCGAAAAGGAAAAAGGGAAAACGAAGAATTAAGAAACCAGTATATCTTATTCAAAACATTAACTTTATAAATTATTAAATTTTACAAAATTAATTAATTTAAATAAAATATCTTAATTTATAACCATTAAATCTTTTTATACTTAAACTATTAAATTTTGGAAAACATTTTTCAGAAATTTTCTAAGTCTAAAATTTACGAAAAATTTCGGCAGAGTCTCCTTTGTGCGGAAAGGCTCAGGAGAAAATATAATATCAAAATAACAATACATAACGTATACTTTCCAAAATAATATATCCCAACATGGAAAAAATTATAATAACGCTATAAACCGAAATCCAAAAAACGTACCTATTGGTCGGTTAATTAATGCTTAATTTATGAAACCAAATGCAGTAGCAATTGCTTCCATAACCTGTATTTCACTTATATAATCTAAAAGGGTTACTAATTATAGAATGAAATATTTAGCATTGTTTCAATCAATAGCAAACAAATCTATACAACATCAATAACTAGCAACAAAGCATACAACCATTAGAATCATCATTCATATCAACAAAACAAATAGTTGTTTGAGTTCAAAACTTCAAATTGTACAAGAAGGAAAATAACTACTAAGTGCACCATTTACTCAACAGTCTCTGATGAAGCTAAATAGATTATTCTTCCATCTAAACAATTTTAAAGTATCCTTGCCCAAACAACCATAAACCAAACAAACGACCATCAATTTCAGAAAATAGGTCAAATACATTCTTATTTATTTCATTTCATAATATTTGTTGTTTGATTTATTTTCTTCCAAATAGTGATTTATCTTTCCCTTTTTTTATTTACATTTTTCTTCTCATATATTTCTTACAATTATTCACTTTATTTCTACCAAAATCTCATTTTCACTTATTCATATCATGAATTTTCCTTTTATTATTTTACATTCATTTATTCACTGCTTAACTTTATTTATTTACAGTATTCATCTTTCTGTTTATTAAAATAGTTAACTTTAACATTTACTTAAGTTTATAATCATCTATTTGTAATACTTACCTTTAATTATATTTATTTATAGTAAAATTTCAATTATAACTTAAGTTTATAACAGCTGCAGCACCAAATTCCTAATTATTTAAAGAATTCTATTAATTACTTCGTTACCTAAAGTTTATTACTTGTAGAATATTCTATTACAATTTCTTATTAACATTGTAACTTTTATTGTTGGGTAAGTTATATATATATATATATATATATATATATATATATATATATGTATGTATGTATGTATGTATGTATATGCTTTTAAGAGTGTAATTGAAAATCATACAAGTTATCCCATTTCTTATTATTAATTCAATGTTCAATAATTATATCCTTTGTTTTATAGGCTACCATTTCAGTTTCATTTAATTTCATTCATAACCTAGAATTAAATCTCTTATTTTTAATTAAAGGCTCCATTTATTAATCAGTTACATTCCATTTTACTACAATAACTGATATTGTTAATTAATGGAAACTCAGGAACTAAATACCGGGTTAAATTTCAAGTCATTTAAAATAATAGATAAATGTATATATTTACAACTTCCAATTATATTTAAAATAATTTAAAATGAACAATTTTTTTTTCTCCTTTCTTCTTTTCAAATAAATCTGTAGTAAACTACTATAGTGGCCTTCCCACTTCGAAACTCGAAAATGAATGTCGATGATGCGTGCACTCATCACCGAAATTATTTTCCAGCGACAGAGAGGGGAGTACAAGTTACTCTTTCCAAAATTTCTTTTTTTTTAAAAAAAAAACATTTCTTTCAAATTATTGAAATACTTATATCAGAAAATACTTCTTAAATATTATTATTATGTTCCAAAATCGTTTGAAAGAAATTTTTCAAAAATCCCGGAACTAAAACTTTAAGTTTCCAATTTCATTTATCTTATTTTCAATCCTATTTCGACTATTATAAATTTCATTACCTAACAATACATATATTGCAAACAAATATATATATATATATATATATATATATCATTTATAAAAATTTACTTTATATATATATATAAAATATAATAGGCAAAATTATTTCATTCACCTATATTAAAAACAAACATTGTGTCGATCTGTCCTATTAAGTGTTTAGAAGTCCCTATTGATGTCACAGCGTCCCATGCAACAACCAGAATTTATAAATACAAAACGGAATAGATTAACACATTATTAAAACCTTTTTATAACACTAACAAATACGCTCTCTCATATATACGCTCAGCGACTCCCATAGGGTATTACTACGCTATTAACAAAGAGTCAGACCCCACAAAGCTAAGGTTTATCGCTAAACCAAAGCTTTGATACCACATTGTAACATCCCGTCTTTTCACATGCTTTAAATCGACACACGTGCCAATTCAAACCGTTCAGAAGGGATTGTTATGGGGTAAATAAGAAAAACAATAAATAACTAAAACAAAATAGAATCTCACAGCGGAAGGATAAAATATAATAATCAAATATATAGTTTATAAGCTGTTTTACAAAATATTCGATTATACTTACACATTTATCAGAGTTACACATACCAATAACAATGCAGCGGAACAATATGAGTATAGTGGACTAATAATAATAATAACAATATAAATCTCCGTCTCCGTCCTCCAGAGCTAAGGTCTTCGAAATCCTGAAACGCTCCGACTGACCCGAGCGAATTGAAAAGACAAAACACTCGAGTCAAAACTAAAAGATCTTATGTAACTTAAATTAACAGAAGTAAATATGAGTGCAGTAACTCAAAAGATGCTCGGGATTCACACATCTCTTAAGGATCCTTAAACTATTTACTATGTAGTATATTTCGCTATTATAAAATTGTCTAATTGTAAAATAAACTTACATTTAAATAGCGTTAAGGGGTTACCCATATAGCCCTTAACACAAATAATGCCAATAGTCTATACAATACCGTAATACCTCCTGACGAAAGGCTACCAGAGGATACTCCATAGGTACGACACAAATAGAAACTCGTACAAGGCGCGATAGGGTAGGTGACACGGCACAACTAGGCAATGCCAGGTTAGATAAACCAATTCCGCATCCGGGCTGGTGGTAACGCTAGTAGCTACTACCGCCCACCTCGAACAAACTCCCCCCTAAAATCAAAGAAATCAAAAGTGGCCACCGAATCAATCCAAAGTCAGAGTATAATATCGAAGAGGAGTATCCGATAAAGGGCGCTAACCCCCTTGGCCCAAGGATCGCTCATGTTTTAGCCACCTTATGCCAACTCACGGGAGTCGGGTCCACGTACTAACCTCAAAGGAAAGACCGCCACCATCCTACTTCATTCTGGAATCTCCACCGCGTACACGGTTGTTAATGTGGTTTTCGGGGTTGGTAGAGAGTATGACAACTTCCGATCCCGGTCTCTTCAACAACCAATCGTTATTATAACACCGTGATTTTTCAAAATAATTTATACTTTAAAACAAGAATCTAATATCTCTTTCAAACCATATAAATACGATATCATTTAAATTTTTAAAACCCAAATCAATATGACATCATTTTTATTTTATAAAGATCCCTTTCCCAAAATCATAAAATTTTGAAATATATATACCTTGAAACCATAGCTATGAAACATAACTTTTAATACTTAATGGTTCAAATACTATATTACTTTATAAAATAAACAGCTTCTTCAAATTTCACAATAAATTCCCAATATCAATTTGAACCTCCAAATAAACCATTTTAATTCCCATATATTTCAAAGCTCAAATATTCTATATGTCAAAATTTTAAACTTCGTATATTTAAATCTTTAAATATTCCACTATTTCAAAAATGGATTCATTGATAATTTAATATATATCAAATCAGTTTCCTATTATTTAAATTTGAAATATTTGCTTACTAAACAATATTATTCAGGTAAAACCCTTAAACTTCAATAGCAGGATATTCTTTTAATTAAATAAACTTGATAATATTCTTTAAATAAATTTGATATTTGTTTAAATCCTCTAATAAAATCAAGTTATAAGATCAAACCCTTTAAATCTTCATTTATTTACATTTCAAAACAAATTTTTCGAGGAAAATTCTTAAATACTTTAATTCAATCGTATTCACATTTATCTTCAACTTTACTTTTATTTGAGTTATTATAAACTCTATATACAATAAAATTTCAAATATATTCTTAACCATATTATATAAACGAAATCAACTTCATTATTTAGCTTATTTTAAAGTTCGAAACAAATTTATACATAGCTAAATTCAAAAAAATCACTATATATATCAAAATTTAATATTTATTAAACCGTATTCTTTCCAAAATCATAGAAAATCAATTCAAAAATATTATATATATATATATATATATATATACCGTGTGCCTGTATAAAATTTTCTGTCCTGTGGTCAAGAGATACAGATATTTATCATTTCAATCCGCAATTTAACAATAAAAATACGGTTGTATATCATTTAAAACCGCAATCCCGAATGAATGAAAATGCATAATAACTTGCAGTTTATACAATATAAATACACCATCCATTCATCCATCATCAAACATTCATCAATTTATCATCCAATTCAAACAATCACATCAATAAATAATAATTAATTACTGACATTTACTTTTTCAATGATGAATCAAATAACTGTTTAACTATAGTTTATATGCAATAAAGAAATTTAACTAAATTCTAACTGGCAGTTTTAAATGCAATGAATACGTTAATTAACAATTAACTGGCATTTTTAAATGCAATAATGATTTAAATAACGCGCAAATTAAATGAATGCAATTTAGCTGAGAAAATGATGGAATATATGCCAAACAGTTGTAAATAAAATTTCTAAACACATCATAAATCAATTTAACAAACATCAGAAATTTTAGAAATTGTGAGTGGGTTAAAACACTCACCTTTTGAATTTAAATCCAATTTAAAACCAAAATTTGACCAGTATCAGAATTCGTCCAAACCAACGCCAAAGTGTCCGAAATTTTATTACGACTAAGAAAAAAATCGTGCATGAAACGGAGTTCGTATGTAGAAGTTATAATGATAATTGCGAGTTGAAATCTAATAAATAAATAAAACAACAAAAGAACACATTCACCTTCTTTTTTGCAACATCACTACCTTATCATGTTCCTCTCTTTAACATGTACAGTAAAACGCACGCAACCCTCCTACCCAGCAAAATGCGCTCGACCAACCTGAACCAATCACGGCGCCGCCTAAACAGTTCGTCGCACCGCTCGTCCTCGTCGTCACCGCGCGAGCCTCCCCACTCCTGCCGAACACCTTGCCGATCAACTCGGCTCCCCTGCTCAGTTGCGTTCACCAATATACAACAATCGTCGCATTTAAATTCGAAACCCTAATCAAAAATTGCTCCACATCCAACCGTTGATTCTCGAAACAAACTACATGGATCGACTCCCCTCAGTCCCCTCTGCAAAACATAGAAAGGGTTTGTCGATCCGACAACTTTCACCAACGCGTGATGGACGGCCGAGACTTCTTCGATTTTTACTGGTTAAACGAAAAACTGAATCCAAAAACGAACACACCAGTGAATTACGCTAGTCGAGAGCTTCAACATATATTTTTTTCATATTTTTCTAAGGACTTTGAATTTTATGCTTTGGATTTGATTTGCAATTGGATCTGAAAATATAGAATTTTGTCTGCCGTTGAGGAAGAGGAGGGGAAGAATGAATTTATGTACATACAAATGAGAATTATGGAGCTAGGGTTTATAGCAGGATATTTATAGAGAAATTAGAAATAGAATGGATCGAATAAGATAGATGTACGCGCTAACGACAAAGTGGCCCAAAAAGCCCGTTCTGACCTCGGAACGAAATTTGGTAAACCCGTATATCAAAATAGGTGTTTTAAAATATTTTAAACGCAATGGAAAAGTTTTCAGGTTCAAATTGCGTCGTATGAAGAAGTTATGCTAAAAACAATATTTTCAAATCGATTTCAATTGATTTCAATTTATCGATTTCAAGGCATTTCGCGTCCGCACGATCAAACGACAAGTTTGATCGATGCGAAACTTGAAATCCTATAATAATTCACCGTTACGGTTCCGATGAAACAGGTTTCGTCGAAAGCCGATACAGTGGCCAAAATGGCTATTTTTATATTAATTAAATAAATTTACAATTAATTGATTAAATCAAATTTTAAATTCCAATTCTAAAATTTGTAAATTTTTAACACCTTTATATTTCTCAAACATTTACAATGATTTATACAAAATTTAAATGTCAAATTAGAGAGGATAAATTTATCAATTCCAGTATTAACCTCAGTTTCATTAAATTCCAAATTTATAAATTTAATCTCTAAAAATTCTATTAAATTCACTTTCATTCTATTGTTCAATACACTATCATTAAATGGATAAAATATTGGATTTACAACTATTACCATAATATTCTTACATTCCATTTAACTTTTTATTAACGTAATAATTAGATGTTTGATTTCATTTAATTCCATAAAACCTATTATTATATGCTAATTTCCAATATATTGACACAACTTAAATTTGCATTCTTTCCATTCAATATCAACTGTCATTTTATAAGTAAAATTAACATTAGATTCATACTCATTGCATAAATAACTACAATTTCATCTAAATAAATATTAACGAAATTTTCAAATATTAAATCCATTTAATTGCAATAAACCATATTATCGTGATTTAAATTCAAATAAATAATTAAATGTTGATTCCCATTCTTTTTATTCAAACAATCCTTATCATATAAGAATATTTAACATTTGTTAACTTTCATTACACTGATACTTCTATATACCTCTTAGATTTGTATCAACGGTTATATTAAAAATGTGAATCTTGTCAATTACGCGTATTAATTAAGGTTTTAAACTCAATTAACAAAATTTCCTAAGTCAAATCCCTTTTTACCAAATTTGACAATCCCTAGCCATTTGTTCTACATTCCATATTAATGTAATATTTATTGGATTTTATTTCAAATCAACGTACAACTTATTTTCCCTTAATTAAGATCTGATTCCCAAATTTTTATTTAACAAACTAAATGAATAAATAACCTAAATAAATGGTTACCAACTTACTTTCTTTCATTTATAAGTTTACTACTTACCCACCCAGGTATAATCTCATATATAACACTAATTAATTTCCATTAACACTGCATTATCCAATTATCATAAATTTGTTCAATATATACTCTTGTTTACTTATAAATAAATTTATGTTTTCTATCAATTCTCATTCACTCTTCCGTTACTAAATTAAAAATCATTAAGTAATGTTTCCTCAATAATAGTACTAAAATTACTTAACATTTAAGAGGACTTTATTTCAAATAAATTGATTGACCAATAAATTAGGTAATATATAATAATTGTTATCATACCCTTAGGATTTACGCTTGTTCTCTTCTATTTGATTTATAGCCTAAAGTAATATAAACAATCTTACTCCATAAATAAACTTATTTTGTTACCCAAACTATACCTAGTTTGAATTCAATACTTTCTTTTTTTCTCCTTATTCAATTATATTCAGGTATAATACCGCCCTATTTCATTTATTTCGGTTTCATTAAACCTATCCAAATTTTATTAGCTTCGATATTATTCCATTTATTACAATGCTCATTTAAATTATAACATTCACTTTATTATAAATTATAAGATTTTCTTCTCTATCTAAACATTAATACAAAATCATATTAAATTCCAGTTTTAAATCTTCAAAAATTTCAGGTCGTTACACTATCCAATAGGCTGGGGATCTATACGGTCTTCCATACAGAGCTTCATAAGGAGCCATCTTCCATATAAAATTCATTTTTAAAAAAATATTTCATTCAAAAAAATATTTTATTATAAATTAAATTGTATAAATTTGAGCTTTCACTACATTTATACATTTTCAATTACAGCATAATTTTCACTTTACAATTTTACATACATATTTCACCCACTACATAATTCACTCAATACTTATACACTTGATCTTGACTAGCTCCAGCTTATGTCCAGCCATCTGTTGTACCTGTTAAATAAATAACGCAATAAATTAGAAAAAGAAACAAATTTAAATTGCAAGAATAAAATTGAATTTAAAATTTATTTTTGCCTCAGGTATTCGGGTTGTTTCCAACTCATGCAATTAAAGCAAAATCAGAGGCAATCCAAACCAGATTTCAAATCAAAACAAGAACATACTAGCAATGGATGGTCAGAGAAATGCAAGGACCACCAGAGATATGCACAGTCGATTGTGACAACAAGGGATGCAACATAAACTAGGTCTATTCGACTCAAAGCAGCACGCAATTCGACTCGAAGCAATGCAAGGGAAACACACATGGAAGCAAGCACTCAGGTAATAGAGCAGTGGAGACAACAAACAACTCAAACCAGAAACATCAAGAAGGATACAACATGAACAGAGTTCATCATCACTAGACAACAAACAAACAAAAAAGCACACAGAGGCAACTCAGATATACAAACACCAGCATGCATGTGTAGACATGCATAAATACGCATGTCAACCGGATAGAATCATCATTAGTGAACCAGATTACAATGCTGATGAACACAGCAGTTCAAAACCAAAATAACCAGACTTCAAAATGATAAAGTGAATCTGATTTCAGGCACTAATACAAGGATGGAACAAGTACATAAAGTACACAAGCAAACCACGGAAACAAAAGCAAATGCATAGTGTAGACCCAAAACTTACATCAATGAGAAAATTCAGAATATCACAGTTCAGGTGCAACTCAACATGACATAAACTCATGAGCCAGATCACCAACTATACAAAATGTTCAAAGTGCACAAAAACCAGAGTAGAATTTAAATGAAACACAGACAAAGCTCCTAACAACAATTCCAACCAGAACCAAGTGCAACATGAACATTACGACATTAAAACACAGGCCAGTGCATAAGAAGGCATGAACACATACAACACTCAAATGAAATCAAACAGTAAATCAAAGAGCAAATGCTATTCAGAGGCATGAACAACATCAAAGTCCACCAGCTTAAAACTACATGAAACCAGACCGGCACAACCAAACCTTAAGTGTAATAAGACTTCAAAGGCACAAGAATAGGGATGATAAAAACATGATGTTTTAAAGCAAGACATGTATATAGTGTAGACCAACCACATACAACAAGACAACATCTCGAGTTTCAAAATGCAAATGCAACTCAGGCTATAACATTGCGCATGAACTCATTGGATACAACAAAGTGAAGCACAAGGATATACACCATGAATGAACATATATATCAGTCCACTTAAACAACACAAGAATGAATCAAACATATATACATATATATATATATATATATGTAATATATATACATAAAGACCACTTCAAAGTCCACAAGACTGTAGAGAATAAAAAGGAAACATGAAAGTAGTTCGAACAAAGTCAAGGAGGTGTTTCAAAAATAAATGGTCAAACAAAACAGCCTTGAAGTGTTTAATTAAAAATTCAAAGAAGTGTTTAAAGTAACATGATTTGCAAGTCGAACTTCATCAAGTCTATTGCAAAGTCAAATGCCAACAAGTCAGCGAACGATGCCATAGTCATAGCAGAAAAGAATAGAGAAAATTCGAATTCATCAAAGGTATATGTAGTAACACGTCAACAAAAGAACAAGTAAAAATCAACACAGGCGTTCAAGCAAAAATCAAATGGCCAAGCAAATGAACTGAAGAATTCAACTCAAGTATACGAAACGATATAATAGGGTTCAATCCCTATAAGTTGAACCCAATTTCATCATCGGTAGGTATCGAGTTAAAGTTCAAGAAAATCAATAGAGAAATAAAATATAAAATCTCACACCAATTTTATTCAACTCGAACTCGATCTTGAAGCGACCGCAAAGAAAATCGAAGAACACAAATTAAAGAAGTAGGTGTCATCGTATTGAGGAACGAAAGCATACGAGCATACAATTCGAATTTCTATTTCAATTGAATCAGTGCCTTTAATTCATCACTAACCTTAATTCCATATTGAAAAAGAAACGAGACGGCATGGAACCAAAAGCAAAATAAAGTGAAACAATTTTTTAAGTGGGCCGCATAAGTTTATTTCCTTTTATTATTTATTTGGGTCGAATAAGATTGGTTAGGATTGTGTATTTGTTTTTAGTTGTTATGTTTGTTTTTTAATTATTATTTAAATCAGACTCTAGTTTAACTAGGTTACGAACTATGTGGCGTAATTCGGAGAATTCGTAACTCTACGGTCGAGTTATGGCAGGGTTTTGAGGTTAGAGTTAGGTTAGTCAAGTTTGCGAACATCGCAAGTTTACGTGTGTTCGTAAGAGTATGATTACCTAATTTGTAGTAGAAACCTTGGGGGCAGCACATAGGCAGGTTATCAATTTAATTTCAAGTACACTATATTTAGAAGTCATATATCTTATTTAATCGTTTACCATAGTACATTCTTCTCAAATGCATGTCTAAAAAATTAATGGTCGGATTTATATTTTACAAGGATGGATTTGATTCCGTTGTTTACCATATTACGGATAGGTTAATAACGATTTAAAATAAAAAATAGTGAAATATACTCCCTTTGTAGCAAAGTAGCTTGATGATAATGAAGTAGCTAATGTGGATAAAGAATAACTTAGGGTTTCAAGGAAGAGAGGCAATGAAAACGGTGAGTTTATATAGGCTAGTCTGTAATTAATTTAGAGTTAAGGAAGTTAGATGAAGTGAATCACGACGTAGATAATGATTAAAAAGGTGGTTGATTAGATAATTTAATTTTGCTTCACTTTCTATTAAATCTTTCAAAATCCCTTGCTACTTTATTACCCAACCACTATAGAATACGGATTAAAAATATGCTCGAGGTGTTTTAATCAAAATTTTATTTTATGTTCAAGATAAATTATCTTTTATTAAAATATTAATTTTCAAATTTCAAAAATTATAAAATATTTATTGTATTTCCAAAATAAATTTCAAAACTCCATAAATAACACTTATTTTTCTAAAATATGTTTCCAAATAGCTTTTGAATTTTAAAATATAATTCAAACTTCCTTCTAAATTTCAAATTATTATTTATCAAATAAATTCAAAAATCACTTTTATTGAATTAAACTCAACAAAATATCAAAATTATTTTCTACATACATTTGTTGATTATTTCAGCTTTTTATTAAGTAAAATAAATTTTCATAATTAAATCCATTTGAAATCCAATTTTTTTGATTCAAAGTTCAAAAATACAGTTCTTCATAAAATATTTCAATTAAAATCCCAAAATACATTTATTATTATTAATTAAATTGTGGGATGTTATAAACTCCTTTATTTAAAGAAATTATGTCCTCGCAGTTCACCATCGAGTATTATTACTTATTTTCTATATTGTTTAGAAGTTCTATGCATCCATTTATAATAATCAATTAAAAAATTAAATTAACATCTATACTCGATAGAATTTAAACAAACATGCGTAATTAGTCAAAACTAATTGGGTCGTGTCTACGGTGTAATCTCTTTAGTTTTCTATACATAATCTTAAGGTTACTTGACCTTTGAACCTTTATTATACGAACTGAACATTCTCGTTTCTCGGCTATTATATCATTCCACTTTGGTTTTATATAACCTTATCCAGATTATCTAATATACCATGGTCAAGTAATTATGTCAAAAAAAATATAGCTCAGCCTACTTGAATTGTTATAACTTGAATACTCTTAGCTCAGCCTACAAGAAGTTTAAAGAGGCTACTGTGACGCCCCACCTCTGTACCCACGCTAGCCAAGGACACTACAAGGTAATGCCGTCAACTAACACGGAGAATAAGACTGGTCAGGAGCGGCCATCTATAGCCTTGCTCTAACTATCTATTGATTACATCGACAATAGACATACCAAGCAGGTCGACATCCCAATGAATACTTAAAACAAAACCATAAGTGGTTGGAGGATCTATCAGAATAGAATATAACAACTCAAATGTAATATACATCACAGAACAGTAGATCATCATATGCACATATGTTGATGCATAACAAAGTATACTAAATAATACATGTCAAGTTGTGAGAGCCCGCAAATCCGTACCCCTTGAAATCAACACTATTCTATACAAGTTGACTCAAGCGGCACAGAAATACGAACCATTAGGGTTAAGAAGAAGAGATAGAAGAAGAAGAAACTAAACAATATCAGAATCTCACAGTCGCAGCGGAATAAAATATAATAGTAAATATATAACTTTACACAAAATGGTATCTATAACTGTTTTATACAATCATATCATCAGAGTGTCTCATACATCAACAATCACAAATCATACATACCATACAATCATAGCAGCGGATATAGATATACAAATACGAAGAATACGTCTCGGCTCCAGCTCCTCTCCCGCTCCAAAGCATCCTATCCTGAACAAATAATACTCGGTCTGACCCGAGCATTATAATGAAATAACACCAGAGTCAGTCTGGAATACCAGCTGATAATAATGCATCCAAGTTGATTATTAAAGTTTCAAAAATTCTTTGAAAAACAAAAACATCTCGTAAGACCACGCTACAAATAAACATGTCGGGTTTTTACCTTACGATAGCTAAAACATTTTTTTTATAGAAATCCTCTGATATTATAATAGGGTCTATTTACAAATACTTATAAAATAGCCGAAATTGTTACATTCATTAAATTCCAGCTACTAGCCACCGAAGTGGGTAATACAAACAAAACTCATAAAAGGCTCGTAGGGAGAATGGATTCCAACTAATGACTAGGCACTGGGGTACCACCTGTCACAGTATGTGGTCTAGATCACAGTACCGAGGACTACCCCCTTCGTCCCCTGCAACACAAGGCCGGACCCATTCCTTACTGAACAGTTCCGAATAAGATCACCCCACGGTTGGGATCAGCAACCGCACCACTAAGCCGAATAAATAAAAAGGGACATCTAGACAGGGATGACCTTACTCTCCAGTGGAGGCTACCCACGAAGCCTTGCTGCATATCCCCTGATTTTCAGTCATTCCCGGTTGATGAGGCTTGAGGCTAAACGTTACCTTTAGAACGATATCCCTTAGAATGCCCATCGTTCGCCTGATGATGTTTCGCAAGCATTCGTCCATACAAGTCCATCCCGGGTTCGAACGGAACCGAAGGCACCATTCCTACTACATCCACTTTGGAAATATCCTCAGGATTAGTAGCGAGTAGCCCTTGCACTTCACTGCTCCATCTTCGACTCCGAACACGTTTTTCGCACGAAACGTACAAATCGGACCGAAGTGGTTTTCGAGAAATAAATCTCGATCCCGGTCTCTTCGAAACGATCAACGCATTTGTCCAATATTGATAGTCGGTGATTTAACTATCAATTTATATTCATAAACATCCATAAGCATCCATCACACAATAAATAATTTCCATATTATTTATTTGCCTCAAATATCTTTAAAGATATATTTTTCCAAATTTCCAAAACTCTTTTGAAAACAATTTCCCAAATTTCTTCCTTTACAAGGTAAATCCTTTACCATAATATTCCCATTGGAAATAACCAAGTTCAAAACATTTTAGATTTAAAATAATTAAAACATTTTATTCTGTAATATACTTTAAAATAGGTAAATTTACTACTAGTTATTTACTCAAAATATAATTTCAAAATATTTAAAGCAAAACTATTTTATAAGATATAACTTGATTTAAACTAAGGTTTTAGTTAAACTATATTTTAAAAATAGATTTGTAAAAAGATTAATACTCATTTCAATATACTTAGGTCAAAACTAGCTTTTTAAACAAATCCATTTGTAAAAGAATAATTACTTTACTATTACTAATTTATAAATAGTTACTTTAAAAATAATAATTTCCAAACACTCTTTTAAACAAGTTTAAATTTCAAAACTTTCTCTTTATAAAATCAGTTTAAACTCGAACTTGGTTTTTCCCAAGGGATCTCATTTCCACTTAAACATCACATATATCCTTCTCACGATTTCTGTCAATTTATTTCAATTTAGTTTTATAGTTTAATAACATAAATTTACTTTCACATTTATCAACTGATAACATTTCTCTTTGTTTATCATTCCAGATTTTACAAATTTTCAATTTCCATTCTAAATAGATTTCAAATTTAATTCTTTTAAATTCATTATTTAACAATATCCTTTATTCCTCTAAAATTCAATTTGTCCATTTATAATTAAATTATGGGTTTATAATTTAACCAGCAATATTCCAATAAAATTTCATTTCAGTTTTCCATCCAAACAGATTCTATTTTTATATTCTTTTAAATTCCATATTTATTAATTTCTTAATTTCTTTTGAAACCCAATTTAATTTCTCTATAATTAAACTTCAATTTCTTTATAATTAACATTCTGGGTTTGTAGTTTATACCACAATATCACAAAACAATTTAATTCCACATTTATCAATCACAATATATAAACAGGCATCATCATCAATTATAAAAATAATTACTACATTGTGAGGAATCCAGTTGGATCCCTCCAACCTGTTTTTCCCTGCATCCACAAATATTAGCACAACTATATAAATATCGATTTAATTTGATAATAATTAACATATTCAGCTAAACATCCAAACAAACAATCAATATTAGCTGTTTAACTTTACTAGTATCCAGATGAGAGTGAGAATAACTCACCTTGAGTTTCGGCGAGTGTTCGAAATTTAAATTAAAATGAATGATGTCCGATTTAACCCAAATTTCTACTTGCCCAGAATAGATCCGGAACTGCATCACAACGTGCTTCCCGTCGCTACAATTCCAACGATACTAAATTTGTCGAAATCTGGCAACGTATGAATTAGTTATTCAAATTTAAAGATTTGAATTAGAATTTAAAACAATTTCCTTTATTTTATTTTATTTTACCCAAAACAAGACACGGCCCAAGACCCGCTTCTTTCTCCCTCACGCAACAAACGCCCTCTACAGTCATGGCCGATCCCATCAAAAGGAATTAGGGTTTCGAACCACCTCCCCATCGTCGAGTTCGATGACGATCAGATGCCGCCACGCTAAAGCTCGTCGCAGCCTCCACCCTCTCCCTTAATCTCGCTAAACTCGGTCGTCCACGTTGCTCAAAAACTGAGCACGAACCGGCCATGAACAGGCCCCGCCATCTCCCCCTCCGCTTCACAGAACTCCATCTCCACCGTTGGATCCCTTGAACTCGACATCCCCTTCAATCTTCTAGTAGAATTTTTTGATAAAAGCGAGAGGATTAAGCAGAAATTGAGGAAGAACGAAAGGGAAGGTCGGCCATTGAATATACTGCGGCGGCTGGAGAAAGGAATGGGCTAGGGTTTAGTAAAGATAAAAGTATATATTATATTATTTAATATTATTTTAATTAACAAAATTCTCAATTCAACAGTTAATGCATACGACCTCCAAACTACGCGTTTCGACAGGCGATTCTAAGGTTTTTCCACGTTCCGAACACAATGGAACAGGTTTCGTAAGCTAATTTGATCGTATGAGCGTGTTACGGAAATAAACGATCAATTTAAAATTAAATCAGTTTAAACTACTTCGATGCGTTTCGAACTGCCAGGGCCAAATGACAACTCTGATTGCCACGAAAATTGAAATCCGGCAATAATTAACTATTACGGATCCAATGGAACTGGTTTCGTCGAATTCCGGGACTGTGTCCCGGAAGGATATTTAACTCGTCTATTAAATCGAGTGATTTTCAAAATCGCTTTAATTTTCACTTTTAAAATTTTATTGACTTAATTATAATTCATAATGAATTTATAATCACATTAGAAAACATTTTGAATCAATCCGGGCTAAAATCGGATTAATCGCATATATTTAATAATATTAAATTCATTTTTAAATTAATATAAAATTCCAAATATTAATTTATTAAATTCAAAATTCTTCTAAAAATCAAATAATATCAATTATGACCAATTGAACTTAAAAATACATTTAACATCATTTTTTATAACCATTCACATCCAATTTCCCGAATTCTCTCAGTCCAATATTTAATTATTATTATTCAATTTCAAACTAAATCCCTACCTTAGCAATTTTAACTTGCTATTATAATTTAAACTAATTCTTTTAGTTTAAAATAAATCTTAAACCCATAGTAAACATTTAAAACGGATTAAATGTTCACAAATCCCGTACTCAAAATTCTGGGATGTTACATTCCTCCCCCCTTATAAAAATTTCATCCCCGAAATTTGCTAAGGTAGAAATTACTCTCCTACCCATTTACTTACCCAATTTGCTTAGTTAAAAGCTTATATACACTTCCCACAATCCTTTGGCTCAAATCCAACTCATTTGCTTAATTTATATTCTAAAGCTTTAATTTTAACTTATAACTTTCCAAGTTAATTACAAATTTTCAAGATTCCCAAAAATTTTCCAACTCCCAAAATTTTCGAAATTTTTTGGCAGAGTCTCCCCTGTACGGAGTAGCTTTCGCGATATCGCGATACAAACAAATATATATACATCGACCCACACGGTCGGAAACCAAAATATATCACACAATATATATCATTTCCCAATTATATTTGCGTAGGCGTACCTTTTTAGCACATTTTAAAAAGCAAGTGGCTAATATAATGCATATACGCGCTCCAACTCTCTCGAATGCCTTCCGTACCTGTACTTACTCAACAAACATATCAGTTTTCAAAGATATGAACATTTTACAACATTTCCAATATAAGTATAAGCCAAAACATATCCATTTCATATCCTAACAACACTTTGCAAAATTTCATAAGAAAACCATACTTTATAACATGGACAAAGTTCCTTTTCTAATGCCAAATTCCATTTTATTTCACACAAAAGATTTACAAACTAGTTTCACCATTCCAATTCATAATTACTATCACCAATTCATATTCACTTCTATATTATGAATATATGCTTTCAATTCATTTACCTTTCTTTTTAATTAACCTGCATTTACATACAAACCCATTAAATAGATTCTAATCCATTTTCTATTATTCAAATGTCAATTTCATTTACCTCTTTTAATTCATTCACTCACATTTGTACTCACATCCATTTACCAAGATTTTTAGCTCATTCTACTTTCATCCAAACTAACTTTACTTTATTTCACTTAAATGATTTACATTCAAGTTACTATATACAATCCATGTTTATCTCTACCAATTCATATGCAAACATTGCTTATTAAAATGGTAATTCATTCCGATTGATGCAAATCAATTCCATTTGCTACGTGAAACCAATTCACTTGCATTCATTTACAAACTCTTTGAATTAGATTCCAATTTAGTTCAATTTATTTAAGACTCAATTTCAAATTCTTCTTCAAGCACAATAATCACCACGTAAGCTTAGAACCATTTAAAATTAATTCTAGTTTTAATTTATATTAATTTTACTCCATTCTAAAACATCCATTTCACTTTTTAAATAACATTCTTATTCACACTTTTCAAGTTTATTATTCCTCTTAAGTTTATTTTTATTATTTCATTACTCTTATTGTTTTATTATATATATAATATTATTATATATTTTTTTTTATAGTTGTATATCATTCCATACTTATTTACAACTCATACATTCTTTTTTCATCACAATAACTATCTTAAAAGTCATTTGCTTGCATTCAAATTTTATTTTCCAAACAAATTGCATTTAAAGCTATTCCATAAGCTTAAAAATAACCACCTCATCATCTTTCTTAAATGATTTCAATTCCATAATATCTCAATTTGTTTCCATTTTAATTGATTCTTACCAAATCAAACCATTTACAAATTTTAATCCAACTCGCTTATACATTCAGCTTAAGTTTAAATCAATAACATCTCATTCTATATTATTTACAACTCTTTTTATTCATATCACTTCTCAATAATCAATTAAAATTCATTTCACTTGCATTTCACTTTTATTTTTTTAAACCAGTTTCATTCAAGATTACTTAATAAAGCTTATCCACGATTTAGTTTTGTCTTTCTTACAATTTGATTTCATTTCCATTAAATTTTCATTCAATCAAGTTCCAATTCCATTAAACTTGATTAGTATATTCCTCCAATTCTAATTCTCATTTACAAATTTATTTTCGAATTTATTTTACTAATATCAGGGACCCTTCACATTATTTCACCCACTTGAATTTATTTACAATTCAAACCATCACTATTATAATTTAATTCCATTTTTCATTCACACTTCATTATTTGTTACCACAAATTTAAATCCCATACTACAGTTGGATTTCTATTTACTTTCCAAATTTTGACTAAACTATCAAAATTCTCCATTACAATACAAATTCCATTTAATTATAATTCAATATAGTCTCTAACCTAATCCATATTAGGTTTTAATTCATTTTCCCCGATTCATAAGTTCAAGACTTATTTGCTAACTTAAGAACATCCACCTTTATATTCTCACCTTGCTTCGTTACACTTTACATTTCATTTATGATTAAGTTTTGAATTTGTCTCACCATTCAACACTTTCCATTAATGAATTACAATATCACTTCCATTCAAGAGTTTAGATTGCTTACTTAAGTCCACTTGCATTTTATAAATCACAAAGTCAAATTATAACACTTAATAAATTAAGAATATGAATTTCTTTATGCAATTATAAGCAATTTTACATTTCACCTTTATATCCAATTTAATTTAATTCCAATTCTTTTAGATTTAATTCAATTTCCAATTTCTCAATTGTAATTCTCCACATACAAGTTTAAAACTTAGTTACTAACTTGAGTTCACTTACTTCTTTTATATCTCACTTTATCTTATCCCATTCACATTTCATTTAAGTTTAGTTTGGGCTCACCATACCATTCAATTATTTCTCATTTGTGATTATAACTCCATTACTCTATTTATAAGTTCACCAACTTATTTATTTTAAAGCTCATATTGCTCATTTCAATCCATCTACATCTTATAATCACAATTCCAAATTATATATATGTGTATCACTGAATTTTGAAGGATACAAACCTTCTTTCACCTTAATCCTTTACAAATTTTAAATTCATAACCCCAGCTAAAGCATACACTTACCAGCTTGTGGGTATAATCCATTACACATGACCCACAATCTCAAAGTCAACTTACATTTTAATTTAATCCAAATCAACTTTATTTTAAGTCCAATTTATTGTACTTATCCAAGTTAAATTCAAATTTTCTACTCACTTCAACATATTTTATTTACTTTCAATTACTCAAATTAAATTTTAATTCCAAGACTAAAATTTTCATTTCTTACTTCTTATTAATATCTACTTCACTTAATAAGTTCAATAGTTAATTCATTTCAACTTTACACATTATTTAATTAGAATTTTCCCAGAATTTATTTTACCCGGTTTTATTCCAAACCATTTTGAAATAATAATCAACATCTATCCATTAGGTATATCAAATCAAATCCCAGATTTCCCAAAACAATTTGTTTATACCCAAAACAAATTTCCCATTTGAAATGTCCAAAACAACTGTTATACCCAACCAGTCCAAACAATATCATAACCAAGTATTAGGGAAGCAATCCATCACTTTAGAAACTCGAAAATGAATTCTAATGATGTGGCCAGCATCATCAGGATTATTTTCCAGCGACTGAAGTGAGTTCAATGCTTCTTTACTTTCCCAAATTCATTTTTAAACAGTTTCCATTCAAAAATGCTTCCCAAAACGATATTCCATTATTGCCTTCAAGTACATTGGAAAACATTTCAAACATTACAAAGATTTTAAATTTCCAAATCTTTATTTTCAATCTATTTAAAATCTTTTTCAAAACTTCCGGGATTTAATTTCTGGTTTAATTTAAATTTAGTTATTCTCTTTTGTATAATTTATACTCACAGAATTTATTTCGTTATAACCATTTCGAATTTTAGATTCTTATATTTGATTATAGTATTAACAACCAATCATCCAAATATATATATAATTTCAGAAAATTATTTCTTTTATATCAAAATAGTTTTGGGTAAAATTATTTCATTTACCCGCTTTAAAACAATACTATGTCGGTTTATCTTGTTTAAGAGTTTAGAAACCCCTATCGATATGGTTGTACTTCCCACACCAACCAGAATTCATAAACACTCAACCGATAAGTCAACACAGTATAAAAACAATTTTATATTCACTAACAAGTACGCTCTCATATCTATTATTACACTCAACTCATTATAGAGTACTATTGACTCTATTTAATGAGAAATTACCCCACCAAAGCCTAGGTTGTCGCCAACCTACGCTCTGATACCAAGTGTGACAGCCCGCAAATCCGTACCCCTTGAAATCAACACTATTCTATACAAGTTGACTCAAGCGGTACAGAAATACGAACCATTAGGGTTAAAGAAGAAGAGATAGAAGAAGAAGAAACTAAACAATATCAGAATCTCACAGTCGCAGCGGAATAAAATATAATAGTAAATATATAACTTTACACAAAATGGAATCTATAACTGTTTTATACAATCATATCATCAGAGTGTCTCATACATCAACAATCACAAATCAAACATACCATACAATCATAGCAACGGATATAGATATACAAATAGGAAGAATACGTCTCGGCTCCAGCTCCTCTCCCGCTCCAAAGCATCCTATCCTGAACAAATAATACTCGGTCTGACCCGAGCATTATAATGAAATAACACCCGAGTTAGTCTGGAATACCAGCTGATAATAATGCATCCAAGTTGATTATTAAAGTTTCAAAAATCCTTTGAAAAACAAAAGCATCTCGTAAGACCACGCCACAAATAAACATGTCAGGTTTTTACCTTACGATAGCTAAACATTTTTTTATAGAAATCCTCTGATATTATAATAGGGCCGATTTACAAATACTTATAAAATAGCCGAAATTGTTACATTCATTAAATTCCAGCTACTAGCCATCGAAGTAGGTAATACAAACAAAACTCGTAAAAGGCTCGTAGGGAGAATGGATTCCAACTAATGACTAGGCACTGGGGTACCACCTGTCACAGTACGTGGTCTAGATCACAGTACCGAGGACTACTCCCTTCGTCTCCTGCAACACAAGGCCGGACCCATTCCTTACTGAACAGTTCTGAATACGATCACCCCACGGTTGGGATCAGCAACCGCACCACTAAGACGAATAAATAAAAAGGGACATCTAGACAGGGATGACCTTACTCTCTAGTGGGGGCTACCTACGAAGCCTTGCTGCATATCCCCTGATTTTCATTCATTCCCGGTTGATGAGGCTTGAGGCTAAACGTTCCCTTTAGAACGATATCCCTTAGAATGCCCATCGTCCGCCTGACGATGTTTCGCAAGCATTCGTCCATACAAGTCCGTCCCGGGTTCGAACGGAACCGAAGGCACTATTCCTACTACATCCACTTTGGAAATATCCTCAGGATTAGTAGCGAGTAGCCCTTGCACTTCACTGCTCCATCTTCGACTCCGAACACGTTTTTCGCACGAAACGTACAAATCAGATCGAAGTGGTTTTCGAGAAATAAATCTCGATCCCGGTCTCTTCGAAACGATCAACGCATTTGTCCAATATTGATAGTCGGTGATTTAACTATCAATTTATATTCATAAACATCCATAAGAATCCATCACACAATAAATAATTTCCATATTATTTATTTGCCTCAAATATCTTTAAAGATATATTTTTTCAAATTTCCAAAACTCATTTGAAAACAATTTCCCAAATTTCTTCCTTTACAAGGTAAATCCTTTACCATAATATTCCCATTGGAAATAACCAAGTCCAAAACATTTTAGATTTAAAATAATTAAAACATTTTATTCTGTAATATACTTTAAAATAGGTAAATTTACTACCAGTTATTTACTCAAAATATAATTTCAAAATATTTAAAGCAAAACTATTTTATAAGATATAACTTGATTTAAACTAAGGTTTTAGTTAAACTATATTTTAAAAATAGAGTTGTAAAAAGATTAATACTCATTTCAATATACTTAGGTCAAAACTAGCTTTTTAAACAAATCCATTTGTAAAAGAATAATTACTTTACTATTACTAATTTATAAATAGTTACTTTAAAAATAATAATTTCCAAACACTCTTTTAAACAAGTTCAAATTTCAAAACTTTCTCTTTATAAAATCAGTTTAAACTCGAACTTGGTTTTTCCCAAGGAATCTCATTTCCACTTAAACATCACAGAAATCCTTCTCACGATTGCTGTCAATTTATTTCAATTTAGTTTTATAGTTTAATAACATAAATTTACTTTCACATTTATCAACTGATAACATTTCTCTTTGTTTATCATTCCAGATTTTAGAAATTTTCAATTTCCATTCTAAATAGATTTCAAATTTAATTCTTTTAAATTCATTCTTTAACAATATCCTTTATTCCTCTAAAATTCAATTTGTCCATTTATAATTAAATTATGGGTTTATAATTTAACCAGCAATATTCCAATAAAATTTCATTTCAGTTTTCCATCCAAACAGATTCTATTTTTATATTCTTTTAAATTCCATATTTATTAATTTCTTTATTTTTTTTGAAACCCAATTTAATTTCTCTATAATTAAACTCAAATTTCTTTATAATTAACATTCTGGGTTTGTAGTTTATACCACAATATCACAGAACAATTTAATTCCACATTTATCAATCACAATATATAAACAGGCATCATCATCAATTATAAAAATAATTACTACATTGTGAGGAATCCAGTTGGATCCCTCCAACATGTTTTTCCCTGCATCCACAAATATTAGCATAACTATATAAATATCGATTTAATTTGATAATAATTAACATATTCAGCTAAACATCCAAACAAACAATCAATATTAGATCTTTAACTTTACTAGTATCCAGATGTGAGTGAGAATAACTCACCTTGAGTTTCGGCGAGCGTTCGAAATTTAAATTAAACCGAATGATGTCCTTAACCCAAATTTCTACTTGCCCAGAATAGATCCGGAACTGCATCACAACGTGCTTCCCATCGCTGCGATTCCAACGATACCAAATTTGTCGAAATCTGGCAACGTATGAATTAGTTATTCAAATTTAAAGATTTGAATTTGAATTTAAAACAATTTCCTTTATTTTATTTTATTTTACCCAAAACAAGACACGGCCCAAGACCCGCTTCTTTCTCCCTCACGCAACAAACGCCCTCTACAGTCATGGCCGAACCCATCAAAAGGAATTAGGGTTTCGAACCACCTCCACATCGTCGAGTTCGATGACGATCAGATGCCGCCACGCTAAAGCTCGTCGCAGCCTCCACCCTCTCCCTTAATCTCGCTAAACTCGGTCGTCCACGTTGCTCAAAAACTGAGCACGAACGAGCCATGAACAGGCCCCGCCATCTCCCCCTCCGCTTCACAGAACTCCATCTCCACCGTTGGATCCCTTGAACTCGACATCCCCTTCAATCTTCTAGTAGAAATTTTTTGATAAAAACGAGAGGATCAAGCAGAAATTGAGGAAGAACGAAAGGGAAGGTCGGCCATTGAATATACAACGGCGGCTGGAGAAAGGAATGGGCTAGGGTTTAGTAAAGATAAAAGTATATATTATATTATTTAATACTATTTTAATTAACAAAATTCTCAATTCAACAGTTAATGCATACGACCTCCAAACTACGCGTTTCGACAGGCGATTCTAAGGTTTTTCCGCGTTTCGAACACAATGGAATAGATTTCGTCAACTAATTCGATCGTATAAGCGAGTTACAGAAATAAACGATCAATTTAAAATTAAATCGGATTAAACTACTTCGATGCGTTTCGAACTGCCAGGGCCAGACGACAACTCCGATTGCCACGAAAATTGAAATCCGGTAATAATTAACTATTATGGATCCAATGGAACTGGTTTCGTCGAATTCCGAGACTGTGCCCCGGAAGGCTATTTAACTCGTCTATTGAATCGAGTGATTTTCAAAATTGTCAAAATCGCTTTAATTTTCACTTTTAAAATTTTATTAACTTAATTATAATTCATAACGAATTTATAATCACATTAGAAAACATTCTGACTCAATCCGGGCTAAAATCGGATTTATCGCATATATTTAATAATATTAAATTCATTTTTAAATTAATATAAAATTCCAAATATTAATTTATTAACTTCAAAATTCTTCTAAAAATCCAATAATATCAGTTATGACCAATTGAACTTAAAAATACATTTAACATCATTTTTATAACCATTCGCATCCAATTCCCCGAATTCCCTCAGTCCAATATTTAATTATTATTATTCAATTTCAAACTAAATCCCTACCTTAGCAATTTTAACTTGCTATTGTAATTTATACTAATTCTTTTAGTTTAAAATAAATCTTAAACCCATAGTAAACATTTAAAATGGTTTAAATGTTCACAAATCCCGTACTCAAAATTCTGGGATGTTACACAAGTGGTATAGCAAACCACAATACACAGACGATTCCAGATGAATACATATATCAGAGATACAATAAAAAGGACTACACAAAAAGCTTTAACAAAAAGGAACAGGCTGAATAGTCCATGTGGAAGCAAAATAAGCTAAGTCCAAATGTACCTAACCTGAAACATCTCGGTCTGACCCGAGTACAAAATACACGGGTCAGTCTAGCTAAACAAATCAGTTAGATAAACTGGACAACAATGACCTGCAAGGTCATAATGGATAACAATTATCTCTAAAAGAGATAATATAATCATCTAACAAAAGATGAATCATATCATAACAAGCCTCATATCATCGGCAACTCAGAGAAACAAAGGATAGGAATATCCCAAAACAAGCCATAAAGGCAAATAACAAATACCAATGAAGGTAACACAAGTTCCACAAGGTAATCGCTCTACATCATGCGACTCAAAAAGACCAACACCGAAGGGCGATACCTAGGGAATATACATATCAATAAAACATCATAAAATTTGCACGTGCTCAGTACTGTATAAACAAGGATACATGAGCCTGAAGACTCCAAACCCAAATATCACTCGAGCGGCTCATAAAGACCTAACTCTGAAAGCGATACAATAGGGCAACAAACCCGAAGGCACAAGCCCGAAGGTACAAACCCAAAGGCAACATACCCGAAGGCAACACACCCGAAGGCAACACACCCGAAGGCAACACACCCGAAGGCAACACACCCGAAGGCAACAAACCGTAGTGGTGAAGGTCTGGAGGCCCAGTACTGGACACTACTAATTGGCAGAATGTGTCATAACTCTCAAAAAGGAATCCGAAAAGTGGTAAAGTGAGTCCCATAACCACTTGTTCGCAATAAACGGTTTACTATCCGTTAGTTAATTTTACACTCAAAGCAGTAAAAAGTTCACCTCATCTCATCGGTAAACCAGACCAAAAGGCCAAAACAATCAATCGAATAGGTCGGGGTTTAATCGGAAAGACAAACGCATGGATTCATGGTCCATGTTTTACCTAACCATTTAATCTCCCTTCCACTCCGCTCGAAGTGCGAAATTGTTTGTGTTTAAATAGAATTTATAAATTGGAGAAACGAGCTTTTAATGTAATTTTAGAAGATTATTTTATAAAAACCCGTGAATGAAATCAAAATAAGTTATCGAAGCCAAAGATGCAATGACAACCACTAAGAACCAACTTGAATCGATAAAATTTGGAAAACCAATCAAAATGAACAGAAATAGGCAAAGTAGAAAAATATGAGCAGGTCGGTCGACCGGACTTCCTGAGTCGGTCGGCTGACCTGATCCAGAGGCACAAAAGTGCTCGGGGGTAGCAGGTCGGTCGACCGGCCCAGGGGTTCGGTCGGCCGAACTGCAATTTTCTACAGTTCCTGCCCTTTCTCATCGAAGAGCAAACCCTCCCAAAACGCAACCAGTCGAGCGATGGGTCTAAGGAGCCTTAGCCAATAGATACCCAAGCTCCCTTAGCTCTCCGATTCGCCACCAAAAACATGTTCAAACATCAAAGTTAGGATCTTTAAAGAATTGAACCCAAAACACTAAAAATTTGGATATTCACCAATTCAATCCAAACCAAAAACAAGTGCATATGAACAAGTGCTAGGAGTTCATACCCATCACCCATGATATCAAGAGAAGTAGATGTGAGTTCAAAACTCACCTTTTTACACACAACAAAGACAAAAAGCACAAACACAAGAAGGAGACTAACTACTCTTCACTTCACTCTACAAGCTTCAATCTAAGAATAAAACACATATTTCCCAAATTTAGGTTTAGGGAAACTTTCATAAATTGAAGAGGAGAAGAGTTGGAGAAGATCAAGAGGAGGCTTACCAATAGCTTCTCTTTGATTTGGAGCAAGAATTAAAGTTTTCAAGAAAAACTAGGGCTTGGAATTTCTAATTCCCATTCTCTTCCCCCTTTTTCAGTTTTAGCTTAAGTTTTTTATGAAATGAAATAAGTGAGTGGAGAGGAGAGGGACTGAGTTAGGGTTAATTAGTTAGTTAGTGGGCTGAACCCAACCCAAAACCCAACTAGAAAAGGTAGCAAAATTCAACTTACTCCAAACATATCAAAGCTTATACTTAAAAAGATCGCAAACGCCGTTTTGGACTCAATGGAAGCGGTATCGATCCCTAATTCGGCCATTTGCAAAAAGTAACATTTCGGACCTAAAATTCTGACTAACGACACTATATTTAAATAAAACATTTAAATATAAAATCGTTAAATATGCGGGTTGTTACAGATCTCCCCTCCTTACAAAATTGCGTCCCCGCAATTCCTAGAGACGATATTTGTAACAACTACATACTTACAACATTCAAAAGAAAAGGAAATAAGCTTGAGGTAAAAAGATAAACTCATCGTGGCCAAGCGAAGATAGAAAACCCGGATAAGATCGCTCGATATGCTCTCTGGTTTCCCAAGTACAGTCATTGGGGTTAGCGGACCATTGAACTTTAATGAGCAGCACGTCCTTGTTTCGAAGGTATCGCACCTCCGTGTCAAGTACGGGAATAGGCTGCTGTACAATAGATAAGTCCGGTGAGACCTCAAGCTCTTGCAAATCAGGAGAAGTAATGATAGAATCCGACTCCCAAAGACACTTCCGAAGTTGAGAGACGTGAAACACGTCATGAATGCCAGATAAATGAGTAGGAAGTGAAACTCTATAAGCCACAGGGCCAATACGTTCAGTAATAGAAAATGGTCCTATAAAGCGAGGAGCCAATTTCCCAGTCGTATTGAAACGCATAACCCCCTTCAAAGGAGAAACATGAACAAAGACAAGATCACCAACTGAGAATTCGAGAGGCTTCCTACGGCTGTCCGCGTAGGATTTCTGGCGGCTCTGTGCCTCTTTCATTCTCAACCGAATAAGATCAATCTTCTCAGAAGAATCACGAACAAAATCTGGACCAAGAATAAGCTTCTCCCTAGATTCCAACCAACAAGAAGGTGATCGACATGGCCTTCCATACAAAGCTTCGAAAGGAGCTATACCGATACTAGATTGAAAACTATTATTGTAGGAGAACTCTACAGGAGGTTGATGATCCTCCCAACTACACCAAAATCAAAAATACAAATACGGAGAAGACCTTCCAAGATACGATTCACCCGTTCAGTCTGTCCGTCAGACTGCGGATGATAAGCTATGCTAAATTTAAGCTTTGTTCCCAAAGCTTGCTGAAGACTCTTCCAAAAATGACTCGTGAATAAAGGATCACGATCACTCACAATAGAACTAGGAACACCATGAAGTCTCACGATTGCCTTGACATACAACTTAGCCAAATGCGAAGCAGTCCTATTAGACTTAATAGGAACAAAATGAGCAAACTTAGAGAGGCGATCAACAATAACCCAGATACTAGAATGGCCCGATCTCGAACGAGGTAGGCCGTCAATGAAATCCATAGAAATCTGATCCCATTTCCACAATGGAATCTCTAGAGGCTGAAGAAGACCCGAAGGATGCTGATGTTCAGCCTTAAAACGATGACAAGTTATGCAATTACTCACATAACTCGCCACATCATGCTTCATGCCTTCCCAAAAATAAAGACGACGCATATCGACATAAATCTTACTACTACCAGGATGAATGGTATATTTAGAACGGTGATAGTCATCAAGAATGTCATGCCTAAGTGCAAAATCAGAAGGTACAAAAAGACGGTTCTTCTTGTGAAGACACCCATGAGAATCAATGCTGAAATCCTGCAACGCCTCATCACAGGATCCAGACACACAAAGCTGAATAAGATGCAACAAATCAGGATCACGCCGATGGGCATCGGCAATACGATCCAACAAAATGGTTCGAGCTCCCAAACTAAATAATAGAATAGGAGAATCAAAAGATGAACCTCGATCACGAATTTCACAAAAATATAGAGTCTCAAGAACATCCCATTCGGCAAGCATCATAAAAATAACAGCCGAATGTTTGCGACTAAGCGCATCAGCAACATGATTACCCTTTCCAGGGGTATAGTGGATATCAAAGTCAAAGGAAGCAAGAAACTCGAGCCAACGCTGTTGTCTCATATTGAGTTCCTTCTGAGTGAACAAATACTTCAAAGATTTATGATCGATATAGAGAATGAAGTGCTCGCCTAATAAATAGTGTCGCCAAATCTTCAAGGCAAAGACAATGGCGGCTAACTCAAGATCATGAGTGGCATAGCGAACATCATTCGGACGTAGTTGCCTAGAAGCATAAGCAACCACCCGATCCTTCTGCATAAGAAAAGCACCGAGACAACTACCACAAGCATCGGTGTAGATAACAAGATCATGATTCCCCATGAGAACCACAAGAATAGGAGCATTAGTGAGAAGTTCCTTCAATGTCTGAAAGGAAGCTTCACACTTGTTGGACCAAATAAAATGAACGCCTTTCCGAGTAAGGCTGGTGAGAGGAAGCACAACACGGGAAAAATCCTTAATGAACCGACGGTAATAACCCGCCAATCCAAGGAAACTACGAATCTCATGCACATTCTCAGGCCTCTTCCAATTCTGGATGGCTTCGATCTTTGAGGGATTGACAGAAATGCCATCGGAAGATACAACATGGCCTAAGAACTTAACCCTATTCTCCCAAAAGTGGCACTTGGAGAACTTGGCTCTAAGATGATGATGACGGAGAGTACTCAAGACAATTCTCAAGTGATTAGCATGCTCAGCATCAGACTTAGAATAAATAAGGATATCATCAATGAAGACAAGGACGAACTTATCGAGATATTCCCGGAATACTCGATTCATGAGATCAACAAAGAAAGAAGGAGCGTTCGTCAAACCGAACGGCATAACGAGCCACTCAAAAGAACCATAACGAGTGCGGAAAGCGGTAAGCGGTATGCTATCCTCCGTGACTCGTAACTGATGAAAACCTGTGGCAAGGTCAAGCTGAGAAAAGACCTTAGCACCACTCAATAGATCGAACATATCATCGATCCTAGGCAATGGATACCTATTCCTAATGGTTAACTTGCTAAGCTTGCGATAGTCAATGCAAAGCATAAGAGTTCCATCGGATTTCTTCACAAAGACGACCGCGGATCCCCATGGAGAAAAACTGGACTGAATCAACTGCTTGGACTCAAGCTCTAAAAGCTGCTTCTTGAGTTCCTTATTTTCCCCTATAGACATCCTCGTGGGAGGACGACTAACTGGTTGCGCGCCTGGAATGAGATCAATGAGGAACTCAATTGCCCGCTTGGGTGCCAAACCCGAAACAGGTTCAAAAACATCAGAAAAGTCACAAGCAATAGAAATACGAGATATATCATCATCATCTCGCAAGTTAAGAGAACATAAAGCCATTTCGGAATTATCCACATCCCGAAGAACAAGTGATAGCTGAGTAGGCGAATCCGGATGTCAAAGATATAAAATCCTCTCCGAGCAAATAATTCTGGCATCGTATCTCACTAGCCAGTCCATTCCCAAAATCATATCAAATCCCAGACAAGAAATAACGTGCAGATTCGCACGAAAAGAAAAGACACATAAAACAATCTCAACATCATCACACAACATACTAAGGGTCGCGGATCCCCCAATATGATTCGCAATCCTTGAAGAAGTAACCAAACAAGAAACATCCACGGATAAATCATCAACGAGCTTCTTCCATACGAAGGAATGTGAAGCACTTGTATCGAAAAGAACTCGAATACTATGGTCATGAAATAAATTAGAACCTTCCAAAATAGATGGAGATATACCTTTGGGTTGAGAAAGACCTTCAGAAGCCTTAGCAGCATAAAGCTTGCTAGACTTGGCACCAGCCGGAACAGTAGGGCAAGTGGAAACATGATGACCTTCCTTCTTGCAATAATGGCAGAAGAGAGGCTTGGAACAAGCTCGAATCATATGATCAGGAGAACCACAATTGAAACACTTCCGGACGAAAGGTGTTCCAGAAGACTGAGGCTGAGAAATAGAACCACTAGTCTTCTAGAAGGAAAAGACCTGGACTTCTGGAATGGAAAAGACTTCTTGTTGGGGTTCTTGGAAACCTCAACATCAACATCACTATCACACTCCTTCTCGACAGTCTCGAGATGAAGTGCCGAATCAACCAACTCCTCAAAAGAAAGATTAAGCTGGAGCAACAAAGACTTCTTAAGACTCCTCAGATTCTTCTTATAAGAAGTGCTAATAAATTCAAGACCATACTTAGATAAGGCCTCGAATGATGCAACATACTCAGAAACAGAAGATTTCCCTTGCTTCAGCTCTAAGAAGCGACGGGCCAATAAATCTTTTTCAGATTCAGGAACGAACTTGAATTCAAATCGCTCCCAAAATTGAGTCCAAGAAAGAGTAGACTCATCTATTTCGGCTACAAGAAGCTCATACCAATCAAGGGCACGCTCTTGTAATAAGCTAGAAGTTACAAGAACTCTATCATGGTCAGAAAGATCCATGCGAGAGAAAATACACTCGCACGTGCGAAACCAAGCTTGGACTTCAAGAACAGACTCGGAGCCTTTAAATGGCTTTCCTCCAAGATGAGCAAAATTACTGCACAGACGTGCAAAGGCAGACTTGAGAGGTGGAGAAACTCGAGGATGAACTGGAGGCTGAGTGTTCCAAAACAACTCCAAAAACAGATCGGCAGACATATAAACGCCATCCGGATGTGAGCCACTGGATTGCCCAGCATTCGAACGTCGTCCTCTGCCTCTTCCAGCCATACGCTGAAAGTAAGATAAGAACAAATTATTCACAAGGTAAATAATCCAAGATGGAATACTACGGAATAAAATACATTCCTAGATGTATTCCCACACTATCTACCCTTTGATGGTAGAAGGAATAGAGAGACACGATGATTCAAAGATTTGTATCACTTATACACTTTGATGTACCAGCATATGTGCATCTATTCTGTGTTTATCATACTTTGTTCCAAACTCAGCTCTGATACCATGCTGTGACGCCCCACCTCTATACCCACGCTAGCCAAGGACACTACAGGCTTTGATACCACGTCGTCGATCCTTCCTCCACCTTCAATCGAATCGCAGACTCCCTTGCCTCTCCGGCCACCAGAATTTACTCAAAAGCTGATTTCTGTTTTTCACCAGCATGCATACTCAATCCTAAGATAAAAATTGTGATTTTACTCTTAAAATTTATGAATCTTGGTGACAATCAAGATTATATGAGTTAAACAATAAAATTTGATGCTTGAATTTTAACAGGTTTCAATTTCTACTGTATGTGCTTGATTTACAGAAATATATGAACCTGTCATACTTACACATATTTTTAAATCTAAATTTAGGTTCAATCAAACATACTTTATTTGAAATCTGAGGCCTAACAGTGATTAGTTATGGATATTTTGAATTTTAATCAAAAATTTAGGCTCTGAAACTAAGAACAGAGCTGACATAGATTCATCAGGCATGATACTTCCATACAACCATATAAACAGAAAACATGCTTATATATACATGCATAGCATACATCATTCCAGCAATTCGCATGCATCAGGCATTTATCCACTTTAAACCTTTAAATAAAATGTTTACTCACCTTTGGAAGAATCGGAGAAACAGGGAAGAATTCAATCTGGAACTGGCTTGTCTTTGCTTGTTTATGTTGTTGTTGTTGTTGTTTTAAATTGAAAGTTTTAGTTTGATTTTTTTTCCTTTGATTTGCTGAAGCTTTAATCCCTGCTCTTGAATCAGGTTGCAAACTCGATTTTTTTTTGAAACTTCTGGTTATTGCTGCTTTAAGCTTGAATTAGATCTTGCTTTTACTGACTTTGATTTATAGGCTTTGGTATTCTTCTCTGACTTGAGCTTGTTTTGCAGAGTTTGTTGTTTAAAAAATTTTCAAAGTTGCTTGTTTATGTTTTTAGATTTGAACAGAAAAAATGAAACTAGTTTTTTGCTTTTTTTTTCCTTACACAATAGCATTGTTTTCAATTTGAGAAAAATCTATGCCACTTGTAAAATCATATGCTACTCTACTTACATTTGTCCATGCATGAATTTATTTTCTTACAATTATTAATATGCAAGAAGCAAATATTTACAAGTGTTTAATATTTATACCTCTTATGTATTTATATTAATTTCTCAAGCCTTTATATTAGTATGTTATGTTTATATTTAATTATACATATATATATATAAATACATACATATATATATATATATATATATATATATATTAGTTATGAAATATCTACAAAGAAAGGATATTTTTAAACTTAAGCTAAAACATTTTAAAATATTTCTCTTTTGAATTTCAATTTTAAATTCAAATTCAAAATCAAATTTAAAAGTCCAATTCAAAATCAATTCAACAATACATATATATTTTAAACAAACCTAAATCCAATTTGTAATTAATAATTCTATTTATTTATCTTGTTTTTTTTAAAAAACATATTATCATTATTGCTTGAAAATAACAATTTTTATCAATTTAAAATAATTTATAAAGAAGATTATCACATTTAATTTTGCTTGAAATTTCTGGGATATCACATTCCTTCCCCCTTTGAATCTTTTCGTCCTCGAAAAGGAACGAAGCCAGAATTTATTAAAATACTTATTGTTATATAAATTACTTCTTTGAACATCTTAACTAAAGACACTTTTATTTAAGAAATTTTTTTAAAACACCTTTAAAATATATATATAGTATTACCAAAAATAAAAATACTTTTTATAACATAATGTTTTAACCAGTCCATCCTTGTTCTCACATAAATTCGGTCATACGTTGATCAGGTATATGACTGAAAATCTGTAAGTACTTAGCAGACCCGTTTTCAACACCCAGTGAAAATACTTGAAAAATAATTTTATTGAAAATATAGAAAACAAATTTTGAAAATAGAGGATATATCTTTTGGTGAGAATGCTCTGGAAATCATCACCCCCATCCATGGTCGCAGTTACATCCTGGGTTACATTGCTATCGCAGCAAAAGTCCATGTAACTGGAAGCTCTCCGCGGCCTCTCGATTGTGCCATGGCACCCATGACAGATTGCAGTTACATCCCAGGGTTACGTTGCCATCACAGCAGAAGTCCATGTAACTACCGGCTCTCTGGGCCTCTGATTTTCGCTGTCGAAATGAAACTTCTCCACTCTTACATAGATCGCAGTCTACCGATATAAAATCAAACGCAGACTGTTGGCTCTCAGCAGCACACACAACTTTCGCTATGTTACCACAGGTTGCAGTATACCGATATAAAATCAAATGCAGGCTGTTGGCTCTCAACGGCACACACGACTTTTGCTATGTCACCATAGGTCGCAGTCTACCGATATAAAATCAAACACAGACTGTTGGCTCTCAACGGCACACACGACTTTCGCTATGGTATACTCTACTCATAATCCTCAAGAACTAATTTTGTCCGGACTCCTCACAGGATCAACTTTAGAACTCCCCAAGGGCTCAAGGCAGCACCACCCGGTAGCACTCCTGAGAAGTTCATTTCAAGGAGGCGCTTTTTTTCTCCAGAGCCATCATCAAAACACTTTATACTATACACATATAGTATTCTTCAAATCATATACCAAGTATGATCTCATACAAAGCTCCTTTACACAAAATCGATTATCCCAAAATCGATAATTCTCAAACTAGGCTTTTCCAAATTCCAATATTGATTTTACCCAATAAATCAAAAGCCTTTCCAAATCCAAAGGTTCCCAAAACCTTTTCTAAAATCCTCATAAGATCCTTTATATATATATATATATATATATATATATATATATATAGTTTTAAAACTTTGGATCATTTCAAACTTGTATAAACTCCTTTTATATTTTCAAAAACCCTTTTCTTCTAGCAAAAGATTCAACAAGGGGAGTTTCAGTTTTATAAAACAAAGATATTCAACTTTGTTTACTCAAAATCAAATATCCAACTTTGATTACTCCTTTCAATATCATTTTCATTCAAATCCGTACGATGTACACATATCATCCGTACGCTATACCAATCTGATCGCTCACTCGACCACATAATTTCACTTCCGAATTAGTATCATCCACCCGACTTCCTAGTGCAGACATGGATCTGGTTTCTTGATCAGACACCATCGTTCCCCTTGCATAGTCATAACTATGATAGAGAATATCCAGAACTAATCAACAATCCATATCCAGGTTTGCCGTCGAAAATCGAGTGAAAAATCCCAACTCGGATCGACATACTATCTCGAAATTCTATGCTCGAATCTGGGTCAAATCATTATGCGAATAGAATAACATACATACACCCTACGTATTTATCTTTATTAGTTATTAGCAAAATCAATTCCATTTCTATTCACATTCACTTTGATTTTCATTCACTTACTCAGAATTGCTTCAATCCATTTGAACTACCACCTCTATTCTTATCTCGATTGGGTATTTAACCATTAACAGTTTGCACTCCGACCAGTTTATTTAGAAAATAGCTTGAAAATTTTAAAAATAGATAAGTAGTTGGATAATGATTAGTAGTTTGTAAAATAGGTGTAAAATAGTTAGAAAATAGTTAAACTAATTATAGAAATTTTAGATAATTGATAAATAATAGTAAGATAATAATTAGTTTAGTAAAATAGTTGGAATATAGTAATTAGTTTATAAAAAGGTTAGAAAATTGTTAAACAGTTTCGAAAAAATAATTATAAAACAAGTATAAGATAGTTAGGCTTTTAAAAGAAAGGTTGTATATATAATAAATAGCTTGGAAAAATAGGTTTATATTAAAACAATTTATATTAAAAATAGTCTAGAGTCAAAACTGCTCACTTCCCAATTAAATTGACCCAATTCCAATTTTAAATAACTTCAATTTCCATTGAAATTGATTCAACCCCAATTCAAGTTGAATTAACCTCAGTTTCTTTCCAAATTTAACTTTATTCAACCTTGATCTCAAATTCTACTAATTCAAATAAATTTCAATTGAACTAGTTCCAATTTCAATTCATTTCAACTCCAGTTTGAATCAATCCCAATTTCAAACTCCATTTCCAAATCAAGTTGAATTATTCTTGATTTCCTCCCAAATTCAATTCAAATTCCATTTGAATTTAAAACTATTAAACTTTAATTACAATTCCAAATTATTCAAATCAATTTGGACTAACTTCAAATTGAACCCACTTCAATTTCAAATCAATCCAACTCAATTTTTCCATTTGAATTTTATACTTATACATCTTCAATCACAATTCTAGTTAATTCAAATCAAATTTAATTTGAACTAATTCAATTCAAATTTCAAATTAAACCATCCCGAATTATATAAATTCGAGTTAAATTTTGTAAATGCTGATTTAATCCTTTAAATCAAATCAACTAATATCTTTAAACCATTCAATTCTGAATCCAAATTCCATTTTTACCCTATTTCAAAGTTCAAATAATAATTCAAATCCATTTTCTAAACAACTAAATCTTTGAAATTCAATTTTTCATCAAATTTCAATTTTAAAACCAAACCTTTGACATTTTATCTTAAACATTCAAAATTTAGGTCCAAAATGATTCCATTTTATCTTAATAATGGATATATTACCATACCCCATTTCTTTAAACAAATCCAATTCACAGTTTTAAAGATTATTAATAATAATAGGATAACATTGTCCAATTTCGGATCTCAAACCCAATTTGAGATCACTCAAACTCTCAATCTCAATCAACCATTTAACTTCCCAAGTTAAATCCTAATTTCATCATAAAATTTCCAAATCATTCCAACTCATTTAACTTTTTCCCAAGTTAAACTCAATTCTCTTAATCCAGTCAACCTTACCCAATTTGAACTTCCATTTCAAATTTTAAACTTCTCATAAATATTCTTCCCACTTATTAAGTTCAAAAACCTATCACTTTGGGTATCATATCTCATCCAGATTTAAAACTCATTATTTAGAGCTTACATCAAACCATCTTTGATATTATGTATTTCCATACATATACAGATATTTACTTCTTGGCCCATCATGCCAATTTTTAAAATTTAAACCACCCTTGGTTTTAATTCAAAACAAATTCTTTTAAAGTTTACAAACAACTTCTTATTCTAAAATAAGATTACATTCAAAATAGTTTGAATAATATTATTTCCTTTAACATTTTGAAAACAATTTTCAAATGTTTAAATTTAGAATTCAGAACTTCATAGTTTGAAACCCACTTTAATTCACATCCTTTCAAATTTACAAGTTAATCTCTTTTTAAATGGTTATTTCCTTAAAACATTTTATTGTTTACTGGAAAACAATCATCCCATTATTAAACACAATAACCATTCTATTTCCTGGTTTGAAACCAATTCCGGTTCATCTTATTTTGAAATTCTACCTCAACTTAAAGATTTTAATTTAAGTTTGAATCCATTTCAAACTTATGCTTATTTAATTTCAATTTGGTTGTATTCCATTACCACTTAATTTAATTTCAATAATTTAACCACCAATTACCTTAATTTTTATTAGAAAGAAATATTACTTTATATATCAAAATATATTGTTATATAAAATCATTTAAAATCTTTATATAAGAAAATAACAAGTACGCTCTCATACACACACGCGCGCGCGCGCACACTCAACTCATCCTAGGGTACTACTTACCCTATCCTTAATGAGTAATACCACCAGAGCCAAGGTTTTCGCTTAACATTTCTGCTCTGATACCAAATGTAACGACCCGGAAATTCCGCTTTCGAAAATTCCAAATAGTTAGTGAAAAGAAGAAAGAGAAAGAAGAAGAAACAGAAAACTCAAACTCAAAATCTCACATTCGCAGCGGATAAGATATAATATCACATAAATAATAGTTTTACAAAGAAGATCTGTACCATTACACTTATATTTTATACATCAGAGTTACAACCATTACCAACCACTGGACAGTTTAAAACAACATGTCCTACATATACAATAGCATATTACAGCGGAAATACTCCATACGTTCCTGGCCTCCAGCTCGCCTCCTGAGCTTCAGAACGTCCTTACCTAAAAAGCTGTAATACTCGGTCTGACCCGAGCATTACATCAAAGTAACGCCCATGTCAGGCTGGAAACCAGCGTGAGTAAATCCATCTAACAAAGAATACAAAAACATAAAACTTATATAACCCGGCTACTTATATCAATTTACAATCTCACAAGCTGTTATAGACATTACTTATTTCACACATCAATTTCTAAGTGCCAAACTTAGATTAAATGGTCCAATTTACTTAAATCATTCCATATCAGCCTATTGATTCCATATTTCAATTTATAAAGAATCAAAGTGGTTTCGGGTATTTACTAATACCCGACTCCGGTCTCTTCGAATTCAATACCATCTTCACCCAAGTTATTCAAGTAAAATACAATTCAACTTTAAATAAAAGATGTCACTTTCACATAGCAATTTATCTTCGATAGTTAACCACATTATCATTGTTCACCCAAAAAATAATATCACAAAGCAATTCATATAAGAGATATCAACCAATTCAAGGTTTTTAACATCATTCAATCATTCATAAGCAAGATTGATCACTTCCAAAAATTAATTTAATTTATCTCTAATTAAATTAATTACTAATATTAATCACCTAGATTACCTTTACTTAATATTGATTAATTATAAAAATCAATCATCCTTTAATTATCCTTCTTAATTAATCACCCTTGACTAACTACTACATAAGTAGTGAACTCTTAATTAATTACATAAATTAATCATCCTACTTATATTGATTAATTATCCTATAATTATTCACACTCATTAATTAACTAACCCTTAGTTAGTTTTTCTTACCCAATTAATACTTAATTACATCATTAATTATATTAATTAATGATCCTTAATTACATTATAATTAATCATCCAATTTAAATTAATTACATCAAGTAATTACTCTTTAATTAAACCCCATTTATTAATAACTCTTGCTTAATCTCATCTAGTAGTTAACTACCCTTAATTACTTCATGAAATAAATAAATTATTCCTTAACAAATTTCTTAATTAATCCCTCGATTAATTACACAAAGTAATTTAATCCCAAATACTTGCATTATTGAATCACCGTCAATTAATTACATCCTATAATTACCATTAATTACTTCACTAAGTAATTATACTACATTAATTGCATAAAGTAATTATGCTAACAAATCATCCAGTGATTAAATTAAATTTAATTAAACTTAATTAATTAAATTAAACTAATCACATAATACTTAATTAATTACAATGAGTAATTAATTCCTTAAATACGAATTAATTATTCCTTAAATTATTAACTTAAACCTTAATTGATTTAAAACCCTTAATTACCAAATAAATTAATCCAAATCATTTATTAATTAAATTAATTAATTATCCATTTTAGTTAACTTAGATAATTTAATGAATCACAAAATGTTTTAAATCTTAATTAACTTTAAGATAATCACTATTCTTATTAATGATTAAAATATCATTAACAAAACATTGAAAAAAAATTTACTTTTAAATTTACTTTTAAACTTTATTTCAAATTTAAGATTTAAAATGAATACACAATTTTAAAAACCTTTAAAATCACATGTTAAGAATAATATTCTTTTTTTTTACAAAAGAAATTTAAAAGAATTTAAACCAAATTCATTCCAAATTCAAATCATTTTAAAATATACTTTAAACATTTTTAAAGTTGTTAAAACAATTTAAATTTTAAAAACTGATTTATCTCCAACGAAGACACAAACTAAATCTTATTCCAGGTTTAAAACTTTGTTTTAAAACATTGTTTTAAAACATTGTTCACACCTTTACTTCAAAATTTGAAATCATTTTAAATTTCCTTAAACTTTAATTGTCTTAAAAATAGGATGCAAAGGTAAATTTGAATCCATGTTTAAATTGGATTTTAAAACTAGCTTAAATCTTGCTTCAATTTTTGTTTTTAAAATTCAATTTTAATTTTAAAAAAACTGTCAGGTTTAAAACCTGAAACCACCAAGTGACTCGTGACCACCTTAAAAAAGGCTTCAAGTCAAACTTCCCAAAACTCCGAGCAAAATACTTCTCTGACACGAGAAACTCGAGTACATCACTAAGCCACCTTCTTTCTTCCCCAAAGCAAAACCACGCAACAGCTCAACAGACACAAGATAGAACATGTGCATGTGCACAGTTCATCTGTGATGCTCTGACAATCGTCACGGACGCAGACACATGGACTACGATCCCCTCTCTTGATTACGATGACCCAGAACCTCGATCATGCAAGAAATCAAAATCGAGGAATACAGCTCGAACTTGAAACTTAACATCATCAGGAAAATTGCCTCGAACCCACGTCACCGTCCATCAGAACTCGTGCAACCCAGACCCAACCCTATCAGACTACCACGCGTCTAATGCCTCAGGTCCGACGCGTTCCGATCGTCCAGAGACATCATGGCGATCAAAATTCCGTGCTCGTCAACTATTGGGTATTAAACCCTAGACCGTCCCACCGCCACGGCCAATGATCGCCGCTTCCAATAACTTCCCCACATTGTCGATCATTCCTCCACCATCAATTGAATCTCCGACCTCCCTTGTCTGTCCGGCCACTAGAATTTACTCAAAAACTGATTTATGTTCGTCTCCAACATGCATACTCAATCCTAAGATAAAAATTATGATTTTACTCTTAAAACTCACGAATCTTGGTGACAATCAAGATTATATGAGTGAAACAATAAAATTTGATGCTTGAATTTTAACAGGTTTCAATTTCTACTGTATATGCTTGATTTATAGAAATATATGAACCTGTCATACTTACACATATTTTTAAATCTAAATTTAGGTTCAATCAAATATACTTTGTTTGAAATCTAAGTCCTAACAGTGATTAGTTAAGGATATTTTGAATTTTGATTAAAAATTTAAGCTCTGAAACTAAGAACAGAGTTGACATAGATTCATCAGGCATGCATACTTCCATACAACCATATAAACAGAAAACATGCTTATATATATACATGCGTAGCATACATCATTCTAGCAATTCACATGTATTGGGCATTTATCCACTTTAAACTTTTAAATAAAATGTTTACTCACCTTCGGAAGAATCAGAGAAACAGGGAAGAATTCAATCTGGAACTGGCTTGTCTTTGCTTGTTGTTGTTGTTTTAAATTGGAAGTTTTAGTTTGATTTTTTTTCCTTTGATTTGCTGAAGCTTTAATCCCTACTCTTGAATAAGGTTGAAAACTCGATTTTTTTTTTTGAAACTTTTGGTTGCAGCTACTTTAAGCTTGAATTGGATCTTGCTTTTACTGAATTTGATTTACAGGCTTTGGTATTCTTCTCTGACTTGAGCTTGTTTTACAGAGTTTGTTGTTTAAATTTTTTTCAAAGCTGCTTGTTTATGATTTCAGATTTGAAAAGAAAAAATGAAACTAGTTTTCTTCTTTTTTTTCCTTACACAATAGCATTGTTCTCAATTTGAGAAAAACCTATGCCACTTGTAAAATCATATGCTACACAACTTACATTTGTCCATGCATGAATTTATTTTCTTACAATTGTTAATATGCAAGAAGGAAATATTTACAAGTGTTTAATATTTATACCTCTTATGTATTTATATTAATTTCTCAAGCCTTTATATTAGTATGTTATGTTATATTTAATTATATATGTATATGTATATTAGTTATGAAATATCTACAAAGAAAGGATATTTTTAAACTTAAGCTAAAACATTTTAAAATATTTTTCTTTTGAATTTCAATTTTAAATTCAAATTCAAATCAAATTCGAAATCAATTGAACAAAACATATATATTTTAAACAAACCTAAATCCAATTTGTAATTAATAATTCTATTTATTTATCTATGTTTTTAAAAAAAATACATTATCATTATTGCTTGAAAATAACAATTTTTATCAATTTAAAATAATTTATAAAGAAGATTATCACATTTAATTTTGCTTGAAATTTTTGGGATATCCCAAAAATTCATTTCCTTGATTGTATAATGTTAGTATCATGGTCAACTGTAGTCAACTCATCTATGCCATGACTCTAGTAATCAAATTATCAATGAGAATTTTCCACCTAATAGCTCGGATCAATTGCCATGGAAGGGGTGAGACCTCTTATACACTACTTTATGTCAACAAGGATATGTTTCAATACCTTAATACATCTAAAATAATACATATCATGCCTTGATGCAGGGCAATGTACACATGTTATAGAATTGAATAATTCACATATCAGGAACACATACCGATAAATGTCACATGTATCGACATTACATCGAAAATAATGATATATAAATCTCAAAGTATGTCAAGTACATGGAGTGCTCAAATACATCACCTTAAACTCAGTAGACTGCGTACAATACAAAAGTTGCCCACTTCATATGTCCATGTAACAACTCTTCCTATAACTGATCCTTAAACATGTCCATAGTTGATTGAGCCTTCTTAACGCCATTGTATTTATGAAAAAAATCATATAGTGCTACGAATCTTGGCTTCGAAGCAATGGTTGCTAAACTAAAAACATAGTAGTGCTCTAAAACATAATATATATACTACGTATAACCTCCTCTACGGACTGCTCAATAAACAAGGTTAACTGACGTCACATATAGCTATCTTGATAATGCAACACCCCAGTCTGACCCGAGACATTGTTATATACAAAACAAACCTTGAGTCGTGTTAGAAATCTTGCTATGAGTGTAATCAATATCACAAATAATAAATATGCATTGTCAGGTTTCAATGTGACATTTTAAAACATATAAATTCAACTCACACCATACCAATCTCACCTATAGTCGATCAAAATGATTACGTGCCTATAGGTTAACTACTAGAGGCTACACCGAGTGTTTGACTCCATAAACGGTCTCGACCTGCTAGCTAAAGCCTTGTTTCTCAATTCTTTAGGAGGACCATTCCTGTAGAGTTCCATTGATGTGCTGTTGTTCTTATTGTGGTAGTTTGAACTTCATTTCTAGTATTCTGCTTATTTATATCAGCATTTAGTTCTAATCCACCACAGTCAAGTTGTATGTCGTCTTTAGAAATAGAGGCAAACATTGTAATAGTCTCTTGGGGAGCGTTCATCCCAAGGTTTGGATTTGTAGCAGGTTATCTTCTTGAGGGAGGAGCACTTCCACTTCCTTCTATTACAATTCTTGCAGCTCCTCCAACCACTCCTATATGTTTTTGTTTACCGTCCCTTCTATTCAAGCCTGAAGCAGAGGTCATGTTCTATGAAAGTCATAGTTTATTGCCTAGCTCTTAGAGTACTTGGTGGTTGTAGTGTTAGCAAAGCACTAATTTTATCCATGAGAACCTTCTAGATTTCCGCCATTTTCTGGTTAAGTTGGTTGACCATTTTTTTAAACTCTCCTTTAGTAACAGTATACTGTTGAGTGAAGGATCCTACTGCTATGTTTCTACTATTGAACTCCACTTGTCGGTAGTTAGCGTTGTTGGCTTCAATTTGTAGGTAGTTTGCTTCGGTACCACCAAAAGTTGCTCTTGTTGATCTTTTAAAAGTTGTTTTCTATTTCCTAGGTGCCTTTGGTCATCGATAGTTAGACAAGAAATCCTCAAAGAAAATGTCCCTGATCTAACCTCTAGATCCCTTCTAATCAAAAATAGAAAGCTAGATTCAAGTCTACGTTCAGTTTTTTCGGTGAAAGTGCAAAAATGTTAACGTCAAAAGTAGATCAACGCCCAAGATAGAGCTCTAAGGAACCTGTATGACCTAGATATAACATGTAGTAGTAACAGTAAAAGAAAAATAAGTAGAAATAGGAAAAAGAGACACAAGATTTTATATTGGTTATACAATCCATGGCCTACATCCACTTTATAGTTTTTTTTGGCTTGATTTGATATTGTTTGCTTGGGATTACATGGAGTTTGAGGGAGAAGAAGTCACAAATATAGGGGTTAGAGAAGTTCTATGCCCTAGAGATTCCTAAAGTAGCTACCATGGTACAAAGAGAAGAGTTGAAAGAAAAGACAGCGCTTGTGTAATAACTTGTTTGAGACTACCTGAAATTAAACCTTAAAATATAATTTAAATCGTCATAGTTAATTTCGAGGGGAATTTGAGATTCTATTTTTTTATATTTTTAAATTAAGGTGGATTTGGATTTAAATAAATAAGAAATTCATAACAATTTTTCAAAATGGAGGTAAATATAGTAAGGATTTAATGAAATGTCATTTTTGTGTGACTCGGTACTTATATTTAATAATATAAGGATAATTTTGAAGGAAGCGAGGTATTAAATATATGGAAATAATTTTAATAGTATAATATGAATAATATTGTTTTATTTATTCATTTATTTTTAAGTAATGATTCCTAATTAAATATTTTCCATTTTAAATTTTTCGAACAAAGTGTTCAATTAAAATAGAAAAATTGGGATTTATTGTAAAATGAAATTTTATCAATTATCAAACCATTTTTACTAATAACATGAGAAAAACTTTTGATTCAAAATTTGTATTGAGTTTTATAAAATATTCCATTATTAAGGGGAATGCGGATTTTTGGTACGTTGACTGTTTTATTAAAAGTTGGAGAAATGTAAACATTGTATAAATACAAAATGGTGTTTCATAAGGGGAAAATAAGAAAGGAAATAATGACACATATCATATTGGGTCCGTATGGAACCTAAGGCCCATGTAGTAAGGTGAGATAAACATATACATTTATTCGCTTTCACCATTTCTCATTTTGGCCAAAACACAAAAATCTAAAATATCTCCTCTTTATTGTAACGACCCGGGGTTTTGCCCAATTTATAATCATCATTAAACGAATATTAAGCAAGCTAATCGCTAATTGAAGTTTTCAATCGAGTGAAAATTCTTTTGAAATTCGTTAAGGAATTATGTGGGCTTTAAAATTTATCTCGGCCCAATATTCCTTTAAAATTTTCGATGTCATTCCCTACTTACTTTGGTTCGACCCGATTCCTCCCTCAATCATTTTTCGTTCGCAACCCTAAACAATCAAAAATAGGATAAATAGCGACTCGTTGCAAACTAGGGTTTCGTGAATTGGAGACTTCCATGGCTTCGGCTGTTGGATCAGGGCGCTTCATCCTAAGGTGAGTAATTTTTAATTACTCACATCTAATTCAAGTCGATTTCATAAATATATGTGATTTTGGGGGTTTGCATGGTTTTGATGATTTGTGATTTGAGTTTGGTGATGTTGTTTTGTTCGACTTTCGGCCTTGTTCAATTTGATTGTTGCCTTGAGTACTTTGTTGCTTTTAGCTTGATACATGCGGTTTTGAACTGTTCGACTTTTGATAATCTCGTCTCGGGCCTGTTCATCTCCTTATTGGATCACGACCTTGACTTGGTTCATTGTTGACTCGATTTTGACAAAGTGATTTCATTCGTTTTTGGCAAATTTTGATATTGAACTGATGGCTTCGGCCTTGAATATGTTAAACTTGATGATTGAAGTGCCTGTATTTGAACTTGATATTTTGAGACTTGGTCAGTGTTTGCTACTTGACTTTAACAGTAGCACCCGTGCACTTATGTGTGTGCTTATGTTGTTCGACTTTGTCAATTGTTGATGATTTAACTATCTTTATCATTTTTAATTTGGCATTTGCCTTAAGTAATTGACTTCGGTCCGTAATTCATGGCTTCAGCTTGTTTTGATATTACTAGACTTTGATTAACTTTGAGTTAGATAGCTCTGTTGCTTCAGATCTCAGTAAATCCTTACTGACTTGCATTATTTACATGTTGAGTTGTTGGTACAACATCGATTGCGGTTGCATCCATTGTTTTGTTGGTATATATCACTTGCAATATCTAGTTTCATGTTGTTTTTCGAGTACCACTGCATTTTCATCACTGCACTGGTTAATGGCATATAAACTTGGGTTTTTTGTGTACTTGTCACTGTTCGAGTCTGACACTCTTTGAAGTTCTCATCTGTTAGTTGTTAGTTCAAGTGTTCACATAGATTATGTGCTTTGTACATGTCACCCCTCTGGTTTCTGATTCTCTTCAGGTTGCCTTGACTCTGCATATATTGGTTCGGTCTGTAGTCTTCATAGGCTTTGTGGTTGTTGTACGTATGAACTTGTAAGTCGTACACTGAGTATTGCTTCGAGTTGTACACTTGAGTCTGTACTATTGATATCCATCTGGAGTTGCTGCCTGATCTGATTTATCTTGTGTTGCATCACTTTTACTTTGAACTGCAGTGTAGTTGAATTGTGATGTACTACTGCCTTTATTCTCAAATCTGATACATCGCGTTGATGCTTTGTATTCATTTGCATTTGGTTAGTTGTATTCATTTGTTTATGTGATGTGGTGCCATACCTTTGGTGCTCTCACATTCACTCTACTCTTGTAGTTTGTACCACCACCGGTTCACAGTGATGTGCACACTACTGCACTTCTCTGATCTGTCGCAGTGTAACTTCCATGCGAGCCCTTGTGCTTGGCATTTGAGTTGAGTTGACTTTTTGGTTCCAGAAGTTTGATTGATCATTTTCTGTTGTCTTCATGTAGTTGCTATGTCGTTGCGGTGCATTGTGCATATCACGGCACTGATTCAGTCCACTGTTGCATTCATTTGCACATCACCCAGGTACCTCTTTTAGTGGTTGTCCTTCGAGGCATGTTGTCTTGTACACGTATGATCTTGTGGTGGCTGCAGTTTTTAGCTGCAGTTGCCCTTGTTGTTTTGCATTACAGTGTTGCAAATGGATTGCTTTCTGACTACACTTGAGTTGAATCCGGTAACTCGGGTTTGATCTTGTGTTTGCTTGTGAATTTTCATTGGATACATCATCATTGAAGTGGCAAGGCAGTGCACGCAAGCGTGAACTGCAGCCACACGGTATTTCTTTTATTGAGATTTCAATTACTTTTGATCCATTGATCTTTTGCGTATTTCATATGTCGTATTGGCGAGGCAGTACACGTTAGCGTGTACTCCAACCAATTGGAATTGATGTTTTTAAGTGATATTTCAATTGTTTAAATTGATTTAGTTTCATTTGATTAGTTTGTTGTTATCTAATTATCTATTTGATAATTAGATTATGAGTTTCTAGTTATTTATTAATAATTAGATTTTGTTGTTAATTGCCAATTAGGCAATTCTGAGGTTTTCTTTTAAATATATTTTCATTGATATTCTTTTCCCTTATCTTCGCTGATAATTTGAATTTGCCGATTTGTTGTTTAACACTATTATGTGTTATGTTCACCGTTATCCGATTCTCTTGTTAAAGGATCGGATAGGTGAATTTATTTTGACAGTCGTCTAATTTTTATTTAATTATTATTGCTTTTATGCACTAATAACTGAGTTTGAATTAGACTGACCCGTGTATTATTTTCTTTTGAATGTAATACTCGGGTCAGACCGAGTATTTACAGGTTGTAGATATCTTGCTTTTGGTTGCTGCTAGAGCTATGAAGTCTTTTCATACTTTTGGAGTATTCATTGTCTTAGTATAGGATGTTATGTATTCTTGTATATTATATACGATAATGTACATGTATATGTAACTTCCAGTGTCGACAGTTGTAGTTGTATCATATGTATTGTATCACATGTATATCAACTGACATCAGTTGTATATATATATATATATGAGACTTTCTGTTATATCTGTGTTCCGCATTTACATTATCTGTGTTATTAAAATATATATTGTCCTAAACTATTATGAACCATCGTAGTTCGTTTTATACTAGAATTGGGTATGTCGATGTGAGTAAATAAATATGAGATGAAAAATAAAAATATATACCACTCCTATCGAGATAACTAATATTAGTGTAAGGCCTAACTGCGGATGGCCGCTCCTATCCAGCCTTATTCTTCGTGATAACCGACAGTATTTCTTTTAATACTCTTTGTTATTGCGAGCATAGAGGTGGGGCGTCATAGTTGGTATCAGAGCTTGGGGTTTATGGACATAATATAAAACATAACTTAGATGGAACATGTGTTACAACTATTTGTCGATATTTTATGTGCTTTGAGCCAAAACTAAAGTTTTGAAATTTTGATGAAATTTTAAATAGCTTTATTTAAAAATAAAAGTGAATTTGTGTTTTGATGATAGATTGGTTTGTGCTTTGTTTATCAGAGTGCGCAGCGAAAACAGTGTGACTACTTCGCTGAGTACGACTGTAACATTCCTGAAATATTAGCCGAAATAATTCAATAATTAAATTGATTTTGAATTTAAACTGTGAATTTAATTGTGAATTAATTTGAGATTTCCAAAATAAACTTAAAAATTTTAGATTATAAATAGAAATTTGGTGGGAATTTAAGGATAATTTTATTTGAGATGAATATGCACTATAATTTGAATAAATATGTATATATTTATAAATTTGGATTTTAAAACCACATAATTTTATACTAGTAGAAATTTGGTAATATTTCTTTTGAAAATTTTATTTTGAATTAGATATAAATGATTTAAAACTAAGCTTAAAAAATAATATTGGTTTAAAAAGTAATATTATAAAATTGATATAAATAAATAAAAAATTTACAAAAGCTATTTCAGAATTTTAATTCAACCCTATTATATACTTTTTTATTTGATTTGATTAAAAGATTTAAAAAAAAAACACATCTTCTTCTGGAAAAAAAATATAGTTGTATATTCCCAAAATTTAAATTGTAAAAATATTTACAAATGTTAGGAGAATGAAAATATAAATAATACAAATCACTTCCATATTTACAAATCAATAATACAAAAGAGGTAGAACATGAAGAATATATATATTACATAATGTATATGTACAAACAATGTAATCATACCTTTAGATCTTACATGTTTATATACATACAAATAGCATCATTTCTTTTGTTTAAAATAATGAAATTTTAAAAAAAAAATAATAATAATAATACAAGAAGCTTCACATCTTCCCATATGCCATCATATAACATATCTTAGCATATCTCAGCAAAATCTGAAAAATAGATTTTTGCATCACACATCTCAACATCAAAGCTTTTTAAAACATAGATATCAAAAAGGAAACAATTCAGTTCAAACACCAAAGAAAAAAAATCAGGAAAAAGAAAAGAAGAAAGAGCAACCTGAGATTCAAAGTCACAATCCTAAAGCAATCAAACTGCAGCATGCAAATTCAAAGCAGATCTCAGATTTATTTTATAAAGAGGAAAAAAAAGAGGCTTCTCTGTTTCATTCAAAACAGTAAGTAAAATTTAAATTTCTTGTTTTGATATTAATAAACTGAATAAAACAAGAGCATGCAATAGAGATTTAAACAAAGTGTTATAATGTCAAGTTGCAAATCAAATCTGGAAGCAATGACCTGAATCTAAGCTGAAACTGAAAAGCAAATGAAATCAAGAGAAGATAGAGCAGGGCAGTTCTCTCTGAAATTAAATAAAGATAAGTAAATTTTCTTAAAGCTTTGAATTTCATGTTGTTAATCAGTGATAAAGTATAAGTTTAAAACAGTTGAAACAAAAAAATCAAAAAAAAATCAAAAATGCAGATTCGGGAAAAGAAGAAAATCAAAACAGTTGCAAATGTCTGGCCTCTGTCTTCATTTTAAAGGTGAGCAATCTAGCCCTGAATTTGTTCTCTGTCTTGATGAATGCTTGAATGACTTGTCTTCTCTGATATGTGATGATTCTGAAATAGAAATCTGTTTACATGTGTATGTATATATGTGATGCATGTTTGGGAAACACAACAAAGCTTGCTTTTGTTCATTCATTCCAGATCTCAAGAACCTGGTTGCAAATTAAAAAATAAAACGACTGAGACATTATCTGGTTATGTGAGTATAACATCTTTTTTTAAAATTATACTTAAGTTGAAAATATTGAAGTGTCTCTGGAAATTATCTGAGAATCAAAATGATTGAGACAAATCTGAAACAAAAGTCATGGATCAAATTTAGATTAAAGACTGGAAATTTAAGGCAATGCAGTGACCAAAGCAAAATCAATTTCAGGTTTTCAAACTTGAAAACAATTTCCAGATTTAAAAATAAAACACTGTCCCTGTTCTTTCCATCTACAGGTGAGAAAATCTTATTTTTTTAAAAACCAGGTTTCTTTTAAAAAGTAAGTAACACTTAATTTAAAGTAAATTAAGTAGGATTGCTTGCTTGATCTTCTACTGAGTTAAATGTTTGTACATGTTTTCATTTTTTTCTGCCTGTGCATATATGAATGCAATGCATGTATTGATTTCAGGGTTCTGATAGCTATAGTTTAAGATAAAACTTGATAAATAGTTTTCTTGCATTTAATCTGGTTGTTATTAGGAATTAGAATTTGAAAGGAATTGGTTTATTTCCTGATAAAATAAATTTTTAAGCCTATATAAGTTGTTTAGTTTTCTGTGATGTCTGGAAAATAAAAATAAAACACAAACTAAATTCTGTTAAAATTGGGAAACATAAGTACCATGAGTTAATGTTCAGATTTACTTATTGAATCATTAAGTGGATGCAAGAATTTTAGATCAAAGATTAAGTGCAGTGTTAACAAAATAAAATGCAGTTCATGTGAACTGTATTTTACAATTTTATCAAAATCAATTGATCCTTGCCTTTAAATGGAGTGAATTGTTTTCTGGAAGTAGTTTATAAATCATAGATCACAAGAAAATCAATAAATTGATTTACAATTCAAAATTTAGTTGTAATTTTGGTAATTACAGTAAGAACCCTAGTTTACTGGGTTAAAAAAGATTTGGGTGCTGCGACTTCAAGGATGCATCGAGTTCAAAGATTTTTGGTGTGGCAGTAGATGGTGGGTTGATGAATTAGTCTTCGGAGTATGGTGTGAAATGGTGATCGGAGATGATAGGATTGGGTGTTGACAGGTTTGTCACTGCAGTGGGTATAGGCTGTTTCAGGTTTGGGGTAAGTTCTGGGTTGCAGGGATTTTTACTCGGGTTAGTCTCGGGGTAAATAGGAAATGACACGAAGCAAGAAAGTAAATGACTCGAAGTCATTTAGGGTAGTTCTGTGTCTTGTGTTCAGATTTTAAACAACAGAACAGTTCTGTTTTAGAATTTTAAAATTTAAAGTTTTAAATTAATCTGGAAATGTAAACTCAAAATTTAAACTTGAATCTTAAGTTGAATTCAAATACTTTGAATTCTGATAATTGATAACATGTGAGTGCAGAGATTCAAATTTTATTTGAAATATAAAAATATAAAAGAAGAGGAACAGGGAACCTGTTCCAGATTTTTAAAGTTGAATCAAAGTGCAAATTATATTGAGACTTTGGATTTTGAAAACTGAGTTTAAAAATGAATTTAAATAAGTTTTAAATTCTGTTCTTTTGAAATTATTTAAATTCTGGAAATTTTCAAAGTTTAAGTTTTTTTAATAAAACAGAAACTGTTTCTGTTTAATGTGAAGATAAGTTTAAATTTTTTTTTTTTTTAGGGTGGAGATTTAAACTGAGTTTTAGTTTGAATTTGAAAATGAATTCAAATTTTAATTGTCTGAAATTTGAAACCATATTGTGTTTTAAATTTAAATTTGGTTTGAAAAGAAAAAAAAAGAAAGAAACAGGAAACTGTTTCTGTTTTATAAGATTTGAATTAAATGCAAACTACAAATGTGACTTAGAATTTTGAAAACTGAATTTTTGTTGAATTCAAATAGGTTTGAATTATGTTTTTTGAAAATAGTTTAAATTCTGGAAAAATTCAAAGTTTAAGTTTTTAAATAAACAGAAAAACTGTTTTCTGTTTTAAATAAAAAGGTAAGTTTAAATTTAAAAGTGGAGATTTAAACTGAGTGTAAGTTTGGAATTTGAATATGAATTCAAATTTAATTTGTCAGATATTTGAAAACATTTATGTTTTTAAATTCAAATTTGATCTTAAACTCTCAAGTGTAAATGCATTGTTGTTTTGCATATTGAATTGGAAAGTTAAGTATTTAAAATTAGAAGTTCAAATGAATTCAAAACTGAGTTTTAAATCTTAATTTAAATTTTAAACTTCAGTTTTAAAATAAAGATTTAAATTTAAATTGCTTCAAATGATTTGTATTTGAATTGAAGATGTAAATTATAGAAAGAGTTTTAAAGAATTAATGTAGAATGAGTTTAGAAGTTATATTTCAATTTTGAGATTTTAAAGAAATTTTTAAATTGATTTGAATTGGATTTTAATTTGAATTTAAATCTTTTTGAACTTAGTAATAAAGTATATGTTTCTTGTAAACATATAAGATTAAGTTGTGTATTGTTTTAAACTCTTATTTAAGACAAATTTGAGCCTTTAAGTTTAAAGAAAATGTTAAATGGAATTTAATGTAAATTTAAAAACATTTTGTTTTAAATGCATAATTTAAATAAGGAATGTTTATCTAAAGATAAAGAAAAGTTTAATGATTTGTAATTCATTTAATTATTAAGGTATTACAAATGGATAATTAATATAATTAATTAATTAATGAAATGGATAATTAATTAAAGTAATTAAGGGTTTTAATTTGATTAATTAAAGTTTAAGATTAATTTTTCTTAGAATAATTAATTTGTAATTAAGAAATCATTAATTGAATGATATTAGATTTTAAATTTATAATTGAAGATTTATTAATTGAATAAATATGGATAGTTAATTAATTAGGAATAATAAATGAAAGTAATCATGTAGGTAATAAATTTAAAACCACCCAGTTTATTCATCTTAATTGTAGATGCTGATTGTTATTGAATGTTGTGTGATGGATTGATATATTTGGTATGTGATGTGATGCTATGTGATACTTTGTGCTGAACTGCTATATTTGTGATGAATATACTGTCGTATGTATATGAAACCCTTTGACCCGTAAAACGACATTTGAGTTTCGATGCGACAGGGAGTCGGATTCCAGTTGGTTATCCGAAACCCACATCGAATCATATTAGTGAATTTTTGTGATTGATAATTTACTTTATCTATGAATCTGTGAATATAGATAAGCGTTATGGGTTATACCGCTTAACTTTATGATTGAATCTGTGATGATGATGTTGTGCACTATTGTGTAAAACCCCTGGACCACACTTATACACACACAAATATGGATTGCACGTGGAAATGGGTTAAGTCACAGATTTTGAAATTGTTTTAAAATTTGAATTTTTGAATCCAAAATAGTTTTGGAATTAGGATTGAAGCATTTGAAAAAAATGAATTTCAAAAATAAAAGTTATGTGAATAACTTAATTGAGTTTTGAAATTTAAATAATTTGAGTTAAATTTGAATTCAATAATTGAATTGAATTCTATGATTTGGAAACTAGGGTTTTAAAAAGTTATTCAACTTATAAATGGGTTTATATGGAGTTTTTAAACCATTTTAAAGGGTGATGTTTTGAAATTTAAAATTAACCCAAGATTCCAACTTGTATAAATCGGACTTTTCTGAAACGAAAACTGTTGTTTTCCAATAATAGAAGCTTTCATATAAGAAATGGATTTCCAATATGTGTTAAAGGAATTCAAGTTTTAAAATGAAAATGGTTTTCCAAGTTATGAATAAATCTTTGGAACGTGTTTTGAAAGCTATAAATTAAATCTTTAATTTAAAGATTTATTGAGTTAATCCAATTGAAATGGAAGTTGTTTTGAAATCTATGAATAGATCTTTGTGAAACTAGGTGAAACTTTGTGAAATAAATCTTTTTGTTTAAAGATTTAAAATGGTAATTTTTTTAACCATTTGAAAGAAAAGTTTTGGATTTTATAAGTTGTGACTTAACTAAAATCCCATATCCATATGTTTTAAAATATGGCGCTCATTATTCGGTTTAGCCGGGAGAGGACCTAGTGTCATATAGCCCATTCCGAATAGTGATACGACGTTATGGATAGCAATTGAAGACCGGTGGTGAAGACCGGATATTTCCGAAAACAAAAGGGTAACTCGTCGATTGTCTCTGCACTGGCTGATCCCCGGTATAGAGATCTCCATATGTGATGGGAAGTCCGGACGTGATTAGGGATTATCCGGATTTGCAAGGGCTTCTTCGGAAGTGCCTTCGGTTCTGTTCGAACCCGGAACAGACTTGTATGGTTGTATGTCCGACATTACACTTTGAGATGTTAACTGATTTCTATCAAATACATTTCTGCCTGGTGGCGGAGAATTTATTCTCTTAGCTTAACACCCTTCTCTGAGACGTACGAGCTCAGAGGTTATGTAGTTGATATTTATCAGTGATATTCCCAATTTGTTAATGTGGCATGCTGAGTGCTGCTGTGTGATGATCATTGGTTGATCATTTGTGATATGATCATTTGTTTGATCATTTATCTTTGTGATCATTGCTTTGGTCATCTGTTGACCCAAAGCATGGCTTTGTGCCAAAGCGTAGCTTTGTGGACGAGACTGCATCAGGACCTCACTCCCCGGAAATGGTCGAAACAGGAAAGATGCGGCAAGGTTATGAGGGTCGCTCCCTTTAGGGTGTGTCATTCCCTTCTGGTAAAGGGTGGTATTAGGTATGGAGCCCTGGTATTTAACCTATGTGGTTGCTCCAATCTCATTTACTGTGTGGTTGTTGCTTTGAGGCGCCTCGGATAAAGGTCCCAAAGGACCGGGGGATGGCATATTCGTGTAGTAGTTACCTAGTTACAGAGGTAACCCGGCCTTGTGTTGGCAGAGATCTAACCGTAACGTTAGTTTCTCGGGACGTCCCACCAGAGGCGATCCCATGTGGCAATAGGAAGTTCCTTAGCCTGACCATTTGTTGGAAATCCAATCAAAATACTACGCGCCCTATACGGTTTTAGTTGTATAACCTGCCATGGAATGTGGCGGTAACCTGCTATTGAACATGGTAGCTATAGTAAGCATACGGCGAAGAGTTGTATGCTGGCTAGGATTTATATTCTACTTTCGAAATTGTTTTCTACACTATGCACTAATAATAATATCAAAAATGATTTGATTTTTGTGTAGTAAGCATATTTGACTATCATAAGGAGAAATCTCCTCCAAGTCTGCGTTTGCATTGTGTGTGTGGCGGGAGGCCTTATGGTAGTTTCATTTTTTTAAAAAGCATTGCGGATTTCAAATTTAAATTTCTCTATCTGTTTTAAAAGACCAAATGTTTTTGTTTGCTCATACCAGTCCCATGACTGATCTGGAGTTTATTGTTCCTTTCCTAAACTCTGGGTGCCCACTATTTCCCACACGGGCAGTCTAGAGTTGGGATTTTCAGATAATCTATAGTAGGTGTAGATCCGATAGCTTTCAGCCTTAGGATTTGGCAATCGCAATTGGATCGAGTTGCTTCTCTTCATCTTGATTTGGAAGTTCGAGCTATTTCTGGATTGGTGCCTTGGAGATGGAGATTACTAATACTGGAGTTCTTTCTTGAAGGCCATTTTGGAGATTTGTTCCGCTGCTGTGTTATCTTTTCTTTCCGCTGCTATTCTTTGTAACTCTGATGTATATTGATGTTCATTGTATCTTTCTGTTGTATCAGATATTGTATCAAATGTTGTACATTGAAATATATTATTCATTTCTTCCGCTGTGTTATTTACTTAATGTGTTATAAGCTCCGGCGACTCGAATTTGAACGATCGAATCTGCGGCATTCGAGTACAATGTGAAGTATGGATGTCGATTTTCGAACGCGAAAAATTCGAATCGTTACATTTGGTATCAGAGCTGAAGGTTAAAACTTTAGCTCAGGAGTATAACACATTAAGTAACTCATTAGAGATAGGGTGAAGTAAACCTTAGAATGAGTATATCCCTGAGATATCCGTTCGAATGCCTCAGTAAATTCTCTTACTATCCACTGATAGTGAGTATGAGTGCGAGAAGAGAATGAGATAGGGGACATGGGAGTACCACTATAAATGGTCAATACCCTGCAACAGTGGGAATATCTTTTCTCTATCAATCTCCTTTGATTCAATTTCGAATTCTTTTGATTGCTTCGTGACTGCTCCAGAAAGAAGTTTCGGTGTGATGATGGCCATACGTATTGTTGTAGGAAATTCTTACTTCGTATCATCATCGGTTTCTTATCAACTTTTCGATCTAAACTCTAATGAATTTGAAATTGAAAATATTAAATAAATTGGAAATTTTAAATTAGTAAATTGGTTAACTAATATGAAGATTTGATCCATCTATCTATTCTCTGTGATCCGATATATTCTACGAACGATTAGTTATCTCTTCGAACTAGTCAATGCCCTTGCATATTCGTAGACCGATGGACCCAAATATCTTGTGTAATATTATATGAGATTGTTCTCATATCTATTGTTGATATTCTTATTTGGTAAGCCAAATGCAGAATAGTTAATCGGCCTGATTTATGAGTCGATTATCTATCCTTGTGTATCTATCCATCATTGGTTGTCTTCCTACTTTCAAATTTCGAGGACGAAATTTCTTAAGGAGGGGAATCTGTAACATTCCTGAAATATTAGCCGAAATAATTCGATAATTAAATTGATTTTGAATTTAAACTGTGAATTTAATTGTGAATTAATTTGAGATTTCCAAAATAAACTTAAAAATTTTAGATTATAAATAGAAATTTGGTGGGAATTTAAGGATAATTTTATTTGAGATGAATATGCACTATAATTTGAATAAATATGTATATATTTATAAATTTGGATTTTAAAACCACATAATTTTATACTAGTAGAAATTTGGTAATATTTCTTTTGAAAATTTTATTTTGAATTAGATATAAATGATTTAAAACTAAGCTTAAAAAATAATATTGGTTTAAAAAGTAATATTATAAAATTGATATAAATAAATAAATAATTTACAAAAGCTATTTCAGAATTTTAATTCAACCCTATTATATACTTTTTTATTTGATTTGATTAAAAGATTTAAAAAAAAAAAACACATCTTCTTCTGGAAAAAAAATATAGTTGTATATTCCCAAAATTTAAATTGTAAAAATATTTACAAATGTTAGGAGAATGAAAATATAAATAATACAAATCACTTCCATATTTACAAATCAATAATACAAAAGAGGTAGAACATGAAGAATATATATATTACATAATGTATATGTACAAACAATGTAATCATACCTTTAGATCTTACATGTTTATATACATACAAATAGCATCATTTCTTTTGTTTAAGATAATGAAATTTTAAAAAAATAATAATAATAATAATACAAGAAGCTTCACATCTTCCCATATGCCATCATATAACATATCTTAGCATATCTCCGCAAAATCTGAAAAATAGATTTTTGCATCACACATCTCAACATCAAAGCTTTTTAAAACATAGATATCAAAAAGGAAACAATTCAGTTCAAACACCAAAGAAAAAAAATCAGGAAAAAGAAAAGAAGAAAGAGCAACCTGAGATTCAAAGTCACAATCCTAAAGCAATCAAACTGCAGCATGCAAATTCAAAGCAGATCTCAGATTTATTTTATAAAGAGGAAAAAAAAGAGGCTTCTCTGTTTCATTCAAAACAGTAAGTAAAATTTAAATTTCTTGTTTTGATATTAATAAACTGAATAAAACAAGAGCATGCAATAGAGATTTAAACAAAGTGTTATAATGTCAAGTTGCAAATCAAATCTGGAAGCAATGACCTGAATCCAACCTGAAACTGAAAAGCAAATGAAATCAAGAGAAGATAGAGCAGGGCAGTTCTCTCTGAAATTAAATAAAGATAAGTAAATTTTCTTAAAGCTTTGAATTTCATGTTGTTAATCAGTGATAAAGTATAAGTTTAAAACAGTTGAAACAAAAAAATCAAAAAAAAAAATCAAAAATGCAGATTCGGGAAAAGAAGAAAATCAAAACAGTTGCAAATGTCTGGCCTCTGTCTTCATTTTAAAGGTGAGCAATCTAGCCCTGAATTTGTTCTCTGTCTTGATGAATGCTTGAATGACTTGTCTTCTCTGATATGTGATGATTCTGAAATAGAAATCTGTTTACATGTGTATGTATATATGTGATGCATGTTTGGGAAACACAACAAAGCTTGCTTTTGTTCATTCATTCCAGATCTCAAGAACCTGGTTGCAAATTAAAAAATAAAACGACTGAGACATTATCTGGTTATGTGAGTATAACATCTTTTTTTAAAATTATACTTAAGTTGAAAATATTGAAGTGTCTCTGGAAATTATCTGAGAATCAAAATGACTGAGACAAATCTGAAACAAAAGTCATGGATCAAATTTAGATTAAAGACTGGAAATTTAAGGCAATGCAGTGACCAAAGCAAAATCAATTTCAGGTTTTCAAACTTGAAAACAATTTCCAGATTTAAAAATAAAACACTGTCCCTGTTCTTTCCATCTACAGGTGAGCAAATCTTATTTTTTTAAAAACCAGGTTTCTTTTAAAAAGTAAGTAACACTTAATTTAAAGTAAATTAAGTAGGATTGCTTGCTTGATCTTCTACTGAGTTAAATGTTTGTACATGTTTTCATTTTTTTCTGCCTGTGCATATATGAATGTAATGCATGTATTGATTTCAGGGTTCTGATAGCTATAGTTTAAGATAAAACTTGATAAATAGTTTTCTTGCATTTAATCTGGTTGTTATTAGGAATTAGAATTTGAAAGGAATTGGTTTATTTCCTGATAAAATAAATTTTTAAGCCTATATAAGTTGTTTAGTTTTCTGTGATGTCTGGAAAAAAAAAAAAAACACAAACTAAATTCTGTTAAAATTGGGAAACATAAGTACCATGAGTTAATGTTCAGATTTACTTATTGAATCATTAAGTGGATGCAAGAATTTTAGATCAAAGATTAAGTGCAGTGTTAAGAAAATAAAATGCAGTTCATGTGAACTGTATTTTACAATTTTATCAAAATCAATTGATCCTTGCCTTTAAATGGAGTGAATTGTTTTCTGGAAGTAGTTTATAAATCATAGATCACAAGAAAATCAATAAATTGATTTACAATTCAAAATTTAGTTGTAATTTTGGTAATTACAGTAAGAACCCTAGTTTACTGGGTTAAAAAAGATTTGGGTGCTGCGACTTCAAGGATGCATCGAGTTCAAAGATTTTTGGTGTGGCAGTAGATGGTGGGTTGATGAATTAGTCTTCGGAGTATGGTGTGAAATGGTGATCGGAGATGATAGGATTGGGTGTTGACAGGTTTGTCACTGCAGTGGGTATAGGCTGCTTCAGGTTTGGGGTAAGTTCTGGGTTGCAGGGATTTTTACTCGGGTTAGTCTCGGGGTAAATAGGAAATGACTCGAAGCAAGAAAGTAAATGACTCGAAGTCATTTAGGGTAGTTCTGTGTCTTGTGTTCAGATTTTAAACAACAGAACAGTTCTGTTTTAGAATTTTAAAATTTAAAGTTTTAAATTAATCTGGAAATGTAAATTCAAAATTTAAACTTGAATCTTAAGTTGAATTCAAATACTTTGAATTCTGATAATTGATAACATGTGAGTGCAGAGATTCAAATTTTATTTGAAATATAAAAATATAAAAGAAGAGGAACAGGGAACCTGTTCCAGATTTTTAAAGTTGAATCAAAGTGCAAATTATATTGAGACTTTGGATTTTGAAAACTGAGTTTAAAAATGAATTTAAATAAGTTTTAAATTCTGTTCTTTTGAAATTATTTAAATTCTGGAAATTTTCAAAGTTTAAGTTTTTTTAATAAAACAGAAACTGTTTCTGTTTAATGTGAAGATAAGTTTAAATTTTTTTTTTTTTAGGGTGGAGATTTAAACTGAGTTTTAGTTTGAATTTGAAAATGAATTCAAATTTTAATTGTCTGAAATTTGAAACCATATTGTGTTTTTAAATTTAAATTTGGTTTGAAAAGAAAAAAAAAAGAAAGAAACAGGAAACTGTTTCTGTTTTATAAGATTTGAATTAAATGCAAACTACAAATGTGACTTAGAATTTTGAAAACTGAATTTTTGTTGAATTCAAATAGGTTTGAATTATGTTTTTTGAAAATAGTTTAAATTCTGGAAAAATTCAAAGTTTAAGTTTTTAAATAAACAGAAAAACTGTTTTCTGTTTTAAATAAAAAGGTAAGTTTAAATTTGAAAGTGGAGATTTAAACTGAGTGTAAGTTTGGAATTTGAATATGAATTCAAATTTAATTTGTCAGATATTTGAAAACATTTATGTTTTTAAATTCAAATTTGATCTTAAACTCTCAAGTGTAAATGCATTGTTGTTTTGCATATTGAATTGGAAAGTTAAGTATTTAAAATTAGAAGTTCAAATGAATTCAAAACTGAGTTTTAAATCTTAATTTAAATTTTAAACTTCAGTTTTAAAATAAAGATTTAAATTTAAATTGCTTCAAATGATTTGTATTTGAATTGAAGATGTAAATTATAGAAAGAGTTTTAAAGAATTAAACTAGAATGAGTTTAGAAGTTATATTTCAATTTTGAGATTTTAAAGAAATTTTTAAATTGATTTGAATTGGATTTTAATTTGAATTTAAATCTTTTTGAACTTAGTAATAAAGTATATGTTTCTTGTAAACATATAAGATTAAGTTGTGTATTGTTTTAAACTCTTATTTAAGACAAATTTAAGCCTTTAAGTTTAAAGAAAATGTTAAATGGAATTTAATGTAAATTTAAAAACATTTTGTTTTAAATGCATAATTTAAATAAGGAATGTTTATCTAAAGATAAAGAAAAGTTTAATGATTTGTAATTCATTTAATTATTAAGGTATTACAAATGGATAATTAATATAATTAATTAATTAATGAAATGGATAATTAATTAAAGTAATTAAGGGTTTTAATTTGATTAATTAAAGTTTAAGATTAATTTTTCTTAGAATAATTAATTTGTAATTAAGAAATCAGTAATTGAATGATATTAGATTTTAAATTAATAATTGAAGATTTATTAATTGAATAAATATGGATAGTTAATTAATTAGGAATAATAAATGAAAGTAATCATGTAGGTAATAAATTTAAAACCACCCAGTTTATTCATCTTAATTGTAGATGCTGATTGTTATTGAATGTTGTGTGATGGATTGATATATTTGGTATGTGATGTGATGCTATGTGATACTTTGTGCTGAACTGCTATATTTGTGATGAATATACTGTCGTATGTATATGAAACCCTTTGACCCGTAAAACGACATTTGAGTTTCGATGCGACAGGGAGTCGGATTCCAGTTGGTTATCCGAAACCCACATCGAATCATATTAGTGAATTTTTGTGATTGATAATTTACTTTATCTATGAATCTGTGAATATAGATAAGCGTTATGGGTTATACCGCTTATCTTTATGATTGAATCTGTAATGATGATGTTGTGCACTATTGTGTAAAACCCCTAGACCACACTTATACACGCACAAATATGGATTGCACGTGGAAATGGGTTAAGTCACAGATTTTGAAATTGTTTTGAAATTTGAATTTTTGAATCCAAAATAGTTTTGGAATTAGGATTGAAGCATTTGAAAAAAATGAATTTCAAAAATAAAAGTTATGTGAATAACTTAATTGAGTTTTGAAATTTAAATAATTTGAGTTAAATTTGAATTCAATAATTGAATTGAATTCTATGATTTGGAAACTAGGGTTTTAAAAAGTTATTCAACTTATAAATGGGTTTATATGGAGTTTTTAAACCATTTTAAAGGGTGATGTTTTGAAATTTAAAATTAACCCAAGATTCCAACTTGTATAAATCGGACTTTTCTGAAACGAAAACTGTTGTTTTCCAATAATAGAAGCTTTCATATAAGAAATGGATTTCCAATATGTGTTAAAGGAATTCAAGTTTTGAAATGAAAATGGTTTTCCAAGTTATGAATAAATCTTTGGAACGTGTTTTGAAAGCTATAAATTAAATCTTTAATTTAAAGATTTATTGAGTTAATCCAATTGAAATGGAAGTTGTTTTGAAATCTATGAATAGATCTTTGTGAAACTAGGTGAAACTTTGTGAAATAAATCTTTTTGTTTAAAGATTTAAAATGATAATTTGTTTAACCATTTGAAAGAAAAGTTTTGGATTTTATAAGTTGTGACTTAACTAAAATCCCATATCCATATGTTTTAAAATATGGCGCTCATTATTCGGTTTAGCCGGGAGAGGACCTAGTGTCATATAGCCCATTCCGAATAGTGATACGACGTTATGGATAGCAATTGAAGACCGGTGGTGAAGACCGGATATTTCCGAAAACAAAAGGGTAACTCGTCGATTGTCTCTGCACTGGCTGATCCCCGGTATAGAGATCTCCATATGTGATGGGAAGTCCGGACGTGATTAGGGATTATCCGGATTTGCAAGGGCTTCTTCAGAAGTGCCTTCGGTTCTGTTCGAACCCGGAACAGACTTGTATGGTTGTATGTCCGACATTACACTTTGAGATGTTAACTGATTTCTATCAAATACATTTCTGCCTGGTGGCGGAGAATTTATTCTCTCAGCTTAACACCCTTCTCTGAGACGTACGAGCTCAGAGGTTATGTAGTTGATATTTATCAGTGATATTCCCAATTTGGTAATGTGGCATGCTGAGTGCTGCTGTGTGATGATCATTGGTTGATCATTTGTGATATGATCATTTGTTTGATCATTTATCTTTGTGATCATTGCTTTGGTCATCTGTTGACCCAAAGCATGGCTTTGTGCCAAAGCGTAGCTTTGTGGACGAGACTGCATCAGGTCCTCACTCCCCGGAAATGGTCGAAACAGGAAAGATGCGGCAAGGTTATGAGGGTCGCTCCCTTTAGGGTGTGTCATTCCCTTCTGGTAAAGGGTGGTATCAGGTATGGAGCCCTGGTATTTAACCTATGTGGTTGCTCCAATCTCATTTACTGTGTGGTTGTTGCTTTGAGGCGCCTCGGATAAAGGTCCCAAAGGACCGGGGGATGGCATATTCGTGTAGTAGTTACCTAGTTACAGAGGTAACCCGGCCTTGTGTTGGCAGAGATCTAACCGTAACGTTAGTTTCTCGGGACGTCCCACCAGAGGCGATCCCATGTGGCAATAGGAAGTTCCTTAGCCTGACCATTTGTTGGAAATCCAATCAAAACACTACGCGCCCTGTACAGTTTTAGTTGTATAACCTGCCATGGAATGTGGCGGTAACCTGCTATTGAACATGGTAGCTATAGTAGGCATACGGCGAAGAGTTGTATGCTGGCTAGGATTTATATTCTACTTTCGAAATTGTTTTCTACACTATGCACTAATAATAATATCAAAAATGATTTGATTTTTGTGTAGTAAGCATATTTGACTATCATAAGGAGAAATCTCCTCCAAGTCTGCGTTTGCATTGTGTGTGTGGCGGGAGGCCTTATGGTAGTTTCATTTTTTAAAAAAGCATTGCGGATTTCAAATTTAAATTTCTCTATCTGTTTTAAAAGACCAAATGTTTTTGTTTGCTCATACCAGTCCCATGACTGATCTGGAGTTTATTGTTCCTTTCCTAAACTCTGGGTGCCCACTATTTCCCACACGGGCAGTCTAGAGTTGGGATTTTCAGATAATCTATAGTAGGTGTAGATCCGATAGCTTTCAGCCTTAGGATTTGGCAATCGCAATTGGATCGAGTTGCTTCTCTTCATCTTGATTTGGGAGTTCGAGCTATTTCTGGATTGGTGCCTTGGAGATGGAGATTACTAATACTGGAGTTCTTTCTTGAAGGCCATTTTGGAGATTTGTTCCGCTGCTGTGTTATCTTTTCTTTCCGCTGCTATTCTTTGTAACTCTGATGTATATTGATGTTCATTGTATCTTTCTGTTGTATCAGATATTGTATCAAATGTTGTACATTGAAATATATTATTCATTTCTTCCGCTGTGTTATTTACTTAATGTGTTATAAGCTCCGGCGACTCGAATTTGAACGATCGAATCTGCGGCATTCGAGTACAATGTGAAGTATGGATGTCGATTTTCGAACGCGAAAAATTCGAATCGTTACAACGACTGATAATTATTTTGATTTAAAAATCAAAATATGAAAATGAAATTAATTTCATTATGTTGTTTAACCAGTGGATTTGATTTTTTGAAATTTCTTACTGGTTTTCTTTGATACTAATCATATCTGATTAGATTTCTGCTGTTTTAAAATATCTTCATTGAAGATATATTTGAATGATTTCTTTATTCATTTTGCGGTATACGTGCAAATTTATGTTGCACGTTACCACACTAATTTTACGTTAAACCGATGCTTGGTTATGAAACGTATATTGTTGCCGTTATTCTTATAACGGGATTTTTACACCAATGCTATATTTTGAAGCAAGGTGTTTTGTTGACATTTTAATGAATGAAAATTCACTAATATGAAATTTTGATGCAAATTATTTTGATGAGATTTTGACGTTTAAAATTTACTGTCGCTTTGACTTCGGTAACCGTCAACTTTTAAAGTGGATTTCCAAGCGGTTATCCCGCAATGCTGATTTTGAGATTAGTTTTATGTTGTTTTGAGAAGTACCATTTCTTTGTTGAAGTTGCTACTTATGTTGCTGATTTAACCACGTGATTATAAAAAGCGTTTTAAAAATAAAAATTGTTTTCAAAATTTTTCAGTTTATGTTTTCAAAAGAATGAGGAAGTGATTTAAACGTTTCAGCAAAATCGAGTACTATGACCCCTTTCTTTTACTGATTCGCTTAATTCCGGATTTGTTCGTTTGAGAATGTAAATTATTACTTTTATAAAATAAATAAAAATTGTTTTCAGAAGTTTGCATTTTGCGTTTTCAAAAGAATGAGAAAGTGACTTAAACGTTTCAGAAAAATCGAGGATTATGACCCCTTTCTTTTACTGATTCGCTTAATTCCGGACTTGTCCGCTTGAGAATGTGAAATGTTATTTTTGGAATACACAATTTGAACTTTCAAGGAAACGATGAAGAGATTTAAATGATGTAGCAAAAGTGCGGAGTATGAAACCACACTTTTACTATTTCGGTTAATTCCGGACTCGTTAATTGAAACATTTGCTGTTTGATGATTTTGATGATTTTACACGTTCAAGGAAACGATGAAGAGAATCAAACAATTTAGTAAAACACGTGGTATGGGACATGTGCGTTTGCTATTTTGGTTAATTCCGGACTCGTTAATTGAATATATGATGATTTTCGTGTGCTTTCGAGCCACTATGTTGGACCTTCGGGTCATATGTTGGACCTTCAGGTCAATACCAGTACCGGACCTTCGGGTCATATGTTGGACCTTCGGGTCATATGTTGGGCGCCAAAATTATGTTGGGTACTTGGTAGGCTTCGGCCATATGTTGATGCACGTGCGGCGTAGCTAAAACTCGCCATTTGTTGGGATCGATCCACCTTTTATGTTGATTTTCTAGATTATCTTAATTGATTTCTAGATATTTGTTGTTTCCAATTATCTGCAGGTAATTGGATATTTGTTGATATGAGTTCTAGTTATCGTTTTTGATAATTAGATATTTGTTGATTTGATTATCGTTTTGGATAATCGAATATTTGTTGATTTGATTATCGTTTTTGATAATCGAATATTTGTTGATTTGATTATCGTTTTTGATAATCGAATATTTGTTGATTTGATTATCGTTTTTGATAATCGAATAATTGTTGATTTGAGATTTGATTATCGTTTTTTATAATCGAATAATTGTTGATTTGGGATTTGATTATCGTTTTTGATAATCTAATATTGGTTGATTTGATTATCGTTTTTGATAATCGAATATTTGTTGATTTGATTATCGTTTTTGATAATCGAATAATTTGTTGATTTGAGATTTGATTATCGTTTTTGATAATCGAATATTTGTTGATTTGATTATCGTTTTTGATAATCGAATAATTATTGATTTGAGATTTGATTATCGTTTTTGATAATCGAATATTTGTTGTTTCTGATTATCGTTTTTGATAATTAGGTATTTGTTGATTTGTTTATTGTTGAATTGTTGATTTGATGATTTGAAATTTGATTATCGTTTGAGATAATTGAATATTTGTTGATTTGATTATCGTTTTTGATAATCGAATAATTGTTGATTTGGGATTTGATTATCGTTTTTGATAATCGAATATTTGTTGATTTGATTATCGTTTTTGATAATCGAATATTTGTTGATTTGATTATCGTTTTTGATAATCGAATAATTTGTTGATTTGAGATTTGGTTATCGTTTTTGATAATCGAATATTTGTTGATTTGATTATCGTTTTTGATAATCGAATAATTGTTGATTTGAGATTTGATTATTGTTTTTGATAATCGAATATTTGTTATTTCTGATTATCGTTTTTGATAATTAGATATTTGTTGATTTGTTTATTGTTGAATTGTTGATTTGATGATTTGAAATTTGATTATCGTTTGAGATAATGGAATATCTATTGATTCGAAATTTGATTATCGTTTGTGATAATTAAATATTTGTTGATTTGAAATTTGATTATCGTTTGAGATAATTGAATATTTGTTGATTTGAAATTGATTATCGTTTTTGATAATTGGATATTTTTTGTTTTCTGATTACCGTTTTGGTATCTAGATAATTGCGGTTTTGCGAATTGTGGTTTGGGTTTTAAAAGTATCCTTGTTGATAATTAGATTTTGCTGTTTTCTAATTATCGTATCGATGATTACATATTGCTGTTTTGTGATTTCTGTATTCTAATTATCGTAATTGATAATTGAATATTGCTGATAATTACATTCATTCAGTTCTGCTGTTTTCTAATTATCTATTTGATAGTTAGATTTTGTTGAGAATTTGTGAATTTCTTTTATTGAAATTAAAAGATTTCTTTGGCGTTTGTATTCCTGACTTTATTTTTCTAGCTTAACCAGTTTATGTTAGAAAAATAATTGTTATTGACGATCTTTAATTATGAAAATTGCGGGGACGCAATTTTTATAAGGAGGGGAGTCTGTAACGACCCGGGGTTTTGCCAAATTTATAATCATCATTAAACGATTGTTAAGCAAGCTAATCGCTAATTGAAGTTTTCAATCGAGTGAAAATTCTTTTGAAATTCGTTAAGGAATTATGTGGGCTTTAAAATTTATCTCGGCCCAATATTCCTTTAAAATTTTCGATGTCATTCCCTTCTTACTTTGGTTTGACCCGGTTCCTCCCTCGATCATTTTTCGTTCGCAGCCCTAAACAATCAAAAATAGGATAAATGGCGACTCGTTACAAACTAGGGTTTCGTGAATTGGAGACTTCCATGGCTTCGGCTGTTGGATCATGGCGCTTCATCCTATGGTGAGTAATTTTTAATTACTCACATCTAATTCAAGTCAATTTCATAAATATATGTGATTTTGGGGATTTGCATGGTTTTGATGATTTTTGATTTGAGTCTGGTGATGTTGTTTTGTTCGACTTTCGGCCTTGTTCAATTTGATTGTTGCCTTGAGTACTTTGTTGCTTTTAGCTTGATACATGCGGTTTTGAACTGTTCGACTTTTGATAATCTCGTCTCTGGCCTGTTCATCTCCTTATTGGATCACGACCTTGACTTGGTTCATTGTTGACTCGATTTTGACAAAGTGATTTCATTCGTTTTTGGCAAATTTTGATATTGAACTGATGGCTTCGGCCTTGAATATGTTAAACTTGATGATTGAAGTGCCTGTATTTGAACTTGATATTTTGAGACTTGGTCAGTGTTTGCTACTTGACTTTAACAGTAGCACCCGTGCACTTATGTGTGTGCTTATGTTGTTCGACTTTGTCAATTGTTGATGATTTAACTATCTTTATCATTTTTAATTTGGCATTTGCCTTAAGTAATTGACTTCAGTCCGTAATTCATGGCTTCAGCTTGTTTTGATATTACTAGACTTTGATTAACTTTGAGTTAGATAGCTCTGTTGCTTCAGATCTCAGTAAATCCTTACTGACTTGCATTATTTACATGTTGAGTTGTTGGTACATCATCGATTGCGGTTGCATCCATTGTTTTGTTGGTATATATCACTTGCAGTATCCAGTTTCATGTTGTTTTTCGAGTATCACTGCATTTTCATCACTGCACTGGTTAATGGCATATAAACTTGGGTTTTTTGTGTACTTGTCACTGTTCGAGTCTGACACTCTCTGAAGTTCTCATCTGTTAGTTGTTAGTTCATGTGTTCACATAGATTATGTGCTTTGTACATGTCACCCCTCTGGTTTCTGATTTTCTTCAGGTTGCCTTGACTCTGCATATATTGGTTCGGTCTGTAGTCTTCATAGGCTTTGTGGTTGTTGTACGTATGAACTTGTAAGTCGTACACTGAGTATTGCTTCGAGTTGTACACTTGAGTCTGTACTATTGATATCCATCTAGAGTTGCTGCCTGATCTGATTTATCTTGTGTTGCATCACTTTTACTTTGAACTGCAGTGTAGTTGAATTGTGATGTACTACTGCCTTTATTCTCAAATCTGATACATCGCATTGATGCTTTGTATTCATTTGCATTTGGTTAGTTGTATTCATTTGTTTATGTGATGTGGTGCCATACCTTTGGTGCTCTCACATTCACTCTACTCTTGTAGTTTGTACCACCACCTGTTCACAGTGATGTGCACACTGCTGCACTTCTCTGATCTGTCGCAGTGTAACTTCCATGCGAGCCCTTGTGCTTGGCATTTGAGTTGAGTTGACTTTTTGGTTCCAGAAGTTTGATTGATCATTTTCTGTTGTCTTCATGTAGTTGCTATGTCGTTGCGGTGCATTGTGCATATCACGGCACTGATTCAGTCCACTGTTGCATTCATTTGCACATCACCCGGGTACCTCTTTTAGTGGTTATCCTTCGAGGCATGTTGTCTTGTACACGTATGATCTTGTGGTGGCTGCAGTTTTTAGCTGCAGTTGCCCTTGTTGTTTTGCATTACCGTGTTGCAAATGGATTGCTTTCTGACTACACTTGAGTTGAATCCGGTAACTCGGGTTTGATCTTGTGTTTGCTTGTGAATTTTCATTGGGTACATCATCATTGAAGTGGCAAGGCAGTGCACGCAAACGTGAACTGCAGCCACACGGTATTGCTTTTATTGAGATTTCAATTACTTTTGATCCACTGATCTTTTGCGTATTTCATATGTCGTATTGGCGAGGCAGTACACATTAGCGTGTACTGCAGCCAATTGGAATTGATGTTTTTAAGTGATATTTCAATTGTTTAAATTGATTTAGTTTCATTTGATTAGTTTGTTGTTATCTAATTATCTATTTGATAATTAGATTATGAGTTTCTAGTTATTTATTAATAATTAGATTTTGTTGTTAATTGCCAATTAGGTAATTCTGAGGTTTTCTTTTAAATATATCTTCATTGATATTCTTTTCCCTTATCTTCGTTGATAATTTGAATTTGCCGATTTGTTGTTTAACACTATTATGTGTTATGTTCACCGTTATCCGATTCTCTTGTTAAAGGATCGGATAGGTGAATTTATTTTGACAGTCGTCTAATTTTTATTTAATTATTATTGCTTTTATGCACTAATAACTGAGTTTGAATTAGACTGACCCATGTATTATTTTCTTTTGAATGTAATACTCGGGTCAGACCGAGTATTTACAGGTTGTAGATATCTTGCTTTGGGTTGCTGCTAGAGCTATGAAGTCTTTTCATACTTTTGGAGTATTCATTGTCTTAGTATCGGATGTTATGTATTCTTGTATATTATATACGATAATGTACATGTATATGTAACTTCCAGTGTCGACAGTTGTAGTTGTATCATATGTATTGTATCACATGTATATCAACTGACATCAGTTTTATATATATATATATATATATATATATATATATGAGACTTTCTATTATATCTGTGTTACGCATTTACATTATCTGTGTTATTAATATATATATTGTCCTAAACTATTATGAACCATCGTAGTTCGTTTTATACTAGAATTGGGTATGTCGATGGGAGTAAATAAATATGAGATGAAAAATAAAAATATATACCACTCCTATCGAGATAACTAATATTAGTGTAAGGCCTAACTGCGGATGGCCGCTCCTATCCAGCCTTATTCTTCGTGATAACCGACAGTATTTCTTTTAATACTCTTTGTTATTACGAGCATAGAGGTGGGGCGTCATATTTATTTCCAAACCTAGAAAAATCCTGCCATAATTTCATGTTAAAGCAAAGGATTAGGCAAATTTTTGAAGGTAAACAGCTTATGTTATCTCTTCCATCCTACATCGCATCTATTGGAGTTTTAATCTTAGTTTCTCATCTTGGTTCGTAATCTACTTTTGCAATTTTTAGAAATTAAGCTAGGGTGATTTCTAGTAAAGGTTAGAGGAGAATCTGAGCTTTTGCAATAAATTGAAGCTTGTATTGGTGAGTTAATCTCACACTTTTAGTCTATAGTTGAATGCATGTTACTGTTTGTTGAATTGGATGAATTTATGATTGAATTGATCTCAACCTCTTGTGATATTATCAAAATTTGTATTGTTTATCTTTGTCATTGCTACACACTAACTTTTAATCTCATGATTATAGCAAATCATAGATGTTCATATGTTGGCATGCTAGCGAATTTTGTGCTTTTGGAGTCAAAACAACCAATACCCGAAACACATTCGCTAGCTGACCGACAAAGGGCCTCGTCGCTGCCTAGAACTCGGTCCAAGAAGCGCTACTGGTCCCACCAGACCGGTGCATCGGCCATGGCCTCGCTGAGTCCTAGGATGTGCTAATTTGTACTCTGACCGAACCTGTTCATTTGTTCTCCCGCTTGATTCCTTGATGTTATTTGCATTGTTTGATGCCCTATTTCATGATGATTTTGATGTTTTTTTATTGGTTTTGATTCTTGAATTGTGAATCCATCTTGGGGTTCCTATTCCACGAAATGCTCTATGAACAATTACACACAACTTTTATTGCACAATTTCAACTTGATTTTTCAAAATAATGATTTCCAAATCAAACCATTTTCCCATAATCTTTCACTTATAACTATATCTTTTATATAAGAATATTTGGAAAAGAGTGTGTATGTGTGCGTAATATAATTATTTATAATAATAATGGTTTAAACTAGAGTTGGAACAATGATTTGCATACATACATACATACATATCAACGGTTTTCCAATACACACACACATCTAGGATATGGAACATGTCATAGAGACAACATAACATGTCAATAAACGTTCGAACCACGCTACGTAAGTTCGAACTTATGACATATCGCACCAAAACCGAATCACTTAACCACTGGGACAATGGTGCTTGTCATATAAAACCATAAGAAAAACATTTTTATAAAATTATATGATATCGATTGAATGAGAAATCGATTTAAACCGTTTAATAAAACGAGTGATATGGAACGTTCGCGTTTATTATACCATTTAACTCCCAGACTTGTTGGATTGAGTCTTTTATACACACAAGTGGAGTTTACTAACTAGTATAAACATTCGAGTAAACGTGAGTGGTAAGGATCACATATATATTACTTGAATGGTAAGTATTTATGAGTATATGACACTTATTTTTGAGTTATGGGATTTTGTGCCCATCCGGTGTATTTATTGATTTCATATCCATTTGATGTATTTATCGATTTCATATCCTTCTAGTGTATTATATATTTCATATCTATTTGGCATATTATGGATTTTATATCCCTCTGGTGAATTTATAGATTTTATTTCCATCTGGCTTAATTATGGATTCTATATTGGTCAAACTTTTCTTGACTTATTTCTATTGTCCATATGATCATGCCTTCTAAGTTTCAAGTCGTTTCGTCTTCATCTCGACGCTCTAACTTCTACTGATTTCTGCTTGGTTAAAAAATCGGTAACTCTTCAAGCGTCAATTTCCCTATATATGTGACAAACTTAAACGTTCTTTTTTCTTCAACACCACTTTCACATTCATCTTCCATGCATCAAAATCTCCTTTCACTACAAGAAAATGTTATAATTAAGACAAAAATTAGGGACAACTTAAAATTTTGTCTCTAATGAAAAACAAGTTAGGGACAAAATTAGGTTGTCTCAAACAATGAAATGAGAGACCTAGGTTGGATCTCTAATAGGTGTCAACTTGTGTTTCAATCCCTATTTTCTTTGGGACTTAACCTCAACCGTTCATTGGGACTTCATCTCGATCGTCGATTCATCAGGTAAACAAATCACACTAAATAAAAGTCGCCCACTTTCTCCTCTTTATCATTCTAGGGCATATCCTCTCATGTGTATTCAATGTAAGGCGTCTTTCTTCCTGGACAGACTTCTTTGATTTAACATGAGATTAGTCTACTTGGAAGGAGGGATTGACGAGGAGTGAATAGGTAAGTTTTCCGCAATTTAATTTATCAGATAAAATTTAATTTGTAAAATCTGTTGCCTTAAATAGTTTCATATATTTGATTTGATTAGTATTTTTAATGTTCCTTAGTTAAATTCGAAGAATATAGAATAGATTTGCAATTCAAGTATTAGTCAAGGACCATTAAATATGATAATAGCACATCAAATCAATTGTTGGCATTGAATAATTGCCGGCATTCACAAACTTAATCCTGATATTGCGTAATTGTTTTCAAAGTTCTATTCTTATTCATAGTTTCTCTTTCTTGGGTATTATGACAGTGTCTTTATCTTCAAAAGAATTTATTTTTCTCTTGCACTTGAAAACTATTTGTGAGTATTTTATCAAGTGTCATTAGCGTAAGCTTTCAATATGATGTTACTATCTTGAATTACAGATATTATTTATAATAAAAGTTGATATATTTGGTATCTTGCAACAACTTATGGGCCATGGTAAAATTAGCTATATATTTCTAGTTAAACAACCACCTTAATTTACTTCATACGAATTGTCCACTTTCAAAATATACCCAACTCTAGAAATAAGCCCTGTAGTTTAGATCCATGTATTGTTGCAATCTAGAGAATGACCAGTTTACATATCTAGTTTAAAAATTGGAATTTTTTTAATTCGTGTACAACTAAAGGTCCGCTTAACTTACTGAATTAGGATTCTTGCAATTCCAGCAGATTTTATGAAGCTGTATCTCACACAACTTTGAGTTAACTTCACATATGAATAGCAATATTTTTGGGTGGATATTGTCTGCGTTGGTACTCACATTAAAAGGAGATATATCTAAAGTTAGCTTCTATCACCTGAATTGTTCCTAGACAAAGATTTGTAAGTTAAACAATACTCTAATTTTTACACACATCCAAGCAAATATAGAAACTTATTTTACCTACACACTAAGTAGGCTGTTTTGCATAGATTTTTGCAACTTGGTAAAGATTACTTGTCATTTTCTCTTTTCCCCAAACAAGTAAATGAGATGCGTGATGTTTATATACGTAGACCATATCTGCAAACTTATAATTATAAGGATGGAAGTTGTGGTGAGGGATATGTGTTCTTGTGATGATACAAAATCGTTAAAAGGGAAGGTACGTAGGTAAATACGGAACTTGAAATAGATACTTTGGAAATATATTTCTGACTTATTTGATAATTAGTATTGATTAGTTATCATTGAAACGACACCATTTTTTTTCAAATAATGCTACTTGTTAAGTTTTTCTAAATATTTTAACCCACTGAATATAGTTATAAGGACTTCAGAATACTAATTTTCTTACTGTATTACTAGCTAGATACTATATATATATATATATATATATATATAATTCTAAAAATTAAAGTATCACCGACTGAGATGCAACATGCAGTTTGTATGTTTGTATAAATTATTGAGGGAAATATGATTTGTTGGAACATTAATATATTGAAAATAGGTCAATCCCTGTATAAGTGGTTTAGTGAAAAACACGTTGAACCATGATTATAGGTACGTTTGTACTTTAGAAACAGATCATGGACATTATTTATTGGTACATATTACGCAAGATACCTATGGCATTCTTAGATAAATTATTCAAATCATATAAAATGTTAGCTTTTTTTTTCCAAGAAAGCAGTAAACAAAAAAAAAATTGATCTTGTAATAGTTTATTCTTCTTTATATTGTTTATGTGCTTCTCTAAGAAACTAGAAAAATATCTATTGTTCTTCTTGATATGATTTTGTCATATTGTGTTGGTTATAACTTGTCCCATAATTTGGTATTATCTGTTTAGATCATTTCTCCCTGTTATTTTGTGTCACATGTATTGTATGATCTGGATTTATGGTTATAAGTTGATAAGTAATTATTTTCATCTACAACCAAATTGAAAATGATTCACTATGCCTTTTTTATCTATGAAAGTATATAATGCAGTAGAAAATCAAAGCATAATGTATACAATTTGATTAATAAAGTAAATATAACAGATGTATATTATGTGTATTACTTTATTACCAAATAATTGGATAAACCATTCTTAACTATTTAATATATATTGGATGCATATACTCTACACATATATTAGTTACAGAAGTGTAAATTATAAAATTTCTGTTGAAATGTGAGAGGTTAAACAGCAATAGATGATAGAGTTATAGGTCTAAGTAAACTGCACTTCTAAACAAATAAGATGAAGAGTCTCATGAAGAGATCACAACTCAAGTCCTGGTAATACTCAACAATTATCATATATTTTACTTATATGATAATATACTCAAGTAAATTAGACTTAGTAACGATTAACAAATGATAAGATCGTTGACGTCAATTGTACTAATAGTACTCAACAATTTACTTACTACTTGTAGCTATTTATTGGTTGATCCATTAATATTATAATTATTTCATTTTTGAAGGAACACGAGACATAAAAACTATCATAGTATTGAAATGGAGAACAAGCAGAGAAACAAGAATAAGGGAAAGAAAGAGAAGGTCCAGAGCACATCTACCGAATGATATGTATGTTTATTAGTTTATTTTAGTTGTATGAATGTGATATTCTTACTTGGTACGCCGTGGAAATACAACAGACGTAGCATGAATGTGCATGATGGGTCTAGTTACACAAACGATTGAGTGTCCAGTCCAACATGATAATACATAATAGCTTGATAGTAGGCAACATCAGAGCATCATCATGTATAATGAAATTTGTTTAGTATGAAAATTTGTCAAGCACATCATCAACACCGTGTATAGTGCATATCAGTGAACAGTAACAACACGACTTGAGTCATGGGTTTTGCAAGGTGCGTAAATGGAGTGCCATGGTTTGAAGTAGCTTTGTATTGGAACTGTTGCTGTGTTTGACTGCATGCACTAGTTGCAAGCTAAGCCTAAAGAAGAACTACAGCCGACTTAAATATAGAATTTGTAAGGCAGGCATGAAATGAAAACTCAAGAAAGGTCGGGTTACACACAATGAGCTACAATTTGTCAAGCACGACACGAGCTATATAGATGGTGTATCCACGAGTGGGAATAGTAGAGCTGATTTGAGTACACAGTAGTGCAACAAGGGTGACGAGTATGACATGCCGTTGATAGCAAAGAATAGCAAACGATTACAGGTCGGGTTTGATGCATAATGAAGAGCTGACTCTACTTGCCGAGTTAATGCAGGAGTGAAGATATATAATTTGGATGTTGTAAAATCTTTATAATTTGGATTATAGTTGTATTCTGGATTTAGTAATAGTGATAACTGTGTTTGTTCATGACAATCATAGTTTAAACTATGATCGTTTTAATGTTACGTTATGTGACGCCCCACCTCTATACCCACGCTAGCCAAGAACATTACGGTGAATGCTGTCAACTAGCACGGAGAATAAGGCTGTTGAGGAGCGACCATCCGTGTAATTGCTTTGCACGAGCATCGATGTGTCAGATAGTATAACATGCATTTCTTATCAAGAGGGAAATCCGACATATCGACACAAACTCAAAGCTACTACACAGTGGCTATAATATCTTCAGAAACAAATATAGAAATAAACATAACATAAATCAGTCACAGACAATTCATATCACAAAGGCGGAAATAGATATGAATATTACACATGAAAGTGTATATCAGAGTAGTGGTTAAATAAGATCCACAACATCACAAAGGAATAGATACAAGTGCTAGACAAAAATATGTATACATCAAGGAGTCTATTTCTTAAATGTATACAACAAAAACTACCAAACTAGAGTAGTTAGCCAAAAGATCAAATGAAAGTCCGATAAGGAGTCAAGCAGAAGCACCTGTAAAATCTCAGTCTTACCCGAGTATTATTTAAGAAGAAAATAATAAACGGATCAGTCTAGCTATAAATATCAGATGAAGTGATATATAATAAGAGATATGACTAAACACATAATAATCACAATGCCAAGCTGTGATATATATAAGTAATTGAAAAATTCAATAAGAGATTAATCAATATCACAAAGATCTTCTCAAAGATAAAAAGGAATGTCATACTCCAAATTTCATTCACCAAGCCACAAGAAATGACATATATATCAATGTCAATCGTAAAAGTTGGTGAAACATAAATTCCAGAATTCAACACACGAAATCCATAAATCACAATCAAAGGGAACAACGACGTCGTACAGCGTGACATCCGATGAACCAAAACACAATCAAAGGGAACAACGACGTCGTACAGCGTGACATCCGATGAACCAAATCACAATCAAAGGGAACAACGACGTCGTACAGCGTGACATCCGATGAACCAAATCACAATCAAAGGGAACAACGACGTCGTACAGCGTGACATCCGATGGACCAAATCACAAAGACATTGCACAGTGCTAGTCTAAAACATAAAATGATCGTCATGATCAAAGAGAAGTGTCGAATACAGTAAGCTAGTAAATATATGAGCTTAGCATCATGTCCCATAACCACTAGCTTTAACTTAAATATTTACGAACAAATTGTAGATCTCCACTAGAAAATTGTCAAAAGAGATTCAATCGAACAAGTCCAAGAATTAACCAACGAAGTAAACGCAAGAGTTTCATACCACTTGTTTTACTAAGTCGTTTAATTAGATTTCTCATACGAGTGAGGTAAAGGTTTGTATATACTAATAGATTAGAAGTCGGTTTGAGAAAACGAGCTTTGTAATAAAATAGTGTTGAAATCATTTCAAGAAAGAGTTTTGATATTTACTACTAGTATAGAAAACCTTTATAATTTTAAAGTGACAAATCACAAAGAAGATTGTAAGAACAATCAATCAATAAAATTCACATTCGAAGACGTGAATAAAATCCAAAGAAACCGATAAAGAATCCATCGAAATGGATTTTCAAAAATCCCTAAAAACGAGTCATCAAAGTCATAATAAATGACAACAACAAATAGGATCATCACGAATCGATTTAAATTGAAATTCTCAAGCGAATAGGCAAATAGGCAAAATAGTGCTGATTCAGACGTCTGAATCTGGAAAATAAATATTTTCCAAAGACAGAATTCAAATGTCTGAATCCTTAGATCCAGACTTCTGAAATAGGCACTTTTTAGCCTATTTCCTTTCTGGTTCCAAATGAACCAATTCAGACGTCTGAAACCATATATTCAGACGTCTGAATCTGGGAATAGAAATCTTCCCAGAACAATATTCAGACGTCTGAATATCACGTTTCAGACATCTGAATCTGGGGTTCAAGGCATTCCCTAAACCTAGGCCAAAAATGGCCAAACGAATATCGGAAACGATCGAACGAGCAAATGGCGATGACTAAGGAATTACGCCGAACGACAACCCAGCCTAAACGGCTCTTCGATACGCCTCAAATATCAATGTCCAAATATCCATAATAGGATTTTCATAAATTAGACCAAAACACCAAAAATTGGAATACACACGAAATCAATCCAAACCAAAGTCAATTGCACAAGAATAAGTGTTAGGAATTTATACCTAACAATCGAAGATAATTATAGACAAAGATGTGAGATAAAAATCTCACCTTTTTACGAAATCAAACAAGAAGAAGCTTGAAAGAAAATGGAGAATCAACCTCTCTTCAACACAACCCAAATGAGATTGAATCCATGCTCAAAACAAGAACATTCCCAAAATTAGGTTTAGGAATTTCTAAAATTGGTAAGAGAATAAGCTGGAGAAGAAGAAGAGAATGCTTACCAATAGGTTCACTTGAGTTTGGAGCAAGAAGATGGATTTGTTAATGGAAACTAGGGCTTAGGATTTCCTAATTCTTTTTCTCTTCCCCCATTTTTGACGAAGCTTGAATGTATAAGGAAATTACGAAGTAATGAAGAGGAGAAGGGGTTGGGACTGAATACATAAGTGGCTCAGCCCAAACCAAAGCCCTAAGTACAAAGTAGCAAAAATCAACTTTCTCCAAACATATCAAAGCTTATACTCAAAAAGGTCGCAAACAGCATTTTGAACTCAATGGGGGTGGTCTCAAGTCCCAATTCGACTGTTTGCAAAAAGTAGCTTTTCGGACTAAAATCCGACTAACGATAAAATATTTAAATAAAATATTTAAATAAGAAATCGATAAATATGCGGGTTGTTACAGACTCCCCTCCTTAAAGAAATTGCGTCCTCGCAATACTAAGAGGAAAATAAGAAGTAACAACCATGGAAGCATATCTACACAAAAGAAAATTGAAATAAGAAGTTCACCATAAAGAGCACGAAAGAGTTAGCAAGAACGGGATCACTCAATGAATTCTCTAGATCCAAGAGTAATCCCTAGGATTTGAGAACCATTGAACTCTCACAAGAAGAACATCTTTATTTCGAAGTCGTTTGAGCTCCGAAGCAATAATTCGAATAGGATGTTGCTCAAAAATCAAATCTGGTGAAACTTCAATTTCCACAATATCACCGGGCTCAAGAATGAAAACCGGAATCCCTAAGACATTTTCGTAGATAAAAGACGTGGGGAACGTCAAGAATAGCAGAAAATTGTGCCGGTACAACGGTGTAGTACAAAAATGGTACGCCCGAGGAACTAGAAACTCAAATAATTTGGGACATCAGCGTAGTACAAAAACGGTACGCCCAATGAACCAAAGCAAAGACATTGATGTAGTACAAACGGTACATCCAATGAATCAAATAGCAAAAACATTGATGTAGTGCAAACGGTACATCCAATGAATCCAATAGCAAAGACATTGATGTAGTACAAACGGTACATCCAAATGAATCCAAAAGCAAAGACATTGATGTAGTACAAACGGTACATCCAATGAATTGAATAGCAAAGACATTGATGTAGTACAAACGGTACATCCAATGAATCAAATAGCAAAGACATCGATGTAGTACAAACGGTACATCCAATGAATTGAATAGCAAAGATATCGATGTAGTACAAACGGTACATCCAATGAATCAAATAGCAAAAACATTGATGTAGTACAAACGGTACATCCAATGAATCTAATAGCAAAGACATTGATGTAGTACAAACGGTACATTCAAATGAATCCAAAAGCAAAGACATTGATGTACAAACGGTACATCCAATGAATCGAATAGCAAAGACATTGATGTAGTACAAACGGTACATCCAAATGAATCCAAAAGCAAAGACATTGATGTAGTACAAACGGTACATCCAATGAATCCAAAAGCAAAGACATTGATGTAGTACAAACGGTACATCCAATGAATCGAATAGCAAAGACATTGATGTAGTACAAACGGCACATCCAATGAATCGAATAGCAAAGACATTGATGTAGTACAAACGGCACATCCAATGAATCGAATAGCAAAGACATTGATGTAGTACAAACGGTACATCCAATGAATCAAATAGCAAAAACATTGATGTAGTACAAACGGTACATCCAATGAATCCAAAAGCAAAGACATTGATGTAGTACAAACGGCACATCCAATGAATCGAATAGAAAAGACATTGATGTAGTACAAACGGTACATCCAATGAATCGAATAGCAAAGACATTGATGTAGTACAAACGGTACATCCAATGAATCAAATAGCAAAAACATTGATGTAGTACAAACGGTACATCCAATGAATCCAAAAGCAAAGACATTGATGTAGTACAAACGGTACATCCAATGAATCGAATAGCAAAGACATTGATGTAGTACAAACGGTACATCCAAATGAATCCAAAAGCAAAGACATTGATGTAGTACAAACGGTACATCCAATGAATCGAATAGCAAAGACATTGATGCAGTACAAACGGTACATCCAATGAATCAAATAGCAAAAGCATTGATGTAGTACAAACGGTACATCCAATGAATCCAATAGCAAAGACATTGATGTAGTACAAACGGTACATCCAAATGAATCCAAAAGCAAAGACATTGATGTAGTACAAACGGTACATCCAATGAATCGAATAGCAAAGACATTGATGTAGTACAAACGGTACATCCAATGAATCAAATAGCAAAAACATTGATGTAGTACAAACGGTACATCCAATGAATCCAAAAGAGACGGAACATCGATGTAGTATAATAACAGTACATCCGATGAACCGAACACCATAGAAGAACACCGGACACTAGTCCATAAAAGGAATGAGATAAAGCTCAATAAAACGAAGTGTACTAAAACGTCTGATGAACTTGATAAAAAGATAATTCCATTCAGACAACATCAAAGAATCAACCACTTGTTGCTTACGACAAAGCGCATTGGCAACACGATTTCCCTTCCAGGAATAAAAAGAATATCAAGATCATAAGATGTCAGGAACTCGAGTCAACATGGAGTTCCATATGAGAAAATAATTATTCCAAAGATTTTATGATCGAGGTGAAGAACAAATTTCTCCCCCAAAGATGATGATGTCAAACTCTAAAAGCGAAAACAATAACCGTGATCACTAGAACATGAGTGGCATACCTTGCCTCAATCGGCTTTTAATGATTTAGAAGCATACGAGATAACACGTTCTCCTTGCAAGAGAACGGCATCCAAACCAATACGACTAGTATCGGTACAAATAGCAAAGTCTTGGTTGCCCTCCAGGAATCACAAGAATAAGAGTATCGAAAAGAAAGAATTTCTTTTAAATAATCTTCTTTCCTGAAAAGTTAAAACTTCAAATTACATTTATCATTATGTAATAATCTTTCTATAAAAATTTACTATTTTCAAGTTAATATACTGTGTCTGATTGTCTCATCAAAGCGTTTAGGAAATTCCTATCGATAACATTGATCAAGCGCATCGACCAAAATTCTTAAAACACTAAATGGGCAATACAATCACAAAATCGTATTCTATAGGATAAGTAAGTTTCTCAAAAACTTCTAAAAATATTCTTTGTTCGTTTTAAGAACAAAAATCCGGTTATACTTCTAAATAAATCTTATGAAAAAGATTTTGCAAAATTTTGAATTGCTATTTTCATCCAAAAATCAATAAATAAAAGAATGGTCTCATCGAAATATTCATAGAATATTCGATTTATAAAATGGATGAAATAAGCTGGACAAACTGAATGACATAATAATTCATTCATAGGAATCATAACGAGTGTGGAGTGCGTAAGTGGAATGCTAACTTCCGCAACTCGTCGCCAAATGAAAATCGGTGGCAAGGTCGAACTAAAGACCTTAACACCACACAAAAGATTTCTTAGGTGATAATTCTAAGACAAACTCAAAAATACCGGAAAAGTTTCACAAATTATTTAGATAAGAGAAACAACACTTTCCTTATAAGTGGGCTTAAGGAATAAAATGATGCCATCAAGTTGGAATCAAAATCATAAAGGAAAAATAGAAATCTGCTTAACAGATTGAAAATGTTGAAGAGGAATAGTCCACACGAGAAAATAGGATATGGGCTTCACAATGATTAAGCCAATCCTTACAAAAAAATCAATTCCGAAGCCTAAGTAAAAATATCGGTTCGGAAAGATAAATCACATAAAATAATTTCGACATCAATAGAAAGCAAATTGAGTGTTGCGGATCAACCATCCGGATTCGCAGCTCTCAAAGAAGTCATTAAGCCCAAAATATTCAAAGAAAAGAATCTTCAAGTTCTTTTGATACAAAAACAATGAGATGAACCCATATCAAAAAGAACTCAAATAGAAAGTTCACGAAATAAAACAATGCCATCAAGGATTGAATGAAAATATCTTGACCAAGAGAAGAGTTGCCAGGGGCTTGCAGCATTCCTTCTCTCTTGCTTGGAAGCTTAGGACACGAAGATAAAAGATGACCCAAACCTTTGCAATAACGACAAAAGAGGGGTTTCGGGCACTCCCTTGCATGGTGGTCTGTGGAACCACAATTGTAGCATCGTCCACGACTAGAGGTAGGAACTTTTGCTACCAGAGTTTGTTGCTTCCCTTTCTTATTAGAATCGGGGCCTTTGAATTTGATAGGCCTCTTCAAGTTATTGTCGAAGTTCTGTTGGGCACGCACAACTTCAACATCACCTTCATTATCGGCCTCTTCAAGACGAAGAGCGATATCAATAAGCTGATCAAATGAAACCTCAAGTTTCAGAAGTAATGGCTTCTTAAGATTCTTATTCAAGCCATAGACAAATCTCTGATTTTTCTTCAATGGGGTATTAATGTACTCAACCCCGTATTTGGACAGAGATTCGAAAGATGCGACATAGTCTGTCACAGAAGATTCACCTTGAACAAGGTCAATAAAACGCCGGGCCAAAGTTACTTTTTCAGCCTCCGGCACAAATTTCAATTCGAATCTTTCCCGGAATTGCTCCCAAGTGAGATCCGCCTCAACGATTTCAGAAATTAAAAGCTCATACCAATCTAACGCTCTTTCTTGAAGCATGCTAGAAGCCACTTGGACTCGATGAAGGTCAATAAGGTTCATGCGAGAAAAGATTCGATCGCATGATTTGAGCCAAGCTTGAATTTCTACAACACTCTCGGATCCTTTGAATGGCCTTCCACCCAAATCGGTATAGTCTCTGCACAAGCGTGCAAAACCGGATCTAGAATGAGTAGGCTCTGGATTGGGTCCTGCAGCTTGAGCGTTCTTCACGAGATCTAAAAGCTGCTGAGCAGACATGAATACTCCATCCTGAGGAGTAGCACTAGATTGACCGGCGCTGGGACGGCCAGGTCTAACAATTTCTCTTCCTTAAGAAAGAAAGAAGGAAGAAGAAGAAGGTTATTCACAAAATGAATATCAAGCAATCTTGATAGATAAAACAAGGAATCATAAAAGAAAATAGGATAGGACGGTACGAAGACCCGAATAAAATCCTAAAGCACGACTCCTAAGATGGACTTAGGACGATGATCCTTGTTATAATATTCCATATTGTTCCGAAGTTTGGCTTTGATACCAAGCTGTGACGCCCCACCTCTATACCCACGCTAGCCAAGAACATTACGGTGAATGCTGTCAACTAGCACGGAGAATAAGGCTGTTGAGGAGCGACCATCCGTGTAATTGCTTTTCGCGAGCATCGATATGTCAAATAGTATAACATGCATTTCTTATCAAGAGGGAAATCTGACATACCGACACAAACTCAAAGCTACTACACAGTGGCTATAATATCTTCAGAAACAAATATAGAAATAAACATAACATAAATCAGTCACAGACAATTCATTTCACAAAGGCGGAAATAGATATGAATGTTACACATGAAAGTGTATATCAGAGTAGTGGTCAAATAAGATCCACAACATCACAAAGGAATAGATACAAGTGCTAGACAAAAATATGTATACATCAAGGAGTCTATATCTTAAATGTATACAACAAAAACTACCAAACTAGAGTAGTTAGCCAAAAGATCATATGAAAGTCCGATAAGGAGTCAAGCAGAAGCACCCGTAAAATCTCAGTCTGACCCGAGTATTATTTAAGAAGAAAATAATAAACGGATCAGTCTAGCTATAAATATCAAATGAAGTGATATATAATAAGAGATATGACTAAACACATAATAATCACAATGCCAAGCTGTGATATATATAAGTAATTGAAAAAATCAATAAGAGATTAATCAATATCACAAAGATCTTCTCAAAGATAAAAAGGAATGTCATACTCCTAATTTCATTCACCAAGCCACAAGAAATGACATATATATCAATGCCAATCGTAAAAGTTGGTGAAACATAAATTCCAGAATTCAACACACGAAATCCATAAATCACAATCAAAGGGAACAACGACGTCGTACAGCATGACATCCGATGAACCAAAACACAATCAAAGGGAACAACGACGTCGTACAGCGTGACATCCGATGAACCAAATCACAATCAAAGGGAACAACGACGTCGTACAGCGTGACATCCGATGAACCAAAACACAATCAAAGGGAACAACGACGTCGTACAGCGTGACATCCGATGGACCAAATCACAAAGACATTTCACAATGCTAGTCTAAAACATAAAATGATCGTCATGATCAAAGAGAAGTGTCGATTACAGTAAGCTAGTAAATATATGAGCTTAGCATCATGTCCCATAACCACTAGCTTAACTTAAATATTTACGAACAAATTGTAGATCTCCACTAGAAAATTGTCACAAAAGATTCAATCGAACAAGTCCGAGAATTAACCAACGAAGTAAACACAAGAGTTTCATACCACTTGTTTTACTAAGTCGTTTAATTAGATTTCTCATACGAGTGAGGTAAATGTTTGTATATACTAACAGATTAGAAGTCGGTTTGAGAAAACGAGCTTTGTAATAAAATAGTGTTGAAATCATTTGAAGAAAGAGTTTTGATATTTACTACTAGTATAGAAAACCTTTATATTTTTAAAGTGACAAATCACAAAGACAATTGTAAGAACAATCAATCAATAAAATTCACATTCGAAGACGTGAATAAAATCCAAAGAAACCGATAAAGAATCCATCGAAATGGATATTCAAAAATCCCTAAAAAGGAGTCATCAAAGTCATAATAAATGACAACAACAAATAGGATCATCACGAATCGATTTAAATTGGAATTCTCAAGCGAATAGGCAAATAGGCAAAATAGTGCTGATTCAGACGTCTGAAATCAAGGATTCAGACGTCTGAATCTGGAAAATAAATATTTTCCAAAGACAGAATTCAGACGTCTGAATCCTTGGATCCAGACGTCTGAAATAGGCACTTTTTAGCCTATTTCCTTTCTGGTTCCAAATGAACCAATTCAGACGTCTGAAACCATATATTCAGACGTCTGAATCTGGGAATAGAAATCTTCCCAGAACAATATTCAGACGTCTGAATATCACGTTTTAGACGTCTGAATCCGGGGTTCAGGGCATTCCATGAACCTAGGCCAAAAATGGCCAAACGAATATCGGAAACGATCGAACGAGCAAATGGCGATGACTAAGGAATTACGTCGAATGACAACCCAGCCTAAACGGCTCTTCGATACGCCTCAAATATCCATAATAGGATTTTCATAAATTAGACCAAAACACCAAAAATTGGAATATACACGAAATCAATCCAAACCAAAGTCAATTACACAAGAATAAGTGTTAGGAATTCATACCTAACAATCGAAGATAATTATAGACAAAGATGTGAGATAAAAATCTCACCTTTTTACAAAATCAAACAAGAAGAAGCTTGAAAGCAAATGGAGAATCAACCTCTCTTCAACACAACCCAAATGAGCTTGAATATATGCTCAAAACAAGAACATTCTCAAAATTAGGTTTAGGAATTTCTGAAATTGGTAAGAGAATAAGTTGGAGAAGAAGAAGAGAATGCTTACCAATAGGTTCACTTGAGTTTGGAGCAAGAAAATGGATTTGTTAATGGAAACTAGGGCTTAGGATTTCCTAATTCTTTTTCGCTTCCCCTATTTTTGATAAAGCTTGAATGTATAAGGAAATTATGAAGTAATGAAGAGGAGAAGGGGTTGGGACTGAATACATAAGTGGCTCAGCCCAAACCAAAGCCCTAAGTACAAAGTAGCAAAAATCAACTTTCTCTAAACATATCGAAGTTTATACTCAAAAAGGTTGCAAACGGCATTTTGAACTCAATGGGGGTGGTCTTAAGTCCCAATTCGACTGTTTGCAAAAAGTAGCTTTTCGGACTAAAATCCGACTAACGATAAAATATTTAAATAAAAAATCGATAAATATGCGGGTTGTTACACGTTATAGTAAGAATGTTGTAATGTTAGATTTATATATCGAAAATTGTAATTCTTTTTTTATTCATATATGTTTGTGTACGTATATGTGTTTGTGTATATCATGAACACCACCAATGTTGTGTGTATCATGAACAGCACCAATCCGAAAAATAATCTGTGACCCATAAAGGATTGTAATTTGGGTCTTTAGTTATTAGATCAGAGACCAAACAATTAGTTCTTAAGGAGTTTCTAAGTTACTTGAGACCAATTTAGGTTGTCTTTAGTTTTTTAAAGACCTGAAATTTAAGACAAAAGTATTGGTGTCTGTTGGGTCTTAAACAAAACATTGAGACCAGATATCTTAATTTAAAACCAATATATGAGGTCTTTAATCTCTTTTTTTCTTGTAGTGTTTTCCATTAAATCTAAGGATTCCATAATTTGTAGAGCTTATACCAGTGTCATTCATTGTAGAATAAGACATAGTTGAAATAATCTTTAAACCGAACAACAAGCTCAGATACAAACTATAGCTTAAAATTAAGGATTTGGACAGCCTTGGAGAACTCTCTTGTCGTTTTTTGTTGAAAAAGATGAATTAATTTTCATATATAGGGTTGGATTAAGACTGTGTTGGAGATAAGGTTAAAATCTATACAGATTTACTTGAGGAAAATTCTATTCATACACCATTAATTGCTTTACCTATAACATAATTTTTTTTATAAAATATTAGACATAAATGTCCATATTTTAGAAGAAGGATAAAAACAATATTAAAGATTAATAAAACCATAGTATAATCAATATAATTTATTTCATAAAGTAACTAAATTTCTATACATCATCGGTTGAATTAAATTTAAATTCCTTTTAGGTATTAAATTCTATTTATACACTTTTCGTTTGTATTCATGCACAACCAATTAACATTATTCACATCAACTTAAATTTTAAAATTATTGTTGAAATCAATATGTTTCGCAGAGTGCTGAATTCTTCTTCTTTTTTATCACTTAAATTAAATCAAGTTTTATTTTAACATCAAAATTGGAACGGTTTAATATTTTAATATTCAAAAATTAAATTAAATTGACTAGGTATAAATGATTAAATAATTTGGAAATTGATATTTAGAAAAGTGAATTTGGAGACCTTTTAATTAATGCATGAGAGAGATAATTACTAAAATGAAATAAGCGTTTCATTTTACTTTAAATTAACTGTAGTTTTGTAATACACGTGGTATACACTAAGTAAACAAGGCATATCTGATTGTATAGAAATTTTTTATAGCAATATAGGGTGTATGAATAGAATTTTATTTTACTTGATGTGATTTCAACATAAATTAAACATGATTATATTTGCTTTCACATATACCCATATTTGGTTGATTGCTTGAACCAATTAGTAGGTTGTCTTAATTTAATTGATTAACTTTGCTGATTGCTTCTCATCTTTAGTTTGATTGCATAAATGAATCAATATTTTCTTCCTTTTAATATTTGAACTATAATTGATTTAATTGATTAAGTTGATATTTTTGCTACATTAATACAATCAATTAGTATCTACTTCCTTTTGAATATTTGGAATATATTTGATTTAATTGATTAAGTTGATTTTGTTGCTGTATTAAAATCATGGTCACCTTTGGCTTCACCCTAATCATTATTGTAATCGATATATTAAAATCAGTAAATCAGTCTGTTATCCTCTCCTATCGTTGTTACAAAAATTTCAGAGGCTCTTCCTTCTCTCTGCCCTTATCCCTTCGTTGTTCTCTACTATACCTATTCTCCTATCGTCGTCTTAAGATTAATCTCATTTGATTGTTTTAGAAGGCAATGGCTTCTTCTCCAGCTTCACTATTCGAAACCCTGATCCTGAACGACCTCTTCGTCACCTCATCTCTCCCAACCACAACCCTCACTCCCGAAATACCACACTTTCTCTCCCCTCCAAACCCAATTTTTCCATTTCCCTCTCTATAAGGAAGAAGCTCACTTTTCAGCAAACCACAGTGCATTTTGTTGTGCAGACTTCTGACTGGGTTCAGCAGGGGGAGAGTCAAGAAGTCAGCGAGGAAGAAGGAGAAGGAAAATATACTGCAGCTGAAGGAATATGAGAGAGTGAAGAGGTGGTGGAAGATTATGAGGAGCCCTCTGAAGATGACAAGCTTTTTGTTGGGAACCTTCCTTTTGATGTTGATAGCGAGAGTCTTGCTCAGCTATTTGGTTAAGGCTGGAACGGTTGATATTGCTGAGGTATAAAATTTTGTTCCTTATGATTATTTATTTATTTATAATGGTTCGAGTTATGTATTTGCAGTAAAATTAGCATTCTTTCAGTACTATTGTTGCATTCCAATTGCTGGTAGCTGTGATTGAGTATTGAATTTATGAATTTGACAGAATTGTGATGATATATACTCCTGTGTTTAGAGATCAATTGACAATGCTATCCTGTATGACTTTGAAAATTGTTGAGGTGCTTGGGTTCAACTATTATGACCTGAAAATTTCTTGCTCCATGTAGTAGAAATGTTCTCTTCACACAGTGTTGTGTGATATGATATCTAGATGAGCTTTTGAAGTTTTACTTTAGAAAAGACTTTTCCAAGTTCCCAAATTGATTTTTTTTCATGTTCACTTAAAGGTTCATTTTCAATTAAAAAAATTGATGATGTGTCAGTTTACATAATTTTGTAAATGCAGAAAAATAATAATGAAAATTTCATTTGACATGCGTTATTCAGTTTTATGGTTTGTAAAGATGATTTCATGTGTTGGTAGTTGAAAGTTGCTTCTTTCATTATAGTTTATTGAAACGGACATCACAAGAATTTTGTATGAGCAGCAGCACTAAAAGAATTTTACTATAGTCTATCATCTGTTCAATGTGAAACTTTTGAATTTTTTTTTTATCTTCTTAAAAGGTGCATCATCATTTATTCTAAATGTGAACTTTTAGAAGCCTTGTTTTTGAATTAAAAAATAGAGATGCTAGAAATATAGATTGTCTGGGATTTTGGATGTACAATTATATGGATTTGATAACGGATGGATTGATATTACGGAGCTCCCGAAATCCAATGTCCGTTCATATCCGTTAAGTAGAATTATTGTATAAAGACGGACCATCACATGTTCAAATGTGTTTGCATGCGCACACACATATGTATTATGTATGTATATGTGTGTGTCTATATATGTGTGTGTGCATATTATAAAGTCATGTTTATTAAAAATTCTTCTTGCATGTTTTATAAAAAATTGTCTATTTCGGTTCCCGATAATACCGTGATAAAATGTGTAAAAGGATAGATTGACGTGTATAGATTTCGGTCTTACTAATACAAGATTGACTAATTTAATTAGTTTGTATTTGATTGTGTAGGTTATTTACAGTAGAGAGGCAGGTCAAAGTCGTGGTTTTGGTTTTGTGACCATGAACACGGTTGAAGAAGCAGAAAAGCTACTGATATGTTCAGCCGTTATGTAAGTGTATTTTAAGTATATTTATGCATGCTATGGCATTATCATTAGCAAAGGCTATAGGCCAAATAAATACGCATAAGTTCCTAGTTTGATTCTAGTTGTTAAAATAGACGTTTGGTCGCAAAATTTGAAGTTTTAATTTATGTCTGTCTGATTTCTGTTTGAATCCATACTTCAGCTTAGCCCTATGTATAGGTCATCCCTGTGCATACGTTTAACCGATATACATGAGACATAGAATATGGGTTATTACATTGTTAGTTAATCATTTTTGGGAAACACCCAATACTCTTTTTAAGGGCATTTTGTTCTTATCTTTAACTTATTTTCATTAAGATATAGTATTGATATTCTTAAGTTGATTGTATATTTAATTTGAAAACTTGTATAATCGGCATGCCATGGTATACTTGTAAAATGCATAATTACTTTTTTGTATATATGAGTTATGGCATTCAAAAGGTGTTGAGTCTTATCCTTTTGATCTCCATGATTAAACCATGGAGTATACCATATATGTTGCACATAAGTTTCATTTAGTCATTTACTATATTGTCTGTTCACTGATATAACATTGTTTGTATATTGCAACTCCTAGCGGTATTTTTTTGAATTAATGGTTCCTTTTCTCTCACTTATTGAACTAAGGAAACTAATGCAATATATGAAAATATATCCATGTATACACCATAATGCATCATATCTTTCAACACTAACAGTACATAACCGGAAGGCTTTTGATAGTAGATAAGGCAGCTCCAAGAAGGACCTGTCCAGAAAGAGTAGCTCGTGAGTTCGAAGTTCGAACTATCATTTAGAATATCTGTCGGTAACTTGCCATGGTCTGTAGACGATAGTCACTTGGAAGAAGTATTCAACGAGCATGGCAAAGTGGTGAGTGTGCATGTTTTTTAAGATTGAGACAGCGGGCGCTCTCGTTGATTTGGTTTTATGACCGTCGCATCTCAAACTGAATTGGATGATGGCTCTTGATTGATAGGCGCGTTATAACCATCTTCCTTACTTGACTTTTTATTTTTATTTTTATTTTCCAGAGCAATTGCAGCCTCGTCAAAACCCAGCAAAAACTTCTTCAGAGAATCTTGTCTTTGGCAAAAGAGCAACATAGTGGGGAAAAGTGTCTTTCTTTGATGGCTCGTATAATATAGGGGTAATAACATTCACATGTAGTTGTACACTTCTAATTGGATTAAAAATAAAATACAACAGAATAGACCGAATAAGTACAAAATAACATTGATCTAGAAGAAAAAAATTATGCATGTGGGAAGTACATGCATAAGAGCTGATTTACACATGTGCATGGTAATTGACAACAAAAGTGGAAGTATGGAGTGTTTGATTAAATGATTCCCACGGGTAGTATTTATGACTGTTTAACTTTTAATCTCCCAAAACCCCCAATTTTTTCAAAATCATCTAAAATTCTGTAGGTGTGAGCTTATTGCAATCAAGGTCATCCTCACAAATTTGTATCATTTCAAATTGTCTCAGTCAAATTCATTGCTAGCCAATGAAAATATTATTTTACCATCCATTTGAAATGTTGGGCTAAAAAGTACAAATCATCTAGACCCAAATTATGTTGTTCTGCCCAACCATTAACACACGACACACATAAACTTTTGCAAATAAATGCATAACAAAAAAATGGACTTGTATGCAAATTTCAACCACTTTAATTGGTTGGGCACACCGTGACACCAAACATTGGATCTAGATGGTTTACTCTCAAATTTAAAGGGGTTAAAAGTTTGGAGATTCTCCATTTATTTTTAAGATCTCTGGATACCAAATGGATCTCATCAGCAGATTTATTTCTTCCAAATATTTTGACACTAAAAATAAGTTATACATATTTTGTTGCTTTAGAAACAAGTATCTTTTTGCTACGCCATACATGTTTATGTTTCTATACCATAGAACATTAACTTAATCCTTCCCCTTTGTACAATAATCACTAAAAATGTCTATGTTTTTCATAGGTTGGATGGAAGAGCCATTAGAGTGAATGTTATTGAGGATAAACAATGTTTATGAGTCCGGTCGTTCAGTATTATAATACCGAGGGTTTGTCCTTGTTTTCTAATGACCTTCCATTACGAAATTTGTTGATTTTTTTGTTTCTTCAAGTGATATTTTCTATGAATTCTTCTCTTAGTCTGGAATACACTTTTTGCAACATCATCAAAACCGTTTCGGTATTATTGAATTTGTCGAATGGAAATAGTTCAATCTAAACGTGACGTTCTCGTAGGCTAATTTACTCAAAACTGTTCTTATAACTTTGCACCTTATGTAAATCAAAATTGAATTTAGCTAGCCTACCTCTTACTCAAAGAACTAAATAAGTGTCACTAAAGATCCTTTTGTTTTGGTATTATAAGCTCATCCAAGCTAAGTATGTGAAAGGCAATGACAAGTGATGATCAATGTGAAGGGCAATATCATGTTTTAGTAATAATCACTGTTGGACAAGTAAACTTTCCTTTTCTTTTGGCATAATTTCTTTAATCTCGGTAACATAAATTAAAATAACTGCTTGCTAAAGCATTGGCAATGCAAGTCATAAGGAGTGTAGAAGTAGAAATTGCGAATGGTAAGCTAAGCTTGCAAGAACTGTAGACTGGCGATGCTATAGTAAAAGCTAGGTAATACTGTAATTTCTTTTGACCACTATTTCTTTTGGCATTTTCAAAAATAAGATACATTATGTAAAGTATCTGTTTTGTACTTTTGCAGCGAATTTCCATTATCTATTATTTTAGTTAGAGTTGAGGATGGTACTTGGGGCACAATGCAAGAATTTGATGAGAACATCCCTTCCAAAACCATCGACAAGTTCTAGGTGAAATTTTAACATTTACTTTTAGAGTAACTGGCAAAAAAGACGTTGCATAAAATTGTATTAGTAATAAATATCGATCTTAGTTGTTTCTTAATTGTATATTTTTAGAATTATTTTTATTATTTATATATTTTTGACTTGACTAATTTTAAAACACCCGAACAAATTATTTTCTCTTCCATCCGTTCCAATCAAATTGGGATGCGATCCAATTTCATTTAGAATGCAAAATTTAAGTAACTGATTTGGTGATTGATTTGGGGATTTAATTCCTCATTATTTTAATTGGGATGCTTGTTTTGCAGCTGGAATAAAATTAGAAATGTGGTATAAATTATGTATGTTTCTTAATAGAATATTGTATGTTAAGGGAGTAGCTATTTTTAGAAAAGGGAAAAAGTTTATATAAATACCAAATTTGAAAAAATAGGAACCTTTTCATATATAATAGTTTATTTTTGAAATTTTTTTTTTCTATTTAGAGCATGATTGATAATCATACAAGCTATAATTTTATGTTCGTACAAGCTATAAATTTATACCACACAATCATCAAAACTGGTTGTATTATTGAATCAAGGCATTTTACTTCGTACAAAAGTTTATTATTGAAAGAGCATCGCTTTCGTTAAAAGAGATTTTTGCCTGTATTAATGAAGATTGCTTCCAGCTTTCTTACAAAACATCAGCTCTTTCGGTGCCAAGATTGGAGAGCACCAACTCATAGTTTTCGAGCATACCATAAAGGTATTTCATAACTATTTATTTGTAACAAGTGACTAACAACAAGTGAGATTTGGGACGAACGAAATATTGAAAATAATAGAAAAAAATTGGTGAAAATATTGAAGAAAATTATGGTTCATGCTTTTAAATAATGGATGAAGTGTGCCTAGTTGTCAATTTTTATATGGGTTTTGACAACATAAAATATCCAAAATGTTATCTTGTTCTGTGCTGGTTTTTCATACTCTGAGATGATACTTTTCGACATTGGGATCATATCTGTCTTATGATGATAATTTTATTTTATTTTATACTCGTATATTTTATGATCTACTATCTATTTCTTTTCTTTTTGGTTTTTTTATTGAATTTTTTTTACTATGCATATTTTCTGTAGTACAATGACATGAAAAAATTTCGATAGGCTCTCAAAGCATTTCTAATGGAGTATTTAATCACAAATATTTTCTTTTTCTGTTATATGTTAAATTTATTGTCAAATTTTCTTATGTCACTATACTACATATAAAACTATTAAAAAAACCAAGAAAAAAAAGAAGACCAATAGTTAGTATTCTAAAAACATGTGAATATATATAAAATAAAGTTGTCATCATAAGACAGATATGAACCTAATGTCGAAAAGTGTATCTTAGAGTATGAAAAAATAGAACAGAATAAGGTAACATCTTGAATATTTTACGTTTTCAAAATCCATATAAAAATTTACAACTAGGCACACTTTATCCAATATTTAAAAGCATGAACCATAATTTTTTTCAATATTTTCACCAGTTTTTTCCGTTCTTTTCGATATTTCCTTCATCTCAAATCTCACTTGTTATTAGTCACTTGTTACAAATAAATAGGCATGAAATACCTATCTGGTATGCTAGTAAATTGCGAAATGGTGCTCTCCGGTCTTGGCACTAAATGAGTTGATGTTTTGTAAGAAAGCTGGTAGCGGTGCTTGGCATCATTGCTAATAAGGTCGTAAATCTCAAGCTCTTTCGGAAAGCAATGCTCCGTCAATAGTAAACTTTTGTACGAAAGAAGATGCCATTGATTCAAGAATACACTTTGTTTTGATGATCACGTTATATAAATTTATAGCCTGTATGATTATCAATCAGGCTGTAAATAGAAAAAAATTTCCAAAAATAAACTACTATATATATGAGAAGTTTCCTGTTTTCTCAAATTTGATATTTATGTAAACATTTTCTCTTTTTTAAAAATAATTACTCCATTAACGTATAATTCCCTATTAAGAAACATATTATCACTATCTCAACTGTTACTATTAGGGACACCTTATATAGGATCTAATTACATTGCATCGACCGGTTATCCTATAAAGAACCTGTCATCTTATCCAGAATACAATGTTTCACAAAGCGTGCCAAGTATTCCTGAATATGCCACTATGTGCAGTACAGTTCCACCGTCTTGTAGTTTTCATATGGATGATCAGGTATGTTTACCCATATTTTTGTTTAAAAATACAATTTGTCTCACATTTTCTCTCATAAAAAGAGTTTAAGACGCGTTTCTCGTTTTAGTTGAATAATTATTCAAAATGGCGTTAAAGTAATATCGCAATTTTTTTCCAAATCTGATGTTGTTTTTCAGCGTTTTTTAAATGTCGAATATTGATCTAATATACCGGAAAAATTTTACTCAGACATCAAAAAACTTAATGCCGATGCACTGTAGTCATTTATAGTGTAAATTATCTACAGTTCTAATATTCGATGTGCAACAATCCCACATAGTTGCTGCAAATAAATGCATTCTTATTTATCCTTGTATAGATAGTCAAATATTCGTTGTGCAAATATTCGAATGATATTTGTACAAAGAATGTAGTAGTGTAAATATTACCTAAGTAATTGTAGACGGTGCAAATAATTGTAGTAAAAATAATTGATAAACTGGTTGCCATAAAATAAAATCATAACAGAAATGATTTGGAAAAAAAATAAGCCCCATATATTTAGCCCTCAAACCTAGCCCTTTGATTTCAACCACTTATTTTATTTTATTTTTTTGAAAATGGTACTTAGATGCAACCTAGCCCTTTGTGCTTTTCGACGATTTCTTTTTTTTTGGAGCACGTGTTTTCTAAAACAATTTTGAACTGGTTTTTATAATTAAACTAGCTTTTGAAATAAATATTTTACAATATTTATAAATAATTTTAAAGCTATTACAACTACATATTCTCTATAATAAAGAGAAATTCCAAAGGTTGTTTTCCAAACGATTTCAGAAATTATTTTAAAACAAGTTTTCTCAAAATATTTTTTTTTCTATATAAAATAGACTTTTTTTGCACTCTTCGAACGTATGAGAAAGAGTATTAAATGATTTAGTAACACATGTATCAGTTTTGTGATTTTGAGAAGTAGCTGTCTTTAACTTGCTTTTCTTTGCCTTCGTGCTCTTTCTCAAGCCTCTATTGGTCAGTAAAGGCCCTCTAAGCTAACAAAAGATACCAGCACCACTCAATAAATCGAGCATATCATCAATGTAAGGCAATGGATTCTCGTTTTAATGGTTAACATGTTAAGCATAATCCTTTTGTAACAACCCTAGTTTTGCAATACCAGTTAATAACAATAATATAAAATTATGATGTGTTATAATTTTATTAATCAAGAGATAAATATAATTTGTGGTAGATAAGTAAAATCAAAAATTTGAGTTTTGGAATTTACTTGGGGTGAAAATTTGAGAAAAAGTAAGTTAGATTTTTGGAAAAGATTATATATGGAATTTGGAGAAATAAAATTAATTGAAGTTGGAAATTGGCTAAAATTTGTTTGTTTTGAATAAACAACAGGTTTAATATGAATAAAATAGAATTTGGATAGTTTGGTTGGAAATAAATGGTAAATAATGTTATTTTGTTAACTTGGTGATCATTAAATTAATTAAGATAAAAGAATTTAATTCAACATTAATCGGTTGGAATAAATATAAAATGTTGAAAATAAAGTTTTAGAAACTTTATTATGTAAGTTTTTGATAAAAATGTGCAATACATGGTTTTAGTTTGATAAAATGCAATAATATTGCAAATTATTGCCAAATGTTAATTTTTACTAATTTTAATGAAGTATTAAAATTTTATATAGTAAGTAATGTAAATAAAAGGTGGAATTTGGGTTAAAAATATTTTTTTGGATGTAAAATGATGTTAATAAGAATTTTGTATTTAAATTTACAAGAGAATGATTTTTGTTCGAAATTTGGAGTTAAAAAATAGTGTTTTATGTAATTGAAAGTGTAAATTGTAATATTTATGTAAAAAATGAGAATTTAATGATGAAAATAATTTTTAAATGGTTTAAATATCTTTTAGATGTCGAAAAACATTTTGTAAACATAAACATATGAAGTTATGATAAGTTATTTGATTAAATAATGAGAATATGTGTAAACAGGTGAAAATATAGTGTTGACATAAGACAACTTAGTTAATTTTAACTAAGTAATTTCAGTTGAGCTTATTGTGTGGTTTTTGGGTCCAAACCCAATAACCAAGTTTTCTTTTTCAGGTTTGCAAAGAAAGAAACACGGTACGTACAAAAATTCTCCTCCTCTTCTTCTCTTCTTGAGAAACAAAAATGGTGGCTTTCTTCTAATTTCAAAACTAGCTTCAAACTGTGAAATCAAAGGGAAATATTGGCAAATCAAAAGTAAATAATAGGTGATCAATATCAAAATCACAAAACCATTTCATCTATTTTCTGTTCTGAGTGGTACCAGTATGTAACTTTCTTCTCTTTGCCCGCATGCTCTTTCTCAAGCTTCTACAAGTCAGTAAAGCCTCTCCACGCCAGAAAGACATCAGCTTGCAAGATAGATTGACTAAAAAGCATATAAGGTGGGCTTAAAACTTGCAATCTCTAGCTTGAACCAGGTTTGCTAGCTAAATAGCATTGAATTCTGTTTGCTGTAAAACATAGTTTGCTGTTTGAAAAGTTGCAGTGCAAATTTGTTCAGGTTGCTTCTTTGTGTGTTCATAAGTCTTCGATTTTGCCATTAAATCATGCCGTAATTTCTCCGAATTGTTGTTTGAGTGCAGTAGTTTGTGCACGCAAAATTTTACTGTTTAGTTCATCATGTGGTTTGTTGTTATATATATATATATATTGTTGTTATATATATTGTGGTTTATGCACCATTATTGTTGTATCACTTTGTATTCTACTATGATGTATCCGTGTATATGTATATATATATGTTTGACTGCTATTCCGTTGTTATATTTTGTTCTAATAGATCCGTTGGCCACTGTAGTTTTGTATTAAGTAAATATTGCATATGTCGATCTACTTGAGAAAGATAAAAGAGAAAAAAAAATTAGAGCACCCAATCGATGTATTCAATACATGTTTAAGACAAAGTTATGGATGACCACTTCTAACCATCCCTATTCTCAACATTAGTAGATAGTATTACTCAGTAATACTCTTTTTTAATGTGGGTCTCGAGGTGGGGTGTTAGATTCGCGACCCTTAGCATGCTATGTGAAGTGTTGAGTTATTTATTTTTCTTTTTCCTTTTCGTTCGAATCTGCAAGTGATTCATTTTCTTGGTTTTGATATGATTTTGGGTATGGACTGGCTTTTTCGATATGAGGCTAGGATCCTTTGTTTAATACATAGTTAGTCTCACATTTTTCTCATAAAAACAGTTTAAGACATGTTTCTTGTTTTAAATTTGTGAAATTATTGTCAAAATACCTTTAAACCAATATTTCAATTTTTTCCTCAAAATCCAGTCTATTATGTCACCAGTTTTTATACATCGAATGATGATCTAATGTACTGTAAAATATTGCTTAAACATCAAAATATTTAATGTCAATGCACTGCAGTTATTCATAATGTAAATTATTTGCATTTCTAATATTTGATGTGCAACAATCCCATATAAATGTTGCAAATAAATGCATCCAAATTTGTCCTCGTATATAACTTCAATTATTTATGGGCAAATATGAATGATATTTGCACAAAGAATATAGTAGTGCAAATATTATCTCAATAATTGTAGAGTAAATGTTTACGCTACAAATAATTGTATTAAAAAATAATTGATAAACAGGTTGCTGAAAAATAAAATCATAATAGAAATGATTTGAAAAAAATATGCTTAAAAAGAACAAGGACATGAACCAAATCTGCAATAACACACACATGTGTGTATTCGTTTTGCTATAAATTAGATATTTAGTGGACAATGTATGGTACTATTTAAACTGTTGCCTATTATTCTTGATCAATGTGGAATGTGCAGTAGATTTATACACACACACATGCATACATATTTGTATATGTATGTATATGTGTATGTATATGTGTGTATTCATTTTGCTACAAGTCGGATATTTAATGGACAAATGTATGGTGATATTTAAACCTTTTCCTATTATTCTTGATCGATGTGGGATATGTTACAGGTTTGCCCATTCTGCTTTACAAATCCAAAGAATACGGCTTCTGGCTGCGGACATCTGGTAAAGTTTCAATTACTTTATGTTGATAACAAGGCATTTATTAAGATTTTCAAATATAAGTATTAGATAGAATAATTTACTTTGAATGTAGACGTGAAAAAAATGCAGACTAAGTCTTCAAGTCTGGCCTGTTTTTCGAAGTGAAATTTTGAGTAGAATCAAACTTACTGATACCACCTTGCTATTTCTGCATGTAAATGGTCTTTGCTTGTAAATTAAATAATAAAATAGTGCATTCTCTGGTATACTGAGTGCAAGCAGTATTAGTGTCACGTGTTCTAGGATTCCTGTAACGACCCGCAAATCCGTACCCCTTGAGTTAACACTATTCTACAACAATCAACTAAAGTTGTACAGAAATACGAACCATTTGGGTTTAAGAAGAAGAGGTAGAAGAAGAGAAAACAAAATCAACATCAGAATCTAACCATCGCAGCGGAATAAAATAAATAGATAATAAATAATCTTTACTCAAAATCAAATATATATGTTTATAAATATTACATCATCAGAGTACATCAATCACAGCTCACATCAATAACATACAAATGGATACATAACAACTCAACGCAGCGGAAAATGTCTATATATACAAGTACGGTAGTACGTATCACCATCCTGCTCGTCTCCTGAACTCCACAACATCATATCCTGAATCCTATAATACTCGGTCTGACCCGAGCATTACAGTTAAATAATACCCGAGTCAGTCTGGAATACCAGCGTCAGAAAATCACACCCAATTGATTATTAAAGTTTCAAAAATCCTTTGAAAACAAAAGCATCTCGTAAGACCACGCCACAAATAAACATGTCGGGTTTTTACCTTACGATAGCTAAAACAATTTTTATAGAAATCCTCTGATATTATAATAGGGTCTATATACAAATACTTATAAAATAGACGAAATTGTTACATTCATTAAATCCCAGCTACTAGCCACAGAGTGGGTAATACAAACAAAACTCGTACAAGGCTCGTAGGGAGAATGGATTTCCAACCAATGACTAGGCAATGAGGTACCACCTGTCACAGTACGGGGCTTAGATCACCGTACCGAGGAATACGCCCGCTCCCCTGCAACACAAGGCCGGGACTACCCCTTACTGGATAATCCCGAGTGAGATCACTCCGCGGTTGGGATCACCAACCGCCCACTAAGCCGAAATAAAAAGGGACATCTAACTAGATTTTTAAAATAATTTAAAACACTTTACTTTGAAATATATACTTTAAAACACTTAGCATAAAACTACTTAAATAATTTGTTAAAAATACATACTATATGAATTTGAGAAAATATGGTTACTTTATAAAATATAAAACTAGGTTTTCACTTTAAAAACAAATACTAAGTCACTTTTAAATAATTAATGCTATAATATATTAATAGAAAATACTTGCCTTAGAAATTAAATATTAGAAATCATAAATTTTACAAAACTTGCTTTCTTTAAAAACAACTTTAAAACATTTAATTTATATTTACAAATTTACCTTTAAAAACGTGTACTTGGCCATCCAGAGAGAATTCCAACTTCAAGCACTTAAATCAATTTCCCAAATTGATTTCTAATTCATTCTATTTGAAATAAATTTCTTTACTTGCTCGGTTCATTTCAAAATTCATTAGGTATAGACTTTATTTTTATTATTATTACTTGATGTTTGATTTTAAATCTTTTAACCGAAATATACAAATTTCAGGCTATTCCCATTTTCTTCTTTGTTCCTTTCAAAATTTAAAATCTTAAATTTAAAATAAATGTTCTGTTCTTTTAGATATTACCATTGGAGTTTACAATTCATTAACTCCTATTAATTCGAAAATCTCCTTTCTATATTCAAGATTTATTAATTAGAATTCTTATGTCACTTTATTTTATTTTTATTTCATTCTTAAATTTATTCAAATTTCCATAATTATTTTACTTACAAATTCACTTCCTTTCTTTTCTTTCCAACATCCTAGTTATATATTTTTCTGGAAATTCATTATACCCAATTATCCAATCAAGCCATAGCATTCAATATTTCAACATAATCCATCATAAAATATCAAATCATCATAATAGGGTAATTTAAATAATTTAAAAAAATGTTGAGGGATCCAGTTGGATCCCTCCAACCTGTTTTCCCTGCATCCACATCCGTTAGCATTACTTAATATGCCAAATTCAAATTATACTATACTCTATCGCATCAATCAATCCAACCATTCAATCAATTATTTAAATTTAATCATTCAAATTTAAATTTCAACTGAGTGAGATTAACTCACCTTTTACTTAATTTTGCAGTCCATCCAACCCAGTTTGATTTCTTCACGTTTACAAACCTTGAGTAAACATTAGATTATTTATTAATATTTGAATTGATCAAACATTTAATCTTCCCTTTTTATAATTTAATTAATTCATAATTTAATTAAAAAAGAATTTTATTCAAACTAATTTTCCTTTAAATAATTTATTTCCAATGATAAAAGTAACAGAATAGGCTAATTAAATAAATTGACCCTCTTAATAATTATTATATTTTCTTTTCAAATTAACAAAACTGCAGTTCATTGATTTTTATATTTTTATCTGACTCTATATATATACATAATTAAAACTAACATAAGTTTTTTTTTAAATTTACAGTAAACATTTTTCCTGCCTATACTCATATATATATATATATATATATATATATATATATATATATATAAATCTGGTTTCCAATTTTTTTTTTATAACTAGTAAGTTTAAAAGATGCATATTCGTTTTATTTTATTTTATTCCAAATTTGAAACTACATATCTATATGTATATTTTTATAAAAATAAATTTGTAGATTTCAAAAGTCTACTTTTATATCACTTTATTTTACTGTTAATTAATTTCTAAAACAGAAATTGGTTTACCTTCTGTAATTAATAATTTTTTTCTCTGCTTAATTAACTGTAAGCTAATCATTAACATAGATATAGACTTTTATTTCAAACAGCTGAAATTTTCAAATAAATGAGCATGTTATTAAATCGAATTCAAGAAATTGGTTCGAAAATCTCACCTTCGATCTAGACTTGTTATCTTCACATTCACAACCTAGAACGATGCTTGAGTTACGCCCAAATCACCAACCCTTGTACTGACTTCACCACCAAATTCTTCATCAAAGGCCACTCCCTTGCACCATCTCCCAAGCTAAAGAACTAAAATGTTACAATTTCCCCCACCACTGGCAAACCACAGCAAGTACATTCGACCACCCTCCATTCCAGTTGGAGCTCCATGTTGCAACTAGTCTCAGCCTCGTCGATTACTGCAAGCCCTATCTCATGACCAACCAATGTCGCAACAGCCTCATCGATAACAATCGACCAAGCCTCCATCATCACCTCGTCGGTGACCTCCTTTCGGTCATGAAAGCCTCCGCAAGCTCAAGCGTTGCCCAGTCACCTTCTGAGGTATGCAATCTCCTCTAATCGCCAGCGTTGGCCGAAACTACGATTTGCGTTGCCCCTTTTTTTTTCGAATTAGGTTATATGATTTTGGGGAATAAGAACGGCCTGAAGTTATTTGTGAAGGAGCGAAAAAACTGTCGGCCCCCTCTTTTTTTTTATAATAAAATTTTGTCGTCTAAAGTAAGATAAAGGTGGGATGAATCTGGATTAAAGGAAGTGGCGTATAAGAGAAGATTGGCCGAGTAAATTATTATTAATTAAGTTTTTTTTCCAGCGCGTTATTAGATCGTACACTCACACATTAGCTCCAATCAATACGAAATTTGAAATCCGATAATAATTCAATATTACGGATCCAATGGAACTGGTTTCGTCGAATTCCGAGACTGTGCCTCGAAAGGTTATTTTCAAATTTAATTTAAACTAAAAAAAATTTAAAACTGAACAAACCACTGTTGATTTCAATTTTACAATTTCTAGTATCTTCAATGTTATCAATATAAATTTTATAAGCCTTCAAATTATTCTCAACTGGCTTAAAACTCCAGATTCAATAATTTATCCAACTTTACTTATTCAATTCAATAATTTAATTATCAAATAAATTGTGATATTCGTAATACAAGTTAAAATTACTCCTTTGAATATTTACGATCGATTAAATATTTCGATTTCAAATGCTCAAAAATTTTGGGTCATCGCAATTCCCGCATTCTTAGTTCTTTATTTGAATTTCTCATGCTCTATTTTCATTTGTTAATTCATAATTGACAGTTAATAGGGCGCTTTACTATTTCGATGACCTTATTTGTTCTCTTTCCCCTTTTCCTTTCCTTGTTTAGGAATTACTTATAAAATATTTGTTCTTATCTTCCTACATTTTTTCCTTTGAGTTAATCATGGCAAATATTCATGGTCTTCGTCATCATCTTTGGTTAATTCCGAAATAATTTGAGTGAGCCATGTGAATCCTTAGTTTTCATACCTTTTTGTCCTTTTAAATTATATTATATATTAAATATAATATTATTATATCACATAATTTTTTTTTAGGAAAATAGGTATTAGGAAAATATGCTCAAAGAAACTGTCGGCCCCCTCTTTTTTTTTATAGTAAAATTTTGTCTTCTAAAGTAAGATAAAGGTGGGATGAATCTGGATTATAGGAAGTGGCGTATAAGAGAAGATTGGCTGAGTAAATTATTATTAATTAAGTTTTTTTTCAGCGCGTTATTATATCGTACACTCACACATTAGCTCCAATCAATACGAAATTGGAAACCCGATAATAATTCAATATTACGGATCCAATGGAACTGGTTTCGTCGAATTCCGAGACTGTGCCTCGGAAGGTTATTTTCAAATTCAATTTAAACTATAAAAAAAATTTAAAACTGAACAAACCACTGTTGATTTCAATTTTACAATTTCTAGTATCTTCAGTGTTATCAATATAAATTTTATAAGCCTTCAAATTATTCTCAACAGGCTTAAAACTCCAGATTCAATAATTTATCCAACTTTACTTATTCAATTCAATGATTTAATTATCAAATAAATTGTGATATTCGTATTACAAGTTAAAATTACTCCTTTGAATATTTACGATCGATTAAATATTTCAATTTCAAATGCTCAAAAATTATGGGTCGTCACGTTCCTTCCCCCTTAAAAGAATTTCGTCCCCGAAATTACTCATTAGAAAGAATGGTCTAATACCCATTTCTATTATTCCCAAAACCAAACAATGTAATTAACTTTCCACAAATCTTTTATTATAGACCCACTATCATTCTTACTAACTTCCCAAAACCTTCCGTAGTTTGCAAACAATCCTATTTGCCCAAACATTGCAGTTAAATTTTAAAAAAAATTTTGAACTATCAAAATTTTCTCAAAAATTTTCTAACTTTTTAAATTTCCAAAAAATTTCGCCAGCGTCTCCTTTGCGCGGCTAGCTCGGTACAACTACAAAATGGCTCTACGGCCTCCCAAATCCAAAAAGAAAACAAAAAGGCCAAGTCGCTCAATCCAAATCCAAATCCCAATCAAATTTCATACCAAATTTAAATACATACCTTTTGTCGGGCAATTCATATTTATCTTCTGAAATCAAAATCAATTCTCTTTTCCCTTCATAATACCTGCATAACCTGCTTTGTACTAATACCCAATCACAATATCTCAAAACATTTTATCGACTTCCTTCCCAATGTCAATATGTATTCATTCAAATATTGACCTAGAATTTATTTGAAGATCAATTTCCAATTAAGAATCACCATTCCTTATATTTAAGTTTAATATAAGCATTTTATATGTTTCTTATACTTATTTTCACCTTACCAATTTAGTTTATATCTATTTCTATTCAAACCGATCTTTTCATTTCCATTTGAATACAATTTATCTTTAACTCTGATTATATAAATTTTATTTGTCATTTATTACTAGTTCATATCATTATTTTAATTAGTTTCATTTACTAACTTATTTCAATTTCCAGTTTGAAATCGTTTTGCTGTTAACTAAATTTTCCAAAAATCTTCAAAAAATTTCTAACTCCCAAAATTTCTGAAATTTTTTGGCAGAGTCTCCTTTGTACGGAGGAGCTTTTGCAATTTGACAATAGATATAAATATATATACATCGACCCACACGGTCGGAAAAACAAAAAACAGTTCATATTTCCTATTTTTATTACGTAGGCATACCATATTTAGCATTTTTAAGCATGCGGCTTATATTTTTAGCAATTAATGCAACCCGAATCCAGCCACACGGCTTCCATGTACCTATACTTACTCAATTTAAACATGTAAGTGCCATATATATACAATTTAACAATATTACAATTAGTTGCAATAGTTAAAACATATGAATCCTAAAAGAAGCTCATTCCAAACATTTTTTCGTAAGCAATTTATATAGTTTCCATGCTAATTCAACTGTTCCAATTAATTTTATAACCATTTTCATTTGATTTGAAGGGTTTTCAATCCATTCGTATACCACTTCATCAATTTGAATGGTTTGAAACTCAATCGCTTACATTAAACTTATTCTTAAGCAAACTGAACTCATATTTAATTCAGTTGCTTTCAAAATCAATTTATTTCACTCCTATTAATTCAACTTCATTAACTAATTTATTATCTAATTAGTTCTTCCCCTGGCTAAAATTCAACACTTGATTTTTAATTCTAAATAACACTTCATTTAATTTTCTTGCTTCAATTTATTTAGTAATTCAAGTTTGGATTTTCTTTTCATTATCCACAACATCAAAAAATATATTTATTTTGGATTTCTATTAGACTTTCAAAATTTATAAGCCACAACTTATTATTTACACAATTCCATCCATTATAGGCTTTAATATATTATTCTTTTATTTTAACTCAAGCCTTATGCTTATTTATATCCCAAGCATATTTTTATTCCATGCAATTTAATTCTGATTCTGTTATAATTCATTCTAATTTATTTACTTCAATCCAATCCTTATTCATCTCATTTTTCATTTGTGTAAGTAAGAATATAATTCCATTCATAATTCAATTGAATTCTTATTCCAATCCAATTTTATTTGAACTCAGTTTTATTTAACTCAATTCGATTCAATTTTATTCATCAATCCAAGTAAATCTCATTTTTAACTTCTCACTAAAATTTTAGTTCCAACCTTCAAAGCTTATATTCCATTCCTGATTTAAAAATCATCTCAATTTATAAGCTTACAACCCATCCTATCAGGATTTTTTTTTAAACTCCTGGCTTTGGTTTCAAATCATTTTGAAATCTCCAACATCTCAAATCACATTTCTCAAAAGTTAAACCAATCCTAGTTTTATTCCCAACAAATTTCCTTTGAGATTTCAAAAACAAACAGGTTTTCCTGAACAAATCAATTTGGTAGCAATCTGTCACTCAGAAATTCGAAAATGAAAACTGATGATGCAGCCGTCATCACCAGAATTATTTTCCAATAATCCAAGTGATTTCAATGCTATTTCACTTTCAAAATCTATTTAAAACAGATTTCCATTCAAAAATATCTCCAAAACAACAATACTATTATTTATCTCCAAACACCTCGATAAACATTTCCAAATCTCCAGGATTTTAAATTTCCAAAGACTGCTCAAATAAATTTTAACTATAATTCATTTGTACAGCTTTATGTTTATACAAATTTCCATTTAATGTTATTCCAATTCATAAATTACCTTTATAATTTATATTTATAAATTTTATTTTAAATGAATTTATTCCCCTAAATTTTAGTTATACTTCAATTTTTAGTTAAATTTTCACTTAACAATGATAATACTTTAATATTACCATTTTTAACATCCAAGCAACCATATATTAGTTAAAATAGTTTTCAAAAACTATTCTTTATATCAAAATATGTTTTTGGGTAAAATTATTTCATTTACCCACATTTAAAACAATACCGTGTCGATTGTTCTATTCAAGTGTTTAGAAACCCCTTCAATACAGTTGCGCAGACTATGCCGACGAAGGTTCATGTGCCACTCAATAAACCAATCAACACAATATTAAAACAATTTATATTCGCTAACAAATACGCGCTCATATCAATTAATACGCTCAAACTCATTATAGAGCACTACAGACTCTACTTTATGAGTAATTCCCACCAGAGCCAAGGTTATCACCAACCTACGCTCTGTTACCAACTGTAACGATCCGCAAATCCGTACCCATTGAGTTAACACTATTCTACAACAATCAAATCAAGTTGTACAGAAATACAAACCATTTGGGTTTAAGAAGAAGAGAAAACAAAATCAACATCAGAATCTAACCATCGCAGCGGAATAAAATATAATAAATAATAAATAATCTTTACTCAAAATCAAATATATCTGTTTATACATATTACATCATCAGAGTACATCAATCACAGCTCATATCAATAACATACAAATGGATACATAACAATTCAACACAGCGGAAAATGTTTATATATGCAAGTACGGCAGTACGTATCGCCATCCTGCTCGTCTCCTGAACTCCACAGCATCATATCCTGAATCCTATAATACTCGGTCTGACCCGAGCATTACAGTTAAATAATACCCGAGTCGGTCTGGAATAATAGCGTGAGAAAATCACACCCAATTGATTATTAAAGTTTCAAAAATCCTTTGAAAACAAAAGCATCTCGTAAGACCATGCCACAAATAAACATGTCGGGTTTTTACCTTACGTTAGCTAAAACGATTTTTATAGAAATCCTCTGATATTATAATAGGGTTTATATACAAATACTTATAAAATAGCAAAATTTTTTACATTCATTAAATTCCAGCTACTAGCCACAGAGTGGGTAATACAAACAAAACTCGTACAAGGCTCGTAGGGAGAATGGATTTCCAACCAATGACTAGGCACCGGGGTACCACCTGTCACAGTACGGGGCCTAGATCACCGTACCGAGGAGTACGCCCGCTCCCCTGCAACAAAAGGCCGGGACTACCCCTTACTGGATAATCCCGAGTAAGATCACTCCGCGGTTGGGATCAGCAACCGCCCACTAAGCCGAAATAAAAAGGGACATCTAGACTGGAATGACCTCACCCTGCTTGGGTGCTACCCACCTAGCCTTGCTGCATAACCCCTGATTTTCAGTCATTCCCATTTGATGAGGCTTGAGGCTATGCGTTACCTTTTTAAAATATATCCCTTAGAATGCCCATCGTCCACCTGACAATGTTTCGCAAGCATTCATCCATACTAGTCCGTCCCGGGTTCGAACGGAACCGAAGGCACTATTCCTACTACATCCATTTTGGAAATATCCTCAGGATTAGTAGCGACTAGCCCTTGCACTTCACTGCTTCATCTTCGAATCCAAAATCGTTTTTAACGAAACGTACAAACCGGATCGAAGTGGTTTTCGAGAAATAAATCCCGATCCCGGTCTCTTCGAAACGATTAACGTATTTGGCCAATATTGATAGTCGGTTATTTAACTATCAATTAATATTCACAAACATCCATCCAACAATAAATAATTTCCCAAATTATTAATTAACCTTAAAAATATCCTTACAAGATATATTTCTATTTCCAAACCTTTGAAAACAGTTTCACAACCATCTTTCTTTTCAGAATAAAATTTCCCAAATATTTTCTATCTCCTCTGAAATCACCAAGCAAAAACTAGATTTTTAAAATAATTTAAAACACTTTACTTTGAAATATATACTTTAAAACACTTAGGATAAAACTACTTAAATAATTTGTTACAAATACATACTATATGAATTTGAGAAAATAAGGTTACTTTATAAAATATAAAACCAGGTTTTCACTTTAAAAACAAATGCTAAGTCACTTTTAAATAATTAATGCTATAATATATTAAAAGAAAATACTTGCCTTAGAAATTAAATATTAGAAACCATAAATTTTACTAAACTTGCTTTCTTTAAAAACAACTTTAAAACATTTAATTTATATTTACAAATTTACCTTTTAAAAACGTGTACTTGGCCATCCAGAGAGAATTCCAACTTCAAGCACTTAAATCAATTTCCCGAATTGATTTTTAATTCATTCTATTTGAAATAAATTTCTTTACTTGCTCGGTTCATTTCAAAATTCATTAGGTATGGACTTTATTTTTATTATTATTACTTGCTGTTTGATTTTAAATCTTTTAACTGAAATATACAAATTTCAGGCTTTTCCCATTTTCTTCTTTGTTCCTTTCAAAATTTAAAATCTTAAATTTAAAATAAATGTTCTGTTCTTTTACATATTAGCATTGGAGTTTACAATTCATTAACTCCTATTAATTCAAAAATCTCCTTTCTATATTCAAGATTTATTAATTAGAATTTTTATGTCACTTTATTTTATTTTTATTTCATTCTTAAATTTATTCAAATTTCCATAATTATTTTACTTACAAATTCACTTCCTTTCTTTTCTATCCAACATCCAAGTTATATATTTTTCTGGAAATTCATTATACCCAATTATCCAATCAAGCCATAGCATTCAATATTTCAACATAATCCATCATAAAATATCAAATCATCATAACAGGGTAATTTAAATAAATGTTCAGGGATTCAGTTGGATCCCTCCAACCTGTTTTCCCTGCATCCACAGCCGTTAGCATTACTTAATATGCCAAATACAAATTATACTATACTCTATCACATAAATCAATCCAACCATTCAATCAATTATTTAAATTTAATCATTCAAATTTAAATTTCAACTGAGTGAGATTAACTCACCTTTTACTTAATTTTGCAGTCCATCCAACCCAGCTTGATTTCTTCACGTTTTCAAACCTTGAGTAAACATTAGATTATTTATTAATATTTGAATTGATCAAACAATTAATCTTCCCTTTTTATAAATTAATTAAATCATAATTTAATTAACAAAGAATTTTATTCAAACTAATTTTCCTTTAAATAAATTATTTCCAATGATAAAAGTAACAGAATAGGCTAATTAAATAAATTGACCCTCTTAATAATTATTATATTTTCTTTTCAAATTAACAAAACTGCAGTTCATTGATTTTTATTTTTTTATATACTCTATATATATACATAATTAAAACTAACATAAGTATTTTTTTTAAATTTATAGTAAACATTTTTCCTACCTATACTCATATATATATATATATATATATATATATATATATATATAAATCTGGTTTCCAAATTTTTTTTTTATTATTATTATTTTTTTATAACTAGTAAGTTTAAAAGATGCATATTCGTTTTATTTTATTTTATTCCAAATTTGAAACTACATATCTATATGTATATTTTTATAAAATAAATTTGTAGATTTCAAAAGTCTACTTTTATATCACTTTATTTTACTATTAATTAATTTCTAAAACAGAAATTGGTTTACCTTCTGTAATTAATAAATTTTTTTCTTCTTAATTAACTGTAAGCTAATCATTAGCATAGATATAGACTTTTATTTCAAACAACTGAAATTTTCAAATAAATGAGCATGTTATTAAATCGAATTCAAGAAATTGGTTCGAAAATCTCACCTTCGATCTAGACTTGTTATCTTCACATTCACAACCTAGAACGATGCTTGAGTTACGCCCAAATCACCAACCCTTGTACTGACTTCACCACCAAATTCTTCATCAAAGGCCACTCCCTTGCACCATCTCCCAAGCTAAAGAACTGAAATGTTACAATTTCCCCCACCACTGGCAAGCCACAGCAAGTACATTCGACCACCCTCCATTCCAGTTGGAGCTCCATGTTGCAACTAGTCTCAGCCTCGTCGATTACTGCAAGCCCTATCTCATGACCAACCAATGTCGCAACAGCCTCGTCGATAACAATCGACCAAGCCTCCATCATCACCTCGTCGGTGACCTCCTTTCGTGTGACGCCCCACCACTATACCCACGCTAGCCAAGAACAGTACAATGAATGCTGTCAACTAGCACGGAGAATAAGGCTGTTGAGGAGCGACCATCTGTATAATTGCTTTGTGCGAGTACCGATATGCCAGATAAAATTATAATCTTTTCATCTCAAGAGGAAATCCGACATACCCACGCAAACTCAAAGCTACTACACAGTGGCTATAAAGGTCTTCAAAAATAAATATAGAAATAAACATAACACAAATCAGTCAAAGATAATTCATATCACAAAGGCGGAAATAGATATGAATATAACACTAACACATGAAAGTGTATATCAGAGTAGTGGTCTAAAAAGATCCACAATAATACAAAAGAATAGCAACACGTGCTATACAAAGGAATACAACTATGAGTCTATATCTCAAGTTTATACAACAAAATAAACTACTAATCTAAGTAGTTTGCCAAAAGTCAGAGTAATGATCCAGGATGAGAAGTCAAGCAGAAGCACCTGCAACATCTCGGTCTGACCCGAGTATTATTTAAGAAGAAAATAATAAACGGACCAGTCTAGCTATAAATATCAGAAGAAATGATATAGAATAGGAGATATGACATAAACATATAATAATCACAATGCCAAGCCGTGATAAATAAGTAATTGAAAATCAACAAGAGATTAATCAATATCACAATAATCTACTCAAGATAAAAAGGAATGTCATACTCCTGATTTCATTCACCAAGCCACAATAAGTGACATATATATATCCATGCCAATCGTAAAATTTGGTGAAACACAAGTTCCAGAAATCAACACACGAAATCCAGAAATCACAATAAAAAGGATGGCCAATCCCATAAAAATGAGCCGAAGCTCCTCCAGACAGGGTATAGTCCCCCATTGCGGACATTGAGCCGAAGCTCCTCCTGGTGAGTCAAAAACTCCTCCTGACAGGGTATAGTCCCCCATTGCGGACATTGAGCCGAAGCTCCTCCAGACAGGGTATAGTCCCCCATTGCGGACATTGAGCCGAAGCTCCTCCTGGTGAACCGAAGTTCCTCATGACAGGGTATAGTCCCCCATTGCGGACATTGAGCCGAAGCTCCTCCTGGTGAGCCGAAGCTCCACAAAAAAAATGAAGTATCGTCCTCGACATGGACAAAGAGACATCGCACATTGCTAGTCTAAATCACAAAGATGATCGTCATGATCAAAGAGAAGTGTCAATTACACTAAGCTAGTAAATATAAAAGTTTAGCTTCATGTCCCATAACCACTTACTTAACTTAAACATTTACGAACAAACTGTAAATCTCCACTAGAAAATTGTCACAAAAGATTCAATCGAACAAGTCCAAGAATTAACCAACGAAGTAAACGCAAGTGTTTCATACCACTTGTTTTACTAAGTCGTTTAATTAGATTTCTCATACGAGTGAGGTAAAGGTTTGTATATACTAATAGATTGGAAAACGGTTTAAGAAAACGAGCTTTGTAATAAAATTGTGTTGAAATCATTTGAAGAAAGAGTTTTGATATTTACTACTAGTATAGAAAACCTTTATATTTTTAAAGTGACAAATCACAAAGAAGATTGTAAGAACAACCAATTACAAAATTCACATTCGAAGACGTGAATAAAATCCAAGGAAATCGATATCAAATCCATCAAAGTGGATATATCTAAAATTCCCAAAGGAAAGGTCATCAAAGTCATAATAGATGATAACTACAAATAGGAAACAACACGAATCGATTAAAGTTGGAAATTTACTCAAAAATAGCCAAAATAGGCAAAACTGCACATTTCAGACGTCTGAAATTCAAACCAGACGTCTGATTTGGAATCCAGACGTCTGGATTTGTTCTCTGGAAATAACCCAGAGAACACTCAGACGTCTGAAACCTCAAGCCAAACGTCTAAGACCTATCCAGACGTCTGGTTTGATGGTTCAGACGTCTGAAAATAGTCTCTGGCTTTTTTTTTATAATGTGCGTGCATACATTTTTACTCTCCAGGTCCAAACCAGACGTCTGGACTTGGTCACCAGACGTCTGGTCACCTGGTCTAGGCAAAAATTTGCCTAGACCAAAGTGGCCAAAACGTATCGGGAGCGATCGGACGAGCAACGACGACTAAGGATTTATGCCTAGCGACAACCCGGTCTTATAGGCTCTCCGAAACACCTCTTAAAGCATGATCAAACATCAAAGTTATGATTTTTAGAGAATTGGCTTCATACACCAAAAATGGAAATATTCACAAAACCAATCCAAATCAAAAGCAATTTCACATGAATAAATGTTAGGGATTCATACCTAACAACAAACATATATATAGACATAGATGTGAGATAAAAATCTCACCTTTGAACCCAAATTAATGAAGAAGATGCTTGAAAGCAAAGGAAGATCAACCACACTTCAATCTCACCACTAGAAGCTTGAATCTAAGCTTAAAACAAGAACATTCCCTAAGTTAGGTTTAGGAAATTTCTGAAATTGGAAGGAGAATGAGTTGGAGAAGATGAAGAGAATGCTTACCAATGGGTTCTTCTTGAGTTTGGAGCTAGGAATTTGATTTGCAAGAGGAACTAGGGTTTTGGAGTTTTCAATTTCCAATCTCTCCCACCATTAATACACTAAAAACTGAAATGAGAAGAGAATGAGGGTGAGTGGGGAAGAGTGGCTCAGATTTGAGCATAAGTTAACATAGGGCCGAGCCCAAACCAAACCCAAAGTGAAAAGTAGCAAAAATCAACTTTCTCCAAAAATATCGAAGCTTATACTCAAAAAGGTCGCAAACGGCATTTTAAACTCAATGGGAGTGGTCCCGAGTCTTAATTCGACCGTATGCAAAAAGTAGCTTTTCGGACTAAAATCCGACTAACGATGAAATATTTAAATAAAATATTTAAATATAAAATCGATAAATATGCGGGTTGTTACAGACTCCCCTCCTTAAAGAAATTGCGTCCTCGCAATACTTAAGAGGAAAATAAGAAGTAACAACCATGGAAGCATATCAACACAAAAGAAGATTTGAAATAGGAAGTTCACCATAAAGTGCACGAAAGAGCTAGCAAGAAATCTGGTGAAACTTCAATTTCCACAATAACACCGGGCTCAAGAATAAAAATCAGAATCCCTAAGGCATTTCCGTAGTAGAAAGACGTGAGAAAACGTCATGAATATCAGAAAATTGAGTTGGTGCTACGACGTAGTATAATAACAGTACGCCCGAAAAACTAGAAACTCAAATAATTTGGGACAACGGCGTAGTACAAAACGGTACGCCAGATGATCCAAAGCTCGAATAATTTCGGAACACCGACGTAGTACAAATACGGTACGTCCAATGAACCGAACACCATAAAAGAACATCAGACGCAAGTCCATAATAGAAATGAGATGAAACTCAATAAAACGAAGTATATCAAAACGTCCGATGAACTTGATAAAAAGATAATTTCATTTGGTCATCAACAAAGAAACAACCCCTTGTTGCTTACGACTAAACGCATTGGCAACACGATTTCCCCTTCGGGAATAAAAAGAATATCAAGATCATAGGAAGCTAGGAACTCGAGTCAACATGCAGTTCCTAAAGGGAACATAAATATTCTAAAGATTTATGATTGAGGTAGAGAACAAATTTCTCATCTAAATATGATGATGCCAAATTCCAAAAGCAAAAAATAGCCACGAACACTAGATCATGAGTGGCATATCTAGTCTCGATAAGCTATAATGGTTTAGAAGCACAAGTGATAGCACGTTCTCTTAGGCAAGAGATCGGCATCCAACCCAATACGACTAGTATCGGTACAAATAGCAAAGTCTTGGTTCCCCTTCAGGAATCACAAGAATAAGAGTATCGAAAGAAAATTCTTTCAAATAATTTTCTTTCCCGAAAAGCTAAAGCTTTCAAAAATCAAAATTATTTCGATGTAAAAATATTTCTAGAAGAATTTACATTTTACAAGTCAATATATCATGTCTGATTGTCTCATCATAGCGTTTAGGAAATTCCTATGGATAACGTTGATCAAGCGCATCGACCAAAATTCTTAAAGCACTCAACGGGCAATACAATCACAAAATCATCTTTTATAGGATAAATAAATCTCTTAAAAAGTTTTAAGAATATTCTTTGTTCGTTTCAAGAACAAAAATCCAGTTTTACTTATAAATAAATCTTATGAAAAAGATTTGCAAAATTTTAAATTACTATTTTCAACCAAAATCAATAAATACAAGAATGGTCTCATCGAAATATTCATAGAATATTCGATTTATAAAATGGATGAAATGAGCTGGACAAATTGAATGACAAAATAAGTCATTCATAAGAATCATAACGAGTGCGGAATGCGGTAAGTGGAATGCTGATTTCCGCAACTCGTAGCAACCGAAAACCGGTGATAAAGTCAAACTGAAAAGACCTTAGCACCACACAAAAGATATTGCTTAGGTGATGATCCTAAGACAAGCTCAAAAATACCAGAAAATTTTTCAAACGATATGATTGAGAGAAATAATACTTTCCTTATCATGCGGGTTTTAAGGAATAAAATGATGCCATCAAATTGGAATCAAAATCACAAAGGAAAAATAGAAATCTGCTTAATAGATTGAAAATGTCGAAGATGAATAATCCACTCGGAAGAATAGGATATGGGCTTCACAATGATTAAGCCGATCCTTTCAAAAAAAATCAATTCCGAAGCCTAAGTAAAAATATCGGCTCGGAAAGAAAAATCACATAAAATAATTTCGACATCAATAAAGACAAATTGAGTGTTGCGGATCTACCATCCGGATTCACAATCCTCAAAGAAGTCATCAAGCCCAAAATATTCAAAGAAAAAGAATCGACAAGTTCTTTTGATATAAAAATAATGAGATGAAACTCATATCAAAAAGAACTCGAACAAGATAATCACAAAGCAAATGTCATCAAGGATTGAATGAGAAATACCTTGACCACGAGAAGAGTTGCTAGGGACTTGCAGCTTTCCTTCTCTCTTGCTTTGACGCTTGGGACACGAAGATATATAATGATCCGCACTTTTGCAATAGCGGCAAGAAATAGGCCTTGGACACCTATTTATATAGTGGTCCCTAGAGCCACAATTGTAGCATTCTCCACGATTAGGGATAGGAGTATTTGCTATAGAAGTCTCTTGCTTCGCCCTCTTGTTAGGATTAGGACTTCCGAACCTAATAAAGGGATGCCTCTTCTTGGTGTTGTTGGAGTTCGGTTTGGCACTCCCAACCTCGACATCACTTTCTCTATCGGCCTCTTCAAGACGAAGAGCGATATCTATAAGCTGATCAAATGAAACCTCAAGTTTCAGGAGTAATGGCTTCTTAAGATTCTTATTCAAGCCATAGACAAACCTCTGATTTTTCTTCATCGGGGTATTAATATACTCAATCCCGTATTTAGAAAGAGATTCGAAAGATGCGACATAATCTGTCACAGAAGATTCACCTTGAACAAGGTCGATAAAACGCCGGGCCAAAGTTACCTTTTCAGCCTCCGGCACAAATTTCAATTCGAATCTTTCCCGGAATTGCTCCCAAGTAAGATCCGCCTCAACGATTTCAGAAATTAAAAGCTCATACCAATCTAACGCTCTTTCTTGGAGCATGCTAGAAGCCACTTGGACTCGATGAAGGTCAATAAGGTTCATGCGAGAAAAGATGCGATCGCATGATTTAAGCCAAGCTTGAATTTCTATAACACTCTCGGACCCCTTGAATGGCCTTCCACCCAAATCGGTGTAGTCTCTGCACAAGCGTGCAAAGCCGGATCTAGGATGAGTAGGCTCTGAATTGGGGCCGGCAGCTTGAGCGTTCTTTACTAGATCAAGAAGCTGCTGGGCAGACATAAATACTCCATCTTGAGAAGTAGCACTAGATTGACCGGCGCTAGGACGGCCTGGTCTAACCATTTCTCTTCTTTGAGAAAGAAAGAAAGAAGAGGAAAAAGTTATCCTCAAAATAAATATCAAGCAATCTTGATAGATAAAACAAGGAATCATAAAAGAAAATAGGATGAATCGGTACGAAGACTCGAATTAAATCCTAAAGCACGACTCCTAAGAAAGACTTAGGACGACGATCCTTGTTATAATATTCCATACTGTTCCGAAGTTTGGCTCTGATACCAAGATGTGACGCCCCACCTCTATACCCACGCTAGCCAAGAACACTACTGTGAATGTTGTCAACTAGCACGGAGAATAAGGCTGTTGAGGAGCGACATCTGTATAATTGCTTTGTGCGAGTACTGATATACCGGATAAAAATATAACTTTTCATCTCAAGAGGAAATCCGACATACCGACACGAACTCAAAGCTACTACACAGTGGCTATAAAGGTCTTCGGAAAAAAATATAGACATAAACATAACACAAATCAGTCATAGACAATTCATATCACAAAGGCGGAAATAGATATGAATATAACACTAACACATGAAAGTGTATATCAGAGTAGTGGTCTAAAAAGATCCACAATAGTACAAAAGAATAGCAACACGTGCTATACAAAGGAATACAACTATGAGTCTATATCTCAAGTGTAACAACAAAATAAACTGCTAATCTAAGTAGTTTGCCAAAAGTCAGAGTAATGATCCAGGATGAGAAGTCAAGCAGAAGCACCTGCAACATCTCGGTCTGACTCGAGTATTATTTAAGAATAAAATAATAAACGGATCAGTCTAGCTATAAATATCAGAAGAAATGATATAGAATAGGAGATATGACATAAACATATAATAATCACAATGCCAAGCTGTGATAAATAAGTAATTGAAAATCAACAAGAGATTAATCAATATCACAATAATCTACTCAAGATAAAAAGGAATGTCATACTCCTGATTTCATTCACCAAGCCACAATAAGTGACATATATATATCCATGCCAATCGTAAAAGTTGGTGAAACACAAATTCTAGAAATCAACACACGAAATCCAGAAATCACAATAAAAAGGATGGCCAATCCCATAAAAATGAGTCAAAGCTCCTCCAGACAGGGTATAGTCCCCCATTGCGGACATTGAGCCGAAGCTCCTCCCGGTGAGTCAAAAACTCCTCCTGACAGGGTATAGTTCCCCATTGTGGACATTGAGCCGAAGCTCCTCCTGGTGAACCGAAGTTCCTCATGACAGGGTATAGTCCCCCATTGCGGACATTGAGCCGAAGCTCCTCCAGACAGGGTATAGTCCCCCATTGCGGACATTGAGCCGAAGCTCCTCCTAGTGAACCGAAGTTCCTCATGACAGGGTACAGTCCCCCATTGCGGACATTGAGTCGAAGCTCCTCCTGGTGAGCCGAAGCTCCACAAAAAAAATGAAGTATCGTCCTCGACATGGACAAAGAGACATCGTACATTGCTAGTCTAAATCACAAAGATGATCGTCATGATCAAAGAGAAGTGTCAATTACACTAAGCTAGTAAATATAAAAGTTTAGCTTCATGTCCCATAACCACTTACTTAACTTAAACATTTACGAACAAACTGTAAGTCTCCACTAGAAAATTGTCACAAGAGATTCAATCGAACAAGTCCAAGAATTAACCAACGAAGTAAACGCAAGCGTTTCATACCACTTGTTTTACTAAGTCGTTTAATTAGATTTCTCATACGAGTGAGGTAAAGGTTTGTATATACTAATAGATTGGAAAACGGTTTAAGAAAATGAGCTTTGTAATAAAATAGTGTTGAAATCATTTGAAGAAAGAGTTTTGATATTTACTACTAGTATAGAAAACCTTTATATTTTTAAAGTGACAAATCACAAAGAAGATTGTAAGAACAACCAATTACAAAATTCACATTCGAAGACGTGAATAAAATCCAAAGAAATCGATATCAAATCCATCAAAGTGGATATATCTAAAATTCCCAAAGGAAAGGTCATCAAAGTCATAATAGATGATAACAACAAATAGGAAACAACACGAATCGATTAAAGTTGGAAATTTACTCAAAAATAGCCAAAATAGGCAAAACTGCACATTTCAGACGTCTGAAATTCAAACCAGACGTTTGATTTGGAATCCAGACGTCTGGATTTGTTCTCTGGATATAACCCAGAGAACACTCAGACGTCTGAAACCTCAAGTTAGACGTCTGAGACCTATCCAGACGTCTGGTTTGATGGTTCAGACGTCTGAAAATAGTCTCTGGCTTTTTTTTATAATGTGCGTGCATACATTTTTACTCTCCAGGTCCATACCAGACGTCTGGACTTGGTGACCAGACGTCTGGTCACCTGGTCTAGGCAACAATTTGCCTAGACCAAAGTGGCCAAAACGTATCGGGAGCGATCGGACGAGCAACGACGACTAATGATTTATGCCTAGCGACAACCCGGTCTTATAGGCTCTCCGAAACACCTCTTAAAGCATGATCAAACATCAAAGTTATGATTTTTAGAGAATTGGCTTCATACACCAAAAATGGAAATATTCACAAAACCAATCCAAATCAAAAGCAATTTCACATGAATAAATGTTAGGGATTCATACCTAACAACAAAGATATATATAGACATAGATGTGAGATAAAAATCTCACCTTTGAACCCAAATTAATGAAGAAGTTGCTTGAAAGCAAAGGAAGATCAACCACACTTCAATCTCAACACTAGAAGCTTGAATCTAAGCTTAAAACAAGAACATTCCCTAAGTTAGGTTTAGGAAATTTCTGAAATTGGAAGGAGAATGAGTTGGAGAAGATGAAGAGAATGCTTACCAATGGGTTCTTCTTGAGTTTGGAGCTAGGAATTTGATTTGCAAGAGGAACTAGGGTTTTGGAGTTTTCAATTTCCAATCTCTCCCACCATTAATACACTAAAAACTGAAATAAGAAGAGAATGAGGGTGAGTGGGGAAGAGTGGCTCAGATTTGAGCATAAGTTAACATAGGGCCGAGCCCAAACCAAGCCCAAAGTGAAAAGTAGCAAAAATCAACTTTCTCTAAAAATATCGAAGCTTATACTCAAAAAGGTCGCAAACGACATTTTAAACTCAATGGGAGTGGTCCCGAGTCTTAATTCGACCGTATGCAAAAAGTAGCTTTTCGGACTAAAATCCGACTAACGATGAAATATTTAAATATAAAATCGATAAATATGCGGGTTGTTACATTTCGGTCATGAAAGCCTCCGCAAGCTCAAGCGTTGCCCAGTCACCTTCTGAGGCATGCAATCTCCTCTAATCGCCAGCGTTGGCCGAAACTATGATTTGCGTTGCCCCCTTTTTTTTTCGAATTAGGTTATATGATTTTGGGGAATAAGAACGGCCTGAAGTTATTTTTGAAGGAGCGAAAAAACTGTCGGCACCCTCTTTTTTTTTATAATAAAATTTTGTCGTCTAAAGTAAGATAAAGGTGGGATGAATCTGGATTAAAGGAAGTGGCGTATAAGAGAAGATTGGCTGAGTAAATTATTATTAATTAAGTTTTTTTTTCCAGCGCGTTATTATATCGTACACTCACACATTATCTCCAATCAATACTAATTTTGAAATACGATAATAATTCAATATTACGGATCCAATGGAACTGCTTTCGTCGAATTCCGAGACTGTGCCTCGGAAGGTTATTTTCAAATTCAATTTAAACTAAAAAAAATTTAAAACTGAACAAACCACTGTTGATTTCAATTTTACAATTTCTAGTATCTTCAATGTTATCAATATAAATTTTATAAGCCTTCAAATTATTCTCAACTGGCTTAAAACTCCAGATTCAATAATTTATCCAACTTTACTTATTCAATTCAATAATTTAATTTTCAAATAAATTGTGATATTTGTAATACAAGTTAAAATTACTCCTTTGAATATTTACGATCGATTAAATATTTCGATTTCAAATGCTCAAAAATTCTGGGTCGTCACAATTCCCGCATTCTTAGTTCTTTATTTGAATTTCTCATGCTCTATTTTCATTTGTTAATTCATAGTTGACCGTTAATAGGGCGCTTTACTATTTCGACGACCTTATTTGTTCTCTTTCCCATTTTCCTTTCCTTGTTTAGGAATTACTTATAAAATATTTGTTCTTATCTTCCTACATTTTTTTCCTTTGAGTTAATCATGGCAAATATTCATGGTCTTCGTCATCATCTTTGGTTAATTCCGAAATAATTTGAGTGAGCCATGTGAATCCTTAGTTTTCATACCTTTTTGTCCTTTTAAATTATATTATATGTTAAATATAATATTACTATATCACATAATTTTCTTTTAGGAAAATAGGTATTAGGAAAATATGCTCAAAGAAACTGTCGGCCCCCTCTTTTTTTTTATAATAAAATTTTGTCGTCTAAAGTAAGATAAAGGTGGGATGGATCTGGATTAAAGGAAGTGGCGTATAAGAGAAGATTGGCTGAGTAAATTATTATTAATTAAGTTTTTTTTCAGCGCGTTATTATATCGTACACTCACACGTTAGCTCCAATCAATACGAAATTTGAAATCCGATAATAATTCAATATTACGGATCCAATGGAACTGGTTTCGTCGAATTCTGAGACTGTGCCTCGGAAGGTTATTTTCAAATTCAATTTAAACTAAAAAAAAATTTAAAACTGAACAAACCACTGTTGATTTCAATTTTACAATTTCTAGTATCTTTAGTGTTATCAATATAAATTTTATAAGCCTTCAAATTATTCTCAACAGGCTTAAAACTCCAGGTTCAATAATTTATCCAACTTTACTTATTCAATTCAATAATTTAATTATCAAATAAATTGTGATATTCGTAATACAAGTTAAAATTACTCCTTTGAATATTTACGATCGATTAAATATTTCGATTTCAAATGCTAAAAAATTTTTGGTCGTCACATTCCTTCCCCCTTAAAAGAATTTCGTCCCCGAAATTACTCATTAGAAAGAATGGTCCAATACCCATTTCTGTTTTTCCAAAAACCAAACAATTTAATTAACTTGCCACAAATCTTTTATTATAGACCCACTATCATTCTTACTAACTTCCCAAAACCTTCCATAATTTGCAAACAATCCTATTTTCCCAAACATTGCAGTTAAATTTTAAAACAAATTTTGAATTATCAAAATTTTCTCAAAAATTTTCTAACTTTTTAAATTTCCGAAAAATTTCGCCAGTGTCTCCTTTGCGCGGCTAGCTCGGTACAACTACAAAATGGCTCTACGGCCTCCCAAATCAAAAAAGAAAACAAAAAGGCCAAGTGGCTCAATCCAAATCCAAATCCCAATCAAATTTCATACCAAATTTAAATACATACCTTTTGTCGGGCAATTCATATTTATCTTCTGAAATCAAAATCAATTCTCTTTTCCCTTAATAATACCTGCATAACCTGCTTTGTACTAATACCCAATCACAATATCTCAAAACATTTTATCGACTTCCTTCCCAATGTCAATATGTATTCATTCAAATATTAACCTAGAATTTATTTGAAGATCAATTTCCAATTAAGAATCACCATTCCTTATATTTAAGTTTAATATAAGCATTTTATATGTTTCTTGTACTTATTTTCACCTTACCAATTTAGTTTATATCTATTTCTATTCAAACCGATCTTTTCATTTCCATGTGAATTCAATTTATCTTTAACTCCGATTATATAAATTTTATTTGTCATTTATTACTAGTTCATATCATTATTTTAATTAGTTTCATTTACTAACTTATTTCAATTTCCAGTTTGAAATCGTTTTGCTATTAACTGAATTTTCCAAAAATCTTCAAAAAATTTCTAACTCCCAAAATTTCTGAAATTTTTTGGCAGAGTCTCCTTTGTACGGAGGAGCTTTTGCAATTTGACAATAGATATAAATATATATACATCGACCCACACGGTCGGAAAAACCAAAAACGGTTCATATTTCCTATTTTTATTACGTAGGCGTACCATATTTAGCATTTTTAAGCATGCGGCTTATATTTTTAGCAATTAATGCAACCCGAATCCAGCCACACGGCTTCCATGTACCTGTACTTACTCAATTTAAACATGTAAGTGCCATATATATACAATTTAACAATATTACACTTAGTTGCAATAGTTAAAACATATGAATCCTAAAAGAAGCTCATTCCAAACATTTTTCCGTAAGCAATTTATATAGTTTCCATGCTAATTCAACTGTTCCAATTAATTTTATAACCATTTTCATTTGATTTGAAGGGTTTTCAATCCATTCGTATACCACTTCATCAATTTGAATGGTTTGAAACTCAATCGCTTACATTAAACTTATTCTTAAGCAAACTGAACTCATATTTAATTCAGTTGCTTTCAAAATCAATTTATTTCACTCCTATTAATTCAACTTCATTAACTAATTTATTATCTAATTAGTTCTTCCCCTGGTTAAAATTCAACACTTGATTTTTAATTCTAAATAACACTTCATTTAATTTTCTTGGTTCAATTTATTTAATAATTCAAGTTTGGATTTTCTTTTCATTATCCACAACATCAAAAAAAAAAAATTATTTTGGATTTCTATTAGACTTTCAAAATTTATAAGCCACAACTTATTATTTACACAATTCCATCCATTATAGGCTTTAATATATTATTCTTTTATTTTAACTCAAGCCTTATGCTTATTTATATCCCAAGCATATTTTTATTCCATGCAATTTAATTCTGATTCTGTTATAATTCATTCTAATTTATTTACTTCAATCTAATCCTTATTCATCTCATTTTTCATTTGTTTAAGTAAGAATATAATTCCATTCATAATTCAATTGAATTCTTATTCCAATCCAATTTTATTTGAACTCAGTTTTATTTAACTCAATTCGATTCAATTTTATTCATCAATCCAAGTAAATCTCATTTTTAACTTCTCACTTTAAATTTTAATTACAACCTTCAAAGTTTATATTCCATTCCTGATTTAAAAATCATCTCAATTTATAAGCTTACAACCCATCCTATCAGGATTTTTTTTTAAACTCCCGGCTTTGGTTTCAAATCATTTTGAAATCTCCAACATCTCAAATCACATTTCTCAAAAGTTAAACCAATCCTAGTTTTATTCCCAACAAATTTCCTTTGAGATTTCAAAAACAAACAGGTTTTCCTGAACAAATCAATTTGGTAGCAATCTGTCACTCAGAAATTCGAAAATGAAAACTGATGATGCAGCCGTCATCACCAGAATTATTTTCCAATAATCCAAGTGATTTCAATGCTATTTCACTTTCAAAATCTATTTAAAACAGATTTCCATTCAAAAATATCTCCAAAACAACAATACTATTATTTATCTCCAAACACCTCGATAAACATTTCCAAATCTCCAGGATTTTAAATTTCCAAAGACTGCTCAAATAAATTTTAACTATAATTCATTTGTACAGCTTTATGTTTATACAAATTTCCATTTAATGTTATTCCAATTCATAAATTACCTTTATAATTTATATTTATAAATTTTATTTTAAATGAATTTATTCCCCTAAATTTTAGTTATACTTCAATTTCTAGTTAAATTTTCACTTAACAACGATAATACTTTAATATTACCATTTCTAATATCCAAGCAACCATATATTAGTTAAAATAGTTTTCAAAAACTATTCTTTATATCAAAATATGTTTTTGGGTAAAATTATTTCATTTACCCACATTTAAAACAATACCGTGTCGATTGTTCTATTCAAGTGTTTAGAAACCCCTTCAATACAGTTGCGCAGACTATGCCGACGAAGGTTCATATGCCACTCAATAAACCAATCAACACAATATTAAAACAATTTATATTCACTAACAAATACGCGCTCATATCAATTAATACGCTCAAACTCATTATAGAGCACTACAGACTCTATTTTATGAGTAATTCCCACCAGAGCCAAGGTTATCACCAACCTAAGCTCTGATACCAACTGTAACGATCCGCAAATCCGTACCCATTGAGTTAACACTATTCTACAACAATCAACTCAAGTTGTACAGATATACGAACCATTTGGGTTTAAGAAGAAGAGGTAGAAGAAGAGAAAACAAAATCAACATCAGAATCTAACCATCGCAGCGGAAAAAAATATAATAAATAATAAATAATCTTTACTCAAAATCAAATATATCTTTTTATACATATTACACCATCAGAGTACATCAATCACAGCTCACATCAATAACATACAAATGGATACATAACAACTCAACACAGCGGAAAATGTCTATATATACAAGTACGGTAGTACGTATCGCCATCCTGCTCGTCTCCTGAACTCCACAGCATCATATCCTGAATCCTATAATACTCGGTCTGACCCGAGCATTACAGCTAAATAATCCCCGAGTCGGTCTGGAATACCAGCGTGAGAAAATCACACCCAATTGATTATTAAAGTTTCAAAAATCCTTTGAAAACAAAAGCATCTCGTAAGACCACGCCACAAATAAACATGTTGGGTTTTTACCTTACGGTAGCTAAAACAATTTTTATAGAAATCCTCCGATATTATAATAGGGTCTATATACAAATACTTATAAAATAGCAGAAATTGTTACATTCATTAAATTCCAGCTACTAGCCACAGAGTGGGTAATACAAACAAAACTCGTACAAGGCTCGTAGGGAGAATGGATTTCCAACCAATGACTAGGCACTGGGTACCACCTGTCACAGTACGGGGCCTAGATCACCGTACCGAGGAGTACGCCCGCTCCCCTGCAACACAAGGCCAGAACTACCCCTTACTGGATAATCCCGAGTGAGATCACTCCGCGGTTGGGATCAGCAACCGCCCACTAAGCCGAAATAAAAAGGGACATCTAGACTGTAATGACCTCACCCTGCTTGGGTGCTACCCACCTAGCCTTGCTGCATAACCCCTGATTTTCAGTCATTCCCATTTGATGAGGCTTGAGGCTATGCGTTACCTTTTTAGAATATATCCCTTAGAATGCCCATCGTCCACCTGACGATGTTTCGCAAGCATTCATCCATACTAGTCCGTCCCGGGTTCGAACGGAACCGAAGGCACTATTCCTACTACATCCATTTTAGAAATATCCTCAGGATTAGTAGCGACTAGCCCTCGCACTTCACTGCTTCATCTTCGAATCCAAAATCATTTTTCACGAAACGTACAAACCGGATCGAAGTGGTTTTCGATAAATAAATCCCGATCCCGGTCTCTTCGAAACGATTAACGTATTTGGCCAATATTGATAGTCGGTTATTTAACTATCAATTAATATTCATAAACATCCATCCAACAATAATAATTTCCCAAATTATTTATTAACCTCAAAAATATCCTTACAAGATATATTTCTATTTCCAAACCTTTGAAAACAGTTTCACAACCATCTTTCTTTTCAGAATAAACTTTCCCAAATATTTTCTATCTCCTCTGAAATCACCAAGCAAAAACTAGATTTTTAAAATAATTTAAAACACTTTACTTTGAAATATATACTTTAAAACACTTAGGATAAAACTACTTAAATAATTTGTTACAAATACATACTATATGAATTTGAGAAAATAAGGTTACTTTATAAAATATAAAACCAGGTTTTCACTTTAAAAACAAATACTAAGTCACTTTTAAATAATTAATGCTATAATATATTAAAAGAAAATACTTGCCTTAGAAATTAAATATTAGAAATCATAAATTTTACGAAACTTGCTTTCTTTAAAAACAACTTTAAAACATTTAATTTATATTTACAAATTTATCTTTTAAAAACGTGTACTTGGCCATCCAGAGAGAATTCCAACTTCAAGCACTTAAATCAATTTCCCGAATTGATTTTTAATTCATTCTATTTGAAATAAATTTCTTTACTTGCTCGGTTCATTTCAAAATTCATTAGGTATGGACTTTATTTTTATTATTATTACTTGTTGTTTGATTTTAAATCTTTTAACTGAAATATACAAATTTCAGGCTTTTCCCATTTTCTTCTTTGTTCCTTTCAAAATTTAAAATCTTAAATTTAAAATAAATGTTCTATTCTTTTAGATATTAGCATTGGAGTTTACAATTCATTAACTCCTATTAATTCAAAAATCTCCTTTCTATATTCAAGATTTATTAATTAGAATTCTTATGTCACTTTATTTTATTTTTATTTCATTCTTAAATTTATTCAAATTTCCATAATTATTTTACTTACAAATTCACTTCCTTTCTTTTCTATCCAACATCCAAGTTATATATTTTTCTGGAAATTCATTATACCCAATTATCCAATCAAGCCATAGCATTCAATATTTCAACATAATCCATCATAAAATATCAAATCATCATAACAGGGTAATTTAAATAAATGTTGAGGGATCTAGTTGGATCCCTCCAATCTGTTTTCCCTGCATCCACAGCCGTTAGCATTACTTAATATGCCAAATTCAAATTATACTATACTCTATCACATAAATCAATCCAACCATTCAATCAATTATTTAAATTTAATCATTCAAATTTAAATTTCAACTGAGTGAGATTAACTCACCTTTTACTTAATTTTGCAGTCCATCCAACCCATCTTGATTCCTTCACGTTTTCAAACCTTGAGTAAACATTAGATTATTTATTAATATTTGAATTGATCAAACAATTAATCTTCCCTTTTTATAAATTAATTAATTCATAATTTAATTAACAAAGAATTTTATTCAAACTAATTTTCCTTTAAATAATTTATTTCCAATGATAAAATTAACAGAATAGGCTAATTAAATAAATTGACCCTCTTAATAATTATTATATTTTCTTTTCAAATTGACAAAACTGCAGTTCATTGATTTTTATTTTTTATCTGACTCTATATATATATACATAATTAAAACTAACATAAGTTTTTTTTTTAAATTTATAGTAAACATTTTTCCTGCCTATACTCATATATATATATATATATATATATATAAATCTGGTTTCCAAATTTTTTTTTATAACTAGTAAGTTTAAAAGATGCATATTCGTTTTATTTTATTTTATTCCAAATTTGAAACTACGTATCTATATGTATATTTTTATAAAAATAAATTTGTAGATTTCAAAAGTCTACTTTTATATCACTTTATTTTACTGTTAATTAATTTCTAAAACAGAAATTGGTTTACCTTCTGTAATTAATAAAAAAAAATTCTGCTTAATTAACTGTAAGCTAATCATTAGCATAGATATAGACTTTTATTTCAAACAACTGAAATTTTCAAATAAATGAGCTTGTTATTAAATCGAATTCAAGAAATTGGTTCGAAAATCTCACCTTCGATCTAGACTTGTTATCTTCACATTCACAACCTAGAACGATGCTTGAGTTACGCCCAAATCACCAACCCTTGTACTGACTTCACCACCAAATTCTTCATCAAAGGCCACTCCCTTGCACCATCTCCCAAGCTAAAGAACTGAAATGTTACAATTTCCCCCACCACTGGCAAGCCACAACAAGTACATTCGACTACCCTCCATTCCAGTTGGAGCTCCATGTTGCAACTAGTCTCAGCCTCGTCGATTACTGCAAGCCCTATCTCATGACAAACCAATGTCGCAACAGCCTCATCGATAACAATCGACCAAGCCTCCATCATCACCTCGTCGGTGACCTCCTTTCGGTCATGAAAGCCTCCGCAAGCTCAAGCGTTGCCCAGTCACCTTCTGAGGCATGCAATCTCCTCTAATCGCCAGCGTTGGCCGAAACTACGATTTGCGTTGCCCCCCTTTTTTTTCGAATTAGGTTATATGATTTTGGGTAATAAGAACGGCCTGAAGTTATTTGTGAAGGAGCGAAAAAACTATCGGCCCCCTCTCTTTTTTTTATTATAAAATTTTGTCGTCTAAAGTAAGATAAAGGTGGGATGAATCTGGATTAAAGGAAGTGGCATATAAGAGAAGATTGGCTGAGTAAATTATTATTAATTAAGTTTTTTTTCCAGCGCGTTATTATATCGTACACTCACACATTAGCTCTAATCAATACGAAATTTGAAATCCGATAATAATTCAATATTACGGATCCAATGGGACTGGTTTCGTCGAATTCCGAGACTGTGCCTCGGAAGGTTATTTTCAAATTCAATTTAAACTAAAAAAAAAAACTGAACAAACCACTGTTGATTTCAATTTTACAATTTCTAGTATCTTCAATGTTATCAATATAAATTTTATAAGCCTTCAAATTATTCTCAACTGGCTTAAAACTCCAGATTCAATAATTTATCCAACTTTACTTATTCAATTCAATAATTTAATTATCAAATAAATTGTGATATTCATAATACAAGTTAAAATTACTCCTTTGAATATTTACGATCGATTAAATATTTCGATTTCAAATGCTCAAAAATTCTGGGTCGTCACAATTCCCGTATTCTTAGTTCTTTATTTGAATTTCTCATGCTCTATTTTCATTTGTTAATTCATAGTCGACCGTTAATAGGGCGCTTTACTATTTCGATGACCTTATTTGTTCTCTTTCCCCTTTTCCTTTCCTTGTTTAGGAATTACTTATAAAATATTTGTTCTTATCTTCCTACATTTTTTTCCTTTGAGTTAATCATGGCAAATATTCATGGTCTTCGTCATCATCTTTGGTTAATTCCGAAATAATTTGAGTGAGCCATGTGAATCCTTAGTTTTCATACCTTTTTGTCCTTTTAAATTATATTATATGTTAAATATAATATTATTATATCACATAATTTTCTTTTAGGAAAATAGGTATAAGGAAAAACTTAGAAAAAAATATAGGCCAAAGGACAACAAGTTTGTTTTTTAGGCCAAAGGACAATGCTAGTTATAATAAGCATTTTGTATAGTGTAAAATTAAATATGATGCTAGATATAACCAGCATTTTTTATAATGTAAAAGTTGAATATATGCTAACTATAACTAGCATTTGTCCTTCAGCCTAGAAATGATACTTGGTGTCCTTCAGTCTAATTTTTTTTTCAAAGTTTGTTCCTTTCCTTAATTCCCTCTTTTTCTTTCATGTCAATTTTGATCTTTCTTTTTATCTTTTTCCATTAATATAAATGTTATTCTCTTCTTAATGGTGCATTTCTTGTCTTCTTTATATATTTATGCATCATTTAAGTTCACTTTTTCTAGTTTTTTCGACTATAGGTGTTAATTTCAGTCTTTGACTCTGGTTTGTCCTTTTATGTTTTTGTATAATTCCAACTTTCCTTCTTGCATTTTCATTTTTCCTAAATTTAATTTATTTTCTTTTTCTTATTGAAAGGTCAATATTCTTCTTTTTATAATATTACAGGTCTAATCGACATGTGATAAAATTTCTCTTTTACATTTTTGCTATTCTTCTATCACATAAAATGACAATAGCTTAACTCCATTTTACTAGACTTCTGCAAATTTGCAAATCCGGTTTGTTATATCTCTTTTCACCCTCTATCCTTCTATAACATTGAACTTAGATATTTAAGTATATATGTTTTGTTAATCATATGATTGTGTATTTTTATCATATTAAATTTTGTATTTTCTTTGTTGGAAATGAATGGCATATACTTCATCTTAGTCATACTAAAATTTTGTGCTTTTGATTTTCGTGCATTTCTCAATTTTTTTTCAATTTTTTCTACCTTTTTTCGGAAGTATCAGTCAACACAATGCAGTTGGCAAAAATCATACACCATCTCATCATGGAAATCCTTTGTTATTTGAGCCAAAATTAGTACGTATAAATAACGACTTGATACCCATCCATGATGTTGATAGATTTAGAGGTATGCCTCTAGGGCAATTATGCAATTCGTTACATATATCTAACTCGTTGACCAATCTTCTTCGAAATAAATGGTATTTTCTTCCTATTATATACTTGATATATTATAATTATATTAATTAATTGACTTAAGTACAAGTATATTTAACAGAAAAATTAATAAATTGGTATATTTATGATAGCAGTTACAAAATGTTGTAATTGTGAGTTATTTATCACAACGAAACATACAAACCATTTTAAATGTTTCTAGTCAAGATGCATCGAGACTGGATATCGATGTATTTTTGAGGCTGGAGTACGTAACACTCTCTAAATGTTGGGCACTATATTACTCATGTTTGCTGGGGTGCCTATGGGTTACGTACTAATAGTTATTATGTAACCATAAAATGACTCACTCGATAGTTTCTGTTGGTTAATATAACTAAAGTCAAACAGAAAATATCGATGTGACTGATTTACACAGTTCTCTTGGGCTTGAGAATACTATAGATCTTCAATATGAAAGCTCCGCTTTGATTATAGCCAAATCATGGCACAGCGTCCATCGATTCCCAATAATTGGGTCAAGTGGAAGTATTGGAAGTAAAGCATTATTCAAGAGAGGATTCGTCTTCTCAGTTATAAGTGGTTAGTATCATAGCCAACTTAAGTCAATTCAAAGTCTTTTGCCAAAGCATTTTTGGTTAATAATAATTGTTATTATTGAACCAAGGACTTTGTATTTGGATTATAAAGCTGAATGTGGATGAGATTGGAATTTTTACCATTACCAAATTCCATAAGTCTAAAGTGATATAGTTTCGACAGAGAGAATTGGTGTAAACAAATGTCACAACTGGGTAACGCTTATTAGACTAGAATTGGATTTTACCAAAAATGAGTAAGCGATAAATTTGGCCATAATGTCACACAATCTGCTAAGTGACGTGTAAACGTTAACATTAAAATAGTTCGAGGTTAATCGCTGATCAAATTTACACCCAAGAGTTATACGATTGAAATGATGAATTCTGTCAAAACTAAATGATTTAATTAGTTTATAATTGTTATAAATTTATTAATTTTATGAAATATTAATTATTAAATTTGAATATGATTTGAGAAATAAATAACGTTATATATATTTATAAGAGTTCTAAATATATCGATCGATATACAATATCGACAAGCGATTGAATTAGATTTAATTGCATACTATTTTGGCTTGCGCATAGATGGGTTTAAGTCCCATCATTAAGTTTGCAAAATTTCGGTTTTGAGAAGGTCTAGAGGTGGATAAAACATAGGGAATTTCTTAGATATAGTGGGCTGCGATCAAGTGAGAATGGGTAAAAAGATTTTCCATGTTTCTCTATAATTTATGTGTGTGTGTGTGTATATATCTAAAAATAATTACTAACCTCTTTTGGCCCTCATTACCTTCTACATTGCAGGTTAAAACATAGGTCTTAATCCACTCCTGATTTCTCAAATATATTTCAAATTAAAATAATATTATTTGATAGTTAGAGGTGGGTGATTCCAGACTTGTAATCTGACGATAGTAAAAGGGAGGGAAGTCATTGCTTTAACGTGGATTCAAAGGCAATATTAAATTGGTAATTATAATTCATATTACAGGAATTAAATTATGTTCTATGATTCTATAATGAGCAATTTCATATCTTTTTAAATATATTGCTACTATATGTTTAGTTAGGTGAGAATTTTGTAAGTAGATGTGGTTGTCACAAATCAGTTTAGTTATGTGCATAATTTGTTGTTTATACTATTTGATTTATGTATAGAAAAATGTTGTTTACAAAATAAATCAATTTTTGTCATTAATAATTGTTTTTATATATTTATTAATATATACATATATTAGTGTATATTTCTCTCTCATAATTACATATATGCATATATATATATATATATATATATATGATTCAAAAATTTTAATACACTTATTTATATAAAATAAGAATTTACAAATTTGAAAATTAATTATCATGCAAATATTCACATTTTTAAATTAACATATATTGAATATTTGAATTGTTTATTATGTATAAAATAATTATTAAATTAAAAATTCAACTTTATATTTAAAAAAAATATTATATCATTTCAGAAATATATAAAAAAATTAGGAATTTTTCAATTAAGTTTATTATCTTTAATAACTAATATTATTTCGAAAAAACTATTTATCACTAATTAAAATTAATTATTTTGTAAAATTCTTTAAAAAAATTCATAACCTTTAATTCATGATCCTAGAATTTTTGAAATTTCAAAATTTGAATTTTTAATAATATATAATTTTATATTAAATAATTATTTCCAAAATCAATGTATTTGTTATTAAAATAATAATATTTCAACTTTGAAAAATCTCTAGATTTTTTCTAAGCTCTATTGTATGATCTTAGATTTTTTAAAATTGCAAAATTTGATTTTTCTTCAATTTATTATTTTGAGTTAATTATTTATGGATGAAAACATTATTTCATTCATAATATATAAAAATTAAAATACTAAATTTATTATGTTCGCAAAACTAAGTTAATTTTGAATTATAATTATTTTTTAATAATTGTTCTCTCTGTTTTTATACGTATTTATCTATATATAAATGTTTTATGTTCATATAATATATTTATACATACATATGTTTGTGTGTGTATTGCAACACATATACATGTACATATTTGGACAACATACATGACATACAAAATGAGCTAATGTGTCTATTGCGATGTACCCAACATCAACATATAGGCATATTATACCTTTTAAGTATAATTGTGTTGCACTTGAATTCACACATATATATGTATATGATACATTTATTTATAAACCTAATCAAGTAAAATTAATTTCTTATCTTAATATATTTGAATTTAAACAAAATAAATGATAACATTTAAATGAAATTTAGAAATGTTCTAAACTTACTTAGACTTCATAGGTCCAATAAAGATCCAATAGGGTAATTTTTTTGAAATTCACCCATAACTTCCACTACGGGCTGGTCTAGTTCCAACAGATGTAACTCTACCTTTACCGGATATTTTCTAGTGTCTTCACATATAGATTTTGCTTTTGTCTTTGATTTCTCATGCATATTTTGAATAATCTTTATCATGTTTGTTAACATTTTTTTTTAATTTAACGCCCGTCAAATTACATCATTTTGTACTCTACCATATATGATTTTTAAATATAATAATACGATGTGGAAATCATTTTTTTACTCCTAAATTTCTTTGTTTGACTTCTCATTAAATATATAGCTTCTATTGCAGATCATACCGGCATAAAACTAAACTAGTTACCAAATCCTAGTTATTAGGAAAAAATCAAATGAACACCAACAACGTAGCAAAAATGATAGAACCATATTAATGGTAAGGTAAAACAAACAAAAAAATAGTATCTCAAAATAAGCAAACATAGACCACAACTGTAGAAACTAAGAAAAAAATCACACACAAGATCTACACTGGTTCGACTATTGCGAGATAGTGTACATTCAATACAGGAGATTTTGTTACTTTCTCAAAAAAATTACTAAATTGATAATGAAGGCTAAGTGGAAGAATATGAAGATATATGACTTTAGAGAATGATATAATCTTTAAATAACAATGAAATTAAGAGTGTTAAGCATATATGCTCCAGTGCAGTTTTGTAATTTATTATAAATTATTAACCATGCATATAATCTCAATTGAAATAAAAGATGTATGTTTCTATTTTATACTTGTTATATTGTGATATTAAAATATAAATTCTCAAATAGCATGTTATATGATAATAATTACAGGAGCTATAATCATGAGAAAATTATCACAACATAAAATAACATATTAATTTCATATATTCCCAATTAAGACATTTAAAGAAAGGATATCAATATACGTTGGGACCAAAGTGTGCAATGCTCCTTAAATGTTTGATACTATATTACTGGTGACTTCTAAGGGCACCAAGGAATTAGTGTTCTTAGTTAATGGTGACTACAAAATGACTCGTCCAAAGTTTCCTATTGTTTAATAACAACTAGGTCAAACAGAAAATCTTAAGGCAATGACATTATGCATTTCCCTCGACTTAAGGGCGGTTGGAACTTCAACATGGATACTCCACTTAGATTATAGTCAAATTATGACATGACGATCCAGCAAGCAACTATAATTAGGGCTGAGTTGAAGCATGGGTAATAAAGAACCGTTCAATAAAGAATTCATCTCCTTGATGGTATAATGTTAGTATCAGGGTCAATTTTAGCTAACTCATCTATGCCCCAACTCTAGTGATCAAATTATCAGCGAGAATTTACCACCCGATAGCTCGGATCAATAGGCATGGAAGGGGCAAGACCTCGTATACACTACTTTTAAGTCAACAAGGTTACTTTTCAATACCTGAATACATCTAAAATAATGCATATCATGTCTTGACGCAGGGCAATGTACAAGAGTTATAGAATTGAATAATTCACATACCTAGAACACATATAGGTAAATGTCACATGTATTGACATTACATCGAAAATAACGACAAATAGATCTCAAAATATGTCTAGTACATGGAGTACTCAAAAACATCATTTTAAACTCGGTAGACCGCGTAAAATCCAAAAGTTGCCCACTTCATATGTCCATGTAACAACTCTTCCTACAACCGATCCTTAAACATGTCCGTAGTTGAGTAAGCCTTCTCAACTCCATTGTATTGATGAAAAAAAATCATATGGTGCTATGAATCTTGGCTTCGAGGCAATGGTTGCTAAACTAAAAACATAGCTCTAAAATATAATATCTACTGCGTATAACCTCCTCTACGAACTGCTCAATAATCATGGTTGACTAACGTCACAGATAGCTATCGTGATAATGCAACACCTCAATCTGACCCAAGACATTTTTATATACATAACAAACCTTATGTCATGTTAGAAATCTAGCTATAAGTATAATCAAAATAAAAAAAAAATAAGTGTGCAATGTCAGGTTTCAATGTGACATTTTAAAACATACAGATTTAATTCACTTCATACAATTCTCACCTATAGTTGATCAAAATGATTACGTATCTACAGGTCAACTACTAGAGGCTACACCAAGTGTTTGACTCCGCAAACGGTCTCGACCTGCTAGCTAAAGCGTAGCTTCTCAATTCTCTAGATTAACCATTCCTGTAGAGTTCCGTTGATGTGTTGTTGTTCTTACTGTGGCTGTTTGAACTTCATTTTTTGTATTCTACCTATTTATGTTAGCATTCAGTTCCAATCTACCATATTCAAGTTGTATGTCATCTTTAGAAATAGAGGCGAACGTTGCAATATTCTCCCGAGGAGCGTTCATCCCAAGGTTTGGGTTTGCAGCAGGTTATCTTCTTGAGGGAGGAGCACTTCCATTTCCTTCTATTACAATTCTTGCAGCTCCACCAACCACTCCTTTATGTTTTTGCTTACCGTCCTTTCTATTTAAGCCTGAAGTAGAGGTCATGTTCCATGGCAGCCACAATTTCTTGCCCAGCTCTTAGAGTACTTGGTGGTTGCAGTGCTAGCAAAGCATCATTTATCCATGAGAACATTCTGGATATCCACCATTTTCTGGTTAAGTTGGCTAACCCTTTTGTTAAACTCTCCTTTAGTAACAATATCCTGTTGAGTGAAGGATCCTACTACTATGTTTCTAGTATTAAACTCCACTTATCGATTGTTAGCATTGTTAGCTTCAATATGTTTGGAGTTTGCTTCGTTACACCAAAAATTACTCTTGTAGATATTCCAAAAGTATTTTTTGTTTCCTATGTGCCTTTGGTCCTCGATAGTTAGACAAGAAATCTCAAAGAAAATTTCTTGGATCTAACCTCCAGATCACTTCTAATAAAAAATGCAATGCTAGATCCAAGTCTAGGTTCAGTTTTTTCAGTGGAATTGTCAAAATGTTAACACCAAAAGTAGATCAACGCCTAAGATAGAGCTGTACGGAACCTCTATGACCTAGATCTAGCATGTAGCAGTAAGAGTAAAATAAAAATAAACAAAAATAGGAAAAAGAGACACAAGATTTTAGAGTGGTTTGATAGTCCATGGCCTACATTGACTTTATAGCTTTTTTGCTTATTGATTTGATATTATTTGCTTAGGATTGCATGGGGTTTGAGAGAGAAGAAGTCACAAGTACTGGGTTAGACAGGTTCTATGTCCTAAAATTTCCTAAAGTAGCTACCGTGGTACAAAGAGAAGAGTTGAAAGAAAAGACAGAGCTTCTGTGCAAAAACCATGTTTGAGAGTACTTGAAATTAAACCATAAAATATAATTTAACTTGTCATGGTCAATGGGAATTTGGGATTTTAGTTGTTTATATTTTTAAATTAAGATGGATTTAGATTTAAATAAATAAGAAATTCGTAAATGATTTATCAAAATGGAGGTAAATATATTAAGGATTTAATGAAAAATCATTTGTGTGACTTAGTAATTATATTTAATAATATAAGGAAAATTTTGAATGAAGCGAGTTGTTAAATATATGGAATTTTTTTTAATAGTATAATATGAATAATAATTTTTTATTTATTCATTTATTTATAAGCAATGATTTGTAATTAAATATTTTCCGTTTCATATTTTTCAAACAAAGTGTTCAATTAAAATAGAAAAACTGGGATTTATTGTAAAATGAGATTTTAACAATTATCAAACCATTCTTACTAATAACGTGTGAAAAATTTTTAATTTCAAATTTTCTATTGTGTTTTATAAAATATTTCATTATTAAGGGGAATGTGGATTTTTGGCTCATTGACTGTTTTATCAAAAATTGGAGAAATCAATTTATAAATTGTGTAAACGTTGTCTAAATACAAAATGGTGTGTTATAAGAGGAAAGTAAGAAAGGAAACAATGACACATGTCATATTGGTTTCATGTGGAACCCAAGGCCCATGTAGTAAAGTGAGATAAACATATACATTTATTTGCTTCACCATTTCTCATTTTGGCCAAAACACAAAAATCTGAAAATATCTCCTCTTTATTTCCAAATCTAGAAAAATCCTCCCATAATTTCAAGTTAAAGCAAAGGATAATAGGCTAATTTTTGAAGATAAACAGCTCATGTTATCTCTTCCATCCTATATCGCATCTATTGGAGTTTTATTCTTTGTTTCTCGTCTTGGTTTGTAATATAGTTTTGCAATTTCTAAAAATTAACCTAGGGTGATTACTGGTAAAGGTTAGCCTAGGAGAATCCGAGCTTTTGCAATAAATTCATGCTTGTATTGGTGAGTTAACCTCACACTTCTAGTCTATAATTGAATGCAAGTTACTGTTTGTTGAATTGGATTAATTTATGATTGAATTGATCTCAATCTCTTGTGATATTCTCAAAATTTGTGTTGTTTATCTTTCTGGTTGCTACACGCTATACTTTTAATCTCATGATTGTAGCAGATCATAGATGTTCATATGTTGGCATGCTAGTGAATTTAGTGCTTTTGGAGTCAAAACAACCAACGCCCGAAAAACCATTGCCAATGGAACGATGAAGGGCCCCGCGCTACCTGAAACATAGTCTAGGCAGCGCCATTGGTCCTACCAGACTGGTGCATCAGCCATTGCCTGGCAGTGTCCCAGGATGTGCCTATTTTCCCTCCGACTGATCCCGCTCGTTTGTCCGCCCGTTTGATTCCTTGATGTTATTTGCATTGTTTTGATGCCCTATTGAATGATGATTTTGATGCAATTTTCGGGTTTTGATTCTTAAATTGTGAATCTATCTTGGGGTTATTATTCCATGAAATGCTTTATGAACAATTACACACAACTTTTATTGCACAATTTCAACTTGAGTTTTCAAAATAATGGTTTCCAAATCAAACCATCTTTTATAATCTTTTCAACTATAGCTATATCTTCTATATAATAATATTTGGAAGAGTGAGAGTGTGTGTGTAATATAATTATTTATAATAATAATGGTTTCAAATAGATTTGGAAGAATGATTTTAAATTTTGTGTGTATATATATATATATCAAGGCTTTTCCAATATATATATATATATATAAACACACAAACCAAGATATATATATATATATATATAAGCTTATAAAACTGTTCGTCGACGAAAATTCTATCGGTTTAGAAAACCGTCGAACGAATTTAGGAATAAAAATAACAGCAAGCGCACGGTGTACGAATGTAGCACGCGGTGAATACGAGTCGATCCGCAGGGAATTGATGATTTTAAAATTCTATTCAATCAAATTAACCAAAGTCGAGAGTGTGTTTATGCTAGAAAATAAGAAAATGAACTAACTAACAAAAAGAAAAGAAATGCAAATATGAAAGTTAAATGACAATTTAGAGAATAAATCCACTCTCTAGATCACGTAGTTCAACACATGAAATCATGATCTCTTTTTTATGGTTATTAGTGTTTTAATTGATGTGTTTATCATAAGTATGACATATTTGAGCTATTGATTAGCCAACATAAGCCATCAAACTATAACACATCCCTTAAAACACTTACTAACTTTCATGAAACTTGACAAAGAAAATGAGAATGAAATCTATTTTAAGTATGGCCTATTAACCTTGATTAGAAACATAGACCATCAAATTTTAATTTCAAACCGCTTTCTTATTCCATAATCATATATTGATTAGGAGGCATTTGTGTTAGTGATTGTTTAAGCATAGCCTATTTGGTGTCAACAATATAGACTATCAAATTCAAAGAAAAAATAACAAATAAAACCACTTCTAGCATCATCATTAAGCGCAAAAAGAGAGCATGAATTAACAAAATGTTGAAGCTACATTAATTAGAGAGCTTCACTATCCCTAAATTGAAGAGGTTTAGCCTCTCATATTTGTCGTCATATGAACAAATGTAGCAAGCAACATTGAAGAAAAAGAAAAGGAAAAGAGAGCAAAGTGAAATGGAAAACTATTCTAATTGCATAAAGGAAAATCTACAGTACTTGCATAAAAGGAAATGAACATGTAATTAAAAAGAAACAATAATTAACATTGCATAAAAAAAAAGAATTACATAAGAGAAGAAATGGCTAAGTAGCCATGGAAAGAAAGAGTGATTTGATTTATTTTCTAAACTAAAAGAGGAAGAGAGCTACATGAAACATAAGGGGTATTTGTACAAGTTAGAAACCCTAATGTATATTTTTGGGGAGTACCCAGAATGCCTTGGAGGAAGTGTGATGGCCAAGTATTCATTAGCTTTAATAATCCCCCACTTAAATGTACATGAAGCTTTAAATGTCTTTTAGCATGTGCATTAGCCTTTAATTTGTACATTAGGTAGTGGGTAGGTGGGGTCCTCCATGTTCTTCACTTTGAATTATTTCCATCTTCATTCTTTTGTAACTTCTTTGTACATGCATATTCCTTCATGAAACCACTTGTAATTGAGTTTAAATTCCTACAAAATAATATAGAAATTTCCCATTAAATTTTCTCAATTTGATATATGCACAAAAATGACCATTTTGCCCCTATATGAAGATGAATATGTTACAATTTGAAAACAATTTGAATTTGGTTTAAACAAGTAAAAATACCCAATATGATCATTTATTCAATTTAAATAGATTAAATATGGTGGTAAAAATATGCATATTTACGTGCACATCAAATACCCCCACACTTATCTTTTTACTCGTCCTCGAATAAAGAAAAACTAAGATAAATCCGTTTTCGTAGGGAGCATGATTGCATTGAGCGTATGCAACAAGCCGTTAAACTTCTGGGTGTCCCTAGCAGGACGAGTGTTGTCTCGTGAGGGTTTTCAGCGGATACTACCCACAAAATCCAAATGCAAAATGAAAATATTTACAAAATGTAAGATTTATTTACAAAGAGAATAATGCAAGTTTTTGAAATATTTACAAATGAAGGATTTATTTTTAAATCAACACAAATAAGTTAAATAAAGGTTTCGGTCATTATCTTGAAATTTAAGTCATTCACTCATCATAGTTTCCAATAAAGACGAAGTTATCATAAGTATACTATAGTTTAACTCGTTATTTCGGTTGATAACAAATTGTAATTATGAAAAGGATTCTTAGTTGATTATCAAAGTTTATCAAAGTGGTATTTTCATTTCTTTTCAATAACAAATCAAATCAACTAAGTAAAAATAGTGCTAGGATTTCAATTGCTTCCTCTCCCATTTTTTGCAAGAAAAATTACGCACCTAGCTCAGGTAAACTGAGGCCAGATTTACCACCCATACGCTGCCTTTCGGGCTTATGTGAGGGGAGTACAGAGCATGACGAGTGCACACATTTTCTTGCATACATCTATCGACCATAGGCGGTTTTTATTAAGTCTATTTTTTTACATGTGTTCCATACATGCATAACCGTAAGGACTTTTAAATGAGTATGAAAGCACATAATCAAAGATTCCAAGTAATTCACCCATGCATAACCGTGAGGACTTTTAAATGAGAGTGAATACTTTGGATGTTATTATTTTTATTTTTTATATTTTTTTTAATAGAGAGAGTTTTGCAAAATCATCTTAGCACCATTTAACTTAGAAGACAAAAAAATGTTATATCCTTTACTTTAAATTCACCACTTTTAAAACAAAGATTTTCAATTAAGATGTATTTCATAATTAGCACGTATGAATCTTCCTATATACTAGTTAAACCATTTTTATTTATAATCACACTTCATTTTTATTTTTATTAAGGCAAATAAATTTTCAATAATTTCAATTTAATAAACCAAAACCATATATTTATCTTAGTGTTTCTTTTAAAAATAAATCAAAAGAAAATTTGTTTTTGTGATTTTTTTTTTTGAAATTTTAAAGGAAAAATAAACCATAAAAAAAAATTGAAGATGAGTCTCCCCCCCACACTTGATTTTGACTATGTCCCCACTGTCAACCCAAGTGGAAGGAGAAAAATAAAATAAAAATCCAATATTTATATGAAAGATTATTATTTACAAGAGATGAGAAAGTATACAGTCAAAAAGTAAATGAAACGGTCTTCTAAAGACCGATTCATTTGTCTCATCAAATGTGTGAGACACGGCTTAAGCATGAAAAACCAAACCGTAAAAGCTATCGAAGTTGAATGTTGATTTGGAAAAACAAATGTTGTTTTATTGAAAAATGAATAAGTTGTTTTGTTTTTAATGATTTTTAGGGTTGATAAAACAATTGATGGAAATTCACATTTATTTTCACCAAATTGAAATTCAAGTTTATCATTGAAAACTTCTTCTAAATTATTGATTTCAAAGTCAAAATGGTGATCGAAATCTTCCCCATCAAAATTTAATGACTCATTTTCGTAAATTCCGTAAAACTCATGTTCGTTAAATTCATCTTCCTTTGTTGAATTATCAACAACTTCATCGCATATATCCATTTCAAAATCCATAGTTGTTGTATTCAAATTTTCAGAAAAAGGAAGATCGAAATTTAAATCAAGTTTCTCACCCTCAAAAGAATTGAAATCCAACTCAATTACCGTGTTTTCAACAACTTCATTAAGATCAACATTTTCAGTTTCAAAAGTTGTTGTTTGAAAATCGTCGATTGTGGTAAAAGATGGATTATCGTTTGACTCGTCACATGTTGGAATTTGATTTTGTTTTTCATGTTGTTTCATATATGTTTCAAATAACAAATTCGTGTGATCATCGTAAATTTCATTCATTTGCTCAACAAAATCCAATTTATAGTTATTAACTTGAGAATTTTCAGTTTGGATTTGTTGAGAACAAAAAAATTCACTCATATCATAATCAAGATTATTCCCATTGCCAAAATTATTTGAAAAGTGGATCACATTTTCGTTTTGATTTTGAAATTCATTTTGGAGTTCAAAATTGAATTGGCATGGGTTATCATCGAAATCGTTTGAATTTTGAATTGAATTCAAATTTTGAAATCCTTGAAAACTTTGATTCGAGTTATCGCAGAAATACGAATTACACAAATCATTTATCATTTGATTTTGTTGTGTAGAGATTTCAAGTAAATACGAAATGTTATTTTCGAGATTCGAGGGTTGGTCATCGTCTTGAAAATTTTATGGTTTAAAATTTGAATCATTTAAACAATAGTTGGTGTTAAAGTATCCGTACGAATTTGGAGTGAAATCGTGTGGATTATATTGATTTTCACAACTATTTTAAAATTCACGTGAATAAGAAAAAGGAAACACAGACATTTTCAAGAATTTTTTTGGTTTTTTTATAAAGAAAAATATTTACAAGCAGAATTTATTTTTCAAAATGGAAAACTGATTTTTGTTTTGTTTTTGGATTTCAATTTTTTTTTAAAAGATTTTTTTTGGATTATTGGTTAATTTTTTTTTGGATTTTGGATTTGAAAATTTTCAAAGGAAAAGGAAAAAAAAACCAAGTTAAGAAATATTTACAATTTTTTTAGTTTTGGATTTTGAATCTTTTTTTGTTTTTTTTAAAATATGCATGAACTAATGCAACTAAATGAGTGCAAGAGTTAATTACAAATTATTTATCCTAAATTAACCCAAAATTGTATAATCACAAATCATCTTAGATAAACAAGATAGTTCTCAGCCAGGTAACAGACAGGATTTATCGGTGCACCACGAATCACCGTAGCAATGCAGCCGAAGGTTTAAGTACGTTCAGAGGAACAACCACTATAATATTTACGAATCACCGTAATATTTATAAATGGTTAGTACTCTGCCGTAGCCTAGACACCAAAAAATTAAATTGTTCAAAGAAGTCAAAATTGTCAATATACAATTAAGTGTTATCAATGTCTAACCATTATTATTAATCAAAATCTAAGACGAAATGCAAAGCAGAAATTAAACGTGTATCAAAAATGAAATTCAAATAAAGGTAGAGATAAAAGCCACAATTATTTTTATAAGCAAGCTAGCAATTTATTTTTGGCAGCAGAGCGAAGCAAGCAACTTTTCTCTCGAATTTCTGCTTTGACAAGATGAAATGAAAAACAAAACAAATCAGGAATTTTTTTTTAAAAATTAAGCTAAAAACAAACTGAGCAAAACAAGTTAAACAAAAGAAAAGAAATTAAAAGATTTTTTTTAAAAAAATATCGAAAACAAAGGCAAGTTTTAAAGAGAAGGATGGAAGGGAAGTCCAAACAAAAGAAACCTTTTTTTTGTGAGTTTAAAGCTAAAACAAAAGAAGCCGAAACCTAAAAAAAACAAAAATAAATTAATAAACCCGACCCACCGTAACCAACACACTAAAAAGAAAAGAAAAATCCCAGCGTTGTTATCTTCCACAACTCCTCCTAATCGATTTTTTTCCTTTCTTTTTCTTTGTCAATTTTGACTGCGAATTCTACTAACCCAAAAACTTTCGCAATTTCCAAATCAAATTCTGCTAATCGAATACAAACGAGCGTATGCCTTCAGTTGCGATTTAGGGATTTCATGACTTGGATTGAAGAGTGGGTAGGGTTCGATTGGATTGGAGGTGATGTCGACTGGAGTAGTTTGGGTTATTTGCTGAGGAGCAGTTGTTTGAGTATTATTGACTAGTGTTTGTTTAAGGTTGTGGTGCTTTCGAAAGGTGGTTGATGCTTGACTGAGGAGGGTTTGTTGTCGACAGTGATGAATGGTGAAGAATTAATCAGGAGCGTTCGGTGGTGTATGTCGAGGCCATTCTTGAACTTTGGGCTAGAGGTGGTTAGCTGTGTTTGGGCTAGAAATAAGTGTGAATAGGCTGTTGCTTGTGGTTGAGTTTGAGTTGTGTGATTTTGGGGATTGGTTGACGAAAGTCGTGATGGTTGAAGCAGAAGTTTTGGGTGGAGATATGTTGTATGAGAATGGACTGAAGGTTGTTAGGCAGTGATGGTTTGTGGTGGCTGGTTATGGAGTAATGGAGGGGAAGGCAGATGGAAGTATGGTTGAGAATGGTTTTAGGAAGAGGTGATGAGGCAAATGATAACTGAAATGAAGTGTTTGATGTAATTGATTGAATGGCAGAGATGAAGTGGAAACTGACAGTGGGTGGCACTGGGAAGGATGTAGTAAGTATTGGAAGGGGTGTGTTATATTCAGCGGGATGGTGGCAGAACAGGGGAAGTTTAAACTGTGATCGATGAGGTAACACAGTAGAATTTAAAGTAGTGACGTCAGAGGGCGTTTTTGGTTTATGGTGGAGTTTGCAGGGAAGTTTGCAGGGGAGGTATGTGAATTTGTTTGTTGAAGTAATGAGAGAAAGGGGGCAGTAGTGGTTGTGAATGGTAGCAAATGTTGAAGTTGTTTGTAGGTTTTGTTATGGAGTTGAGTAGTGGCTGATGAATGTGGTTGAAATGAGTAGAAGCAACTATGCACACTGTATGCACTGATGTAGTGGAGAGGGAAGAAGGTGGATGGTTGGTCTGGAGTGTTTATTTGATGATGTGGTTGATGGCAGAAATGTCTGCTGTGCAACAGTGAATAGAAGGCAATGCAGGTTATTGGATGTTTGGTCAGGGAATGAATTGTAAACAGAGATAGTGAGAAGCAGAGAGGGGAAAGAAAAATTGTAAACAAAATGAAATTTGTAAATGAAGAAGAAATAAAATATTTTTGTTTTTTTAAATTTTTTATGTTTTTTTAATATTCAAATGCAATGCAAACTAAAAGAAACAAACAACAAATCAAATGCGACACAAATCACACACAAACACACAAATTTTTTTTATTGCAAACAAACACACAAAATAAGCACACGAAAATCAAAAGAAAACAAGTCCAAGAGTAGAAAATCAAAATCAAAGCAACTCCCCGGCAACGGCGCGAAAAACTTGTTCGTCGACAGAAATTCTGTCGGTTTAGAAAACCGTCGAACGAATTTAGGAATAAAAATAACCGCAAGCGCACGGTGTACGAACGTAGCACGCGGCGAATACAGGTCGATCCGCAGGGAATTGATGATTTTAACATTCTATTCAATCAAATTAACCAAAGTCAAGAGTGTGTTTAAGCTAGAAAATGAGAAAATGAACTAACTAACAAAAAGAAAAGAAATGCAAATATGAAAGTTAAATGACAATTTAGAGAATAAATCCACTCTCTTGATCACGTAGTTCAACACATGAAATCATGATCTCTCTTTTATGGTTATTAGTGTTTTAATTGATGTGTTTATCATAAGTATGAAATATTTGAGCTATTGATTAGCCAACATAAGCCATCAAACTATAACACATCCCTTAAAACACTTACTAACTTTCATGAAACTTGACAAAGAAAATGAGAATGAAATCTATTTTAAGTATGGCCTATTAACCTTGATTAGAAACATAGACCATCAAATTTTAATTTCAAATCACTTCCTTATGCCATAATCATATATTGATGAGGAGGTAATTGTGTTAGCGATTGTTTAAACATAGCCTATTTGGTGTCAACAATATAGACTATCAAATTCAAAGCAAAAACAACAAATAAAACCACTTCTAGCATCATCATTAAGCGCAAAAAGAGAAAATGTTGAAGCTACATTAATTAGAGAGCTTCATTACCCCTAAATTGAAGGGGTTTAGCCTCTCATATTTGTCATCATATGAACAAATGTAGCAAGCAACATTGAAGAAAAAGAAAAGGAAAAGAGAGCAAAGTGAAATGGAAAACTATTCTAATTGCATAAAGGAAAATCTACAGTGTTTGCATAAAAGGAAATGAACATGTAATTAGAAAGAAACAATAATTAACTTTGCATAAAAAAAAGAATTACATAAGAGAAGAAATGGCTAAGTAGCTATGGAAAGAAAGAGAGACTTGATTTATTTTCTAAACTAAAACTAACTAACTAAGAGGAAGAGAGCTACATGAAACATAAGGGGTATTTATACCAGTTAGAAACCCTAATGCATATTTTTGGGGAGTACCCAAAATGCCCTTGGAGGAAGTGTGATGACTAAGTATTCATTAGCTTTAATAATCCCCCACTTAAATGTACATGAAGCTTTAAATGTCTTTTAGCATGTGCATTAGCCTTTAATTTGTACATTAGGTAGTGGGCAGGTGGGGTCCTCCATGTTCTTCACTTTTAATTATTTCCATCTTCAATCTTTTGTAACTTCTTTGTACAGGCATATTACTTTATGAAACCACTTGTAATTGAGTTTAAATTCCTACAAAATAATATAGAAATTTCCCATTAAAATTTCTCAATTTGATATATGCACAAAAATGACCATTTTGCCCCTATATGAAGATGAATATGTGACAATTTGAAAACAATTTGAATTTGGTTTAAACAAGTAAAAATACCCAATATGATCATTTATTCAATTTAAATAGATTAACTATGGTGGTATAAATATGCATATTTACGTGCACATCAAAGACCATATTTTTTTGAAATGATACTTTATATACAACATGTCACTAGGACAACATAACAAGCCAATAAACATTCGGATCACTCTATGCATGTTTTGAACTTGTGACACCTCGCACCAAAGCCGAATGACTTAACCACTGGGACAATGGTGCTTGTCATATAAAACCTTTTTTCCAAGAAGGATTTCAAAGCAAAATACTTTTATGAAATTGATCGATATCGATCGGATAGAAATCGGTTTAAACGGATTAATAAAACGACTGATACTGTAACATTCCCAAAATTTTACCAATTTAAAATTTAGCAATCAATGTGAATTTTGGAATAAATTATGAAATTAATTTGAATTTTTGAAAATAAATAAAATAAGTATTGAATTATATATATATAAGATTGTGAAATTGCATTTGAATTTAAGAATTCAAAAATATTTTAAAACTATTTGAATTTAAATTATATGAGTATATATATAAGTGGATTGTTTTTCAAATTTGAATCTAAACTTGAATTTGAATTATAAATTTAAATAAATGTCTTAGAATAATAATTTGCATTTGAAATCATAAATATGTTATTTATTTAATTTAATAATTTGTTAAAAACATTTCTTCTTTTAAAATTGTACATACAAATAAATAGGAAATGTATTTATTAATAAGGAAAATATGTTATAAGTTTTATTTAAAAGTATTTACCTCATAAAACAATATATATACACACACACACACACAAGTTTTAAGCATGTAACAAGAGATAATACAAGTGTTTTTCATATAGTAAGTATTTTTAACAAGTGTAATGATTTTGGACAAATGTCATTTTATTTCATCTTTGAAAAAAAATAGAAAACAAAATATTATAAATATTTACCTCCTCTCTCTCTTCTCTTTTACCATTATTTTCAAAAGAAAAAAAAACTGTAACTTTCTAAAAACTAGAAAACAAATCATCCAGACCACAAAAATATTTCAAACCAGGAAAAAAAAGGTAATCAAAACAAAAATCAAAAGCTAAGTAAGCTTCATCACATATTCAACTAAGCAAAGATCATCTATATCCAGAAATCAAGAAAAAACAGGGTTCAAAATTCAAGTCTGTAAGAAAATTTGGAGCAAGCAGGATTCAACTTCAATAATTGAGGTAAATCAAAGATCACCATAATACAACAGTAAATTCAAAAAAAGAATAAAACATGGAAACTTGTCTCCGTTTTTTCAAATTCAAGAAAAAAGCACAGCCCTCTCTGTTTCAGTTCACAGGTGAGTAAACCCCTTGAAACTTTGATTTTTGAACTGTGATTTGAGTTCATAATGAAAGCAAGATTGTTCTTGGGTTTGCATGTGTACAGATCTCTGTGTATATGTGTACTTTACCTGTGCATGTTAATATATAGGATCATTCATCCCTGTTTTTTTATTTCCAGGTTTTTCAAAAAAAAAATATAAACCTTTTCAAATATCAAATTCTTCCTCCTTAATTGATTTCAGGCTTTATGATTCAAATGGAACTTATTTGTACAAACAAGATTAGAGTTTAAAAATTATCTTCGAACAAAATTATCAAGTGGATTATCAGAAAAAAAGAAAGAACATTTAAACTCCAAATCTATATTTTGATTCAAGTATTAAAATTCCTTGATTCATTTATATCACCAGAATTGACTTCGAAAAGTATGATTTTTAAAATTAAATTTAAAGTTTTTAGTTTTTTGTATCTAATAAGGAAAGCATTGATGACCGGAATCGTGAGTTTCACTAATTTCTGGCAATCGGAGAGGAATTGGGCCATGTATTCGTGGTTGAAGCAGGCATGGTCATCAGGGATCACCAGAAAAATGTATGATGAATTTATAAACTATGATGGTGACGATGCGACAGGGTTTTAGGGTTAGCATAGTTTTCTGGTCGAGCTTTATCTCGGAGGAATTCCGCCATTACTGTCGAATCGGACTTCATGGGACCTAAAGTAATCGAAGCAAGAAGGTTATGTGAAGCTCTGACAAAAAACTCCATGGCCTTCTAGGGCCTGAGGCGGCGGTGCGAGTTGATTGTATGACTATGGTTCTTGCTCCAGTTTGGGTTCGATAGCAAAATTTCGAATTAGATGTGGGTTCTTGTTTCTGGGTGTTATGATGGATTCGAGGGGGCAATCGTCGACTGGACGATGGTTGTAGCATCGACCAGAGGCAATTGGAACGGTGTGCAACATGCACACGTCCTTGTTTGTGTCAGTTTCCTAGAGAGAAGAAAAAGGTATTTGACTCGAAGACATCATCGAGTGTTGCTGCACTGGCTCGGGTTTGAGTCCAGGCACTTTCAAGTGTACATCGGGTCACTTTTAAAACTTAAACAAAATTTTTTATAAAAAAAATTCAAGCTATCGGGTTGATTTTGGGAAAACTCGAAGCAAGTATGAAGAGGTCTCGGTGATCACTCAAAGTAGCTCTCAAGTAATAACATTTCTAGTTTCTAAATTTTAAAAATATAAGTCAAAATGATTTCTAAATTTGTTCTTTTATGTAATGATTGTTTGTTAAGTGGAATATGAAGCTAAGGTTTTGAAATAAATTATTTTTAAATTAATTAAGTTTAAAAATGTTTTAAACTTATATTTTTAAAATAGAGTTATTTTAGATAAAACTTAACAATATAATTAAGAAGTTAATCAAGTGTTTTAAATTGTTAACTTAAAAGTAAATCAATTTATATTGTTAATGATGATTAAATAACTAATGATTTGTAATTACTTAATAATTTAAATTAAAGGGTAATTAATTATTAGTTTAAGTTAATTAATTTAAAACTAAAGATAAACTAATTAAAGTAATTAATTAAGAAATAATTAATGAATGAAGGTAATTAAGATTTAATTAATTAATAATTAAAGGTTTAATTAATTAACAATTAATACTTAATTAATTAATAGTTAAGGATTAATTAAACTGAAATTAAGGATAATTTATTATTAATTAAAGATAATTAATTAAAAATACTTACGTGAGTAATTAATTATAATCACACTGTTAATTCATCTCATTGTTAGACGATTGATTATTATTGAAATGCTTTGAGCTGATTGATATACCTGTTATGTGATTATGTTACTTTGTGGTGTGGATTGCTTTGTGCTGGATTGTGATATTTGTGATTGTTTCAGTGTGAATATGAAAACCCATTGGCCCTTAAAACGACAATTGAATTTCGATGCGATAGGGAGTCGGATTCCAGTTGGTTATCCGAAACCCGCATCGAACCATGAAAGTGAATCTTTGTGATTTATATATTCATGTGTTTTAAAAAATTGAGCACTCACTATTTGGTTTAGCCGGGAAAGGACCTTTGTGTCATATAACCCATTTCGAATACGTGATACGACGAAATGGAAAGCATTTGAAGATCATGGTGAAGACCGGGCGTCTTCGAGAACGATAGGATAACCTGTCGAATGACTCTGCACTGAGTTGCTCTGTATAGAGATCTCCTTATGTGGTGGGGAGTCCGATTGGGATTGTGGATGCCCAGATTGTAAGGACTTCTTTAGAAGTGACTTCGGTTCTGTTCGAACCTGGAACAGACTTGTATGGTTGTATGTTGACATTACACTTTGAGTTATAAAGCTGATTTCTTTTAAGTACATTTTTGCTAGTGGCGGAGAATTTATTCTCTTAGCTTAACACCCTTCTCTGAGACGTACGAGCTCAGAGGTTATGTAGTTGATGGTTATTAGTGATATACTCCCAATTTTGTAGTGTGGCATGCTAAGTGCTGCTGATTATTTGTTGATCGGAGCATGGCTTTTGTGAAAAGCGTAGCTTTGTCGACGAGACTTCGTCAAACCTCACAACCTGATAATGGTCGAAACATGAATGTTGCGGCAAGGCTTTTAGGGGTTGCACCCCTAGTGTATTTGCATTTTCTTCTGGATTAGAGTTGGTATCATGGTATGGAGCTTAGATATTTGTCTGTGTGGTTGTTTCAATTTATTGCTGAGTCCCGGGATAAATTTTGGTAATGACCGGGGATGGCTTACTTGTAGGTGTTACCAAGTTACAGAGGTAACCCGACCTTTTGTTGGTAGGGAACCAGTTTGGTTCTTGGGGGCGTCCCTCCAGAGGCATCTCATTTTTAAGGAAGTTCCTTAGCCTGACCATTTCTTGGAAATCCAATCACCAATATGAACCCTGTACGGTTTTAGTTGTAGAACCTGCCATTTAACATCGTAGCTATAGTAGGCATACTATAATGGTAGGTATGCTGGCTAAGATTGATATTATACTTTCAAAATGTTTTCTACACTATGAACTAATAATAATATCAAGAAGTTTTCTCCTATCAAGCATATTTGACTATCACAAGGAGAAATCTCCCTCAAGTGTGCGATTGCAATGTGTATGTGCCGGAAGGCCTTATGGTAGTTTCATTTTCCAAAAGCATGAACGAATTTATTTTATAAACTGTTTTTGTTTCAAACAACTGTTTTTGTTTACTCATACCAGTCCCATGACTGAACCGGAGTTTATTGTTCCCTTCATATACTCTAGGTGCCCATTATTTCCATATGAGCAGCATAGAAGCAGGTTATCCATGTTTTGGAGCTAGTTTTGGAATCTTTTGGAGTCTTTTGGTGTGGAAGATATCGGATTTTAGGAAGCTTGTGGCCTTGGAAATCTTTTGAAGTGTTTGGAGTTTTTTGGAGGATCTGCTCAAAATCGAAGTATGTTGGAAATATTTGAAGTCGCTTTTATGTTCCGCTGTTATTTTATCTTGTATATCACTCTGATCTTGGGATTAAATTATTGTAATCCAAATATTGTGATGGTGTTGTATCAGTGTTGTGATTAATGATGTTTATTTTGTTTCTGCTGTTTATATTCATCTAATGTTGTTATAAGCTCCATCCGAACTACAGTTCAACATTTGAATCTCCTGTAGTCAAATACAAGTGAGGTATTTGATGTCGATTTTCGAACGTTGGATTTCGGGTCGTGACAAGTGGTATTAGAGCTAAAGGTTGAGTAAGAACTTTAGCTACGGAGCATAACACATTTGGTGGCTCACTAGAGATAGGGTGAAGTACACCCTAGAATGAGCATAAACAGAGAGACTGAAATCCTAAAATTTCTTGGCCAATTTCTTTTGACTATTGATATTCCCTAAGATATCTCGTCCGTATACCTAAATCAAGTTTCTTACTAATTACAGATAGTGAGAATGGGCAGGCGAAGAGGACGAGGTAGGGGACAGGAAATACCACTTCAACTAGTCAAGTTCGTGTAACAACAGCTATATCTACTCAACCTCAGTTGAATCTGGCTGATCTATATAGAAGTTTTACCAGACTTGGTGGTAAGCCGTTCACCGTCAAGGAATCTGTTGTCGAAGCCCAAGCCTGGATCCGATAATGTGAGATAATTTTTAAAGAGCTGAAGTTGGAAGATGATCAAATGCGATTAGTAGCTTCTTTGCAACTGTTGGAACTTCGTATTTACAATACTTCGTAATTATGATATTTTGACTATGGAAACTATATAAGTTACTATATATACTAACATATTTATTGCAGGAATCAATCAAAGGACAGATTCAAAAGAGCTCCAACACTTAAACTATGTATTGAGTCTGTGTCTAGTAATAATAGTATGTTAAAATCTCTCCTATATGATATATTGCATGATCATCTTTTCAAAAATAAGAAATTCAATTTTCATGTTACATTCAGACGTCTGAATAGCTCATTTCAGACGTCTGAATCTGTAATATAGAATATTGTATATTACAATATTCAGACGTCTGAAATGAGATATTCAGACGTCTGAAAATGACCAAAAATGGCCTATTTGCTTTCTGTTTCAAATATCGTTTAAATTCAGATGTCTGAAATTTAAATTTCAGACGTCTGAATATTTACAACGGCTATTTTTTGAAAAGGCATTTCCATTCATGAAGAGTTGCGACCTTTAATTCAACAGCTTTTGATGATAACTCTTCATGAACAATTACAACCATTTATTTCCTATATAAACACGTTACAATCAAGTTTTAAATTCACCTAATTTCTAATGATTATTATTCTATTATTGAAATTCTTGATTCTAACTCATTTGTGCTAAAAATATCATTCAAATTCAAATTCTACTTTCTTAATCTTCACGCATTTATACATATATCATAAAGGAGAAAGATTATAGGAAGTTTGTACTATCAAGAGACAAATTCGTGTTATCAAGAACACATTGTGTCAAGTATACTTTTATATAAGTTGAAGTCCTCTTCGGCTGTTGAGGCGAAATCCTGTTCTGCTGCTCAGGTCCCTTGTTCGGCTGTTCAAGGGTTGTTGTAAACCTGTTCCTCCGGGTTAAGTGAGGATTGTTGTTAGTGAAATTCCAGAAGGAGTCTGGGACTGGACGTAGAACGGGAAGTTTGAACCAGTATAAAAATTCCTGGTGTGCTTGTTTGATTTTTATATACTCTGCTATAGTAACTTTGTTTTATTTCCGCACTAGTATATTATAATTCCATATAGCACGATCCGCATCCATGGTCACTTTCATTTGGTATCAAAGCCTTGTTTCTAATAACCGTTACACAGTTATTTGATATTCTGCTAAAATGGAAAACAACACCAACATTAGTTTTATTGAAGGACAATCCACTGCTCGACCTCCACTATTCAATGGTATGAATTACAATTATTGGGCAACTCGAATGCATATTTATATGCAAGCTAATGGTTTTGACTCATTGAATATTACTCAAACCGAATATAATATTCCTACAACAGAATATTCTACATGGTCAAACACACAAAGACTAGATGCTGCCGCTAATGCCAAAGCTATGAATATGCTATTTTGTGCTTTAGATAGAAATGAGTTTAACCATGTTAGTATGTGTAAAAATGCTTATGAAATATGGAGAACACCTAAGATTACTCACGAAGGAACTAACAAGGTTAAACAAAGAAAAATTTCCATGCTCAAAAATCAATTTCAAAATTTTAAAATGAAGCAAGATGAAACTATAAATGATATGTATTCTAGATTCCAAGATATATATCACTCTTTACTAGGACTTGGAGAAAAGTATTCCGATTTTGATATTGTTTCAAAAATCCTTAACTCTTTAACGGATGAATGGGAAAGAAAAGTTTTAGCTATTGAAGAAGCTAATGACCTTTCTACTATGAAACCAGAAGAGTTGATAGGAAATCTAATGTCATATGAAGTAAATTTGCAGGCTAAAAGAGTACAAGCACAAGACAAAAAGAATATAGCATTCCATGCTGAAAAAGAAGAATCAGATTCTGATGAAGAAGACTTAGCATTCATTGCTAAAAAAATTAAAAAGTTTTTAAAATTCAGAAAAGGAAATCGAAACAATGGCAAAAGGAACTACAACAGCAATCCAAATAAGCCATCTTCATCCATATTAGAATGCTTTAACTGTCACAAGAAAGGACATATGCAAAAGGATTGTCCAGAACAGAAGAAAACATATCACAATAAGAATCGAAAGGACAAATCAAAAAGAAAAGCATTTTCAGTAACATGGGATGACTCAGATTCCTCATCTTCTTCAGAAAGCAGCAGTGATAGTGAGAAAGAACAGGCGAATGTTTGTTTTATGGCTTCAGAAAATGAGGTAAGTGATCTTACTTTTGATGATATAATTGAAATAAATTCAGAACTTCTTGATAATCTAAAAAGCATCAAAAGAAAATATAAAGAAGCTCTTGAAAATCAGAGAAAAGCAGAATTCGAAAGAGATATGCTTAACGATGAAAAGAAAATATTAGAAGAAGAAATTGGAAAACTTCAAGATAAAGTTTCCAATGATAATTCTCAATTTACTTTATTGAGTCAAGAAATCGAAACTCAAAAAGGAAAGAATGATTCTCTCATCTCTGAAAATCATAAGCTAAAAACTAAGATTAAAATGATAGAATTAGAAAATACTTGTCTCAAAACCAAATTAGAAAATATTTCTAAAAATATTTCCAACTTTAATAAAGGAAGAGAAAATCTATCTAGTATTATTGAAAATTCTCAGTCCACTTCAAATAAGAATGGACTAGGACATTTTAAGAAATCTCTATCTAAAAAGAAAATTAGGAGATAATTCTCATATAAATTCTAAAAATTCCAATGCCATAAAAATATGGGTTCCCAAAACAAACAATAATCTAATTAGAAATAAATATATAAATCTCTTTTTTGAAACTGTTCATAAAAATCAGAATTATATATTTAAAGGGAATACTGAACCTACTTGGGTTTGGTTTCCTAAGACCTAACTCTTAGGACCCTATAAAAGGTGGGTACCAATGTTATTATTATTATTTGCAGGACCCACTTTTAAAAAGAGGGAAATGGATACTCGACGGCGGTTGCTCAAAACATATGACTGGAGACAAAAATATGTTATCAAACATCACTTGCTCAAATGGAGGCTCTGTCACTTTTGGGGACAATTCCAAAGGATATATCATTGGAAAAGGCGACGTCAGAAATGTCGGTACATCTGATTTACCTCTTATTTCAAATGTTTTATTAGTGAAAAATTTAAAACACAATCTTTAAGTATCAGCCAATTATGTGACAAAGGTTTCAAAATCTCTTTTTCTGAAGATAAGTGTAGCATTCGTGATAAAAATCAAAATCTTATTTTTGAAGGATATAGAGATAAAAATATATATGTTTTGAATATGAAAATCAATCATAATTCAGATATGTGTTTAATAGCTAATGAAAATGATCCTTGGCTATGGCACAAAAGATTCTGTCATATAAACTTCAGAACTATAAATAAACTTTCAAAAAATAATTTAGTCGGAGGATTACCGAAAATAAACTTCAAAATTAATCATATTTGTGATGCATGTCAATTAGGAAAATTAACAAAATCATCCGTTAAATCAAAAAAGGTTATCTCTACTTTACAACCACTTGAACTACTACATATGGATCTATTTGGACCAACCCAAGTTTAATCCATTAACCATAATAGATATGTGTTTGTAATAGTAGATGATTTCTCTAGATATACTTGGACTATTTTTATGAAAAACAAAAATGATACGTTTGAGCAGTTTAAAATTTTTGCTAAACGTATTCAGAATTTAAAAGGTCTAAAAATAAAAAATATAAGAAGTGATCATGGAAGAGAATTTGAAAACGAAGCTTTTGATCATTTTTGTAGAAAGAAAGGAATTTTTCATAATTTTTCGTTTCCTAGAACTCCACAACAAAACGGAGTTGTAGAACGTAAAAACAGAACTTTACAAGAATGTGCACGAACTTTGTTAAATGGAAGCACTCTTCCAAAACATTTCTGGGCAGAAGCTGTTGCAACTGCATGTTATGTTTTAAATCGTGTTTCTATTCGACCTCCAACAAAAAATACTCCTTATGAACTTTTTACTGGAAGAAAACCAAAAATTTCTTATTTTAAAGTATTTGGTTCAAAATGCTTTATATTAAATACAAAAGATCAGCTTGGAAAATTCGATGCGAAATCTGACGAAGGAATCTTTCTAGGATATTCGGATCGCAGCAAAGCTTATCATGTATTTAATAAAAAATCAAATATTATTGAAGAAACATTAAATGTTTCTTTCGATGAAAATTTTCTACAAAAACCAAGTATTCAAAAAGATGATGATTTTCCAGATAACACTACAAATACAGATACTATAAATTTTGAAAATAATGAAAACATTGTTGACAATAATATTGAATTAAGGAATTCACCAAAAATATTAAGGGATCATCCTATACAAAATATTATTGGGGAAATTAGTTCAAATATTCGAACTAGAAGTCAACTAAATCAAATGGGCCACGTAGCATTCCTTTCTAATATCGAGCCAAAGAATCCCAAAGAAGCTTCCACAGATGACTACTGGATAATAGCAATGCAAGAAGAGCTAAACCAGTTTGAACGGAATGAAGTTTGGGAATTAGTTCCTAGACCAAGTGATCAGGCTGTTATTGGAACAAAATGGGTTTACAAAAATAAAGCAGATGAACAAGGAAATATCACTAGAAATAAAGCAAGATTAGTTGCACAAGGTTACAATCAAGAGGAAGGAATTGACTATGAAGAAACATTTGCTCCGGTTGCAAGACTAGAAGCAATTCGAATATTAATGGCCTATGCATGTTTTCATAATTTCAAACTTTATCAAATGGATGTTAAAAATGCCTTTTTAAATGGTTACATAAAAGAAAGAGTGTATGTTGAACAACCTCCTCTATTTATTCACGAAAAATTCCCTGATCACGTATATAAACTTAAAAAGGCACTTTACGGTTTGAAACAAGCACCACGTGCTTGGTATGACCGTCTAAAGACTTATCTAATTTCTTCGGGTTTCCTAATTGGGAAAGTTGATCAAACACTTTTTATAAAACATTCTAAAAAGGATATTTTAATAGTTCAAATTTATGTTGATGATATCATTTTTGGTTCTACGAATGACAAATTATGCCAGGAATTTTCAGAAATAATGACCAAAGAATTTGAAATGTCTCATGTGGGTGAACTAACATATTTTCTTGGATTACAAATAAAACAACTTCAAAATGGCATTTTTATTAATCAAGAAAAATATTGTATTAATCTAATCAAATGTTTCAGAATGGAAAATACTTCTGCCAAACCAACTCCAATGAGTACAACTACACATCTTGAAAAAGATGACAATGGCAAAAGTGTTGACCAGAAACTATACCGAAGTATGATTGGATCATTACTATATTTAACTGCAAGTCGTCCTGATGTAATGATGAGTGTTTGTTTGTGTGCTAGATTTCAAGCTAATCCAAAAGAATCACATTTAAAAGCAGTAAAACGGATATTACGTTATCTTACAAACACAAAGGATTTTGGTCTGTTTTATCCAAAAGGATGTCCATTCGAATTAGTCTCATATAGCGATGCTGACTTTTGTGGTTCTCGAACAGATCGAAAAAGTACGAGTGGTACATGCCATTTCATTGGGAAATCTCTCGTATCCTGGTTTAGTAAGAAACAAAATTGTGTTTCTCTTTCTACATGCGAAGCAGAATACATTTCTGCTGCTCTAGCATGTACTCAAGTAATTTATATGCAACAAACACTCAAGATTTCAATATTAATTTATCAAACTCTACAATATACCGTGACAACTCGAGTGCTATTAACTTGTCTAAAAATCCTATCAATCATTCACGAACAAAACATATTGACATTCGTCATCACTTCCTTCGTGACAATGTTGAAAAAGGAACAATAAATTTAGATTTTGTATCTTCTGAAAATCAGTTAGCTGATATTTTTACAAAACCTCTTTTAGAAGACGTTTTTATTAAGCTAAGACAGGAACTTGGTATTGTATCTGTTAAAAATTTATAATTCTGTAACGATTTTTTTTATATAGTTATACATCTACTATCTATATTATATTTGCTCCCAACATATGTGTTTATTCTCTAAAAATCTCATAACTAACAAATTAGTAACAAATATTTCTAACCTTCCATTTGTTATGTATATTTCTAACCTTCCATTTTTTTAAATTTTATTATCCATTAGTTAGTAACTAAACAAAACTAACTATATGTAACCATTAATATAAAACTAATTTCTTTAAATAGTTTTTTCCTTTTTGTTATTTATATATTCAAACTAGTTATTTCTTTCATCTCATTTTAAAACACCAAAATAAAATTCTCCATCAATGAAATTCAACCTGGTTATTTTACTTCTCTCTATGGCTTCTAATTCTGACAATTCTCCATCAGCTTATTCAACGTCTTATTCAACGTCTTCTTTCGAGATTTTAGCAACTCCAACTCCTCGTGAACAAGCTCGTCCTGAACGTGAACACTCTGGTTATACACCAGATAAGAAGAAATCTCGACGATTTCTTTTCTTTGGTTCTCCATCAACCAAAGAAAAAATATCCGAGATTCATCATTATCAAAAAGAGCAATTGGATTTGCAACGTGAGATGTATTATGAACAAAAAATAAATGCTAAACGACTTAGCTTCATTGAAAAAGTGGCATTTAAATTTTGTGGTACATCTCCAGAAAAAGACGTAGCCAAACCGTCAACTTCTCATCAAATAAAAACATCAGGTTGGAATCCATGGGAACCAAGTCCACAACGTCCTCCAGTTTCTCCAAACTCGTGGGAACGAACGTCATACTGGTCTCCTTTACAACCATTCACAGAAATTACAAAAATCGAACCAGAAGAATGCAAATCTCCAAATGCTTTGGAAAATTAACTTCTAATTTTATTTTCTTGTAGTTCTGTTCTATTTGTTGTTTCTATCATTTATTAAATATTTGAAAATCTTCTCCTTCTGTTCAATATTAATATATTATTTCTATCATTTATTTTTAATTTTTCATGCAAATGTCTGAAATTTTAAGTTTCAGACGTCTGAAATTATTGGTTCAGATGTCTGAATATTGTAGAAAAATAAAAAAATTTCTACAGTTTCAGACGTCTGAAACTTAAGATTCAGACGTCTGAAACAAGTCAAAAATGAACTAATTCTTTTCTGGTTAAAATTTTTACATTTCAGACGTCTGAAATTAAATTCCAAACGTCTGAATTCAAATGGTGATTCAAAATTCAAGGGCTTTTTAGAAATTTTCCACCAACCAACCACCTTTATTACTTCCATCTTCTTCTTCCTTTCCCCCAAATAACCGAACCAGCACCATTATCACCCTTCAAAACTTCATTTTTTCATCTCCAATCTTCAATTTTTTCACCAAAAACCTCCAAATGGCTCCAAAAGCAAAGCGACCAAGAGCTTCAACTTCATCTTCTACACCCAATATAGACCAATGGTTGTGGAATGATGAAACCAAGAAAAGGTTTGCTCAGATGGACAGATCTGGCTTCTTTCCAGGAGCTTTTGTGAAGTATGATGAATTCCAACCCTATAGGATTCAACAAATTGCCAATTCAAGCGGGTTAGAATCTTTATTGTCATTTTCTGTGAATAATGTCAAAATAAATCATCTACTGGTTAAGTTATTCTATGAAAACATGAATTTGGATCATCATCATCCACATAATCGCAAAAATTGTATTTGGACTTGGGTATGTGGAGTAAAAATATATCTCCCATTAGTTCGTCTTGGAGATATCTTGCAATGCCCTTCATCCGGGACTGATTTAGATGACATTGATGCTTCACTCTCCCTAGAAAATAGAGATGAAGTCTCTCATAGATTTCTGTCTGATGATATCACTATGTTAACTTCTGTCAACCTAAGGCCTCAAGCCCGTATTCTTCATCGTGCTTTAATTCGTTCCGTTTTACCACGAACCGGAAGTTATGAAGTCATAAACAAACGGAACTTCCAAGCTTTATATGCCATTTATTCCGAACAACCAATTAATTGGGGGCAAGTTATTCTTGAAGAATTTATGGATGTTAATCGCCGTCGTCGATATAAAACGTTTCATTATGGAGCATATATTATGAAAATTCTTAGACACCATGGGGTAACTTTTCCCGAATCCGAATTTTCATCCATAAAAGAACTTGGCTCCAAAACATTAGGGTTGATGAATTTTCCCAAACGTCCTCAGAATCTTAATTTTATTTCTTTTCAAGAATGGATCTCAAATAGGGATCAGAATATACCCCAACCTCAACAACCTCACCAACAACATCAACCTCAACAAAAAATGGCTCCACAACCTACCGAGCATGATGATGATGATATCGAAGTGGTTTCTCTTGATTCAACACCGTAACATGCCTTAGTTACACTCTCTCGGAATCAATCTAAACTCAATGCCAAGATTGAAAGATTGGAAAAGCAAACAAATAAGAAATTTAATTCTATTCGAGGCTTCCTAAATAAAATTTGGGAACGTATTGGTTGCTCTTCTTCCACATCTACCGAGGTGTTTAATCCTGCACCGTTTCAATGGTCTTCTAGCTCGGGCAATGGCAATGATGATGATGATGATGACGACGAAGAAGGCACAGATCAACCCAGTTCTTCCTTCTGATTGCATGAATATTTCTGGTGCATCGTATCATATTCTACCTTTTTTTAACTAGTTGTTTGTTTCTATTATTTTGTGTAACTTTTCTGACTACTTGCAACTTTATTTCCTTATAATGGTATGTATCCTTCAAACATTTGCTCCTATTGTTTTGTATTCAGTAATGACTATGTTGATTCTCTGGTTTGGTTTTTTTTTGTCGTTGTCAAAGGGGGAGAATTGTAGTAAGGGGGAGCTTAAAGTAAGGGGGAGAATTCCTTTATATATATATATATATATATATATATATATATATATATATATATCGTTTACTCATATAGTTGCCATCGTCGAAAAGGGGGAGATTGTTGGAACTTCGTATTTACAATACTTCGTAATTACGATATTTTGACTATGACAACTATATAAGTTACTATGTATACTAAAATATTTATTGCAGGAATCAATCAAAGGACAGATTCAAAAGAGCTCCAACACTTAAAGTATGTATTGAGTCTGTGTCTAGTAATAATAGTATGTTAAAATCTCTCCTATATGATATATTGCATGATCATCTTTTCAAAAATAAGAAATTCAATTTTCATGTTACATTCAGACGTCTGAATAGCTCATTTCAGACGTCTGAATCTGTAATATAGAATATTGTATATTAAAATATTCAGACGTCTGAAATGAGATATTCAAACGTCTGAAAATGACCAAAAATGGCCTATTTGCTTTCTGTTTCAAATATCGTTTAAATTCAGAAGTCTGAAATTTAAATTTCAGACGTCTGAATATTTACAACGGCTATTTTTTGAAAAGGCATTTCCATTCATGAAGAGTTGCGACCTTTAATTCAACAGCTTTTGATGATAACTCTTCATGAACAATTACAACCATTTATTTCCTATATAAACACATTACAATCAAGTTTTAAATTCACCTAATTTCTAATGATTATTATTCTGTTATTGAAATTCTTGATTCTAACTCATTTGTGCTAAAAATATCATTCAAATTCAAATTCTACTTTCTTAATCTTCACGCATTCATACATATATCATAAAGGAGAAAGATTATAGGAAGTTTGTACTATCAAGAGACAAATTCGTGTTATCAAGAACACATTGTGTCAAGTATACTTTTATATAAGTTGAAGTCCTCTTCGGCTGTTGAGGCGAAATCCTATTCTGCTGCTCAGGTCCCTTGTTCGGCTGTTCAAGGGTTGTTGTAAACCTGTTCCTCCGGGTTAAGTGAGGATTGTTGTTAGTGAAATTCCAGAAGGAGTCTGGGACTGGACGTAGAACGAGAAGTTTGAACCAGTATAAAAATTCCTGGTGTGCTTGTTTGATTTTTATTTACTCTGCTATAGTAACTTTGTTTTATTTCCGCACAAGTATATTATAATTCCATATAGCACGATCCGCATCCACGGTCACTTTCAGCAACTTTAAGAGGAAGCTTTAGCTTCGTGGGAGGCAGTTACTATGGATGAGCCGGAAGATGAATTCATTTGGAGTCGATTCAAAGAGGTGTTTGGACAGCGATACATGACATCTGCTGGTATCTCCCGAATGTACCAGAGTTTATTGATTTGAAGCAGGGAAGTTTGTCATTTGAGTAGTATTTGAATAAATTTGATGGATTATCTTGTTTTGGTCCAGAGTGGTGAATACACCTTTGAAAAAGAATGAGAGATTCATTCGAGGAATGAATAAGAAATACCATGAAAGGATGACTACTTACGTAAAAGAATCTTTTCGGACTTGATCGATATGGGTTATCGATATGCTACCGTGGATATGCAGGAAGTTCCCGAAGTGGAGGAAAGTTCAAGCAATCCAAGTTCGAAGAAAAGAAAGTCAGAAGGGAAGAAACCAGATCAAGGCAAGGAAAAGAGAAGTAATCAGGAGAAAAGCCATTGTTCAAATGATTGTAAGAAGCCTAAGAAACGAGTCAAGGAATATCATTCTTTGAAGACAAGTCGAAGAACTAACGGATACTTTTATTGTCACAAGCCGGGTCACAAAGCTAAACATTGCCCGAAAAAGAAGCAATCACAAGAAGCGAAAATGTGCGCAATAAAAGATGACCCCTTAAATTTAAAGGAGGATAAGGAAAAAGGAGTTTTAAAAGGTAACCTTATCATTTGTGATAGAGTTGTTAGAGAATTGTTCAACACACATAGCTTCATCTCCCAAAAAACCGTCAATGAATTAAAACTTAAACCTGAATTTTCTGACGAGCGTATTTGCGTAAAGAATCTAGTTGGTGGTCCGAAAAATCTTTGTCTACGATATAACGAGATTCCTATCTCGTATTCTCGTTGCGGATTTCCTATCAATCTTTTTATCCTCGACTTTGATGAATTTGAAATCTTACTCGGAATGGATTGGCCAACGAAGTACGAAGCCAAATTGGATTATAATAATCGAACAATTTGATCAACACAAAATTTAGGAATTTCGTTGAAATGTCCTGTGAAGATCCGAGTCCTAAGAGATGTAACGACCCAGAATTTTTAACAATTTAAATTGAAAATATTTAATTTATTTTTAATATTTGAATAATGGTTTGAGGTGAATTTCAAATTTTCAGAATGAATTTGGCGATTTAATTATGGAATTTAATCTATTGAAAGTTGAATAAAAATTTGAATCTTCGATTTTAAGCCGATTAAAAATATTTCAAAGGCTTGTAAAATTCATATTGATAATATTGAAGATTATAGAAGCTTCAGAATTGAAATTTAAAGTGATTTGTTCAGTTTTGAAATTATATCGTTTGAATCGATATTTAAAAATAGCCGTCCGAGGAACAGTCTCGGGATTCGACGAAACCAGTTCCATTGGGTCCGTAATATTGAATTATTCTCGGATTTCAAATTTCGTATTTTTCGAAGTTGATATATGAGAACACGGTGAGTTAACGCGTTGAAATTAAATCGAATTCAACTTGAATTTAAAATTTAAATTTATAAGTAGTCAAAATCAAGACATTGTAGCTTCCTTAAATTCACGCCAAAAATCACGCAGCAGATCACGAAAGAAATTATGCAAACACGTTCTCTCTGTAAAGTCACATAATGTTGTCTCCTCCTTTTCTATAACTTCACAAGATTGAATTCATTACCAAACGAAAACTATTTTCGTTTAAAACCGAGAAAATGGCAGACAACTTAATCAAGCTTCCTTTTGATTCAAAGCCCTAAATCCTCATTCCCAATTCAAATCGATCAGGATTTCATTCGTTTCGAAAAAAAAAGAAAAAAAATGTCGCGATGTTGACAGAAGGCTCGAATTGGAGGCGACGACTCGCGATCAACATCGAGGCAGCGCGCGCGTACGAGAGAGGGCAGTGGGTCGCGATAGCAGGGCGCGAGCGTAGGAGGGGGGCGATCTGAAGCACATTCGAGTGGACGCGATGTCTGGTGGAGGCGAAGAGGCGGTGTGGGTGAAGCAACGGTGGTCGGGTGGTCTCTGGGATTGAGGTCGAGCAAAGTCAAATCGTGATTGGCTGGGTTTTTCACGATGGTAGTGGGTCGCGACTCGAGGTGGAGCAAGCAACGAAAGGAAAGGTGTAACAACCCGATATTCGTGTCGAATTATAATCGACAATTTAAACGATTAATATTGACCCAAATTTCTGTTTGAATTTTTAAATTTGAATTAAAATTCTTTTATAAATTTTTTAAAAGGAGTTTTGGGCTTTGAAAATCAAGTAGTGGCCCATGTTTTTAAATGTTGCCGTGAAATTAGCAAAATGAATAATCGATCCCCTTTTCTTGTTTTCATTCATTTCAAACCCGATCCCCTCTTTCTTTTTTTCGAACCCTAATTAAAACAACACGAGAGAAAAATATGGCGCCTCGTGTTCATCGTCCAAATTAGGGTTTTGAGCTAAATCGAAGGCCGACTTCAACTGCACGATTCGACTTGGTGCTCGCCGATACTAGGGTGAGTGGTTCCACTCACATTCTAATTCAAGCCCTAGTGCTTTGCTGTAGTCAATTGATTTCCTTTAAATAATGTTGGTTTCTCTGTTTTTTTTTGTGGTTTTGAACTGTGATATGATTCGACTTTTCGATTGCTAGGATTTTCTGGCACTGGTGGGTTTTCGTGGCCATTTTGGTTTCACATGTTTTCATTACTTTACTGGGTTTACGCGAGTTGAATCTAGACATTGGTTTAGGTTGTAACTTGGTTTTCGGATCTCTGTAGCATTTATCTAGGCTACAACATGTTCATAAGTTTACACAAAGCACGGTGGTGCACTGTAAAATTCCAGTGTGCTTCAGTATACTTTGATCTCTGACTTTGGCCACTTCGTTGATTTTAAACTAGTGACTTCGGTCTTGATTGTGGTGATGGTTTTAGATTATCACTACACATCTTTCTTTTGCATTAATTCTGACCTGTTGGCACACAGTTTTCATTCTATTTAGTTTGTGTCAAGTCAGCCGCGTTCATAAATTTCTGTAGTTCACTGTGTTTTGGCTACCGGTGCATTGTTTTGACGGCCTTGTTCAATCTGTGATACATGTGCACTGATGCATTGTATTCATTTGTATTTGGTACAACTGCCATGTGCACTGTGTTGTTTGGGTCGAGTTCCTTCATGCTGTTAGTATACATAACTGTCTGTTTCCTTTATTACCTGTTCTCCAAGGCATGTAGTCTGGGGATAATTTGATTTATCACTTGCTGTGTGTGAGACAGCCATCCACTTCATTTCAAGGTGGTACCTCTTGATCTTTGATTGGAGTTCAGTAGTTTGCCTTCATTTTGGCTGGGTCTTCATGGACCCTTTTTTATTTGAGCATGTTGTATAGGTGTTGCATATCTAGCTTTGTTGTCTCGACCATATTTGGTTTTCTATTCTACCTGAATTTGTCTTCGAGACAATCTGCAGTGTTTTATGATGTAGCTTCTTCTTATTACATCATATAGTTTTCCCTTATGAACTACATGTGTAGTTGTTATTGGTGCCATGTATCTGTACCATTATGTTCTTGTACATTGGTGCTGCTCCCTGATCGTATGCATTTGTGTCATGCTGTGCATATGTGCATTTGTAACCTTGAGTATGGTGTCACCTTTATTGGCCTATATGTCTGCATTCCATTTGCACCTCTGATTCATTTGTCAATGTGCAGTGTTATTACATTCCCTTAGTGGCATTTGGTTTGCATTCCATTTGCACTGTGCAGCCCTACCCACTGCTGCATTTGTTTCGATTGTGCATCTGAGTTTTTGGTTGTGGCCTTGCCCTTATGACCTTGAGGTGGCTGTCGTTTTGTTGCAGTTGCCTTGAGTTCTTGTGGTGACTGCAGTACTTCTGATTTTTTTAGTGGTTGCACTGAAATTGATTCTTCAATGATTTTGGTTCGTTGAGCTTTTGTGTACATCATCACTTTAGTGGCAAGGCAGTGCACGCAAGCGTGAACTGCAGCCACACGGTATTCGGTTGAGTACATCATCACTATAGTGGCAAGGCAGTGCACGCAAGCGTGAACTGCAGCCACACGGTATGGTTTTGTGATATTCTATTTGTTTTGACTTATGGATCTTTTTGCGTATTCCATATTCTGTAGTGGCGAGGCAGTGCACGCGTGCGTGTACTGCAGCCCTACTTGAATTAATATTTTGTTGATATTTCAATGGTTTGAACTGTTTGTTCATTTCAATTTAATATTCTGAATTGCATTCTGATTTGGTTTAATTACTGTCGTCTATTCAGTATTTATTCATTATTGCTTCTGTGCACTAATAACTGAGTTTGAATTAGACTGACCCGAGTATTATTTTCTTTTGAATTTAATACTCGGGTCAGACCGAGTATTTCAGGTTGTAGATATTCTGCTTTGGGTTGCTGCTAGAGCTATGAAGTTCTTTCATATCTTTTGGAGTAGTCGTCGTCATTTGTAGTAGTATGTAAAATTGTATAGGAAGATATGTATTCATGTATATTATATACGTTAATGTACTTGTATATGTAACTTCCTGAGTCGACTGTTGTAGTTGTATCACATGTACCGTGTAAACGTATTGTAACTGACATCAGTTATATATATATGAGATTTTCTGATTTATCTGTGTTCCGCATTTATATTTATCTGTGTTATTAGTTTATATTTGTCCTAGACTATTATAGCCACCGTGTGGTAGCTTTGAGTTTGCATCGGCATGCCGGATTCTCTTTTTACTATCTGACATATCGGTGTTCGCACAAAGCAATTACACGGATGGTCGCTCCTCAACAGCCTTATTCTCCGTGCTAGTTGACAGCACTACACCGTAGTGTTCTTGGCTAGCGTGGGTATAGAGGTGGGGCGTCACAGCTTGGCATCAGATCCTGGGGTTTAGAACAAATATAAAACATAACTTAGATAGTACATGTGTTACAACTATTTGTCGATGTTTTATTTCACATCTTTATCTTAAGATCATCTTTGATTCGTTAGGAATGAATTCCTAACGCTTATTCGTGAGCATTGCTGCTATTCTCCATCGCACTTGCTCACTTGAGTTTACACTTCTAAGTATCAGTGTATATATGCTCTATCAAGTTGCATATTGCTGCGACTAGTACCCACTTCGATTTGAACTCGCATTGTTTATTCGAACTGCTATATATATGCATTCTTATCTCTGATTCGTGTACTTAATGCAGTTTCCATACAATTGGGTTTTGGGTATCAATCTTTGAGACAAATTGCATTCCAATTGTCGACTCTGTCTGTTTATCCATGGTTTGTTGGTTTTCATGTGCCTCTCTCTGATAGTTTTAAAAATTTCTTTGGTATAAAAGAAATTGTCTTGGTCTTTGCCTTGTCGATATCGACGTTGACTTGACTTTTACTTTTGCTAAAGTCATTCAAGCATTTATACTTGTTCTGCTTTGTTTTTCCAATTGTTGATCGGTTCTTCTTTTCCGGTTAGTTGTTATCACCTTTGTCGACTTTGATAACTTCTATTTCAGGAATTTTGGGTATTCCTACTTTGATGGATTTGGAATCGAATTCTTTATATTTTATTCACGTCTTCGAATGTGAATCTTAGTGAATTGATTTGGTTTTCGAATTTAATCGATTCTTGATTATTTCCCGATTTGTTGCTATCATTTATTAGCAACTTTGATGACCTTTTCTTCGGGATTTTTGTGAACATACCTTTCGATGAATTCGGTATCGATTTCTTTGGATTCTATTCACGTCTTCGTATGTGAATTCTTGTGATTGATTGTTTCTACAATCATTTTTGTGATTTGTCACTTTAAAAATATAAAGGTTTCAATACTAGTAGTAAATATCAAAACTCTTGTATCAAAATGTTTTCAACTCTATTTTCAATACCAAACTCGTTTTTGAAACTGTTTTTCAATCTATTAGTATATACAAATCTTTATTTCACTCGTATGAGAAATCTAATTAAACGACTTAGTAAAACGAGTGGTATGTAACGCTTGCGTTTACTTCGCCGGTTAATTCTTGGACTTATTCGATTGAATCTCTTGTGACAAATTTTATTAGTGAAGATTTACAGTTTGTTCGTAAATATTTAAGTTAAGCAAGTGGTTATGGGACATGAAGCTAAACTTTTATATTTACTAGCTTAGTGTAATTGACACTTCTCGTTGATCATGACGATCATTTTTACGGTTAGACTAGGCCTCATCGGTGTGATTTCGTCTCACACATATCTCTTGGGCTTTGAGGATTGTCTAGACACCACTTGTGTGATTTCATTCACACATACTTTTCTTTTGATTGTGAGGTTAGACTAGACACCACTTGTGTGATTCCACTCACACATACCTCTTTTGATTTTTTTGGTTAGTCTGGACCTCAATCTGTGTGATTTCGACTCACACATGTGGGGTAGCGCCCCACGGTCTTCGGGCCATTCGTGTGTCAAAATTAATGGCTTGCAACCATGAGATAGTGTCTCGTTATGCGTTGCACGTGTTGATGATTTTTCATGCTCGCGGGTAGGTGAGATTCCGTGCTCCCGTTCTCGCTTTGCGTTGCACGTGTTGATGATTTTTCATGCTCGCGTGTAGGTGAGATTCCGTGCTCCCGTTCTCGCTTTGCATTGCCCGTGTTGGTGATTTTCATGCTCACGTGTAGGTGAGATTCCGTGCTCCCGTTCTCGCTTTGCATTGCACGTGTTGGTGATTTTCATGCTTATGTGTAGGTGAGATTCCGTGCTCCCGTTCTCGCTTTGCGTTGCACGTGTTGATGATTTTTCATGCTCGCGGGTAGGTGAGATTCCGTGCTCCCGTTCTCGCTTTGCGTTGCACGTGTTGATGATTTTTCATGCTCGCGTGTAGGTGAGATTCCGTGCTCCCGTTCTCGCTTTGCGTTGCCCGTGTTGGTGATTTTCATGCTCCCGTGTAGGTGAGATTCTGTGCTCCCGTTCTCGCTTTGCGTTACATGTGTTGATGAATTTTCATGCTCGCGTGTTGGTGAGTTTCCATACTCTCCTTTGAGTTTTCATACTCCGTTTGAGTTTTCATACTCCGTTCGAGTTTTCATACTCCGTTCGAGTTTTCATACTCCGTTCGAGTTTTCATACTCTGTTCGAGTTTTCATACTCCGTTCGAGTTTTCATACTCCGTTTGAGTTTCCATACTCTCCTTCGAGTTTTCCTACTCCGTTTGAGTTTTCATACTCCGTTTGAGTTTTCATACTCTGTTCGAGTTTTCATACTCCGTTCGAGTTTTCATACTCCGTTTGAGTTTTCATACTCTGTTCGAGTTTTCATACTCCGTTCGAGTTTTCATACTCCGTTTGAGTTTTCATACTCTGTTCGAGTTTTCATACTCCGTTTGAGTTTTCATACTCCGTTTGAGTTTCCATACTCTCCTTCGAGTTTTCCTACTCCGTTTGAGTTTTCATACTCCGTTTGAGTTTTCATACTCTGTTCGAGTTTTCATACTCCGTTCGAGTTTTCATACTCCGTTCGAGTTTTCATACTCCGTTCGAGTTTTCATACTCCGTTTGAGTTTTCATACTCCGTTTGAGTTTCCATACTCTCCTTCGAGTTTTCCTACTCTGTTTGAGTTTTCATACTCCGTTTGAGTTTTCATACTCTGTTCGAGTTTTCATACTCCGTTCGAGTTTTCATACTCCGTTTGAGTTTTCATACTCTGTTCGAGTTTTCATACTCCGTTCGAGTTTTCATACTCCGTTTGAGTTTTCATACTCTGTTCGAGTTTTCATACTCCGTTTGAGTTTTCATACTCCGTTTGAGTTTCCATACTCTCCTTCGAGTTTTCATACTCCGTTCGAGTTTTCATACTCGCGTTCGAGTTTTCATACTCCGGTTCGAGTTTTCATACTCGCGTTCGAGTTTTCATACTCCGGTTCGAGTTTTCATACTCGCGTTCGAGTTCTCATACTCTTAGCTTGTGTTTTCTGGATTTCTTGTGAGGATTTCTAGAATTTGTGCTTCACCAATTTTCGTGATTTCTATTGATAAGTTTTATCAATTCTTGTGCATTGGTGAATTCGTGTGTTATTGACTTGTTATGAATACAAGTTTAGGGAATGATACCCCTTTCTATCTTTGAGAAGATTCTTGTGACTCTTTGGATGAATGAAAATCCACTTATCGAAGTTGCTTCTGATGTTGTTGTTTTAATCACATATTTTAAAAAAAAAAAAAATAATAATAATAAATTTTTTTCAAAATATAAATCAAAATTGTTTTCAAAATTTTTACGATTTGCGCTTTCAAAAGAATGAGGAAGCGAATTAAACGTTTCAGTAAAATCGAGGACTATGACCCCTTTCTTTTACTGATTCGCTTAATTCCGGACTTGTCCGTTTGAGAACGTAAAATGTTATTTATTTAAAATACACAATTTTGCACATTCAAGGAAACGATGAAGTGAATTAAACGATTTAGTAAAACTCGTAGTTATGGGTCATGTGTGTTTGCTATTTCGGTTAATTTCGGACTCGTTAATTGAAAAATTTGTGATTTGAAATTTGATTACCGTTGTGGTAATTTCTGATTATCGTTTTGATAATTGGATGTTTATGATTTTTGATTTATCGTTTTTGATAATCAGATATTTATTGTTTCTAATTATCGTTTGTGATAATTAGATATTTGTGGTTTAATTATCGTTTGTGATAATTAAACATTTGTGATTTGAGATTTGATTATCAATTGTGATAATTAAATAATCGTTGATTCGTGATTTCTGATTTATCGTTTTTGATAATCAGATATTTATTGTTTCTAATTATCGTTTGTGATAATTAGATATTTGTGGTTTAATTATCGTTTGTGATAATTAAACATTTGTGATTTGAGATTTCTGAATTATCGATTGATAATTAGATTTTGTTGAGAATTTGTGAATTTCTCTTATGAAATTAAAAGATTTCTTTGGCGTTTATATTGTACTACGCCAGTGTACCGGCTCAATTTTCTACTATTCATGACATTTTCTACGTCTTCTGGTTCCGGAAATGCCTTATGGATTTCCGATCCTTATTCTTGAGCAACCTTCTATTCACATCATTGCTTCGGGGGTGTAGCACCTTCGAAATAAAAATGTTTCACTTATGGAGATTCTCAATGGTTCTCAAATTCTATGGATTTCTCTTTGGAATCCAGGGAATTCATCGAGCAAACACGATCAGGCTTTCTCTATCATGCTCTTTATAGTGAACTTCCTACTTCGAATTTCTTCATCTTGGGATGACATGCTTTTATGGTTGTTACCTTTTGCCCATTTATTCCTTAAGATTGCGAGGACGCAATTTCTTTAAGGAGGGGAGTCTGTAACAACCCGATATTCGTGTCGAATTATAATCGACAATTTAAACGATTAATATTGACCCAAATTTCCGTTTGAATTTTTAAATTTGAATTAAAATTCTTTTATAAATTTTTTAAAAGGAATTTTGGGCTTTGAAAATCAAGTAGTGGCCCATGTTTTTAAATGTTGCCGTGAAATTAGCAAAATGAATAATCGATCCCCTTTTCTTGTTTTCATTCATTTCAAACCCGATCCCCTCTTTCTTTTTTTCGAACCCTAATTAAAACAACACGAGAGAAAAATATGGCGCCTCGTGTTCATCGTCCAAATTAGGGTTTTGAGCTAAATCGAAGGCCGACTTCAACTGCACGATTCGACTTGGTGCTCGCCGATACTAGGGTGAGTGGTTCCACTCACATTCTAATTCAAGCCCTAGTGCTTTGCTGTAGTCAATTGATTTCCTTTAAATAATGTTGGTTTCTCTGTTTTTTTTGTGGTTTTGAACTGTGATATGATTCGACTTTTCGATTGCTAGGATTTTCTGGCACTGGTGGGTTTTCGTGGCCATTTTGGTTTCACATGTTTTCATTACTTTACTGGGTTTACGCGAGTTGAATCTAGACATTGGTTTAGGTTGTAACTTGGTTTTCGGATCTCTGTAGCATTTATCTAGGCTACAACATGTTCATAAGTTTACACAAAGCACGGTGGTGCACTGTAAAATTCCAGTGTGCTTCAGTATACTTTGATCTCTGACTTTGGCCACTTCGTTGATTTTAAACTAGTGACTTCGGTCTTGATTGTGGTGATGGTTTTAGATTATCACTACACATCTTTCTTTTGCATTAATTCTGACCTGTTGGCACACAGTTTTCATTCTATTTAGTTTGTGTCAAGTCAGCCGCGTTCATAAATTTCTGTAGTTCACTGTGTTTTGGCTACCGGTGCATTGTTTTGACGGCCTTGTTCAATCTGTGATACATGTGCACTGATGCATTGTATTCATTTGTATTTGGTACAACTGCCATGTGCACTGTGTTGTTTGGGTTGAGTTCCTTCATGCTGTTAGTATACATAACTGTCTGTTTCCTTTATTACCTATTCTCCAAGGCATGTAGTCTGGGGATAATTTGATTTATCACTTGCTGTGTGTGAGACAGCCATCCACTTCATTTCAAGGTGGTACCTCTTGATCTTTGATTGGAGTTCAGTAGTTTGCCTTCATTTTGGCTGGGTCTTCATGGACCCTTTTTTATTTGAGCATGTTGTATAGGTGTTGCATATCTAGCTTTGTTGTCTCGACCATATTTGGTTTTCTATTCTACCTGAATTTGTCTTCGAGACAATCTGCAGTGTTTTATGATGTAGCTTCTTCTTATTACATCATATAGTTTTCCCTTATGAACTACATGTGTAGTTGTTATTGGTGCCATGTATCTGTACCATTATGTTCTTGTACATTGGTGCTGCTCCCTGATCGTATGCATTTGTGTCATGCTGTGCATATGTGCATTTGTAACCTTGAGTATGGTGTCACCTTTATTGGCCTATATGTCTGCATTCCATTTGCACCTCTGATTCATTTGTCAATGTGCAGTGTTATTACATTCCCTTAGTGGCATTTGGTTTGCATTCCATTTGCACTGTGCAGCCCTACCCACTGCTGCATTTGTTTCGATTGTGCATCTGAGTTTTTGGTTGTGGTCTTGCCCTTATGACCTTGAGGTGGCTGTCGTTTTGTTGCAGTTGCCTTGAGTTCTTGTGGTGACTGCAGTACTTCTGATTTTTTTAGTGGTTGCACTGAAATTGATTCTTCAATGATTTTGGTTCGTTGAGCTTTTGTGTACATCATCACTTTAGTGGCAAGGCAGTGCACGCAAGCGTGAACTGCAGCCACACGGTATTCGGTTGAGTACATCATCACTATAGTGGCAAGGCAGTGCACGCAAGCGTGAACTGCAGCCACACGGTATGGTTTTGTGATATTCTATTTGTTTTGACTTATGGATCTTTTTGCGTATTCCATATTCTGTAGTGGCAAGCCAGTGCACGCGTGCGTGTACTGCAGCCCTACTTGAATTAATATTTTGTTGATATTTCAATGGTTTGAACTGTTTGTTCATTTCAATTTAATATTCTGAATTGCATTCTGATTTGGTTTAATTACTGTCGTCTATTCAGTATTTATTCATTATTGCTTCTGTGCACTAATAACTGAGTTTGAATTAGACTGACCCGAGTATTATTTTCTTTTGAATTTAATACTCGGGTCAGACCGAGTATTTCAGGTTGTAGATATTCTGCTTTGGGTTGCTGCTAGAGCTATGAAGTTCTTTCATATCTTTTGGAGTAGTCGTCGTCATTTGTAGTAGTATGTAAAATTGTATAGGAAGATATGTATTCATGTATATTATATACGTTAATGTACTTGTATATGTAACTTCCTGAGTCGACTGTTGTAGTTGTATCACATGTACCGTGTAAACGTATTGTAACTGACATCAGTTATATATATATGAGATTTTCTGATTTATCTGTGTTCCGCATTTATATTTATCTGTGTTATTAGTTTATATTTGTCCTAGACTATTATAGCCACTGTGTGGTAGCTTTGAGTTTGCATCGGCATGCCGGATTCTCTTTTTACTATCTGACATATCGGTGTTCGCACAAAGCAATTACACGGATGGTCGCTCCTCAACAGCCTTATTCTCCGTGCTAGTTGACAGCACTACACCGTAGTGTTCTTGGCTAGCGTGGGTATAGAGGTGGGGCGTCACAAAAGGGGAGTGTCGAGCAATGGTCCGAGTTCGTGATTACAGTAAGTTATTCGCTAATTCTATTGTTATTTAAATTTAGGATATATAGATATATATACGTATATGTATATACAGTAGAATGGAACTTCTGTTTTATAAAATAGAAATTATAAAACAGAAAATAATGAAAGTAGTTAAAGAAAAATAAATGTTGGTGGTTAGATTATTTTATTTATCTATTAAGTCATTTTAACTACTAAAAATAATTTATTATAAAGGAATGTGTTTAAAAAATTTAAAAGCATTAGCTTAAAGTGAAAAATTGTTAGTTAATTAAATTGTTAAAGGAAATTTGATTTTAAACTAATTTATTAAGTCATTAGTTTGAAATTAAAATAATGGACTTGGTAGAAAAAGAAAAAAATGTTTAACTTGCTTATCCAAATTATTTTAGATATTAAAAGATGTTAAAGAAGAATTTTAAAAGGAATTAGTGTAAAATATAATAATTTTTGGTTAATAAAATTTATTAAAAAAAGGGAGATTTAATAATTAGTTAGATAAATTTATTAAAGAAGAAAATTGGTTTAAAAAGAATTATCAGCTAATCAAAAAAAAAACTATTAAACGGAAATTAATTGTTCAGTTGTTTCGAATATTAATAAATTGTGTAAATATTTATACAAGGTATAAATCAAGAAAATCGAGTCAAGATGGAAAATGGATTGCTAATAAAAGCAAAGGTGAGAACTTCTCACTCAAAAATTTAAAGTTGGATTTGCAGTTATTTATTGATTGTTGTTTGGTTGTGATATTAGATATAGTAGGATATATCTATATATAGTAATATATATATATATATATATATATATATTGGCATATGTATATATTGTAGTTGTTGATTTCCCGCATTATATAGCGGATGAGACCCTATTGCGCCGCCTATTAAGCGGAAAATATTTTTATAAGTCCCATATACCGCGATATTCCACCTCGAAGTGGAATGAGTATTGTGCTAATGTCTGTGGATGCAAGGAAACAGGTTGGAGGGATCCAACTGGATTCCTCAACCGTATTTATTTATTTATATATATTGTGATATTTGATTGATTATCATATCGATATATGATGTTTGGAAGTCATAATTGACTATTCGATGTGTTGCATCATCGGATCCATTTTTGGAAGTTTAAAAATGATGATTTTTAAGAAATTTTTAAAGTGAATTTTGAAATTATACCTTTTATTAAATTTTCGAATTGATTTATTTTAAAACGTTATAATTTTAATGTTATAAAAATTATGATTTTTGAGAAATACAGTTAAAAGTTGGTTTTTGAAAATATGGGATTAATGATTTTATAAAATAGTTTAAACTGGGATTTTTGAATTTATTATAAAAAGTTTAAAAATAGGATTTATGAAATTTAATTATTTTATAAATCAAAATGATGAAATTATAAAGGAGTTTAAAGACGTTTTTAAAAGAATAATATAAATTGATCCATATAAAAGATTTATAAAATGGATATTTATAAATTAGAATATTTTGAATTATAAAACGAGTTTTTATAAGTATGAGAATGAATGGTGAATGAATTTATAAATGAATGAAATTTATAGAATTATAAACGGTGATGTTATAAATGGAATTTTATAAGCAGTAGGTTTATAAAATTTATAAAGTTATTTAAGGAATAGGTTTGGATAAATAAATGAATCTTATAAGTTATAAGATTTATAATTATGAAGTTTAAAGGAACGATTTTGCAAACAAATAAATTATAAGCATTTAACTTATAATATGGACTTTCGGTATATAATTGAGTTATAAATCGAATAGGTTAATAAAGGAGATTTATAAAGGAAGTAGTTATAAAATAAATAGAAATGGAATTTATAAACGTTCTTTTATAAATCCACAAACGACTTATTTTGATAAGTAAATTGTATAACTTATTTATGGAGTTATATTCACGTTTTAGACAGTGAATAATCCTTTAAAATAATATGTATAGAAATGATGAAATTGGTTAACAAGTATATGAACGTTTTTGAATAGTGAATAAGATGTTAAAGAAAATGTTTTGGATGTGATGTTTTGAATAGAATTAAAACGATCTAACGATATTTTTGAAATGTATTAAGATTCGAAAACATAGATTTCAACATTCATTGTTGAAATAGACGTTTTCGAGAAATAGAAGGAAATGGTAGACTATAACACTGTTGTTATAGTAAATGATTTCCGAAAGGAAATGTTTTGTATAGTATTGGGATTTATATATCTATTTTAATTTCGAATCCCTATACTAGTGATTTTGGGTTGTCGTAACGATGTTTTACGCAACATTCCTTTTGTCCCAAATAAATATGTTTAAGAGAATGATTTCCTTAAAGAATGAAATATATACTTAATTTCGATTAGAGTATATTGAATATTTTCCAAGTGTAGAAAATAAAAAGACTTGCGAATCACTTATAAATAAATAAGTATGGAAATGTTTTTCCAATATTAAGTGAATATTTTGAATTTATCTTTTTGAAGATAAATTGAAAATGAATAATTGAAAACGTATATTCGTAGATATTTTAGAATATAAATTCACAATGGAATTTATAAAAGGAAAGGGGAACTTGTTTAAAAATAAACGTTCATTTATTTTTGAAATGTGGGAATTAATTTACGGATTTGGAACGTAAATATAAAGTAAATCGGTAAGGATTTATTTGATTTATTTAAATGAACCATTTTAAATTTTAAAATGGATAAATAATTGGAAGTGTTTCCGTTTAAGGAAATTGATTTGAATTTTTTTTCAAATGGTTGTAGTATTGAAAATTTATATCTAGTAAAGATATTTTTGGAAAATAAATAATTTGGAAAATTATTTGGAATCTGGTGATGTTGTGCATATCCATTGATAGTTCAATAACCGACTATCAATATTTACCTTTAAATAGGTATTTGTTGTGATTTGCTTGAAATTGAATGCCACACTTATTTTTTTTAAAAATAAGCGCTCACTATTCGGGTTAACAGGGAAAGGACCTTAGGGTCGTATAACCCATTCCGAATATGTGAACGTCGTTATGAATTGCATTTGAAGACCGGTGTTGAAGACCGGATATTTTCGAAAACGAAAGGGTTTCGTGTCGATTGTCTCTGCACTGGTTGATCCCCGGTATAGAGATCTCCATATGTGATGGGAAATCCGGACGTGATTAGAGATTATCCGGATTGCAAGGACTTCTTTGTAAGCGCCTTCGGTTCTGTTCGATTCCAGAGCAGACTTGTATGGATTGTATGTCTGACATTACAAATTGAGATATAAAGCTGATTTCTTTCAAATATATTTCTGTTGGTGGCGGAGAATTTATTCTCTTAGCTTAACACCCTTCTCTGAGTCGTACGAGCTCAGAGGTTATATAGTTGAAGGTTATTAGCAATATATTCCCAATTTGGTAATGTGACATGCTGAGTGTTGTTGTGAAATGATCATTGTTTGATCATTTGTGATATGATCATTTGTTTGATCGTTTATCTTTGTGATCATTTCTATGACCATTTGTTGACCCAAAGCACAGCTTTTGTATAAAGCGTGGCTTTGTGGACGAGACTTCGTCGAACCTCACACCGCGGAATGGTCAAAGCAGGAAAGATACGACAAGGTTATGAGGGGTAGCTCCCTTTAGGGTATGTGCATTTCCTTCTGGAAAAGGGTGGTATCATGGTATGGAGCCCAGATGCTTACTCATGTTGAAACACTTACTATTATGGTGTGATGTCGATTACGAGCGCTCGGATAAAGGTCCCAAAGGAACGGGGGATGGCATACTCGTGTCAGTAGTTACCCAGTTAGGGGTAACCCGGCCTTGTGTTGGCAGAGATCCGGTTAGGTTCTCGGGGACGTCCTTCCAGAGGCGTTCTCATGTGGCAATGGGAAGTTCCTTGGCCTGACCATTTGTTGGAAATCCAAAGAAACAATACGATCTTGTACGGTTTTAGTTGTAGAACCTGCTTCCTCAGGAGGTAGCTATAGTAGGCATAATATAAAGGTACCTATGCTGGCTATGATTTATATTCTACTTTCGAAATGTTTTCTATACTATGCACTAATAATAATATCAAAAATGATTTGATTTTGCGTAGTAAGAATCTTTGACTAACATAAGAAGAAATCTCCTCCAAGTCTGCGTTTGCATTGTGTGTGTGGTGGGAGGTCTTATGGTAGTTACATTTTCAAAAACATTGCGAATCTATTTTAAAAATTATCCTGTTCTTGATTTTAAAGATAAATAAACTGTTTTGAGTTCTCACACCAGTCACATGACTGACTCAGAGTTTATTGTTTTCCATCCTAAACTCTGGGTGCCCACCAATTTCCACACGGGCAGTCAAGAGTTAGGTTTATCAGGATATTCTGGAATTTAGGAGTTGCTGGAGGCAAGATGGATGGCATGACGTATTGCTAGTATATAGTATTTCTTTTCCGCTGTTTGTTGTTTTTTGTTGTTGTACACTCTGATGATGAAATGTAATGTAATAACTGATATAGTTCTTTGTTTAAAGATTATTCATTTATCTATTATATGTTGTTCCACTGCGATTGTGAGATTGTGATATTGTTCTGTTGTTTTCTTTCTGTTCCGTCCTTTCTTCTTATCTCTTCTTCTACTTCTTCTTTATTAAACCCTCATGGTTCGGTTTTCCGGTATCCGACTGATCGACATTCGATACAGTGGACGTATTGATGTCGATATTCGGGAGTCGAAGAATCGGGTCCTGACAAGAGAGATAAACTGTTGTATACTTTGGAATATCCCGAACCTAGTCTGGAGTCCATACCGATTGTCCAGGAAGTTCCAAATGTTTTCAAAAAGATCAAGTCTTTACCTCTACATGGAGAAATTGAATTCAGAATTGACTTCATTCCAAATGCTCGTCCTGTCGTTCATGCAAGTCGCATGATGGCACCTAGGGAAATAATTGAACTAGTCAAGCAAACTATTGATTTGCTCGATAAGGGATTGATATATCCTAGTGTTTCCGAATGGGGTTCAACTTTGTTGTTTGTGGTTAAATCAGACGGATCTCTGAGTTTGTGTGTGGACTACCACAATCTCAATAAACAAACTCTCAAAAACAAGTTTCCTTTACCTACAATTGATGATCTGTTTGATCAACTGCATGACACTCATTTCTTTTCGAAGATGGATCTAGCTCAAGGATTCCATTAGCTACGAATCGCCAAAGACTGTGTTCACTTGACTGCTTTTAGGGTCCAGATATTTTCTACGAATGGTTAGTCATGCCTTTCGGACTAACAAACGCTCATGCATACTTCGTAGATTTAATGACCCGTGTTTTTCGAGAAGTGTTAAATAAATTTGTGCTAGTGTTTGTTGATGATATCTTGATCTACTCCAAACCAAAGAGGCGCATGCTGAGCGTCTAAGAAATGTTTTGGAGATATTGAGAAGGAACATTCTATTTGCCAAATTTTATAAATGTCACTTTTGGGTCAAAGAAGTCAGATTTCTCGGCCATATTGTTAATGAAGAGGGAATCTCTGTTGATCCAGGAAAGATTTCATCAATTCTAGAATGGAAGAGACCCATAACCCCAATTTTTTTGAAGTTTTCTAGGTTTAGCAGGATATTATCGAAAGTTTATTCAGGACTTTTCTAAGATAGCTAGTCCATTGACTAAGCTCACAACGAAGAATGCAAAATTTGATTGGACTCCAAAATGTGATGAAGCTTTCTAGGAGTTAAAAGGAGATTGACTACTGCTCCTGTTCTCTCTATTATTAATGGAAACCAAGGCTTATCTGCCTATACTGACGCTTGTAGTTATGGTTTGGGTGCGGTGCTAATGCAGAGTGAGAAGGTAATTGCATACGCGAGTAGACAATTACGTCCGCATGAGAGAAACTACCCAACCCATGATCTGGAACTCTTAGCAGTTATTTTTCTTTGAAAATCTGATGACACTATCTTCTGGGTAAAATTTATTTCAACTTTTATAAAAATTTAAAAGTTTAAATCAACTTGATAAATATACTTAATAAACTGTCCTTGTTCTAGGTGAAAAATTTGAATTATTCACCGATCATAAATCTCTAAAATATCTCTTCACACAGAAAGATTTAAATCTAAGACAACAACGCTGATTGGAATTTCTGGCATCATATGACCTAGACATTCTGTATATGCCTGGTAAAGCCAATGTAGTTGCCAATGCTTTGAGTAGGAAACATGCTATTCTTGCTCATCTGGTTGTCACTCCTATTCTTCTTGAGAAAGTCGCTAGCAGAAAAATAAAGACAAGTTTCTTCGAGATACTTATGGGAGGATTCGTCGAGGTGAAGATTTCAGTTTTGGAATCGGTAATTGTGGAGTTATAACATTGAAAGGTAGGATGTGTGTCCCTTTCGGATCTGAAACGTAAAGTTTTGGTTGAGTGTCATAGGTCTAAACTCAGTATCCATCCAGGAGTTAATAAGATGTATCGGAATATCAAAAGAACTTTCTGGTGGAAAACAATGAAAAGGGATATATCTATTTATGTGGGTCATTATGCTACCTGCCAGCAAATTAAAAGTGATCAAAAGAAAGTAGCGGGTTTGCTCCAACCTTTGGAGGTACCCAAGTGGAAATGAGATCAAGTATCGATGGATTTCATCGACGGGTCTCCCCGCACTCGAAAGGGGAATGAAGCAATTTGGGTTATTGTGGACCGTTTGACTAAGAATGCCCACTTCATCCCGGTAAAATCTACCAGAACAGCGGCAGTTTGGCGGGGCTATATAAAAGAGATTGTGCATCTCCACGGTATACCCAGCAGTATAGTGAGTGATCGTGATGCGACCTTCACCGGTAGATTTTGAGAGGCATTTCAAGCCGTGTTGGGAACCAAACTTAACTTCAGCATAGTTTATCACCCATAGTCTGATGGGCGGACTGAAAGGATTAATCGAATATTAGAAGACCTTTGGCACGCTTGTATTCTCGACTTTGGTGGTTCATGGGAGGACCATTTACATATGGTTGAATTCTCAGATAACTAAAGCTATCAGGCCAGTATCGAGATGGCTCCTTTCGAGGCTTTATATTGTCGTCCATGTCGATCGCCTGCATATTGGATCGAATCAGGTGATAGAGTCATCCTTGGACCGGATGTGATTAAGGAATCCATCGAAAAAGTTGATTTTATTCGAAAGAAGTTGATAACTGCACAAATTCGTCAAAAGAGTTATTATGACCGCAGAAGAAGAGATTTGGAATTCCAAGTTGGAGATTCTGTATTCCTTAAAGATCTCCAATGCGTGATGTGTTGAGGTTGGGGAAAACTGGAATGATGGCACCGTGTTATATTGGTCCTTTTCCTATATTAGAAAGGATCGGTCTTTTAGCTTACCGAGTGTAGTTACCCAACTGGTTATCTGGCATGCACAATGTGTTTCATTTTTCTAACCTTTGAAAATATGTGCACGATCCAGATAGTATTATTGAAGAGGCAGCTCAGTAGGATCTTGAAATCACTCCCTACATAGCAGTTAAAAGAGAGCCATTGAAAATAATTGATCGTGATGAAAAATAATTGGGGAATAAAATTTTGAAACTGGTTAAAGTGCAGTGAAGCAGTGATCCAAAGGACTGTACTTGGGAAACAGAGGATAGCATGCAAAAGTCCTATACCAATTGCAGAGTAGATATCTCGGCTTAATCTGGTAAGCCATTTTCTATTTTTTTTATATTCGTATATTTGTTTGTCTTTCTCTCTCTTTCAAAAATCGAGGACGAAATTTTCTTAAGGGGGAATTTGTAACATTCCCAAAATTTTACCAATTTAAAATTTAGTAATTAAGGTGAATTTTGGAACAAATTGTGAAATTAATTTGAATTTTTGAAAATAAGTAAAATATGTATTGAATTATATATATATAAGATTGTGAAATTGATTTTGAATTTAAGAATTCAAAAATATTTTAAAACTATTTGAATTTAAGTTATATGAGTGTGTGTATATATATATAAATGGATTATAATTCAAATTAATGTTAAAACACCCGAACAAATTATTTTCTCTTCCATCCATTCCAGTTAAATTGGGATGCGATCCAATTTCATTTAGAATGGAAAATTTTAGTAAATGATTTGGTGAATTATTTAAGGATTTAATTACTCATTATTTTAATTGGGATTCTTGTTTTGCAGCTGGAATAAAATCAAAAATGGGGTACACATTATGTATGTTTCTTAATAGAATATTGTTTGTTAACGGAGTAGCTATTTTTAGAAAAGGGAAAAATTTTATATAAATAAAAAATTTGAAAAAACATGAATCTTTTCATATATAATAGTTTTTTTTTGAAATTTTGTTTTTTTATTTAAAGGATGATTGATAATCATACAAGCTATAAATTCATACAAGCTATAAATTTACACAACACGATCATCAAAACTAGTTGTGTTATTGGATCTATGGCATTTTACTTCGTACAAAAGTTTACTATTGATAGAGCATCGCTTTCGTTGAAAGCGATTTTCAACCTTATTAACAAAGATCGCTTTCAACATTCTTAAAAAACATCAGCTCTTTCGGTGCCAAGATTGGAGAGCTCCAATTCATAGTTTACGAGCAACCATATAGGTAATCCCTAACTATTTATTTGCAATAAGTGACCAATAACAACTGAGATTTAGGACAAAGGAAATATTGAAAATAATAGAAAAATGGCGAAAATATTGAAGGAAATTATGGTCCACGCTTTTAAATATTGGATGAAGTGTGCCTAGTTATAAATTTTTATATGGGTTTTGACAACATAAAATATCCAAGACGATATCTTGTTAGGTGCTGCTTTTTCATACTCCGAGATGATATTTTTCGACATTGGGATCGTATCTGTCTTATGACGACAATTTTATTTTATTTTATACTTGTATTGAAACGACCCGCAAATCCATACCCCTTGAGTTAACACTATTCTACCTAAATCAACTCAAGTTTACAGAAATACGAACCATTAGGGTTAAAGAAGAAGAGGTAGAAGAAGAAAATAGAAAAACAACATCAGAATCTAACCATCGCAGCGGGATAAAATAAAATAGAAAATAAATGATCTTTACTCAAAAATCAAATATCTCTGTTTATATATTACATCATCAGAGTACATCAATCACAGCTCAACATCACTAACATACAAATGGATACACAACAACTCAATACAGCAGAATATATATATAAAAACAAGTACAGAAGTACGTATCGTCATCCAGCTCGTCTCCTGAGCTCCACAGCATCAAATCCTGTATCCTATAATACTCGGTATGACCCGAGCATTACAGTTAAATAACACCCGAGTCAGTCTGGATTACCAGCGTGAGAAGTTCACACTCAATTTATTGTTAAAGTTCAAAAATCCTTTTGAAAACAAAAGCATCTCGTAAGACCTCGCGACAAATAAACATGTCGGGTTTTTACCTTACCATAGCTAAAACAATTTTTATAGAAATCCTCTGATATTATAATGGGGTCTATATACAAATACTTATAAAATAGCTGCAATTGTTACATTATTAAATTCCAGCTACTAGCCACAGAGTGGGTAATACAAACAAAACTCGTACAAGGCTCATAACGAGAATGGATTTCCAACTAATGACTAGGCACTGGGGTACCACCTGTCACAGTACGTGGCCTAGATCACAGTACCAAGGAGTACACCCGCTCCCCTGCAACACAAGACCTGGGCTACCCCTTACTCGACAATTTCGAGTGAGATCATCCCACGGTTGGGATCAGCAACCGCCCACTAAGCCGAAATAAAAAGGGACATCTAAGCAGGGATGACCTCACCCTGCTTGGTTGCTACCTACCTAGCCTTGCTGCATAACCCCTGATTTTCAGTCATTCCCATTTGATGAGGCTTAAGGCTAAGCGTTACCTTTAGAACATATCCCTTAGAATGCCCATCGTCCACCTGACGATGTTTCGCAAGCATTCATCCATACAAGTCCATATCGGGTTCGAACGGAACCGAAGGCACTATTCCTACTACATCCATTTTGGAAATATCCACAGGATTAGTAGCGACTAGACCTTGCACTTCACTGCTCCATCTTCGAATCCAAAATCGTTTTCCGCGAAACGTATAAACCGGATCGAAGTGGTTTTCGAGAAATAAATCTCGATCTCGGTCTCTTCGAAACAATCAACGCATTTGTCCAATATTGATAGTCGGTGATTTAACTATCAATTAATATTCACAAACAACCATCAACCAATAAATAATTTCCCAAATTATTTATTTATCTCAAAAATATCTTTACAAGATATATTCTCACTTTCAACTCCTTTTGAAAACAGTTTTCAAACTATCTTCCTTTTTTCAGAATAAATTCCGATTATTTCCATTTCCACTGGAATCACCAAGCATAAAACTTTAGATTTTGAAAATAATTTAAAAACACTTTATTGTAAAATATATTTAACATTCAATTTAGAAAAATTTACTTTAATACTTAATTAAAAATAATACTCTAGAAATAACTAAAATAAGGTTACCTTATAACTATACATTAGATTTCTTCTTTAAAATACCAAATCATTCATTAAATAATTTTTACGATAATAGATTAAAATAAAATACTTACTTTGGAATTACTTTAGAACATTTAAGTTAAGACTACTTCAATAATTGGCTGAAAATATATACTATATGAATATTTGAAAATAAGGTTATTTTATAAAATATAAAGGTTTTCACTTTTAAAAACAACATACTAAGTTACTTCTTAAATATTTACTGCTAAAATAGATTAAAAGAAAATACTTACTTTAGACTTTAAATATTAGAAATAATAAATATTACAAAACTTGCTTTCTTTAAAAACAACCTTAAAACATTTAATTTATATTTAGAAATTTACTTTTAAAAACATGTATTTGGCCAGAGAAAATCCCAACTTCAATAACTTAAATCAATTTTTTCCCAAATTGATTTCCAATTTATTTTATTTGAAATAAATTTCTTTACTCACACAGTTCATTTCAAAATTTGTTAGTTAAGAATTTATTATTATTATTTTCCCGTTTGATTTAAATCTTTTAACTAAAATATACAAATTTCAAATTTTCCCAGTTTCTTCTTTATTCCTTTCAATAATTTAAAACTTAAAATTTTAAATAAATGTTTTGTTCTTTTAATTAATATCACTGAAGATTTAAAATTCATTAACTTTCCTTTTATTCAAATTTTCCTTTCCATACCCAAGATTTATTTATTAGAATTTTAAAGTCACTTATTACTTTTTCAAATTCATTCTTTGAATTTATTCTATAATATTTTACTTACAATTCACTTCTTTTATTTTCTTTCCAAAATTCAATTTATATATTTTTATGGTAATTCATTATACCCAATTATATCCAATCAAACCATAGCGTTCAATATTCCAACATAATTCATCATAGAAAATCGAATAAACACAACAGAGGGTATTAAATAATTTAAATAAATGTTGAGGGGTCCAGTTGGATCCCTCCAACCTGTTTTCCCTGCATCCACAGACGTTAGCACAATATAAAATATCTTCGCTATAAAATAAGGGAAATCAATCATTTCATGGTGTAGTATATTCTACTATACAACACAACAATCAATTCAACCATTCAAACCATTATTTAAATTTAATTATTAAATTTAAATTTAATTGAGTGAGATTTTGTAACGATCTTGAATTTTATTAAGTTTAAATTGATAATTAAATTTAATTTTTGAATAAAAATTATGAAATAATGGGTAATTGATATAAAATACTATTTAGATTATGAATTGATTAAGAATTAATTTGAATATACGGAAATAAACAATAAATAAGATAAATTATATGAATATGAAGTAACATATAGCTAAGTTCAAACAACATAATTAAAACAGAAATTTATTTACAATACAAAGTACAAGAACAAAAGAAATAAAATAAATACCTTAAAATTTTGGTTATGTAAAATATAGAAATATAAACGTAAAATAAATAAACAAAACAAAGTAAAATAACAATTAACCTTATGTTATAAAATCAATGCACATTAATAAAAAAAAAGAAATGTCATCTCAAGCATATCAAAACAAACATGCAGCCGAAATATAAGGCAAGAATCAAACAAATAGATGCAACTATCTAAAATATTGACAACATAAATAAGAAATGTATACAAGATAAAATAAAGACACATATACTAGTAAATGAAGAGTGACCAGGCAAGAACAAGCTAAAGGATGTAGGCAAGCATAGAGACATAAAGTACATCAGCCCCCAAAACAAATTCATGTCAGCCGAGATAAAGCAAAGATGTAGGCAAGTAAAAAGTATATGAACAAACAAAGTACAAAACAAATAAATGCAAGATCCTAAGTACACTTAAACAAAACAAAATAAAATATATTCAAGTATGTAGGCTGTAAACAAGGCATGGAACAAAGTCAATTCGAGCTTGCTTAGGATCATTTCAGCCATGCTTGTTGTATATATATAAAAGAAAAAAATAGGAAAAAATAAAGCATATCACCCAGTACAAGATTTGTATACCCTGAACACTTTTTCTTTTATATACATCAACTTTTTCTTCTCATCATCAGTTCGTCCATTACAAGCCAAGTAAAACTGAAGTAAATACCACTTAAAACTTATACAAGCTCAAATTCAATTCAACTGCAAACAAACTATAACCAGAGATTAAAAGAAGGAGACTTCAGCAAGAAATCTCAAGCCAGTTTCAAAAAAATAAAGCAAGCAACAACTGTTCTTTCTCTGTTCTTCATATACTGGTGAGTAACTTTCTTTTTAAAACTTAAGTATATTGATATCTGATTACATGTGGATTACTAGAAATAAAAATAGTATTGTGTGGATGTATTTGATTTAATTCACTGTGTATATACATGAATGTATGAAGGCATACTCACTGTTGTGATTTATCCTTGCCTGTTCTTAGTTTCCAGTCTTAAGTTCTGATCAATCATCAATACTTCAAAATCTAATCTATGTTAAGGTTTAAATTTCAAACAAAATATGTTAGATGTATCATAGATTATAGTTTTAAATTTTATTTAAGTTAAATAAATTAGAAATACTTCCGGAAATCAAGAAAAAGCTGAGCAAATTTAATATGAGCTAAATTTCAAACATCTTGATTTATAAATTCAGGTATATAAACTGAATTCATATGCCAAAACATGATTTTTAAAGTAGAAATCATAATTTTTAAACCAAGGGAGAGAGAGTGGTTTGGGTTAGTTCGAATTTCCTTCTTTTGATGACCTCTGATGATCCACGGGTTGGAAGTGATTGGGATCTTGGATGGAGGTGCAAGAGTGAACGGTGGGTGTAGGAAAAATATTGGATCAAGGATTTAAGCTATGTGGATTTTGGGATTTGGATTTAAAATCTATAAACCTAGTTTTGCTATGATGGAAAATTTGATCACCTCGGCCTCAATAATGGATCGAGTGTTTTGATACTTCGGGCGGTCGAAGGTTGGGTGATGTCGAAGTCGAGGCCGGAAGTGGAAGCTCGTAGATGGTCGGCACGGCGTGGACGAGGCGATGTTGACAGGTTGGAGGCAGCAGAATTTCGGTGTTGCCAGGTTTTGGGTTGAGCTCCTCGAATTTGATTTCGAGATAACTGGGTGGTCCAGATGATTGGAATGGGTTGCGAGTTGGGTTTGTGACTTGCAGAGATGGCCGTTGATGGTTGGCGTCGGCGAACGTGTGTGTGCAGGTGCACGGCGGGGAAAATAATGGTGAAGCTGTGTTTTTTTTGGGGGGTTCGAATTTGCGTAGGGGATACTCGAAGCAGATCATGTTTTTTTCCGGGGGGGAGACTCGCGTTTACTCGAAGTAAACTAGGGGGGAGGCTCGAGTAGATGTTTGGGGACAGGTACAAACCTGTTGCCAGTTTACATTTTCAAACTGTTTTTGTTTTCAAAGTAGAAATTTTGAAACCTAAGTTTGATATAATTTCCAGTTTTAAGTTTAGTCTAGAAATAAAAATTCAAATTGTCTAATGATTTTAAAAGTATTAATTGAATTTTAATTTAAATTAAAACTGTTAATAAGTATGTTTTGAAAAATAATGATGAGGTATAAAACTTTAACAAATCAATGTTCTTGTGTAGAAATGTTTTCAAATGTTTAAATTAATAGGTTCAATAAATTAAAATTAAGTAATCAGTTGAGGTAACATGGTTATCTCAAATAATTTTTGATTTCTAATTAACTTAAAGATTTTAAAATGATTTTCAAAGTTGAAATTTAAAAGTAAACTTGAAATGGAAATTGTTTTAAAACCCTTTTTATAATAGTAATGTAATCATTTCTAAGAATGAGGTTTATCTTAAAAGTCAAGGAAGATTTAATGATTTGAAATTCATTAAATTATGTTAATCAAGATGGATAATTTATTATTTAATTAATTGATGAATTGGACTAATTAAATAAGTAATTAAAGGTTTAAATTAATTAGTTTAAATTAATTAATTAAGGATTAACGATTAATTTATTAAGGAATAATAATTTTGGGAATTAAGGATTTTGATAAAATATTAATCAATGATTAAAGTTGATTTATCAAGTGATTAAGCAATAATAAATTTAAGGATAGTGTGATAAATTGATTTGGTAATTAATTTGAGAATAATTAAATTATTTAAAGTAATTAGTTATTTAAAGGCTAATTAAATTAATGTGATAAATTTTGATAACAAATTAGATTAATTTATTTAAATCAATTGTAAATTGTTAATTACTTATTGAAAGCAATTAAGGGGTTAATTACTAATTGTAATTAAATTTGAATATTTTGATTAAACTAATGATAAAGATAAATTGGTAATTCATGATTTGTTATTATGAGATGATTGCTTAATGGTAAGTAAATAAAGAGTAAATTTCTTGAAATAAATAATTAAGAAGTTAATTAATTATTTAATTGGTTCAAGAGTCAATTTAATTAATATGATGGATTAAGAGTAATTTTAATTAATTAAAGTGTTTGATAAATTTATTTATATCAAATGATTTGTGATTAATAAATCTGAATTGAATAATAAATCCATAAGTAACTAATTAAATTGGAAATGAATTGAATTAATTTAGGATTTAAACAATTAATTAATCCTGCTTACAAATGTTTATTGAATGCTTATGAATGATTGTATTGTATGAAATGCCTTGAATTGATTATCCTATCTGATTTGTGATATTTTGTTCTGTAGATTGAGCTGTTTATATTTATTTGCATTTGTATATTATCTGTGAATCTGTGAATAGACGATGAGCGTTATAGTTTATATCGCTTATCAACTATATTTCTGTGTTTTAATCTGTGATGATTGATGATATGGCACTCTTATTGTGTTAAACCCCTGGACCACACTTATACACACACAAATATGGATTTCACGAGGAAATCAATTGAGTCACAGATTTTTGAAAATAGTTTTGATTTTGAATTTTAAATTCAAATGGTTTGAAAATGAGATTGGGTTTAAAGTGAAAAGCTTTTGAAAATGGAATTTCAAAGATGAAATTTATTTTGAATAACTTGATTAAGTTTGAAATTTAAATAATTTGGTATAAACTTAAATACAAGATTTGAAATTGAATTCTATGATTCAAAACTAGGGATTAAAAATGTTATACCAGTTATATAGGGGTTAAACTATTTTAAAATGTATTAATTTGGGAATATGAATATAAATTAAGAACTTTAACTTGTGCAAATATAATTGGATTTTTCTGAAATGAAAACTGTTTGTTTTCAAATAATAAAAGCTTTCACATAAGAAGTGAACATCCAATTTGTGTTAAAAAGAATTTCAAGTTTGAAAATGAAAATGAATTCCAAGTTATAGAAACGGTCTGAAATTATAAGTTAAATTTTTGATTTAAAGATTTAACGAGTTAATCCTATCGAAATGAAATTGTTTTGGAAATTTATGAATTGATCTTTGTGAAATAAATCTTTTTGTTTAAAGATTTGAAATGGTAATTGATTTAAACCATTTGAAAGAAAGGTTTGGGTTTTAAGTTGTGGCTTAATTGAAATCCCAATATCCATATGTTTTTAAATATTGCGCTCACTATTCGGTTTAGCCGGGAGAGGACCTTTGTGTCATATATCCCATTCCGAATATGTGGTACGTCGATATGGATAGCATTTGAAGACCGGTGATGAAGACCAGATATTTTTGAAAACGTAAGGACAACTCGTCGAATGTCTTTGCATCGACTGGTCCCCGGTATAGAGACTCCATATGTGATGGGAAGTCCGAACGAAATTAGTGAATATCCGGATTGCAAGGGCTTCTTTGGAAGTGCCTTCGGTTCTGTTCGATCCCTGAACAGACTTGTATGGATTGTGTGTCTGATATTACAATTTGAGATATAAAGCAGATTTCTTTCAAATACATTTCTGTTGGTGGCGAAGAATTTATTCTTTTAGCTTAACACCCTTCTCTGAGACGTACGAGCTCAGAGGTTATGTAGTTGAAGGTTATCAGCGATATATTCCCAATTTGGTAATGTGACATGCTAAGTGTAGCCGTGAAATGATCATTGTTTGATCATTTGTGATATGATCATTTGTTTGATCATTTATCTTTGTGATCATTACTTTGATCATTTGTTGACCAAAAGTATGGCTTTGTACCAAAGCGTAGCTTTGTGGACGAGACTTCGTCGAACCTCACACCCCGGAATGGTCAAAACAGGAAAGATGCGGCAAGGTTATTAGGGGGTAGCGCCCCTTTAGGGTATGTACATCTCCTTCTGGATAGAAGTGGTATCATGGTATGGAGCCCAGATACTTACTTATGTGGACATCACAAACTTATATATATCTTGTTTTGTGATTTGATGTTGGGGCCCCGGTAAAAGGTTGTTACAACCAGGAGGTGGCATACTCGTGTCAGTAGTTACCCAGTTAGGGGTAACCCGGCCTTGTGTTGGCAGAGATCCGGTTAGGTTCTCGGGGACGTCCTTCCAGAGGCGTTTCCATGTGGCAATGGGAAGTTCCTTGGCCTGACCATTTGTTGGAAATCCAATCTTCAATACGAAACTCTGTACGGTATTAGTTGTAGAACCTGCCATTTACTTATGGTGGTCACCACTGTTTAGATGGTAGCTATAGTAGGCATACGATAATGGTCGTATGTTGGCTAAGATTAATATTCTACTTTCGAAATGTTTTCTGCACTTTGCACTTATAGTAATAATATCAAAGAAATTCGCGTATCAAGCATGTTTGACTATCATAAGAAGAAATCTCCTCCAATTCTGCGTTTGCATTGTGTGTGTGGCGGGACGTCTTATGGTAGTTTCATTTTCAAAAAGCATTGCGAATTTACTTTAAAATTCTCTTGTTGATTGTTTTTAAAGATAAACTGTTTTTGTTGCTCACACCAGTCCCATGACTGATCCGGAGTTTATTGTTCCTTTCCTAAACTCTGGGTGCTCAAAATTTTCTACACGAGCAGTCCGGAGTTGGGTTTTTCAGATAATTAGATATAGCGGATTATCTGGAGTTAGTTCAGTCTTCGGTTCGCACCAGTCTTGCTTATGCTTGGTGCATTGTTATGGGGAGTTCGAGCAATTGCTGGATTGGTTCTTGGAGATGGAGTTTCAGATTTGGAGTTCTTCGGTGAAGACTATCTTAGAGTTATTTGTTCCGCTGCTGGCATTATCTATATTTCTTTTCCGCTGCTATTTTATTGTATCTCTGATGTATATTGATATTCATTGTATCACTCTGTTGTATCAGTGCTGTATATCAATGTATTATTCCTTTTATTCTACTTTGTTATTTACTTAATGTTGTTATAAGCTCCGGCGAATCGGTTTTGAACGGTCGAATCTACGGCATTCGAATACGATTTGAAGTATGGATGTCGATTTTCGAGCGGGCAAAATCCAACTCGTTACAGATTTACTCACCTTTTCCTTTAAATTTGCAATCCACTTCATTCTCGGTTTGATTCCACGATTTCAAACCTTGTAAAGATAATTTATACAATTTATAAAATTATTTAATTGCCTAAAAATTTATTCAACTGTTCATTTTCTTTTTGATAAAATCCAATCAACTAATGATTCAGTTTTAACCTTGTACAATATGATTTATTAACATCTAAGATAATCTACCAATAATTTACCATAAACAAATTAAATTAACTAAATTTTCAATTTGATGAATTTAGTTAACCAATAATTTAATTAACTAATAATTCGTTTTAAACTAATCTTTCCCTTTGAAACCCATATACTAAAAATAATTTAATTAACTAAGGGTTTTAATTTTAACTAATAATTTGGTTTTAAGCTAAAACAAAATTTCCCATTTGAAACTACCTATACATATGCATATATACTTGAATTGAAAATAACAATTTTATATCATACTGCGGATTTAAAAATCTGACCATAGGTATATAGATTTAAAAAAAAATAGTATCATAAACCTTACTGTAAAATAATTTCCTTTTAACAACCCAAATTTAGTAATTAAATAAATCAAAAGTCATACTATAACTGCCTTGTCGCCGATCTTTTCACTAACCCTCAGATCCATTCGTTCGAAATCGCACAACCCTAGCTGCAGACGAATCTCCATGATGCACAATGCCACATGCGGCAAATGAAACCCACGCGAGCATAGTTCGGCCTCTCTTCGTCGCTGACCCACCCATTTACCCAGCGGCGCCTCGCTCGATGTCGAGAACACCATAGCTCGCGCCCCGATCCAGATGCGAATCGTTCGGTCACAAATTCGGGTGCTCGCGCTTGCTTTTTTTTATCGAGTGATTTCGATTTTGAACAAGAAGAAGAAATGGGGCTTGCGAACAAATTTCGTTCATTCATTAATTTGTTTATGTCGAATTGGAATAAGGAAAATAAAAGAGTATCTTCTATTACTCTTGAATTTAACTGGAAAGAGGGGTCTTAGTTTAGAGCGAGATAGTGATGTTAATCGACCATTAAAATGAAAAGAAGACAAGATATGAAAGGAGGCAGCGTGATTAGAAAAAGTTGCTTGATATTATTAAAAGAGGGAACACAAAGATGAAAGAAAGTCGGCGTGCTGTCTTGGCTGCTATAGTGCCTTTGAGGTGAAAGAAAAATGACGTTGTGAAATTATTTCAACTAGTTGATCAATTAAAGTTTTATTTAGTTTTCCACGCGTTTACTTATCATGTGCTCACACAACAACTCCAATCAAAACGAAATTTGAAATTCGATAATAATTCAATATTACGGACCTAATGGAACTGGTTTCGTCGAATTCCAAGACTGTGCCTCGGAAGGCTATTTTTAAATCTAATTTAAACTATAAAATTTTAAAACTGAACAAACCACTGTTAAATTCAATTTTAACACATCTATTATCTTCAATGTCATCAATATAAATTTTATAAGCCTTCAAATTATTTTTAACCGGCTTAGAATTCCAGATTAAATACTTTGCCCAACTTCTAATTATTAAATTCTATTATTAATTATCAAATAAATAGTGATTCGAATTCAAGTTAAAATTACTCTACTGAATATTTTAAAATCAATTAAATATTCCGATTTTAAATGCTCGAAAATTCCGGGTCATCACATTCCTCCCCCCTTAAAAGAATTTTGTCCCGAAATTACTAATTAGGAAGAATGGTCCAATACACGTTACTATATCCCAAAATCAAACAGTTTCTAACAATTCAACATCTCACCAACTATCTTTTTTATAAAAGACCCATTATTATTCTTTTAACTTTCCAAACTTTTCCCTAGTTCCCAAACAACTCTGATTATACAATCATTCAAATTATAATTCAAAACCAAATTTTGAATTATCAAAATTTTCTCAAAATTTTTTCTAACTCTCTAAATTTCCAAAAAATTTCGCCAGCGTCTCCTTTGCGCGACTAGCTCGGTACAACTACACAATGGCTCTACGGCCTCCCAAATACAAAAAAAAACAAAAAGCCAAGTGGCTCATCGAAAACCCAATCAAATTTCATATAGAAATTTAAAAACATACCTTTTTGTCGGGCATTTCAAATTTATCTTTCTGAAATCAAAATCAATTCTCTTTTCTCTTTATAATCCCTGCATATCCTGCTTAGCACTAATATCCGATCACAATATTCCTAAAACATCATATCAACTTTCTTACAAAATGTCATTATTTATTCATTCAAATATTATCTTAGATTATATTTGTAGTATCAATTTCCAATCAAGAATTCACCATTCCCTTCTTAAGTTAGTATAAGCATTTTATACGTTTCTTATATTTATTTTCATCATCCACTTTAGTTTATATCTGTTTCTATTCAAATTGTTTCTTTCATTTCCATACGAATTCAATTTATTTTTAACTCTAAATATTGAATATTATTTTCCATTTATAACTAATTTATGTCATTATTTTAAGAAGTTTCATTTACTAATTTTTTTCAATTTCCAATTTGAAATCGTTTCGTTGTTAATAAAAAATTTCAAAAATTTTCTAACTCCCAAAATTTTCGAAATTTTTTGGCAGAGTCCTCTTTATACGGAGGAGCTTTTGCAATTTGACAAAAGATATAAATATGTATACATCGACCCACCCGGTCGGAAAAACCAAAAACAGTTCATATTTCCTATTTTTATTGCGTAGGCGTACCTTATTTAGCATTTTTAAGCAAGCAGCTTATTTATTTAGCAGTAAGCGCAATCAAATCCAGCCACATGGCTTCCAGGTACATGTACTTACTCAATTCAAACATGTAAGTGCTATATATATGAAGTTTAACAGCATTTCACTTATCTGCAATAGTTAAACTCGTGAATTCTAAAAGAAATTCACACCAACATTTTTTCGTAAGCAACTTATACAATTTTCATACTAATTCCACTGTTCCAATTAATTTATAACCCTTTTCATTCAATTTGAATGGTTTTCAACCCATTCGTATACAACTTCATCAATTTAGAGGGTTTAAAACTCAATCGCTTACAATTAATTTATTTTTAAGCAAACCGAACTCATATTTAATTCAATTGCCCTCAAAATCAATTTATTTTACTCCTATCAATTTATTTTACTCATATTTAATTCAATTGCCCTCAAATTCAATTACTTCCATTTACATCAAATGACAATTTATTCTATACAATTTGACGAGATCTATGTGAATAAATAAGCACTTATGTTTTATAACCAATTTAAATTGATTTCAACTCAGTTTATACTTAATTCCATTCCATTTTTAAATTTATTCACAATTCATATATTCTCAGTTTCATTGCATTTAAATTTGAATCCATTCACTTGCATTTCAATTTATTAACCAAACTAGTTCATTCAAAACCATTAACAACTTAGGTTCATCTTCATTACCAATTAAATTTCCCTTTTATTTTAATTCATTCACGACCATTTATTTAGCTCGACCCATTCCAAGCTTGCATATTACTAACCATTCCCGAATTGATTCAAACTAAGCTTTAATTTAATGGTTTTCCATTTTTTATACTCGTAGTCGAGCTTCTAATTATTCTTAACTTAAGTTAATTTACTCAGTTTACTCCACTTCAAACTTAAGTTCACTCCCATTCAATTCTTATTTATTTCGTCCATTTATTTATTCAATATAATTAGTTTATCCACTCAATCCATTATGAATTTTCATTTCCTTAATTATTATTTATAACTCATCGAATTCTATTTCTATTCAAATTTATTTTCACTTGATCTAAATCCAACCCAATATCATTAAACTTAGTTTAAGTTGATTTCAATTCAACTCTCTTCCATTTGTTTAACTTTAAGTTAATTTACTTCAATTTATTTAAATTATATACTTAAGCTCATTTTCAAAAAAAGAAAAAGAAAGAAAAAGAAAAAAGGTTTATATTGATAGTTAAATAACCGACTATCAAAATCTGCAACTCAAATTTGTGCTCTGTCTTTCAAATGACAGGTGAGTAACAGGTTAAAGTTGCTTAACTTTCGAAAACCTTTGAAAAGAAAGGTATCACGTAAGACTTCCCACACATAAACATGGAAAAGTTTTTACCTTATGCTAGCCAAAACATTTAATAGGAAATCTGGTGATTATAATAGTGTCTAGGGTTTTCAAATAGATATGAAATAGCCGAAATTGTTACATTTATTAAATTCCTGCTACTAGCCACAAAAGTGGGTAATACAATCAAAACCGTTGGCACTTATTGGATTTTGGATTCCATACAATGGCAGGGCTACTGGGGTACCATCCGCCACAGTACGTGGCCTAGATCACCGTACCGAGGAGTACGCCCGCTCCCCTGCAACACAAGGCCGGAACCATCCCGTACTGGACAGTCCCGAACAAGACAACCCCGAAAGTTGTCGCGAACCAACCGCCCACACAGCAGAATAAAAAGGAACTTCTAGACAGGGGTAAATCTCGCTCTCTAGTGGGAGCTACCCAGGAAGCCTTCCTGCACCTCCCCTGTTTTAGCCATTCCCGGTTGATGAGGCTTGAGGCTACGATTATCTTTATAGAACACATCTATCTTAGAATGCTCATCGTCCACCTGACGATGTTCTGAAAGCATTCAATCCATACAAGTTCGTTCCGGGTTCGAACGAAACCGAAGGCACTATCTTGTTGCACTCCTTATTGGAATCACCCGCAAAGTCAACGACCATAGCCCTTGCACTCTAAATCACCATGTCGAATCTATAAGCACTATTCCGTCAACTCATTACGGAATCACCCACAGAGTTATACTGACGTATAACCCTTACACCTCGAGTCTTCACTTGCTCCACTTGGATTCGCGACCTAACGTTTAATTGGAATCGATGTGGTTTTTGGATATCCAAATATGGAAACATGATCCCGGTCTCACCGAAACCAAACGCCATTTTAATGTCCAAGTTGTACATAAGGGTTTAAATATCTAAACTCATATTCAAGATGATATAAATAGATAGATGAATCATATTATCACAATAGATAATTTATAATAATCATTGATGGGTTAATAAGATTAATAACTACTTAGGGAAGTAAATTATAATAATATATAATAATTTATAATAATTTCATTAAGAATTGATTAACTCTTAATCAATTGGATTACTTAAATCCTTCTTCATTATTTCACTCCAAATAAATAAGTTAAATCATCTCTTAATGATCTTCCTTAATTAATCTTCTTTGATTAATTATACTTTAATTACATTCAAGTAATTATCCTTGACCATATATAGTAATTAACCTTTAATTACTTTCATTAATTACAATAATTAATGATCCTTCATTTACTTCATTAATTAATCGATTATAATTAATTATATTAAACCTCAATTAATTACAATTAATTAATCATACTTAAATTAATTACTTTAATTAATCAACCTTGATTAATTAATTATATTAACTAATGATCCATATTAATTAATAATTTCTTTAATTAATTAAATAATTAACTTGTAATTAATCATCTCATAAAGCATAAACAGTAATTAACAATTTGTAATTACTTATCTTAATTAATACACTTCTTAACTAATTATATTAACCTTTGTTAATTAATCTAATTAATTAATCTTTAATTACTTCATTAAGTAATTATTAATAAATTAAATTAATAAATAATCCTTAATTAATTACTTTATTAATTAATTACAATATTTAATTAATTACACTTAGCAATTAATCTTAAATTATTCACATTTATTAATTAACTAAAATAATTAAGTAATTAACCCTTAATTACTTACATAAGTAATTATCTTCTAATTACTTCCATTAATAAATCTTGATTACTTTCTTAAGTAATTACTTAACAAGTAATTAATCCCATCATTAAATAATTCTTAATCCTTAAATTAATTAATTAATCCATAATTAATTAATTTCAAAACAATTATATTAATCTATTCTTAGATTAATAACATTAAGTGATTAACCAATAATCATTCCAACTTTAATTACTCCCACGAGTAATCTCTACTAATTACTTCCATAAGTAATTATTCCTTACTTAATTACATTCAATATTTAACCATTGATTACTTCATTAAGTAATTACACTTAACTAATCTATAATTAAGTGATTATTTAGAATTATACAAACAATTAACTAATTATTTAAAATTAATTAATTAATTAATTAATTAACTTCTAATATTTCAAAATCCTTAATTAATTAAGAAAACATTAATCTTAATTAACAAATCATATTTATTAAGTATTCCTAAGTTCATAACAAAATAATTTAACCATATTTATCTTTATAAATAAATTATTTGAATCTAAATCAAATTTTAATAACCTAAAAACCAATTATTCTCTTCGTTTTCAAAATCAAAATAATAACCTTACTTGAAAATAAGGCATCTGAAAATCAAATTTAAAATTTAAAAAACTTTAAATTATCTACTTTTAAACTTACTTATTTTCAAAATAATTTGAAAACTTTGTTATTAAAACATTACTTAAAAATTTAACTTAAAACTTTGATTTAATTCTTTAAATTAAAAACACTTCTTTTAAATATAAAATTATAAAATTTAGTTAAGTTAATTATTTCCAAAAGAAATCATTTAACAAATTTAAATTTAAAATAAATTCAATTAATAATTAAAAGTTTGATTAACTTTTTTTTAGACAACAAACTTTAACTTTGTAAATTTACTTTCCTTTGTAAAACCATAAACCTTGAATTCTTTATTAAGAGTAACAAGTTGAACTTGTAAACTTGTCTCCTTCTACTGTGCTTACCCAAAAGCATACCACCCTAAAACACTCGAGACAAACTCGGCAATTACACGAGACTCTCCTGAAGCAAAAACCCAGCACCATACTCCGAGCCGATCAACGAAAAACACGAGAGCGACTTCGAGCTGTAACTCGTCTTCGCCAAATTAAGATTTCCAGTGCACAGCATATTCACGTGTGCACGTGTCCCTCTGTCGCCGGCCACCATAGTTCGTCATCACCATCGATGACGATCACACTGTCACGCATGAGCCCAAAATTGAACCTAGATCCAACGAAACATATTAAAATCGATATTCAACCTAAATCTCGAAAGAACTGCATAACAACACGACACCAAAACCCCTCCCAACGCCAACCATCAACGCCGATGATCCTCTCTGACCTCACCATCGAACACCCTAACCACGAGCTTCCTTTTTCCCTTGACACGAACGCTTCCGGTCAATCACTCACGCTACAATTTCTTCGACAATCAAACCAAGCCAACATCAAAATAAAACCCTAGTTCATCCAAATTCGAAAAATTTACTCAATGAAAAAAATAAATTGTATTTTTCCCAACATCTATAACCTAAAAACAAGCTTTGATCAAAATTCAAGCTTCAATTATCATGTTGCTCATCGGCAAATCAATAAAGTTCCCAAAACAAACAAACCCAAAATACACACTAATACCCAACTAGAAATTATGAAATGCATGTCTGAGTTCATGATTTTTCATCACGATTACATGCATGTAATCCAAATTTGAATTTAAAGTAGTTGATCTTTGACCAAAATTTAAGTTTCACTGTATTATCCTATTTAAACATTATAAATAAATTTAAAATTTACAGAAACTATTTTTATAATCTTCATCAAACATTAACATACAACTTTTAGTCAATCATCAAGGGCAAATATTGATGTTTATTGGAAGATTTGAAATTTTGAAGAGAGTTCTGGTCTTAAATAAAACAGGAAACAGAGATTCATATATATATACACACATATATATATATATATATATATATACACACACACACACAGCCTATTTCACATATATATACAGATCATATAAATTCAATAATATAAATACTGAAAAGATTTTCGTGCAATCACAATAACAGTTCACAAATAACACGTTCATGAAGTAACAACCAAATCAAACTGTTTTTAAAAGAAATTTACTCACCAATTTAATATGCAGAGCGGTTTGCAGAGAATAGGTTTTGAATTTTCGTAGGCCTTGAAATCTTAAAAATGAATAATGCTTTGCTGAAGAAAATCCCTTTGCATGCTTTAAATTTTTGATTTAAAAAGTTGAATTGATGTTGAAAATCTCTTTGAATTACAGGTTGAACTCCATTTTAATTTGCAGGTGTTTGATGTTGTAGGTTTGAGTTTTTGCAGATTTTAATTCTCAGGTTTGCACTTGATTTTACTTTTGGATTTAAAATTTCAGGGTTTAAAAGAAATTTCTGGTTGCCATTAATTTCAAGAATGAAATGAAGACAAAGGAAAAAGTGTTTGTGAAAACTAATTTTCTTCTTAAAACATTTACTAAAAATTAAAATGAAATGTTGCCACATGTTGATTAAGAATTTACATTTGTCATCGATTTGTTTAATTGCCTTACATATGTTTATGAGAGGATTAACATGTTTACACATGTTTACACATGTTTTAAGTGTTTTTAACTAAATTTTAATTTAATTTAAATGATAATATAAAATTACTTATTTACTTAATCCACTAAATAAATAAATACTTGTATATGAATATATAAAAAAAAATTTAAAGAAAATATTATAAAGATAGTTATAATATAAATAAATCTCTTATACATGTATTTAAAAATCTAAACATTTACACATATATATTTATAACCATTTTAAACTTAATTTTTTTAGAGAAAACAAAACAAAACTCTAAACTATCAAATTTAAAAATAAACAATTATCTTATATTTGAAAAAAAATTGAATTAATCTTTAAATTATCTTTTGAAAAATATTAAGTTTTAAAACAAAGCTTGAATTTACGATTTATACATATATAAATTATCAATAGATTAAATTAAATTTCAAACAACATCAAATTATAATATATACTTACATATATATTACAATTTGAAAATTCATCTTTTATTTAAAACAAAAGATCTTGTATTCACAATATATATCAAATATATATATATATATATTATAAATAGAATAAAATTTCATTAGATTTGAAAATTAATTCTTATCAATATTGCCAGATTAAAAATTTATTAACCTTTAAAAGATTAAATTTTACCGATTTAAATTAAAATTATAGAGAAAAATTATCAAACTAATTAATTTATTAATACAGATTTTTAAATTGTTATTACCCAAAATTCCGGGTTGTTACATAACTGCTATTATGGTTTGGAAATGGTTTTGATTTGGATATTAGATGATCAATATTGGGTGATTGATATTGGGTGATTGGTTGATATTGGATGATTTGGATATCTCTGATATATGTGATATGTTTCTTTGTGAGATGAATGGTTGATATGGATTATCTATTGTGATAATGTGATTCATCTATCTGTTTATATCATCCTGAATATAAGTTTAATTGTTTAAACCATTAAGTACAACTTGGACATTAAAATGGCATTTGGTTTCGTGAGACCGGGATCGGCTTTCCATATTTGGATATTCGAAAACCACATCGATTCCAATTAAACGTTAGGTCGTGAATCCTAGTGGAGCTTAGTGAAGACTCGAGGTGTAAGAACTATTCGTCAGTATAACTTTGTGGGTGATTCCGTAATGAGTTGATAGAGATAGTACTTAAAGGTACAAGATGGTGAATTAGAGTGCAAGGGCTATGGTCGTTGACTCTGAGGGTGATTCCAAAATGAGTGCAACGAGATAGTGCCTTCGGTTTTGTTCGAACATGGAACAAACTTGTATGGATTGAATGCTTTCAGAACATCGTCAGGTGGACGATGAGCATTCTAAGATAGATGTGTTCAATAAAGATAATCACAGCCTCAAGCCTCATCAACATGGAATGGCTAAAACAGGGGAGGTGTAGGAAGGTTAAGTGGGTCATGCCCAAGTAGGATGAGATTTACCCCTGTCTAGAGGTCCCTTTCTATTTCGGCTTAGTGTGTGGTTGGTCGCGCCAACCACGGGGTGGTCTTGTTTGGGACTGTCCAGTAAGGGATGGTTCCGGCTTTGTGTTGTAGGGGAGTTAGGGTGGCTCCTTGGTACGGCGATCTAGGCCACGTACTGTGACGGGCGGTACCCCGGTAGCCATGCCATTGATGGAAACCCATTCTTCCTACGAGACCCTACGATTTTGTTTGTATTACCCAATTTTGTGGCTAGTAGCTGGAATTTAATAAATGTAACAATTTCGGCTATTTCTTATTTACTTGAAAACCCTAGACACTATTATAATATCACTGGATTTCCTATCATATGTTCTAGTTAGCGTAAGGTAAAAACTTTTCCATGCTTATGTGTGGGAAGTCTTACGTGAAACCTTTTCTTTTCAATGGTTTTTCTAAAGTTAAGCAATTTAACTCGTTTACTCATACCAGACCCCTGTCTGACCCGAGTGTTTATTTTCTATTCTATTAAACTCTTGGGTACTCATATTATGTATGAGTAGTCAAGTGATTCAGGTTTGCTTGACGAATTCTAGAGGAGATATGGAGCAGGAGGCTTCCACGTGTAGATATATTGTGGTTCCGCTGTGTTGTTTGGTATCTGTATCTTGTGTAACTTGAGTTGTATAGTTAGACAGATATTTATAATTGTCTAATATGTGTTGTATATGTTGTGAACTCTGATATAATGTGATACTATGTAATATTTTATGTGACATATATTATATTTCATTCGTTCCGCTGTGAGTTATCTGATGTTGTTGTGTTTCTTTTTTCTCTTTCTTTCTTCTTCTATCCCTTTCTTTCTTTATTAGTGACGCGTCTTCCTGGAGATAGGAGGACGGGTCGTCACACACTGTAACAACCCAACTTCCAAACACCAGGAAGTCACATCGCTAATAAGAAAGAAAGGGATAGAAAAGAGAAAGAAAGAGAAGAAGAAGAAACAACGCATTAGAATCTAAACAGCGGAACGAATAAATTATATTAATAATATAAAATATTACATAGTTTACAAACACTATCAGAGTACACAGGTAATACAACACATACTAGACAGTTATAAACACCTGTCCAGTATTTACGACATAATACAACTCAGAGACAACACAGAACACACAACGGAATACTATATATCTAACACAGAAGCCTCCTGCTCCATTGCTCCTCCAATATTCGTCAAAGCTAACCATAATCCCTTGGCTACTCATAAAAATTTGAGTACCCAAGAGTTTATGAAAACAAAAGATAAACTCCGGGTCAGACATGGGTCTGGTGTGAGTAACAGGTTAAAGTTGCCTAACTTTTAAAAACCTTTTGAAAAGAAAGGTATCACATAAGACTTCCCACACATAAACATAGAAAAGTTTTTACCTTACGCTAACCAAAACATTTGATAGGAAATCCAGTGATATTATAATAGGTCTAGGGTTTTCAAGTAAATATGAAATAGCCGAAATTGTTACATTTATTAAATTCCAGCTACTAGCCACAAAAGTGGGCAATACAATCAAAACCATCAGCACTTATTCGATTTTGGATCCCATACAATGGCAGGGCTACTGGGGTACTGCCCGTCACAGTACGTGGCCTAGATCAACGTACCGAGGAGTACGCCCGCTCCCCTGTAACACAAGGCTGGACCCATTCCTTACTGAATAGTTCCGAACAAGACGACCCCGCAGTTGTTGCGCACATCCAACTGCCCACTAAGCCGAATAAATAGGGACCTCTAGACAGGGGAAAATCTTCCTCACTAGTGGGAGCAACCCACGAAGCCTTGCTGCACCTCCCCTGTTTTAGCCATTTTCGGTTGATGAGGCTTGAGGCTACTATTACCTTTATAGGACACATTATCTTAGAATGCTCATCGTCCACCTGATGTGTTCTGAAAGCATTCAATCCATACAAGTTCGTTCTGGGTTCGAACGAAACCGAAGGCATTATCTTGTTACACTCATTTTGGAATCACCCTCAGAGTTAACGACGATAATCCTTGCACTCTGAATCTCCATCTCGAGCCTGTAAGTACTATTTTGTCAAACTCATCAAGGAATCACCCCCAGAGTTATACTGACTAATAGTCCTTACACCTCGACCTCGAGTCTTCACTCTTCACATAAGATTCACGACCTATCGTTAATTTGGATCGATGTGGTTTTCGGATATCCAAATATGGAAACCCGATCCCGGTCTCATCGAAATCCAAAGCGTGTCTTTTAGGTCCAAGTTGTTTTAGAGTTTAAAACAATTTAATTACATTATCTATATACACATAGAAAGATAATTCACAGATTCACAACAGATAATTATCACTATCATAACCATAGATAATCCACATTATCATTATCCAAAGGTAATCCATATCATCATCACAATGCAACCGATGCATCCATATCACTCAACATTATTAATCTCATAGCTGAGATTCCAAACCATTCAAAGCAACCAATGTCATCCATTTATAGGCAATGATCTATAATCATACTATCTATAATTAATTTAAATTGAATTAAATTAATTACATCATCTTTAATTAATTTAAAATGAATTAAATTAATTACTAACACAATGTAAATCTTCCTTGCAACATCATTAATTAATTACAAATTAATTAATTAACCAACCTCTTATTTATCATCTTAATTAATCATCCCTGATTAATTATACTTCAATTAATTTCATAAAAATAATTACTCTAAACCTAATACAGTAGTTATCCTTAATTACTTCATTAACTAATTAACTATAATTAATTACATTTAACCTTAATTAACTACAATTAATTAATTACACCTAATCACTTATTATTGATTAATTAATATTAATTAATCAATCTTAATTACATCATTAATTATATTAATTAATGATCCTTAATTTTATTTAATTAATCACTCAATTAAATTAATTACTTTCAGTAATTAATCTCACTTAAACCATAATTATTAATCACCTTTGATTAATCTCATTCTGTAATTAACTACCTTAATCACTTCATTCAATTAATTATTCCTTAATTAATGCTTTAATTAATTCTTTGATTAATTATACAAAATAATTTAATCCAAATTATTTTCACAATCCCAATATCATCCACTAATTACATCCAGTAATTATCTTTAATTACTTCACTGAGTAATTCTACTTTATTAATCACATTAGGTAATTATTATCAAATCCAGTGTTTAAATTAATTAAACTAAATTAATTAATCTAAGCCAATCGCATTAAACTCCATTAATTATATTAAGTAGTTAATGTCTTAATTACTTACATTTAAGAAATTAACTTGAATAAATTTCATAATTTATATCATTAATTAATCAATCTAATTAATTGCTAAAAATTAGTCATATTAATTAATTACTAAATAAAACTTAGTTAATGACCATCATTAACTATTGTTAATTCTTTAATTACTTCTTAATTAATTTCTAATTTAAAATAATTCAAATTATTAAATATAAAATAAATAAATCATTCTTTCGTTATCTTATTTATTAAATTATTTTACATCTTAATCACTTCTAAGATAATCCATTCCTTATTTATAATTTATTAATATTAAAGTGTACTTAGAGCATTGCATTTTAAAATTTAAATTCAAATTCCATTTTGAATCTAAAATTCAAAATGATATTTATTTACGCATTAACAAAATTAAATTCCATTTATGTTCTTTTTAAAATAAATGTAAATAACATTTATTACACATAATTAAAACTTATATAAGATAAGCCTTAACCAATTTGCTTAATTTCATTTAAAATTAAGTTTAAATTACATTACCCTTTGAATTTCAAATTCAAGTTAAAAATCACTTAACTTTCTTTTATAAACCTTTTATAATGACTTCATTCAAAAAGGTAAATCAAATTTAAATATTTGTTTAAAAACAAATTTACTTCTAATAAACAATTTAAGTTAAACTGATTTAAACATTCAAAATTTAAACTTATTCAAATATCCAAATTTTAAATTCAATACATTTGAACCATTCCTTTTTTTAATTATTTGAATTTAAACTTGAATTAAACTTTTTCTTTACACTTTGATTTTTAAAACTCCTTATTTAAAAATACAAATTCATTTTTTTTGTTTCTTTTTATTTTTTCATTTCAGTTTTTAAAAGCATTTTCTCTTCCATTTTGTTTCTTTTCAAATCTAAAGCCATGAAGACAAACAAATAAAAAATATAAATCCTCTTCCATTCAAAAACATAAATCTGAAATATCTTCAACAAAATTTCGAAAATCATCTTCAAATCCACTTCTGAAACCAAAAATCAAAGCAAGGAACTTTGCATTTCTTATTCAATTCAGTCTGCATGCAAATTCTTTTTACAAATCAAAACAAAATCATCTCCAAAGTCTCAGTTCAAACATGCAATCAAACCTGCACATTGTAAATCATTATCCCTGTACAATTGCAAAGCATATCTGTCACCATTTTGAAATCTGAAACCTGCAATTTCAAATTTTGAAGCCTGCATTTCATATGCAAGTAATCCTGCATATTTTTTTCAAATGTAAAAGCTCCTGCATCTCTGGGATTCAAGCCTGCCTGCATTGTTTTTAAAAAAAATCTAGAGTTTCATAAAGTATGCATGCAAGAACTAAGTGATGAGCCTTCCAGTTTTTTTTACTCAAGCAATCTGAACAACTCAAAGTTTTTAAAAGCACAAGTTTTTCAAATGCATTGCTCTGTCCATCAGGTTAAGGTGATTAACATCCTATTTAATGAAATCTAAGTATTTTAGAATGTTGCTTGGTGCTTTCAATGTTTCAGTGTGAATGATATATGCATTTATATCAGTTGTTTTTCTGTAGACATGCATGGATAAATTGATCATGCTGTCCTCTGTATTTTTTTTCCAGATGCAAGAATCTGTTCAAATACCATCATCACATAATATAATATATGTTAATGTTTTAGATTCATGCAAACGTTTTGTAGAATCAGGAGTCAAAGTTTAAAATTTTGTTCAAGTTAATCCAAATTCTAATTTAGAATTAAGTAATTTCTATTTCCAGAGACAATTCAAATATACCAAATTATTAACACAATATAAATCTTGCTTGCATCATCATTAATTAATTACAAATTAATTAATTAACTAACCTCTAATTTATCATCTTAATTAATCAACCCTGATTAATTATACTTCAATTAAATTCATAAAAATAACTACTCTAAACCTAATATAGTAATTATCCCTTAATTACTTCATTAACTAATTAACTATAATTAATTACATTTAACCTTAATTAACTACAATTAATTAATTACACCTAATCCCTTATTATTGATTAATTAATATTAATTAATCAATCTTAATTACATCATTATTTATATTAATTAGTAATCCTTAATTTTATTTAATTAATTGTAGTTAATTATGGTTAAATGTAATTAGTTATAGTTAATTAGTTAATGAAGTAATTAAGGGATAGTTACCGTATTAGGTTTAGAGTAATTATTTTTATGAAATTAATTGAAGTATAATTAATCAAGGTTGATTAATTAAGATGATAAATTAGAGGTTAGTTAATTAATTAATTAATGATGATGCAAGCAAGATTTATATTGTGTTAATAATTAATTTAGAATAAAGTATTGAGGAGGATTAAGGGTAATCCATTTGATTAAGAGATAATCAATTCTGTTTTGGATGATTGATTAATATGGGTTGATTGATTAATTTTGGTTGATTGATTGATACTTAATGATCAATATTTGGTGATTGATATTGGATGATTGATATTGACTGATACTGGATGTTTTAAGTATCTATGATATGTGTTATACTGTTGCATGTGATAAATGATTGTTATAAATTATCTATTGTGATAATATGATTCATCTATCTATTTATGTCATCTTGAATATGAGTTTAGATGTTTAAACCCTTAAGTACAACTTGGACATTAAAATGGCGTTTGGTTTCGGTGAGATCGGGATCGGGTTTCCATATTTGGATATCTGAAAACCACATCGATTCCAATTAAACGTTAGGTCGTCAGAGTTGGTATCAGAGCAAATGAGCAAGTGTGACAGCCCGCAAATCTGTACCCCTTGAGTCAATACTATTCTACGTCAATTAACTCAAGTGGAACAGAAAAACGAACCATTAAGGATTAAAGAAGAAGAGATGGAAGAAGAAGTAACTAAACAATATCAGAATCTCACAGTCGTAGTGGAATAAAATATAATACTAAATAATAGATCTTTACACAAAATGAAACTATATCTGTTTTATACATCATATCTTAAGAGTATGTCATATAATAATATTTATCAGTCAGACAATCATACAATCATAGCAGCGGATATATATATATATATATATATAAGTACGAAGAATACGTCTTGGGCTCCAGCTCCTCTCCTGCTCCATAGCATCCTATCCAGAACATGTAATACTCGGTCTGACCCGAGCATTATAATGAAATAACACCCGAGTCAGTCTGGAATACTAGCTGATAATAATGCATCCAAATTGATTATTAAAGTTTCAAAAATCCTTTTGAAACCAAAAGCATCTCGTAAGACCACGCCACAAATAAACATGTCGGGTTTTTACCTTACGATAGCTAAAACACTTTTTATAGAAATCCTATGATATTATAATAGGGTCTATATACAAATACTTATAAAATAACCGAAATTGTTACATCTATTAAAATCCAACTATTAGCTACAGAGTGGGTGATACAAACAAAACTCGTAAAAGGCTCGTAGGGATAATGGATTTCCAACAATGACTAGGCATTGGGGTACCACCTATCACAGTACGTGGTCTAGATAACAGTACCGAGGAGTACGCCCGCTCCCCTGCAACACAAGAGTGAAACCATCCCTTACTAGATAGTTTCGAATAAGATCACCCCGCGGTTGGGATCAGCAACCGCACCACTAAGCCAAAATAAAAAGTGACATCTAGACAGAGATGACCTTACTCTCAAGTGGGGGCTACCCACGAAGCCTTGCTGCGTAACCCCTGATTTTCAATCATTCCCATTTGATGAGGCTTGAGGCTAAGCATTACCTTTTAGAACGTTTCACTTAGAATGCCCATCGCCTACCTGACGATGTTCCAAAAATATTCGTTCATACAAGTCCGTCTCGGGTTCGAACGGAACCGAATGCACTACTTCTACTACATCCATTTTGGAAATATCCTCAGGATTAATAGCGACTAGCCCTTGCACTTCACTGCTCCATCTTCGACTCCGAACACGTTTTTCACGAAACGTAACAAACCGAATCGAAGTGGTTTTCGAGAAAAAATCTCAATCCCGGTCTCTTCGAAACGATCAATGCATTTGTCCAATATTGATAGTCGGTGATTTAACTATCAATTATATTTACAAGCAACCATCGCACAATAAATAATTTCCCACATTATTTATTTGCATCAAATTTATTTACAAGATATATTTCTATTTTCTACTCCCTTGAAAACAGTTTTTCAAAACATCTTCCTCAACAGAATAAATTTCCCAATATTTATTTCCCACTGGTAACAACCAAGTCCAAACCATTTAGATTTTAAAACAATTAAAATACTTAATTCTTAAATATACTTTGAAATATTTAATTTTACTACTAGTTATTTACACCAAAAATAATTTCAAAATATTTAAACTAAAACTACTTGATAAGATACAAACTAGTTTAAAATAAGATTTAGTTAAATTAAATTTAAAGATGGAGTTTTAAAAGAATTGATACAAGATTCCAAATAACTTAAATCAAACTATCCTTTCAATAAATCCATATAAAAAAATAATTACTAATAATATTCTTAAATAATTACAATTATAGAAATTTATCAATTATTTACTTTAAAATAATAATTTCTTAAAAAACTTTTGAAACAAGTTTAAACTTTAACTTTACCTAAATTCTGCTTTAAAACACGAACTTGGTTTCCCAGGGAAGTACACTTCTATCCAAACAACCCAAAGAATCCTCCTTATAAATTCAGCCGATTTATTTCAATTTAAATTTATGTTTAACCATTGTAAATTTGTTTCCATGCATAGAATAAACTTCCTTTGAAGTTTTAAACACACTTTCCATTTCCCGAAATTCACTTTCAAAGTCTAGGCTTCAATATTATTAAATAAAACTATTGGGAATTTATTAAATGAAAATAATACTTAAGAATTACTTAAATAAAATTCCAATGGTTTAAAATAGTATTTCTAAAAAAAATTTAATATACATTTAAACTGCTAATTATATTTGAAAGGTCTCTTTGAAATCATATTTAATTTCTAGGAAAACATTATCAAATAACCCCATCATTATTTTAAACAATTTATAACTTCTTATAGAATTTATCTCCAGAAATCTATACTTTCACATTTATCAACTGATAAATTTCCTCTTCATTTATAATTTCCAAATTTACCCATTTCCAATCTTTCTCCAAACCAGATTCGAATTTTTCAATTCCTTTAAATCCTTTATTTAACAATTCATTTTATCTCTTAAGAACCCAATTTAATTCATTTATACTTAATGTTCTAGGTTTATACTTATCCAACAATATCATAGTCCAATTTAACTTCAGATCTATCTATCATATATATAAATAGAATGCATCATCAATTATAAAAAAATTACTATATTGTGAGGAATCCAGTGGGATCCCTCCAACCTATTTCCCTGCATCCACAAAGATTAGCACATCAATTATATATATATATCCAGACTGACAACGACATTTATATTCAACCAATCACACAGACATTTAAATATTAACTATTTAAATCAGCTAACATCCCAGATGTGAGTGAGATTAACTCACCTTGAGTTTCGACGAGCGTTTGAAATTTTAAATTAAATTGAATTGTTCGATTCAACTAAAATTTTCACTCGCTCTGATTGTCTTCGGACCTGCTCAAGCACGAAGAGTACGTCGCTGCGATTCCGGCGCTTCCTTTTTCGTCAAAATCTGACATCGTATGAGTTAGATACGAATTTATAAAGTTTTGAATATAATTTATAAACATTTTTTTTATATTACCCACACAGATCGGCCCGCTCTCCTTCTTCTCTCTCGCGTAAGCCTGAGCAAAAAATCGCACCCATTGTCGCCTCCCCACATCAAAAATCACGACCATCTCTGGTGACGTTCACCTCGATCGGAGACCATCACTCCGAAGCTTGACATCAACTCCACTTCCACCTAGAGTTTCATTGAACTCGGTCGCCCCTAGGCGACGCAGAAGCTCTCCAAACGCATGACGAACGCGGTGGCCTCATGCCCTCCACGCTGCACGAAATTCGATCACGCCCATATGGATAGGAAGCTCCCGACGAGCTCCTCAATCTTCCAGTTGATGGTTTCTCGCGAAAGGCTGTAGATTGAGAGAGAAAGGGGGAAGAACGAGAGACGATTTCGGCCATTCATTTCTTAAGTGGCGGCCGGCCAGGAAGTTGCTAGGGTTTCGCTAGTTAAACGTATATATATATATAGACATATATATGCTTATTAAATTAATATTAAATTCAATTTAACGAACGTTCTTAAACGAACTCCAAAACTCACGTGGTGACTGGCGTTCCAAGGGTTTTTCCACCTTTCGGACATAATAGAACAGGTTTTAGAGGCTAATTCGTTCATACGTGCGAGTTACAACGATCAATTTTAAATTAAATCGGTTAAAACGATTTCTATGCGTTTCGAGCTGCCACGTTAAAACGACAACTCCGATTGCTACAAAAATTGAAATCCGATAATAACTGACTATTATAGATCCAATGGAACTGGTTTTGTTGAATTTCGAGACTGTGCCCCGGAAGGCTATTTTCACTCGTCGACTAAATCGAGCGATTTTCAAAATTGTTTAAATCTCTTAAATTTTCACTTTTAAAATTTTTCTAACTTAATACTAAATCATTTAAAATTTGTAACCAATTAAAAATCATTTTGACTCACTCCGGACCAAAATCTGATTATTTGCGTTATTATAATGTTAAATTCCATTATTAAATTAATATAAAATTCCAAATTCAATTTATTAACTTCTAATTTCATCCAACAGTCCAATATTACTATTTAAATCAAAATAAACTTAAATAAATTTTTAGAAACCATTTTTATATTTATTTACTCTCAGATTCACCCATTTATCCCAATTCTAGTATTAAACTATTATTATTCAAATTTTCAATTTCATTCCCGTAATTGAAATTTAACTAATTTTATTAACTTAACCAAAGTCTTTTATTTAAAAATTCAAATTATAATCAATACTCAACATTTAAAATAAATTAAATGTTCAAATTTAGCGACCCAAAATTTCGGATCGTTACATTCCTCCCCCCTTATAAAAATTTCGTCCTCGAAATTTGCTAGGGTAGAAAATACTTCTAAACCCACTTACTTACCCAACTTACTTGGTTAAAAACTTATATACACTTCCCAAAACCCTTTAAATCAAATCCAAACTCATTTGCCTTATTTACTCTAAAGCTTTTGTTTCAACATCATTTCACAACACTTCACTAGTTAATAAAGTTTTCCAAAATTCCCACTTCTAATCAAACCCTATTCCACGAAATCAATGGCGACCGTCGATCGTGAAGAGAAGTATATTTCTCTGGACAGCCAAGTACGTTTTCAAAGTAAATTTTTAAATATAACATATAAGTTTAATGTTGTTTTAAAAAGCACGTTTAGAAAACTTATTATTTCAAAATGTTTAAATTCTAAAAGTAAATAACCCATAGGTCCCAGGATCAAAACCTGGCTCTGATACCAAACTGTAACGCCCCACCCCGAGACCCACCTTAGTAAAGAGAATTAACATGTAATTCCGTCTACTAAAGCGGAGAATAGGGCTGGTTAAGGGCGACCATCCGTAACTTTGCCTTAACCATCTATTGAAAACGTCGATGAATGCTATTTGTATTGTCTTTTCACTTAAGAGGTTCAACGTGTCCAAAATGACTAACGAAAAGCTATAGGTGGCTAAGGATCTATCAGAACAAAACATGTCAACTAAACGAACATCTCATCACAAAACGGATATTCATACATGAATGAACGTCTCATATACAATGATACATCACTTTATAATACCAATATTATAGCAACTATAACAGCCCGCAAATCCGTACCCCTTAAGTCAACACTATTCTACTTAAATCAACTCAAGTTGTAAATACGAACCATTTGGGTTAAAGAAGAAGATGTAGAAGAAGAACATAGGAAACAACATCAGAATCTAACCATCACAGCGGAATAAAATATAATAGATAATAAATGATCTTTGCACAAAACAAATATATATCTGTTTTATACATACATTATCATCAGAGTACATAAACGTCAATATCATATAACTGGATACATAGCTACTCAACATAGCACGATATATATATGTAAAACAAGTACGGAGATACGCATCATCATCCAACTCATCTCCTGAGCCCCACAGCATCAAAATCCTGAATCCTATAATACTCGGTCTGACCCGAGCATTACAGTTAAATAACACCCGAGTCAGTTTGGAATACCAGCGTGAGAAAATCACACCCAATTGATTATTAAAGTTTCAAAAATCCTTTGAAAAAAAAGCATCTCGTAAGACCACGCCACAAATAAACATGTCCAGTTTTTACCTTACGATAGCTAAAACAATTTCCATAGAAATCCTCTGATATTATAATAGGGTCTATATACAAATACTTATAAAATAGCCTAAATTATTACATTATTAAATTCCAGCTACTAGCCACAGAGTGGGAAATACAAACAAAACTCGTACAAGGCTCGTAGGAAGAATGGATTTCCAACTAATGACTAGGCACTAGTGTACCACCTGTCACAGTACGGGGCCTAGATCACCGTAACGAGGCGTACGCCCGCTCCCATGCAACACAAGACCGGGACTACCCTTTACTGGATAATCCCTAGTGAGATCACCCCGCGGTTGGGACCAGCAACCGCCCACTAAGCCGAAATTAAAAGGGACATCTAGACAGGGATGACCTCACCCTGCTTGGGTGCTACCCACCTAGTCTTGCTGCATAACCCCTGATTTTCAGTCATTCCCATTTGATGAGGCTTGAGGCTAAGTGTTACCTTTTAAGAACATATCCCTTAGAATGCCCATCGTCCACCTGATGATGTTTCGCAAGCATTCATCCATACAAGTCCGTCCCGGGTCCGAACGGAACCGAAGGCACTATTCCTACTACATCCATTTTGGAAATATCCTCAGGATTAGTAGCGACTAGCCCTTGCACTTCACTGCTCCATCTTCGAATCCAAACTCGTTTCCCACGAAACGTACAAACTGGATCGAAGTGGTTTTCAAGAAATAAATCTCGACCTCGGTCTCTTCGAAACGATCAACGCATTTGCCCAATATTGATAGTCGGTGATTTAGCTATCAATTAATGTTCACAAACAACCATCAACTAATAAATAATTTCCCAAATTATTTATTTATCTCAAAATATCTTTACAAGATATATTCTCACTTTCAAACCCTTTTGAAAACAGTTTCCAAACTATCTCCCTTTTCTCAGAATAAATTCCGAGTATTTCCATTTCCACTGGAATCATCAAGCATAAAAATTTAGATTTTTAAAATAATTTAAAAACACTTTATTGTAAAATATACTTAACATTTAATTAGTAAAAATTTACTTTAATACTTAATTTATAATAATACTTTAGAAATAACTAAAATAAGGTTACCTTATAACTATACATTAGATTTCTTCTTTAAACAAAATACCAAATCATTCTTTAAATAATTATTACGACAATAGATTAAACAAAATAATTACTTTGGAATTTACCTTTAACCATTTAAGCTAAAACTACTTCAATAGTTTACACGCAAATCCGTACCCCTTGAGTAATCACTATTCTACCTAAATCAACTCAAGCTGTACATAAATACGAACCATTTGGGTTAAAGAAGAAGAGGTAAAAGAAGAAAATAGAAAAACAACATAAGAATCTAACCATCGTAGCGGAATAAAATATAATAGAAATAAATGATCTTTACTCAAAAATCAAATATCTGGTTTGTTTATTACATCATCAGAGTACATTAATCACAGCTCAACATTAATATTATACAAATGGATACACAACAACTCAACACAGGGGAATATATATATATATATATATATATATATATATATATATATATAAACAAGTACGGAAGTACGTATCGTCATCCAGTTGTCTCCTGAGCTCCACAGCATCAAATACTTAAAAGAATATCCATTCCTTTTTATAAAAAATTTAAATTAATACCAATTCAATCTATACTTAATTCAGTTTCATTTTAATTAATTCCATTCAACTTATTTCGCATTCCATATCCACATTCAATTTATTTAAATCTATTTATTAATCCTGGAACATTTCATATTGATTACATAAAATACTCATTTCATAATTTATTTTCAAACTAAACATTTGCCACATTAAATTGGTATTCGACTTTCATTTAACCGATTCAGGTTCCATCTCCATATTTCATTACCAATTAATTATTAATTTGTTTATTCAAGGTTTATTCCCAATATTTTATTTTTTTATCTCAAACCACTTTAACTATTTTACTAGAGGTCAATTTATTTTATAATTTAAGTTTTGGATTTTTCATTCACTTTCCATTATTAAAATCAATTTTATTTTGGCTTATTTGTTTCACTTCTAAATTTTATAAATCACAAACTTATTTATTCTCATACTTTCATCATTGGACAACCAATCCCATTCACGTTTTACTTTTAACTCGTAATTACACATTTATTTAGCCAATATATTTTATTATTCCATAAACATTTAAAATAATTATCGTTTGACGTAAACGAGATTCTATAAATTCTATGGATTAACAGAAGCCAATAAAATTAGTTTTTGAATCAATTGAAATAAGTATGAGCTTGTTTGGATGAAAAATAAATTGAACGTACGCAATGAAGTATAAATGAATCCAGCTTGGATTGTCGGCATATTGAATACAATTGGAAGTATGAAATTCAAAATGATTGACTGAATAAACTAATTTAAATTAGTTAATAGATGAAATTGGTTGGCAATTGAAATCAAATTAAGGATTTGCGGGTCGTTACACTTGCTTCCGATTATATTTAATTTGTTACACCTAAAGTCAAATTTTAATTGATAACTCAAGTTCTGATCATATCATTCACTTTTTAATTTGCCATCCAATTTCATGAACTCACAGTTCAATTACATTTACTCCACCAGCAATTTAAGTCGAGTTTAATTTATAACTTGAGTTTTATTTCCAAACTTCATCATAACCTCATAATTCAACTTCTATTTAACTACATTAGGTACCCATTACAGTTTTCGTTAACTAATTTATTAACAAATTAATTCTCCCCTATTTATAGTTCAATACTTGATTTTCAATTCCAATTATCACTTCATTTAATTTCCTTAGTTCAATTTATTTTATAATTCAAGTTTGGATTTTCTTCCGTTTTATTATCCAAAACATCAACAATATTTATTTTCGATTTTGTATTCCATTTTCAATTTTATAAGTCACAACTTATTATTTATACAATTCCATTCATTCAAGGCTTAATTATATTCTTCTTTTTATTTTTAACTCAAGCTTTATGCTTATATAACCAAACATTTTTTTTTATTTCCATGGATTTTTAATTCTTTTTATAAGTTATTCCAATTCATTCCATTCAATAACTCGATTGAATTCTTATTCCAATTCAATTTTATTCTACTCAGATTTATTTAACTCAATTCGATTTCAACTTAATTCGAATACAACTGGATATTAATTTCAACCTATTCAATTAATTTCAATCCAGTTAAATTTTATTTCCCAATCCAAGTTAATTTCATTTTTAACTTTTCCCTTTAAATTTAAATTCCAACATTCAAAGCTTATATTTCTTGATTTAAAAATCATCTTAATTTATAAGCTTATAACCTATCTCATCAAATTTTTTAAACACCCGACTTTTGGTTTCAAATCTTTTTGAAATCTCCAACGTCTCAAATCACATTTCTCAAAAGTTAAACCAATCCTGGTTTTATTTCCAATAAATTTCCTATGAAACTTTCAAAAACAAACAGGTTTTTCCTTAAAAATTCAATTTGGCAGCAATCTGTCACTTAGAAACTCGAAAATGAGCATCGATGATGCTACAGTCATCACCGAAATTATTTTCCAGCGACTGAAGTGAGTTCAATGCTATATCCCTTACCAAAATTTATTTGAAACAATTTCCTTTCAGAAATACCCCAAAATAATATTACTATTATTCATCTTCAAAATACTTTGAATAACACTTTCAAAATCTCCAGGGTTTTAACTTTACAGATTTGATTTAATTTATATTTTAACTATATTCATTTGTAAAATTTATGCTCATACAAATTCCCATTTGATTATATTTCAATCTATAAATCACATTTATACTATACTTTTATAATTTCATTTTATAATTAAATTTATGGTTATATTTTCAATTCCTAGTTAAATTTTTACACAATGATGATAATAATTTAATATTATTCTCCCTAACATCCAAGCAACCATATATTAGCTAAAATAGTTTACAAAAACTTTTCTTTATATCAAAATATATTTTTGGATAAAATTATTTCATTCACCCACCTTTAAAACAATACTGTGTAAAACTGTGCTATTCAAGTGTTTCGAAACCCTTTCGATACAGTTGTCCAGACTGTGCCGAGGAAGGTTCGTATGCCACTCAATAAACCAATCATCACAATATTAAAACAATTTATATTCACTAACAAATACGCGCTCATATCTATTAATATGCTCAAACTCATTCTAGAGTGCTACGGACTCCAATTGAGTAATTTCCCACCAGAGCCAAGGTTATCACCAACCTAAGCTCTGTACCAAGTGAAACGACCCGCAAATCCGTACCTCTTGAGTTAACACTATTCTACCTAAATCAACTCAAGTTGTACAGAAACACGAACCATTAGGGTTAAAGAACAAGAGGTAGAAGAAGAAAATAGAAAAACAACATCAGAATCTAACCATCGCAGTGGAATAAAATATAATAGAAAATAAATGATCTTTACTCAAAAATCAAATATCTCTGTTTATATATTACATCATCAGAGTACATCAATCACAGCTCAACATCACTAACATACAAATGGATACACAACAACTCAATACGGCGGAATATATATATAAAAACAAGTACGGAAGTACGTATCGTCATCCAGCTCGTCTCCTGAGCTCCACAGCATCAAATCCTGTATCCTATAATACTCGGTCTGACCTGAGCATTACAGTTAAATAACACCCGAGTTAGTCTGGAATACCAGCGTGAGAAAATCACACTCAATTTATTATTAAAGTTCAAAAATCCTTTTGAAAACAAAAGCATCTCGTAAGACCACGCCGCAAGTAAACATGTCAGGTTTTTACCTTACGATAGCTAAAACAATTTTTATAGAAATCCTCTGATATTATAATAGGGTCTATATACAAATACTTATAAAATAGCCGAAATTGTTACATTATTAAATTCCAGCTACTAGCCACACAGCAGGTAATACAAACAAAACTCGTACAAGGCTCGTAGGGAGAATGGATTTCCAACTAATGACTAGGCACTGGGGTACCACCTGTCACAGTATGTGGCCTAGATCACATTACCGAGGAGTACACCTTCTCCCCTGCAACACAAGACCGGGACTACCCCTTACTGTATAATCCCGAGTGAGATCACCTCGCGGTTGGGATCAGAAACTGCCCACTAAGCCGAAATAAAAAGGGACATTTAGACAGGGATGACCTCAGCCTGCTTGGGTGTTACCCACCTAGCCTTGCTGCATAACCCCTGATTTTCAATCTTCCCGTTTGATGAGGCTTGAGGCTAAGCGTTACCTTTTAGAACTTATCCCTTAGAATGCCCATCGTCCACCTGACGATGTTTCGCAAGCATTCATCCATACAAGTCCATCCTGGGTTCGAACGGAACCGAAGGCACTATTCCTACTACACCCATTTCGGAAATATCCTCAGGATTAGCAGCGACTAGCCCTTGCACTTTACTGCTCCATCTTCGAATCCAAAATCGTTTCCCACGAAACGTACAAACCGGATCGAAGTGGTTTTCGAGAAATTAATCTCGATCCCGGTCTCTTTGAAACGATCAACGCATTTGTCCAATATTGATAGTCGGTGATTTAACTATCAACTAATATTCACAAACAACCATCAACCAATAAATAATTTCCCAAATTATTTATTTATCTCAAAATATCTTTACAATATATATTCTCACTTTGAAATCCTTTTGAAAACAGTTTTCAAACTATCTTTCTTTTCTCAGAATAAATTCCGAGTATTTCCATTTCCACTGGAATCACCAAGCACAAAACTTTAGATTTTTAAAATAATTTAAAAACACTTTATTGTAAAATATAATTAACATTCAATTTAGAAAAATTTACTTTAATACTTAATTTAAAATAATACTCTAGAAATAACTAAAATAAGGTTACCTTATAACCATACATTAGATTTTCTTCTTTAAAATACCAAATCATTCTTTAAATAGTTTTACGATAATAGACTAAAATAAAATACTTACTTTGGAATTACTTTAGAATATTTAAGTTAAGACTACTTTAATAATTGGCTAAAAATATATACTATATGAATATTTGAAAATAAGGTTATTTTATAAAATATAAAACTAGGTTTTCACTTTTAAAAACAACATACTAAGTTACTTCTTAAATATTTACTGCTAAAATAGATTAAAAGAAAATACTTACTTTAGACTTTAAATATTATAAATAATAAATTTTACAAAACTTGCTTTTTTTAAAAACAACCTTAAAACATTTAATTTATATTTTAAAATTTACTTTTAAAAACATGTACTTGGCTATCCAGAGAAAATCCCAACTTCAATCACTTAAATCAATTTTTTCCTAAATTGATTTCCAATTTATTTTATTTGAAATAAATTTCTTTACTCACACAGTTCATTTCAAAATTCTTTAATTAAGAACTTATTATTATTATTTTCCCGTTTGATTTAAATCTTTTAACTAAAATATACAAATTTCAGATTTACCCAATTTCTTCCTTATTCCTTTCAATAATTTAAAACTTAAATTTTAAATAAATGTTTTGTTCTTTTAGTTAATATCACTGAAGATTTAAAATTCATTAACTTTTTGTTTATTCAAATTTTCCTTTCCATACCCAAGAGTTATTTATTAGAATTTTAAAGTCACTTATTACTTTTTCAAATTCATTCTTTGAATTTATTCTATAATTATTTTACTTACAATTCACTTCTTTTATTTTCTTTCCAAAATTCAATTTATATATTTTTATGGTAATTCATTATACCCAATTATATCCAATCAAACCATAGCGTTCAATATTCCAACATAATTCGTCATAGAATATCAAATAATCAGAACAGAGGGTATCAAATAGTTTAAATAAATGTTGAGGGGTCCAGTTGGATCCCTCCAACCTGTTTTCCCTGCATCCACAGACGTTAGCACAATATAAAATATCTTCACTATAAAATGAGGGAAATCAATCATTTCATGGTATAGTATATACTACTATATAACACAACAATCAATTCAACCATTCAAACCATTATTTAAATTTAATAATTTAAATTTAAATTTAACTAAGTGAGATTAACTCACCTTTTCCTTTAAATTTGCAATCCACTTCATTCTCGGTTTGATTCCACGATTTCAGACCTTGTAAAAATAATTTATACAATTTATTAAATTATTTAATTGGCTAAAAATTTATTCAATTGTTCATTTTCTTTTTAATAAAATCCAATCAACTAACGATTTAGTTTTAACCTTGTACAATATGATTTATTAACATCTAAGATAATCTACCAATAATTTACCATAAACAAATTAAATTAACTGGCCATTAAAATTTCAATTTGACGAATTTAGTTAACCAATAATTTAATTAACTAATAATTCGTTTTAAACTAATCTTTCCCTTTGAAACCCATATACTAAAAATAATTTAATTAACTAATGGTTTTAATTTTAACTAATAATTTGGTTTTAAGCTAAAATTTTTTTCCCATTTGAAACTACCTATACATATGTAAATATACTTGAATTGAAAATAACAATTTTTTTTTATCATACTGCGGATTTAAAAATCTTACCTTACGTATATAGATTTTAAACAAAATAGTATCCTAAACCTTACTGTAAAATAATTTCCTTTTAACAACCCAAATTTAGTAATTAAATAAATCACAAAGTCATACCATAACTGCCTTGTCGCCGATCTTTGCCCTAACCCTCAGATCCATTTGATCGAAATCGCGCAACCCTAGCTGCAGACGAATCTCCATGATGCACAATGCCACATGCGGCAAATGAAACCCACACGAGCATAGTTCGCCCTCTTGTCGTCGCTGACCCAACCATTTACCCAGCGGCGCCTCGCTCGATATCGTGAACACCATGGCTTGCGCCCCGATTTAGATGCGAATCGTTCGGTCACAAATTCAGGCTCTCGCGCTCGCGCTTTCTCTTTTTTTTTCTTTTTTTATCGAATGATTTCGATTTTGAACAGGAAGAAGAAAGGGGGCTTGCAAACGAATTTCTTCATTCATTAATTTGTTTACTTCGAATTGGAACAACGAAAATAAAAGAGTATCTTTGTAACGACCAGAAATTTTGAACAATTTAAATTGAAATATTTAATTAATTTTAAATATTTGAATGATGATTTGACTTGAATTTCAAATTATCAGAATGAATTTGACGATTAAATTATAAAATTCAATCTATTGAAAGTTGAATAAAAATTTGAATCTTCGATTTTAAGCTGACTAAAAATATTTCAAAGGATTGTAAAATCCATATCGATAATACTGAAGATAATCGAAGCTTCAGAATTTAATTTGAAAGTGATTTGTTCAGTTTTGAAATTAAATCGTTTGAATCGATATTGAAAAATAGCGTTCCGAGGTACAGTCTCGGAATTCGACGAAACCAGTTCCATTGGGTCCGTAATATTGAATTGTTACCGGATTTCAAATTTCGTATTTTTCGGAGGTGTTATGTGAGCACACGACGTGTAAACGCATTGAATTTTTATCGAGATTCAATTTAAATTTAAATTTAAAAATTGGTCAACAACACACCACTTTATCTCCCTAACATCATGCCTAAATTTTTGCCTAAAATCACGACAACAATCGTGCAAGCATGGCCGCGTTTCCCTATATTAATTTCAAAATCAAATGGCCGATGCCAGAAATCAAAAAGAAAAAAAAATCTTCGTTCAAATTTTAATGGCCGAAGCCGTCTCCCTCCTCTCCCATTTCCTCTTCCCCCAAATCAACATTCATGGCCGCCCCTATTTTCGAATTCGTTCAATTAGAAAAAAAAGAATCAAATCGCACGAGCGCGAGGAGGAGGAGGAGCTCGAGTAGCTCGGTCGAGTGAGGCAAGCGCGCGCGAAGCATTGGAGGCGACGCGGTGCTCGTGGCAACTGAAGGCGGCGGCGCGCGATTGGGCTAGGGGGACGCTCGCGAGCACGGTAATTGATGGCGCAGCTTTGGTTCGTCTTCTCGAGGCAGCGGCGACTCAATGGGGGTTTGATTGGATGTCGACGAAGGCAGAGGTCGCGGTGCGAGTTTTGGTGATGCTGGAGGTGGGTCGCGATCACTGCTCGATCAACGGCAAGACGCTGGCGATTCGTGTGGGCTGCTGTGTTGCGTTCTTCGGCTCGTGTAAGGTATTAACTTTATTTGTTTTAAGATTTAAACTGATGTGAATAGATATATATATATATATATAACTTTGGGAAAATATAAATTTTAAAAAAATTAATTTAAATGTTGGTATATTGACAGTAAAATAAGTTACTGTGATTATTTACAGAAAAAGTTTTATATAAATAAAGTTTGAAAAAGGGAAAAAAAGTTATATATAAATTTTAAAATCTATATAAATTATCTTCAAAGAAAAAAAAATACAGTGAATATGTGTATATATATGAAATGTGGGAATTTTTAAATAATTGGAAGTATATATATAAAAAAATAAATTATAAAAGGAAATTTAGTTTTAAAATTTAATTGTAGTTAAGTAAAATTATAAAAGGAGAAATTTGTTAAATAAAACTATCAAAACGAAAAAAATTGATCTTTTGATTGGTTCGAATATTAATAAATTGCAAAATTGTGTATACAAGGTCTAAAATGAAGAAATCAATCTGAGATGGAAATGGATCGCAAAATAAAAAACAAAGGTGAGAACTTCTAACTCAAAAGGGTTTATTTAAATTTTAAATAGTTAGATTTAAAATTTGTTAGACTGTGTTGATTGAATGCTTGAATGATGATTGTTTTATATATATATATATATATATATATATATATATATATATATATATATATATATATATATATTGGATGTGAATAGACCCTATACGCCATTAGTAAGCGGAGGTTATTTATTACACACATATACCACGATATTCCACCTTGAAGTGGAATTGGTATTATATTAGTATATTGCAATATATATATATATTGGCATATGTATATATTGTAGTTGATTGATTTCCCGCATTGTATAGCGGATGAGACCCTATTGTGCCGCCTATTAAGCGGATAATATTTTATAAATCCCATATACCGCGATATCCCGTCTTGAAGCGGGATTGGTATTGTGCTAATGTCTGTGGATGCAGGGAAACAGGTTGGAGGGATCCAACTGGATTCCTCACAAATATTTATTTGATTCGGATATTGTGATATTTGATTGTTTATCATATCGATATATGATATTTGAAAGTCGTGATTGACTATTTGATGTGTTGCATCATCGGATACAATTTTGAAGTTTAAAAATAACGATTTTGATTTTTAAGGGATTTCTAAAGTGATTTTTGAAAGTATACGTTTATAAAATATTTTTGGAATTGATTCATCTTAAATAAATAAACGTTATAATTTTAATGTATAAAAATTTTGATTTTTGAGAAATACAGTTAAAAGTTGATTTTTGAAAATATAGGGATTAATGATTTTACAAATAATTTAAATTGGGATTTCTGAATTTATTACAAAAAGTTTAAAAATAGGATTTATGAAATTTGATTATTTTCTAAATCAAAATGATGAAATTATAAAGGAGTTTAAAAATGTTTTTAAAAGAATAATATAAATTGATCCATATAAAAGATTTATAAATTGATATTTATAAATTAAAATATTGGAAGTATAAAACGAGTTTTTATAAGTGTTAGAATGAATTGTGAATGAATTTCATAAATGAATGAAATTTATAGAATTATGAACGGTGAAGTTATAAATGGAATTTTATAAGCAGCAGGTTTATAAAATTAGTAAAGTTATTAAAAGACTAGATTTGGGTAAATAAATGAATCTTATAAGTTATAAGATTTATAATTTGTGAAGTTCAAAAGAACAATTTTTGCAAAACAAATAAATTATAAGTATTTAACTTATAATATGAACTTTTAGTATATCATTGAGATATGAAATTGAATAGATTGATAAAGGAAATTGTAAAAGGAAGTTGTCATAAAATAAATAGAAATGAAATGTATAAACATTGTTTTATAAATCCGCAACGACTTATTTTGGTAAGTAAATTGTTGTCATTTGTTAATGGAGTTATATTCACGTTTTAGACAGTGAATAATCCTTTAAAACAAAATGTATAGAAATGATGAAATTGGTTAACAAGTATATTCACGTTTTTGAATAGTGAATAATATATTAAAGAAAATGTTTTGGATGTGATGTTTTAAATAGAATTAAAACGATCTAAAGATGTTTAAAATGTATTAACTATCGAAACCATAGATTTCAAAATTCATTGTTGAAATAGACATTTTCGAGAAATAGAAGGAAATGGTAGACTATAACACTGTTGTTATTGTAAATGATTTCCGAAAGGAAATGTTTTGTATAGTATTGGGATTTATATATCTATTTTAATTTCGAATCCCTATACTAGTGATTTTGGGTTGTCGTAACAATGTTTTACGCAACATCCGTTTTGGCCCAAATAAATATAGTTAAACGAATGATTTCCTTAAAGAATGAAATGTATACTTAATTTCGATTTAAACATATTGAATATTTTCCAAATGTTTGAAAGATGGTTTGACTTGAATTTCAAATTATTAGAATGAATTTTGCGATTAAATTATAAAATTCAATCTATTGAAAGTTGAATAAAAATTTGAATCTTCGATTTTAAGATGACTAAAAATATTTCAAAGGATTGTAAAATCCATATTGATAATACTGAAGATAATCGAAGCTTTAGAATTTAATTCGAAAGTGATTTGTTCAGTTTTGAAATTAAATCGTTTGAATCGATATTGAAAAATAACGTTCCGAGGCACAGTCTCGAAATTCGACGAAACCAGTTCCATTGGGTCCGTAATATTGAATTGTTACCGGATTTCAAATTTCGTATTTTTCGGAGATGTTATGTGAGCACACGACGTGTAAACGCATTGAATTTTTATCGAGATTCAATTTAAATTTAAATTTAAAAATTGATCAAAAACACACCACGTTATCTCCCTAACATCACGCCTAAATTTTCGCCTAAAATCACTACAATAATCGTGCAAGCATGGCTACGTTTCCCTATATTAATTTCAAAATCAAATGGCCGATGCCAGAAACCAAAAAGAAAAAAAAATCTTCGTTCAAATTTTAATGGCCGAAGCTGTCTCCTTCCTCTCTCATTTCCTCTTCCCACAAATCAACATTCATGGCCGCCCCTATTTTCGAATTCGTTCAACAAAAAAAAAGAATCAAATCACACGGGCGCGAGGAGGAGGAGCTCGAGTAGCTCGGTCGAGTGAGGCAAGCGCGCGCGAAGCAATGGAGGCGACGCGGTGCTCGTGGCAACTGAAGGCGGCGGCGCGCGAATGGGCTAGGGGGACGCTCGCGAGCACGGTAATTGATGGCGCAACTTTGGTTCGTCTTCTCGAGGCAGCGACGACTCAATGGGGGTTTGATTGGATGTCGACGAAGGCAGAGGTCGCGGCGCGAGTTTTGGTGATGCTGGAGGTGGGTCGCGATCATTGCTCGATCAACGGCAAGACGCTGGCGATTCGTGTGGGCTGCTGTGTTGTGTTCTTCGGATCGTGTAAGGTATTAACTTTATTTGTTTTAAGATTTAAACTGATGTGAATACATATACATATACATATATATATATATATATATATATATATAACTTCGGGAAAATTTAAATTTGAAAAAAAGTAATTTAAATGTTGGTATATTGACAGTAAAATAAGCTACTGTGATTTTTTACAGAAAATGTTTTATATAAATAAAGTTTGAAAAAGGAAAAAAAGTTATATATAAATTTTAAAATCTATGTAAATTATCTTCAAAGAAAAAAAATACAATGAATATATGTATATATACGAAATGTGGGAATTTTGAAATAGTTGGAAGTATATATATAAAAAAATAAATTATAAAAGGAAATTTAGTTTTAAAATTTAATTGTAGTTAAATAAAATTGTAAAAGGAGAAATTTGTTAAATAAAACTATCAAAACGAAAAAAATTGATCTTTTGATTGGTTCGAATATTAATAAATTGCAAAATTGTGTATACAAGGTCTAAAATGAAGAAATCAATCTGAGATGGAAATGGATCGCAAAATAAAAAACAAAGGTGAGAACTTCTCACTCAAAAGGGTTTATTTAAATTTTAAATAGTTAGATTTAAAATTTGTTAGACTGTGTTGATTGAATGATGATTGTTATATATATATATATACACACACACACACACACACACATATATATATATATATATATATATATATATATATATATATATATATATATATATATATTGGATGTGAATAGACCCTATACGCCATTAGTAAGCGGAGGTTATTTATTACACACATATACCATGATATTCCACCTTGAAGTGGAATTGGTATTATATTAGTATAAAGCAATATATATATATATATTGGCATATGTATATATTGCACTTGATTGATTCCCCGCACTGTATAGCGGATGAGACCCTATTGCGCCACCTATTAAGCGGATTATATTTTATAAATCTCATATACTGCGATATCCCGTCTTGAAGCGGGATTGGTATTGTGCTAATGTCTGTGGATGCAGGGAAACAGGTTGGAGGGATCCAACTGGATTCCTCACAAATATTTATTTGATTCAGATATTGTGATATTTGATTGTTTATCATATCGATATATGATATTTGAAAGTCGTGATTGACTATTTGATGTGTTGCATCATCGGATCCAATTTTGAAGTTTAAAAATAACGATTTTGATTTTTAAGCGATTTTCAAAGTGATTTTTGAAAGTATACGTTTATAAAATATTTTTGGAATTGATTCATCTTAAATAAATAAACGTTATAATTTTAACGTATGAAAATTTTGATTTTTGAGAAATACAGTTAAAAGTTGATTTTTGAAAATATGGGTATTAATGATTTTACAAATAATTTAAATTGGGATTTCTGAATTTATTATAAAAAGTTTAAAAATAAGATTTATGAAATTTGATTATTTTCTAAATAAAAAGGATGAAATTATAAAGGAGTTTAAAAACGTTTTTAAAAGAATAATATAAATTGATCCATATAAAAGATTTATAAATTGATATTTATAAATTAAAATACTGGAAGTATAAAACGAGTTTTTATAAGTGTTAGAATGAATTGTGAATGAATTTCATAAATGAATGAAATTTATAGAATTATGAACGGTGAAGTTATGAATGGAATTTTATAAGCAGTAGGTTTATAAAATTAGTAAAGTTATTAAAAGAATAGATTTGGGTAAATAAATGAATCTTATTAGTTATAAGATTAATAATTTGGGAAGTTCAAAAGAACGATTTTTGCAAAAAAAAAATAAATTATAAGTATTTAACTGATAATATGAACTTTTAGTATATCATTGAGATATGAAAAGAATAGATTGATAAAAGAAATTATAAAAGGAAGTTGTTATAAAATAAATAGAAATGAAATGTATAAACATTGTTTTATAAATCCACAACGACTTATTTTGGTAAGTAAATTGTTGTAATTTGTTAATGGAGTTATATTCACGTTTTAGACAGTGAATAATCCTTTAAAACAAAATGTATAGAAATGATGAAATTGGTTAACAAGTATATTCACGTTTTTGAATAGTGAATAATATATTAAAGAAAATGTTTTGGATGTGATGTTTTAAATAGAATTAAAACGATCTAAAGATGTTTAAAATGTATTAACTATCGAAACCATAGATTTCAACATTCATTGTTGAAATAGACGTTTTCGAGAAATAGAAGGAAATGGTAGACTATAACACTGTTGTTATAGTAAATGATTTCCGAAAGGAAATGTTTTGTATAGTATTGGGATTTATATATCTATTTTAATTTCGAATCCCTATACTAGTGATTTTGGGTTGTCGTGATGTTTTACGCAACATCCGTTTTGGCCCAAATAAATATGGTTAGACGAATGATTTCCTTAAAGAATGAAATATATACTTAATTTCGATTTAAGTATATTGAATATTTTCCAAATGTTGAAAATAAATAGATTTGTGAATTACTTATTAATAAATAAGTATGGAAATGTTTTCCAATGTGAAATGAAACGTTTTGAGAATTTATCTTTTTGAAGATAAATTGAAAATTAATAATTGAAATCGTATATTCATAAATATTTTGGAATGTAATTTCACTATGGAATTTATAAAAGGAAGGGGAATTTGTTTAAAAATAAATATTGATTTATTTTTGAAGTGTGAAAATTATATATATTGTAAAGATAATTTTGGGAAATAAATAATTTGGAAAATTATTAGGAATCTGGTGATGTGTGCATATCCATTTATAGTTCAATAACCGACTATCAATATTTACCTTTGAATAGGTATTTGTTGTGATTTCCTGAATTTCAATGCCACACTTATTTTTAAATTATTGCGCTCATTATTCGGATTACCCATTCCGAATAGTGATACGACGTAATGGATAGCATTGATGACCGGTGTTGAAGATCGGATATTTTTGAAAACGGAAGGATTACCGTCGAATGTTTCTGCACCGAATGGCCCCGGTATAGAAATTCCATATGTGATGGGAAGTCCGGACGTGATTAGTGAATATCCGGGTTGCAAGGACTTATTTGTAAGTGCGTTCGGTTCTGTTCGAGCCCGGAACAGACTTGTATGGATTGTATGTCTGACATTACAAATTGGGATATAAAGCTGATTTCTTTCAAATATATTTCTGTTGGTGGCGGAGAATTTATTCTCTTAGCTTAACACCCTTCTCTGAGACGTATGAGCTCGGAGGTTATGTAGTTGAAGGTTATTAGCGATATATTCCCAATTTGGTAATGTGACATGCTGAGTGTTGCTGTGAAAGGATCATTGTTTGATCATTTGTGATATGATCATTTGTTTGATCACTTATCTTTGTGTCCATTTCTATGATCATTTGTTGACCCAAAGCACAGCTTTTGTATAAAGCGTGGCTTTGTGGACGAGACTTCGTCGAGCCTCACATCCCGGAATGGTCAAAACAGGAAAGATGCAGCAAGGTTATTGGGGGTAGCGCCCCTTAGGGTATGTGCATTTCCTTCTGGAAAAGGGTGGTATCATGGTATGGAGCCCAGATACTTACTCATGTTGAAACACTTTATTTATCATTGTGTGATGTTGGTTACGAGCGCTCGGATAAAGGTCCCAAAGGACCGGGAGATGGCATACTCGTGTCAGTAGTTACCCAGTTAGGGGTAACCCGGCCTTGTGTTGGCAGAGATCAGGTTAGGTTCTCGGGGACGTCCTTCCAGAGGCGTTCTCATGTGGCAATGGGAAGTTCCTTGGCCTGACCATTTGTTGGAAATCCAAAGAAACAATACGAGACTTGTACAGTATTAGTTGTAGAACCTATCATTCACTTATGGTGGCGCCCCACTGTTTGGATGGTAGCTATAGTAGGCATACGATAATGGTCGTATGTTGCCTAAGATTTATATTCTACTTTCGAAATTTTTTTACACACAATGCACTAGTAATAATATCAAATGTTTCTTTTTAATGTGTATCAAGCATCTTTGACAATCATAAGGAGAAATCTCCTCCGATTCCGTGTTTGCATGTGTGTGTGTGCGGAAGGCCATATGGTAGTCTCTTTTTTAAAAGCATTGCGAATTAACTTGAAAAATATTCCTCTATTTTGTTTTCAAAGATAAATAAATTGTTTTGAGTTCTCACACCAGTCACATGACTGACTCGGAGTTTATTGTTTTCCTTCCTAAACTCTGGGTGCCCACCAATTTCCACACGGGCAGTCAAGAGTTAGGTTTATCAGGATATTCTGGAGTTCAGGAGTTGCTGGAGGCAAGTTGGATGGCATGGCGTATTACTAGTATATAGTATTTCTTTTCTACTATTTGTTGTTATTTGTTGTTGTACACTCTGATGATGTAATGTAATGTAATAACTGATATAGTTCTTTGTTTAAAGATTATTCATTTATCTATTATATGTTGTTCCGCTGCGAATTGTGAGATTCTGATATTGTTCTGTTGTTATTTCTTTCTGTTCTATTTTCTATCTTCTTATCTCTTCTTCTATCTTTTTCTTTTTCTTAAACCCTAATGGTTCGTATTTCCGTTCATCTTGAGTTAATCGATCGAGATTAGTGTCACTTCAAGGGGTAAGGAAAAGCGGACTAATACATTTGGTATTAGAGCAAATGGTTAAGCGACAACCATGGCTTTGTTGGGTGTTACTCATTAGAGATAGAGTCAGCAGTACTCTAGAATGAGTTTGAGTGTAATAATAGATATGAGCACGTATTTGTTAGTGAATATAAAATTGTTTTTGAATTGGGTAAATAAGATAATTTTGCCCAAAACTATTTTTGTCTAGAGAAGAAATGATTTTCTATGAATTATTATAGTATATGGTTGCATGATTGTTAGGAAGTGATAATATTGAATTATTATCATTACTATATGGAATTAAATAAGAAATTAAAAAGAAAAAAAATGTATAACCAAAGATTTGGAGATAAATTCAATATGAAATTTGTAAATATGAATTGGAAGCATGAGGAAATGAATTCATATATGAATAAAAATTGTGAATATAAATTGTTACTGAATTTAAAAATGAAAATGGAATTCCAAGAAGATAATTATAATTCATTAATGGAATGGAATTAGTAATATGAATGTATAAGTGAAATTTATAAATCGAAATGTAAATAAGTTGATAACTTATAAAATATTCGAAATTTGATTGGAATGAGATTCCAACTGAAATAAAAAAATTTGTGAATGAATAAATAAAGTTGCAACTGCAAGTGCAAGAAAATGAAATTGAAAAGAATTAGTGAATGAAACTAATTTAAAGTAGTAATATGAATTAGTAAATGAAAGTTAATCGATAAAATTCAATATTCAGAATAGATGATAGATTGAATTCAAATAGAATTGGAATTGTGAACTGAATTCAAATGAAATTGAAATGTAAAATTGAATGAAAATGAATGTGTAACTTCAATAGTGAAGTAAAAATGTATAATAAGCATATGTTGAAAATTTTTGTAATGAAATTGGCAAAATTGTTTGAATGTTGGAATTGGGTATTATGGCTAGCAGGATATACAGGTGTATTAAAAGAAATGGAATTGGGATTTTGATTTCAAAGATAAAATTGAATTGCTCGACAAAAAGGTACGTATTTCAATTTCAGTATGAGATTTGATGATTTTCTTCTCCAGCCACTTGGCTTTCTCTTTTCTTTTTGATTCTGAGGGGCCGTGGTGCCATTTTGTAGTCGTACCGAGCTAGCCGCGCAAAGGAGACGCTGGCGAAATTTTTCGAAAATTTCGAGTGTTAGAAAAATTTAAAGAAAATTTGGAAGTTTGAAATTTGAATTTGAATTTAAATTTGAATTGTTAGGAGAACAATGTTGGTTGAATCTTACAATTGAAGTTGGAAAGCTAGTTGAAATGACAATGAATCTCTAGTAAAAAGATTTGTTTTAGAAAGTTGATAAAACTATTTGGATTGAGAAAAATGAAAGACGGGATAAGGGCATTCTTCTTAACTTGTAATTTCGGGAGGAAATTCTTTTAAGGGGGGAAGATTGTAACGACCCAGAAATTTTGAACAATTTAAATTGAAATATTTAATTAATTTTAAATATTTGAAAGATGGTTTGACTTGAATTTCAAATTATCAGAATGAATTTGGCGATTAAATTATAAAATTCAATCTATTGAAAGTTGAATAAAAATTTGAATCTTCAATTTTAAGCTGACTAAAAATATTTCAAAGGATTGTAAAATCCATATTGATAATACTGAAGATAATCGAAGCTTTAGAATTTAATTCGAAAGTGATTTGTTCAGTTTTGAAATTAAATCGTTTGAATCGATATTGAAAAATAACGTTCCGAGGCACAGTCTTGAAATTCGACGAAACCAGTTCCATTGGGTCCGTAATTTGAATTGTTACCGGATTTCAAATTTCGTATTTTTCGAAGATGTTATGTGAGCACACGACGTGTAAACGCATTGAATTTTTATCGAGATTCAATTTAAATTTAAATTTAAAAATTGATCAACAATACACCACGTTATCTCCCTAACATCACGCCTAAATTTTCGCCTAAAATCACGACAATAATCGTGCAAGCATGGCCGCATTTCCCTATATTAATTTCAAAATCAAATGGCCGATGCCAGAAATCAAAAAGAAAAAAAAATCTTCGTTCAAATTTTAATGGCCGAAGCTGTCTCCTCCTCTCTCATTTCCTCTTCCCACAAATCAACATTCATGGCCGCCCCTATTTCGAATTCGTTCAATAAAAAAAAGAATCAATTCACACGAGCGCGAGGAGGAGGAGGAGCTCGAGTAGCTCGGTCGAGTGAGGCAAGCGCGCGCGAAGCAATGGTGGTGACGCGGTGCTCGTGGCAACTGAAGGCGGCGGCGCGTGAATGGGCTAGTGGGACGCTCGCGAGCACGGTAATTGATGGCACAACTTTGGTTCGTCTTCTCGAGGCAGCAGCGACTCAATGGGGGTTTGATTGGATGTCGACGAAGGCAGAGGTCGCGGCGTGAGTTTTGGTGATGCTGGAGGTGGGTCGCGATCACTGCTCGATCAACGGCAAGACGTCGGCGATTCGTGTGGGCTGTTGTGTTGTGTTCTTCGGATCGTGTAAGGTATTAACTTTATTTGTTTTAAGATTTAAGCTGATGTGAATATATATATATATATATATATATATATATATATATATATATATATATAACTTCGGGAAAATTTAAATTTGAAATAAATTAATTTAAATGTTGGTATATTGACAGTAAAATAAGCTACTGTGATTATTTACAGAAAATGTTTTATATAAATAAAGTTTGAAAAAGGAAAAAAAAAGTTATATATAAATTTTAAAATCTATGTAAATTATCTTCAAAGAAAAAAAATACAGTGAATATATGTATATATACGAAATGTGGGAATTTTGAAATAGTTGGAAGTATATATATAAAAAAATAAATTATAAAAGGAAATTTAGTTTTAAAATTTAATTGTAGTTAAATAAAATTATAAAAGGAGAAATTTGTTAAATAAAACTATCAAAACGAAAAAAAATTGATCTTTTGATTGGTTCGAATATTAATAAATTGCAAAATTGTGTATACAAGGTCTAAAATGAAGAAATCAATCTGAGATGGAAATGGATCGCAAAATAAAAAGCAAAGGTGAGAACTTCTCACTCAAAACGGTTTATTTAAATTTTAAATAGTTAGATTTAAAATTTGTTAGACTGTGTTGATTGAATGCTTGAATGATGATTGTTATATATACATACACACACACACACACACACACACACATATATATATATAGGATGTGAATAGACCCTATACGCCGTTAGTAAGAGGAGGTTATTTATTACACACATATACCACGATATTCCACCTTGAAGTGGAATTGGTATTATATTAGTATATAGCAATATATATATATATGTATTGGCATATGTATATATTGCAGTTGATTGATTTCCCGCATTGTATAGCGGATGAGACCCTATTGCGCCGCCTATTAGGTGGATAATATTTTATAAATCTCATATATCGCGATATCCCGTCTTGAAGCGGGATTGGTATTGTGCTAACGTCTGTGGATGCAGGGAAACAGGTTGGAGGGATCCAACTGGATTCCTCACAAATATTTATTTGATTCAGATATTGTGATATTTGATTGTTTATCATATCGATATATGATATTTGAAAGTCGTGATTGACTATTTGATGTGTTGCATCATCGGATCCAATTTTGAAGTTTAAAAATAACGATTTTGATTTTTAAGGGATTTCTAAAGTGATTTTTGAAAGTATACGTTTATAAAATATTTTTGGAATTGATTCATCTTAAATAAATAAACGTTATAATTTTAATGTATAAAAATTTTGATTTTTGAGAAATACAGTTAAAAGTTGATTTTTGAAAATATGGGGATTAATGATTTTACAAATAATTTAAATTGGGATTTCTGAATTTATTATAAAAAGTTTAAAAATAGGATTTATGAAATTTGATTATTTTCTAAATCAAAATGATGAAATTATAAAGGAGTTTAAAAACGTTTTTAAAAGAATAATATAAATTGATCCATATAAAAGATTTATAAATTGATATTTATAAATTAAAATACTGGAAGTATAAAACGAGTTTTTATAAGTGTTAGAATGAATTGTGAATGAATTTCATAAATGAATGAAATTTATAGAATTATGAACGGTGAAGTTATAAATGGAATTTTATAAGCAGTAGGTTTATAAAATCAGTAAAGTTATTAAAAGACTAGATTTGGGTAAATAAATGAATCTTATTAGTTATAAGATTAATAATTTGGGAAGTTCAAAAGAACGATTTTTGCAAAAAAAATAAATTATAAGTATTTAACTTATAATATGAACTTTTAGTATATCATTGAGATATGAAAAGAATAGATTGATAAAAGAAATTATAAAAGGAAGTTGTTATAAAATAAATAGAAATGAAATGTATAAACATTGTTTTATAAATCCGCAACGACTTATTTTGGTAAGTAAATTGTTGTAATTTGATAATGGAGTTATATTCACGTTTTAGACAGTGGATAATCCTTTAAAACAAAATGTATAGAAATGATGAAATTGGTTAACAAGTATATTCACGTTTTTGAATAGTGAATAATATATTAAAGAAAATGTTTTGGATGTGATGTTTTAAATAGAATTAAAACGATCTAAAGATGTTTAAAATGTATTAACTATCGAAACCATAGATTTCAACATTCATTGTTGAAATAGACGTTTTCGAGAAATAGAAGGAAATGGTAGACTATAACATTGTTGTTATAGTAAATGATTTCCGAAAGGAAATGTTTTGTATAGTATTGGGATTTATATATCTATTTTAATTTCGAATCCCTATACTAGATATTTTGGGTTGTCGTAACGATGTTTTACGCAACATCCGTTTTGACCCAAATAAATATGTTTAAACGAATGATTTCCTTAAAGAATGAATTATATACTTAATTTCGATTTAAGTATATTGAATATTTTCCAAATGTTGAAAATAAATAGATTTGTGAATTACTTATTAATAAATAAGTATGGAAATGTTTTCCAATGTGAAATGAAACGTTTTGAGAATTTATCTTTTTGAAGATAAATTGAAAATTAATAATTGAAATCGTATATTCATAAATATTTTGGAATGTAATTTCACTATGGAATTTATAAAAGGAAGGGGAATTTGTTTAAAAATAAATATTGATTTATTTTTGAAGTGTGAAAATTATATATATTGTAAAGATATTTTTGGGAAATAAATAATTTGGAAAATTATTAGGAATCTGGTGATGTGTGCATATCCATTTATAGTTCAATAACCGACTATCAATATTTACCTTTGAATAGGTATTTGTTGTGATTTGCTGAATTTCAATGCCATACTTATTTTTAAATTATTGCGCTCATTATTCGGATTACCCATTCCGAATAGTGATACGACGTAATGGATAGCATTGATGACCGGTGTTGAAGATCGGATATTTTTGAAAACGGAAGGATTACCGTCGAATGTTTCTGCACCGAATGGCCCCGGTATTGAAATTCCATATGTGATGGGAAGTTCGGACGTGATTAGTGAATATCCGGGTTGCAAGGACTTATTTGTAAGTGCCTTCGGTTCTGTTCGAGCCCGGAACAGACTTGTATGGATTGTATGTCTGACATTACAAATTGAGATATAAAGCTGATTTCTTTCAAATATATTTCTGTTGGTGGCGGAGAATTTATTCTCTTAGCTTAACACCCTTCTCTGAGACGTACGAGCTCATAGGTTATGTAGTTGAAGGTTATTAGCGATATATTCCTAATTTGGTAATGTGACATGCTGAGTGTTGCTGTAAAATGATCATTGTTTGATCATTTGTGATATGATCATTTGTTTGATCACTTATCTTTGTGATCATTTCTATCATCATTTGTTGACCCAAAGCATAGCTTTTGTATAAAGCGTGGCTTTGTGGACGAGACTTCGTCGAGCCTCACACCCCGGAATGGTCAAAACAGGAAAGATGCAGCAAGGTTATTGGGGGTATCGCCCCTTAGGGTATGTGCATTTCCTTCTGGAAAAGGGTGGTATCATGGTATGGAGCCCAGATACTTACTCATGTTGAAACACTTTATTTATCATTGTGTGATGTTGGTTACGAGCGCTCGGATAAAGGTCCCAAAGGACCGGGGGATGGCATACTCATTTCAGTAGTTACCCAGTTAGGGGTAACCCGGCCTTGTGTTGGCAGAGATCCGGTTAGGTTCTCGGGGACGTCCTTCCAGAGGCGTTCTCATGTGGCAATGGGAAGTTCCTTGGCCTGACCATTTGTTGGAAATCCAAAGAAACAATACAAGACTTGTACGGTATTAGTTGTAGAACCTATCATTCACTTATGGTGGCGCCCCACTGTTTGGATGGTAGCTATAGTAGGCATACGATAATGGTCGTATGTTGGCTAAGATTTATATTCTACTTTCGAAATTGTTTTATACACTATGCACTAGTAATAATATCAAATGTTTCTTTTTAATACGTATCAAGCATCTTTGACTATCATAAGGAGAAATCTCCTCCAATTCTACCTTTGCATGTGTGTGTGTGCGGGAGGCCTTGTGGTAGTCTCATTTTTAAAAGCATTGCGAATTGACTTTAAAAATATTCCTCTATTTTGTTTTCAAAGATAAATAAATTGTTTTGAGTTCTCACACCAGTCACATGACTGACTTGGAGTTTATTGTTTTCCTTCCTGAACTCTGGGTGACCACCAATTTCCACACGGGCAGTCAAGAGCTAGGTTTATCAGGATATTCTGGAGTTCAGGAGTTGCTGGAGGCAAGTTGGATGGCATGGCGTATTACTAGTATATAGTATTTCTTTTCCACTGTTTGTTGTTATTTGTTGTTGTACACTTTGATGATGTAATGTAATGTAATAACTGATATAGTTCTTTGTTTAAAGATTATTCATTTATCTGTTATATGTTGTTCCGCTGCGAATTATGAGATTCTGATATTGTTCTGTTGTTATTTCTTTCTGTTCTATTTTCTATCTTCTTATCTCTTCTTCTATCTTTTTCTTTTTCTTAAACTCTAATGGTTCGTATTTCCGTTCATCTTGAGTTAATCGATGGAGATTAGTGTCACTTCAAGGGGTACGGAAAAGCGGAGTATTACAATCTTCTATTACTCTTGAATTTAACTGGAAAGAGGGGTCTTTGTTTAGAGCGAGACGGTGAGGTTAATCGGCCACTAAAATGAAAAGAAGACAAGGTATGAAAGGAGGCGGCGTGATTATAAAAAGTTGCATGATGTTATTAAAAGAGAGAACACGGAGATGAAAGAAAGTCGGCGTGCTGTCTTGGCTGCTACAGTGCCTTTGAGGTGAAAGATAAACGACGCTGTGAAATTATTCCAACTAGTTGATCAATTAAAGTTTTATCTAGTTTTCCACGCGTTTACTTATCGTGTGCTCACGTAACAACTCCGATCAAAACGAAATTTGAAATCCGATAATAATTCAATATTATGGACCCAATGGAACTAGTTTCGTCGAATTCCGAGATTGTGCCTCAAAAGGCTATTTTAAATCCAATTTAAACTATAAAATTTTAAAACTGAACAAACCACTGTTAAATTCAATTATAACACATCTATTGTCTTCAATGTTATCAATATAAATTTTATAAGCCTTCAAATTATTTTTAACCGGCTTAGAATTCCAGATTAAATACTTTGCCCAACTTCTAATTATTAAATTCTATTATTTAATTAAAATAAATAGTGATTAGAATTCAAGTTAAAATTACACTATTGAATATTTTAAAATCATTTAAATATTCCGATTTTAAATGCTCGAAAATTCCAGGTCGTCACATGTATTTTTATGGTCCACTGACCATTTCTTTTCTTTTTGGTTTTTTAATTAATTTTTTTTACTATGCATATTTTTTGTAGTATAGTGACATGACAAAATTTCGATAGGCTCTCAGAGCGTTTATAATGGAGTATTTAATCCAAAATATCTCCTTTTGCGTTATATGTTAAATTTATTGTCAAATTTACTTATGGCACTGTACTACATAAAATATGCATGGTAGGAAATTTTTAAAAAAAACCAAGAAAAAGAAAAAGTCCAATAGTTAGTGCTCTTAAAGCGTACGAGTATAAATAAAATAAAGTTGTCATCATAAGACAGATACGATCCAAATGTCGAAAAGTTTCATCTTAGAGTATGTAGAAACAGAATAGAATAAGGTAACATCTTGATATTTTACGCTTTCAAAAACCATACAAAAATTTACAACTAGGCACACTTTATCCAATATTTAAAAGCATGAACCATAATTTTCTTCAATATTACCGCAAGGTTTTTTCTGTTCTTTTCAATATTTCTTTCAACTCAAATCTCACTTGTTATTAGTCACTTGTTACAAATAAATAGCCATGAAATACCAATCTTGTATGCTCGTAAATTGTGAATTGGTGCTTTTCGGTTTTGGCACCGAATGAGTTGATGTTTCATAGGAAAGCTGGTAGTGGCACTTAGCATCATTGTTAATACATTTGTAAATCTCAAGCTCTGTCGGAAAGCAATGCTCCGTCAATAGTAAACTTTTGTACGAAAGAAGATGCCATTGATTCAAGAATACGCTCTGTTTTGATGATTACGTTATATAAATTTATAGCCTGTATGATTATCAATCATGCTGTAGATAGAAAAAAATTTCAAAAATAAACTACTACTATATATATATATATATATAGGAAGTTTCTTTCTTTCTCAAATTTGATATTGATGTAAACATTTTCTTTTATCTAAAAATAATTACTCTATCAACGTATAATGCGTTATTAAGAAACATATTATCACTATCTCAACTGTTACTATTAGGGGCACCTTCTATAGGATCTAATTGCATTGCATCGACTGTTTATCCTACAAAGAACATGTCATCTTATCCAGAATATGATGCTTCACAAAGCGTGCCAAGTATTCCACTTCCACCATTTTGTAGTCTTCCCATGGATGATCAGGAATGTTTCCACCCACATTTTTGTTTAAAAATACAATTAGTCTCACATTTTCTCTCATAAAAAGAGTTTAGGACACGTTTGTTGTTTTAGTTGAATAATTATTCAAAATGGTGTTAAAGCAATATCGTAATTTTTTTTCCAAATCTTGTTTTGTTTTTCAGTGGTTTTTAAATGTCGAATACTGATCTAATATACTAGATACTCAAACATCAAAAAACTTAATGTCGATGCACTGTAGTTATTTGTAGTGTAAATCATCTACAGTTCTAACATTCAATGTGCAATAATCGCATATAGTTGCTGCAAATAAATGCATTCATATTTATCCTTGTATAGATATTGAAATATTCATTATGCAAATATTCGTAACGATTAAATGATATTTGTAAATATTACATAAATAGTTGTAGAGTAAATATTTACGGTGCAAATAATTGTAGTAAAAAATAATTAATAAATTGGTTGCCATAAAATAAAATCATAACAGAAATGATTTGAAAAAAAATAAGCTCCCTTTATTTAGCCCTCAAACCTAGCCATTTGATTTCAACCATGTATTTTATTTTATTTTTTGAAAATGGTACTTAGATGCAACATATCACCGAGATACCATAACACAAATCACGTGCCAATAAATGTTCGAATCACGCTACGCAAGTTTTAAATTTGTGACTACTTGCACCAAAGTCGAATCACTTAACCACTGAGACAATTGTGCTTGTCTTTAACCACTTATTCTGATTTAAATAGTAATACATTCTCTCTTATCACATCATATTATTATTTAAATCGGAATGAGTGGTTTGCGCGCTAAGTAGAAGGGGTGGCAGTTCTTAGCTCTTTATTTATATATATATATATATATGTTGTGTGTGCGTGTCTGTGTGTGTGTGTATATATATATATATGTATATATATGTATAGGACTTATAGTGTGAATTTTTGCCTTCCTTGTTTCTTTGTTCTATTGTTCTTTGCTAGTTGCTTCAGCAATTTATTCCAACTAGTTTTCTGATATTTGAGTTGTATTGAAAGGCTCTAACCTATCAATAGGTAAGTCAATATTTTGGTTGATCCGTACTTCGGATTGACGAGTTTTTGACACGATTTCATATGGTAAATTTTTAGTGTTTTTCGATGATTTCTCCTGTTTTCGAGCTCGTGTTTCCTAAAACAATTTTGATATGATTTTTATAATTAAATTGGCTTTTGAAATAAATATTTTACAATATTTATAAATTATTTTAAAGCTATTAAAATTATATATCTCTATAATAAAGAGAAATTTCAAAGATTTGTTTTCCAAACGATTTCAGAAATTGTATTAAAACTAGTTTTCTTAAAATAAATTATTTTCTATATGCTAATGATATGCCATACGTGCAGGGGTATGTTGAGTTTAGTCTCACATCGAACAATTTACAATATAAATCATGCATAAATACTAAGAGACCACCCTTCACACCACCATTTGGTTTTGTGATAATATATGGTTCTCTAACAGAGAAGTAGCAGTCTGTAACTTGCTTTTCTTTGCCTGCGTACTCTTTCTCAACCTTCTACAAAGGCCCTCCAAGCCGAGGAAAGATACCATCGCCACTCAATAATTCGAGCATATCATCAATTTAAGGCAATGGATTCTGGTTCTAGTGGTTAACATGTTAAGCTTAATCCTTTCAAACTTGTGATCTCTTACACCAAAGTCGAATCACTTAACCAGTGGGATAATGGTGCTTATCTTTAACCACTTATTCCAATTTAAATAGTTATGCATTCTCTCTCTTATCACATCATATTATTATTTAAATTGGAACAAGTGGTTGCAAGGAGCCTGGTTGCGGGGGCAGATCCTAGCTCTTTATATATATATATATATATGTGTGTGTGTGTGTGTATATATATGTGTATGTATATATGTGTGTGTAGATCGAACCACAGTGTGCATTTTTGGCTGCCTTATTTCTTTATTCTGTTGTTCTTTACTACTCAGCAATTTATTCCAACAAGTTTTGTGATATTTGAGTTGTATTGAAAGGCTCTAAACTATCAATAGGCAAGCCAATATTTTGGTTGTTCCGTACTTCGGATTGACGAATTTTTGAGACGATTTCATATGCTGAATTTTTAGTATTTTTCGATGATTTCTTTTGTTTTAGAGCACGTGTTTTCTAACAATTTTGAAATGATTTTTATAATTAAATTGGCTTTTGAAATAAATATTTTACAATATTTATAAATTATTTTAAAGCTATTAAAACTATATATTCTCTATAATAAGGAGAAATTTCAAAGGTTTGTTTTCCAAAAAAATTCAGAAATTGTTTTAAAACAAGTTTTCTCAAAATAATTTTTTTCTATATAAAATAGACTTTTTTGCACACTTCGAACATATGAGAAAGAGAACTAAATGATTTAGTAACACATGTGTCAGTTTTGTGATTTTGAGAAGTAGTTGTCTTTAACTTGCTTTTCTTTGCCTTCATGCTCTTTCTCAAGCTTCTATAGGTCAGTAAAGGCCCTCCAAGCCGATACCAGCACCACTCAATAGATCGAGCATATCATCATGTAAGGCAATGGATTCTCGTTTTAATGGTTAACATGTTAAGTATAATCCTTTTGTAACAACCCTTGTTTTGCAATACCAGTTAATAACAATAATAATAAATTATGGTGAGAATATAATTTTATTAATCAAGAGATAAATATAATTTGTGGTAGATAAGTAAAATCTAAAATTTGAATTTTGTAATTTACTTGGGGGTAAAATTTGAGAAAAAGTAAGTTAGATTCTTGGAAATGAATATATATGGAGTTTGGAGAAATAAAATAAATCGAAGTTAGGAATTGGCTAAAATTTGTTTATTTTGTATAAACAACGGGATTAATATGAATAAAATAGGGTTTGGATAGTTTAGTTGGAAATAAATGGTGGATAATGTTATTTTATTAACTTGGTGATCATTAAATTAATTAAGTGAGGAAAAAGAATTTAATTCAACAGTAATCGGTTGAAATAAATATAAGATGTTGGAAATAAAGTTTTAGAAACTTTATTACGTAAGTTTGTGATAAAAATGAGCAATACATGGTTTTAATTTGATAAAATGCAATAATTTTGCAAATTACTGCCAAATGTTAATTTTTACTAATTTAATGAAATATTAAAATTTTATGTGGTAAGTAATGTAAATAAAAAGGTGGAATTTTGGTTGAAAATAATTTTTCGAATGTAAAATGATGTTAATATATTCAAATTTACAAGAGAATGATTTTTGTGTGAATTTTGGAGTTAAAAATAGTGTTTTATGTAATTGAAGGTGTAAGTTGTAATATTTATGTAAAAAATAAGAATTTAATGTCAAAAATAATTTTTTAAATGGTTAAAATATCTTTTAGATGTTGAAAAACATTTTGTAAACATAAACATATGAAGCTATGATAAGTTATTTGATTAAATAACGAGAATACGTGTAAATAGTTGAAAATATAGTGTTGACATATGATAACTTAGTTAATTTTAACTAAGTAATTTCTATTGAGCTTATTGGGTGGTTTTTGGGTCCAAACCTAATAACCCATTTTCTTTTTCTATTTTGTAAAGAAAGAAACGTATGTACAAAAACTCCCCTTCTCTTCTTCTTCTTCTTATTGAAAAATGGTGGCTTTCTTCTAATTTCAAAACTAGCTTCAAATTAGGTAGCATCAAGGAGAAATATTGGCAAATCAAAAGTAAATAGTAGGTAATCAATATTAAAATCACAAAATCATTTCATCAATTTTCAAATTTGAGTAGTAGCTTTCTGTAACTTGCTTTTCTTTGCCTACATGCTCTTTCGCAAGCTTCTGTAGGTCAGTAAAGCCTCTTCAAGCCAGAAAGACATCGACTTGCAAGATAGATCCACTAAAAAGCATATAAGGTGAGTTTAAAACTCAAAATCTCTAGCTTGAACTAGGTTTTCTATCTAAATAGCGTTGAATTCTGTTTGCTGCAAAACATAGTTTGCTGTTTGAAAAGTTGCAGTGCAAATATGTTCTGGTAGCTTCTTTATGCGTTCGTAAGTCTCTAATTTTGCCATTAAATAATGCCGGAATTACTCCGGATTGTTGTTTCAGTGTAGTAGTTGTGCATGCAAAATTTTACTGTTTAATTTGTCTTATGGTTTGTTGTTATGTATATATATGTGTATATATATATATTGTTGTTACATATATATATATATATATATATATATATATATATATTTACACACACACACACATATTGTGGTTTATGTACCACTATTGTTGTATCACTTTGTATTGTTCTATGATGCATCTATGTATATGTATATGTATATGTTATGTTTGACTGTTGTTCTGTGATCTGCTTGCATTTGTTGTTATGTGTTGTTCTGATAGATCTGTCAGCCACCGTAGTTCTGTATTGCGAATGTATTGAGTATGTCGATCTACTTGAGAAAGATAAAAGAGAAGAAAAAATTAGAGCACCTAATCGACGTATTCAATACATGTTTAAGACAAAGCTATGGATGGTCACTCCTAATTAGCCCTATTCTCTGCATTAGTAGACAGTATTACTCAGTTATACTTTCTGTTAATATGGGTGGGTCTTCGGGTAGGGCATCAGATCCGCGACCCTGAGCATGCTATGTGAAGATGCTGAGTTATTTATTTGTGGTTTTCCTTTTCGTGCAAATCTGCACGTGATTCATTTCCTTGGTTTTAATATGATTTTGGTTATGGACTAGCTTGTGCGTTACGAGGCTAGGATACTTTGTTTTGAGTGAGTTATATATCTTCGACATCCTATTTCATCAACTCAGCTCTCTTATTCTTCGGAATGTCGATCATGATTCTGAGGCGTTTTATTCGCTCTTGAGTCCCCAGATGAGGAAGAAATATCTCGGATTCCAGTTGTAGGAGATTTTCTTGATATTTTTAGCCTGTTTCTGATTTGTCACCTGAGCGGGTCATTGGGTTCCGCATTGACCTCATTCCTAGAGCACAGCCAGTTAGTAGGTCGACCTATGGTGTGCATTTTTTCCTACCTTATTTCTCTGTTCTGTTGCTCTTTGCAACTTGTTTCAGTGATTTATTCCAACCAGTTTTGTGGTTTTCTGTGATTTTTTGAAAGGCTCTAACCTATCAATAGGTAAGCCAATATGTTGGTTGATCTGTACTCCGGATTGACAAGTTTTTGAGACGGTTTCATATGCTGAATTTTCAGTGTTTTTCGATGATTTTTATTGTTTTTGAGCACGTGTTTTCAAACAATCTTTTAAATGATTTTAATAATTAAATTGACTTTTTTAATATATATATATATATATATATATATGTTATACATTTAATTGATGAATGTATGGTGTTATTTAAACTTTTGCCTATTATTCTTGAATATTGTAGGATGTGTGACAAGTTTGTCCGATCTACTTTACAAATCCGAGAACATGGCTTTTGGCGGTGGACACCTTGTAAAGCTTTTTTAAATTATTTCTGTCGGTAATAAAGTGTTTATAAATATTTTCTAATATAAATATTAAATGGAATATTTTATCCGTGAGCATTCACGTGCAATGAATGTGGACCAAATCTAGAAGTCTTCCCGGTTTGTCGAAGTGGAATTGTAACTAGAATCAATCTTTACTAATATTACCTTGCTAGTTCTGCATGTAAATGGTCTTTGCTTGTGAATCAAATAATTAAATAATGAAATCTCAGGTATACTGAATACAAGCAGTACTAATGTCATATATCCTTCGATTCCTAAATTATTAGTACGATATTTGCATTTTTGAAGCTCTTTTTTCATCTGTTAAATTCATAGTTGACCGTTGATAGTGTGTTTGACTGTTTTGGTGTTTTATTTTGTCAAACGTTCCATGTCGTCTTTATCGTCATCTTTGGCTTATTCTCAAATGAATTGGGTCAGCCATGTGAATTCTTAGTCTCCATACCTTTTTATCTTCTTGAATTATATTATTTGTTAAATATAATATTTTTATATCAAATTCTCCATCCATATCAATTTGGATCTTTCTTTTTCTCCTTTTCCTTCAACATAAATATTCTTCTCTTCCTACAAACGCTTTTTTGCGTCTTCTTTAAAAATTTCTGTAACATCCACGTATACGTTTTCTAATTTTCTCAAGTACAAGTGTTTCTTTCAATCTTTTGCTCTTTTTGTAATTTTATATTTTCTTGTAATTCCAACCATCCCTCTTAGCAATTTCATTTGTCCTCCATTTAACTTATTTTCTTCTTTCTTATTGAATGATCAATATTCAGCTCCATATAATATTGCGGGTCTAATTGCCATACGATAATATTTCTCTTTTACTTAGTTATTTTCTATCACATGAAATGACCCTTGCTTGTCCCCATTTCACTTGACCTTTGCAAACCCGGTTTCTTATATCCCTTTCTACCTCTTTTTCCTTTTATAATATTAAACCTCAATATTTACATGTATTTGGTTTATTGTTCATATGATCTTTTTTTATCATACTAATTTCTGTGGTTTTTTTCTTGAAATTGAATGACATATACTTTGTATTAGTAGTACTAAGACTTAGTCCTGATTTAAAAACATTTCTTCATTTTTAATTTTTTGTTCTACCCTTCATTTCAAAAGTATCAATCAATGCAATGCCATTGGCAAACATCATAGGCCATGTCATCTTGGAAATCCTTTATTATATAATCCAAAATTAGCGTTAATAGATATGGACTTAATACCTATCCAGGTTGTAACTATACCTTTGCAGGAAATTCGCTATTGTCTCCACGTGTGGATCATACTTTCGTCTTAGATCCTTCATACATATCTTGAATTATCTTTGTCATGTGTGTTGGTATTTATTTTGATTTAATGCCCATCAAATTATGTCTCTTGGTACTCTACCATATTTTTTTTCAAATACACAAATACAAAATGGAAGTCTTTTTGTTTACTCCTAAATTTCTTTGTTAATCTTCTCATTAAATGTATAGCTATTGTAGATCGTACCAACATAAAATCAAACTAGTCATCAAATATCGATTGTTAGAGAAAATTCAAATTAACACCACTAATGCAGTGAAAATGACAGAGTTGAATTAATGGTAAGGGAAAATAAACAAAAAACTAATATATCAAAATTAGCAAACACAGACCACAGGTGCACAAAAAATGCTAATCACATAAAGGATTTATAATGGTTTCACTATCGTGAGATAGTGTACATTTAATAGATGAGATTTTATTACTTTCTAAAAAAGAAAATTATTAAATGAATAATGAAGGATAAGTAAAAGAATATGAAGAAATATAACTTGAAAAGATGATTTGATCTCTAAAGAACAATGGACTTAAGGGTCTAAAGGTATGCCCTAGCAGAAATTCTGTATTTTTTTGTAAATCATTAATTCTGCATACAATCTCAACTGAAATAAGTGGTGTTTTTTTCCATTTTATACTTGTTATATTATCATATAATAATTTAGTAATTAATTTAAGTATATTAAAATAAAATATTCTCAAACGGTATGTTATGTGAGAATAGTCACAAAGAATTATAATCATAGAAAAGTATCACGTTATAAAATAATAGATTGTTTTAAAATATTTCTATTTAAGATGTTTCTAGAAAGGTTTATACACGTTGAGAGATTAGTGCATGATGCTCTTCAAATGCTGGACAGTGTACCACTCATGACTGTCAGGGGCACTAAGGTGTTACATATCCATAGTTATTGATGGTTACAGAATGACTCGTCCGAGGGTTTCTCAAGGTGACAATGTTAAACATTTTCCTGGACTTGAGGACATTTGGGACTTCAACATGGATACAACACTTTGATTATAGGCAAGTCATGACATGACGATCAATCGAGGGACTACCGTTAGGTTGGAGTTGAAGCATGGGAATGAAGCACTGTTCGATAAAGAATTCATCTCTTCAATTTTTTAAGGTTAGTATCAGGGTCAATTATAATCGATTTACGTATGCCCCGGCTTTGATGATTGAATTATCAAAGGGAGATTATCGCCTAATAGCTCGGATTAATGGACAAGGAAGGAGAAATCACTCGTATACACAACTTTAAGTTAACACAGATACCCTGAATTCGTCTAAAATAATACGTATCATTTATCAATGCAACGCAATGTATAGGAGATTTAAAATTGAATAACCCAAATCTCAAGAACACATATGGATAAATGTCACGTGTATCGACATCACACTAGAAATAACAACATATATATCTCAAAATATATCTAAAACATAGAATGCTCAAGTACAACACTTTAAACTCAGTAGACTATGCACAATCTAAAGATACCAACTTCAAATGTCCATGTAAAATTCTTCCTACAACCGATCCTTAAACATGTCCATGATTGATTGAATCTTCTCAACTCCATCATTTGTATGAATAAACCGAATAGTGCTGTGAATTTTAGCTTCCAAGAAAGGATTGATAAACTAAAACCTTAGTAATACTCCAAAAAATAATATATACTTTGTATAACTTCCTCTATAGACTTCTCAGTAGATAAGACCAACTGACGTTATAGATAGTTATCTTGAAAACCCAAAACCATAGTCTGACCCGAGAGATTATCATATAAATAACAAACCTTGAGGCATACCAGAAATCTAGCTATGAGTATAATCAAAATCATAAAATATATATGTGTAGTGTCGGGTTTCAATGTAACATTTTAAAACATATAGATTTTAATTACACTATACTAAGTCGCGCCCACAATTCATCAAAATGGTTACGTGTTACGACTCTATCAATCGAGACTCACAATTGCAACTCTAGCTAATCGAGATGTCATAATCTATCCATGCTATATGAGTGGTTATCAATTTAAATTCAAATACACTATATTCAGATGTCATATATCTGTTTTAATCTACTAATATAGTACAATCTTCTGAAACGCATGTCTAAAAAATTAACAGTTGGATTTACAGTTTACAAGGATGAATATGATTTCATTGTTTACCATATTACCGATATGTTAACAACGGTTTAAAATGAAAAATAGTGAAATATACTCCTTTTGTCGCGTAGTAGCTTGATGATAATGAAATGGCTAATATGGATAAAGAAGAACACAAGGTCGTTGGTGAGTATTTTGGGTTTCAAGGAAGAGAGGCTATGAAAACGACAGGTTTATTTAGGCTAGTCTATAATTAATTTAGAGTTGAGGAAGTTAGAAGATGTGAATCACGATATAAATAATGATTAAAAAGGTGGTTGATTAGTTAATTTCAATTTATTTCACTTTCTTTTAAACCATTCGAAACCCCTTGCTACATTATTACCCGACCACTATAGAATACCGATTAAAAATATGCTTGAGGTGTTTTAATCAAAATTTTATTTTATATTCACGATAAATTATCTTTTTTAAAATATTAATTTTCAAATTTCAAAAATTATAAAATATTTGTTGCATTTCCAAAATAAATTTCAAAATTCAACAATTAACATTTATTTTTCTTCAATATGTTTCCAAATAGCTTTTGAATTTTAAAATACAGTTCAAACTTCACTTTTAAATTTCAAATTATTATTTATCAATAAATTAATGTTATCCCGCTTTTTGGCAAAGCCGTGATACCAAAAGATTGTTCGAAAACAAGAAACAGTTCATCCCAGAGATTGGTTGTACTTCGCTTCGCTATGGATATCGACGAATTTTGTCCGAGCTCAGATCAGGCCACAATTGATAAGACATGACAAGCAAAGCTGTAGAAGCCAGCGTTTCAAGTTTCAAGTCAATCCGAGTTCGTATGCTCAAGATATGATGGTTTCAATTTGAGAAAGATAGCCCCTTATTCGGTTCGAACCCATAGGGCACCCATGGTTCGAATCGAAGGCCAGAGGTTACCTTCGAACCCATTGCTTCGAAACCATCTACTCCGAACCCATCTAGTATCCTTCCTTCGAACCCATCGAGTTCGAATCCATCAACCAGTGCCTGCCTCACAACCATCAACTTCGACTCCATTAGCTTCGAAACCATCACCTTCGAATCCATCGAGTCGAACCCATCTTCGTATACCTTAGTTCGAGTCCATCCTCGCAAGTATGTTCGAATCCATTCAAGCCTACCAGCTTCGAATCCAAGTCGCTTCGAATCGATCTTGTTCGAATCGATCGAGTTCGAACCCACGAGTATACCTTGGTTTGAATCGGTCGCGTTCGAACCCAGGAACATTCACTTGTTCGTATCCACCAAGTCAACTAACTTGGATGGCGTGTCGCTCCACGATACGAAGTCGGCAAGATTCACGGAGGCGAAGCGCTCAACGAGGAGGGAAGGCTAGATCGACGTGAAGAACGCGCGCCACGTCAACCCACTATCGCATGTTTGCATCGCTTCGAATCAATCGATTCGAATTGATCGGCTCGAACTACACAGCCATCCAAGCTACTTCAATTCGAATCGATCATATCTCCTAAACCACTGATCCAAATGCAACGAAATTTTCACAGTAGCTTCCATACATGATAAAGATTGTTCCTGCCAAGTTTCAGCTCGATTGGACCATTTCTTGATTGGGTTCGAATCACTTTGAATCGATGTCAGATCGAGTCGAAACTTGGTGGGGTCGGTCGCGTGGGCCCACTCACGTGCCAGAAGAAGTCTCCCGAAGTTTGAGCGAGATATGGGCCTCCTACGCCTATAAATAGCACCCTGAAGCCTTCAGAAAAGGGGATCTTTCGGAGCTTCCACCATTGAACGTCCAGACTCTGCCGAATCGAACTCCATACTTTATTATCGCTGTTGTATTCAGATTTAAAAGCTATCATCAACTGTAATCCATTGTAACCAATCATGATCATCAAGTGAATCAATAAAGAGAGAACCTTCAAAGTGGACGTAGGCAAGATCGCCGAACCACTATAAATCCTGTGTTTGTGATTGTTATCTGCGTTGTGATTGTTGTTGCTTAGATCGGAATTCTATATTGATTGTTGCTAATCTATATTGATAAACGGGCGCTTTCACGGTATTGGGTGTTTGTGACCAATTTTGGCGCAAACAATTAAGAAATCACTTTTATTGAAATAAATTCAATAAAATATCAAATTATTTTCTAAATACACATTGATTATTTCAGCTTTTTATCAAGTAAAATAATTTTTCATAATTCAAATCTCAAATTTCTTTGATTTAAATTTCAAAAATATAGTTTTTCATAAAAAAATTCAATTATAATCCCAAAATACATTTTTTTATTAATTAAATGGTGGAATGTTGCAGACTCCCCAATTTAAAGGAATTACATCCTTGCAATTCACCTTGCAATTCACCATCGAGTATTATTACTTATTTTCTATATTGTTTAACTAGTCTTATGGATCCATGCAAAGTAATTAATTAAAAAATTAAACTAACATCCATAGCTCGACAGAATTTTAATAAGCGTGCCTAATAAGTCAAACTAATTGGGTCATGTCCATGGTGTAAGCTCTTTAGTCTTCTATATATAATCTTTAGGGTTACTTTGACCTTTGAACCTTTACTATACCAACTAAACATTCACGTTTCTCAGCTACTATATCTTCCCACTTTGGTTTTATATAACCTTATCCAGATTCTCTAATATACCTAGATAGATCAAGTAATTATATCAAAAAAAATATTATAGCTAAGCCTATTTGAACTGTTATAACTTGAGTACTCTTGGCTCGGCCTACACGAACTTTAAAGATTGTGTCCCGGGGGAGTAGTACAGGTTAAAGAATAAATTTGAAGGAAGATGCAATTGATTCAAGAATACATCCAGTTTTGATAAATTTTTTGTACAAAGTTATAGCTTTCATGTTTATCATTCAGGCCCTAAACAGAATTTTTTTCCAAAATAAACTATTATATATATATGTAAAGTTTCATGTTGTCTTTTCAAATTTGATATTTATGTAAACCTTTTCTTTTTTATAAAAATAATTATTTCATTAGTATACAACGCTCCATTAAGAAACGTGTTTAATTTCACTAGTGCAACTGTTAATATATTAGGGGTGCTAAATTAGAGAAAAATTAAAAAAATTCCTTTAATATCAATCAACTAGAGGGTAAATAATTAATGGTGTCAAATAATATATTTTAATCAACTAGACTAATCTATTTCTTTCTATCTTGTTCAGATTCCAACTTTTTCCTAAAGACGATTCCAGGTATGAGATTTTTAATTTATGCCCCATTTATGATATAGTGGAATTTAGGAAAATTAATACACTGAGAGATTTTCGATGATTCCCAACTTTGGTTCAGATATTAAATGATCTGAATCATGCATTTTCGTATTGAACATCATGTTCTCAACTTATAAGTCTATTTTGTGAACAGTCGCATAATATTAAAATCCTCAAAACGAGTATCTCTTCCCCACCTTTTGAAAGTGATAGTGCACCTTCTTGAGGGTCTAATTCCATTGCATGATCGGTTATCCAGCAGAGAACATACCATGTTATATTAGATATAATGCTTCACAAAGCATTCCAAGTATTTCTGAATATACCGCCCCACACAGTACAGTTCCACTGCCTTTTAGTTCTCCCATGAATGGTGTGATGACCCAGAATTTCTAACAACTTAAATTTGAATTGATAATTGATTTTGAAATGTTTAAAAGTTAATTTTAACTTGAATTCAAAATATCAATATTTACTTGATAATTAAATCATTGAATTATATAGTTTAAATATTTAATTTAATAATTGAAATTGAGTAAATTGTTGAATCTGAAATCTCTAAGCCTGTTTAAAATAATTTGAAGGCTTATAAAATTTATAATGATGATATTGAAGATAATATAATGGTTGAAATTTAATTTAAAGGTGGTTTGTTCAACTTTAATGATATATCGTTTAAATCGACATTTAAAAATAGCCTTCCGAGGCACAGTCTCGGAATTCGACGAAACTAGTTCTATTGGATCTGTAATTGTTAGTTATTATCGGATTTCAATTTTCGTAGCAATCGGAGTTGTCGTTTGACCCTGGCAGCTCAAAACGCTTACATCTATTTTAATCGATTTAACTTAAATTTGATCGTTTTCTTCTGTAACTCGCGCATACGATTAGATTGGCTTTCGAAATACGTTCCGTTGTGTTCGGAACGCGGGTAAAACCTTATAAACATCTGTCGGCATGTCTGATTCGGGGTTTGGGATTTCGCGTTATGCAACACGAGATATTTTCGATATTTAATTATTTAATATTCACGCGTACTCAAGAAGCTTCCCCAACCCTATAACTTACCCCCTTCCCCTTTCTAACCTTCAACAGAAATCGAATTCATTAAAAAAAAGGTAAATGGCCACACCTTTCTCCCCAAATCGAATCGAAGAAAAAAAGGGTGTCGCGATGTTGAAGGCGTGAAGCTTGGCGAAGCGCGACACTAGTGGAGGGGAGGCGCGACGATGAACATGTCGGCAAGATCTTCATCACGGTGGGGCAGGTCCCGCATGCTATTTAAGGCAAGTTAGGGTTTTCTTTTGCGACGCGTTCTGAGTCGCCAACCTGGAGCTCGCGCGCAGGGACGACGTGCTTCAAGGCCGTTTCGATTCGAGCCTGGTTGATGCTCGGCAATGATGGGAGAAGATAGTGGGAACCATGATTTGATTTTGTGGGCGACATTCTGGCATCACACAATCGAAAATCAAAGGTGAGTAAATGTTTCTGGATTTTTATTTTAAATTTAAAGTGGACATTCCCTTCCTTAATTGAATACATTGCATTTTGAATCTAGCTTTAGCTATATCTTGATGTAATATGACAATATAATTGCCATTATCACCTATCACTATTATAGTTTTTTTCCCAACATCTGAAATTTATAAAGCATAAGTGGTTAGCTTGCAGAAAAATAAATTGTGCTATACAACAAACCTCAGGCATTGTAAACCTTTCGACTGCAAGTAACCATCCATCGACAAGAAAATTATTCAGAAGTAAACCATTGACAAGAAAATAAATATTTATTAAGCATCAAAACAAAGTCATATTAACTTTTAAACAAAATTACCTGCAGTTGCATTTTACGCTTCAAATGGCAAGTAAAATCATAGATGAGAAATTCTTCAGGTGGCAAATTGAAGATTTTCTGGAAAGCTAAATTTGTTCGAGGTGACCGAACATTTATCTGCCAAATAAAGATTCAACAACGTGAATACTATAACTAAGCGGTTCGGCCAGTTTTATACAAACTGAAATACATATAATCAAGCATCAACATACAGATATACATAGAGTAACATGTGGGTTTAGAAAATGATACCGGAAAGCAACTTATGCCATGAATTACACTTATAGTTATAACCTGCATTGTGTATGAATCATAATTAACATACACTTAAATGTACTGTACCCATTCATAAATTAATATATAAAGATGAATAGTAAAATGTTCAAACAGACATATTTTAGGCTATCAAATTATTGATTTTTTGGTTATAGGTATGCGATTTTGACATAACGACAACTATTGTTAACCGACATGGAAGCTCTTGGTTGAATGATTAAATGGTTAAATTTAAATGATTGGTTGAATGGTTGAAATTGAATTGTTATGCTATATTATATAGTAATATATAATATATACTGGAATTATTGATATTCTGTGATGATTATTTTTTGTAATTGGAATGCTTAATACTGTGGTTTGCTTGGATATTTCGGTACCCTGAGTTATCGAAATATATAAATTGGATTTTTGAAAGAAATATAAGGGTGAATTTTGAAAGTGAAATAATTATAGAATAGAAATAAGAATGAATCGAAAAAAATGAAAGCGGTATTTAAAAAAAAACTGAAGTTTAAATTGTAGAGTAGAGATTTAAAACAAGTGCTAAATCAAAGTTAAATTTAACAATAAATTTCTTAAATATTAAGAGTTTTAACAACTTGAATGTAAAGTGCAATTGTAGATTGAATTGAATTTAAAAATAAATCGGGTTTTAAATTCTTTTAAGTTTCTATTATAATCGAGCAATTAATTTATTTAATGAAGTAAATAAAAAAGATAGTTAATTACAGGTTGCGATAAATAGAGAATGATTAATATTACTTGAATGAAATTGAAGGATAATTAATCCAGGTTGATTAATTAAGATGAATATTGAAGAGATGATTGAATTATTTGATTTTAAATTAATTAATTGACAAGTAAAGAAATCTAAGTGATTGGAGTTAGAAATTCAATTAAAATTAATTAAATTAATTTTGGTAGCAATCAAACTTTGCTTGTAGATGATAATCGTATTGAATGCTTTGAATGAGTTGATATCTCCGATATTAAATGTCGTGTGTTTCATTTGGATAATTTGGGTTAGGATGATATGTGACTCGAAGAGACCGGGTTCGGGTATTAGGAAATACCCGAAACTACTTCGAATTTTTATAGATTGATATGTGAAATCCATAGGCCGGTGTTAACTCCTATGGTCAACGACTCAATAAGAAAACGACTCAAGGTGGGCTGCGACTCAATGGACAAACGACTCAGTGAGCTATCAACCTAACGAGTTAAAAGATGCACGACTCAATGAGTCAAAGGGACTGACGACTTAAGGGACTGACGACTTAACGGTTTAAGGGCTTAACAACCTAAAAAGTATAACGGCTTAACGACTTAGCTGGTGGCACGACCTACCGATTTAACGAAGCTATGACTTAACTGCCCTAAGAGAATAGACCTACTCAATACCTTAAGGAAATTGCCGACTCAAAGTACTTCACGACCTACGACTCAAGGTATGGACGACCTAACGGTTTAACGAGTTGAAGGACTTGGTGACTTACGACCTAAGGCATCCATGACTTAAGGTTTCTACGACTTAAGGAAGTCCACGGCTCAAGGATAGGATGACTTAACGATTCAAGAGATGGCACGAGTTAAGAAGGAAATGAGTTAACGACCTAAAGCTATCTGCAACTCACGACCTAGCTTGAGTCGTCCACGACCTGAAGCTACTGGGTGAAGGTTCAATGCCGCATCAAGAGGACCAGTTGACTCATTTGCGACTTAGACGTTGACTCGTGGGCGACTTAGGAGTTGTACAAATGAACTTTTGTGAAACCATGGAGGGGCCAAATGAATCGGCCACGACTTACCTTAGACCGGTCATGACTTGCGACCTAGGGGGGATTTCCCTATAAATACCAACCTACCTCAAGCATGAAGGGGACTTTTTGGCCGACCTCTTTAAGCGCCGATACTCTGCTGAATTCTCGACTCACTCGACACTTCAAGTAAGAAAGGCATCTCAACTAACTTTGAGAGGAAATCTAACGCAATCTACACGGATTTAAAGAATTCTTCTGCATCAAAGTTCTAGTTGTATGTCTCATCGTAATTGTAATTGATGATTGTTGTAAAGTTGTAATCGATTCAGTAATAAAAAGAATTAAAGTGGACGTAGGCTTACCCTAAGCCGAACCACTATAAAAACTGTTGTTTTTTCTGCTTTCTCTGTGATTTCTCTACTTGTTATTGGTTCCCGTGTTCACGGGTGGTGCTTTCACTCAACTTCAATCTACACCGGGGTGTTAGCGTCTGATTTTTACGTTAAGATTTTTGGTGCTTTCACTGAGAACCCAACTCAGGAAACTTCCACCATTGCTCCGCAAAGGTCTGTTGAAAGGATTTCTTTTAAAACCAGAAGTTTATTGGAAATAATGGCTCCTGGGAGAAAACGAAGTTCTGTAAGATCCGACAATGTTCAAGAGAATACTACTACCTCTCTACCTTCAAGTCAAGCAGCTCCAACCGTCGGAGTTACACGAGCAGAATTGGACGTCGTAGTTTTGGGATTGAATCAGCAATTGAATGCTCAGAATGCGCAGTTGGAAGCCCAGAATGCCCAGAATGCCCTGATCTTGAGTAAATTGAATGATCTACTTAGGGCAAACCGTCAACCGGGTAATAATGATGGGAACCCTACTGTGGTAGTTGAGGATATTGAAGGGAACATTTCTCAAAGAGCCGCAGACCCTGTAGAAAGGACTCCTCCTCAAGATGGAGTATCAGAGCCGCAGCCGACCCTCCGTGAACGATTGTCAAAGCAGAATTCAGAGAGAGTGGTTGATGTGTGCCCTCCAGAGCCTCTAAATTAGGAAGAGTATTTTTCGGGTATGGTTCGTCAAATCATGAAGGAAAATATGCGAAGAGATGAAGATGAGAAAGAGTGGGGTTTTGCTCCAAGCAAAACTCCATTTACTGAAAAGATCTTGAAGGCAGACTTCCCAAGGAAATTCGTTCCCCCTACTATTCCGGCTTACAAGGGGACGAGTGATCCTAACGAGTTTCTGTATAAGTACGACTGGCATATGACTGGTGCTAGGGCGTATAATGAAATTAAATGTTGATATTTCCCGGTATATCTCGAAGGTGTGGCTCTATTGTGGTTTACAAAGCTACTAGTCAGGTCCATTGATCAATTCTCCGATTTGACCAGGAAATTCAAGGAGCAATTTCGATTGTATGCTTCTAAAGCAAAGGATATAATGTCACTGTCAAGTCTAGAGCGAAATCCGGGAGAGTCTATCAGATCTTTTTTGAATCGCTTTAACATAGCATTGGCTGAGGTAGATAATGCTGAGCCACGTATGGTCCTGACTTACTTGATGAGGGCGATTGACAAATCGAGTGAATTTGGAAAATGGTTGAAAATGAAAGAACCAAACTCTCTCGACAAGTTCTACAAGAAAGCAGATGAATTCATGCGCTTGGAGAGCCTCCAAACACCGGCTAAGGTGGTATCAGCAGAAGCCGGAAACAATGGTCCTCCTTCGAACAAGAAAGAACCTAACACTCAGAAAAGAGGAAATGATGGTGGAAAGAAACAGGGAGACGCTAAGAAAGGTCATTCTTTCAATTTCACACCCTTGACCGATACCCCTGAAAACATCTTCTTTGCAACCAAAGATGATGTCAATTATCCGACACCACCTAAAATGAGAGTTGCGATTAAGATGGAAAAAAGTGGAAGGTTCTGCCGGTTCCACAACTAGCCCGGCCATGACACCAACGAATGCCGTCAGTTGAAAGAGGTAATTGAACAACTCTTGAAGGAAAACAAACTCCAGCAGTATGTGAAAAGGAATAGAAATGCCCCAGCTTCATCAACTCAAGGACAACAAGTTCCCGCTCACCGTCCTGCCTCAAGTGAGAAGACCGTAGAGCATGAATCAGAAAGACCTGTTATCAATATAATTACTGGAGGACCTCACCCAGCAGGCAAAAGCTGTGGCGAGATGGAAAGGTATGCCCGGGCCTTGAGGCATGTACCAGCTGAAGAGAATGTTTTTGTTTTAGAGAATGATGCGCCTTTAAAGCAACAAAAGACTTCCGCAGATGATATTGTGTTCAGTGCCAGGGATTCTTTAGGTATCGAGGCTCCGACCATGGATCCTTTGGTCATATCCGCTAGTATTGGGCCGGCAACTGTGTGAAGAGTTCTAGTTGATTGTGGAGCTTCATGCAACATCCTCTTCAAGAAGACCTTCGATCAAATGAAAATTCCAATGGCTGACGTTCAAGCTTCATCACTTAAGATTGCTGGGTTTGCTAGAGAACCCAAACAGCCGATTAGGACCATAGATTTGTTTGTAGAACTTGGAAAAGGATTGAGGAAGGTGGCTCGAAAGCAAACTTTTATAATTGTTGAAGAATTCTCTGCCTACAGTGCCTTTTTAGGCCGACCAACTCTTGCTGCATTTAAAGCTGCTCTTGCCCCATGGTGTCTAACTTTAAAATTCCCCGCAGATAACGGAGTTGGTGTGATTAAGGGAGACCAAGATGCAGGGCGAGAATGTTACTTTGCAGAGTTGCGAGAATCAAGGAAAAGAGAAATGGGAAAAGGTGTGGCGGCTCCAGTCCGCACCAAGGAACCAACCTTGTAGCAATTACAGGGTGGACCCTGCACTGGCGAATGTAGTGGCGCACGAAGAGAGATGGATCCAAGGAAAGCCAGTGCAGGGGAGAATATGGTAGTACCGGTAGAGGTAACAGTGCCGGTGCCCGTTGACCCAAAAGACCCAAACAAAGTGCTTAATGTGGGTTCACAACTCAACACAACAGTTCAGAATGTTCTGATTTCATTTTTGAAGGCTAATTTGGATGTATTCGCTTGGACTCATGCTGACATGTATGGAATATCCCCAGAGATTGCAGCACACACTCTGAACATTGATCCAAAGTTTACACCTATGAAACAGAAGAGAAGAACTCATGGTCCTGAGAGGACAGCTGCATTAAAAGAAGAAGTTGATTGGCTCATGGAGAACGGTTTCATCAGAGAATCTACTTATCCAAAGTGGATATCAAATCCAGTGCTGGTGAAGAAGGCTAACGGAAAGTGGAGAGTATGCATTGACTTTTTAGATTTGAACAAAGCCTACCCCAAAGACCGTTTCCCGCTGCCCAGGATCGATCAGTTGGTGGATGGGACGGCAGGGCATGAATTGTTATCTTTTATGGATGCATACTCCGGATATAACCAGATTATGATGCATGAGCCAGATCAAGAGGATACGAGCTTCATCACAGATGTTGGACTCTACTGCTACAAGGTCATGCCCTTCGGACTCAAGAATGCAGGGGCAACTTACCAGAGGCTTGTTAATGCCATGTTTAAACCACAGATTGGCGAGACAATGGAAGTTTATGTTGATGATATGTTAGTGAAGTCTAAGAAAGCAGTGGACCACATGGATTACTTGGCAGAGATGTTCGCAGTACTCCGAAAGTACAGAATGAAGCTTAACCCCTTGAAATGTTCATTTGGTGTGGAGTCCGGAAAGTTTTTGGGTTTCATTGTGAGCGCTAGGGGCATTGAAGCTAATCCAGTTCAGATCACTGCCCTGTGAGAGGTCAAGGCTCCTAGAACGAAGAAGGAATTGAACAGTCTCAATGGAAAGGTTGCTGCCTTGAGTCGGTTCATTTCCAAAGCTACTGACAAATGCATTCCATTCTTTGATGCTCTAAAGAAAGGAAGAAAAAACTTTGAGTGGACTCCTGAATGTCAGAAAGCATTTGATGAGTTGGTTCGTCATATGGAAGTGCCTCCGATACTTTCAAAGCCTGACAGTGGTGAAGATCTCTTCATATATTTGGCAATTTGATCTCATGCTCTCAGTGCAGTGTTGGTACGGGAAGACGCAAGGATTCAACGCCCAGTCTATTATATCAGCAAAAGATTCACTGGGGCAGAGATGAATTATTCTAGATTAGAAAAGCTCACCTATTGTTTGTTAATCGCATTAAGAAAATTGAGGCCGTATTTCCAAGCTCATCCCATTAAAGTCCTCACTGATCAACCTCTAAAGCAAGTCCTATTTCGTCCTGAGACTTCAGGCCGTCTTTTGAAATGGAATATTGAACTCAGTCAATATGACATCACTTACCATCCCCGAAAAGCAATCAATGGACAAGCTTTGGCAGATTTCATCGCAGAATGTACGGATAAGGGTGATAGTGAGGAAGAAGTCACTAATAGCATCCCAATCCAATGGAAATTGTATGTCGACGGCGCAAGGAATGATTACTGTTTTGGAGCAGGGGTTGTCCTTGAAACCCCAGAAGGGCGATCGCTATGTTATGCATTGAGACAAGAATTTCCTTCGAAAAACAATGAAGCTGAATATGAAGCCCTCATCGCTGGTTAAAGGATTGCTAAAGAACTAAAGATCAAGGCACTACAAATCTTCAGTGGTTCTCAACTTATTGTTTGCCAAGTCAAGAAGGAATTTCAAGCTAAAGGAGGGAATCTACCCGCCTATTTATCAAAAGCTTGGGAGCTCCTTCAAGATTTTGACCGTTATTCGATAAGCCATATACCCTGAGAAGAGAACATGAAGGCGGATTCTCTCGCAAAGTATTCGAGTACTGGTGAAGCTCAGCTATTGGGATTAGTTCCCGTCGAAGTCTTATCAGCTCCAAGCACAGATGAAATGGATGTTGTTTGGATTATGAATGTATCCCAAGAGCAAGAATCATGGATGACTCCGATACTTGAATATTTACTCAATGGTTCTTTGCCAGAAATTCAAAAGAACGACATAAGTTGATGAGGAAGGCCTCCGGATATATAGTTCAAGATGGTCATTTGTACAGACGAGGATTTTCAATGCCATTACTCCGATGCGTGACAAAGGAAGAAGCTAACAAAATTCTGACTGAAGTACACAGAGGAGAGTTTGGGGATCATACAGGTGGTCAAACTCTAGCAAAGAAAATCCTCCGTTATGGATACTTTTGGCCAGAAATTAATCAGGATGCTGCTGACTATTCCCGAAAGTGTGATAAATGCCAGAGATTCGCTAGAATTCCTAGAGCACCTTCCACTGAGTTAAGACAAATGGTCAGTCAATGGTCGTTTGCTATCTGGGAATAGATCTCATTGGGCCTTTGCCGACTGCCAAATCGGGGATTAAATATGCTTTCGTTGCTGTTGATTACTTCACTAAATGGGTTGAAGCCGAACCATTAGCTACTATTACCTCTAAGAAAATGATAAGTTTTGTGACTAAAAATATCATTTGCAGGTATGGTGTGCCTCAGAACATAATCACAGACAATGGTACTCAGTTTGAAAGTGAGGAGTTCCAAGTTTTATCCAAACGATTCAAGATCCGAAAAAGCTTCTCAGCAGTGGCTCATCCGTAGGCAAACGGGCAAGTGGAAGCAATAAACAAAATCATTAAATCAACCATCAAAAAGCAACTGGAAAAAGAAAAAGGTGGTTGGGTCGATAAGTTACCACTTGCACTATGGGCATACAGAACCACCCACAAAACTGCGACTGGGCATACTCCATTTTCATTGGCATACGGATCAGAAGCAATGATTCCAGTGGAAACTGAAGTCCCCTCACACAGAAGGATCCATTTTGATCAAAATGAGAATGAAAAATTGCAATTGGAAGCACTTGACCTCCTCGATGAAAGAAGAGAAGAGGCTAGACTTAGAATTGCAGCTCACCAGCAAAGAATAGCCAGGTACTTCAATTCCAAAGTTCGTCAGCGCAGCTTTGAAGTTGGGGACTTAGTCCTGAAGAGAATTATGACAGCCATAGGTGTGTTTGGGCCAAACTGGGAAGTGCCATATGTTATAGGCGCGAAACTCCTTGATGGCACATTCAAACTCACAACTGTCGAATGAGAACCAATCCCAAGAGCTTGGAACAGCAATCATTTGCGTCCCTATTTTACTTGAAAGCTTTGCTGAAATGTTGTAAAAGAATTGTGAATATATGATTCTTGTATTGAAAGCAATTGTAAAGCAAGTGAATAATGAAAAGCTATAAAGTGGATGTAGGCCCAGTTTTTGGCCGAACCACTATAAATCTTGTGTTATCTACTATTATAAACTGCTTTGTTTTATTTCAACATATAAAATACGTTAACTGTGTTACTAAAATGTCGATTTAATAATGCAGGCCATAAAAACAAAGCTTACCCGTCACAAGACCGAGCGATCTCCGACATCACCCAGCAAGCAAACGCTAGACCATTGAAAATTTCCATACTCAAATCCTACAAAAGAAGTGCTTCGAACAAAAGTTAGCGATGTGGATGAAAGTGGGCCATATCTAACTAACTGCAAATGTTTGAACAAATAAACAACCAGTTAAATAGCCTGTGTCTACCACCACCAACTCGCTTAACTATGAAGTATGTTTCTTTGGATAAGGAAAATTATTGTAACTAAAAAAGGATGACACTTGCAAAAGATGACGGGGATCGCCGACATGAATAGATGGCAAAGAGACATGGGCGAGCAAGCATCAATCAGCAAAAGACCTCTTCGGAGGCACAAGCCCTCTTTGGAGGCACAACTCTTTGGAGGATAAAGACCTCGAGCGGGCCTAGCCAGAAAAAGAGAGATCTTTCTGGATACAAAGTTGCAGACTGATCGGTCGATACACTCCCGTGAATCCGTCCAACCGAGAGAAAGAAACTCCAAACTTCCAGGCAAAAGCCCTACTCAGAGGCACACGTTTCACCGAGATTGAAATAAAACTTCCAAGTGTTTAAACGTGAAAAGCCCTCTTCGGAGGCCCATTTCACCACAGTTGAAATGCTAAAAGACCTCGAGCGGGTTAAACCAGAAAAAGAGAGATCTTTCTCGATACAAAGTTGCGGACTGATCGGTCGATACACTCCCGTGAATCCGTCCAACCGAGAGAAAGAAAATCCAAACTTCCAGGCAAAAACCCTACTCAGAGGCACACATTTCACCGTGATCGGTGATACTCTCCCGTGAGATGAAATGTGAAAAGCCCTCTTCGGAGACCCGCTACCCAGCGAACAGGGAAAAATAAAAGCCTCTCCCAAGGGGCAGAAACAAAAAGACCCCTTCCCAAGGGCACAATCAAACCAAAAGACCCTTTCCCAGGGGCACAATCAAACAAAAAACCTCTTCCCAGAGGTGCAATCAAACAGAAAGACCTCTTCGGAGGCACACGTTTCACCGAGATTGAAATAAAACTTCCAAGTGTTGAAACGTGTAAAGCCCTCCTCGGAGGCACAAATCTTCGGAGGCGCACGTTTCACCGAGATTGAAATAAAACTTCCAAGTGTTGAAACGTGAAAAAGCTCTCCTCAGAGGTACAACTTTTCAAAGAAGCATTTCACCAGAATTGCAAAACAAAGATCAAAATCCTTTCACCGAGGCGCAATATAAAAAAAAGCCCTCTTCAAAGGCACACTTTAGCTTTCAAAGGAAGACTGGTTCTTCTATTCTTGAAAATACTCTTCCTCAAAAAGAAGTTAAAGTGCCCTTCAGAGGCCCGCTTAACCACATAGAAGAATTCACTTGGTAAAAATGTGTGAAAGCACAAAAGAAAAAGTGCTATCTTCGAAGGATGAAGCGTAGAAACTCATATGGAGTGAGCTGTACTCTATTTTGAGCAGAATAGTATTCCTCCAAGTATGGAATAGTTATTCTCCAAAAAAATAAGAGTACAAGTTCCATCAAAGTATAAAATATTGCAACGAGCTTATGGTATAGGGGCAACATGGTATAGCTACATTGGTAAAAATTACGCTCGAACAACATACCACAAGCTCACTGCAATATCATATAAAGAAATTTGTACAAAAAATGAATAGTAAATGCATTCTCAAATACAGACAGAAGTTTGTACAAACAAAAAGAATCATTTTATTCAATATTGTCAAAATTTTGTACAGGTACAGGTTTCAAAATAAAAAGAAAAAGAAAAGCGGAGGCCGGTACCCGCACAATCTCCGGCCAGTACATGCAAAAAGCAAAAAGTAAAAACAAATCGAAGCAGGACCCCTTACTTCTTCTTTCCACCACCCTTAGAGCCTTCACCTGACCTAATAGGCAGCTTTTCAGGACGGCTTGGGAGAGTCGGGGATGAAGGAGAAAGGGTTACTGCCGGATCAACTTTCGCTTCCTCTTCAGAAGCAAGAATGTCTTTCCTTCTCTTCTTGGAAGTGACACGCTTCCTCCTCCTCCTTGAAGAAGACTCACTTCCTGGAGTAACAAGAGTAGATAATTTTATGTTATCAGAAGTGGTTCGCTCCGGAGACTCATTGCCTTCTCCAAGCCCTTCTCCCCCATGTTCTTGAGAAGCAATAGGATGATCTAAGCCATGAAGAGCTTCTATTTGCTCCTCTTGCGACCCGGGTTGAGAAGCGATGGAGGAGTGACCTGGAGAACCGAAGGAGGAATAATTGGAGGAGGGGAAGTTTGAACAATACTCGATGCTTTCTCTACAGAAGAAAAGAAGCTAAAGTCAGTAAAGAGAGGAGATAAAGGCTCATCGAGGTTTAGGAAATAGTCGAGAAGCTCATCGAATTCATAAGAAGCAAATGAGAAGTCTACTTGGGCAAGATTAACAATAGAGTTACCTGGAGAAGTCGGCTTCCTGATATCAACCTCATAAGCCTGTGCTTCGGCGCTCTCTTCACCTTCATCTCCACCCTGTGTACTTGTAATCTCAGTTGTAACTTTGACCAGGGATGGGGAATGAGATCTGGAGCCAATAATGTCGATTTCGGCCGAAGGAGAAGGCTGGACTGGAATAGTTGAAGTAGTTTTTCCTAACCATTCCCCTTCTGCCATTTCAGCTCTTAATTTTGCAAGCTGTTCTTTTCCCTTGGCGAGAGCAGCGCGAGCATCGTCATCCAAGTAATGCTCCTCAAGAGCTGATTCGGCATAGCCAGCACCTTCACCGTCAAGCATGTCAAGTGCGGTCTCCCACACTTCACCAGAGTAATTTCATATTTGGGAGCTAGAAAGGTGAGACTACTGTGCCCCAAGATGCTGTGCAGGTAAAAGTCAAATAATGTCAAGCTGATGCTGGTCTTCGTTGCCTCATGAGATTCTTCAGCTGCAATTTTATCGGCAACGGCCTCATCACGCTCTCTTTCATCTTTGGAGAGTTGAAGCTTAAGCATTTCGATCTCTGCCTCTTGAGAGTCAGTTTTCTTCCAAAGCTCTGCAAAATCAGCAATATAGCCCTCATTGATTCTTTTTTGCACTTCAAGCCTGTCTTCGGCGTCTTTTTGGTCGGCATGAGCATCTCTCACTTGTTTCTGAAGCACTTCTTCCTTTTGAGTGTAAGAAGTAGAAGAAGTGGCGAGTTCTTCTTTAAGTTTCTCGACCTTCGCCTCAAGCTCTTCATTATAAGTAGTGATGCTCCTCATCTCGGTATCATGCTGCTCAAGAACCTTCTGCCATTCAGCTTTGTCATTCTCCATAGTAAGCATGGCCCGGAGATTCGCACGATTTACCCTTTGAAGCTCGTTAACAAGCTTTTGCCAGTTCGACATCCTTTCAATATCAAGCCTGACGGCATCGAGATTTCGCAGCATAGCAGGCTTGTCAATAGGGACCAAGTCAAGATCAAACCGCACTCCCTTTAGGCAACATTGAGGAAACCGGCTTTGTAAAGTGGCTGGGCCTGGTCCAACTTGGAATTTAGGCCTGCTGATTATTGTCTGAATGTCTGTCTTCCCGAGAGCAGGAGAGTCAGAAGGAATGTCAAATGAGACGGGGGCAGTGACCTTTTCAGGAGTTGTAGAAGCATGCCTTTCACCGTGCCGGGCTCGCTTGCTTGGGTCCTCAACTATATGGCTTTTTCCCCGATCATCATGCGACTTTCTCTTATGAGAATCGTCACCTCTCTGGGAAGAATCATGGTGCTCCTCCCTTTCTTTTCTCTCATAACGCTCTTCTTGAGCCCTCCTCTCCTGAGCTTTTCGGGCGGCTCTCTCTTCATCGGTTTCACTATGAATGGGAAGGTAGCGCCTATAATCATATTGACTACGCCTCCCGTAGCGCTGAAAGTCGTCATAGTAAGAGCCGCCGCGTCCCATCGGAGAATCTGAAATAAAAAAAGAGACAAGTCTTAAAAGTCTTCAGAGAAAAGAAGTGTAACTGTAGAATCTTCAAAGTACAAGGAATTAGGTGTATGAAAATGCCGAAAGATTCTAAGTGTGTGTGATGTGCAAACTACGCGCATCAAAGTACGAACCACTCTTCAATTGCGGAGTAGTCGTGGGGATAGTAGTTAACGTCAACTCTTGGGTCGACGGAGCTTGTTGCAAAGAACAAGTCGCTTCCACTACTGAAGAAGAAACCCTTGCAGTGACAGGGTCGTCTTTAAAGATCTCCTCTGAGGTGGCGAAGAGATCTCTCAACCCTTCGAAAGTGTCATCCCCGCTCTGCTTGACAGGGCTTGTTTTCCCGGCTTCTTCGCCAGACTTCTGTGAACGTTGGGGAGATCCCTGGGTCTCTTCTTCCTCAATGACTGGGGCAAGTGCGGATTTGCCAGACGACCCCGCAACATCAACAGTAGTAGAGCACTTCACCAGAGAAGCCTCGGAGGCAGGTTCTTTTGGTATGGGTTCGTCAGAAGAAACTAGGGCATCTAATGCTTTAGGTGGGGAGTGTGGAACCTCATGGGGGTGTGTGGAGAGAGAAGGGTGAAGAAGTCCGAACTGGTGAAGGAATTCGTCGTTCAACAAAAATTTCATATCCCGCCCTTCAACCGGTACAGCTACGAGCCTCTCTAGAGTTGGCTTATGGCTGGGATCTCTAGAAGGAGGGGGAAGTGCTGAAATGAAAAAATGAAGTTAACACTTGGCAATTCGGACTTCACAAAACTCAAAGTATAAAAGAGGTAGATGATCCTACTTCCTTCCCTCCACACAGCATAAAACCCCGGGAGGCAGCGGACATAGATGAATTGAGTTAAGAACCCATGGGCAGTGTCAGGGAGGCCAACGATCAATTTACGATTTCGGGCGCTTCTCACGACGGTGATAGAAGGATGATCCTTAGTCCTAGTAAAGGAGCATAGGAAGCAAATCTCATCAAAGCTTGGAAGTCGGTCAAATGTTCTCCTAAATAGCACGCACAACCCCATCAGAATGGCATAGCCATTGGGGTGTAACTGGAATGGGGAGATAGCTAGTCGAAGAAGAAGATTCTGGAGAAAGTCGTTGAAAGGGGGAATGGCCCCGCTTAGGCACATTTGCCGGTTAACCGCTACAAAGCCAGTAGGCGCCACATCAGCAGTGTCACTTTTCTCAGGAAGAATGGCATCTGCCTCAGCAATGCCAAACTGACCACACAACTGACGAAAAGCTTTGTACGATAAGGTGGTAGGGGCTCTTTCTGGAGGATTGACTAATGGAGCTGGAATAAGAGTGGCCTCTCCAGCCTGGGCTGTTATATCTTCTTGCTGAGAAGTCATTCTACACAAGCAACTGGATATTCAAATATGAAGGTGCACGTTTCCTAAAATGTGTGAAGTGTTGTGTAAAATCAACAAAGCAATAAGCGAATAAAACTGGAATGAAAACTAGCAAGCATTTGTCAGTTATGAAGTCCAGGGTTTGTTGTTTTAAAATATGAAAGAGAAATGTAGATGCAAACAAATCAGTTCAAGATAGCAATGCTTTGCATTAATATTTCACTTTAGTTGATTGGTTCACAGCATTTCATACAGTATGTATAAGTTGATTACTCTATGTTGACTAATCTGTCATTTGACGTGGGCAGTCAGTGGCAGTATATTCGTCCCGGTTTTCTGTAAATGATGTATTGAACAGATTGTTAGCTTGCAAGTCAAAAGTGATCTGTGAATGAATGCAGCAAAGTTTAACAGTTCAAAGTTCAAGTAACAATTCAAAGTTCAAGCAGTTTATCCTGGCAACTCAAATTGGAAATACAATCAAGTTCTGTCAACATCTCTAAGTTTTCAAATTTTGTTCAAGTCATTAATTCACAGCTGAAGTCATGAGTCGTCCATGACTTAAAAGTTAAGTCGTTCACGACTTAAAAGTTAGCTCGGCTACGACTCAGGGCTAAGTCGCTCACGACCTAGAGGCCAAGTCATAAAGTCTCAAACCAAGACAGAGCAAATGAAGTGCAAATGAAGCTAAGTCTTAAGTCATCCAGAAACAAACATAACCTAATGGGTTAAGTCGTGTGCAATTAAGGTCGTAGGGGATCTTAAGTCAGTCACTTTGAAAACTATGCAAATTGGCAAAGTCGCGAAAACTTCACGATATCTCTTCTCAACCCGCTGATCCTTCTCCAACCCAATAACCCGTTATCTTCCATTAGCAACAAAATCCATCATCTTCTCAAGCAAAACCCGAAAACAAATCCAAACACTTTCCAAACAACTACATAAGATCCTAAGCTCGATTCACCTTCTAGGGCAATTGTCAATGATCGGCAATGGTCAGAAGACGAATCGAAACATAATCTCACAGCATGGAAACAAAAACTATATCTAAATGGTTACGAAGAGTTGGTGGTAAACACGATGGACAGCTGACTGAAGTTACCTAAATCTGTTGATCGAGGATGTAATATTGAGGAAAATTGATGGTTGATCGGATTGAAGTCGCCTTTGGGAGCTCGGATGCAACAATGGCGGAAAGAAGACAAGCAACGAGATAAAAGTAGAGAAGCGACTTAACGGCTTATATAGGAGGCAGAGAAGAAGATGGATGGTCAAACGAGTTAACCAGCTCCTTGAGTCGTCCACGACTTAGGGATTAGATCGAAGTACACGACCTACGACTTAGGCGTGTACTTCGAGGGGAAAATGTTAACTCCTATGGTCAACGACTCAATAAGAAAACGACTCAAGGTGGGCGGCGACTCAATGGACAAACGACTCAGTGATCTATCAACCTAACGAGTTAAAAGATGCACGACTCAACGAGTCAAGAGGATGGACGACTTAAGGGACTTACGACTTAACGGTTTAAGGGCTTAACAACCTAAAAAGTATAACGGCTTAGCGACTTAGCTGGTGGCATGACCTACCGATCTAAGGAAGCTATGACTTAACTGCCCTAAGAGAACAGACCGACTCAATACCTTAAGGAAATTGCCGACTCAGAGTACTTCACGACCTACGACTCAAGGTATGGACGACCTAACGGTTTAACGAGTTGAAGGACTTGGTGACTTACGACCTAAGGCATCCACGACTTAAGGTTTCTACGACTTAAGGAAGTCCACAGCTCAAGGACATGATGACTTAACGATTCAAGAGATGGCACGACTTAAGAAGGAAATGAGTTAACGACCTAAAGCTATCTGCGACTCACGACCTAGCTTGAGTCATCCACGACCTAAAGCTACTGGGTGAAGGTTCAATGCCGCATCAAGAGGACCAGTTGACTCATTTCCGACTTAGATGTTGACTCGTGGGCGACTTAGTACTTGTACAAATGAACTTTTGTGAAACCATGGAGGGGCCAAATGAGTTGGCCATGACTTACCTTAGACCGGTCACGACTTGCGACCTAAGGGTGGGATTTCCCTATAAATACCAGCCTACCTCAAGCATGAAGGGGACTTTTTGGCCGACCTCTTTAAGCGCCGATACTCTGCTGAATTCTCGACTCACTCGACACTTCAAGTACGAAAGGCATCTCAACTAACTTCGAGAGGAAATCTAACGCAATCTACATGGATTTAAAGAATTCTTCTGCATCAAAGTTCTAGTTGTTTGTCTCATCGGAATTGTAATTGAAGATTTTTGTAAAGTTGTAGTCGATTCAGTAATAAAGAGAATTAAAGTGGACGTAGGCTTACCCTAAGCTGAACCACTATAAAAACTGTTGTTTTTTCTGCTTTCTTTGTGATTTCTCTACTTGTTTTTAGTTCCCATGTTCACGGGTGGTGCTTTCGCTCAACTTCAATCTACACCGGGGTGTTAGCGTCTGATTTTTACGTTAACAGCTGGAATGAAGTGATTTAAGTGAATTGGATTATTTAAATCTATTTTGTACTTAGGAAATGGATGTATGGAATAAGTGATGTTTATAAATAAATTGTGACTTTGTAAACTAATACGAGTTACCCCGGGTTTATATAAGTTGTTGGTTGGTATTCTATGTTAGTTGGGTTTAGTCATGCTGGTTTCTAGCCTGACCTGGGTGTTACTTTGGTGTAATGCTCGGGTCAGGCCGAGTATTACAGATTTTCAGGTAGGTACGTTCTGGAACTCAAGAGGCGAGCTGGATGGCAAAAGCGTATAGAGTATTTCCACTGTATTTTATTTCTATAATCTAAAGCATGATAATTGTATATCCAGTGTCTGTATAAATGTGTAACTCTGACTTATTTAAATGTAATCGACAAAATATTATTCTTTTGTAAGCTGTTATTATTTATTATTATATTTTATCCGCTGCGAATGTTGAGATGTTGGTGTTTCTATTCTTCTTCTTCTATCTCATTCTTCTTTTTCCTAACTATCTGGAATTTTAGGGATTGAAAATTCCAGGTCGTTACTGTTGGTATCAGAGCGAGGTTAAGCGAGAACCTTGGCTCTAGTGGGGATTACTCATTAAATAGAGTCTGTAGGACTCTAGAATGAGTGAATATATATATATATATATATATGAGAGCGTATTTGTTATTTTCTTATATAATTTTTTTAAATGATTTTGTATATAAAATATATTTTGATACATTAGTAATATTTCCTTCTAATAAATATTAAGGTGATTGGTTGTTATATTATCGGCAATGAATTAAGTAGTAATATAAAATACAACCCAACAGAAATCTTGAATTGGAATTAAATTAAGTGGTAACAGAAATACAATCAAATTAAAATTAAACTAATTAAAAATAAAATTCTAGAACTAGAACTCAGAAATTTAATTGTTTAAAAACTTTAAATGAACAAAGTTAATTTGGTTTAAAAAGTTAAACCAGTCTTTTAGAATTTAACTCGACTTTATATAATTCGAGATGGTTTAAAATTGAGATTGGAATTGAATTAGTTCAAATTGAATTTGATTTGAATTAATTGGATTTGTGATTGAAGATGTATAAGTTTAAAAATTTAAATGGGAAATTGAATTGGATTGAATTGAAATGAGTTGAATTTGAAATGGGTTCAATTGATAATAATTCAAATTGATTGGAACAATTTGAAATTATAATTAAAGTTGAATGGGATTAAAATCAAATGGAAGTTGATTTGGATTGGGAAAGAAATCAAGATTGATTCAACTTGAATTGGGATTAAATAAATTTCGATGGAAATTGAAGTTATTCAAATTGGAATTGGGTCAATTTAAATGGAAGTGGAAATTTAAATTGAATTGATGAGAATAGAGATTGGGAATTGAATGGTTTGACTCTTGATTATTTTTAGATAAACTGTTTTAGTACAAATCTATTTTTCCAAGTTATTAATTATATATACAACATTTCTTATAAAACCCAAAACTATCTTATATTATTTAATAACTACTTTTGGAGTTATTTAACTATTTTGTAACAGTTTTATAAACTAATTACTGTTTTTCCACTTTTTACGAATTAATTACTATTTTACAACTATTTTGCAATTATCTAAAATTTCTGAAACTATTTAACTATTTTTCAACGATTTTATAATTGGTTAACTATTTTATAGTTATTTCGCGAACTAATAATTATTTTTCAACTACTTATCTATTTTTAAACTTTTCAAGCTATTTTCTAAAAATAAACTGGTCGGAGTTCAAACTGTTATTGATTAAATACCTAATTGAGGTAAGAATTGAAGGGATAATTCAATGGAATTAAGGCAATTGTAAATAAGTGAATGAAAATTTTAAGTGAATGTGAATGGAAAGGAAATTGATTTGGCTAATAATCAATGAAGTTAAAAACGTAGGATATACGTATATTATTCTATTCACATAGTGATTTGATCCAGATTCGAGCATAAAATTTCGAGATAGTGTATCGATCCGAGTTGGGATTTTTCACTCGATTTTCGACGACGAACCTGGATATGAATTATTTATTGGTTCTGGATATTCTCTATCATAGTTATGGCTATGCAAGGAGAATGACGGTTTTCTATCAAGAAACCAGATCTGTGTCCGCACTAGGAAGTCGGGTGGACGATACTAGTTCGAAAGTGAAATTGTGTGATTTAGTGAGCGATCAGATTTGGTATAGCATACGGATGATATGTGTACATCGTACGGATTTGAATGAAAATGATATTTAAAATAGTAATCAAAATTGGAATATTCGATTTTGAATAAACAAAGCTATATATCTTTGTTATATAAGATAAATCTCCCCTTGTTAAACCTATTGCCAGAAGGAAAGGATTTTGAAAATGTTTGAAGTATAAAAGGAATTTTATATAAGTTTGAAATGATCCAAAGTTTTTAAATATATATATATATATATATATATAAAGGATCTTATGAGGATTTTGGAAAAGATTTTGGGAACCATTGAATTTGGAAAGGCTTTTGATTTTTGGGTAAAATCAATGTTGGAATTTGGAAAGCCTAGTTTGAGAATTATCGATTTAGGGATAATCGATTTTGTGTAAAGGAGCTTTGTATGAGATCATACTAGGTGTATGATTTGAAAGATACTATATGTATATAGTATAAACTGTTTTGATGGTGGCTCTGGGAAAAAGGCGCTCCCTTAAAATGAACTTCTTAGAAGTGCCACCGGGTGGTGCTGCCTTTGAGCCCTAAGGGGGGGGGGGTTCTAAAGTTGATCCTGTGAGGAGTCCGGACAAAACTAGTTCCTGAGGATTATGAGTAGAGTATACCATAGAAAAAGTCGTGTGTGCCATTGAGAGCCAACAGTTACATGGACTTTTGCTGCAATGGCAGCGTAACCCAAGATGTAACTGCGACCTATGATAACATAGCGAAAGTCGTGTGTGCCGCTGAGAGCCAACAGTCTGCGTTTGATTTTATATCGGTAGACTATGACCTATGTAGGAGTGGAGAAGTTTCATTTTGACAACGAAAATCATGTGTGCCGCTGAGAGCCAACAGTTACATGGACTTTAGCTGTGATGGCAACATACCCTAAAATGTAACTGTGATCTGTTGTGGGTTCCGTGGCGTAATCGAGGGGCACTGAGTGCCTACAGTTACATGGACTTTCGCTGCGATGGCATCGTAACCCAGGATGTAACTGCGACCATGGATGGGGGTGATGATTTCCAAAGCATTTTCACCAAAGATATTTCCTCTATTTTCTAAAACTGTTTTATATATTTTCAATAAAATTATTTTCCGAGTATTTTCACTGGATGTTGAAAACGGGTTTACCAAGTACTTATAGATTTTCAGTCCTACAACTGATCAACATATGACTGAATTTCTATGAGAACAAGGATGGACTGGTTGAGACATCGAGTTATAAGAAGTATTTTATAAAGAACTATTTTAACAGTATTATGTGAATTTAAAAGCATTTTAAAATTTTTTAAAATAAAAGTGTTGGAATTTTAGAAAATGAAAGAAAATCCAAACTGGAAATGTGAAAAACAAAATCGAATATTGATTTAAAAATTAGAAGTAAGCTAATTGGATAAATAATTATTTGATAGAGTATGTTAATAAAATTTGGTAAAATAAATGAATTGTAAGTTAATAATGGAGTTTGGAAATGAATTCGAATTGTAAATAGAATTCGACATGGATTTGATAATGAAATAAATAAGTGGAGATGCTGTAAAAATAAAAATAAAGCAGAGTTGGATCGAAATAGTGATGGTTAGGATTGCAAACAAAATTCGGGTGTGATATGAATAATATTTAACGAAATTTGCAAGTAAATTAGATATAAGGGAAGTGTTGTCGAATGAAATGAAATTGAATTATATTAGAGATGGTTTGAATTGCAAACAAAACCCAGGCAGGTTGAAATAAAGTGAAAATGGCCTTGTAATTAGTTAATTGAGTAGTCAATGAATTGAATTTGGAGTTTAATTTATAATAATTAATCAAATAAATATGTAGATTGAAATGAGATTTGTTTGAAACAGAATCAAGTTAAGGTGAAAAGAAAATTTATTTGCAAATGATGTGAGCTTAAGCAATGAAGTTGAAATAGTTGAAGAAAGTAAATTAACTTAAGTTTAAAATTAATAGAAGTTTGGCTTCGAGCAAAAGTGAATGGCCATAAAGGTCTGGGTTAATTAATTTGGAAATGGTTATTAATTTAAAAATATTAAATGTGCCAAACTTAATAAATTGTTTTGAATGGAACAATTGCGGAAATGAAATGAAATGCAATGTATGGTTGGTGAATAAATTAGAAATGAAAATGGATTTAAATACAGAATCAGTTGAAATTAATTTGAAGTAGTTATAGACCAAAAAATAAATACTCTGTTAAGCGAATATTGTCGAATTTGCATAGAATACATTGTCATTTGACGTAAAGGAAAGCAATTAAGATTCGATGAGTCGATAGAGATTAAATAAATTGATTTTAGAATCAATTGAATTGAATATAAGCTTGATTGGGCTAAAAATAAATTGAATGTAAGAAATTGAGTTGTAAACCATAGGAATTGAATGAAATGGCTTATGAATTGGTTGAAAGCAATTGAATTAGCTTTAAAGTTGTATGAATCGCTTATGGAAAGCGTTTGGTGCTTGTTGCATATGAAATACATGTGTTTAGATATTGAAAGTAAGTGAAATGCTAATAGATTTTCTATATGTGGCACTTATATATTTAAATTGAGCAAGTATAGGTACTTGAAGGCCGTTTGGCTGGATTTGGATGCACTAATTGCTAAAATAAATAAGCCGCTTGCTTAAAATGCTAAATAAAGATACGCCTAAGCAATAAAAGTAGGAAATACGAACTGTATTTTTCTTTTTCCGATCGGGTGGGTCGATGTATATATATTTATATCTCTTGTCAAATTGCAAAAGCTCTTCTGTACAAAGGAGACTCTGCTGAAAATTTTGAAAATTTTTAGAGTTAGAAATTTTTTGAAATTTTTTGGAAAATTTTTGTTAGCAACAAAACGATTTCAAATTGGAAATTAAAGTAAATTAGTAAATGAAACTAATATGAGTCAGTTATAAATGAAAGATAAAATTTAATACTTAGAAGTGAAGATAAATTGAATTCATATGAAATGAGAAAACTAATTTGCATAGAAGTAAATGTGAAAACTTCTGTAAGGAAATATATAAATGATTTTAAAAGTCGCGATTGAGTATTATTGCTAAGTAAGATATGCAGGTATTATAAAGGGAAAAGAAAATTGGATTTGATTCAAAAGGATAAATTTGAATTGCCTGACAAAAAGGTATGTATTTAAATTTCTGTATGAAATTGGATTGGGTTTTTGATCTAGCCACTTCTTTTTTATTTTCTTTTGGAATTTAGGATCCTGCAGAGGCATTTTGTAGTTGTACCGAGCTAGCCATGCAAAGGAGACGCTAGCAATTTTTTTTGGAAATTTAGAGAGTTAGAAATTTTTTGAGAAAGTTGTGATAATTTAAATTTGAATTTTAAATTAGGTTTGAATAAGTGAAGTAAAATAATGTTGTTGGAAACTATAGAAGGTTTTGGGAAGTTGGTTGGGGCGATAGTGGGTCTTTAATAAAAAGATAATTGGTAGGATGTTGAATTGTGGGTTTTGGGGGAAAAGTAAACGGGTTTGGACCATTCTTCCTAATTAGTAATTTCGGGGACGAAATTCTTTTAAGGGGGGAGGAATGTGATTACCCGGAATTTCTAACAACTTAAATTTGAATTGATAATTGATTTTAAAATATTCAAAATTTAATTTTAACTTGAATTCAAAATATCAATATTTACTTGATAATTAAATCATTGAATTAAATAGTTTAAATATTGAATTTAATATTTGAAATTGGGTAAATTGTTGAATCTGAAATCTCTAAGCCTGTTTAAAATAATTTGAAGGCTTATAAAATTTATAATGATGATACTGAAGATAATATAATGGTTGAAATTTAATTTAAATGTGGTTTGTTCAATTTTAATAATATATCATTTAAATCGATATTTTAAAAAAAGCCTTTCGAGGCACAGTCTTGGAATTCGATGAAACTAGTTCCATTGGATCCGTAATAGTTAGTTATTGTCGGATTTCAATTTTCGTAGCAATCGGAGTTGTCGTTTGACCCTGGCAGCTCAAAACGCTTAGAACTATTTTAATCGATTTAATTTAAATTTGACCGTTTTCTTCTATAACTCGTGCACACGATTAAATTAGCTTTCGAAACACATTCCATTATGTTCGGAACGCGGGTAAAACCCTATAAACGTCTGTCGACATGTCTGATTAGGGGATCGGGATTTCGCGTTATGCAACACGAGATATTTTCGATATTTAATTATTTAATATTCAGGCGTACTCAAGAAGCTTCCCCAACCCTATAACTTACCCCCATCCCCTCTCTAACCTTCAACAGAAATCGAATTAATTAAAAATAGGTAAATGGCCGCACCTTTCTCCCCAAATCGAATTGAAAAAAAAAAGGGTGTCGCGATGTTGAAGGCGTGAAGCTTGGCGAAGCATGACACTAGTAGAGGGGAGGCGCAACGATGAACAGGTTGGGAAGATGTTCGTCACGGTGGGGCAGGTCGCGCGCGCTGTTTAAGGCAAGTTAGGGTTTTCTTTTGCGACGCGTTCTGAATCGTCAACCTGGAGCTCGCGCACAGGGACAATGTGCTTTGAGGCCGTTTTGATTCGAGCCTGGTGATGTTCGGTAGTGATGGGAGAAGACAGTGGGAACCGTGATTTGATTTTGTGGGCAACATTATGGTATCACGCAATCGAAAATCAAAGGTGAGTAAACATTTCTGGATTTTTAGTTTAAATTTAAAGTGGATATTCCCTCCCTTAATTGAATACATTGCATTTTGAATTTAGCTTTAACTATATCTTGATGTACTATGACAATACAATTGCCACTATCACCTATCACTATTATAGTTTTTTTTGTTCCCGACATCTGAAATTTATCAAGCATAAGTGGCCAGCTTGCAGAAAAATAAAATGTGCTACACAACAAACCTCAGGCATTGTAAACCTTTCGACTGCAAGTAACCATCCATTGACAAGAAAATTATTCAGAAGTAAACCATTGACAAGAAAATAAACATTTAGTAAGCATCAAAACAAATCATATCAACTTTTAAACAAAATAACTTGCAGTGGCATTTTACGCTTCAAATGGCAAGTAAAATCATTGATGAGAAATTCTTCAGGTGGCTAATTGAATATTTTCTGGAAAGCTAAATTTGTTTGAGGTGACCGAACATTTATCCACCAAATAAAGATTCAACAACGTGAATACTATAACTAAGCGGTTCGGCCGGTTTTATACAAACTGAAATACATATAATCAAGCATCAACATACAGAATACATAGAGTAACATGTGGGTTTAGAAAATGACACTGGAAAGCAACTTATGCCATGAATTACACTTATAACCTGCATTGTGTATGAATCATAGTTAACATACACTTAAATGTAATGTACCATTCATAAATTAATATATAAAGATGAACAGTAAATGTCCGAACAAACATATTTTGGGATATCTTATTGATTTTTTGGTTATAGATATGCGATTTTGACATAACAGCAACTATTGTTAACCGATATGGAAGCTGTTGGTTGAATGATTAAATGGTTAAATTTAAATGATTGGTTGAATGGTTGAAATTGAATTATTATGCTATATTATATAGAAATATATAATATATATCCTGGAATGATTGATATTCTGTGATGAATATTTTTGGTAATTGGAATGTTAAATACTGTGGTTTGCTTGGATATTTCGGTACCCTGAGTTATCGTAATATATAAATTGGATTTTTGAAAGAAATATAAGGATGAATTTTGAAAGTGAAATAATTATAGAATAGAAATAAGAATGAATCGAAAAAAAATGAAAGTGGTATTTAAAAAAAACTGAAGTTTAAATTATAGAGTACAGATTTAAAATAAGTTCGAAATCAAAGTTAAATTTAACAATAAAGTTCTTAAATATTAAGAGTTTTAACAACTTGAATGTAAAGTGAAATTGTAGATTGATTTGAATTTAAAAATAAACCTGGTTTTAAATTCTTTTAAGTTTCTATTATAATCGAGTAATTAATTTATTTAATGAAGTAAATAAAAAAATAGTTAATTACTAGTTGAGATAAATCGAGAATGATTAATATTGCCTGAATGAAATTGAAGGATAATTAATCCTGGTTGATTAATTAAGATGAATATTGAAGGGATGATTGAATTATTTGATTTGAAATTAATTAATTGACAAGTAAAGAAATCTAAGTGATTGAGGTTAGAAATTCAACTAAAATTAATTAAATTAATTTTGGTAGCAATCAAACTTTGCTTATGGATGATAATGGTATTGAATGCTTTAAATGTGTTGATATCTATGATATGAAATGTTGTGTATTTCGTTTGGATAATTTGGGTTAGGGTGATATGAGACTCGAAGAGACCGGATTCAACCCGAAACCACTTCGAATTTTTATGGATTGATATGTGAAATCTATAGGCTTGAATGAAGTGATTTAAATGAATTGGATTATTTAAATCTAAATTTTGTACTAAGGAAATGGATATATGGAATAAGTGATGTTTATAAATAAATTGTGACTTTGTAAACTAATACGAGTTACCCCGGGTTTATATTAGTTGTTGCTCGGTATTCTATGTTAATTGGGTTTACTCACGCTGGTTTCCAGCCTGACCCGGGTGTTACTTTGGTGTAATGCTCGGGTCAGACCGAGTATTACAGATTTTCAGGTAGGTAGGTTCTGGAGCGCAAGAGGCGAGCTGGATGGCAAGAGCATATAGAGTATTTCCGCTGTATTTTATTTCTGTAATCTGAGGCATGATAATTGTATATCCAGTGTCTGTATAAATGTGTAACTCTGATGTATTTAAATGTAATTGATAGAATATTATTCCTTTGTAAACTGTTATTATTATATTTTATCCGCTCCGAATGTTGAGATGTTGGTGTTTCTGTTCTTCTTCTTTTTCTTCTTCTATCTCTTTCTTCTTTTTCCTAACTATCTGGAATTTTCGGGATTGAAAATTCTGGGTCGTTACAAATGATCAGGTATGTCTCCACCCACAATTTTGTTTAATACATAGTTAGTCTCACATTTCTCTCATGAAAACAGTTTAGAACACACTCCTTATTTTAAATTTGTTAAATTATTTGTCAAAATATCTTTTAACCAATATTTCAATTTTTTCCTTAAAATCCAGTATTTTATTTCACTGGTTTTTATGTATCGAATGATGATCTAATGTACTGAAAAATGCTGCTTAAACATCGAAAAATTTAATGTCAATGCACTGCAGTTATTCATAATATTAATTATTTGCGTTTCTATTATTCGATGTGCAACAATCCCACATAAAAGCTGCAAATAAATGCATCCAAATTTGTCCTTGTATATAATTTCAAATATTTATGGTGCAAATATTAGTGATATTTGCACAAAAAATATAATAGTGTAAATATTACCTCAATAATTATAGAGTAAATATTTACACTGCAAATAATCATATTAAAAATAATTGATAACCTGGTGAAAAATAAAATCATAATAAAAATGATTTGAAAAACGTATGTTTAAATAGAACAAAGACATGAACCATATCTGCAATAACACACACGTGTGTGTGTATTCATTTTGCTATAAATTAGATAATTAAGAACAATGTATGGTGCTATTTAAACTATTGCCTATTATTCTTGATTAATGTGGGATGTGCAACAGACATATATACACACACATATTTATATATGTATATGTATGTGTGTATTCAGTTTGCTACAAGTCAGATATTTAATGGACAAATGTAAGGTGATATTTAAACTTTTGCCAATTATTCCTGATCAATGTGGGATATGTAACAGGTTTATCCAATCTACTTTACAAATCCAAAGAATACGGCTTCTGGCTATGGACACATGGTAAAGTTTTTAATTACTTTATGTCGATAACAAGGTATTTATTAAGATTTTAAAATATAAATATTAAATAGAATAATTTTCTTTGAATGTAGACGTGCAACAAACGCGGACCTAGTCTTCAAGTCTGCCCGGTTTGTCGAAGTGAAACTATGAGTAGAATCAAACTTACTGATACCACCTTGCTATTTCTGCATGTAAATGGTCTTCGCTTGTAAGTTAAATAATCAAATAGTGCATTCTCTGGTATACTGAGTGCAAGCAGTATTATTGTCACGTGTTCTACGATTGCTGCATTCTTAGTTCTTTATTTGAATTTCTCATGCTCTATTCTCATTTGTTAATTCATAGTTGACCATCAATAGTGTGCTTTACTATTTCAGTGACCTTATTTGTTCTCTTTCCCCTTTCCCTTTCCTTGTTTATGAATTACTTATGAAATGTTTGTTCTTATCATCCTACAATTTTCTCCTTTGAGTTTATCATGGCAAATATTCGTGGTCTTCGTCATCATTTTTGGCTAATCCCCAAATAATTTGAGTTGGCCACGTGAACCCTTATTTTCATACCTTTTTGTCCTTTTGAATTATATTATATGTTAAATATAATATATTTATGTCACATATTTTTCATTCAAGAAAATAGGCACAAGGACCAACTTAGAAAAAAAAATTAGGCTGAAGGAAAAAAGGTTTATTTTTTAGGCTGAAGAACACTGCTAGTTATAACTAGCATTTTGTATAGTGTAAAATTAAATATAATGCTAGATATAACTAGCATTTTGTATAGTGTAAAATTTGAATATAATGCTAAATATTACAAGCATTTGTCCATCCCCTAAAAATGAAACTTGGTGTCCTTCGGCCTATTTTTTTATCAATGTTTGTCCTTTTCCCTAATTCCCACTTTTTCTTTCATGTCAATTTTGATCTTTCTATTTATCTTTTTCCTTCAATATAAATGTTATTCTCTTCTTACTAGTGCATTTCTCGTCGTCTTATATATTTATACGTCATCTACGTCCGCTTTTTCTAGTTTTCTCAATATAGGTGTTAATTTCAGTCTTTGACTTTTGTTTGTCGTTTTATATTTTCGTATAATTCCAACCATCCCTTCTAGCATTTTCATTTTTCCTAAACTGAATTTATTTATTTTTTCTTTTTAATGGGTCAATATTCATCTGTTTATAATATTGCAGGTCCAATCGACATGTGATAAAATTTCTCTTTTGCTTTTCTTCTATCACATAAAACGACACTAGCTTGACTCCATTTTACAAGACTTCTGCAAATTTGAAAATTTGGTTTGTTATATCTCTTTCCACCCCTCTATCCTTCTATAACATTGAACTTAGATATTCAAGTATACCTGTTTTGTTAATCATATGATTATGTATTTTTATCATGTTAATTTTTTTTTCTTTATTGAAAATGAAGGACATATACTTCATCTTATTCATACCAAAGTTTCTGCTTTTGATTTTCATGCGTTTCATTATTTTTTTTCCATTTTTTTCTACCTTTTTTCAGAACTATCAATCGACACAATGTAGTCTGGCCAACATCATACACCATCTCATCACAGAAATCCTTTTTTATTTAATCTGAAATTAGCTTGAATAAATAAGGATTTAATACCCATCCATGATGTTGATAGAGTTAGAGGTATGCTCTAGGGGCAATTATGTAATTTATTACATATATCTAACTCGTTGACCAATCTTGTTCGACATAAAAGATATTTTCTTCCTATTATATACTTGATATAATGTGATTATATTAATTAAATAACTTAATTAAAAGTACAGTTAATAGAAAAATCCATAAATGGTATATTTTATGATAGTTGCTACAAAGTGTCGTGACCGTGAGCAATTTATCACAATGAAATAAACATACCATATTAAATGTTCCTAGTTAAGATGCAGTGAGACTGTATATCAATGTATATATTGAGACTGGAGTACGTAACGCTATCCAAATGTTGAGTAGTGTATACTCTAACTGCTAGGGGCTCCAAGGGGTTATGCACTAACAGTTACTAGATGATACTTGAACGACTCACTCGATAGACTCTGTTGGCTAATATAACTAAGTCAAATAGACAATATCGATGTGACTGATTTACACATTTCTCTCGACTTGAGAATACCATATTTCTTCAATATGAAAGCTCCACTTTGAGTATAGCCAAATCATGGCATGGCGTCCATCGAGTGACTATAATTCGATCGAGTCGAAGCATTGGAAGTAAAGCACTATTCAAGAGAGGATTCTTCTTCTCAGTTATGTGCGGTTAGTATCACGGTCAACTCAAGTCAATTCAAAATCAAAGTCTCTGGCCAGGGCAATCCGGTTAATAATAATTGTTATTATTGAACCAAGGACTTTATATTTGGACTACAAAGTTGAATGTAGACGAGGTTGGATTTTTGACCATGACCAAATTCCATAAGTCCAAAGTGATATAGTGTTAACGAAGAGAATTGGTGTAAAAAAATGTCACAACCGGGTAAAGCTTATTAGACAAAAATTTGATTTTAACAAAAATTAGTAAGTGATAATGACCATAATGTTACACCATCTGCTAAGTGACGTGTGAATGTTAACAATGGAATAGTTCGATGTTAATCGCTGACAAAATTTACACCCAAGAGTTACACAACAGAAATAATGAATTCCCTTAATTGTTATAAATTTATTAATATTTATGAAATATTCATTATAAAATTTGAATATGATTTGAAAAAAATATATTATATATATTTATGACAGTTCTAAATATATCGATCGATACGATATCAACAAAACAATTGAAATATATTTAACTGCATAGTATTTTGGCTTGTTCTTAGATAGATTTAAGGCCCATCATTAGGACTTCAATATTTCAATTTTAGGAGGTTTATAGATGGCTAAAACGTAGAGAATTGGTTAGAGATAATGGGTTGAGATCAAGTGAGAACGGGTAAAAAGATTTTCCTTGTTTCTCTCTAATACAACCCTATATATATATATATATATATATATATATATATATATATATATAATTACTAACCACTTTTGGCCACTATTACCTTTTGCATTGCTAGTTAAAACATGGTTCTCAATCCACTCAAAAATTCTCAAATATATTTCAAATTAAAATAATATTATTCGATAGTTAGAGGTCGGTGATTCCAGACTTGCAATTTGACGAACCAAGAACGGTAAAAGAAAGGGAAGTCATTGCCTCAACGTGGATTCGAAAAAAATCATTAAATCGGTAATTTTAATTCATATTGCAGTAATTAAATTATATCATGTGATTCTATAATGAGCAATTTCATATCTATTTAAATATATTGCTACTATATCTTTAGTTATGTGAGATTTTTGTAAGTAGATGTAATTATCACAAATCAGTTTTGATATGTGCATGATTTGATCATCATACTATTTGGTTTATGTACAGACAAATGTTTTTTACTGTACAAAATCAATTTTTGTCATTAATAAATGAATTATATATATTTATTAATAAATTCAAATATATATATATATATATTAGTGTATATTTCTCTATCATAATAGCATATATGCATATATAATATATATATGTGTACGATTTAAAAAATTCAGCACACTTATTTAAATATAATATGAATTTACAAATTCGAAAATTAATTATCATACATATATTCATATTTTTAAATTAACATTTATTGAATCTTTGAATTGTTTATTATATAAAAAATAATTATTACACTAAAAATTAAATTATATATTTTTTAAAATATTATATCATTTCAGAAACATATAATACATTTTAGGTATTTTCAATAAAGTTTATTATTTTTAATGACTAATATTATTTCAAAAAAGCTTTTTATGATTTATTTAAAATAGTAATGTAATTGTAATTTTCTTAAAAGATTTCGTAACCTTTCTTTCATGATCATAGAATTTTTGAAATTTTAATTTTTAACAATCTATTATTTTATATTAAATGATTATTGCCGAAATCAATGTATTTGTTATTAAAAAATAATATTTCAACTTCGAAAAATATCCATATTTTTTCTAAGCTCTATTTTATGACCTTAGATTTTTTAAAATTGTAAAATTTTAATTATCCTCAATTTATTGTTTTATGTTAATTATTTATGGATGAAGACACTATTTTATTCATAATATATATAAATTAAAATACTAAAATTATTATGTTCGCAAAACTAAGTTAATTTTGAATTATAATTAATTTTTAATAATTGTTCTCTCTGTTTTTATATATATTTATCTGTATATAAATGTTTTATGTTCGTATATTATATAATATACGTGTCTATATATATATATATTGCAATGCATATACATGCACTTATTTGAACAACATATATGACATACAAAACGAGTTAATATACCTATTGCGATATAAATCCCAACATTTACATATGTGCAAATTATACTTTCATGGATTATTATATTACACATGCACTCACAGGTATATGTATATGATACATTTATGTATAAACTAAATCAAATAAAATTAATTTCATAACTTAATACATTTGAATTTAAATAAAATAAATGATTTTATTTAAATGAAATTTAGAAATTCTCTAAATTCAGTTAGAATTCATTGGCCCAATAAAGATCCAATAGGGTAAAAAATTTGAAATTCACCCATAACATCTGTTGCAGGCTGGTCCAGTTCCAACATTGGTATCAGAGTCCAATAGCCTATGCAGTCTAGATTATTTATATTAGGGCTAACTAATTAAGTTTTCCCACTTAGTACGGCGTCTAGAAAGGTAATTCTAGGATTAGAATTTGGTAATCATGTACTCTGCCCAACCTGGTTACCGCCCTGGCATGAAAGGTGAAGTGAGCCCAAAGGTTGTCTCTAATAGAAAAGGTCCAACTTAATTTGGGCATTGGGCTAATTTTAAAATCGTTTTGAAAATTAATACAAAATATTTTAAATTTGATAGTTACATTTAAAATAAAACATGTTTATTTTAAAAACTACAATGCTACATAAGTTTTCAGAATATTGTAAAGGATAATAATATTTTCAAAATGCTTGAAAATATTTATTTAATAATTTCAAATTTCAAATTTATTAATAAAATAAATTAATTAAATATGTTAATTAGTTAATGCATATATGTATGCATTACATATGGTGATATATGTTATGTTATTTCAAAATGTTTAAGATAACATAATTATACATGTCTATGAACAAGATAGATTTTGTAATTAATAAATTTTAATAAAATTTGTTTAATTAAATAAATTAATTAAAGGTTAATTAGTCAAATAAAATACACATATATATGATATATGTGTGTTACACTATAAAGGTTATAGTATACACTATAAATTTTATAGTAGATATGTCCAATATAAAAGCTATATTAGAATACTAATTTAAAATTAATTAGATAAGATATCATTAAACGTAAGACTATCATATAAGTAATATTAAATATGAAAGTTATATAACAATAAAACTTATATGATATGTGTATAAACTAAATGTTTAACATTAAAGAAACCCAAATAGACTTGAGAATTAAATACATATGTAAATATACATATACTGTGGTTTCTGATGTGTCTAACACTTGAATCACTAGAGTATTTCTTAAGAAATATATTATTCTATAAGTTATGATCACTCAATATATATTGAAGAGTATGAATCTTCAACATAATGTTGTCCTCTACAATATATATATTAATAAATTACTTACACACTCCTTAGTTGTTGAGAAAAGTCAAGCTAGGGATGTTATGCATAGTATTATTAATATATTGAAAGATGAGGCAGGATAACTATATGTATTTATTGAGCAAACTCAAGGTACATATACTATACTTAAATCATCACGACATGGAAGGCCAAGTGAATAATCTCTTTCGATTTTTTGAGCAAACTCAAGGTCGAAATGAAATTAGAACAATGGAAAATGGGTTAGGAGTTTTATGTGATACGGCCAATAAGGAGTTATCCATCGTTTGTGGAGCTATGATTTGTTGAGCAAACTTAAGGTTAGAATACCAAAACAAACGAGTCCTAACACCCACTAGTGAACTTGTAAGATTTCTGTGTCTCATCTTAGGGTTTGGAAAAACATAAAAGACTAATGGGATCCTTATTAGAAAAAAGAAATGGAATCATTTAACCTTTCTAATATTGTAAGAACATATGCTATATAATGTTATAATTATCTGTAATGATAAATTTGTGCATTTAATATGATTGATGAAACATTTGTCAATTAATATATATAAAAACAAACCTAATTGAAAGTTGACAAATAGAAATATAATAGACACTCATTAATAATTCAAATTACATGTTATATAATGTTTTTATACTCATGCAAGTGCCTAATTTCTAGTATTTAATACATTCGTAAGTTGGTCACTTATATGTTTATTTGGTTTAGACCATATATAGCATTTTATGAGTTTTTTAACTCTAAATGCAATTCAAGACTATGGATATTTGATCCATGTACTTTCACATATAAATGTTATATGGTGAACATTTATAATTTATGGGGTATAATATTTCGATGAAATTAGTTCATTCGAAGTAAGCCAATAAACAGTAATTAAAGATCATATATTCAACATGAATAATTTCAAAAGGATCGTATTGTTTTAATATAATATAACACCATAAACTATGAGATATATCTAAGAACTCGATTGTTAAAATGTCATCTTGATTTGTTTATATAAAGTGCAAAATATTTGATGTCTTAAATGTTAAGAATAATCGAATGCGCTTTTGTAAAAGGTTTGTTATGATATTGTAGTAAGATTTTCTTTTGAATAGTATGACCATTTGAAAGAAAAATGAATGTATAAGAATTGATGTAATTTAAGGTAAAATTGGAATGAAGAGAATGAATAGTCATTTCTGCTTCGTAGAGAAACATTGAAGAAAAAAATTGTAATGCTAATTGATACTTAATATTGCAATATGAAATATGATTTTTATTCTGAAATGCATTTGATCAAAGAACTCTCCACTATAAACTAGTAATAGAATTTAAAATAAGTAAACAATATTAACAATATTAAGTGAATAGTGGACCTCTAAATTAGTATGCTATTATAGTAATGGCGGAAATAGTGTGAGTATGTCTTATAGCATCTAATGATGGCATCAAATTATGGAAATTGTTTTCGTAAAATGTACCGAACATTATTCGTGTAATATGTTATTTTTGGTATTGATTGAAAAATAGATGTAACTATATTTCAATATGAGTATTATGAATATTCATTATGAAATAGAATTATATTATGGAATTTGTTTACATAATAAACGTGATGCAAAAAAATACATATGTGTCTAATATTATTTATAGTTGTTTTGGAATTATAGACTAAGTTGTAGTTTTGAGAAATAATTTTACTATATGATTTTGAATCATATGATACAGGTTAATTATATCTCAAACAATTAATGACTATGCACCCATTCAGTGGAAGCATCATAAAATTTAACGAACTCTTTGAATTAATAGATATTGATGTATGCAATCAAAAGTCTATTAGTACCAAAACGGTTCCATATACTTTGTTATATTCATCACTGATTTATTACCAACATGAACATGTGTATTAGACACACACGTAGTAAGTTTTATGATAAAATCAGAGAATATAAAAGAAAAGTAAATAAAATAACATGCAATAGAATAAAATGATTTGATTTGGTTGAATAAGTGAGTATATTTGAAAGATTTCCAAATGTACATAAAAATGAATATAGATTCAATCTCAAAAGTACTCCTCCATGTGACACATAATGATGCATCGATAAGGAGTAATCAGACATTGTTGGACAATTTACGATTAATTGTGTGTGAATTTTAGTTAGCTTCTTTCTATAAGGTCATGTACTTAAAAGTAGTACACAAGGTTGATATTATTTCATCTAAAAAATAATTTACAAAATCGTACATAAAACAAGGGTTTATAAGAAATCCCAACATATCCTAGGCCAAGGAGTTGGCAGGTCGTGCGAGTTGAAAGATTGCACGCAATAATTGTTCATGAGGGATCTTGTATGAATCTCCAAAAAAAATTGGATATGTTTGTTATCAAAAGACATATTTATGTTTTGAACATAATTTTTGTAAACTAAAATCAGTTTTATAAATAAAAAGGTTCATACAGCATTTATGAATCCCAATTCTATTTGCGTTAAGAAACAATTGTTGTTTCAAGATATATAAACTTCATTGTGAAGGAGTTTCTTTGAGAAATTTTTGGTAGCTAAATGGAATTGGATCTGATCCGTAAATAAAACTGATTATACTGGATGAAGTGAAATTAACTAACCTAAGTGAACGCATAGCATTAGAATGTCTAATAAGTATTCTCGCACATCGAAGAGAAACTACAAGTTTCTTATTAATGTCATAAAATATACATTACCCTTATTTGTTCAATTAAACCATTAACATTGTTGATTCTATATGGTATGATGCGCAAATACGAAAGAATTCGAAGTGCGCTATCAAAATATGATTTTGGTGGTCCTAACCAAAGAGATGTGATCCATCAGTCGAGGTTGTACATTTATTGGAAAGACTAATGTGGTTGGAATTAAATGAGCAATGTTGATAAGAATAATATCGCAAATTTCAATTGTTGCAATATGCATAACAGGTTCGATATTCAACATGCTTATGTTAATTCAGTTTTACTCATAAAATTATCGCTCAATAAGACTTAATGTTTGGCACTTATGTATTGAAACAGAAAATTCTAAATAATGATTTAGAGTAAGCCCTTTACACACCTTAACCAAAAATGCCTTGAAGTTAGTGGAAACGATACTGGGTGTGTGAGTCTTTGGGTATGATTCAAGAAATGATACGAATGTAACATTTTATAAGCATCAAGATCGAATTAGTATTTTTATAGAAATAAATAGTTTGATTTTCAGTCAAAGAGATGAGGAAGCGTGTGTTCATAAGAAGGAACGTTAAAAGGTACATTGATATTTCTAAACTATAAGTAAACAACACGTTGTTGATTTTAACAATATGCTTGTATTATAATGAATTTTAGTAGTTTAATACTCAATTTTGGATTGTAAATGATGTCTTTTATGGTGAGTATAAAAGATATAGGGATTGTCCCAAAACGATATATAAGAGCCCCTATTAAAAAGAATCATGTAAGTTGGATTCCTTATGCATTAATAATAGGAATTATCATACATGTTATGTTGTGTATGATATCATTTTTTGTTTATATATTTGATACATGGAGTAAATATAAATTCCAAATTGATAGACTAAAAGGTTGTTTGAGGTGTTCTCGCGTATTTATAAAATACTAGAGAATTGTTTATATAGAAGCAACGAACTTGTTATGATGTAACGTTTGGACACAAAATTTTATAGATGATATTGTGTATAACATGTCAATGATAAAATTCAAGTTAAAAATATTTAATTTGAAAATGTTTCAAAATAAAAGTGATTGCGATTGATTCAACGAAATGTTGAGAACATTAACTTGAATAGCGCTACAATTAACCAATGTATACAGATGTAAATGCACAAATTTATAATTGAGCCAAAGGTGATCCCAAATGTTGAGAATCCCATAATATTATTACAAGATAACAATGTCATGAAATTGGTCATGATAGAACTTAAAGCTCACTAGAAGTCGAGAGGCATACTTCGAATCGTGCCATATGATAAAGGCAATTTTTCGGTGTCAAAGAGAGTTAATCGACAAAGTAGATAATTAAAACATAACAGCATACCCATTCACTAAGGGACCAACCTAATTGGCTTTGAGAAAACTGAATGGAGAAGTTGGAATTAGATTTCAAAAATGAACCCAAGTGCAAGTTGGAGATTGATAGAGTTAGGGTATGCCTAAGGGCCAATTATGTAATTTGTTACATACATCAAACTCATTGACCAATCTTGTTCAAAATAAAAGGTATTTTCTTCCTATTATATACTAGATATAATGTGATTATATTAATTAATTAACTTAATTAAAAGTATATTTAATAGAAAAATCCATAAATGGTATATTTTGTGATAGTAGTTACAAAGTGTTGTAATCGTGAGTAATTTATCGCAACGAAACAAATATTCTATTTTAATGTACCTAGTCAAGATGCATCGAGACTGGATATCAATGTATCCGTTGAGAATAGAGTACATAACTATCTCCAAATATTGGGCAGTATATCACTCATGACTGCTGGGGCACCTAAGGGTTACGTACTAATAGTTACTGGATAACTATGGAACGACTCATTCGATAGTTTCCTATTGGTTAATATAACTAAGTTTAAACAAAAAATATCGACGTGACTGATTTTCGAGTTCTCTCGACTTGAGAATACTATGGATCTTCAATATGAAAGATCCGCTTTGATTATAGCCAAATCATGGCATGAAATCCAACGAGCAACTGTAGTTGGGTTGAGTGGATGTATTGGAAGTGAAGCACTATTCAAGAGAGGATCATCTCCTCAGTTATATGCGGTTAGTATCATACTCAAATCAAAGTCAAAGTCCCTGGCCAGAGCATTTTGGTTAATAATAATTGTTATCATTGAAACAAGGACTTTGTATTTGGACTATAAAGTTGAATATGGGTGATGTTGGAATTTTGACCAATACCTAATTTTATAAGTCCAATGTGATATAGTTTTGATGAAGAGAATTATTGTAAACAAATTTCACAACCGGGTAACGCTTATTAGACTAAAATTGAATTTTACTGAAAATGAGTAAGCGATAAATTTGACCATAATGGCACACCACCTGCTAAGTGATATATGCACGTTAACATTAAAATAGTTTAATGTTAATCGCAGATCAAAATTACAACCATGAGTTATACAACCGAAATGATGAAATCCATTAAAACGGAACGATTTAATTAGTTTATAATTGTTATACATTGATTAAATTAAGTAATTTTTATGAAATATTAATTATAAAATTTGAATGTGATTTTAGAAATAAATAATGTTATATATATTTATAACAGTTATAAATCAATCGATCGATATGCAATATCGACAAGCGATTAAATTAGATTTAATTGCATAGTATTTTGGATTAGGCTTAGATGGGTTTAAATCACATCATTAGGACTGCAAAATTTCTATTTTGAGAAGGTCTAAAGGTGGCTAAAATATAAGGAATTGGTTTGGAGATAATGGGTTGAGATCTAGTGAGAATGGGTAAAAAGATTTTCTTCGTTTCTCTCTAATACAACCCTCAATATATGTGTGTGTATGTGTGTGTGTATCTCTAGAAATAATTACTAACCTCTTTTGGCCTCCATTACCTTCTACATTGCTGGTTAAAACATAGCTCATAATCCATTCCAAAATTCTCGAATATATTTCAAATTAAAATAATATTATTTGATAGTTAAAGGTCGGAGATTACGAACTTGCAATCTGATGAATCAAGAACAGTAAAAGGAAGGGAAGTCATTGCTTCAACGTAGATTCAAAGGCATCATTAAGTTGATAATTTTAATTCATATTATAGTAATAAAATTATATTCCATGATCCTGTAATGGGCAATTTCATATCTGCTAAAATATATTGCTACTATATGTTTAGTTAGGTGAAATTTTTGTAAGTAGATTTAGTTGTCACAAATTAGTTTGGTTACATGCATAATTTATTTGTCATACTATTTGATCTATGTATAGAAAAATGTTGTTTACTGTACATAATCAATTTTTGTCATTAATAATGTTTTATATATATTTATTAATAAATTCATATATATTTAGTGTATATTTCTCTCACATAATAGCATATATGCATAGATAAGATATATATATATATATATACATATAATAAATTTAGTACGCTTATTTTTATATAATATGAATTTAAAAATTCAAAAATTAATTATCATACATATATTCATATTTTTAAATTAACATTTATTAAATATTTGAATTGTTTATTATATATAAAATAATTATTACATTAAGACTTCAATTTTATATTTTTTAAATATATTATATCATTTCAGAAACACATAGAAAAATTAAGGAATTATTCAATAAAGTATATTATTTTTAATAACTAATATTATTTCGAAAAAATAATTTATGATTTATGAAAAATAATAATTCAATTGAAAATTTATTCAAAAATTTCATAACCTTTCGTTCATGATCCTAGAATTTCTAAAATTTGAAAATTTGAATTTTTGGTAACATATTATTTTATATTAAATATATATTGCCGTAATCAATGTATTTGTTTTTTAAAAAAATTATTTCAACTTTGAAAAATCTTCAATTTTTTTCTAAGCTCTAGGTTATGATCCTATATTTTCAAAAATTGTAACAGTTTATTTTTCATTAATATATTATTTTATGTTAATTATTTATGGATGAAAAAATTATTTTGTTCATAATATATGCAAATTAAATTACTAAAATTATTACGTTTGCAAAACTAAGTTAATTTTGAATTACAAATAATTTTTAATAAATTTTCTCTCTCTTTCTATATATTTATATTTATCTATATATCAATTTTTTAAGTTCATATATTATATATAATATATTTATACATACATGGGCTGTGTATGCGCGTGTATTGTAACACACACACAGATATATATATATATATATATATATATATATATATATATATGCACACATTTGGATAACACACATGACATACAAAATAAGCTAATATATCTGCTGCGATGTAAATCCCAACAGACTTTTATGAATTATTATGTTACACTTGCACTCACACATATATGTATAAGATATATTTACATATAAACAAAATCAAATAAAATTAATTTCATATTTTAATATATTTGGAAATGAAATTTAAAAATGTTTTCAATTCAGTTAGACTTAATTGGCCAATAAAGATCCAATAGGGTTAAATTTTTGAAACTCAGCCATAATTTCCGCTGCGGGCTGGTCTAGTTCCAACAGATGTAACTCTACCTTTACTGGAAATTCGCTCCTGTCTTCACATATAGATTTTGCTTTCATCTTTGATTTCTAATGCATATTGTTAACCCTCAATTTTCTACGACTTAAGAACTGTACGACTCAAGCAAGGTATGCGACTCAAGCAGAGTGCGCGACTTAACGAGTCAAGGAAACCTCACGACTTAAGGTGTGTGACGACTTAACAAGTTAAGACATGAACGACTTACGACTTAAGGTCACCATGATCTAGCAGCTCAAAGCACTCCACGACTTAATGAGTTAAGAACTACACGACTCAAGAATTATAACCGTCCAAACAGTCTACGACTTAAGACATTCTACGACTTAAGGAAGTCTACGACATAAGAAAGTCTACGACTTAAGAAAGTCTACGACTTAAGGAAGTCTACGACTTAAAAGGTATGCGACTTAAAGATGTTACGACCTAACGACCTAAGGGAGTAACGACTCAAGGCACGAAAAGTTAAGACAACTACACTTAAGTCACAACCGACTTATGACTTCTGCTAGGTCGTTTACGACCTAAGACTACAGAGGCAAGTTCAGTACCACGTCGTGTTTCGATAACTCGTTGACAACTCAGGACTTGTGATACGACCAAGTTAACGAACTTACTCCAGTTGAGCCGCAAGCCAAGACTTAGGTTAGGACGGTCATGACCTACGACTTATGATGAATCGTACACGACTTAAGCAGACAAATAAGAAGCCGCATCCGGATAACTCGTACACGACCTAGGACTTATGGCATGAATTCAGGAAGACAAGCTGATCTTTATTAAACTATGGACTTGGCTCGATAAGGTGGTCACGATTTATCCTAAGTCGGCCACGACTTATCTTAAGTCGGCCACGACTTAAGACTTGGCAATAATTTCTGCCCAGAATTCTCTATAAATACATGACCATCACCAACTTTGAGGGGACTTTGGGGGGGACAATCTCTTCAAGCGCCGATACTCCGCCAGTTTCTAAACCGACTCTATACTTGAAGTTTCGAAGAACACTACAAGCTACTTTGAAAGACTTTCACACGTCCGACATGGATTCGAAGACTTTCATCTACATCGAAGCTTAAGCTACTTTTTCAAAGTGTTTTGTAACTAAAGAGATTTGTACTTGAAGAGCATTGTATCGTTTTGTAACAAGATCAGTAATAAAGAAACTTAAAGTGGACGTAGGCTACTCCTTAAGCCGAACCACTATAAAATCGCTGTCTCTTACTGTATTTTCTGTTATTTTAGCTGATATTCTGTTCCCAAACCATCGGGTGGTGCTTTCACATTCACACTTCACACACCGGAGTGTTAGTGTTCAATTTTAAGCGTTAACACATATTTTGAATTATCTTTGTCATGTTTGTTGATATTCTTTTTAATTTAATGCCCATCAAATTACATCTTTGGGTACTCTACCATATATGATTTTTTCTCAAGTATAAGAATACAATGTGGAAATATATTTTTTACTCCTAAATTTCTTTGCTAGACTACTCATTAAATAAATAGCTTCTATTGCAGATCGTACTGGCATAAAACTAAACTAGTTATCAAGAAGGGACCTCTGCTTCCCTAATACCAGATCAGGCAACTCCTACTGTCGGAGTCACAAGAGCCGAATTAGACGATGCAGTGTCTAGGTTATATCAACAGATTGAAGCTCAAAACGCTTCAATGATGGATAGATTGAATGCCATGCTTGGGGCAAGTCGACAACCAGAAAATAACAAAGTAAACCTTGCCGAAGATGCTCATGATTCCCAAGACAAAAGTATTCCTCGAAGAACAGCTGGCATCGCCACAGGGGCACGTTCCCAAGCTGGGGGTTCAAGGCCGCAACCAACTGTTCGCGAATATTTGCCAAGGCAAACTTTCGAAAGAACAGCCGATGTCCGCCCAGCGAGTCCTCTGAACGACGAGGAGTACCTATCAGGGATGGTTCGCCAAATCATGAAAGAGAGCATGCAAAGGGAAGAAGACGAAAAAGACTCGGGCTTCGCTCCAAGAAAGACTCCGTTCACTGAAAAGATCTTGAAAGCAGAATTTCGAAAGAAATTTGTGCCTCCTACTATCCCGACCTATAATGGAATTAGTGACCCTAACCATTTCCTATACAAGTACGATTGGCATATGACAGGGGCAAGAGCATCTGACGAGGTTAAATGTCGATACTTTCTAGTGTATTTGGAAGGTGTGGCCCTACTTTGGTTCACAAAGCTACCGGTCCGGTCTATAGACCAATTCTCCGACTTAAATCGAAAATTTAAAGAACAGTTCAGGCTGTATGCATCGAAGGCAAAGGATATAATGTCACTGTCCAGCCTTGAGCAAGCTCCCGGAGAATCTATCAAATCTTTCTTGAATCGCTTCCACATAGCTTTGGCTGAGGTAAACAATGCAGAACCCCGTATGATCTTGACCTACTTGATGCGAGCCATCGACAAGTCGAGTGAATTCGGAAAATGGCTGAAAATGAAGGAGCCGAACTCACTTGACAAGTTTTATGAAAAGGCCGACGAATTCATGCGACTAGAAAGCCTTTCTTCGCCAGCAAAAGTAGTTGTTGCCAAAGTCGAGGATAATAATGTTGCTTCTAACAAGAGAGAATCTGGTAACCAGAAAAGGAAAAATGACGAAGGAAAGAAGCAGAAAAATGAGAAGAAACCTCGCCGCTTCGATCCCTTAGACTTTACTCCTTTAACTGATACCCCAGAGAATATCTTTCTCGCAACTAAGGATGTTGTTGAGTATCCCAAACCACCTGAGATGAAGAGAGGTGCAGTGAATAATGGGAAGTTTTGTCGATTCCACAATCAACCTGGCCATGACACTGACCAATGTCGCCAGTTAAAGAACGTGATTGAAGAATTGCTGAAACAAAATAAGCTGCAACAGTATGTGAAGAAAAACAGAGTCGACCCAACCTCATCCACTCAAGGACAACAATGTCAATCTGGTTTAGGCAACAAAACTGCAGCACAAGATTCTGAAAAACTTGTCACTGACGTTATCACAGGGGGTCCTCACCCAGCAGGCGAAAGTTGGGACGAGTTGGAGAGATATGCTTATGCTTTGAGAAGAAATTAACCAAAGTGTTGCCAACTACCCACAAGAACTGCAGCTCAGCATATTCCGCTCCAAAGGGAAATCCAACCCTGGAACCATGGAACAATAATCACTTCATTTTTAATAGCTTTGCTTAAAATTGTGAAGTTACCATGAATGTATCGTTCTTATGTTGAAAAAACCGCTATAAAAGTAGTGTTGATCAATAAAAGAAAAATATACATCTTGTGTTCTTTACTACAATTTAATGCATGTTATTTCGATATGCAAATATATTTAAAATATTGCTAAAATCTCGATTTCAAATTGCAGGCTATCAAAGCAAAGCTTACCTATTCAACACATTACAAAGCTTAGCGTTTCCTACAAGTCACAAAAGTCCCAAACCCTACTCCTACAAGAGAAGTGTTATTTACAAATGGTTGATGATTCCACTAAAGTGGGCACCTTCCTAATGAGAAGGGTCTGGACCTTTGCCATTAAACCGTAATAGTTTGTGCTAACAAACATCCGGTGAAGTGGCTCGCATCTGCCCCGTGGATTCGCTCAACAATAAAGTACACTTCTCCGGCAAAGGCGAACAACTGCCAAGAGAATGGGATGTGAACTCGAAATCGCTAAGGAGCAGATGATGAAAAGGACATGACCAAAGCCCTTTTCGGTGGCAAAACGCTTCTATACGGAGATGAAATGCTTCTCCTCATAGACCAAAGCCCTCTTCGGAGGCAAAACGCTTCTCTACGGAGACCAAATGCTTCTCCTCAGAGACCAAAGCCCTCTTTGGAGGCAAAAAGCTTCTCTACGGAGACCAATTGCTTCTCCTCAGAGACCAAAGCCCTCTTCGGAGGCAAAACACTTCTCTACGGAGACCAAATGCTTCTCCTCAGAGACCAAAGCCCTCTTCAAAGGCAAAACGCTTCTCTACGGAGACCAAATGCTACTCCTCAGAGACCAAAGCCCTCTTCGGAGGCAAAACGCTTCTCTACAGAGACCATATGCTTCTCCTCAGAGACCAAAGCCCTCCTCGGAGGCAAAACGCTTCTTTACGGAAACCAAATGCTTCTCCTCAGAGACCAAAGCCCTCTTCGGAGGCAAAACGCTTCTCTATGGAGACCAAATGCTTCTCCTCAGAGACCAAAGCCCTCTTCGAAGGCAAAATGCTTCTCTGCGGAGACCAAACGCTTCTCCTCATAGACCAAGGCCGTCTTCGGAGGCACAACTCTTCGGAGGATAAAGACCCCTGACGGCTCATGCCAGAAAATGAGAGTTTTCTTCCTCTATAGGTGAGACGATCGGAGGCACCTTCCCAATGGGAAGGCAAGGCGCTTGTTCACTAGCTGAGACAGTTTGTGCAACGAACGTCCAAGTAACTCGTGTCCGCCCCGGGAATCCATAAGACGACCGGAGGCACCTTCTTCCCTATGGGGAGGTAAGGCACTTGTTCACTAGTTGAGATAGTTTGCACAACGAACGTCCAAGTAACTCGAGTCCGCCCCGTGAACCCATCCAACCAGGATAAAGTAACACATACGCAAAAGCCCCACTCAGAGGCACACGTTTCACCAAGATTGAAATAAAACTTTCAAGTGTTGAAACGTGGAAAGCCCTCTTCGGAGGCCCATTTCACCAGGAGCTGAAGTGTAAGAGTCGCTCTTCGGAGGTCCACTTCACCAGGAGATGAATTGATAAAAAGACCTCTTCGGAGGCACACGTTTCACTGAGATTGAAATAAAACTTCCAAGTGTTGAAACGTGAAAAGCCCTCTTCGGAGACCCATTTCACCAGGAGTTGAAGTGTAAGAGTCGCTCTTCGGAGGTCCACTTCACCAGAAGCTGAAATGATAAAAAGACCTCTTCGGAGGCACACGTTTCATTGCGATTGAAATAAAACTTCCAAGTGTTGAAACGTGAAAAAGCCCTCCTCAGAGGTACAACTTTTCAAAGAAGCATTTCATCAGAAATGCAAAATAAAGATCAAAAGGCCCTCCACCGAGGCGCAATATAAAAAAAGGGGTCCCCTTCAAAGGTACACTTTAGCCCTCAAAGGAAGATTGGTTCATCTATTTTGAGAAGGCCCTTCCTTAAAAGACTAAAGTGCCATTCAGAGGCCCGCTCTACCACATAGGAGAATTCGCTTTGTAAAAATGTATATATGCACAAAAGAAAAAGTGATATCTCCGAAGGTTGAAGCGTAAAAACTTATATGAAACAAGGTGTACTCTGTTTAGGGCGAAATGATATTTCCACAAATATGGAATAATTATTCTCCAAAAATAGGAGTACAAGTCCCCTCGAGATTGGAAATATTACGATGAGCTTATGGTATGGGCGTAATACGGTATGGTTGCATTGGTAAAAGCAACGTCCGAACAACATACCACAAGCTCACTGTAATATTATATAAAGAAAATTGCATATATATAAAAAAAGAAGATTATATGCATTCTCAAAAACAGACAAAAGTTTGTACAAACAAGAGAATCATTTTATTCAACATTATGAAATATGTACATTTATTCAACGTTATGAAAATTATGTATATTTATTCAACGTTATGAAAATTATGTACATATGCAGGTTTCAGAATAAAAGAAAAGCGGGGGCCGATACCCGCACAACGTCCGGTCAGTACAAACAAAAAGCTAAAAGCAAAAAGTAAAAACAAGGAAGGGGAAGCAGGGCTCATCACTTCTTATTCTTACCACCACCTTTGGAGCCACACCTAACCTAATAGGTAGTTTTTCAAGACGGCTTGGGAGAGTTGGTGAAGAAGGAGAGAGGGCTACTGCCTGATCAACCTCCGCTTCCTTTTCAGTAACAGAAATGCTTTTCCTTTTCTTCTTAGAATAGTACTCTTCCTCCTCCTCTTCGAAGAAGACTCGCTTCCCGAAGTAAAAAAAAGCAGACAATTTTATATCATCGGAAATGGTTCGCTCCGGGGACTCATTGCCTTCTCCAAGCCCTTCTCCCCTGTGTTCCTGTGAAGCATTAGGATCATCTAAGTCTCGGAGAGCCTCTATTTGCTCCTCTTGCGACCCAGGTTGAGAGGCAGATGGAGGGGTGACCTGAAGAGGCGAGGGAGGAATAACTGAAGGAGGGGGAGTCTGAACGATGCTCGGCACTTTCTCTACAAAAGAAAAGGAGTTAAAGTCAGTAAAGAGAGGAGATAAAGGCTCGTTGAGATTCAGGAAGTAGCCAAGAACCTCATCAAACTCATAGGAAGCAAATGAGCAGTCTATTTGAGCAAGATCAGCATTAAGATTACTGGGCGAAGTAGGCTTTGCTACGTCAATATCAAAACCCAGTGCTTCACCGCTCTCTTGGCTTTCGTCTCCGTCATGGACAGTTGCACCTTTTGTGATAGCTTTGGTAGGGGGTGGAGAATGAGAATTGGAGCCGACAATGTCGATTTCGGCCGAAGGTGAAGGCTGAACTGGATCAGTTGAAGTAGTTTTTCCTAAATGTTCCCATTCTGCCATTTCGGCTCTTAATTTCGCAAGTTGTTCTTTTCCCCTGACAAGAGCGGCGCGAGCTTCGTCATCCAAGTAATGCTCCTCAAGAGCTGATTCGGCATAGCCAGCACCTTTACCGCTAAGCATGTCAAGTGCAACCTCCCATACTTCAGCTAGAGTAACTTCATATTTGGGGCCTAGAAAGGCGAGACTACCGCGCCCCAAGACACTGTGTAGATAGAAGTCAAATAATGTTGAACTGACATCGGTTTTATTGGCTTGATGAGCTTCTTCAGCTGCAATTTTACCGGCCACTGCCTCATCACGCTCTCTTTCAATCTTGGAGAGTTGAAGCTTTAACATTTCGATCTCCATCTCCTGGGAGCTAGTTTTCTTTCGAAGCTCGGCAATATCGGCAGTATGGCCCTCGTTAATTCTGTTTTGCACCTCGAGCCTATCTTCGGCATCCCTCTGAGCAGCATGAGCGTCCTGCACTTGTTGCTGAAGCACTTTCTCCCTCTGGGAGTAGGAAGTAGAAGAAGTAGTAAGCTCCTTTTTAAGTTTTCCAACTTCCGCTTCGAGCTTTTCGTTATAGTCAGTGATGCTCCTCATCTCTGCGTCATGTTCATTGAGAATTTTCTGCCATTCAGATTTATCGTTCTCCATGGTCAGCATAGCCTCAATATTCGCACGATTCACTCTCTGGAGTTCGTCAACAAGTTTTTGCCAGCTCGACATTCTCTCAATATCAAGTCTGACGGCATCGAGATTTCACAACATGGCAGGCTTGTCAATTGGAACTAAGTCGAGATCAAAGCGAACCCCCTTCAAGCACCATTGTCGAAACCTGCTTTGGAGAGTAGCTGGACCTGGCCCAACTTGATATGAAGGCCTATTGATGATTGTCCGGATATCGGTACGGGAAGGGGCAGGAGATTGAGAAGGAATGGGAGCAGTGGTCTTCTCAGAAATTACAGGCACGGATTGCTCACTAACTTTAGCCTGTTTGCTTGGGTCATCAGCCTTGTGGCTCTTCCCTCTGTCATCATGGGATTTACGTTTATGGGAATCACCCTCTCTATGGGAAGAATCGTACAGCTCATCCCCTCTTCCATAGCGTTCTTCATAAGAACGTCTCTCCTGAGCCTTTCGAGCAGCCCTCTCTTCATCAGTTTCCCTGTGAGGGGGAAGATAGCGCCTGTAATCATATTGAACGCGCCTTCCATATTGCTTGAAGTCATCGTAATATGAACTACCTCGCCTCATCGGAGAATCTACAATGAAGAGAGAAACGTGACTTTAACGTCTTTAAAGTACAAAAAGCTAAGTGCATAAAAGTGCCAAAAAATCCTAGTTGTGTGTGATGTGCAAACTACACACGCCGAACTACGAACAACTCCTTGTTTTGGGGGTGGTGATTGGTTTTACAGCTAATGACAATTCTTGGGCTGAAGGAGTCTGTTTAAGGGTGGATCTCGCTTCAACCGCCGGAGATATAACTTTAGCACTGGTGGGGTCATCTTTAAAGAGCTCTTGAGAAGTGACCAATATGTCGCTTAAACTCCCGAAGATGTACTGACCATCGTGCCTGGCAAGACTCCCTCCGTCAACCCCTTCCTCAACTGTCTTCCCGGTCTGTTGTGGAGGCTCCTCTTCTTCAATAATTGGGGCAAATGCAGGCTTGTCAGATGGCCCCGCGGCATCTTTCGGAGTTGAACACTTCACTAGTGAAGCTTCGATGGTAGTTTCTCTCCGTACAGGCTCTTCAGCAGGAGCCGGGGCATCTAAAGCTTTAACTGGGGAATCCGGGATCTCATGGGGGTGTGTAGAGCGAGAAGTGTGTAAAAGCCCATATTGATGTAAAAATTCATCCCTCAATAAAAACTTTATACTTCTCTCTTCTACAGTCACGGCATTCAGTCTTTCAAAAATTTGCTTGTGGCCTGGATCTTTAAGGGGAGGAGGAAGTGCTGAAAAAGGAAAAAGTGAAATTATCACTTAGCAACTCAAATCTCGAAAAGCTCACGAATGGAAAAATAAAAACAGGTGATCTTACTTCCTACTCTCCAGATGGCGTAATACCCTGGGGGCAGTGAACAAAGAAGAACCGATTTAAGAAGCCATGAACGCTTTCAGAAAGATCAGTGATGAGTTTGCGATTCCTAGCGCTTCTTATAACTACAATGGAGGGATGATCTTTAGTTTTTGTGAATGAACATAAGTAGCAGATTTCCCCGAAGCTCGGCAGTCGATCCAAAACTCTCCTAAATAAAACACACAACCCCATCAGAATGGCGTAGCTATTGGGGTGCAATTGAAACGGAGAGATGGACAATTGAAGTAGGAACTGCTGAAGAAAGTCATTAAAGGGGGGAATAGCACCGCACAAGCACATTTGCCGATTAACCGCTACAAAGCCAGGACTGAGTGCAGAATGGCATCTGCTTCAGCAATGCCAAACTGAGTGAAGAAATGACGAAAAACTTTTTTATGATAAATTGGTAGAGGCTCTCTCTGGAGGATTAACTAGGGGAGCCGGAATAAGAGTGGCTTCTCCAGTCTGGGCTGTTATCTCTTCTTGTTGAGAAGTCATTCTACACAAGCAACTGGATATTCAAATGTGAAGGTGCACGTTTCCTAAAAGTGTGAAGTGTTGTGCAGAACTAATAAAAATAACAAGTAAATATAACTGGAATTAAACTAGTCGACAATTGATCGATTACCAAATTTCAGGACTTGTTAATTTAAAGTTCAGGTATAATATTAGTGCAAACTGGGCATTTTCAGTTGACTATTTCAATGTTGCTTTAATACTTTACTTGAATTTGATGATTTAAAAGCACTTCGTTCACATAATCTATTTAAGTTGATTATCTATTGTTAACTAATCTGCCATTTGATGTGGGCAGTCAGTGGCAGTATATTCGTCCCAATTTTCTGTAAATGATGTATTGAACAGATTGTTAGCTTGCAAGTCAAAAGTGATCTGTGAAAGAATGCAGCAAAGTTTAAAAGTTCAAAGTTCAAGTAACAGTTCAAAGTTCAAGCAGCAGTTCAAGGTTCAAGCAGCAGTTCAAGGTTCAAGCAGTGTTTAAAAGTGCAAGTGCTAAGTCGTAGACGACTCTAGTGCTAAGTCGTAGATGACTCAAGAGCTAAGCCGTAAACAACTCAAGTGCTAACTCGGCAACGACTTAGGTGCTAACTCGCCGATGACTTAAGAGATTTTTCCTACAGGTTATGTTAAGTCGTGGAAGATAGAAGAAACTCCAATTCAAAGCAATGAGAAAATCTCAAGTCCTAACTCGGCTACGACTCAAGGCTTAAGTCGTAAAGATTGCTAAGTCGCACCCGGGGCAACATTCCACTCTATTTGGCCAACATACCATCTAACTCCTAACCCGTTAACCCAATAACCTCACAATCATCAACCTTAGTTCTATCACACCGCTAGATCGCCACAAATTACGAATCGTCGCGAGTCAGATGAAACCGCCTTAAGTCCATCGATGTCCAGTATAACAAAACTCGCAGGGCTCAAGGGGGCGAATCGGAGACGAAAAACGGGGCGCATAAGTTGATGATAATCGGCGATTGTAGGAGGAGCAAAGTTGCTTACACAGTGTGACGCTAGAGATGATCGGAGATAAATCGAGTCGAAATCGCCTTTGAAAGCTTGGAGAAGCGTTAATGGCAGAAGCAGCTTAAGGATTAAGTAATGAGAAGAAGGAAGAAAGGTGAACGACTTTAGCCTTTTATATCTCGGGGCAATGGAACTTGAATCGACACACGAGTTAAGATAAGTCGAAGCACACAACCTACGACTTAGGCGTGTACTTCGAGGGGCAAATGTTAACCCTCAATTTTCTACGACTTAAGAACTGTACGACTCAAGCAAGGTATGCGACTCAAGCAGAGTGCGCGACTTAACGAGTCAAGGAAACCTCACGACTTAAGGTGTGTGACGACTTAACAAGTTAAGACATGAACAACTTACGACTTAAGGTCACCATGATCTAGCAGCTCAAAGCACTCCACGACTTAATGAGTTAAGAACTACACGGCTCAAGAATTATAACGGTCCAAACAGTCTATGACTTAAGACATTCTACGACTTAAGGAAGTCTACGACATAAGGAAGTCTACGACTTAAGAAAGTCTACGACTTAAGGAAATCTACGACTTTAGGAAGTCTACGACTTAAAAGGTATGCGACTTAAAGATGTTACGACCTAACGACCTAAGGGAGTAATGACTCAAGGAACGAAAAGGTTAAGACAACTACACTTAAGTCGCAACCGACTTATGACTTCTGCTAGGTCGTTTACGACCTAAGACTACAGAGGCAAGTTCAGTACCACGCCGTGATTCGATAACTCGTTGACGACTCAGGACTTGTGATATGACCAAGTGAACGAACTTACTCCAGTTGAGCCGCAAGCCAAGACATAGGTTAGGACGGTCACGACCTACGACTTATGATGAGTTGTACACGACTTAAGCAGACAAATAAGAAGCCGCATCCGGATAACTCATAAACGACCTAGGACTTATGGCATGAATTCAGGAAGACAAGCTGATCTCTATTAAACTATGGACTTGGCACGATAAGTCGGCCACGACTTATCCTAAGTCGGCCACGAATTATCTTAAGTCGGCCACGACTTAAGACTTGGCAATAATTTCTGCCCAGAATTCTCTATTAATACATGACCATCTCCAACTTTGAGGGGACTTTGGAGGGGGGACAATCTCTTCAAGCGCCGATACTCTGCCTCTTTCTAAACCGACTCTATACTTGAAGTTTCGAAGAACACTACAAGCTACTTTGAAAGACTTTCACACGTCCGACATGGATTCGAAGACTTTCATCTACATCGAAGCTTAAGCTACTTGTTCAAAGTGTTTTGTAACTAAAGAGATTTGTACTTGAAGAGCATTGTATCGTTTTGTAACAAGATTAGTAATAAAGATACTTAAAGTGGACGTAGGCTACTCCTTAAGCCGAACCACTATAAAATCGCTGTCTCCTACTGTATTTTCTGTTATTTTAGCTGATATTCTGTTCCCAAACCATCGGGTGGTGCTTTCACATTCACACTTCACACACTGGAGTGTTAGTGTTCAATTTTAAGCGTTAACACATATTTTGAATTATCTTTGTCATGTTTGTTGATATTCTTTTTAATTTAATGCCCATCAAATTACATCTTTGGGTACTCTACCATATATGATTTTTCTCAAGTATAAGAATACAATGTGGAAATATATTTTTTACTCCTAAATTTCTTTGCTAGACTACTCATTAAATAAATAGCTTCTATTGCAGATCGTACTGGCATAAAACTAAACTAGTTATCAAATACTTGTTAAATTTTGGTGATATAAAATCACAAATAGAAGGAAACAAGTATGCAAAAGGGAAAGTAATCACATTCGTTCATTATGGAAATGCATGAATAATTGGATTGCATTTGCATGAGATGGGAAGGAAATATATGCATGCGCATGTTATGGAATAATATATGTGTAAAAAGATATGCATATTATTTCTTTCTTCGTAATTGCATTGCTTTGGAATTATTTTCTTCCATCTTTGGAACGAGTGAATTACTTGCTATGTTTGCGCGATTTGTTACCGTTGTAATTTGCCTCCATTATCTCCTTACCATATTTTGGTAATTTGATTGATGATTCTCATGAATTTATGTTGGCTATATATTCAGTGTAGACTTCATTGTAACCCATCCTGGTATTCAGCCAGCGATCTCCAGATAGAGTGCATCTTCTTGTTATCCCTAATTTGGGGCTTTGGTATGTAAACTCTTATCTTAAAATCTCTTGTAATTCTCTCAAGTGTAATAAAATCTCTCTCCTTTGGACTGGACGTACACTATCTAGTTGATACTGAAACCAGTATAAATAATTTGTGTCTCTTTTCCTTTTTTATAGTTATTTGCTATTTATTCGGAGTAATGGAATAATTGATGCTAGATTAAGTGATGTTCAAATTGGCAAATCTAGATCATGTTTATTGTCTTTCCGCATTTGTGGAATTTTTGCACAACAGATTGGTATCAGAGCCAGGCGATTTGTCCAAATTTGTGCATCAATGGCTTCTAGAAAGAGCGGTAGATCCGGTGGTAATTATGCTATTACTCATTTAGACGGAAAAAGAGATTTTGTGCAATATAGAGTGTAGGAGATTATGTTGATAGGGAAGAGCATTCCAGTCTTGGAAATTTGGTGATAAGGAGTTTACTGTGTTTAATGGACAGCTGGATTTGGGAACCTATATCTGCTTCATGGCTCGATGTTGATGTGAGTGTCTTATGTTAATTTCCATGGGAAATTTGTTGTTTGGCAGATAAGGTATATGGAAGGAGAGAGATCTATCATGTATACAGAGATTTGGATTAGACTTGTTATGTCTATTGGCTTTTTTTTGGCTCTGTATTTGGATTGGTGATTGAGAGAATTTTTTGGCCTTAGGTGGCTTTGAGATTATTTTGGTATCTACCTTCTTTTGATTTTGGATATTTGCAACATTTTGTTGGCGGGTGGGGACATCGTCTGAGCTCGTTAGCAAGGTTTGATAGGGGGTGGCCTTGCCAGAACCCATTGGGAAATACTCATTTTTGGTATGTATCTCGTTAAGAGATTTTGGTTGAAGTGGAGTTATATTTTAAGAGTTTTACGTTGGGAAGAGAACTTGGGTCGATGTGGGTGTTGGAGATATGTGATTTTGCATCAAGGTGGAGTGTTAAATTTTGGTGATACAAAATAACAAATAGAAGGAAACAAATATGGAAAAAGGAAAGTAATCACGTTTGTTCATTATGGAAATGCATAAGTAATTGGATTGCATTTGAATGAGATGGCAATGAAATATATGCATGTGCATGTTATGGAATAATATATATGCAAAAAGATATTCATATTATTTCTTTCTTCCTAATCGCATTGCTTTGAAATTATTTTCTTCCATCTTTGGAACGAGTGAATTACTTGCTATGTTTGCGTGATTTGTTACCATTGTAATTTGCCTCCATTATCTCCTTACCATATTTTGGTAATTTTATTGATGATTCACATGAATTTATGTTGGCTATATATTGAGGGTAGACTTCATTGTAAACCCATCCTGGTATTCAGCCAGCGATCTCCAGATAGCTAATTTGGGGCTTTGATATGTAAAATCTTATCTTGTAATCTCTTGTAATTCTCTCAAGTGTAATAAAATCTCTCTCCTTTGGACTGGACGTATACTATCTAGATGATAGTGGAACCAGTATAAATATTGTGCGTCTCCTTTCCTTTTTTATAGTTATTTGCTATTTATTTTTAGTAATGGAATAATTGATGCTAGATTAAGTGATTTTTAAATTGGAAAATCTAGATCATGTTTATTGTCTTTTCGCATTTGTGCAATTTCTGCACAACAATACTAATTATTAGGAAAAACTCGGATGAACACCAAAAACCCAGCGAAAATGATAGAACCGTGTTAATCGTAAGGTAAAACAGAAAAAATATCTCAAATACGCAAACATAGACTACAACTGCAGAAACAAAGAAAAAAATCACACACAAGATCTGCACTGGTTCGACTATCATGAGATAGTGTACATTCAATAGAGGAGATCTTATTACTTTATAAAAAATTACTAAATTGATAATGAAGGCTAAGTGGAAGAACATGAAGAAATATAACTTGAGAGATTGATATAACTCTAAATAACAATGAAATTGAGATTGTTAAAGATATATGCCCCAGCACAGTTCTATGATTTATTGTAAATTATTAACTATGCATATAATCTCAATTGAAATAAAAGATGTTTGTTTTCTATTTTATACTTTTATATTGTGATATAATAATTAAGTAACTAATTCAAGTATCTTAAAATAAAAATTCTCAAATAGTATGTTATATGATGATAATAATTACAGGAGTTGTAGTCATGAGAAAATTATCGCAATATAAAATAACATTTTATTTTAATATATTCCCAGTTAAGATATTTTGAGAAAGGATATTGATATATGTTGGGACCTGAGTGTTGAATGCTCACCAAATGTTTGACAGCATATTACTCATAATTTCTAACGACACCAAGGAGTTAGTATTCTTAGTTAATAGTGACTATAGGATGACTCGTCCAAAATTTTCCCATTGTTTAATAACACCAGGTTAAACAGAAAATCTTAAGGAAATGATATTACACATTTCCCTCGACTTAAGGGATGTTGGAACTTCAATATGGATACTCTACTTTGATTATAGTCAAATAATGACATGATGATCCATCGAGCGACTATAATTATGGCTGAGTTGAAGCATGGAAAATAAAGCATCATTAAATAAAGAATTCATCTATTGATTGTATAATTTTAATATCATGGTCAACTGTAGCCAGCTCATCTATGCCCCAACTCTAATGATCAAATTATCAGTGAGAACTTACCACCTGATAGCTCAGATCAATAGTCATGGAAGGGGCGAGACCTCGTATACGCTATTTTAAGTAAACACAGATATAATACACGAATACATCTAAAATAATACATATCATGTCTTGATGTAAGGCAATGTACACGAGTTATAGAATTGAATAATTCACATATCAGTAACACAAATAGATAAACGCCACATGTATCGACATTACATAGGAAATAACGACATAAAGATCTAAAAATATGTATAGTACATGGAATGCTCAAATACATCACTTTGAACTCGGTAGACTATGTACAATTCAAATTTTTTCCACTTCAAATGTCTACGTAACAACTCTTCCTGCAACCGATCCTTAAACATGTCCATAGTTGACTAAGCCTTCTCAACTCCATTGTATTTATGAAAAAAATCGTATAGTGCTACGAATCTTGGCTTCCATGCAATGGTTGCTAAACTAAAAACATAGTAGTACTCTAAAACATAATATATACTACGTATAACCTCCTCTATAGACTGCTCAATAAACAAGGTTGACTGACGTCAAAGATAGCTATCTTGATAACATAACACCTCAGTCTGACCCGAGACATTGTTGTACACATAACAAGCCTTGATTCATGTTAGAAATCTAGCTATGAGTATAATCAAATTCACAAACAATAAATGTGCAATGTCAGGTTTCAATGTGGCATTTTAAAACATATAGATTTAACTCACCCCACACAAATCTCACATATAGTTGACCAAAATGATTACGTGTCTATAGGTCGACTACTAGAGGCTACACCGAGTGTTTGACTCCGCGAACGTTTTCACTTGCTAGCTAAAGCCTAGTTTCTCACTTCTCTAGGAGAATCATTGCTGTAGAGTTTTTTATGATATGCTATTATTCTTACTGTGGCAATTTGAACTTCATTTCTGGCATTCTTCGTATTTATGTCAGCATTCAGTTTCAATCCACCACAATCAATTTGTATGTTGACTTTAGAAATAAAGGCAAACATTGCAATATTCTCTTAGGGAGCATTCATCCCAAGGTTTGGGTTTGCAACAGGTTATCTTCTTGAGCAAGGAGCACTTCCATTTCCTTCTATTACATTTACTACAGTTCCGCCAACCACTCCTTTACGTTTTTGTTTACGATCCCTTCTATTTAAGCCTGAAGCAGAAGTTATGTTCCATGGAGGCCATAGTTTCTTGCCTAGCTATTAGAGTACTTGGTAGTTGCAGTGCTTGCAAAGCAACAATTTTATCCATGAGAACCTTCTAGATATCCGCCATTTGCTGGTTAATTTGGTTAACCATTTTGTTAAACTCCCCTTTAGTAACAGTATCCTGTTGAGTGAAGGATCCTACCGTTATGTTTCTAGTATTTAACTCCACTTGTTGATTGTTACCGTTGTTGGCTTCAATTTGTAGGGAGTTTGCTTCGTTACTACCAACAGTTGCTTTTGTAGATCTTCTAAAAGTAGTTTTCTATTTCCTAGGTGCCTTCGGTCTTCTGTAGTAAGACAAGAAATCCTCAAAGAAAATCCCGGATCTAACCTCTTGACCCCTTCAAATCAAAAATAGAAAACTAAATCCAAGTCTAGATTCAATTTTTTTAGTGAAAGTGCCAAAATGTTAACATCAAAAGTGGATCAACATCCAAGATAGAGCTTTAGGGAACCTATATGACCTAGATCTAGCATGTAGTAGTAAGAGTAAAAGAAAAATAATTAAAAATAGGAAAAAGAGACTCAAGATTCTGTAGTGGTTCGAAAATTCATGGCCTACATCCACTTTATAGTTTTTTGCATGTTGATTTGATATTGCTTGCTTAGGATTACATGGGGTTTGAGAGAGAAGAAGTCAAAAGCACATGGGTTATACAAGTTCTATTCTTAGAATTTCCTAAAGTAGCTACCATAGTACAAAGAGAAGAGTTGAAAGAAAAGACAGAGCTTCTGCGTAACAACCTTGTTTGAGAGTACTTGAAATTAAACCCTAAAATATAGTTTAATTCCTCATAATTAATTTCAAGGGGAATTCAAGATTTTATTTGTTTACATTTTTAAATTAAGATGGAATTGGGTTTAAATAAATAATAAATTCATAAAGGATTTTCCAAAATGGAGGCAAATATATTAAGGATTTAATGAAACATCATTTTTATGTGATTATTAATTATATTTAATAATATAAGGATAATTTTGAAAGAAGCGGGTTATTAAATATATGGAAATAATTTTAACAGTATAATGTGAATAATATGTTTTGTTCATTAATTTATTTGTAAGTAATGGTTTGTAATTAAATATATTCAATTTTCAATTTTTCAAACAAAGTGTTCAATTAAAATTGAATAATTAAGATTTATTGTAAAATGAGATTTTAAAAATTATCAAACCATTTTTACTAATAACATGAGAAAAACTTTTAATTTCAAAATTTATATTGAGTTTTACAAAATATTCCATTATTGAGGAGAATGCGGATTTTTGGCATGTTGACTGTTTTATTAAAAGTTAGAGAAATCGATTAATAAATTGTGTAAACATTCTCAAAATACAAAATGGTGTTTTATAAGGGGAAAATAAGGCAGGAAATAATGAAACATATTATATTGGGTCCATATGGAACCCAAGGCCCATGTAGTAAGGTGAGATAAACATATACGTTTATTCGCTTTCACCATTTCTCATTTTGGCCAAAACACAAAAATCTGAAAATATCTCCTCTTATTTCCAAACCTAGAAATATCCACTCATAATTTCAAGTTGAAACAAAGGACATTAGGCTAATTATTGAAGACAAACAGCTCATGTTATCTCTTCCATCCTATATTGCGTCTATTGGAATTTTAATCTCAGTTTCTCATCTTGGTTTGTAATCTACTTTTGTAATTTCTAAAAATTAACCTAGGGTGATTGCTGGCAAAGGTTAACCTAGAAGAATCTGAGCTTCTGCAATCAATTCAAGCTTGTATTGATGAGTTAACCTCACACTTCTAGTCTACAATTGAATGCATGTTGCTGTTTGTTGAATTAGGTGAATTTATGATTGAATTGATCTCAATCTCTTGTGATATTCTCCAAATTCGTATTGTTATCTTTCTTGTTGCTACACGATATACTTCTAATCTCATGATTGTAGCAAATCATGGATGTTCATATGTTGGCATGCTAGTGAATTCAATGCGTTTGGAGTCAAAAAAACCAACGCCCGTAAACTATCGCCAACAGACCGACGAAGTGCCCCGACGCTGCCTGGAACTCAGTTTAGGCAGCGTCGCGGTCCCTCCAGACCAGTGCATCAGCCACGGTTAGGATGAGTCCCAGGATGTGCCAATTTGCCCTCTAACCGATCATGTTTGTTACTTCACCCATTTGATTCCTTGATGTTATTTGCACTGTTTTGATGCCCTATTTCACGATTATTTTGATGCTATTTTTGGATTTAGATTCTTGAATTGTAAACCATCTCGAGGTTATTATTCCATGAAATGCACTATGAATAATTACACAGAACTTTTATTGCACAATTTCACCTTGAGTTTTCAAAATAATGGTTTCCAAATCAAACCATTTTCTCTTATTATTTTTAAGTATAACTATATCTTCTGTATAAGGATATTTGGAAAAGTGTGTGTGTGTTAGTGTAATATAATTATTTATAATGATAATGTTTTCAAATAGATTTGGAACAAAGATTTAAAACTATATATATATATATATATCAAGGGTTTTCCAATATATATAAACACACACACGCACACACACATACACACACACAAATATATATATATATATATTAGCTTATAAAAGCATATTTTTTTGAAATGGTACTTTATATACAATATGTCATTGAAACAGCATAACATGCCAATAAACGTTCGAATCACGCTACGCAAGTTTCAAACTTATAACGTATCGCACTAAAGCCGAATGACTTAACTACCAGGACAATGGTGCTTGTCATATAAAATCATATTTTCCAAGAAGGATTTCAAAGAAAAATATTTTTATAAAATTGCATGATATCGATCGGATGAGAAATCGATTTAAATAGTTTAATAAAATGAGTGATATGGAAAACTCACGTTTATTTTACCGTTTAACTCCCGGACTTGTTGGATTAAGCCTTTTATGCACATAAGCACAATTTACTAACTGGTAATAAACATTCGAGTAAACATGAGTGGTATGGAACACATATATGTTACTTGAATGGTTAATATTTATGAGTATACGATACTTATTCTTGAGTTATGGGACTTTGTGCCCATCTGGTGTATTTATTGATTTCATATCCATTTCATAAATTTATGGATTTCATATTCATTTGGTGTATAATGGATTTCATATCTATTAGGCGTATTATGGATTTTATATCCCATCTGGTTTATATATTAAATTTCCATCTGGCTTATTTATGGATTCTATATTGGTTCAACTTTTCTTGACTTATTTCTATAGTCCATATAAGCATCACTTCTATTGATTCTGCCTGACTAAAAAATGGGTACCTCTTCAGGCGTCAATTTCCCTATATATGAGACAAACTTAAAATTTCTTTTTTCTTCAACACCACTTCCATATTCAACTTCCATGCACCAAAATCTCCTTTTCCATTAAATCTAAGGTTTCCATAATTTTTAGAGCTTCTACCAATGTTATTCTTTGTAAAATTAGACATAGTTGAAATAATCTATAAATAGAACAACAAGCTCTGATACAAACTGTAGCGCAAAATCAGAGTTTTGGGTAGCCTTGGAGAACTCTCTTGTCGTTTTTTGTTGAAAAATATGAACTTATCTTCATATATATAATTGCTAAGATGAAGACTGCGTTGGACATATGGTTAAAATCTTACAGATTTACTTGAGGCAAATTCTGTTCATACACCATTAATTGCTTTACCTATAACATCATTTTTTTATAAAATATTAGACAAAAATCCCCCTATTTTAAAAGAAAGATAAAAAACAATATTAAATGATAATAAAACCATAGTGTAACAATATAATTTATTTCATAAAGTAACTAAATTTCTATACATCATCGGTTGAATTAAATTTGAATTCCTTTTAAGTATTAAATTCTATTTATACACTTTTTGTTTGTATTCATGCACAATCAAGTAACATTTTTCAAATCAAATTAAATTTTAAAATTAGTGCTGAAATCAATGTTTCGCAGAGTACTGAATTATTCTCCTTTTTTCACTTAAATTAAATCAAGTTTTAGATTAACACCAAAATTGTAAACGGTTGAATATTTTAGTATTCCAAAACAAAATTTAATTTACTAGGTATAGACGATTAAATAATTTGAAAATTGAAATTTAGAAAAATGAATTTGAGAACCTTTTAATTAATGCATGAGAGAGGTAATTACTAAAATGACATGGCGTTTTATTTTACTTTAAATTAACGGTTGTTTTGTAATACATGTGGCATATATTAAGTAAAAAAATTATAGAAATTTTTTATAGCAATTTAGGATGTATGAATAGAGTTTTATTTTACTTGATTTGATTTCAAAATAAATTAAACATGATTATATTTGTTTTCACATATATCCATATTTGGATGATTGCTTGAATCAATTAATAGATGTCTTAAATTAATTGATTAACTTTGCTGATTGCTTCTCATCTTTAGTTGATTGCATGATCAATTAATATTTCTTCCTTTTAATATTCGAACTATAATTGATTTAATTGATAAATTGATATTTTTGCTACATTAATACAATTAATTAGTACTTCTTCCTTTTGAATATTTGGAATATATTCGATTTGATTGATTAAGTTGATTAAGTTGATTTGCTGTAATAAAATCACGGCCACCTTTGGCATCAACCTCATCATTATTGTAATCGCTATATTAAAATCAGTGTTGTTATCCTCTCATATCCTTATAACGAAAAATTTAGGGGCTCTTCCTTCTCTCTGCCCTCGTCCCTTCGTTGTTCTCTCTTATACCAATTCTCCTATCATTTTCTTCAGATTAATCTCTTTTGTTTTTTTATGAAGGCAATGGCTTCTTCTCCAACTTCACTATTCAAAACCCTGATCCTGAACGACCTCTTCATCACCTCATCTCTCCCAACCACAACCCTCTCTCCCAAAATACCACACTTTCTCTCTCCTCCAAACCCAATTTTGCCATTTCTCTCTCTATAAGGAAGATGCTCACTTTTCAGCAAACCATAGTGCCTTTTATTATGCAGACTTCTGACTAGATTCAGCTGGGGGAGTCAAGAAGTCAGCGAGGAAGAAGGAGAAGGAAAATATATTGCAGCTGAAGGAATAGGAGAGGGCGAAGAGGTGGTGGATTTAATATCAAATTAAATTTTAAATCTTCCATATTCATCTTCCATGCACCAAAATCTCCCTTTTATTAAATCTAAGGATTCCATAATTTGTAGAAATCCTACCAATGTCATTCTTTATTGAATTAGACATAGTTGAAATAATCTTTATACAAAACAAGAAACTCGAATATAAATTGTAGCGCAAAAAAGAGTTTTGGATAGCCTTGGAGAACTCTCTTGTCTTTTTTTGTTGAAAAAAGATGAAATTATCTTCATATATGTAGTTGCTAGGATGAATACTACGTTGGAGATAAGGTTAAAATCTTTATAGATTTACTTGAGGCAAATTCTATTCATACACCATTAATTGCTTTACCTATAGCGTAATTTTTTTATAAAATATTAGACAAAAATGCCTTTATTTTAGAAGAATGATGAAAAACAATATTAAGAATCATAAAACCATATTACAATCAATATAGTTTATTTCATAATATAACTAAATTTCTATACATCATCGACCGACTTAAATTTAAATTCCTTTTTGGTATTAAATTCTATTTATACACTTTTCGTCTATATTCATGCACTGCAAATTAACATTTTTCTAACAAATAAAATTTTCGAATTATTGCCGAAATCAATATGATTCGCAGAGTACTGAATTCTTCTCCTTTTTTCACTTAAATGTTTTAGTTTAACATCAAAATTAAAATGGTTTAATATTTTAATATTCAAAAATTAAATTAAATTTACTAGGTATAAATGGTTAAATAGTTTGAAAATTACAATTTAGAAAAGTGAATTTGAGAACCTTTTAATCAATGCATGAGAGAGAAAATTACTAAAGGACATAAGCGTTTTATTTTACTTTAAATTTATGCTAGTTTTGTAATACATGTGGTATATATTAAGTAAAAATTGATGCATCTGATTTTATTAAAAAAATTACAGCATTTAGGGTGTATAAATAGAATTTTATTTTACTTAATTTAATTTAAACACAAATTAAACGTCCATATTTGGTTGATTGCTTGAATCAATTAATAGATTGTCTTAAATTAATTGATTAACTTTGCTGATTGATTCTAATAATTAGTTAATTGCAAGAATCAATTAATATTTTATTCCTTTTAGTATTTGAACTATAATTGATTTAATTGATTAAGTTGATATTTTTGCTACATTAATACGACCAATTAGTATCTTCTTCCTTTTGAATATTTGGAATATATTTGATTTAATTGATTAAATTGGTTTTATTGCTATAATAAAATCATGGTCACCTTTGGCTTCACCGTAATCATTATTGTAATTGCTATATTAAAATAAGTGTGTTATCCTCTCATATCACTTCAGAGGCTCCTCCTTCTCTCTGCCCTTATCCCTTTGTCGTTCACTCCTCTACCTATTCTCCTATAATGGTCTTCATATTAATTTCATTTGATTTTTCCCAATTTTGTTGTTTCCCTCTCAATAAGGAAGAAGCTCACTTTTCAGCAAACCATAGTGCCTTGTGTTATGCAGACTTCTGACTGGGTACAGCAGGGAGAGAGTCAAGAAGTCAGCGAGGAAGAAGGAGACAAGTAGTCTTCCAACGTGCTCATCGACTCTTCGTGAAATAATCCATTTCCGGATGTTTTCTTCTTTTTTTTTACGAGTTTAATTGCGAAATATATTGCTTGTTTGAATGATGGAGTTGAAGTTAATGGGGTGTGCGTATTTGTACCTAATAGAGAGGATCGGCATGGATGCAACCGTTCAATCCGTACAATGAACATATTAACAAATTCACTAACATAGAATAGCGCTTGAAACTGAATATTAAAACAAATTATAAATATGATTTCAAAAACATTTTAATTAGCTGTTGCTAATATAAAAAATGTAGAATGGAATTATTCAAGATTGAACGAATATAGTTTTATCACTTAAAGAATAGCATACAATGAACTAAGCAACATTAAAGTAAAAAATATAATTTAAACTTTAAAAGTAGCATTGATTATATCATTAAAATATTCACTATAAAATCACAGTGATTTCCAACGGCTCAAAGCCACAGGGGGCCATCGCAAGCCGTCAAAAATCCTATCGGAATACAGAACACGGATTTCATCCATTTCCGACAGATTCGACGATCCTTTTGCGACGGCCCCGGACGGCTTTTTCGATGGTAGTTCTGACATTTTTTTCTAGCGGTGCTGACGTCCACGAGGCTTAAAAAAACGTCAGAGAACCGTGGAAAGCCTTCGGAATTTTCGATCGGTAAACTGTCGGGAGCTGTCTCAATTCGTCGGAATTTTTCGACCTATAGGCCGCGGAAGCCATCGAAAATCTAGGTAAAATCTTTTTTTCAACAGCCAAACATCACGCCAATATAAATGTATATCATAACATATCAAAATCAATATATATATATATATATATATATCAGGTATATAAGCTAAAATAAATATCAATATCAGTAATAATCTAAAACTCAAATATCATCATCTCAAACTCAAACATTTTAAATTAGTACAAAATAAATTGTCCATCATCACCTGCAATATCTTCACCAAACATCAATGTACAATATATGCATCCAACATCAAACTGCACAAATCAACATCAAACACTACATGTCCACAAATCGACTTCACCATCTCTCATTGTATATATACACGAGTTTCAAAAACAAAAACTGCAAAACGTACCTCATGACTCGTCATGGGCTCTGGAACCACCAAAAAATTGAAATGCCCGACATACTCGGCCAAACGCTGCTTAAGTTGCTCCATTTGGCTCTGTCCAACCTGGACTTCCTTATCCTTCTTCTTCTTTAAACAAGTTAACATCTCTTCATGTCTCAATTCCATTTCCACCGCTATATCACATGGATCCTTGATGTCCAGTGAAGTAGCACTTACCAATTCTGGTTTCAATCCTCTAATAAACTTTTCATTTCTTTTCGACACTATGTCAATAGTGGCATACCCATATTGGGATAACGCTTCGAATGTACTAGCATACTCTACAACAGACATTTCTCTTTGTTCCAGCTCAGCAAATTCCTAACCAACGTAGACAGCGTCAATACTGACATGAACCTTTCTTAAAACCTCCTCTTAAACTCTGCCCATGTCATACTCTCTTCATCCACATCAGAAGTTATAGTATTCCACCAGAAAAAAGCAGCTCACTGAAGCTGTCTTGAAGCAAGTCTTCTTTTCTGCTCCTTATTAAGCCCTAGGTCAACAAAAATCCTTTTACAGTGTAACACCCAGTTTTCTACCTCGATAGCATCATCTATTCCGATAAACGACTTTCCTCCAATCCTAGTATAGTCTCTGCTTAAGTTAGTATACTGATTGACCATCGGAACTTCCTGAACTCCTCCTCCATTAGCATTTCCACCAACAACTCTAGCTACGATTCCAGCTTGCATCTGTTTATAAAAAAACTGATACATGACCCCCATGTCCACTTGGAGAACCCCAGCACCAACATTCTCAGCCTGAGCCTGACCTTGACTCCTTCTAGCATGGCAAGGTTTGTTTTGTGCTGATTGAAAATGTTTGAGCTTGTGATGATAATATTTGACATTTATATTTTTACCGATGTTGATTTTAGCTTATATGTTTGATATATATATATATATATATATATATTGATTTTGATATGTTGTGATACATATATTGTAACATTCCCAAATTTTGGACAAGTTTAATTTGACAATTTATTTAATTTTGGAATCAAATTGTGAATAAATGTGAATTTTTCTAAATTTAATAAGATATTTGTATATAAATTAATTTTAAATTGAATTGTGAGTTTGAAATTCAAGAATAAATATCTTAGAAAATAAATTAGGCTTAAACTATATTTTAAAGATAATAAGAAATTGTTTTCTAATTTCAATATAAATATTTTGGAAGTTATGATTTGAATTTAATGTAATAATTTCCAAAAAGATATCTGAAGTTAACATTTTGAATTAGTACAATAAACATGTGTTGTCTATCTTAGTATAATTTGATTTTTAAATTATTTTCTTTAAAAAAAAGTTATATGAATATTTATAAGAGAAAATGTATACATATGAATAGGAAATAAATTTAAAAACATTTGAACACATGCAAGATACATGTGTAAACATTTTATTTTACAAATTAACATTTTCAAGCAATTTAATTAAAGAGATAAGACAAGTGTGAGCTCAATTTTGTTTATAATTACAAGCGGCAAGGATGTTTTTCTTTTGAAAAAAAAACTAAAATAAGAAACCATGTTTCATAAATTTAATTAAAGTAAGGATTTAAAAACAAAAGTTATAAATTAATGGAAAATAAGAGCTTAAACACAATTTTAAAAATAATGGACATTTGTAAAATAAGTAATCATATGTATCAACAGTTGTGAACTTTGTATGGCTTATAATTACAAGTGGCACATTTAAAATTTAAGTAATATGAAAATGTATGTAAGAAGAAACAGAACCAGATTTTATTCTCATTTTCTCAAACTGAAACAAAATCACAGTTCAAGTAAAAAATGAAATCAAAGTAAACTTCAGCCTGGAAACAACTCAACACAATTAAACCTAAGCCTATCCTTTGATTCATAAACAACTCAGAGATTAAGCAGGCTAAAAATATCAAGTACAAAGTCATCAACAAACAAGTAAGGATCAGATTCAACAAATTTGAAAGAAAGTTTCAGATTTAAATTCAAAAGCTCGAAACAATGCAAAGCAATTATGTGGTTCCAGTTCAAAATTCAAACCTGATCAAGCCTCGAATCAAATCAGTAATCAAAAGCAAGTTAAATTCAAAACCAAGAAGCAACTCAGTAAATCAAGCAAGTTAGAACTTGGAAACAAATCTGAAGCATGTAAACATGCAAGTTCAAGACCAAAGATTAAACTCTTCCCAGTTTTCAAATTCAAAGCAAAAGTCCAGTTCTCTACTTCCAGAAACTACATGTGAGCAAACTTTACATTTTTAAACCAGTTTCTTTTGAATCTTATGCCTGTGACGATAGTGTTGATAGTTGTGAATGAATCTGCTGGTTTATATGGATATATATGTGTTTAAATGATTAGATGTATGGCTGTGCATACATACAGAGCTATCTCCGTCTAACAACAGGTTTTTTAAAACCTGATAGGAAATTTAAAAATCATCCTATCCAAACCTTTTAAAGCTTTGATTTTTGAATGAATTATACTTGTATACATATAACATCAGTTTTACAATCAAATTCAAGTATTTAAATTAAACATTTATTTAGAAAATGATATATATATATACAGTGATGATTTAAATTTAGCCCAGAATAAAATGTTTTAATTTCATAATTTGATCACATAAACAGTTTTAACTCGAAAAATGATAAATTTAAAGAAACATTTCATAATTTTTAGTTTGATAATTTGTGAGAAATTGAGTGTTGAACGAGATTTACATTTTTGCCAATCTCTGGCGATTGACGTTGAATTGTTGGTTTTGGTTGAGGTCGAAGATAGCTGGAAGGAAGAAGATCGTGCAAAAAATATTTGTCAAATTTATAATGTACTGCGGTGATCGGGCCATGGAAAACTACGGTTTTACCCTAGTTCGAAAACGATTTCGAAAATTTGTTAGTGCGGCGTCGTCGAGGAAATTTGGTCGATCGCTCAAGTGGCGATTGGAACGTGGGAGGTAGGCGGCGTTCTGGCTAAGATTTCGGTGACGCTGGTGGCTTGCGTCGATCGTGCGAGGCGTTTCTAGGTTCGTCAGTGGGTTCCATGTTTGATCAATTATGGTCGATTTTGACTCATGAATATTTTCGAGTTACTGGGTGTTTGTGAAGCTAAAGGGGGTTAACATGCAAGGGTCGATGACCACGATGATGACCGGAGATCGCTACGGCGATCATGTACGTGCACGAGTATAGTGGCATGTCTGTTAGTTATAAGCTTGGGGAAGATGAAGTGAAGCTCGTGTAGTATCTCGAGAAATTTTATAGTTGGCGCGAGTTTATCTTTGAGTTCGTTCGCTAGTGCTTTAGCAAATAGTAGCAGGTTTTAAAAAAACGAAACCAAGTTTTAAAAAGAAAAATAAGAAGAAGATCGGGAGTGATTCGAGTTTGCTACCGGGGAAGTGAGGGTTTTGTTCGAGTGTGTTATTGGTTGTTCAAGTGTTCAATTTTACAACAAGAAGTTTAAAAAAATAAAAATAAAATAAAAACAAAGTAAAATAAGAAGAAGAAGGGAAATTTGCTTGGGGTTTTACCCGAAAATGGTCTCAAGAGAAATGGCTATGAGCTTTAGGTTTGGTTCAACAAATTTCGAATAAATTTATCTAAGCCAAGTTTTGAAGTTTATTTGAGTAAATAAGTTTTCAAAGATTGAAAACAAGTTTTTCCCAAAGTAAGATTATTTTATAAGATTTTAAAACAAGTTTCAAAGTTTAAATGTTAAAGTAAATATTTTGAAATTGTTTTGTTTTAAATAATCATATATTGGGATAATTGTTTAATTTAAAATCTTTAAGTATTTTCAAATGTGATTTGATGAATGTGATCTAGAAATTAATTGATTAATGTTTTTAAGTTAATTAATCAAATAATTGACGTATAATTAATCAATGTAATTAATTTGTGATTTATTAATTGATTTGTTAAAGGTGATGATTAATTAAAGGTAAATTAATCTATGCAGATTTCAATCACTTTTATTTTTTGGGGGCACTGTGGCACCAAACTTTGGATCTAGATGGCATACTCCCATGTTTAAAGGGGTTAAAATTTTGAATACTCTTTTAATTTTTAAGATCTCTCGGTACCAAATGGATCTCATCAATCGATTTGTTTCTTCCAAACATTTTCACACTAAAAATAAGTTACACGCATTTTTTTACTTTAGAATCAAGTACCTTTTTGCTAAGCCATACATGTTTAAGTTTCTATACCATAGAACCTTAACTTAATCCTTCTTCTTTGTACAATAATCACTAAAATGTCTACTTTTTCAGAGTTTGGATGAAAGAGCCATTAGAGTGAATTTTAGCGAGGACAAACTACCTTTACATGTCCTGTCGTTCAGTTTTATAATACCTGGGGTTTGTTCTTATTTTCTAATGGTCCACCATTACGCAATTTGTTAATTTTTTTGTTCCTTCAAATGATATTTTATATGAATTCTTATCTCTTGTCTGGAATACACTTTTTGCAACATCATCATAATTGTTTCGGTATTATTGAATTTGTCGTATGGAAATAGTTTAATCTAAATGTGATGTTCTCTTAGGCTAATTTAATTAAAACTGTTCTTATAACTTTGCACCTTATGTAAATCAAAATTGAATTTGGCTAGCCTACCTCTTACTCAAAGAACTAAGTAAGTGTCACTAAAGATCCTTTTATTTTGGTATTATAAGCTCATCCAAGCTAAAGTATGTGAAAGGCAATGATAATTGTTGAACAATGTTAAGGCCAATATCATGTTTTAGTAATAATCACTATTTGACAAATAAACTTCTCTTTTCTTTTGGCATAATTTGTAATTAATCTCAGTAACATAAATTAAAATAACTGCTTGCTAAAGCATTGGCAATGCTAGTCACAAGGAGTGTAGAAATTGGGAATGGTAAGCTAAGCTCGCAAGAACAGCTGACTAGCGATGCTATAGTAAAAGCCACGTAATACGCTAATTTCTTTTGAAGGCTATTTCTTTTGGCGTTTTCAAAAATAAGATACATTATGTAAATTATTTCCTTTACTTCTGCAGCGAATTTCCATTATCTATTATTTTAGTTAGAGTTGGCGTTGGTACTTGGGGCACAATGCAAGGATTCGATGAGAACATCCCTACCAAAGCCCTCGATAAATTCTAGAATAAACACTACTGGTAATAAATATCGATCTTGTTTATTTCTTAAGTGTATATTTTTAGAATTATCGTTATTACTTATATATTTTTGACTTAATTAATGTTAAAACATTGAAAAAAATTACTCTCTTCCATCCGTTCCAAATTAATTGGGATGCAACCCAATTTAGTTTAAAAATGAAGACTTTTAGTAAATGATTTAGCTATTGATTTGGGGATTTAATTCCTTGCTATTTTAATAGAGATTCTTGTTTGCAGTTGGAAACAAAAGCAGAAATGGTGTATAAATTATATATGTTTTCTAATAGAATGTTGTATGTTAGCGGGGTAGCTATTTTTCGAAAAGAGAAAAAGTTTATATAAGTATCAAATTTTAAAAAAAAAACAGGAAACTTTTCGTATACAATAGTTTATTTTCGAATTTTTTCCTTTTAGAGCATGATTGATAATCATACAGCTAAAAATTTATACTCGTATAAGGTATAAATTTATACAACACAATCATCAAAACAGGTTGTATTATTGAATAAATGGCATCTTAGTACAAAAGTTTACTATTGACAGAGCATCGCTTTCATTATAAGAGATTTTGGACTGTATAATAAAGACCGCATCCAGCTTTCTTACAAAACATCAACTCTTTAGGTGCCGAAGAGCACCAATTCACAATTTATGAGCATACCATATAGGTATTTCATGGCTATTTATTTGTACTAAGTGAGTAATAACAAGTGAGGTTTGAGAGGAAGGAAATATTGAAATGAAAAGGAAAAACTGGTGAAAATATTGAAGAAAACTATGGTTCATTCTTTCAAAATATCGGATGAAGTGTGCCTAGCTGTAAATTTTTATATGGGTTTTGACAACATAAAATATCTAAGATGTTACCTTGTTCTATGCTTCTTTTTCATACATTGAGATAATACTTTTCAACGATGGAATTGCATCTGTTTTATGATAACAATTTTATTTTATTTCATACTCGTTTATTTTATGCCATACTGACTATTTGTTTTGTAATAACCTGATATTTTTAGTCATTCGCATCCACACATGGCAGACTTGAATTGCTCAAAATACCGCATTGTAAGTAAATTTGGAGCAAATGAAATACAATCACATAATCACAGACACAGAAATATCAATATAACTCGCAGCGGAAATTAAAATACCATAGTAGTTGATGAATCTACTATAACAAACTCTCAAAATATGATACATAATATCAGTCTGAAACATATACAATAGAAATCCCAAATATATGGAAGTTTATAAATACCAGAACTGAAATAGAATAACAGAAACTGAAAGGGAACAGACAACTAGACAAGCAGAATCTCTAGCTATTCCTGGCTCCAGAAAAGAAAACCAAAGCTAAGCTGTAAATACTCAGGCTGACCCGAGCGTAAAGTAAAACACAAAACACTCGAGTCAGGACATATATACTTATATAATGTAAACCAACAAAAGTGAACTGCAGTAGTAATGTACAACAACTTAAAGGATACTTGGGATCGCCCATCCTCTAAGGATCGGTCAAACTATAAATTTAAATACATCCCGTGGTTAAAATTTCAAAATGGTATTTTATACTTCTAAATCAAATATCGTTTAAAAATTCAATATCATTTCAAATTCATTTAAAATATTAAAATATCATATTCTACCAAAACCCCATTCATTTTTATTTAATTTAAATACTATTTCAAATCACATTTCAAAATGGTTTATATTTCAAATCAAAATGCTCCATTCACTACAACAAAACAGTCTTTTTACAATGGGCAATGATCGTTGTAATATGGTTTTCGCAACGGGCATGTGCCCGTTGTAATAGGCCTCATTGGAATAGATACACCACATTTTACAACGGGAAAAACACGTTGTAATACACCTTTTTACAATGGGAAATGCCCGTTGTAGTACAACTTTTTACAACGGGCAATGCCGGTTGTTATCCCATTTTTTGGTCAAAACTGGAATATCAACGTTGAACGCGTCTCCACCACGATCGAGCTATGAAGCGTACATAAGTCGGGGATTTCACTCAATGTTCGAGCATAAAAATCCATCCGGCATTAAAGGTTGAAGGATCCATTCGGTAATCATCACCAGAGTCATTCGGCATTCTCAGATACTAAGGCTCATTCGGCATACCCATTCGGCATACTCGCTCATTCGGCATTCGGCTTTCATGAAAACTCATTCGGCATCCCTCTCACCACAGTTCATTCGGCATCCCTCTCACCACCGAATCTCTTCTGCCGAACCAACCCACACCGAACCACACACTACTCAACCTAACACCGGACCAACCTTTCTCCCATTGCCGAGCCAACTCCCTTCTCCACATAACCGAGTCAACCTCTCTCCCTACCACCGAATCAACCTCTCTCCCACTAATTGCCGAACCAAAGCCTCGCCGAACCAGAAAGTTGCCAGTCCAGATTGCTTCAGCCCGGGCCCACCAGCAGCTATGTACTTCCAAGACCCCTGCCCCCTACCTCATTCTATAAATAGAGGGGCAGGGGTACAACAATGGCAGACAAGTTTGAGAACTCAAGCCTGGAAGGAACTCTCAAACAACTTTAAATACTTGTAATCAAAGCTTTGTACTTGTAATCTGAAGAGAAAAAGGAGAATAACATATAAAGTGGACGTAGGCACGTTCTGGCCGAACCACTATAAATCTGTGTGTCTTTTACAGTTTAGTCCCTGCTATTTACATATTTGCATAAATCACCCAAATCACTAAAAACAACATAAAATCAACGGAATCATACGACTTAAGGGTGTTTGCCCATTTTTTGCGCAAACATTTTGGTGCTTTCACTGAGAAGGATCAACTCCCGCTACATCGGATAGAAGTTGAATTTGAAAATCTAAGAGTTCAGATCTAAGAATTATGACGAGACAAACAAGTAGAAGGCAAAGGCCAGAGAGAAGTGAACACCAAGGAAGTCAAGAGGCTTCCTCAGGAGGGAATCAAACGTCGATCTTCATCACTAGGGATGAGATGGAGGCCATGATGAGAAGACAAGAAGAGATGATCCAGAACTTACTTCAACAAATTGGGCAAATTGGAGCACAAATCCAAGGAGCAACTGGAGTTCAGAACGGAGCAGGACCATCTGGAGCAGCACCAGAACTAGGGGGCAATCACGCAGAGCATGTTGATCCGACCCCGGGAAGAGAGATGGGGGCATCCGAGCCACCTGGTATCAATAGAGGAATGAACGTTCAGCCAGGGGGGCATACACATGAAAACTCCCATGGACTCGGGGGGCAGGTCGAAGGCAGTGAACAAGGACTGCAGCTTCGAGACAATGACAGATTAGCAGAGATGGTTAGAAGAGCTATGAGAGGCGGTTTAGTAAACAGAGACTTGGAAGATGTAAACAGGAGTCCTTTTTCTTCTGCAATTAGGATGGCTAGGAACCCACCAGAATTCAAGCTACCGTCATTGGACATGTACAACGGGAAAACGGACCCCACGGTTCATCTAACGAAGTATATGAGACATATGGAAGTGCTGGGGGCATCAGAGGAGGTTATGGCCCGGTGCTTTCCACTGTATTTGACGGACATTGCAGCGTTATGGTTTAGACAACTGGAGAGCGGCTCCATAGGAACGTGGGCAGATTTAACTGAGAGGTTCATGAGGCAATTCAGGGTTCATATTGCGAGACCCAAGAATGTGATGACTTTGGCAACCTTGAAACAGAAAACTGGAGAGACTTTGAGGAGCTTTCTAACGCGATTTAATGCGGCGGCAGCATCGGTGGATCGACCAGATCCATCTATGGTCATGATGGCAGCTGTATCTGGAATAGCTGGTAATACAGAGTTCAAGAATTCATTAACCAAGGACCCGCCTATGAATCTGGGAGAGTTCTATCATGAGGCTGAAAAGTTTCTGCGTTTGGAAGATGCTAGTGCAGAAAGAGAGGAAGAAGATGACGTTTACGCAATCAAGAGCGGAAACCCACCTGGAAAGGGTGCGGAGACTAGCAAAGGAAAAAGAAAGGCTGAGGATAATGATGACAGGACAAAATGGCTACGAAGAGAGCCACGATTCACCACCTATTCAGAGCTGAATGAGAATTTGGAACGGATTTATCAGGATACCAAGGGGCAGGTTCCGTATCGTAGGCCAATGCGAAGGGATCCAACCTCTGACGAAAGAAAATCAGATAAGTTTTGTGTATTTCATGAATTGAATGGTCATAACACTAATGATTGTAGGCATTTGAAGGACGAGGTGGAAGGGCTTATCAGGAACGGTATGCTCCTTCAGTATGTGAGGAGGCGAACTCCAGCGGTGGAGCCAGAGCGACCACCCTCTACATCAGCTAGAGGCGACCCTGGATCAAGGCACCATTTGATTATCCATTGATTGCTTGATTAAAATAACGATGAACAAGTCGTAAGCTTCCACTAAAGCAATTAAATCATTTACACATGTACGAGATCGCGAACGATCTCCAGGCATGCTCTTAATGATCATTGACTACTTCGGGGTGGGAACTTACACTTTGACATCCTTGCTTCGCTTTTGTTTCGATTTGAACATTTGAACTCTTCCTGTTTGGACATTTCTGCTGTAAGGTACTATTGCTTTAACATTTACAATTCTATGATAAAAATTATTTACTTGTATGCCCGTTGGATCGCGAACGGTCCACGAGCGCCTATTGCATGGCAACGAACTGCCGAGGTCTTTGATTCGAAAAATTCCCCCCAAACAATAACTCCAACACTGATAATATTAAGTCCCCCCCGGGCACACTCATTTGCCTCGAACGGCACCCGACTTCGAACAGTCACAACTCGCCTCGAACGGCACCCGACTTCGAACAGTCACAACTCGCCTCGAACGGCACCCGACTTCGAACAGTCACAATTCGCCTCGAACGGCACCCGATCGCGAACGATCACAACTCGCCTCGAACGGCACAATTCGCCTCGAACGGCACAACTCGCCTCGAACGGCACAACTCACCTTACCTCAAATAGCTCGATCGCGAACGGTCGTCATTTGAGGTCCGCCACCTGATCACTGACTGTTACACCTTACCTCAAATGGCTTGATCGCGAACGGTCGTCATTTGAGGACCGCCACTTGACCGCACACTGTCGCACCTTACCTCGAATGACTTGATCACGAACGATCGTTATTTGAAGTTAGGCGCTTGACCTTGAACGGTCCCCACTCGACCGCGCACTGTCGCACTTTACCTCGAATGACTCGATCCCGAACGGTCGTCATTTGAAGTAAAGCGCTTGACCTTGAACGGTCACATTTCACTGCAGATGACTCGATCCCGAACGATCGACGCACGGATTTATGCGCTTGACCGCGCACGGTCGCACTTCACCTCGAATGACTTGATCCCGAACGATCATCATTTGAAGTTAGGCGCTTGACCATGAACGGCCGCGCTTCATCCCAGATAGCTCGATCCTGAACGGTCGTCATTTGGGGCCATATAAAATATCAAGCTCTTTACGGGTTGTCAACAGGATATGAACATCCAGCTCATGGCATTACAAAATACGCCTTCCTACCGCAAGGCATATTTTGGGGGGCAAAGTGTTATCCCATTTTTTGGTCAAAACTGGAATATCAACGTTGAACGCGTCTCCACCACGATCGAGCTATGAAGCATACATAAGTCGGGGATTTCACTCAAGGTTCGAGCATAAAAATCCATCCGGCATTAAAGGTTGAAGGATCCATTCGGTAATCATCACCAGAGTCATTCGGCATTCTCAGATACTAAGGCTCATTCGGCATACCCATTCGGCATACTCGCTCATTCGGCATTCGGCTTTCATGAAAACTCATTCGGCATCCCTCTCACCACAGTTCATTCGGCATCCCTCTCACCACCGAATCTCTTCTGCCGAACCAACCCACACCGAACCACACATTACTCAACCTAACACCGGACCAACCTTTCTCCCATTGCCGAGCCAACTCCCTTCTCCACATAACCGAGTCAACCTCTCTCCCTACCACCGAATCAACCTCTCTCCCACTAATTGCCGAACCAAAGCCTCGCCGAACCAGAAAGTTGCCAGTCCAGATTGCTTCAGCCCGGGCCCACCAGCAGCTATGTACTTCCAAGACCCCTGCCCCCTACCTCATTCTATAAATAGAGGGGCAGGGGTACAACAATGGCAGACAAGTTTGAGAACTCAAGCCTGGAAGGAACTCTCAAACAACTTTAAATACTTGTAATCAAAGCTTTGTACTTGTAATCTGAAGAGAAAAAGGAGAATAACATATAAAGTGGACGTAGGCACGTTCTGGCCGAACCACTATAAATCTGTGTGTCTTTTACAGTTTAGTCCCTGCTATTTACATATTTGCATAAATCACCCAAATCACTAAAAACAACATAAAATCAACGGAATCATACGACTTAAGGGTGTTTGCCCATTTTTTGCGCAAACACCGGTTGTAATACACCATTTTACAACGGGCAATGCCCGTTGTAATACACCATTTTACAACAAGCAACGCCCGTTGTAATACATGATATTGCAACGGTTTCTGACCGTTGCGAAATAAATGCAAATTTAAAAAAAAAATTACAGCAACATACATCTATACCAATAATGAATAATTTAACGAGTAATAAATATTATCATAAAACAACCAAAATCACATACGAAAAAACTAAAAGCTAGAGTCATAAAATTCCAACACATTCCAAAAAGTTAGATAAGTTCACATTGACATAGTTCTAATATACACATGACGACTAGTTTCATAACAACCGTTGAGAATTTCAGTTGTCAACCTACATTGAGATTCTTAATCGCGTAGATCCATCTGCCTTCGTTTTGTTTGAAAACCACAATGCAAACGCTGCAGCAATCACCTCTGCAACTGGTTCAGTGAGATTAACAGGATCACCTTCTACACCATCAACAACAACCCCTCGAATATCACTGTATACATCAATGGGCCAATTTAAACTTTTAATTTATGTTACATAGTTTAAAGCTGCAATAATATTTATAATAAAACCTTTGTCAGTAGAGCTATAAATTATTTACTTTATTACAAACTGCAGCTTCTATAGGCATAAGCTCCTACAATATTATATTTATCATCATCATCGCATTTATGAAACCTGACAAGTACTCAAAATTTGGATGATCTGCACAAACTCGGGTTGCAGTATATAATAGACTGATTTAGGGAAAATACAAGTAACGGATCACACTCTAACTTGTAATTTATGTTCACTTGGGTATCTTTTATTCATTTGTGCATCTTTTTATTTCCTTTTTTGTGTTATTAGAATAAAACCAGCATTTCCTGAGTTTGCATTTCATTTTTATGTTTTACAAACAAGCCATTTCATTTTCCTTTACTCATAGCTCATCAAGTTTTTGTTGTTCACTATAATATGTTATGCACACACATTTTGTTCACTGTTAACATTCTATTTTCACTTGTTTTCACTATTTTTCACAACTGTCACTTGTTACTCATGTTTTCTATTTGCATTCTCTGTTAACTCCTTTGTTCACACTCTTTGTTCGCATTCCCCTTCTACACACTCTCTGTTAATTTTCTTTCTGTTTGCATTGTCTCTGTCAAAAGAAAGCTTAAACAAACATTTTTTATTTGATTTGTGCATTCACTGTTACATTCCCTGTAACATTTCATTTTTTTATTCCAAGTTTCTATATATTAGTTTCATTTCAAATATCTGTTAAATTGCTACAAGCAATCTCTACTTCTTTCCACAAAACCTCTTCAAATCATACTCCACACCCTTAGTTAATCCACAAAAGAAAAAAGAAAAAAAGAACCACCTAGAACCCGACCACTGACTGAAATCACTACAACAAAAATTGTTTTTAGTTGCACAAATTGGTAGCATTTGAAGCTATATGCAACCATTGATCGGTTTAACATATAAAAATGAACGAAGAAACGCTACAAAGTGCTTCCTACCAACAATTCATGTAATTTTGGATAAAATTTTTGTTGTCCTCTCATATCTTTGTATACTTAGCGAATTTTTGGTACCTTCCTCGCTCAAACTTTCAGTGGCCGCTCATGTTTCATTCTTCTCTCCCTCATTTTTTGTCAAAAAATCGAGTTCCAAAACCCTTGTTTTCATTTTCCCTCAAATTTATCACTCAAATTCATCACAAAATCCATAGTCTCCATTTTCAAATCCCTCTTACTCTTTTGGTATAACTACCGCTGCTACAGCTACCGCCAACGCGTCATCTTCCTTCGTCACTTTAGTAATGGCCGTAGAGAACAAAGCTCAGACCCGGCTCAAGGCATAGGCAAGAGAGACATTTGTCTAGGGCAGCAGCAAACCTTGGGGGCAGCAGCAAGCCTTGGAGCAACAAAAAAAACTCGAAAATGCCAAGTCACCTCTCCCTCGAACTCAAAGATGCCAACGCCGCCTCAAACTCGAAGCCGTCGGTTACTCTCTCAACCTCCGACCGTCGACGCAGTCTTAAAAGCCTCAAACTGGAAGTCGCCGGCTCTAATTTGTTTTTCCGTAAATCATGTGAGTAACCAATTTTTTGGTATGTACTAGTTTATCATTCTACATTTAAATTTATGTGTTATTTGCCCTAATTTGATTTCAACTTCAGTTTTACATATTTTTGTGCTGCTCATCCTTCGACCGTCGGTTCATTTCATAGTAAATTATTCTCTCTTATTAATCAATATGCATTTAGTTGTTTTAATTACTCACTACATATGTAGTTCATGCATTCAGGTGGTTGGGAAAAAGGGAAAACAAGCTAATGTCAAATAATTACTAATAGCTAATATGGCTAATAATCAGTCACTGATGGTTGTTATATATATGCTTGTGGTATCCATGATGCAACTAAAGGTTTACTCAAATGAATCGGGAATGAATGAGGGAATTTCGTTGGACATTTTCTTTGTCTGATGGTTGTGAATTTTATTTGAATTTAGTTTGACACGGTTGAAATTGAATTGTTTAACATTGCTAGGATTAGGTAAGTTAATGCTCTGTTTGCATTGACATTGTGTATAAACTGCAAAGATAAGGTTCATGCACAGGTAGAAGTTTTTTACTATAATCAGATTCATGCTCTTCATGTTAATTAATGTTAATAACTATTGTTCATGTACAAATTATGTTTACATCACTCAGTATCTTACCGAAGAGTGAAAGACTATAAGCTATTTCTTGCCAGGTTGCATACATAAGTACAGTTAAACGGTTCAAGAATTTTGTCATTCAGTCTTCTATCTGATGCACATCATCATCCGAACTCCAATCAGCAGTATTAATGGAACTTTCACCTGCAATTACTGACCCTCATTGTCTTTTGTGAATATACAAATTGGTCATATATTGACTGCTATAAGACATTTCGATCGGCAGTTCTTAGAACATTTGGTGCTCTTGGTCGTTTTCAGCATAGGCTAGGCACTGATTGCACTATAATATCACTCTATCTAATTTGACCATGTAGTAGCACTTGGCAATACCAAACTTCTTGAATATGTTCCAAAAAACTGCTTACACATGCACGTAAGAATGTAACATTTATTGAGTTCTTGATATTCTTGTAAGTTCTTTTCCCATTAGCACTGCTTTACAGAAAAATATACTTTCTTCAGATATCGTTGAACAAATATGTGTATAGGTAGTTTTATTCCTCTTCGTGTACTCTACATATATACTAACATTCCAAGCCGACTACTCTACTATTTGTTCCTCAAATTTGCAACCTATGATTGCCTGCGAAATTCACGGGGGTGGTTGATTTGAAATGTGCAAAATGATTTCAGCCAATGGATATCTTTGTGCAAAATAATCATTTTGTTTTATTATTCGAGCATACGTTTAAGTTAATTCTGAGATGTTATTTATTTATTTTGCACTTGATCTCTATATCTAAATGATAACTTACTAAATAGTTAAACAAAATTTGAAGTTATGAACGTTTCTATAGGTTTTTTTTTGATAAAAATGTTAATGGGACTCTGGTCGCTGTTAAAAGGATACTGAATAACATGTAAGATCTTTATGTGCCACTCAGCTACTTATAATGTTATCATTTCTTTATATTAAGCTAGGTTCCAAAACTCCTGAAGAATGTCTTACATCTCTAACTTCTCATCTTAGTGTTTTTTAGATGAGTAGCTTGTTGGGAGCTAAAATGAATCTTTAATCTGGTGTTGACTTTTACTGGATATTATATTATAGGGGTCAAGCTGAAAAAGAGTTCAGGGTTGAAGTTGAAGCTATTGGTCATGTTCGTCACAAGAATCTTGTTCGGCTACTTGGTTACTATGTTGAAGACACTCAAAGGTAAGCTTCCCATTGAAATTGTTGTCATTTGTCACAATAATATACTACAAAAACTTAACTTCTTGTGAGTACAACTAGAGCAATAGGTTTACTGCATTTGATTGAAACATGTTTTTTAAGAACATTTTTCGTATATCAAAATTCTTAACTAGCCGTGTTACAATTTAGTCAAATTTGAGGCTTTTACTATGATTATAAAACTTAAAATCTCTAGTCATACCATCTGGATGAGTTAGGGAAAAATAAAACAGTAACCCATATATCATTTATCTTTGGTCACAATAAGAGATGAAAAGGAAATAATTGACCCATTGGAAAAAATGCACTGGTTCAGTGGCGTGGAATGCTCTTACACTAATGCAATGCTATAATATTATACAGTCCTTTGACGTGGGCTTTTTCTTTTTCTTTCTTTTATAAGCTGCAGGTATATACTGGTGTTAACTCCTATGTTAAGCGACCCAGCGACCCAAGGCAATAGCGAGGCAACTGGACTAAGACTGCATCACGACTTAGCGACTTAAAGACCGAAGAGACCTACGAGTTAACAAGATAAGGACCTAACGACCTAACACATGAAGCGGCTCATAGGCGACTTAAAGCATAAACAAGTTAACAATTATGGACCCCGCGACCTAAAGGTTGAACGACCTAATGACTTCAGTCCTCAGCGACCTAAGAGCTCCAGCGACTTAAAAGATAGAACACTGCCAAGCGACCTAACAGTTAACGACTTAAGGAAAGCGGCGACCTAAAAGATTAGATGGTCCAGCGACTTAACAGCTTGAAGGCTAGGCGACTCAATTGTCCAACGACTCACGACCTACTGAGTTAAAGATATAAGGAGTAAAGTGTGGCTCAACAACCTAGCCTAAGTTGCTATATTGGTTATCTCAACATTTTTCGCTAACTACTCCCATAAGTCACCACTGACCTACGACTTACCTTAGGTCGTTCGCGACCTAGTACTTGGTGATAGAATCGTGCCGCTTTCCTCTAGGTCGTTACGATCTACCAGCTAATTCAAATGACCAAGGGCGAACTAGTTAAATCGTTGCTCGTTTTCCCTTAACTCGCTAGGGAGTTAAGACCCACCTTAGGTCGTGCACGACCTATATCTCGCCCAAGAAATCTCCTATAAATACAGCCCTTACTCCAACATGGGGGTGGGGGGGGGGCTTTTGGCTCATTCTCGAAGCGCCAATACTCTGCCATTTTCTCAACTCGAACAGAACTTCAAGCACTCCAAACACCAAGGACATTACGATAGACTTCAAGAGAAAATCTACATCATTTGACATGGATTCGAGAGATTATTCTACATCGAAGTTTGAACTGTTAGTCTAAAGTGTGTTGTAATTGAGGAGAGTTGTATAAGTTGTATTTGAGTCAGCAATAAAAGAGATTGAAAGTGGATGTAGGCTTGACTATAAGCCGAACCACTATAAAAAGTGTGTCTTTTACTGCTTTTCCGAGATTTTCCTGCTTATTTCTGATTCCCGTATCGACGGGTGGTGCTTTCACACTTACACAACTCGCACCAGGGTGTTAGCGTTTGATTTTTACGTTAACATTTTTGGTGCTTTCACTGAGAATTGAACTCTGGATATTGTCATCATAGCTTCGTAGAAATTTATGGAAAGGATCTCTCTAAAAACCAGAAGTTTATCAAAAATAATGGCTCCTGGAAGAAAGCGCAAGTCTGTTAGATCCGACGATGTTCGCGAGACTACTGCCACTTCTCCTCCTTTAAGTCAAACAACTCAAACTGTTGGAGTAACGCGAGCAGAATTGGATGCTGTGGTTTCTGGGCTATATCAGAAGATGGAAGCCCAAAACAATCTGATGTTGGAAAGGTTGAACGCTTTCCTTGGGGCTAACCGTCAACCAGTGAATAACGAACCAAACTTTGCTGCTAATGTTCATGATGTTGAAGAAAGAGATGTTCCTCAAAGGGCAGCTGGCCCAGTCAAAGACACACCTCCCCAAGTTGGAGGATCGGGACAACAACCAACTTTCCGTGAGCGCCTGTTAAGGCAAACTTCTGAGAAGATGGTCGATGCCTGTCCTGTTGAGCCCCTTAATGATGAGGAATATTTTTCAGGGATGGTCCGACAAATCATGAAGGAAAGTATGCAAAGGGAGGAAGATGAAAAAGAATGGGGGTTCGCTCCAAGCAAGACTCCATTCACTGAAAGCATTCTGAAAGCAGAGTTTCCTAGGAAGTTCGTTCCTCCTACCATTCCGTCTTATAAGGGGACGAGTGACCCTAATGAATTTCTGTACAAGTATGACTGGCACATGATGGGTGCCAGAGCTTCTGATGCGATCAAATGCCGGTATTTTCCGGTACACCTGGAAGGAGTTACTTTACTTTGGTTCACAAAGCTGCCGGTCTGGTCGATAGACCAGTTTTCTGATTTGACTCGAAAGTTTAAGGAACAGTTCAGATTATACACTTCGAAGGCGAAAGATATAATGTCGTTATCCGGCTTGGAGCAGAATCGTGGAGAATCCATAAGATCTTTCTTGAATCTCTTCAATATAGCTTTGGGTGAAGTAGACAACGCAGAGCCGAGAATGATTTTAACGTACCCGATGAGGGCTATTGACAAGACAAGTGAGTTCGAGAAGTGGTTGAAAATGAAAGAACCAAATTCGCTTGACAAGTTTTATAAGAAAGCGATGAATTCATGCGCTTGGAAAGCCTCCAAGCACCGACTAAGGTGGTATCGACAGGGGCTGGAAATAGTAATGTTGTTTCGAATAAGAAAGAATCTGGCAATCAGAAGGGGGGAAACGATGGTCAGAAGAAGCAAGGAGATGCAAAGAAAAATCGTCCCTTCAACTTCACCCCTCTGACTGATACCCCGGAGAATACCTACTTTGCAAACAAAGACACGGTTGAATTCCCCGCACCAGCTAAGGAGAGGGTTAACAAGAAAGCTGAGAAGAATGGAAGGTTTTGCCGGTTCCATAACCAACCCGGGCATGATACCAATGAGTGTTGTTACTTGAAATAGATGATTGAGGAACTATTAAAGGAAAACAAGCTCCAGCAATATGTAAAGAGGAACAGAAATGGTCCAACTTCGTCAACTCAAGGACAACATGCTCCTGTTCATCGTCCTAGCTCAAGTGAAAAGGCAGCAGCTCATGAATCAGAGAGGCCCGTTATTAATGTGATTACAGGAGGACCTCACCCAGCTGGCAGAAGCTGGGGTGAGATGGAACGGTACGCTCGTGCATTGAAGTTTGCGCCAGCAGAGGAAAGTGCTTTTGTGTTGGAAGATGCTGCACCTCTGAAGCAGCAGAAAACGTTTGATGATGACATTATCTTCGGAGTCAGGGATTCTAAGGGTGTTGAAGCCCCTACCATAGATCCCTTGGTTATTTCTGCTGGCATTGGGCTAGCTATTATAAGAAGAGTGCTTATTGATTGTGGTGCTTCTAGCAATATTCTTTTCAAGAAGACTTTTGATTAGATGAAATCCCAATGGCTGATGTTCAAGATTATCGCAAAAGATCGTTGGGTTTACTGGGGAACCCAGGCAGCCGATTTGGACTATTGACCTATTCGTGGAACTTGGAGAGGGGAAGAAGAAGGTTGTTCGAAGGCAGACTTTTGTAATTGTTGATGAATTTTCTGCCTACAACGCCTTCCTAGGCCGGCCAACTCTTGCAGCCTTTAAAGCAATCCTCGCCCTGTGGTGCCTTACCATGAAATTCCCCACAGATAATGGAGTCGGTGTGGTTAAAGGGGATCAGAATGAGGGGCGGGAATGTTATCTGATAGAACTGCGTGAAGCAAGAAAGAGAGAGATGGGAAAGGATGCGGCAGCCCCAGTCCGCATCAAAGAATCAACCTTGTAGCAATTACAGGGCGGACCCTGTACTGGCGAATGTAGCGAAGCACGAAGAAAGATGGATCCCAGGAAAGCCTGTGCAGGGGAGAACCGAGTGGTGCCAGTGGAAGTAACGGTACCGGTGCCCGTTGACCCAAAAGACCCAAACAAGGTGCTGAATGTGGGTTCACAACTTAATACGGAGGTTTAGAATATTTTGATATCATTCCTGAAAGAAAATCTGGATGTATTCGCTTGGCCCATGCTGATATGTCTGGAATGTCACCTAAAGTTGCAGTACATACTTTGAATATTGATCCGAAGTTTACACCTGTAAAGCAGAAAAGAAGAACACATGGTCCCGAAAGGCCAGCAGCATTGAAAGAAGAGGTGGATCGGCTCATGGAGAATGACTTTATCAGAGAATCAACTTATCCGAATTGGGTTTCAAATCCGGTACTCGTTAAGAAATCTTACGGAAAGTGGAGAGTATGCATCGACTTTTCAGATTTAAACAAAGCCTGCCCCAAAGACTGCTCTCCACTACCCCGGATTGACCAGTTGGTTGACGGAACAACGGGACATGAATTGTTATCTTTTATGGATGCTTACTCCGGATATAACCAAATCATGATGCATGAGCCAAATCAGGAGGACACGAGTTTCATAACTGATGTAGGTATGTACTGCTACAAAGTCATGCCTTTCGGACTGAAGAATGCAGGGGCAACTTACCAAAGGCTTGTTAATGCGATGTTCAAGCCATAGATCGGAAAGACCATGGAATTTTATATTGACGATATGTTGGTTAAATCAAAGAGAGCAGTAGACCATATGGACCACTTAGCGGAAATGTTCGCCATCCTACGAAAGTATGGTATGAAGCTTAATCCCTTGAAGTGTTCATTCGGGGTGGAGTCCGGAAAGTTCTTGGGTTACATTGTGAGCGCTAGGGGCATTGAGGCTAATCCTGCTCAAATCACCACCTTAAGAGAAGTCAAAGCTCCTAGAACGAAGAAGGAACTGCAAAGTCTCAATGGAAAAGTTGCTGCCTTAAGTCGATTCATTTCCAAAGCTACTGATAAATGCATCCATTCTTTGATGCTCTGAAGAAAGGAAGGAAAAACTTTGACTGGACTCCAGAATGCCAGAAAGCTTTCGATGAATTAATTCGTCATATGGAAACTCCTTCGATACTTTCTAAGCCCGACGATGGTGAAGATCTTTTTGTATAATTGGCGATCTCAGCTCATGCTCTTAGTGCGGCACTGGTGCGAGAAGACGACAAAATTCAGCACCCAGTCTACTATATTAGTAGAAGGTTTACTGGGGCAGAAATGAATTATTCAAAGTTGGAGAAGCTCGCCTACTGTCTACTGATCGCATCAAGAAAATCGAGGCCATATTTTCAAGCTCATCCAATCAAAGTCCTCACTGATCAGCCTTTGAAGCAAGTCCTCTTTCGCCCTAAGACTTCGGGTCGACTTTTTAAGTGGAATATTGAACTCAGTCAATATGACATCACTTATCATCCTCGGAGAGCAATCAATGGACAAGCTTTGGCAGATTTCATCGCAGAATGTACAGACAAAGGTGATAGTGAAGAAGTAGTGACCGATAATCCCCCAATTCGATGGAAATTGTATGTTGATGGCGCAAGAAACGATTACTGTTCCGGGGCTGGGGTTGTGTTTGAAACCCCTGAAGGGCGGTCATTGTGTTATGCTTTAAGATTGGAATTCCCTTCGACAAATAATGAAGCAGAGTATGAAGCTTTTATTGCCGGTTTGAGAATTCCTAAAGAATTGAATGTCAAAATGTTGCAGATCTTCAGTGATTCACAACTTATTGTACGTCAAGTCAAGAAAGAGTTTCAAACTAAAGAGGGAAATCTGCTCGCTTACTTGTCAAGAGCCTGGGAGCTTCTAGATGACCTTGACCATTATATGATAAATCATATAGCTCGGGAAGAAAACATGAAGGCAGATTCTCTTGCAAAGTATGCAAGCACTGGTGAAGCTCAATTATTGGGACTAGTTCCTGTGGAATTCCTGTCAACTCCAAGCATTGACGAGATGGATATTGACTAGATCATGACTATATCACAGGAGCGAGAATCGTGGATGACTCCGATATTGAAATATATGCGCGACGGTTCTCTACCAGAAAACTCAAAAGAACGGGAGAAGTTGTTAAGAAAAGCCTCCAGATACATAATTCAAGATGGTCGATTGTATAGGCGGGGATTCTAAATGCCATTACTCCGATGTGTGACCAAGTAAGAAGCTGAGACAATTCTAACCGAAGTACACGGAGGAGAGTGTGGAGATCATTCAGGTGGTCAAACTCTAGCGAAGAAAATTCTCCGTTATGGGTATTTTTGGCTAGATATTAATCATGATGCTGCAAGTTATGCCCGAAAATGTGACCGATGCCAGAGATTTGCAAAAATCCCAAGGGCACCTTCTACTGAGATATCGCAGATGGTCAGCCCGTGGCCATTTGCTATTTGGGGAATAGATCTCATCGGGCCTTTGCCAACCGCCAAATCCAGAATCAGATATGCTATTGTTGCTGTTGATTATTTTACTAAATGGGCTGAATCTGAACCATTAGCTACTATTACTTCTAAGAAGATGATAAACTTTGTAACTAAGAATATCATTTGCAGATATGGTGTGCCTAAAAAGATAATCATAGACAATGGAACCCAATTCGAAAGTGAAGAGTTCTAAGATTTTTGCAAGAAATTCAAGATCCAGAAAAGCTTTTCAGCGGTAGCTCATCCGCAGGCAAACGGGCAAGTGGAAGCAGTAAACAAAATTATCAAATCGACCATCAAAAAACAGCTGGAAAAAGCGAAAGGTGGTTGGCTCGATAAGCTTCCACTAGCACTATGGGCATATAGAACTACACATAAAACTACGACGGGGCACACTCCATTTTCGTTGGCATATGGATCAGAGGCAATGATTCCAGTAGAAATAGAAGTCCCTTTGCATAGAAGAATTCATTTCAACCAAGCAGAAAATGAGGAGTTACAACTTGAAGCACTTGACTTCCTTGATGAAAGAAGGGAAGAGGCTCAGCTCAGAATTGCAGCCCATCAGCAAAGAATTGCCAGGCACTTCAATTCCAAAGTTCGCCAACGCCGCTTCGAGATTGGAGATCTAGTCTTGAAGAGGGTCATGACAGCAACGGGAGTGTTTGCGCCAAACTGGGAAGGGCCGTATGTCATTGGCAAAAAACTTCTCGATGGCACTTTCAAACTAATAACTATCGAAGGAGATCCAATTCTAAGAGCTTGGAACAGCAATCATCTGCGCCCATATTTTACTTAAAGGCTTTGATGAAATATTGTAAAAGAATGATGAATGTATGATTCTTGTATTGAAAGCCAGTGTAAAGTCGGTGCAAGTGAATAATAAGAACTATAAAGTGGATGTAGGCCCAGTTCTTGGCTGAACCACTATAAATCTTGTGTTCTTTACTATTATAAATTGCTTTGTTTTATTTCGATATATAAAATACGTAAATTGTATTACTAAAATGTCGATTTGATAATGCAAGCCATAAAAACAAAGCTTACCCATCACAAGACCAAGCAATCCCTGACATCACCCAACAAGCAAACGCTAAGCCGTTCAAATTTCCATACTCAAATCCTACGAAAGAAGTACTTCAAGCAAAAAGTTAGTGATTCTGCTGGAAGTGGGCCCTTTCTAACTAATTGTGGTTGTTTGTACAAACGAGCACCAGTTAAATAGCCTATGTCTGCCCTCACCAACTCGCTTAACTATGAAGTATACTTCTTTGGATAAAGGAAATTGTTGGCAATTAAAAGAGAAGTGTATTTGGAAAAGATAACGGGGATCGCCGATATGGATAGATGGCAAAGAGACATAAGAGAGCAAGCATCAAACATCCAAAGACCTCTTCGGAGGCACAAGCCATCTTCGGAGGCACAACTCTTCGGAGGATAAAGACCTCGAACGGGGCATGCCAGAAAACTTTCTCAACAAAAAAGATTGGTATGGAATGACCGGGAGCACCTTCCCAAGAGGCAGAAACAAAAAAACCTCTTCCCAGAGGCACAATCAAACAAAAATACCACTTCCCAAAGGCGCAACCAAACAAAAAGACCTCTTCCCAGAGGCACAATCAAATAAAAAACCCTCTTCGGAGGCACGAGCAGGTTGAAACCCTTTTTCGGAAGGCCCACTCTACTATGATGTAAAATTCACTTGCCAAAGCAAAATTGACCTTTTCCAAAAGTGAAGTGTAAAAACTTCGCAAAAAAAAAGACTCCTCCAATATGAAGTTCATTCTACTAAATTAGAAAAATATTTCCTTGAAACGGAAATATTATCCTATAAAGTACAAATGCAAACCTCCTTCAAATGGAAGAGTTGTTCTCTAAAGGAAGAGTACAAGTCTTCTCGAAACAGAAGAGTTGTTCTCTGAAACTTTGCCATTGTGAAAGAGATTGCAATAAACCATGGTATGGGGGCAATACAATATAGTCATCACAAAAATAAAAACAACGCTCAAGCAACATTCCATAGGTTTACTGCAACTTCACATAAAGAGGATAAAGAAACTTGCATGAAAACGGAAAATAAATGCGTTCTTAAATAAAGAAAGAAATTTGTATAAGTAAAAGAACCATTTTATTCCATACTATGAGAATTTTATACATATGCAGGTTTTAAAGTACAAGAAGGCGGGGACTGGTACCCGCACAATCTCCAGTCAACGAAAGCTTATACACAAGCAAAAAGCAAAGTGCGAGATAAAAAGCACAGGACCAAATCCATCATTTCTTCTTCCCTCCACCTTTTGAGCATGCGCCTGGCCGGATGACCAACTTCTTGCGCCGGCTTGAAAGAGTAGGGGAAGAAGGAGAAAGGGGAACAACTAGACTTGTTTCTGCTTTTTCCTCGCCAGCTGAAGCTTCTTTCTTCTTTGAGATTCCACTTTTCCCCCTTTTCTTAGAAGAAGACCAGCTTCCAGGAGTAAAAAGTGTGGCTAACGGCGTATCGTCAGAACTAGTTTGTTCCAGAGTCTTTTCGCCCTCTTCAGTTTCTTCTCCCCTATGTTCTTGTGAAGCAATGGGATCGTCCAAGTCTTGGAGAGCTTTTATTTTCTCCTCTTGTGACCCCGGTTGAGAGGCAGAAGGAGGAGTGACCTGAAGAGACGGGGGAGGAATAACTAAGAAGGGGAAGTCTGAACAATGCTCGGTACTTTCTCTACAGAAAAAAAGAAGATAAATTCAGTATCTCTCGAAAAGAGAGGAGTTAGTGGCGTGTCGAGATTTAAAAAATAATCAAGAAGTTCATCAAACTCATGTGAAGAAAACGAGCAGTCCACTTGAGCAAGATCAGCAGTAAGGTTACCTGGCGAAGCAGGCTTTACTATGTCAACTTCAAAGCCTCACGCGTCACCACTCTCTTGACTATCATCTCCATTGTGAGCAGTTGCACCTTCAGTGATCGCTTTAGTAGGAGGCGGAGAATGGGAACCGGAACCAATAATGTCGATATCGGCTGAAATCGAAGGTTGAACTGGGTCAGTTAAAATTGCCTTTCCTACATGTTCTCCTTCGGCCATTCCGGCTCTCTCTTCGGCCAGTTGCTCCTTTCCTCTGGCAAGAGCGGCGCGAGCATCGTCATCAAGATAATTTGCCTCTAAATCCGCCTCAGTATAGCCAGCGTTGCCAAACATGTCAAGTATGGCCTCCCACACTTCGGCTAGAGTTATTTCATATTTGGGGCCTAGAAAGGAGAGACTACCACGCCCCAAGACGCTATGCAAGTAGAAGTCAAACAATGTTGAGATGATTTTGGCCTTTGTTGCTTCGTTAGACTATTCAGCTGCAATTTTAGGAGCAACAACCTCATCACGCTCTCTTTCAGCTTTAGAGAGTTGAAGTTTTAGCATTTTGATCTCCACGTCCTTGGAGCTAGTCTTCTTTCGCAACTCTGCGATGTCAGCAATATGGCCCTCATTAATTCTTTTTCGCACATCAAGCCTATCTTCGACATCTCTTTGAGCGGCATGAGCATCTCGCACCTGTTGTTGAAGCACTTGCTCCCTTTGCGAATAGGAAGTGGAGGAAGTGGCAAGCTCTTCTTTGAGTTTTTCAACTTCCGCTTCGAGCTATTCATTATAAGTATCAATGCTTCTCATTTCCGCATCATGTTGCTCAAGGATCTTCTGCCATTCAGATTTGTCGTTTTCCATTGTTAACATGGCTTCAAGATTCGCGCAATTTACCCTTTGGAGCTCATCGACATGCTTTTGCAAACCTGACATTCTTTCAATATCAAGTTTGACAGCATCAAGGTTGCGCAGCATAGCCTTCTTATCGATCGGGACCAGGTCAAGATCAAAGCACACTCCTTTGAGGCACCAGTTCGGGAATTGGCTCTGAAGAATAGATGGGCCTGGACCAACACGATATGGGGGCCTTCCAATGATTGTTTGGATATCAGTACGTGCCAGGACAGGAGATTGAGGCAGTACAAGAGCAGCAGGTTGTTCGGAAATCTCGGATGCTGGCTTTCGCCATGTTTAGCTCTTTTACTCACATCTTCCGCAATCTGACTTTTGCCCTTGTCGTCACGGGACTTCCGTTTATGAGAATCATCTTCCCTCTGGGAAGAATCGTGTCGCTCATCCCGTCTTTCATGGCGTTCTTCGTAGGCATGCCTTTCGCGAGCTTTTCGTGCGGCTCTTTCTTCGTCAATTTCCTTATAAGAAGGAAGATATCTCTTGGGATCAAAAGAGCCGCGTCTCCCGTAGCTCTGAAAGTCGTCGTAATAAGAGCGTCGCCCCATTGAAAGACCTGAAAATGGAAAAGAGGCAAAGCTTGAGAATCTTTGAAGTAGAGTGCATGTAAGTGCATAAGAATGCTAAAAATCCTAAGTGTGCGAAACGTGCAAACTACGCGCGTCGAACTACGAACCACTCCTCGGTTGCGGGGAAATGATGGGTTTTATGGCTAACGTCAACCCTTGAGCTGATGAAGTCTGTTGTAAGGTAGATGTTGCTTCAACTGCTGAAGAGGTAGCTTTAGAAGAAACAGGGTCGTCTTTAAAGAGCTCCTGCGAAGTGATTATCAGATCGCTCAACCCTTCAAAAATGTCATCCCCACTCTTCTTGGCGGGACTCGCTCTCTCAGTTCCCTCATCACCGGATTTCCCTGAATGATGAAAAGGCTCTTCCTCTTCGATGATCGGGGTAAGTGTAGGCTTGTCAGACGGCCCTGCAATATCAGTAGAAGTAGAGCACTTCACCAGTAAAGCTTCAGAAGTAGGTTCCTTCAGTATAGGTTCCTCAGCAGGAATGAGGGCATCTGGCGATTCGGCCGGAGAATCAGGAACTTCATGAGGTTGAGTGGAGCAAGAAGAGTGCAAAAGCTCGTATTGATGCAGAAGTTCATCTCCAGCAAAAACTTAACACTTCTTTCTTCAGCCGGCACGGCACTTAATCTATCAAAGGTCGTCTTGTGAATGGGGTTTCTAGAGGGTGGAGGAAGTGCTGTAAAAGAAAAGAATGAAGTTATCACTTAGCAATTCGAATCTTTGAAATCTGAAACGAAGAAACCGGGATGAGCAATCTCACTTCCTTTTCTCAAGATGGCATAAAACCCTAGAGGACAGCGGACAAAGAAGAATTGATTCAGAAAGCCGTGAGCACTTTCGGAAAGATCAGTAATAAGTTTGCGATTTCTGGCACTTCTCACAAATATAAAGGAGGGGTAGTCTTTATTCTTTGCAAATGTGCATAAGTAGCAAACTTTTTCGAAGCTCGGGAGGCGATTAAGCGTCTTCCTGAATAAAACACACAATCCCATCAGGATGGCGTATCCATTGGGATGTAGTTGGAAAGGAGAGATGGTTAGCCGGAAAAGGAGTTGATGAAGAAACTCGTTGAAATGGGGAATGGCACCACAAAGGCACATCTGACGGTTGACGGCAACAAAACCAAGAAGCGGCCTGTCAGCAGTATCATTTGGGCCAGGAAGTCTAGCATCTGCTTCGGCAATCCCAAATTGAACACGTAGTTGATTGAATGTCCGCTGACTCAAGGTAGTTGGAGTTCTCTCCGGAGGATCAACCAATGGTTCAGCTATCGGGAAGACTCCTTCGGGTTGCTCGGCTATTTCTTCTTGAGAAGACATTCTACACAAGGAACTGGATATTCAAATATGAAGGTGCACGTTTTCTAAATGTGTGAAGTTTTGTGTGAAACTAACAAAGTGACAAGCAAGTATAACTGGAATTAAAACTAATAAATATATGACAAGTGTACAATTTCAAGACTTGTCGCCTTAAGTCCAAATGCAGGTGCAGTATTGATGCAAACAAATCGACTTTAGTTGATTAACATTGCTTTACTACTTCACTTAAATTTGTTGGTTCAAAGCATTTCATATAATTTCTTTAAGTTGATTATATTTTATCGGCTAATCTGTCATTCGATATGGGCAATCAGTGGCAGTATATTCGTCCCATTTTCTGCAAATGTTGTATTTAACAGGTCATTAGCATTAAGTTGATTTAATTTGTTAATAGAGCATAGCGAGGTCATGCAAGTTATGTCGGCAGTTCAAAGTTTAAGTTGGAAATTCAATCAAGTCCTTTCAAAATTTTGAGGCTTTCAAGTTATGTTCAAAGTCCTTAAGTCGCAATCCAAGTCAAGAAGTCCAAAGTTCAGAAGCTTTGAAATCAAGGCGGTGAAGATTTTCTCAAGTCCTAGGTCGCTCGCGACCTGGCAAGTAGGATGAGATTGATATAGGCCGCAAGAAGCAACTCAGAAGTGCAAATTTACTTAAGTTGCCTACACGACCTAAGTGTTAAGTCGCCCACGCGACCTAAGTGCTAAGTCGCCTACATGACATAAAGATTAAGCCGCAGAGAGTAAGTCGCAGGAGTTTTTAGGTCGGCCAAATATGTAAGGTTTTGAAGGTCCTTATGTCGCACGGATTTATTAGGTCGTTCCTAAAGTGATGCAGCGATCCCAAGCTACCTCCCGTTAAAGCCGCTATGCCCTACTCCCCAACTGCACTTTGCCGCGTGTCCTCCAACCGCTGCGTCGTTTGAAGCATCATCGTCTCCTCTGAATCTCTAGTGATCAATAACCCCTCAACCTGTTAAGAACTTTCTGGCTCCCTTCAAACTCGCAAACTAGCTAACTTAGGGTCCTACAATCCATCATCTCCTCCTCGAATCGTTGAAAATCACCCAAAAATCGAATCAAACCACCTCAATTCCATTAGAAATCAATCACGACATGGTTTACGAAGAAAACATAAGGATATGAAATGGAACCATAGTTTAAAAACGGGAATCTGGAACTCGTGATTTGGTTAAGATCGTGAAGTAAGTAGAAAACGAAATCATTTACGTAATATAGTAGTTGAAATGATTGGCAGCTTGATTGGAGAGGATTTGCCTTAGGAAGCTCGAAAGATCACTAATGGCGGAGGAGGTTATTTAGACAGTTCAGTTAAGGGGAAGGAGCGAGTCAATGGTTTAATAGGGTAAAAAGAAGAAGATGAATAGCCATATGAATTATCTCTTGGGTCGCTCACGACCTAACGAAACTAGATCGAAGCACACGACCTACGACCTAGGCGTGTACTTCGAGGGGCAAATGTTAACTCCTATGTTAAGCGACTCAGCGACCCAAGGCAATAGCGAGGCAACTGGACTGAGACTCTGCATCACGACTTAGCGACTTAAAGACAGAAGAGACCTACGAGATAACAAGATAAGGACCTAACGACCTAACACATGAAGTGACTCATAAGCGACTTAAAGCATAAACAAGTTAACAATTATGGACCCCGTGACCTAAAGGTTGAACGACCTATTGACTTCAGTCCTCAGCGACCTAAGAGCTCTAACGACTTAAAAGATAGAACGCTGCCAAGCGACCTAACAGGTAACGACTTAAGGAAAGCGGCGACCTAAAAGATTAGATGGTCCAGCGACTTAATAGCTTGAAGGCTAGGCGACTCAATTGTCCAACGACTCACGACCTACTGAGTTAACGATATAAGGAGTAAAGTGTGGCTCAACAACCTAGCCTAAGTCGCTACATTGGATATCTCAACATTTTTCGCTAACTACTCCCATAAGTCACCACCGACCTACGACTTACCTTAGGTCGTTCGCGACCTAGTACTTGGTGATAGAATCGTGCCGCTTTCCTCTAGGTCGTTACGATCTACCAACTAATTCAAATGACCAAGTGCGAACTAGCTAAGTCGTAGCTCGTATTCCCTTAACTCGCTAGCGAGTTAAGACCCACCTTAGGTTGTGCACGACCTATACCTCGCCGAAGAAATCTCCTATAAATATAGCCCTTACTGCAACATAGGGGGGGACTTTTGGCTCATTCTCGAAGCGCCAATACTCTGCCATTTTCTCAACTCGAATAGCACTTCAAGCACTCCAAACACCAAGGACATTACGACAGACTTCAAGAGAAAATCTGCATCATTTGACATGGATTCGAAAGATTATTCTACATCGAAGTTTGAATTATTAGTCTAAAGTGTGTTGTAATTGAGGAGAGTTGTATAAGTTGTATTTGAGTCAGCAATAAAAGAGATTGAAAGTGGACGTAGGCTTGACTATAAGCCGAACAACTATAAAAACTGTGTCTTTTACTGCTTTTCTGAGACTTTCCTGCTTATTTCTGATTCCCGGTTCGACGGGTGGTGCTTTCGCACTTACACAACTCGCACCGGGGTGTTAGAGTTTGATTTTTACGTTAAAAACCGGCATTAGTCAGAGCACCGCTACAATAACTAATTAATTAAGCTACATCTCTGTGTTAGTAAAGATCTTTAAAACTTTATCCAACACTTGATGCTTAGTGATATTTAGCTGTGTCCAATAATACATATAAATAATAAACCAGAGTAGAATTATGTTAATTAAGTAACGACGATAAATTAATACATACAATTACTATCCACTTGGATATTTATGTTCTTTGAGTTTCATAATGGCCACTTATTAGCTAGCTACTCTTTTGACCTTTCATAGTTTATTGCTTGAAGAACAAAATGCACCAAGGCGAGAGGCTTTGTCATTCGAATTTAAATAAATCATGTCACATTCATGGTGTGCTCTAGCTGTGACTCATTTTATTATTTTTTGTACATATTATTTTGAGCTAAGAAATGAAATTGGCATAATGATAAGACGTGTATAATATGGTTTCTTATTTCCAATAGGTTCCAGGATCACTGGTTCTAAGTGAATGAAAAATTTACTATCCAGTCAGTTGTTGTCATTAAACCATTTAGCCAAAATGTGAGTGCTGCTTTTGTTTAAACTTTAGTCTGCCTGCACTTGTTTTGGAAGCTTGGGCAAAATTAGTAATGTCAGCAGGATGTTGAGGTTTTGTATAGTCGTGTTTTGGTATAATATGTTCGTTATTTTCAAATGCAGGTCTAAAGCTTCACGTGCACCAAGATCACAGCTTCAGAAAACAATATATGTTCGAAAAGAATCTGTAAGGTCACCAGGTAGGTGATTCTTATGTTTACAAATTACCATGAATATCAAATGGCAAATAGATTATTATTATTATTATTATTATTGACATTTTTTAAATATATTTTTAAGTCACAATGTAATCTCTATTCAATTTTTAACATATGAGGCCAATTTGGAAAGTGTATGGTTTGGACTTGAAAGAAAAAAAAAGAACCTGTTAATATAAGCCAAATGATGGTTCAATTTTTTTTTTCTTTGGATATACATGTAGTTTAAATGCTACAGATCTCAATTGCCAAATTATGTAATCACTTGGGTATTTTATCTATTTGTTAGCTTGATTTTAAAATTTTATATACGTTAACACAATGGGACTGATAGTGATTTAAATTTCTTTGAATCATAAAGATCAAATTGTATCAAGGGAAATGTGAAGCATGCTTGCTAGTACCTCATCTGTTTTTTATATGTTTTCTTAACTTTAACATTTTCATACTAATTAATTATCTTTCCTCTATTTTTTAGGAAATATTGCAATATTCCCAATCATTGACATAGTCCATTAAAAAAGAAAAAGAAAAACGAGATTCTTCTATTCTTTGAAAGAAAATGGACAGAAATTGCAACATCCTTGGAGCCGTATCATCAGACATTGCCAGTAGGAGTTATTTCATCTGTAAGTCTTCTACTAAACCTTATATAGGTGCAAAACTATGTAGTTTATCCATGCTTCAATTTACCCATTTTAGTAAACAATTGTTTGCCTACTGCAAGTTTATTTTTAACTCAGCAATGTAATATCGAGTGAAAATGTTTGTATATTTGCTGAACAATGTACTATCGAGTGGGTAGTTGATAGTTCTTGATACTTGGGACATCTGATGTTTCTGATAATTTCTTCTGCAAAAACACAAATAATGGGCAGCAAAATCATAGTAGAAGGATCTGAAAACCACAACCCTCTAAACGAAGGATCCATACTCTGGATCACTGAAACCCTTTGCCACTAGGCATAGTTGATGAAATATTCGGACCCGTTAAAAACCCATACTACATAGTCCACTACAACTTTGAATCTGAAGTTCCAGAAGGAGTTAAGAGCGGCATCGTAGTTTCCTTCGTAGCAGATTTCGCTGATCATATCATTAATTATAAGTTAGAATAGTTTATTTATAGAAAATATATCTTTGGTCATTTTTCCAGTTTCGAGAACAAACTCTACCTGCATGAGGGGCACGGCATCAGCAAAGCGATCTACCAGCATGTTGCTTTTGGTTTGTGGTCGGGTATGTGATGAAAGGGTGTGTGAATGATGTTTGTGAGTGGCTGGGTTGATGTGTACAGTAGTGAGACGGTGATGAAGAGAAGTGGAGTGACAGGTTAATGATAGGGTAAGTTGTATGTTATATGGTGTTGCAATGTGGTGATGTAATATGTTAAACTGCAGTTAAAAGGGGGTAGACAGTGGCTAGTGCAAGGACTATGATTGACTGGTGGTGCTGAAAGGTGTATTTTGAAATGTGGCGGTTGGAGAATGTCGATGTATTGCACAAAGAAGAGGCATAGTATGTTGACAGAATGCAGGAAGGGTATGGAAGTTGCTTACGAGAAGGGAAGAGTGGAATTTGGTAGAGGAGAATATATGATGTTTTCAGGTATGTTGTTCTTGTGGGTTGAGTAGTGATTTGTATTATAGTGGTGCTATGGTTTGGTTTGAGAAATTCTTGTATACAGGGAGGTGGTATATATGCAGTGTGCAGTATTGACGGGTGAAGGAATTGCGGGTGATCAGGCAACATGGTATATATGCAGTGTGCATTATTTGATACCTTCACCTCACAAATATTTAGTAACATGATTATTATTGTTTACAGGTAGATAAACGTTTGTGAAGAATTCAAGCAGCAGCACTGGTTTTTGGTATGGTAGCAGCACATGTATGTAGTTAGGTTGATTAAAACTGTTATGAAACTATTATGAAACTAGTATGTATGGAAGCAGCACTACTTTAGCTGCATGTACTATTATGAAACTGTTTATCATAGTTTGGCAGTGTAAACATATGGTTAACCTTTTGTCTTAACACTAATGTTATGATATAATGGTGATCATGTAATTGCTTTTGCTTATGTTATTGTGGTTCATTGAATGTATTATTTTTGAATGTGTATGTGTTTATATATTACGTTATTGTATAAGTTTTGAAGTACTTGAATTGGAGGCGAACTCAGATGTAGTCGTGGAACAACAGGTAATAAATTCGAAACATACGGTGGCGGAGAAAAAACGCCACCAAAAATATTTTTTTGTAGCGTTTAAAAAGAGCTATAGAATCAGCAATTATAGTAACTCAGATAATCTCCGTGGCGTTCAAAAAACGCTGCAAAAAATAATATTAAGTGCAACAAAAAAATAAGATAGTAAACGGCACCTTTTCGGTGGCGTTTCTTAAACGCTGTAAAAAAGATCTTTAGTAACGTTTAAAAAACCCTGACAAAAATTCATTTATAGTGGCGTTAAAATAAATGCAACAAAAAATCATGGATTTTTAGTCGCATGTTTTCTAGCGGCGTTTATCAAAACGCCACCAAAACTTTTTGTAGCGTTTTTTGAGCGCCACTAAAAATCAAATTTCTTGTAGTGAATCCTCTACCTGAACACCCAAATAAGCACTATCGCAACCACTCACTCGTAACTTCAAACCAACATTACCCCTACAACTCCTCTGCCTAACCACATCACCAACCACCTTACAAAACCACCTCACCATCAGACTTCATCAGTATATCTCCATCACCATCACACTTCTCACTAACCACACCATCCACATCATACACTCACTGCCTCACCAGAACCAGCGAACTCCATTACCTAAGCAACTAAAACCCAACTTATGAAACTGTTTCATGTTAGAGTGTGATCCTGTTAAAATCTCAACTTATGAAACGTCTAAACCACAAAAAATCTAAGGTTTCACATGCTAGAATGTGATCCTGTTAAAAGCCCAACTTATGAAATTGTTTCCCTTGATTTCATGTTAGAGTGTATCCTGTTAAAACAACCTCTAAACAGAGTATTCTTTGCAATAGTATTGTTGGAATCTACGACTGAATTTAGTAACAAATCTTAAAAAAAAAGTAAATCATAACCAAAATATGGATTAAAGAAATATAGAGCCAAACCAAAACTAAATGGATATTGAATAAAACAAAAGTTGGATAGTTACACAAGCAACAAAAATTAAATTAATTAAAGCAGAAGTCAGAAAACAAAATATTTTCACAAATGTTCTATTAAATAAAAAAATAGAACTTAAACCTCAATAGAATATATAGATTGATGACAGTTTAAAACTTGGTGAGGGTATGAAAGAATTGATGTACCGGACTGAAATGCTTTTTAGATGTTTTTCTATGGTTCTTTTCCTAGTAGAATGGACAAGCAACATACCGGGTTGAAACTCTAAATTTGCAGTTCTTCCTTCATCCTCAACATCACCGCGAACAACCCAAAGACTAATCCATCCCCAATCGAACTCGAACTCGAACTCTTCACCAATCGCCGAATTGAACAGAGAATCACCTACAACTCGCATCCAAATCCTCATCGCCACCACCCACACCCAAGCTTCGAATACATCTCCAACTGTGCCACCTAGTAATATACATACATATGATTTCATGGTAAATAGTCGAAGCAGCATATAAAACCTAATCTGATTATTAAAATCACATATGCCCAGTTAAATGCAGATCTTCACAATGTTGACTCACAATTCCAAATTCGTTCGCACTTGTGTAATGATCTTATGCATGCATGCACTTTACTTTAGAATGATTTTTTTTTGTCACGATAAATGTATTTATATATATGCAATATTGATCACCTCAACTTTACAGTAAGAAAACTCTCCATTTGGTATAATAGTAAGATTTGTTGCAGGAGCTCTTAGGATTGGGATCGTTTCTTTTGCACATACTCTACTCTTGTGCCAAAGTTGATCTACTGGATATCTAGATGGGTTGCCTTTTGCAGCTGTTGGAAGAAAACTAGGTAGCAACTATAATGTAAATCACATTAGTACCACTCAATAATATAACAAGCATACGATTATGTGTCATGTTAAGATATTTACCTCCATTCTAATAGGTAAAATTATGCACTGAAGAATCACTGGCATGTTCTCATGGCTAAAAGGCAAAGAGAGCAATACGATGCCTGCGATAAGAGTAATGGTAAAGTTAAAAAGAGGAGAATCAGTGGCAAAAACAATGCATTTAGTGGCAAATCAAGTGTTACAAGCAACAAAGAAGAATCCTTTTCAGTGTCTACTTATCTTGCTCTTAATCCAAACATGATCAATTATCATTTTTTGAAATACAACCGCACATTTCAGGCTTATCCTTTTAATTATTCAATGGGTATGTATATGCTTCATAATTTTCAGCGAGTCAGATATGTTCTGATGAATCTTTAACATTGAATAAATACCGTTTAATGTTTTATACCTTAATTTTAATAGCATCATACACTTTAACATATGTGCCTACAATAGAATTTTAATCCAACAATAAGAGCCTAGTTTGTAAGTAATAATAAAGTCATAACACATGAAATGACAAAATTAAAACGCAGTACTCAGAATGATTCATCAAATATAGTTTTTGCAAACTTACCACGGCCATAACTTTGCCCTTTAACACCACTAATTTGATATTTTCGTCCATTGAATCTTTCACGGCATGCAATTAAAATGCAAGTTTGGCATATTTCCTGAATAAGCTCTTACATTTCTTTAAACAGCAAATTACTACATGAGGAAATGTAGATGAAATTTATACATCTTAGGCTGCAAATTTACAGAATTTACAGGAAACTTTCACTGATGTACACTGCATATCATATGGTTAATTTTGTTACATATCTTCGCTTGTAGAACCAGCTTTCATAATGCAAATAATCCCCATTGTCATTTGTTGCTCAAATTCATTCGGCAATGAAAAGTCTACCAGTTCTTTTGATTTGAGTAAAAGCCAAAGCTACAGACTATAGAGCTTTCCACCCTCCCTGTGCAAAAAACCAAAGTAGCACCTTCAACCTACAGCAGTGTGTAATGCTGAAGTAATATCATGTGAGCAAGCTCACTTGGATAATTTATCAAGATGTATAATAAGATGAGAGAGATTGTAATATTCACTCAGTTTAATAAATCAATGATATATTATCAATAAAAGCCTCAAAATTAGTGCTTAAGAGCAATACCTACAGTACTCATACTTCTATTGTAAAGTATTCTGAAACATTCATTCAATTCATATACAAAATCAGTTTAAGCATCGGATGATCTCTATACTAACTTAAGTGTGATATATGCAAGTAACTGTACCAGTAAACAAATAGTTTAGTGCATTCACTGTTGAACCATACATCATAGTAGAGATGCAAGTTGTGTCCATAACGATGACATGGGTCAATCTGTACAAAATTTAGGAAATTCATTTAAGCATCGGATTATTTTTTATCAATGATCAAGTATTGTCAGGAGTTAAGGAAGAAGATCACACGTACCGCTTCTAGCCAGTGTTGTAATGAAAGCTTTTGTGCCTTTTCATCTTTAGACAAAACTTTACCCACCTAAGCAAGATAATAATATTAAACATGAATATTTTTTGCAAAATTTTATCATTATAAAGTTTTATTAGTATTAGCTATGTAGAATTTACCTTAGCCGCTCTCGTTCTTGCTCTCGCCCATCAAGATACTGCTGTCTCTTGTTTCTCTATGTCAAAGAATGATATAAAACTATGCTTTAGGGAAGTAAAATCAAGTGCTTTCCACCTACAAAACCAAATGAACGTTAGAATATAAAACCAATCCAGTATATGCAAAATTGACAACTCAATGTTGTATTTATGTTTCTAGACTTACCAGAGCTCCTCCATAACTACTGCACAATCAGCAATATTCTTTCTAGTTCGGTAACTCTTATAAACCTTCTGTAGCTTCACAGCTGTAGCATCTAGCTCGCTCCTTGGCCTTGGTGAGATAAACTCAAGACAAGGACTTAGATTCAATAAGGGCCTTTTGACATTTAAAAGATGGTTAATTTCGCTCTTAAAGGTGTGTGCTCTTCCTGCTTATTATGCTGATCAACATTTTCCGTTTTTGTTTCAGTTTTTGTTTCTTCAACTTGTTGCCAATTCTTGAAGCTCAGTGATCGTTCTAGGGAAATAGCATCAGATCCTTTGGGTGAAAATTTAATCTCAGAATCTATCCACCACCACTTCATTTCTGACTATCACTGACTTACATATATCACGCATTCGCTGACTATCCACCACCACTTCATTTCTGCCGCTCAGTTCACTGTTCGAACTGCCAAAACCACTTACAACTCTACAACAACTTCCCTGCATTCTCACCACCTCATTCAAATTCCAACACAAACTTTATATCACAAACTAAATTCAGCATAGCAATAGGCCTCTGCTGCGCACACTCCTACCACCGAACCAGCTGACCATACTCGAACTCTAGCTCTTCACTTCTGCAACCGCCTCAAACAACCTCACCCTGAAATCAACGACCTCCCTTCAAATCACTAAAACCTATAAGCAAACTTCTCCGCCATATATAGTGAACAGAACCACTCTACCATTAATACAACCCCCACCATACAAACCATAATAGTGACAACCAACCACTTCCACAGTCACAACCTGCACTATACAACAACCGAACAACCACATCCAACATCTACTATTAACTACCCAATGTTGTCTTCATCACAACCAACCTACTTCGTCGCTTGCAACAGAACTATTGACTTCTCCATACATCAACCAACAGCAACTCGAAACCCCAATCGCCCCAAATAGAACATCGATTTGAACGACTGCAACAAACTCCCAAATCCCCAATCTCCTCCATCGTCTGGATCCACATCTAACTGACCTACAAACTCCTGCTCAATCCTTAATTTTGTAATCGCCAACCCATCGTCGCTCGAACTCAAGCCGTAGCCTCACCTCGACCACAACTGAAATCTACAACCATGATCCTCGCCGGACTTCTTCCGATTAAGAAATTAAAGTTGATTCGAGAAATTTGAAAAGAGCATCGATTTGAGAACTTGAATTCAATTGCAAATCTTTCTTGTAGCCGTGAAAAGGAAGTCGCGAATTTGATAAATTTTGATTTCGTTCGTAAAAGGAGTTGTTTACGAAATTTTTTCACAGTAGAAAGTGGGTCGGGTTTGGAATGAGGGCCTGGGTGAATTTTTTTAATTTTCTTTCGTTTTTTTAATTTTGGTTTTTTAAATTGTTTTTAGTCTAATCCAAAAAAAAAGCTTTTGCTTAATTGTATTAAATGTTAAATTAATTAGTATTTTAATAATTAATATTAAACAGTTACTATCAAATTACTAATAATTAATAGTTGAATTTTAATAATTAGTATTTAATGTTAAATATAACATGGCATTCATAATTATTAATTATAAATTACCATTTATTTGTGAATAATTAAGTATTAATTATTTTTCATTAATTATAAATCACAAGCTATTAATTATAAATTATTGGTTATTAATTACTAAATATTTACTAATAACAATTATTAATTTGTAGGATTTTTATTAAATATTAATTATTATTAATTTGTAGGATTGGCCCCTATTACAACGGGCATTTTTAGCCCGTTGTAAAAATGGCACCTATTACAACGGACATTTTTAGCCCGTTGTAAAATTGGCACATTTTACAACGGGCATTTTGTGACCGTTGTAAAATTGGTATCTATTACAACGGGCATTTTGTGAACGTTGTAAAATTGACATCTATTACAACGGGCATGAAAGGACCGTTGTAATAGCATTCTATTACAAGGGGCAGTCATTGCCCATTGTAAAAAGACGTTGTATAGGGCATCTATTACAACGGGCCTAAATGGACCGTTGTAATAGCTTATTATTACAACGGGCAGCCAATGCCCATTGTAAAAATGGCGTTGTAATAGAGTATTTTTGCTGTAGCGATTTAAACCAATTAAACATTCCAATTAAACCAATTAAATATTCCATTTAAATCATTTAAAAATGAAATTATTATATTTAATAATCAAATATTCAATTCTCAAAATTTTACCATTTTCAAAATTCATTTATCCACTTTAATTTATAAAAACAATGAAATTTCAACTTTCGTAGCATTTAGAAAATGCTACGGTAAATTTACATTTGAAAACTATTCATTTTAACAAAGATAGCATTTACAAAAATGTTGTAATAGGTTTTATTTTCAAATAAAAGCTTTAGTTCAATTCTGCAACTACAACACTTACGAAGTGCTGTAATAGCCCCTAGTTCATTTTTTTCCTTATAGCTCATTGTATCAACTACAACATTTACAAATGCTGTAATATCCTTTACTTAAGAAATGATAGCATTTTAGAAATGCTGTTAATTAAAATTCAGGGTTTTCAATACAGTTTTATAAACAATTATATTTTAATTTAAATCATTTTTAACTTATAAAAATCATAATTTCTCACTTTAAAACAATCATTTAAATACCCTTATATTCATGATTTTATAAAGTTAAATTTCCATTCAAAAGTCAATATTTAATAATAATTCACATATTAAATTCAAATATTAAATTTCAATTCTTTATAATTAAATTTTAACTTCACACTTAAGTTTACATCTCCAAATATAACTTATTTTCATTTTACTTACTTAACTAAAAAAATTCACATTTAAACAAAATTCATAAATTTTAATTTACGTTATATTTCAAAATTCAACTTAAATATTCATTCATTTCACATTTTAGATTTATTCAAAAATCACTAATATATTATAAAATTATTTTAAAATTATTATAAATTCATTTTAATTCAAAATATCATAAATTTATCATATTTCATATTTAATTTAAATTCCATTTATCACCAAATTTTAATTTCTAAAATAACTTACATTTCAGATTTTCTAACTTTACCATTAATTTATTTCACTTATATACTTTCAGAAAATTAATAATAATTTACAAAAATCATTTACATTTAAGTTTAAATCAAAATATTATAATATTTACATTTCTAAAATATTTTAAATTTTTTTGAAAAATATATTTTAATCACGAGTTTGCATATCATTTTCTAGCCTAGATAAAGTGATACGGATAATATATCATTTCAATCCGTAATTTACAAGGAAAATCCGGGTTTTATCATTTCAAACACGCAATCCCAACTAAAAAAGAAATAAATAAAAGTCGTTCATGCCTATCATTTCAGCCCATAACGATTTTTCCCTATTCTAAAGTCCGTTCGGGTATGTATCATTTCAACCCATAGTGATTCTAATCTAAAGGGAACTTGCAGTGTGATAAACTTATATAAATAAATAGAATAACATTATATAACGGAAACAAAGGGTGTAACAGGTAAATAAGCATGGGTGAACATCATATGATCATAACATAACAAATAAAGCATGGTGATATGTTTTGCAAATTCATTTGTAATCAGTTTACTAGTCATATAAGTACAAATTTGTCTGGAGAAAATTACTCACCTGTTTACGCATGAGATAGCAAATCAAAACACAATGAATAAATCCGAAAAGTGCAATAGCACGACTCAACACGACATAGCATGGCAGTGGTTTCAAGTTAGTGGAGAGAGTCAAGATGATCGTCTTGTATTCAACCCAAAACAAGACAATATATCATAAATATACAACACAAAGAAAATCTAGAAACACTTGGAAATTGAAATTAACAAAGGACAAAATGATTTGACCTTTCTTCAACCATTCTAGTGCTCAACCAAGGAGACCTTATGCTTAGCCATGACTAGACATAGGCTCGGGTTATGGCATCAAAAAATGTGATCAGTTTACAGGTCATATAAGTATAAATTTGTCTGGTGAGAATTACTCACCTGTTTACGTTAGAGATAGCAAATCAAAACACAATGAATAAATCCAGAAGCATGATAGTACGACACTGCACGACATAGCACGATAATGGTTTCAAGTTAGTGGAGAGAGTCAAGATGATCATATTGTATTCAACCCAAAACAAGACAATATAACATAAATATACAACACAAAGCAAATCTAGAAACACTTGGAAATTAAAATTAACAAAGGACAAAATGATTTGACCCTTCTTTAACCATTCTAGAGCTTTCCCAAGGGGACCATTTGCTCAGCCATGACTGCACATAGGCTCGGGTTATGGCATCAAAAAATGCATGACAACATGGATATGAAGGGTAGTGGTTGCAACATGAAGCATACATAGGTTCAAGGCAAAAAGGCAAGGGTTTGTTCAACTTTTTGGCTCGGCCTATGGGTCCATTGGCTCGACCAAAGCATGGTACTAGTCTGGACATGTCAGGTGGTGGCTGGAGATATGGCCAGAGGAGGTGGAGCTCCTGGTGGTGGTGGCTAATGGGGTGGCCGAGATTTTAGATGAAGGGGATGGTGATTTCTAGGCATGTTTGGAAGGGTTTTGTGCAAAATTGGTGGTGCTAGCTTCAACAAATGGCACGGCCTGATCATGGTCAGTGGAAAGGGTGATGGAGCTGTTGTAGATGGAGGCAATGGTGGTCGGTGGTGATGGTGGAGAGTGGGGCCGAACAAAACTTGAAGTGGAGCAAAGGGAAAAACACGGAAAAAGAGGAGAAAAAGTGGAAAAAATGGAAGATGCCATTACCATTTTGGTTCCTTTCCATGAGTTTTTGATGTGAGATTTTTCTCACGTGAAAAGCTGAGTGAAAGTCATGGCTAACAACAGGAAATGGATGACCAAAAGATAGAAATGAAGAGACAAAAGGAAAATGAATAGGCAAGCACATGAAAAGCCACAAGGAAAATGAAAGGTTTTGTGTCTTTGTTTTTTTATTCAAATAAACTAATAAAATTTCAGTAAATAAAATAAAAATATGAAAACAAAATAAAGTGAAAAAGAAAATAAATAATTATTTTAAGGAAAAATAAATAAAGAAAATAGCTTAAATTGAAACTAGAATTTAAAAATTGAAAACAATATACAATAAACATTTAAAATTTATAACTATACTTTAAAAATGTTTTTAAAATAAAAAATATACCTAACATGTCATATAACACATATTAGAACATGATATGACAAATAAAAAATATATTTAAAATAGACAATATTGTTAAATAAATTAATGTACGCACAATATTGTAAAATGCATCACTTTCACAATATAAATCATATTTCAACGAAACGAAAAGCAGTATTCTCAAAATTTAATATATTTTAATAATAAAATATAAAATTCAAATATTTAAATTTTAAATTTAAAAGTCAAAGTTTGACCAGATTGACCAAAAATCCACTTTTCTGGAAATATTCAATTTATTCAGGTTTGAAATTATAGTTCACACAAAAACCAAAATTTATATTTAAAATAACAAAATTTATCCATATAATAAAGTTTTTAAATCAACCATTCAATTTAAAATAATCAAAATAAACAAATAGAAATAATCATAAAATACTGGGTTGTTACACTCTCCTCCACTCAAATCTTTTCGTCTTCGAAGAGAACGAATAAGGAAAATAAGGAAAAGTAAGATAGACAAACAAATAGTACCTAGAAAAACAATTTCGGATTCGAAGCACAAATGCTCTCCTTCGTCTCCCATCTACAATCTCGATCATTAGTACCCCATCGTACCTCGATTAGATAAACAAATTCCCTTCTTAGCTGCTTCGTACCTCTACTGACAATATGAAGTGTCTTAGTCTCGACAGTCAGATTAAGTTAAATATCCAAAGTATCAAGAGCATTTTGCTAAACAAAAAGAGATGGGTCAAGAAGATACTAGAGGAGATGTGAGACACGGAATACATCATGCACTCCAGAATGCTTCTTGGGCAAATCCAAACGAAAAGCTAAAGAACCAACTCTTCCCATAATGCAAAAAGAACCCTCGAAGAGGAGAAAGGGTAGGAAAAGCTAGAAGGAAAAATAGGTTGAAAGACAAGGATGAACCCTTATTTTAAAACCATATACATTTAAATTTAAAATTTTATATTTACAACATTTTATAATATGATAAATAGTCATTTGATTCAAATTTGATAGTTCAAAGTAAACAATATTTAAAACATTTTTAAATTATTTAGAAAAATGAAATAAATGATCAAAATATCCTTTATATAATACTTTATCAGAATACTTTTCTAACTCGATGTCTTAACAAGTTTACTTTCGTCCTTGTAGACTCTGGCCATGCGTTGATCAGGCGCAAAGCTAGAATTCTCCAGGTACTTAGGAGACTTGTTTCAACACCCAGTGAAAAATACTTGAAAACCTTTAAAAAAATGATATGGAAAGTACAATCCAAACAAATCAACCAAACCAAAACATTTGTCTAAACATGGATCGCAAGTACACAATGGTTACGCCTGGATCCCCTAGGAAACAATTTGTATCCGTTAGCTTTCTCAGCCTTGTGAGTTACGCCATGATGACTAGCAGAATGTAGGATATAAAATGGTTACGCCTGGACCCCAGGAAACAATCCGTACCCCTAGGCCATCTCAGCCAGGCACTTTGGCTACTAATGCGACCTACATAGATTGCAGAATACACAATAGTTACGCCTGGATCCCCCAGGAAACAATCCGTACCCCTAGGCCGTCTCAGCTAGGCAGTTGCACTATGCAGTCGCGCTTGTAAGACCATGGAGATTGCCATAGAATTCGATGGATACTCGAGTATCATATCCGAAAAATCCAAAACAGAGAGAATAATATCGATAGAATGAATCCACAGTGTGGCCACAAAGTGGATATCAAGCAGAAGGCACTTTCCATATCTTTACTTAGAAAATATGTATCATATAGTACCTTTCAAATCACTTTCAAATATCATACTTATATAAAGTCCATTATATGTAAGATTTCATTTCAACTCAATTACTTTCCAAATCAATAGTATATCAAATCATACTTATATAGACTTCGATTATATAAGATTTCACTTTACAAATTGAGTACCCTTTTCCAAACCAACAATTTTCAAATCAATTTCATACTTACACAAATCCATTTTATATAAGTTCGATAACTCCCAAATCAAAGTATTTAAATAAACAGGGTTCTCAATTTCAAACCATTTCAATATCAATTCAGTTTCAAAATCATATATGATTTCGCCAGATCATTTCTTTCAAATTTTATATATTCAGTTTCAAAGTTTCTTAAAACAATAGATTTAGAAAATAATCCAAATTCCCAAATCAACAAAAATTTAGGTCAAACAAATTCGTTTCTATTTAAAACATATATTCACTTTCAAAAATCATAATACTTTCAAAATTATAAATCTTTCAAAACCAAAATACTTGAAATGATTACACTTTGAAAATCATAACCTTTCGAAATCATACATTTGAAATCATAAAACATTCTTTTAATTCTTTACATTTCACAAATTTATTCAATTAAACCCAAATCTAAAATTTCCAATTTTAATTCAATTCAATTCATCAGTTTCAATTCAATTTAGTTTTTCAACAAAACCATTTCAAATATTATCAAATTTTAAATAAAGATTTGATCCATAAAATAAACTATTAAATCTTTAATATATTTCAAAGCTTAAATATACCATATTCCAAAACTAAATTTTATAATTTCATATATCTCAAATTTTACTTCATTATCGCTTAGTTTTGAAATATCCATTTCATAAATCAATCATTTAAAAAAAGTCAAATTACAAGTAAACCAAATATCCTTTCATACAAATATAACCTTCAATATTCATTTATGAAAATCAATTATCGTTTTAAATTCACATTCTTTATCAAAATAAAGATTAAATCATTTCCAAACCATTTCAATAATCAAAACATCTAAAATGGTTATGAAGTTTAAAACCATCTCTTTTTAAAACATTCAAACCATTTATTTCTATATGAAAAATCCAATTTACCATTGGAAAGAATATTATTCTATATATATACTTCAAAAACATTTCAAATCTAATTTCATACCAGTATAATTCAAAATAGTCTTATTTATTCCACTCAAAAAACAGTTTCAAACTTATATAAATCATATTACTTTATACATTAATCATACAAAACTAAACTTATATTCTTTATCAAATACCTTATACCTTTCAGCATTTCTTATCTTTGAAAAGTTAACCTTGACTTGGAAGTGCTCGAACCTTAAAATAGTCGAAGAAATCATATTTTCAATCCAAGAGTTGGAGATCACCAACAAATAAGTAAACCAATTCCAAAAGATAGTGTTATACCAAAACAAATCTGAATCTCGAGGACTGAACACCGCCTTACTTTAAATCATTTCAAATATGTATATATACATATATCTTTCGAATATCAAACCATACTTCAAAATCTGAAATCAAAATTTGGTTTCACAAAATCACTCGCATAGCAAAGCTACTAGAGTGGCCTCACCCCTACTAAGAAACTAGAAAATCAATGTCGATGATGCATGCATTCATCACCGAAATTGTTTTCCAGCGACATAAGTGGATTTTGGACTTCTATTTTCTTGAAACTTCTTTGAAATATCTTTTGAAATCATTGGGATTCATTCGAATACATTTGAAACATTTCTTATTCAGAAAATATCTTTAAATCATATTATTGTAATATATTTTCCAAAATCTTAAAACTGATTTAAAAACACCGGAGTTCGATCCACGAAATTCAAATTCAAAACCCTTCAGTTATAAATCATTTTATATAAGTCAAATTCTTACAAAATTTTCAAAATTTCAAATCCTTTCAAAGTTTCAAATTTTCGTTTTCAAAAGGTATATAATCCTTATCGAAAACATTTCACTTTTATACATATAATATAGCCATCCATATCAAAATAATAATTTCGATGTATGCAAAAATTCAAAATATAATCAAACACAAATTTCCAAAGAATGATTCAAGGTTAGATTTCAAACAAAAAGAGATTTGAATTTAGAGAAATTCTAATCAAATAGAATTCTGGTTCGAAGATAAGCTCGAACAAAGATGAGAAAATTTTATTACAAAATAGAATATGGATAAGCTTGTACAAGTTGCGAGCGACCTTAAACGGGTCAACTATGAATTCAGGAATACAATCAATTCGGAAATCTAAGGCAAATCAACATTTGATCGCTAAAGATAGAATCTAGGTAGAGCATGAGATAGATAGCATCATAAACCGAGGATATAGAAATCTCGGGTGAATCAATGCCAATTGTAAAGGAGGTTCGCCCCTTTACAAATCATTCAATGATTGGCGGAATCACCGATCTTTAGATAGGTCATTTAAATGTGGAGTTATGGAATGCTCCAAGATCAAAAGGACAAAATAAGATAGACAAGACTGGATTTCAGAACAAGTGGGAGCGTTCCAAAGTTCAAGGAATCCTAATCGATAAGAATCCTAACCAAGAGATTTTTAACAAGGTGGGTACAGAAGGAATGAAGTTTAGAAAATCTTGGTTTCAAAATAAGAAAATTTTTATACCAAAATAATCTTTGAAACTCCTTTAAAAATCATTTGGAAATCATTTTATACTTCGAAAATATGTTCTCTCACAAAGAAAGGATTTTGAGATTGATTTCACTCATTCTAGGATATTTGTACCCTATCTTTAGTGAGTTTTTGCTCCGCGGGCTATGGTTTGCCAAAAATCAAAGCTCTGATACCAACTGTAACAACCCAATATTTTCAGCCATTCGCATCCACACATGCCAACTTGAATTGCTTAAAATACCGCATTGTAAATAAATTTGGAGCAAATGAAATACAATCATAGAATCACAGACGTAGAAATATCGCAGCGAAAATTAAAATACCGTAGTAGTTCATGAAGCTACTATAACAAACTCTCAAAACATAATACATAATATCAGTCTAAAACATATACAATGGAAGTCCCAAATATATGGAAGTTTATAAATACCAGAACTGAAGTAGAACAACTGAAACTGAAACTGAAAGGGAACAGATAAATAGACAAGCAGAATCTCCAGCGATTCCTAGCTCCAGAAAAGAAATCCAAAGCTAAGTTGTGAATACTCAGGCTGACCTGAACATAAAGTAAAACAAAAAACACTCGAGTCAGGACATATATACTTATATAATGTAACCAACTCAAGTGAACTGTAGTAGTAACGTACAATAACTTAAAGGATGCTTGGGATCGCCCATCCTTTAAGGATCTGTCAAAGTATAAATTTAAATACATCCCGTGGTTAAAATTTCAAAATTGTATTTTATACTTCTAAATCAAATATCATTTAAAAATTCAATATCATTTCAAATTCATTTAAAATATTAAAATATCACATTCTTCCAAAACCTCATTCATTTTTATTTAATTTAAATACCATTTCAAATCACATTTAAAAATGGTATATATTCCAAATCAAAATACTCTATTTAAACCAATTAAATATTCCAATTAAACCAATTAAATATTACATTTAAATCATTTAAAAATGAAGTTATTATATTTAATAATCATATATTCAATTCTCAAAATTTTCCCATTTTCAGAATTTATTTATCCACTTCAATTTATTAAAACAATGAAATTTCAACTTTCGCCGCACTTAGAAAATGCCACTGTATATTTACATTTGAAAACAATTCATTTTAACGAAGATAGCATTTACTAAAATGCTGTAATAGTTTTAGTTTCAAATAAAAGCTTTAGTTTAGTTCTGCAACTACAGCACTTACGAAGTGCTATAATAGCCCTTAGTTCATTTTTTCCTTGTAGCCCATTGTATCAACTACAGCATTTACAAATGCTGTAATAACCTTTACTTAAGAAATGATAGCATTTTAGAAATGCTATTAATTAAAATTCAGGGTTTTCAATATAGTTTCATAAACAATTATATTTTAATTTAAATCATTTTTAACTTATAAAAATCATAATTTCTCACTTTAAAACAATCATTTAAATACCCTTATATTCATGATTTTATAAAGTTAAATTTCCATTTAGAAGACAATATTTAATAATAATTCACATTTTAAATTCAAACATTAAATTTCAGTTCTTTAAAATTAAATTTTAACTTAACATTTAAGTTTACATCACCAAATATAACTTATTTTCATTTTATTTACTTAACTAAAAAATTAACTTTTAAACAAAATTCATAAATTCCAATTTAAGTTATATTTCAAAATTCAACTTAAATATTCATTCATTTCACATTTTAACTTTATTCAAAAATCATTAGTATATCATAAAATCTTTTTAAATTCATTTTAATTAAAAATATCATAAATTTATCATATTTCATATTTAATTTAAATTCCATTTATCACCAAATTACAATTTCCAAAATAACTTACATTTCATATTTTCTAACTTTACCATTAATTTATTTCACTTATAAATTTTCAGAAAATCAGTAATACTTAACATAAATCATTTTTAATCAAGTTTAAATCAAAATATTATAATATTTACATTCTTAAATATTTAAATTTTTTAATCACGGGTCTGTATATCATTTTCTAGCCTAGGTAAAGTGATACGGATAATATATCATTTCAATCCGTAATTTACAAAGAAAATCAGGGTTCTATCATTTCAAACCCGCAATCCCAAGAAAAATGAAATAAATAAAAATCATTCAGGCCTATCATTTCATCCCATAACGATTTTTCCCTATTCTAAAGTCCGTTCGGTATGTACCATTTCAACCCATAGTGATTCTAATCTAAAGGGAACTTGTAGTGTGATAAATTATTATAAATAAACAGAATAACATTATATAACAGTAACAAATGGTATAACAGGTAAACAAGCATGGGTGAACATCATATGATCATAACATAACAAATATAGCATGGTGATATGTTTTACAAATTCAATTGTGATCAGTTTACAGGTCATATAAGTATAAATTTGTCTAGTGAGAATTACTCACATGTTTACGTTGGAGATAGCAAATCAAAACACAATGAATAAATCCAGAAGCATGATAGCACGACACAGCACGACATAGCACAACAATGGTTTAAAGTGAGTGGAGAGAGTCAAGATGATCATATTGTTTTCAACCCAAAACAAGACAATATAACATAAATATACAACACAAAGCAAATCTAGAAACACTTGGAAATTAAAATTAACAAAGGACAAAATGATTTGACCCTTCTTTAACCATTCTAGAGCTTTCCCAAGGGGACCATTTGCTCAGCCATGACTGGACATAGGCTCGGGTTATGGCATCAAAAAATGCATGACAACATGGATATGAAGGGTAGTGGTTGCAACATGAAGCATACATAGGTTCAAGGCAAAAGGCAAGGGTTTATTCAACTTTTTGGCTCGGCCTATGGGTCCATTGGCTCGACCAAAGCATGGTACAGGTCTAGACAGGTCAGGTGGTGGTTGGAGATGTGGCCAGAGGTGGTGGAGCTGCTGGTGGTGGTGGCTAAGGGGGTGGCCGAGATGATAGATGAAGGGGATGGTGATTTCTAGGCATGTTTGGAAGGGTTTTGTGCAAAAATTGGTGGTGCTAGCTTCAATAAATGGCATGACTGATCATGGGCAGTGGAAAAGGTGATGGATCTGCTATAGATGGAGGAGGTGGTGGTCGGTGGTGATGGTGGAAAGTGGTGCCGAACAAAACATGAAGAGGAGCAAAGGGAAAAACAAGTAAAAAGAGGAGGAAAAATGGAAGATGCCATTACCATTTTGGTTTTTTAGCCATGAGTTTTTGATGTGAGAAGTTTCTCATGTGAAAACCTGAGTTAAAGTCACAGCTAACATCAGGAAATGGACGGCCAAAAGATAGAAATGAAGAGGCAAAAGGAAAATGAAGAGGCAAGCACATGAAAAGCCATAAGGAAAATGAAAGGTTTTGTCTCTTTGTTTTATATTTTCTTTTATTCAAATAAACTAATAAAATTTCAGTAAATAAAATAAAAATCTGAAAACAAAATAAGGTGAAAAATAAAATAAATAATTATTTTAAGGAAAAATAGAAAATAAATAAAGAAAATAGCTTAAATTGAAACTAGAATTTAAAAATGAAAACAATATACAATAAACATTTAAAATTTATAACTATACTTTAAAAATGTTTTAAAAATAAGAAAATATACCTAACATACAATATAACACATATTAGAACATGATATGACAAATAAAAATATTATTCATATAAATAAAATAGACAATATTGTTAAATAAATTAGTGTAGACACAATATTGTAAAATGCATAACTTTCACAATATAAATCAGATTTCAACGAAACGAAAAGCAGTATTCTCAAAATTTAATATATTTTCATAATAAAAGATAAAATTCAAAATTTTAAATTTTAAATTTAAAAGTCAAATTTTGACCAGATTGACCAAAAATCCGCTTTTCTAGAAATATTCAATTTATTCAGGTTTGAAATTATAATTCACACAAAAATAAAAACTTATAATTAAAATAACAAAATTTACCGTATAATAAATTTTTTAAATCAACCATTCAATTTAAAATAATTAAAATAAACAAATAGAAATAATCACAAAATACTGGGTTGTTACATGTTTTCTTCTTGGTTTTTTTATTAAATTTTTTTACTATGCATATTTTTTGTAGTGCAGTGACATGGAAAAATTTCAAAAGGATCTTAGAGCGTTTATAATGGATTATTTAATCTCAAATATCTCCTTTTTCTATTATATGTTAAATTTATTGTAAAAAAAATTTATGTCACTGTACTTCATAAAATATGCATGGTGGAAAATTAAAAAAATACCAAGAGGAAGAAGAAGACCAATAGTTAGTACACTCTAAAAAAATACGAGTATAAATAAAATAAAATTGTCATCATAAGAAAAATACGACCCAAATGTCAAAAAGTGTCATTGTAGTGCATGAAAAAAAGCATAGAATGAGGTAACATCTTGAATATTTTACGCTTTCAAAACCCATATAAAAATTTATACCTAGACATATTTTATCCAATATATAAAAGCATGAACCATAATTTTCTTCAATATTGCCACCATTTTTCTTTGTTCTTTTCAATATTTCCTTCGTCCCAAATCCCACTTGTAATTAGTCACTTGTTACAAATAATAGGCACGAAATACCTATGGGTATGCTCTGGTGTCTCCAGCCTTGGCATCGAATGAGTTGATGTTTTGTAACAAAGCTGGTAGCGGTGCTCGGCATCATCGTTAATACGGTCGTACATCTTAAGCTCTTTCTAAAAGCAATGCTCCGCCAATAGTAAATGTAACCACCTCGGTTTTGAATTAAATTTGAATTAGTAATTTATTTAAATTTGTTGGGAATAAATTTGAATTAAATTAGTAATTAATATAATTTTTGGATTGAATTATGAATTTATTTTATTTTTTCCAAATAAAAAAAGATACTTGTTTATTTATTATATATGTGTATCAATTGAGTTTTAAATTGAATTTGGATTTGAGATTCAAAATAAATATTGAAATAAATTAAAATTTGGATTTGAAATTCAAATATAGATACATTGAAATATAAATTGGATTTAAAACTATATTTTAAAATTAATAAGAATGCGTTTTCTATTTTTGATATACATATAATTTTGAAGTTATATTTCGAATTAAATACAAATGATTTTCAAAACAATTGTTTAAAACTAAAATTCTATAATGTACATATGTGTGTTGTTATATATGTATATTTATGTTGACTTTAAATTGGATTTTTCAATTTAATTTGAATTTGAATTTAAATTTGGATTTAAATTTGGAATTCAAAAGGTAGATATTTTAAAATGCTTTAGGTTTTAAAATATATGAATAAGATTTTATTTTTATAATTGGTTTATAATATTTTCTTTAAATTTATATATATATATATAAATTTGGATAAGTATTTATAAATTAATAAATTTAATATAAAAGCCTTTTAATTAACATTTAAATAAATATCAATCACTTAAATGACAAGTGTATATATATAAAGGCTTTGTATAACAAGTGTAATTAAACTAAAATACATTAGTAACAAGTGTTAGTTAATGAACTAGAGTAAATGACAAATGTTAGATTTTAAAACAAGTGTCACCTTAAATTTTTAAAATTTTCTTTTATTTTTAATAAACCACATTTTCACTTATATAAATATATGTTCCTCCTCTTCATTCTTTTTCCTATCCTCTTCTTTTCTAAAACTAAGAAAATTAAACCCTGTACAATTCTCTTAAGAACAAAATCAATGATCAAACAAATTTATCAAAATCAAATTTGCAAATCAAATTTGCAAATCAAATTCCATCAACCTGTAATGCATTTTCAACTTCAAAAGCAACCCAGAAATCAAAAATCTGAAAGTCATCCTCCTCAAACAAGAAATTAATTCAAAAGCCTGCAAAGCATTTTCAAGTTTCAAAACAATAACCTGTAACATCACCTTCAAAATCAAAACAAATCAAAGCCTGTTTCTTTTTTTCAAACCTAAGATGAACATGCCTGCATTTCTTCAATCTGTGATATATCAAGTAAGTTCAAAACCATGGCAGTTTTATTTCTTCCCAAATCTGAGTCATCTTCAACCAGTTTTCAAAATCCAGTAACAAGCATGCAGTTTTTAAATCAAAAACAAAGAAGCAATTCAAGTTCTTTTTCAAATTCCAGACTTAAACTTAAAGTCAGTGCTCTATTCTTCAGTTGAACATGTGAGTAACACTTTTCTTTAAAAAAAAATTAAGTTTCTGTAAATCCGTTGCATGTTAATATTTGGAAATATGTATCTTCTGTGTGATTATATATAAGTGAATTATCTTTATGTATGGATGTATAGAATGTGTGCATGTTGTGGTATTTGTGTTTACCTGTTCTTAGTTTTCAAAGCAAAGATTTTAAATCAAAATCCATTGTCCCTTGAACCAATCACCGTTAGGACTTAGGATCCAAACAACATTTGTTTGTTTGATCATGATGTAAAGTTTATAATTTTATTTAAGTAAATTAGAATTGAAATTGCTATGGAAAATCAAGTAGAACAAGGCAAGCTTGGGGTTTGTTAAAATTCAAACATATTAATTCATTGATTCGGGTATAAAATCTGAATCCTTAAACTAAATCATGATTTTTAAGAATGAAATCACAATTTTTAGTTGTGGGATGTGCGAGCAGATCGTGGTTGTTCAGATTTTGAGTATTGAGTGGTTTTTGATAATCTAAGTGATCGGAATGGTCGTGGTTCTCACTTGAGGTAGAGGAATGATGGGGGAGGTCGGCAAAAATGTCAAGGGGTGTTCAAGTCACCGTGGTGGCGGCGGCGATCGTATTTAGTTTGTAACCCTAGTTTGTAGGCTTGGTCGGATAAGTGTCCATTCCATCGCCTCTGATGGATCGAGCTTCATCGAATTGTGGGAGATGATAGCAGGGTGGTTGTCGTAGATATGGTAGGAGGTGCAGACATGCCGGTGGTCGGAGGAGCGAGTTTGAAGTGGTTCCAGGCTTTGGTGGTTTGTTTCATGTTTGGACCAGATTGCTCGAATTTGATTTTTAGTGATGATCGAAGAATTTGGGATTTGGATCGTCAGAGGTTGTGGTCATCGACCTTAGGAAGGTTGCGATGTTAATCAGGAGTGGCTGGAGCCACCGTGCATGTGCACGGTGTATTTCTGTTCCTGGTGAAGTATGGATTTGAGGATGATGGGTACTCGAGTTTTTCTCGAGTAGTTTGCGTGAGTTGCTCGAAGTTTTTATGGAGTTTGGCTCGAAGTCTTTGAGGGTTGGGCTTGGGTAGTTTGATCTGTTCCAGGTTTTAAAACCTGTCAGGGTTTTAAATTTTAAAATGAATTTAAAATTTTAAGGCAAGATTTTAAACAAAGTTTTAAATCAAGTGTTAGGATGGATTCAAATTAAATTTTGTATCCTAGTTTTGAAATAAATAAAGTTTTATAAAATCAAAATGTTTAAACAAGTTTACTGGTTTAAAGTTTATTTATAATGTGTTAGCTTTCCAATAAAATGTTTAAAACTTTATTTATATAAAAATTCTTTTACAAAAGTTTTCTTTAATATTTGAATGGGAAGTTAAATATATTTGTTAAACTCAAATATGCAAGTTAAATGATAAGTTATTTTTAAAGCTTGATTTTAAAAATATAATTAAGTAAATTAGTTTAAATCTTTCCTTATATAAGTTTGTTTTATAAGTGATAAATGTTTCTTTACATTTTTTTTAAAAGTTTGTAATTATTTTAAATTCTGATAAGTTAAATCATTTTAAATCTTAATTAAAAATGGAATTTAAAAGTAGATTTAAAGGCGTAGATTTGATAGCATCTAGCCTTTGGATAATGGCGATCACGTTTGCTTCATTCTAGACTAACTTTGCTTGGCTCAACTTGATTGGGAGTTCGAGCTATTTCTGGATTGGTGCTTTGGAGATGGAGATTGTTGATGTTGGAGCTCAAGTTTATGTTACTATTCCGTTGGTGTTATTATTTATCTTCCATTATGATTTGTAGTTTCATATCTCTGACAAGTGTTGAGTGGTTGTATCATTGTTATATATCATTGGATATTGTATTCATTGGAGTTATATGATATATTCATTTTATTCAGCTGTGTTGTTGTACTTAATGTGTTATAAGCTCTAGCGAACCAGATTCGACGTTTAGATCTGCGACGTTCGAATACGGGTGATGTATTCAGTGTCGATTTCCGAAGGTCGAGTCCGGATCGTTTCATTTGGTATCAGAGTTGAAGGTTGAAACTTTAGCTAAGGAGTATAACACAATAGGTAACTCATTAGAGATAGCATGAAGTATACCCTAGAATGAGTATCCCTAAGATATCCGTCTGTGTAACTCGGTAAATTCTCTTACTATCCACTGATAGTAAGTATGAGTGCAAGAAGAGGACCAAATAGGGGACAGGGAAATACCACTATGATTGATCGATACCCTGCAACAACAAGGAAAAAACCTTCTCTATCAATCTCTTTTGTTCATCCAGTTTCAATTCTTCGATAATTCCTAGCAGCTCTAGGAAGAAGCTTTGGAGAGAGATTATTATTTTGGTTGAGTCAAAGAATGTGTTGGCATAGGATATAAAATCCAAATAGGTCGGAATTGTTTGTCTGGATGAATTGTTTGCTTTGGACACTATGGTTGATAGGTACACTTTGTTAAAACTAAAGTTTTGGGATTGTCCCCTACTTTCAAATTTCGAGGAAGAAATTTTCTTAAGGGGGGAATCTATAACAACCTCGGTTTTAAATTAAATTTGAATTGGTAATTTATTTAAAATTTTTGGGAATAAATTTGAATTAAAATAGTAATTAATATAATTTTTGAATTAAATTGTGAATTTATTTGATTTTTTCCAAATAAAACACAGTATTTGTTTATTTATTATATATGTGTATAAATTGATTTTTAAATAGAATTTGGATTTGAGATTCAAAATAAATATTGAAATAAATTGAAATTTAGATTTGAAATTCAAATATAAATATGTTGAAATATAAATTAGATTTAAAACTATATTATAAAATTAATAAAATTTGTTTTCTAATTTTAAGATACATGTAATTCTAAAGTTATATTTTGAATTAAATATAAATGATTTTCAAAACAATTGTTTAAAACTAAAATTCTATAATATACATATGTGTGTTGTTATATATATATATTTATGTTGACTTTAAATTGGATTTTTCAATTTAATTTGAATTTGGATTTAAATTTGGAATTCAAAAAGTAGATATTTTAAAATGTTATGGATTTTAAATTATATGGATAAGATTTTATTTTATATTTTTATATTTGGTTTTATAATATTTTATTTAAAGTAATTTATATACATAAATTTGGATAACTATTTATAAATTAATAAATATAATATAAAAGCCTTTTAATTAACATTTAAAAAAATATTAATCACTTAAATGACAAGTGTGTGTGTATATATAAAGGCTTAATATAACAAGTGTAATTAAATTAAAATACAGTAGTAATAAGTGTTAGTTAATGAACTAGAGTAAATGACAAATGTTAGATTTTAAAACAAGTGTCGCCTTAAATTTTTAAAATTTTCTTTTATTTTTTAATAAACCACATTTTCACTTATATAAACATATGTTCCACCTCTTCATTCTTTTCCTATCCTCTTCTTTTCAAAAACTAAGAAAATTAAACCCTGTACAATTCTCTCAAGAACAAAATCAGCGATCAAACAAATTTCTCAAAATTGAATTTGCAAATCAAATTCTAACAACCTGTAATGCATTTTCAACTTAAAAAGCAAGAAATCAAAAATATGAAAGTCATCCTCCTCAAACCAGAAATCAATTCAAAAGCTTGCAAACCATTTTCAAGTTTCAAAACAATAACCTGTAAACATAATCTTCAAAATCAAATGAACTCAAAGCCAGTTTCTTTTTTTTTCAAACCTGAGATGAACATGCCTGCATTTCTTCAACCTGTGATGTATCAAGCAAGTTCAAAACCAAGGTAGTTTTATCTCTGTCCCAATCTGAGTCATCTTCATCAAGTTCTCAAAATCCAGTAACAAGCATGCAGTTTTTAAATCAAAAACAAAGAAGCAATTCAAGTTCTTTTCCAAATTCTAGACTTAAACTTAAAGCCAGTTCTCTGTTCTTCTTTTGAACAGGTGAGTAACACTTTTCTTTATAAAAAATTAAGTATCTGTAAATCCGTTGCATGTTAATATCTGGAAATTTGTATGATCTGTGTGATTAGATATTAAGTGAATTATCTGTACATATGGATGTATAGAATGTGCTCATGCTGTGGTATCTATGTTTACTTGTTCTTAGTTTTCAAAGCTAAGATTTTAAATCAAAATCCATTGTCTCTTGAACCAATCACTGTTAGGACTTAGGATCCAAACAACATTTGTTTGTTTGATCATGATGTAAAGTTTAAAATTTTATTTAAATAAATTAGAATTGAAATTGCTCTGGAAAATCAAGTAGAACAGGGCAAGCTTAAGGTTTGTTTAAAATTCGAACATATTAATTCATTGATTCAAGTATAAAATCTGAATCCTTAAACTAAATCATGATTTTTAAGAATGAAATCACAATTTTTAGTTGTGGGATATGCAAGCAGATTGTGTTTGTACAGATTTTGAGTATTGAGTGGTTTCTGATGATTATGGATTATTCGGATTTGCAAGGGCTTCTTTGTGAAATGCCTTCAGTTCTGTTCGAATCCAGAACAGACTTATATGGATGTATGTTTGACATTACACTTTGAGATGTAAAGTTGGTTTCTATCAAATACATTTCTGTTTGGCAACGAAGAATTATTCTCTTAGCTTAACACCCTTCTTTGAGACGTACGAGCTGAGAAGTCATGTAGTTGATGGTTACTAGTGATACAATCCCAATTTGGTAGTGTGGCATGTTGAGTGCTGCTGAGTGTTGTAGATCATTTGTTGATCGATGCAAGGCTTTTGTGAAAAGCGTAGCTTTATAGACGAGACCTCATCCAACCTCACTCCCCGGAAATGGTCGAAACATGAAAGATGCGACAAGGTTTCAGTGTTCGCTCCCTTAGGGTATGTCCATTCCTTCTGGAAAAGGGTGGTATCATGGTATGGAGCCTAGATATTTAACCTATGCGGTTACTGCAAATACATTGCTTTGTGGTTGTTGGTTGAGAGGTACCTCGGATAAAGGTCGAAAATGACTGGGGATGACATATTTGTAGGTGTTACTCCCGGGCAGGGAGGAAACCAGCCTTGTGTTGGTAGAGAGATGGGTAAGTTCTCGGGGCATCCCTCCAGAGGCGTTCCTATGTGGAAATAGAAAGTTCCTTAGCCTGACCATTTGTTGGAAATCCAAAGAAACAATGTGTGCCTTGTAATGTTTAGTTGTATAACCTGCCATGGAACGTAGCGGTAACCTGCTATTGAACATGGTAGCTATAGTAGGCATACAATAATGGTTGTATGCTGGCTAAGATTAATATTATACTTTCGAAATGTTTTCCACTATGCACTAATAATTATATCAAAATGGTTTTCTAGTATCAAGCATGTTTGACTAACATAAGGAGAAATCTCCTCCAATTCTGTGTTTGCATGGTGTGTGCGGCGGGAGGCCTTATGGTAGTTTCATTTCGCAAAAAGCATTGCGAATTTCCTTTTTATTTCATTTGTTGTTGTTTAAAAGATAAAAAATGTTTTTGTTGCTCACACCGGTCTCATGACTGACCCGGAGTTTATTGTTCCCTTTCTAAACTCTGGGTGCCCATAATTTTCGACATGGCCAGTCTAGAGTTGGGTTTTTCAAATAATCAAGTAGTAGGCGTAGATTCGATAGCATCCGACATTTGGATAATGGAAATCACATTTCCATTATTCTGGACTGACCTTGCTTAGCACAACTTGATTTAGAGTTCGAGCTATTTCTGGATTGGTGCTTTGGAGATGGAGATTGTTGATATTGGAGCTCAAGTTTATGTTATTATTCCGCTGGTGGAATTGTGTATCTTCCGCTGTGATTTGTAGTGTCATATCTCTGATATGTGTTGGATAGTTGTATCATTGTTATGTATCATTAGATATTGTATTCATTGGAGTTAGATGATATATTCATTTTCTTCCGCTGTGTTGTTGTACTTAATGTGCTATAAGCTCTGGCGAACCAGATTCGACGTTTGGATCTGCGGCATTCGAGTACGGTTGATGTATTCAGTGTCGATTTCCGAAGGTCGAGTCAGGATCGTTTCAGTAAACTTTTGTACGAAAGAAGATGCTACTGATTCAAGAATATATCTTGTTTTGATAATTGCATATAAATTTATAGCTTGTATAATTATCAATTCGGTTGTAAATAGAAAAGAATTCCAAAAATAAACTACTATATATATGTGAAGTTTCTTGTTTCCTCAAATTTGATATTTATGTAAACATTTTCTCTTTTCCAAAAACAATTACCCCATTAACGTATCATGCTCAATTAAAAAATATACTATCATTATCTCAACTATTACTATTATGGGCACCTTCTATAGGATCTATTTACATCGCATCGACTGGTTATCCTATAAAGAACTGTCATCTTATCCAGAATATGATGCTTCACAAAGCGTGCCAAGTATTCCTTAATATACCACTATGTACAGTACAGTTCCACCGTCTTATAGTTTTCCCATGGATGATCAGGTATGTTTACACACACATTTTTGTTTAAAAATACAATAAGTCTCATGTTTTCTCTCATAGAAAGAGCTTAAGATGCGTTTCTCGTTTTAGTTGAATAATTGACGAATACTGATCTAATGTATTGGAAAATTCTACTCAAACATCAGAAGACTTAATGCCAATGCACTGAAGCTATATGTAGTGTAAATTTTCTATAGTTATAATATTCGATGTGAAACAATCCCACATAGTAGCTACAAATAAATGCATTCAAATTTATCCTTGTATAGAATGTCAAATATTCATCGTGAAAATATTTGTAATGATTAAATGATATTTGTACAAAAATATAGTAGTCTAAATATTACCTAAATTATTGTAGAGCAAATTTTTATGGTGCAAATAATTATTGTAAAAAATAATTGACAAACCGGTTGCCATAAAATAAAATCCTAATAGAAATGATCTAAAAAAAGCAAGCCCCCTTTATTTAGCCCTAAAACCCAGCTATTTTCAATCATTTATTTTACTTTTTGGAAATGATAATTAGATACAACATGTCACTGGGACAACGTAACAAAAATCGCATGCCAATAAATGTTTGAATCACGCTATGCATGTTTCTAACTTGTGACCTTTTGCACCAAAGTCGAATCGCTTAACCACTAGGACAATGGTGCTTGTCTTCAAGTACTTATTCCGATTTAAGCAATGATACATTCTCTCTATTATCACATCGTATGATTATTTAAATCGAAACGAGTGGTTGCAAGGAGCCTGGTTGTGGGCTAAATAGAAGGGGTGGCAGATATTAGCTCTTTATATATATATATATATATATATATATATATATATATATATATATATATATATATATATATATATATATATATATATATATATAGGTCGACCTATAGCGTGCATTTTTGCCTGACTTGTTTCTTTATTCTGTTGTCCTTTGCTACTTGTTTTAGAAATTTATTCCAACAGGTATTGTGATATTTTTGAGTTGTTTTGAAAGGCTCTAACCTATTAATAGTTAAGCCAATATTTTGGTTGATCCACACTTCGGATTGACGGTTTCTGGGATGATTTCATACGCCGAATTTTTAGTGTTTTTCAATGATTTCTATTATTTTCGAGAACGTATTTTGTAAAAAAAAAAATTGAAATGATCTTTATAATAAATTAGCTTTCGAAATAAATATTTCACAGTATTTATAAATTATTTTAAAGTTATTAATACTAAATATTCTCTATAATAAAGAGAAATTTCGATGGCACGTTTTCCAAACGATTTAAAAAATTGTTTTAAAACTATTTTTCTCAAAACAAATTATCTTCTATATAATTATATTATTTTCGCACTCTTCGAATATAAGAGAAGGGAATCAAACGATTTGTGACACATTTGTCTGTTTTGTGATTTTGAGAAGTAACTGTCTGTAACTTGCTTTTCTTTACCTGCATGCTCTTTCTCAAGCTTCTATAGGTCAGTAAAGCCTCTCTAAGATGAGGAAACATGCCAGTGCCTCTCAATAGATTGGGCAAATCATCGATCTAAGGCAATGGATTCTCGTTCTAATGGTTAACTTGTTAAGCATAACCCTTCTGTTATAACCCTGGTTTTGCAATTACCAGTTAATAATAATAATAATAATAAATTATGATGAGATTAGAATTTTGTTAATCAAGAGATAAATATAATTTGGAGTAGGTACTTTAAATAAGTTATCTAAGTAAAATCTAAAATTTGAGTTTTGGAATTTACTTGGGGGGAAATTTGAGAAAAAGTAAGTTAGATTCTTGGAAATGATTAAATAAGGAGTTTAAAGAAATAAAATAAATTAAATTAAAGTTCGGAATTTGATAAAATTTGATTTATTTGAATAAACAATGGGTTTTATATAAATAAAATAGGATTTGGATAGTTTGGATGGAAATAAATGGTAAATAATGATATTTTGTTGACTTGGTGACTAATAAATTAACTAATTGATATAAAAGTATTTAATTCAATAATAATTGGTTGAAATAAATATAAAATTTTGAAAATAAAGTTTTAGAAACTTTATTATGTAAATTTGTGATAAAAATGAGCAATACGTGGTTTTAATTTGGTAAAATGCAATAATTTTGCAAATTTTTGCAAAATGTTAGTTTTTACTAACTTTAATGAACTATTAAAATTTTCTATGGTAGTTAATGTAAATAAAAAGTTGGAATTTGGTTAAAAATAATTTTTTGAATGTAAAATGCAGTTAATAAGATTTGTTATATTTAAATTTACAGGAGAATGAATTTCGTGTGAATTTTGGAGTTAAAAATAGTGTTTTATGTCATTGAAAGTGAAAGTTGTAATATTTATGTAAAAAATAAGAATTTAATGATGGAAATAATTTTTAAATGGTTAAAATATCTTTTAATGTTGAAAACCTAGATCATTCAACGCGAAAACTGCCTGTAGAAATCGGGGATGACAGGTCGACCACACAACCGAGGAGTTCGACCTTAGGGTTGACCCTGACATTTGATAGGTCGACCTATCCATTAAGAAGGTCGAACTATAGGTCGAACTATAGTGTGCATTTTTGCCTGCCGTGTTGCTTTGTTCTGTTGCTCTTTGCTACTTGTTTCATCGATTTATTCCAACCATTTTTGTGATATTTTTGTGATTTCTTGAAAGGCTCTCACCTATCAATAGGCAAGACTTGATCTGTACTTCGGATTGACGGGTTTTTGAGATGGTTTCATATGTTGAATTCTCTGTGTTTTTCAAAGATTTCTATTGTTTTCAAGCACGTGTTTTCTAAACAATTTTTAAATGATTTTTATAATTAAATTGGCTTTTGAAATAAATATTTTACAATATTTATAAATTTTCTTAAAGTTATTAAAACTATATATTCTCTATAATAAAGAGAAATTTCAAAGATTTGTTTTCCAAATGATTTCAAAAAATGTTTTAAAACCAGTTTTCTCAAAACAAATTATTTTCTATATAAAATATACTATTTTTGCACTCTTTGAATGTATGAGAAAAAGAATTAAACGATTTAGTAAAACATGTGGTATGTGACACATGCGTTACTTTTTCGGTTAGTTCCGGACTTGTTCGCTTGATGCTTGGATCTTTGGATTGTATTGCCAGTACTTGAACTGTTGGGCACTATTCTTTACGTTTTTTCTTCTCTAGAATTCTTTACATTGATTTCTACAATTTAGATGATTTGTGAATTGTTTCACCATGGTTTCCCCGGTGGAGATATTTTCATAGCCTGAGCGCTATCATGTTGTTTGCTACATGATAATTAGATTTTGAGGTTTTGAACTCTTAATTGCGTTCCATGAGTTATGATATTTTTGAGTTTTGAACTCTTAATTGAGTTTCACGAGTTATGATATTTTTGTGTTTTGAACTCTTGATTGAGTTCCACGAGTTATAAGATTTCTGAAGTTTGTGATTTGAACGATTTTTTTAGTGTGGCGTTGACTAATAGTTAGTAAACCGTTAAGTGAGAACATGTGGTATGGGACGTACAGTTACCACTTTTTGGGTTCCTATCTAAGGTTTTGTGACACATTCATGAGTTATTGCCAGTACTAAACCTCTGGGTCATCACGATATAAATGTGACTTCGGTCACCATGAGATGTATGTGACTTCGATCACCACGAAACATTTTTGACCTTCAGGTCCACGAGACAGGTACCTTACACATAATATTGGACATGAGATTTGCATTTGCAGCATAGCTTTGGTTTGCAATCGGGGATTTGGATCCGATCTGGGAAATTTTTGGAGTTATGGGTTTATTTATGATTTCACCGTTTCTAGATGACTATTTTAAATATTTTATAGTTTGGAGCTACATGAGAATTTATTCGTATATGGTGATTTCATTTATGAATTTTAAACTCTTAACTGATTTACTTGAGTTATTTGTGATTGCCATCTTTTGGCGTATTTTTGAGATTTGTAACTTCCTATTTTAGGAATTATTTGTTTTCCGTTTTTTGACGGATTTTAAGACTTTTGATCTCCTATTGAGGAGTTATGGTTAATGAAAACCATTATATTGGATTTTATACATGCCGATGATATGTGTCAAATAATTGTGATTATTTGATATTGTTGTTGAATTTACCTCGTTCAAGAAACTTCTATATGTAGTATTTTAGTGGTATTATGTCTTATGTGATAGTTGACTTATAATTATGTTACTTTTTCTCTTTCAAGAAGAAATAATACCCCTTATCCTTACATTTCATCTATCATATGATAATCAGTTTATTTAAGCTAGAATGACCAGTGTAGTTTTATATACTCGGGCCAGACCGAGTTATTTCAGGTTAGTCACCTGTCGTAGATTCCACTATGCTGCTTCCGCTTTGTATTATCTGCTATTTATCTTTTGTATAGTCTTGTGGTAATTTTGTAAACTCTGATTTGTACTTATTCATTTGACTCGATGTGTGTGTTTATTGTGGTTTATGTACTACTACTATTGTATCACTTTGTATTGTACTATGATTTATCTATGTATATGTATATACATGTTTGACTGCTTTTCTGTGATCTATTGCATTTGTTGTTATATTTTTTTCTGATAGTTCCGTTAGCCACGGTAGTTTTCTTATTAAACATATATTGAGTATGTCGATCAACTTTAGAAAGATAAAAGAGAAAAAAATTTAAAGCACCCAATCGACGTATTCAATACATGTTTAAGACAAAGCTATGAATGGTCGCTCCTAACCAACCATAGCCTCTACATTAGCAAATAGTATTAGTCAGTAATACTCTTTGTTAATGTGGGTCTTTGGGGTAGGGCATCATAGGTTGGTATCAAAGCGAAGTTTAGAATAAAATATGTTAAACACAAAACAGAACGTATATTACGGTACATCAAAGTACAGTATTAGTGTTACATATTCCTTAATCACCGTGTCCTTAACCTTTTGTACCTTTGAGGTTGTCATAAGTTGGGAATACGTTTAGGAATGCATTATAATTCCGTAGTATTCCATAATTGAATTAATGATATCTTACCAAATGAATAATCCTAAACATGATTGTTCTATTCGAGTTCTCTTCGATACGGATGCTTGACGCTCATTCTTATCGAAGGAGTTTGTTGATACCATTGGATGTTCCTTGTCATGTCACTTCTTCGAGGGTTGCGAATCCTATAGAGGGAATCCACGGCACTTAGCATGTTTTATGAGAATGCTGAGATTTTTCTTTGTGGTTTTTCTTTTCGTACAAATATGCACGTTAATCATTATCTTGGATTTGATATGATTTTGGGAATGGATTTCTTGGTTGTTATCAGCCCAAATCTTATGTTCTAAAGGGTACTATATCTTAGGTATCCTAATTTGGTTAATCTGTTAACTCTTGTTGTTCGGAATATTGATGATGATCCTGAAGCATCTTTATTTTCTCTTGAATCTCAAGATGACGATGGTGTATCTCAAATTTCAGTCGTTTGTCATTTTGTTGACGTACTTGAGTTGGGTTCGGGTTTGTCACCCAATCTGGCAACTGAGTTTTGTATCGACCTCATTCCTGGTTCTCTGCCTGTTAGTTGTCCTCCCACGTGGATGCCCACTAAAGGAAATGAGGAAGTCTCATAGCAATTGTTGGAGCTTGAAGCCAAACAGTTCATTCAGTCCGGTCTTCACCATAGGGTGTTGCGGTTGTCTTTGTTAGGGAATCTGATGGTAGTCTTAGGCTTCACATCGATCACCGCAAGCTTAACAAGTTAACCATTAGAATGAGAATCCATTGCCTCAGATCGATGATATACTCGATCAATTGAGTGGTGCTGGTATCTTTCCTTAGCTTGACCTTGCATCAATTTTCATCAGCTACAAGTTGTAGAGGATAGAGATCCTCTTACCACATTTCCGCACTCGTTATGAGTCTTATGAGTGGCTCGTTATTCCATTCGGTTTGAAAAGCTCTCTAGCGTATTTCGTCGATCTTATGAATCGAATATTCTGGGAATATCTCGATGAGTTCGTCCTTGTATTAATGATTAATGATGAGTAAAAGCAACAATTTAAATTGGAAATCTTTCTAATAAAAGATATAATTATAAGTATAATTTGGTTCTATTTATTGAGGCAATCCAAGAATATTTTGTTAAATTGTATAAAAAGCATTTTTTTATCAAATAGAAAATGATTTTGTGTTGATTGTCCATTGAGTTCTCTAAGAATTCTGTTCGATGCGCCTGATCAACGTTATCGACAGGAATTTCCTAAATGCTACGATGAGACAGTCAGACACAATAATTGAGTTGTAATATGTAAAAGTTTAAAAATAAATTAAATGGGATCGAGAATTAATTTTTATTCTAGATGACCAATGCAGCCATTGAACCATTGTGATGGTTGGACAAGTGGTGAGGCAGTTTTGATCATTTGGTCAACTCTACAACCCATTGATAGGGTCATTCCCTAAAAACCAATGGTGACGCAATTCCATTATATTATTTGAAATTTGTGGAATTAAATATGGTTACGTTTTAATTTGTTATGTAAGTATAACCAATTAAAATCTAAATAATGATACCATATGGTAATTTGAATAAGTAAAGTAAATTATTCCAATTAAGGAGATGTCTTAAATGGAAGAAAATATCATGTGATGCTTTGATTAATAAAATAAAGTATTCAAGATAAAAAATATTTGGTTAGAAAATTAAAATACCAATTGGATATTTAGTGTAAAGTTATAAATGATGACTCCAAAAATTTGTTTTGACACTAGGTTGTTTAAGTAATAATAGAGGATAAGATACAAAACTCAATCTTAAAGAAAATAATGAAATGTTGATTTTAAACTTTTAGCATGAATTTGTGAGCAAGCTTTTGTTCTGAATTTTGGTACTAGTAAAGATTTGTTGGTATGAATTTGTGAAATTCTTCTACAAGCAGTTTAAGTTAATTTATCAACTATAGTTTGTTTTATGTTGATAATAAGACGGAAATTATTTTTGTAACAAGAGAAAATATGAGTTCAAATGGATCATTTATTAGATATGCGATATTAAAAAATGCAAGGTACACTAAATGAATCAGTCATGATAATCAATCATTTTAAATTGTGAGAGCAATTTTAAAAAGTAATTGTATGAAAGCTTGATTTTGTTAAGTGATGAAAATATTTCCAATTAGTGATTTGTTTCATTCAAAGGATAATTTCATGAGGTTAATTATAATTAGTGAATGTCTTAGCTTTCTGAAAAAGAGGATCTTGAAATAAATGATTTAGCATAAAAAGCTTGTTTTGAAAATGCAGTTTGAAATTAGAATGGATTGGGAATTTCAAATTTCAAATTGATTTAAAAGCTGAAATTTTAATTGAAAAAGTGTTGTACTAAAATAGCGGGAACTTTAGATTTGTCACTCCAAATGAGTTCAATCTTTTTGTAAATGATAGTACTTCCAGTATGCTATAAATTTCCTTTATACCACTTTAGGAGATTTTTTTTTATTTCAGTTAAAAAATGGTTTGAAAGTGGATAGACGTCTCTGTCCTATTTTAAATTTTCTATGATTTAAGCTGAAAGTAAATTTAGCATTACTTTCAAACTATAAATCCTATTTTGATCATCTTTATATTGCTAGAAAGCTTAGACTTTGTAGAACAACTTTCCTTATAAGTGTTCTCATATTTTGTTGTTCAATGCCAAAAATTGATTTACAATGGTTTGGAAATGGAAAAATGATTTGTTTCCCTTAATGGTCAAATGTAATTCTTCCTATTGAGTGAATGTACCTTATTAATTATTGGAGTGGAAAATATGTTATAAAATATAACATATTTGTAGAAGAATTAAAGGGTTAAACAACTAAAATTTTATTCACTTTGAATAAAGAGTAATGAGATTAAATTAAATGTAAATAAAAAGCTTTGAAATTTTTCAAGTATTGAAATTGGGAATTTAATTTTAAAATAATGGGTCTGAAAACTTTAAAATATTTGATTAGTAAAAGAGAGTATAAAACCATTCCACCTACCTTTGTGCAATTATTTAATGACCCACATTTATGTCGTCATACGAGCTTGGTGGTATTGGAAGCGACCGCCTACCTCTTGTTGAGTTTTCTTTCCATAATTGTTCTTAGTATAATACCGATATGGCTTCATTCGTAACATTATACGGAAAGTCATGTCAATTACCATCTTGTTGGTTGGAGTCCGGGATAAAGTTGTGGTAAGTCCCGACCTTATTCAAAAAGCTTCTCGAGTGTTTTGTCTTTTCATTATGCTCGGGTCAGCATGAGCTTTTCAATGTTGAAGATAATATTTCTAAAGGACGAAGACATAGTTTAGTATTGTATTATTATTAGTATTCCATTATATCATGTTGTTCTGCTGGATTATCATATTATACTTGCTGTATACATAACTCTGATTGTATTGTAAAAGTGCGATCAAATGTTATTTGTAAAACAACTTCGTGAACTTTTTATTTGGTTATTACACTTTGTCACTCCACTGTGAGATTTTGTTTTTTGTTTTTCTTTCTTTTCTCTTATTTTCTTATTTACTCCATTAACAATCCACCCTTTTGAATGGTTTGAGTTGACATGTGTAGTTTATTGTCGATTTAAACCGACCAAAAAGGTAGGTCGTTACATCAACTCACGAGTGCCCCGGCTTTAATGATCGAATTATCAGAGGGAGTTTATCGCCTGATAGCTTGGATCAATGGACATGGAAAGAGCGATCACTTGTATACTCTACTTTTAGTCAACATAGATATCCTGAATACATCCAACATAATAAGAATCATGTACCGATGCAACATAGTGTATATGAGTGTTCGAATTGATGACTCGCATATCAAGAATAATCTAACGACCCTGACTCGACCTTCGAAAATAGGCACCCATACTTCACTTGTACTCGAATGCCACAGATTCAAACACCGAATTTGGTTTGCCGGAGCTTATAACACATTAAGTACAACAACATAGCGGAAGAAAATGAATAATATATGATTGATACAATAATGAATACAATATCTGATGCAATATTGTGACGACCCGACTTATTCTCCACAAAAAGTCGTATCATCCTTAAGAAAGAAAGGGATAGAAAAGAGAAAAGAAAGAAGAGAAACAAGAAACAACACAAGAATCTCAACAGCGGAACGAATAAATTATATTAATAACATAAGTATCACATAGTATACATCAATTATCCGAGTTACACAGACAATACATCACATACTAGACAGTTATAAACACCTGTCTAGTTATTACAACTCAATGCATTACAGATAAACACTCAAAGATACCAACATAGCGAAAAACTATATATCTACACGCAAAAGCCTCCAGCTAAATTTTCTCCTCCATAATTCGTCAAAGCTAACCTGAATCCCTTGGCTACTCGTAAAAATTTGAGTACCCAAGTGTTAAAGAAAAACAAAATTAACTCCGGGTCAGACATGGGTCTAGTGTAAGTAACAGGTTAAAGTTGCTTAACTTTGAAAAACCTTTGAAAAGAAAAGGTATCACGTAAGACTTCCCACACATAAACATGGAAAAGTTTTTACCTTATGCTAGCCAAAACATTTGATAGGAAATCCGATGATATTATAATATGTCTAGGGTTTCCAAGTAAACATGAAATAGCCGAAATTGTTACATTTATTAAATTCCAGCTACTAGCCACAAAAGTGGGTAATACAATCAAAACCGTTGGCACTTATTGGATTTTGGATTCCATACAATGGCAGGGCTACTGGGGTACCGCCCGTCACAGCACATGCCCTAGATCACCGTACAGAGGAGTACGCCCACTCCCCTGCAATAAAAATTCGAAACCATTCCTTACTGAATAGTTCCGAACAAGACCACCCCGCGGTTGTGATCAGCAACCACACCACTAAGCCGAAATAAAAGGACATCTAGACAGGGGTAAATCTCGTCCTACTTGGGCATGACCCACTTAGCCTTGCTGCACCTCCCCTGTTTTAGCCATTCCCGGTTGATGAGGCTTAAGGCTACGATTACCTTTATAGGACATATCACATAGAATGCTCATCATCCACCTGACGATGTTCTGAAAGCATTCAATCCATACAAGTTCGTTCCGGGTTCGAACGAAACCAAAGGCTCATTACACTCAATTTGGAATCATCCTCAGAGTCAACGATGATAACCCTTGCACTCTGAATCTTCATCTTTACTTCAGATTCACAACCTAACGTTAATTTGGATCGATATGGTTTTCGGATATCCAAATATGGAAACCCGATCCCGGTCTCATCGAAATCCGAAACGTGTCTTTTAAGGCCAAGTTGTTTTAAAGTTTTAAAACAATTTCAGTTCATTATCTATATACACACAGATAGATAATTCACATCATAACAATGGATAATTAACATTATCATTCACAGATAATCCATATCTTCATCACAATGCAACCAATGCATCCATATTATAAAACATTACTCATCTCATTACTGAGATTACAAACCGTACGTGGCAACCAATATCAATCATCAAACATAAGCAATGATCTAATGATCACACCATCTATAATTAATTTAAAAGGAATTAAATTAATTACTTTATTTCTAATTAATTTAAAATGAATTAAATTAATTACTTCATCATTAAAATCCTGCTTAATTAGCCATCAATTGATTACAAATCAATTGATTAATCACCATCTCATTAGTCATTTTAGTTAATCATTACCGATTAATAAATTACTTATAATTACAATAAGTAATTAACCTTTAATATTAATTACACAAGTTAATTACACTTAACAATTTACAATAATTAACTTTTAATTACTTAATCAGTTAATTAACTAAAGTTAATCACATTAATCCTTTAAATTATTAATTGCTTCATTTATTAATTATTCCTTAATTAATCAATTCATTATTAATTTATTAATCAATGACTTCAAATAACATTTAATAAATCTCTCCATGTAAATTAATTACCTAAGCAATAAATCTGCAATTAAACCAAATATATATTAATCACCCTTCATTAATAACAATCCAGTAATTAACTATTCTTAATTACACATTCCATAAATTAATTACACTTAATTAATTATCTCAATTAATCCCTTGATTAATTTCAAAATAATTTAATCTAAATTACCTCCATCATTAAACATTTTTAATTACATCAAGTAATTATCAATAAATTACTTCCCTAAGTAAATACAATCTCATTAATTACATAAAGTAATTATCAAATCATCAAATGTTTAAATTAATTAAATTTAATTAATTAATATAAACTAATCACATTAACACAATTAATTACATCAAGTAATTAATTTATTAATTACTTTCATTAAGTAATTAAAGTTAAACATCTCATAAATGATTATTATTAATTAATTAATCTAATTAATTATTAAAAATTAATCACATTGATTAATTGTTAAATAATCTTAAGTTAATTTTCTTCATTAACATTTCTTAATTACTTAATTAAGAAATTAATTTATATTAATCATTATGAATTACAAATTAATTAATATTTAATTACAATTAATTAATCTCTAATTATTAATTAATTAAGTGTTAATTACAACCTTAATTAATCTTTAATCACTTAATTAATAAATCTTAATCATTAATTAAATTTAATCAATAATACTTAATTATAGATTAATTAACTTTAATTAATTAATCTCAAATCTTAATTAATCAATTCTAAAATTTATTAATTACTTAATTAATCATCCATATTATTAATTAATTAAATAATTAATTATTCATTTTAAATTAACTTAATTATTTAATTAATTCAAATTCTCAAATTTCATTTATTCTTTAGATAACATTTCTTACTTAATTAAGCATTTTGAAAACAAATTGTTTTTAAATTTATTTAAATCCCATTTAAACTTCATTTTAAAATTTAAGATTTTAAAATGAATATAAATTTTAGTTTAACAAGGTTAAAAACAATTCTTATCTCATATGTTAAAAAAAACAGTGCACTTTATAAAATAAGTTTTTAAGAATTTGAATATCAATTAAATTTAAATTCAAATCAATTTAAAAACGTTCCTAAACATTCCAAGTTAATATTTTATATTCAATTTAAAAAATTATTTTTAAATTCAAAACTGAAATACAGCCTGAACCTTAATTACAGATTTAAACTTAAATCCTTGAAAGCTTACTTACATAAATCTTCAAATCATTTAATCTTCAATGTAATTAAATGATTTAAATTTGAACTTATTTTATTTTTAAAAACTGAAGTTCAAATTTAATTACAGATTTGAAAACCTAGATTTAATGTTATTTTTAATTTCTAATTTAAAATTTTAAACTTCCAATTCAAACTCAAAGCACACATATGCTTTTACACTTATGAGTTTGAAATCAAATTTAAATTTAAAATCATAAATGATTTTAAATCTCAGACAATCTAATTTGAATTCATATCCAAATTTCAGATTTTAAAAACCTAGTTTAAATTTCAACCTGCATTTTAAACTTTATTTTTAAATTTAAAAATAGAAAATAGTTTCTGTCTTTATTTGCAATCAAACAAGAATTTAAAAGTTTAAATTATTTCAAAAACCCAAAATTTAAACTTATTGAATTCATATCTAAATTTAATTTAAATTTTAAACTTATTTTAGATTTAAGTTTACATTTTAAAGTCCTACTTTTAAATTTTAAAACAGGAAACAAGTTTCTGCTAATTCCTAAAACCTGAAACAGTCAGGTATACTCGAGCCTTCTTATTTTTACTTCGAGTCAAACAGAAAATTTACTCGAGCAACCTCCTCTACTTCAAAACCCATCCCAGACATCACCTGACAAAACATTTCACCGTGCATGTGCACAACGACGCCGGCCATCCTTGATCACCTCTGACGATCTCCATAAGTCACCAATTACCATATCACCTGACCACGATCATCAGATCGCCAGAATTCAACTCGAATTCGAGTTTAAGACCCAAAACCTAGAACAACAATAACCCCTTTAATCACCAACCTGTCAACATCCTATTGTTGCACCTCCGGCCACCATCACCATTGAAATTATGGCGACGTCTTCGACAACCCATCCTCCTTCCAGAAACCCAGACCCCAAGCCACTCGATCAATTAAAGATGCCGTCGTATTCAATTTCCTCAAACCCAGTAAACTAGGGTTCAAAACTGTAAAACCCAATTTCATCATCAAAAACAAATTGCAACATAAACCAAGAGTTTTCCCATTATCTCAGATCATTGCACCATCTCCAGAAGCAAAATCAAACCACTCGAACACAAACATCATCAATGCTAACCAAAAAGGTGAAATACAGTGACTTTAAAACTGCTCTTTAAATATATCATTACAAATTTTAATTCTTGTTTTAAAATTCATGATTTTGAATGATGTTTTAATATATAACCCTGAATCATTGTTTTGTAATATTTGAATTTCACCTTATTCAAATTGTTGCTCTGTTGTTCAAATTTCCAGGCATTACAAGTAATATCTAACTTGTATAAATTTTTAAATCTCTATTTTATATCCTAACTAACAGGTTTGTATTGAAGTATAAATATTTACAAGGATTATTATAAGATGGAAAATGGATTTAGCAAAATCCAAACTGCAAAAAATAGATACTGACAGAAGCTTATACACAACATATTTATTCATACCCATCACGTTATTTCACAGAAATACACTGCAATCACACAGAAATCATTTCAAATCTAAAAACATGAACATGCATCAGGTTTAAAAAAAAATACTTAAGCTTTTAAATTTAGAATGTTACTCACCTTTTTTAATGTTGTGGACAGAGACCAGATTATTATTTTTAAGCATGCAAAACACCCTTTGCAATTTGCTTGAATGCCTTTAAAACTTGCTTCAGTTGTTAAATGCTTTTAAAACTTGAGCTTCCTGATTTTTGCACAGCCTTTAAATCATTATAAAATTTGCTTTTTGACTCCAGATTTTGAAAAATGAATGCAATTGAATATGTTTCTGATTTGCAGTTTTTGAGGGTGAAAATGTATAGCAAATTTTGATTTTCAGATTTGCATGCATTTGATTTTTGAAGAGATGGGAATGGGTTTTGCAGATTTCAGTTTTGGATTATGAGTATGAAGAGTGATTTTCAGGTTTCCATAGATTTAAATCTGAAAATCTTCAAAATGTTATAGATTTTCTTTGTTTATGAAATGAAAATGAGAAAATAAAGGAATGGGAAAAATTAGAAGTTTATATAACTTTCTTTATGATTTATTTTTAAAAACAAAGAGAAATAAAATTAAACATGGCACATGGCCTTAAATGTTAACACTTCTCATTTAAAAATGATATCTAGTTTACATTTGTTATATTAAATTTAAGATGTTTACAAATGTTTATTAAAGTGATTTGTTATTTTATTAAGTGTTAAAGAAAGTTTAAACTTAATTAATTAGTTTCTTTAATACTTAGTTATGTATATAAATAATTAAAGAATAAACCAATTATAGTTATAAATAAAAACAATATATAAATTAACCATTTAAATAATATTTTTAATCATTTAAAATAAATTTATAAAGGAGATTGTAACCTATTTGTTATTTAAATGAATACATGATTCATCTATTAATTGTATTCTAAATTTCCATTTCTAATTTGCAAATCACATTTATATGTCAATATTTAAAAGAAATAAAACAAACATTTTTATAACTTGTTTTAATATACAAACTTAAGTCAAAATATACTTTAAACAAATAAAACATTTATCTTAAATATTTAAAATCATTTAGTTATTTTATAAATAGTTTTTAAAAAGCTAAATCCAAAAATAAATCACAATTTCCTAAATTTCAAAATATTATAATTAGAAAATATGCTACACTAATTAAATTTAAATCAACTTATCTATTTAAAATATATATAAATATATATACATTATAAATAGAAAATATATTTATTCACTAATTATTTATTTATTAAAGAAGATTATTGAATTAATTCAAATTTATTAACAAAAATTATCAAATTAATTTAAATTTAAACACAGATCATTAGATTTATATTGCCATAAATTCCGGGATATTACAATCCTCCGCCCTTAAAATAATTTCGTCCCCGAAATTTAAACCAAAGGTAATTTAATAATCTCATTAAAGATTTAATTTTAAAACACAGCATATGTTAATCATATGCTAACAACCATAACAACCAATTCACACAATCAGAACAAATCTAATTATCCAAAAGAATTTTGGATAGAACTTTCACGAGTTTCCTCGATAAAAATATCGGGATACTCGCTCTATAGAATCCAAACAATCAATACTACTAAACTATAGAGCTCCTATCCATCTATATCTACAGCTCAAAATAAGATATCAGACTATAGACAATTCTAACTCAACAACCAAACCGCCTGACTGCTGGTTCTACAACCAGAAATATCAAGCACGTACTCCCTCAGAGATACGTGAAACACTCTGAATCCCAGTTATCCAAACTGGCAATTTTAACTCTAGAAAACCAAACACTTATCATACCAGAACACAGAAGAAACTCAAAACACTTCTGTTAACGCTAAAATGTGAACGCTAACACCCCGGTGTGTAAAGTGTAGTTGTGAAAGCACCACCCGATGGATCGGGAAAGAATTACAAGCAAGTAATAGCAGAAAAGCAGTAAACAACAACGATTTTATAGTGGTTCGGCTTAAGGGTATAGCCTACGTCCACTCTAAGTACTTTTATTAATAATCCCGTTACAAACTGATACAATTCTTCTCAAGTACAATACACTTCAAGTTACAAGTGATTTGGAACAAGTCTTAAGCTTCAATGTCGATTAAAGTTCTTAGATTCATGTTGAAGATGTGTGGTTTCTTCGTGAATTTCTTTGATGTATTCCTCTAATCTTGGAAGCTCTAAGTGTTGATGAAGTTCTCAATGCAGCAAGGTAACGGTGTGTGAAGAGAATGCGCCAAAAGTCCTTTGAATGTTGGAGATGGGTGCCTATTTATAGAGAGTTCTGATTCTGAAATTTGCCAAGTCCTAAACCGCGGCCGATCTAAGTTAAGTCGTAGCCGACTTAATATGAGTCGTGGCCGGTCCATCTGGCCCCCTTCTGGCTTCACAGGAGTTCACTTGCACAAGTCCTAGGTCGCCTCCGAGTCAACACCACCTCTTCTCAGTAATGTGGCATCGGACTTATATTCAGTGGCCTTGGGTCGTGAACGACTTAACATAGGTCATAGGTCGGTCGCGACTTAGGTGTAGTTCATGATCTTGTCCCTGTCCTTAGTGGTTAGATCGGTAAATTCTCTGGATGGTTAGGTCGTCTTCTGTCTTAGGTCGGTAGCTATCTTAGGTCAGTAGCCATCTTGTTAAGTTTTAGGTCGGCAACTGTTTAGCCCTAAGTCGGTATCCATTTGGGCCTTAAGTCGGCATCTCCTTAGCCTGTTAGGTCGGCACCTCTTCGAGTCTTAAGTCGGCATGCTACTCAAGCTCCTTAGGTCGGTATCCCTTCGTGCCTTAGGTCGGTCTCCCTGATAAGGCAGTTAGGTCGGCAACCAGTTGAGTCAGTAGCCTTGTTAAAGTGTTAAGTCGGCATACCCTTTGAATCTTAGGTCGGCACCTCCTTGAGTCGCAGAGTCTAAACCGAGGCGGAGTTAACAATTGCCCCTCGAAGTATACGCCTACTGGTTAGGTCGTGTGCTTCGATAGTCCTTAACCCGTCCCCTCTTAGGTCGGTAGGTCGTGTACGACCTAACAGTTTGGTCACACGCGCCGCTTCAGGTCTCTCTACTATAAGTCGTATATTCTCTCCTTTCTTCTCATTACTTACTCTCTTGCTTCTGCCATTAAAAACTTTCTCAAGCTCCAAAAGGCGATTCCATTCCAAACAATCACCGATAATCTTTGTTGTTCATCACGTAAGTAAAACCTGCTCTTCTCTTGATCCCTTATTGTCATCGATTCACGAATTCCATTCAAACCGAACCCGCCCCTTGCGCGCTGCTTTACTGCGAACCTCATTGCACCAGTAGTTTGTGAGCTCGAGTTTGCTTGGTTTTGGCTTTAAATGATCGACGAGACGATGGAATGGTTTAATGCTTCTGGCTAATTGATTTTTTGATTTGCGATAGGATGGTTAAGCATTGAATTTGGGTGATTTTGAACTGACTTAGTGGATGATCCGATATCATGAATGAGGCAGCGTGAATGGAGTGAGGGTTTTTTGTGGATGGAGCGGCTAGTGGGTTAACAGGTTGAGTGGAGTGGGATACTGACCTGGACGCGACCCAGTAATTTTAGGTGACCTAACCTTTGACCGCCTTTATCCTTAAATCGTAGCCGAATTGACCCTTGGGGGAAATCTGCCGATCTAATCTTCTACCGATTTAACCCTTGAACCGTGGCCGAGTTAAACCTTAAACCGTGGCCGAGTTATCCCTTAAACCGTGGCCGAGTTAACCCTTGGAGAATTTCACACCACTTTTTTGAACCAGAGCCTTTACCCTTCCTACTTCTTACAACTTAAAGAGCTACCGATCTAAAGAATTAGAAACTTAATCTTCATTTGCGAGAGACTCCTTGGGTCAAGTGATACTGCTGACAATCCTCCCTATGGCTTTGTTGTAGTCAATCGCCAAATGTGCTTAAGTGGGGCGATTCCTCCTTTTAACGACTTCCTTCGAACTCTTCTCCTTCGGTTGACAATCTCTCCATTTCAACTTCATCCCAACGGCTATGCCATCTTGACGGGGTTATGTGTTTTGTTTAGAAGAACCCTTGATCGCCTACCGAGTTTTGAAGAAATTCGTTATCTGTGCTCGTTTGCAAAGAGTAAAGATCATCCTTCCCTTATTATTGTGAGAAGTGCCAGGAACCGCAAGCTCATTTCCGATCTTACTGAAAGCGTTCATGGATTCTTGAACCAGTTTTTCTTTGCCCGCTGTCCCTCAGGCTTTTATGCCATCTGGAGAGTAGGAAGTAAGATTAGTATTTCTATTTTCTCCGTTTTGAAACTTTTTCGAGATCCGAACTTTCAGTTGCTAATTTCATTCTTTATTCTTTCCAGCACTTCCTCTCCCCTCTAGAGACCCAATTCACAAGCAGGTTTTTGAGAGGTTGAGTGTCGTGGCCACAGAAGAGAGGAGCATAAAATTTCTGTTGAGGGATGAATTTTTACATCAACATGGGCTTCTACACACTTCTCGCTCTATGCATGCTCATGAAGTTCCAACGGAAATCCCTGATTCTCCGATAAAGACTCCTGAGTCTTCGCTGGTGAAGTGTTCCACCTCTGTCGATGTTGCGGAGCCATCTGGTAAACTTGCCCCGGTTATCGAGGAAGAAGAGCCTCAGGGATCCTCTCACCATTCACAAGGATCTGGTGAAATGGCTAAAAAATCCAGTCCTGTCAAGCAAAGCAGGGACGATACCTTCGAAGGATTGAGCGACCTCTTCGCTACTTCACAAGAGATCTTCAAAGATGACCCTACTACTGCCGGGATTTCTTCTTCAGTAGTTGAAGCTACTTCTATTTTGCAACAGCCGTCGTCGACTCAAGAGTTGACGTTAACTATTACACCCACAACCACTCCCCAAATAAAGAGTGGTTCGTAGATTAATGCGCGTAGTTTGCACAACACACACACTTAGAATTTCTCATCACTTCTATGCACTTATCTTCTTGCACTTTAAAGATTTCTAAAGCTCATTATTTTAATTCCAGATTCTCCTATGGGGCGCAGCGGCTCGTATTATGACGATTTCCAGCGCTACGGGAGGCGTAGCCAGTATGATTACAGGCGTTACCTTCCTTCCTACAGAGAGTCGGATGAAGAGAGGGCTGCCCGAAAGGCTCATGAAAGGAGAACTGAAGAAGAACATCGTGAAAGAAGGGAGAGAGAAGAGCGCCATGATTCTTGGCAAAAAGGCGATGACTCTCACAAGAGAAAATCTCATGACGATCGAGGAAAAGGTCACATGAGTGAAGACTTAAGCAAACGAGCTCGTCACAGTGAAAAGCAGGCCTCTACTACTCCTGAGAAAGTTACTATTCCTGCCTCACTCGACATCCCTTCTGACTCTCCCGCTCTTGGGAAATCAGATATTCAAACGATAATTAACAGGCCCAAATTTCAAGTTGGACCGGGTCCTGCCACTCTGCAGAGCCGATTTCCTCAATGGTGCCTTAAGGGGGTGAGGTTCGACCTAGACTTGGTCCCCATCGACAAGTCTGCTATGTTGCGCAATTTTGATGCAGTCAAGCTCGATATCGAGAGGATGTCAAACTGGCAGAAGCTTGTCGATGAGCTTCAAAGAGTTAACCGTGCCAACATAGAGGCCATGCTTACCATGGAAAACGATAAGGCCGAATGGCAAAAGGTCGTTGAGCAACATGACACCGAGATGAGAAACATTGCTTCTTACAATGAGGAGCTTGAAGCAAAAGTCGAGGAATTGAAACATGAACTTGCTGCTTCCTCTACTTCCTATTCTCAAAAAGAAGAAGTGTTGCTGAAACAAGTGAGAGACGCTCACGCTAGCCCAAGGGATGCCGAAGACAGGCTAGAAGTACAAAAAAGAATCAGTGAAGGCTATGCTACTGATATTGCTGAGCTCCGAAAGAAAAACAACTCCCAGGAGGCGGAGATACAAATGCTTAAGCTTCAGCTTGCCAAAACTGAAAGGGAGCGTGATGAGGCTGTCGCCGGCAGAATCGCAGTTGAAGAATCTCATGAGGCGACCAAAAACAGCATCAGCTCAACTTTATTCGACTTCTATTTGCACAGCGTCTTGGGGCATGGAAGCCTTGCCTTTCTAGGCCCCAAGTATGAAATCACACTGGCTGAAGTTTGGGAGACAGCACTTGATATGCTCGGTGGTAAAGGTGCTGGATATGCTGAGTCAGCCCTTGAAGAGCATTATCTTGATGACGAAGCCCGTGCCGCTCTTGCCAAGGGTAAGGAGCAGCTTGCCAGAGTGCGGGCCGGGATGGCGGAAGAAGAGCGTTCTGAAAAAGAAGTACCGCCTACCATCTCCGAACGTCCTCTAGTTTCTCCCGAGGTGGACATTACAGGCCCTAGTGCTCATTTGCCGCCTCCTACAAGAACTGGGGTAATCACCCCTACTGATGAAGAGGCTTTGGAGGACATTGGGGCTCAGAATTATGAGATTGAACTGACAAAGCCAATATCTTCAGGTAATTTCGACATTGGTCCGATTCAAGTGGATTGCCTGCTTATTCCTCAAAAATTTGATGAGCTTCTCGATTACCTCCTGAATCTCGATGAACCCATATCTCCCTTCTTTCGGGAAGATACTAACATTTTCAATTTTTCTTCTTCTGCAGTTGAAACAACAAGTGCCGTGCAGACTTCGCCTTCTCTGGTTATTCCTCCTCCATCTCTTCAAGTGACTCCTCCTTCTGCTTCACAACCTGGGTCACAAGAGGAGAAAATTGAGGCTCTTCATGGTTTGGATGACCCTGTTGCCTCGCAGGAGCAAAAAGATGAGGGACTCGAAGGAGGCGAGATCTCTCCGGAGCGGACTCCTTCTGACGACATAGTTTTGTCCGCTCTCGTTACTCCGGGGAGTGAGTCTTCTTCGCAGAGAAGAAAGAAGCTTGGGACATCGAAGAGGAGGGGGAAGAAAATTATCACCACTGAAGAGGAACCGGAAATTGCGCCAGTTGTACCTCCCTCCCCTTCTTCCCTCATGCCTTCAGACCAACCTGGAAGACCCGAAAAGCTAACCACTCGGCCGGGTAAAGGGTCTAAAGGCGGCAAGAAGAAATGAAGAATTGAGCTTTTCGATTCCTTTTTTGTGTAATGGTCGGATGTTGTGCAGGTACCGGCCCCTGCTTCTTATTTTGAAACCTGTATCTGCAATATCTGCAATTAAATAAAATGATTCTTTATTTGTACATACTTCTGTTTGAATTTGAGTATGCATTTATTATTCATTTTTACACAAGTTTATTTATATGATATTGCAGCGGGCTTATGGTATGTTTTTTGAGTATTACTTTGCTGATGCAGCTACACTATTATACCATGTTGCCCCCATACCTTAAGCTTGTTGCAATATTTCATACTTCGAGGGGACTTGCACTCTTATTTGCTAAAGAATAATTATTTTATTCTTTAAAGAAAATTTTTGTACAGTACAACTCCCTTCGTATAAGTTTCTACGTTTTGTCGTTCGAAGAAATCACTTTTTTCTTTTGCTCATGTGCATATTTTACCAAGTGAATTCCTCTATGTGGTAAAGCGGACCTCTGAAGGGTACTTTAACTTCTTCTCTTTTTTTTTTTTTTAAAGGATCATTTTCCATAGTAGGTAAATTACTCTTCCTTTGAAAGTTAAAGTACGCCTTTGATGAGGATTTTTTTTTTTATTTTATTTTTTATATACAAAGTTGTACCTCTGAGGAGGGATTTTTCACGTTTCAACACTTGGAAGTTTTATTTCAATCTCGGTGAAACGTGTACCTCCAAAGAGTTGTGCCTTTGAAGAAAGCCTTTTCACGTTTCAACACTTGGAAGTTTTATTTCAATCTTGGTGAAACGTGGGCTTCCGAAGAGGTCTTTCTTCTTGATTGTGTCTTCGAAGAGGTCTTTCCTTTGAATTGTGTCCCCAGGAGGGGGTTGTACCTCTAAGGAGGGATCTTTCACGTTTCAACACTTGGAAGTTTTATTTCAATCTTGGTGAAACGTGTACCTCCAAAGAGTTGTGCCTTCGAAGAAAGCCTTTTCGCGTTTCAACACTTGGAAGTTTTATTTCAATCTCGGTGAAACGTGGGCTTTCAGGAAGGTCTTTATTTTGTTTTTGCATTTCAACTTTGGTGAAGTGAAATTCCGAAGAGCGATTGTTTCACTTCAACTCCTGGCGAAATGTGCCTCCGAAGAGGGCTTTTATTTTGTTTACATTTCAACTCTGGTGAAGTGAAATCCCGAAGAGCGGTCATAACACTTCAACTCCTGGTGAAATGGGCCTCCGAAGAGGGCTTTTATTTTGTTTACATTTCAACTCTGGTGAAGTGAAATCCCGAAGAGCGGTCATAACACTTCAACTCCTGGTGAAATGGGCCTCCGAAGAGGGCTTTTATTTTGTTTACATTTCAACTCTGGTGAAGTGAAATCCCGAAGAGCGGTCATAACACTTCAACTCCTGGTGAAATGTGCCTCAAAGAGGGTTTTCATCGCCTGGAAGTTACTCTCTCATGGTTGGAGGGTCATGACTCCTCCAATCTTTTTTGTTGAGTAGAGAACTTTCTTTTTTGTGGCGTATGACCCATTAGAGGTCTTTTATCCTCCGAAGAGTTGCGCCTCCGAAGAGGACTTGTGCTGCTGATGGTAGCTTTGGTTGTTCCTCTGTTCACTTGCTTATGCCTTTTCAGCGATCCTCTCTTTTTTTTTTTTTTTTTTTTTTCTTTTCAAGTTTTCATTCCCCTTTTCTCGCAAGTGGCTTGTTTAATCCAAGGAAGCGTACTCCATTGTCAGGCAAGTTCGTGAGAACGGGCACTAGCTTCCTAATTGGATGTTTGTTCGTTCAAACAATCTCAATTTATTAGCAAGGGCTCGTTTCTATCGAAATCATAAGCCGTTCAATTGAAGTATTTCCTATCTAGGATTCGAATTCGGGGCCTTTATGACTTGAAATTTGTTTGTTGAATGATGGTGAGAATCACTCGGTCTTATTATGCGCAAGTTTTATTTCCATTGTCTGCAAAAATTTAAATCGACATTTCAGCAATAAATTTTATGTATTTTTATATCGAAAACAAAGCAAACATATAATAATAATAAGGAACACAAGATTTATAGTGGTTCGGCCATGAAATTGGGCCTACATCCACTTTACATTCTTTCATTATTTACTTGCATCAGTTTCACAATTGCTTTCAATTACAAGAATCATACATTCATAATTCTTTTTACAATGTTTCAACAAAATTTTCAAGTAAAGTATGGATGCAAATGGTTGCTGTTCCATGCCCTTGGAATTTGATCTCCATCAACAGTGGTGAGCTTGAATGTGCCATCAAGAAGCTTCTGACCTATTACATACGGTCCTTCCCAATTTGGCCCAAACACACTTGTCGCGGTCATAATTCTTTTCAGGACTAGATCTCCAATTTCAAAGCTGCGTTGACGAACTTTGGAATTGAAATGCCTGGCTATCCTTTGCTGATGAGCTGCAACTCTGAGGTTAGCTTCATCTCTTTTTTCATCAAGGAGATCCAGCGCTTCAAGTTGTAGCTTTTCATTTTCTGCTTGATTGAAATGGATTCTTCTGTGTGAAGGGACCTCTGTCTCAACCGGGATCATTGCTTCCGATCCGTATGCCAACGAAAAAGGAGTATGCCCAGTTGCAGTTTTGTGAGTAGTTCTGCATGCCCATAGTGCAAGTGGTAGTTTATCGACCCAACCACCTTTCGCTCTTTCGAGTTGCTTTTTGATGGTTGATTTGATGATCTTGTTCACTGCTTCCACTTGCCCGTTTGCCTGCGGATGAGCTACTGCCGAAAAGCTTTTCTGGATTTTGAATCGTTTGCAAAAATCCTGGAATTCCTCGCTTTCAAACTGAGTACCATTGTCTGTGATTATTTTCTGAGGCACACCGTATCTGCAAATGACATTCTTGGTCACAAAGCTTATCATTTTCTTAGAAGTGATAGTAGCCAATGGTTCAGCTTCAGCCCATTTAGTAAAATAATCAACTGCAACAATAGCATATTTAATCCCTGATTTAGCAGTTGGTAGCGGCCCAATGAGATCCATTCCCCAAATTGCAAATGGCCATGGACTGACCATCTGTGTGAGTTCGGTAGAAGGTGCTCTAGGAATTTTGGCAAACCTTTGGCATTTGTCACATTTTCGGGAGTAATCTGCAGCATCTCGATTAATTTCTGGCCAAAAATATCCGTATCGGAGAATTTTCTTTGCTAATGTTTGACCACCTGAATGATCACCACATTCTCCTCCATGCACCTCAGCTAGGATTGTTTTGGACTCTTCCCGGGATACACATCGAAGCAATGGCATTGAGAATCCCCGTCTGTACAATCGGCCGTCCTGAATTACACAGCGAGAGGCTTTCCTTAGTAGCTTTCGTCTTTCTATCGAATTTTCTGGCAGAGAACCTCTGAGTAGGTAGTCCAGTATTGGAGTCATACATGACTCTTGTTCTTGAGATACATTCATAATCCAGTCTATATCCATCTCGTCTATACATGGTGCTGAAAGGACTTCTACAGGGACCAATCCCAATAGTTGAGCTTCACCAGAACTTGAATACTTTGCGAGGGAATCTGCCTTCATATTCCCTTCCCGAGGAATGTGGCTTATTGAATAGTGATCGAGTTCACATAGGAGTTCCCAAGCCTTTGACAAGTAGGAAGGCAGGTTTCCACCTTTTGCTTGAAATTCCTTCTTGACTTGGCATACAATAAGCTGAGAATCACTGAAGATTTGTAATGCTCGAATGTTTAGCTCTTTAGCGATTTTCAGACCTGCAATAAGAGCTTCATATTCTGCTTCATTGTTTGTTGAAGGAAATTCCAATCTTAGTGCATAACATAATGATCGACCTTCAGGAGTTTCAAGTACCACTCCGGCTCCAGAACAGTAGTCATTTCTTGCGCCATCAACATACATCTTCCACTGGATTGGGGAATCATTGATCGTTTCTTCCTCACCATTATCTTTCTCTGTGAATTCTGCAATGAAATCAGCTAAAGCTTGTCCGTTGATTGCTTTTCGGGGGTGATAGGTGATGTCATATTGACTGAGTTCAATGTTCCATTTTAGAAGGCGACCCGAAGTTTCAGGGCGAAATAGGACTTGCTTTAGAGGTTGATCAGTGAGTACTTTGATAGGATGAGCTTGGAAATATTGCCTCAGTTTCCTTGATGCAACTAGTAGGCAATAGGCGAGTTTTTCCAACTTGGAGTAATTCAGCTCTGCCCCAGTGAGTCTTTTGCTGATATAGTAAACCGGATGTTGAATCCTTTTGTCTTCCCATATCAGCGCTGCACTTAGAGCATGAGATGATACTGCCAAGTATATAAGAAGATCCTCACCATTGCCTGGCCTAGAAAGTATTGGAGGCGTTTCCATATGACGGATCAACTCATCGAAGGCTTTTTGGCATTCGGAAGTCCATTCAAAATTCTTCTTTCCTTTCTTCAGGGCGTCAAAGAATGGGATGCATTTATCAGTGGCTTTGGAAATGAACCGACTCAGGGCGGCGACCTTTCCGTTGAGACTCTGCAATTCCTTCTTTGTTCTAGGAGCCTTAACTTCTTTCAAGGCAGTAATTTGAGCTGGACTAGCCTCAATGTCCCTAGCACTGACGATGAAACCTAAGAACTTTCCAGACTCGACCCCAAATGTACATTTCAGAGGGTTAAGTTTCATTCTGTATTTCCGGAGGACTGCGAACATTTCTGCTAAGTGTTCAATGTGATCCGCTGCTTTCCTGGACTTCACTAACATGTCGTCGACGTAGACTTCCATAGTTTTGCCCAATTGCGGTTTGAACATAGCATTAACAAGTCTTTGGTAGGTTGCCCCTGCATTTTTCAATCCGAAGGGCATAACTCTGTAGCAATAAAGTCCAAGATCTGTGATAAAGCTTGTATCTTCCTGATCCGGCTCGTGCATCATGATTTGGTTATAACCGGAGTAGGCATCCATGAAAGATAACAATTCATGTCCCGCAGTTCCGTCTACCAGTTGATCGATCCTGGGTAATGGGAAGCAATCTTTGGGGAAAGCCTTGTTTAGATCAGAAAAATCAATGCACACTCTCCATTTTCCATTAGCTTTCTTGACCAACACAGGATTTGAAACCCAATTCGGATATGTAGATTCTTTGATGAAGTTATTTTCCATGAGTCGATCAACTTCTTCTTTTAATGCTGCTGACCTTTCTGGACCTTGGGTTCTTCTTTTCTGTTTAACTGGCGTAAACTTTGGGTCAATATTCAGAACGTGTACTGCAACTTCTGGGGATATTCCACACATATCGGCATGAGTCCAAGCAAAGACATCCAGATTTGCTTTCAGGAAAGATATCAAGATATTCTGAATTGACACATTAAGCTGTGAACCCACATTTAACACCTTATTTGGGTCCTTCGGGTCAACAGGTACCGGAACTGTCGTTTCCACCGGTACCACTCTATTCTCCCCTGCACTGGCTTTTCTGGGATCCATTTCTTTTCGTGCCCCGCTGTGCTCACCAGTGCAGGGTCCGCCCCGTAATTGCTACAAGGCTGGTTCTTTGATGCGGACTGGGGTTGCCGCATCCTTCCCCATTTCTCTTTTTCTTGACTCTCGCAGCTCTGTCAAATAGCACTCTCGCGCAGCATTTTGATCCCCTTTTATAACTCCTACTCCATTGTCAGTGGGGAATTTAATAGTGAGGCACCACGGGGCTAGGATAGCTTTGAATGCTGCGAGTGTTGGACGGCCAAGAAAAGCATTATAAGCAGAAAACTCATCGACAATCACAAATGTTTGCTTGCGGACCATTTTCCTTTCTGCTTCTCCAAGTTCTACAAGCAGATCGATGGTCCCAATTGGTTGTTTTGGCTCCCCAGTGAAGCCAGCGATCTTCTGTGATGAGGCTTGTACATCAATCATAGGGATTTTCATCTGGTCAAATGTCTTCTTGAAGAGGATATTGCATGATGCTCCGCAGTCAATGAGGACTCTTCTGACAATGGCCGGTCCAATACCAGCCGAGATGACCAAGGGATCTAGGGTAGGAGCTTCTATACCTGTGGAATCTCTGGCTCTGAAAACAATATCATCGCTGAAAGTTTTCTGTTGTTTCAGGGGCGTAGTGTCTTCTAAAACAAAGACGTCTTCTTCGGCTGGAGCATATTTCAAAGCCCTGGAATATCTCTCCATCTCACACCAGCTTTTGCCAGCTGGGTGAGGCCCTCCTATAATGACATTGATAACGGGCCTTCCAGATTCATGTCCCGTAGCTTTCTCACCTGTCCTGGGCTGATGAACAGGAACCTGTTGCCCCTGACTTGACGATGCAGGATTGTTGCTATTCTTCTTCACAAATTGTTGCAGTTTGTTCTCTCTTAGCAACTCTTCAATCAGATTTTTCAACTGACGGCAGTCATCAGTTTCATGACCGGGTTGATTGTGGAAACGACAGAATTTCCCACTCTGTATGGCTTTTTTCCCGGTCCTCAAAGGGATAGGTTTAGGGAAATCGACGGAATCTTTAGTGGCAAGGTAGATGTGCTCCGGCGTATGTGATAATGGAGTATACTCTGATGTTTTGAAGGATCGGGGCTTCTTCAGATTACCCTGTTTCTTCCCATTATCATTCTCCCTTTTTTGCCCCACCGATTCATTCTTGCGTGGAGCGACAGTGTTGTCTTCTGCTTTTTCCAACACTGTCTTTACTGGTAAAGGGCGGCTTTCCAAGCGAATGAATTCATCTGCTTTTTTGTAGAACTTTTCGAGAGAGGTTGGCTCCTTCATATTTAACCATTTCCCAAATTCGCTTGACTTATCAATAGCCCTCATCAGATAAGTCAATATCATTCGTGGTTCAGCATTGTCCACCTCAGCCAGTGCTATATTAAAGCGGTTTAAGAAGGATCTGATAGACTCCCCAGGATTCTGCTCCAAACTCGATAGTGACATAATGTCCTTGGCCTTCGAAGCATATAGTCTAAACTGCTCCTTGAATTTTCTGGTCAAGTCTGAAAACTGATCGATAGATCGGACTGGCAACTTGGTGAACCATAGTAGAGCCACACCTTCCAGGTATACGGGGAAATATCGACATTTTATTTCGTCAGAGGCCCTGGCACCTGTCATGTGCCAATCATATTTATACAAGAACTCATTCGGATCACTTGTCCCTTTGTAAGCTGGAATAGTCGGAGGGACAAACTTCCTTGGAAATTCCGCCTTCAAGATTTTTTCAGTGAACGGAGTTTTACTTGGAGCGAAACCCCATTCCTTCTCATCTTCAACCCTTTGCATACTTTCTTTCATGATCTGCCGGACCATTCCAGAAAGATATTCCTCATCATGCCGAGTTTTAGATCCACCAGCCTCAGGAACTGCCTGCTCAAAGGGACTAGTAGCCCTTTCAGGAGCATTCCTTTCACTAACATCATGAATGTTGCCAGCACAGTTCCTTTCATTACAAGCTGGTTGATTGTTTGCCCCAAGTAAATCGTTCAATTTATTCAGAATCAGAGCATTCTGGGCACTTTGAGCCTCTAATTGTGCATTTTGGGCGTTTATCTGTTGGTTTAGCCCTAGACTCACAGCATCCAACTCCGCTTTCGTAACTCCAACAGACGGAGTGGGTTGATTAGGTACAGGGGAAGCGGAGGTTCCCTCTTGAATGTTTCCAGATCTGATAGATCTACTTTTCCTTCCAGGAGCCATAATCTCAGATAGACTTCTGGTTTTTAAGGAAATTCTTTCTTCAAATCTCTGTGAAGCAATGATGACAGTTTTCCTGAGTTCAATTCTCAGTGAAAGCACCAAAAATGTTAACGCTAAAATGTGAACGCTAACACCCCGGTGTGTAAAGTGTAGTTGTGAAAGCACCACCCGATGGATCGGGAAAGAATTACAAGCAAGTAATAGCAGAAAAGCAGTAAACAACAACGATTTTATAGTGGTTCGGCTTAAGGGTATAGCCTACGTCCACTCTAAGTACTTTTATTAATAATCCCGTTACAAACTGATACAATTCTTCTCAAGTACAATACACTTCAAGTTACAAGTGATTTGGAACAAGTCTTAAGCTTCAATGTCGATTAAAGTTCTTAGATTCATGTTGAAGATGTGTGGTTTCTTCGTGAATTTCTTTGATGTATTCCTCTAATCTTGGAAGCTCTAAGTGTTGATGAAGTTCTCAATGCAGCAAGGTAACGGTGTGTGAAGAGAATGCGCCAAAAGTCCTTTGAATGTTGGAGATGGGTGCCTATTTATAGAGAGTTCTGATTCTGAAATTTGCCAAGTCCTAAACCGCGGCCGATCTAAGTTAAGTCGTAGCCGACTTAATATGAGTCGTGGCCGGTCCATCTGGCCCCCTTCTGGCTTCACAGGAGTTCACTTGCACAAGTCCTAGGTCGCCTCCGAGTCAACACCACCTCTTCTCAGTAATGTGGCATCGGACTTATATTCAGTGGCCTTGGGTCGTGAACGACTTAACATAGGTCATAGGTCGGTCGCGACTTAGGTGTAGTTCATGATCTTGTCCCTGTCCTTAGTGGTTAGATCGGTAAATTCTCTGGATGGTTAGGTCGTCTTCTGTCTTAGGTCGGTAGCTATCTTAGGTCAGTAGCCATCTTGTTAAGTTTTAGGTCGGCAACTGTTTAGCCCTAAGTCGGTATCCATTTGGGCCTTAAGTCGGCATCTCCTTAGCCTGTTAGGTCGGCACCTCTTCGAGTCTTAAGTCGGCATGCTACTCAAGCTCCTTAGGTCGGTATCCCTTCGTGCCTTAGGTCGGTCTCCCTGATAAGGCAGTTAGGTCGGCAACCAGTTGAGTCAGTAGCCTTGTTAAAGTGTTAAGTCGGCATACCCTTTGAATCTTAGGTCGGCACCTCCTTGAGTCGCAGAGTCTAAACCGAGGCGGAGTTAACAACTTCTGAGCTAGCTTCACAGACTTTCCAAACCTTATAGCTCCTTCGATCAGAGATAACTTAACCCAAAACCCAATCTCCGACTCCAGAATCCAAATTCCTTCTTCTCTTATCTATAAAAATTCTTCGGACGATCCTGGACTATCAACATCCTTCTTGATCAGCTCAACTCTAGCTAATGCCTCCAGAAACAAACTAGACCAATCCAACCCAACACAATGATCTCCTCAAGATCAATCCAAAACCAAGAAAACAAACCCTACTCCTCAAACAACAGAAGACATAACAACTTCTCCTTATCCGAAAAAGAAAGACAGATGTACCCCCAAACTGCTTCCGCTGCACAATTCTGATCCGAAACAGAAAAAAATGCTGACAAAGAGCATAATTAAGCACAGACTAGACAACCCAGCACAGAAATATGGTTCCACGGATCCATAAAGAAAACTCAGATGTTCCTCCGAAACCTGAGCTGCTTCACCAATTCTATCTCAAGGAACCATCCATCTACTAACTGAACCACCGGTTCCACTCCTGGAATACAAATCGATAAGAAAACTTGATCTCCAGATGCGGACAAACTCTGACTTCCCTGAAGATATCCAGATAATCTCCAATAACTCAAGAGAACCCTCAACTATCGCAAGTCACTTTTGCGATCACCCAGCCTAATATCCAAAGAAAATGCTTTCTCTTAGCCAAACAGAACAACTTATGCTGACCTAGCCAATCCATCGAAGAAACGGATCTACTCTGTTGCTTCCGAACTCCACTTCAGAAAAACTACTCAGTCAGAAGACTTCTGCCAACACAGAGCACTTCGAGCTGCACTACTAACACCAAGGCCGAAGAATTCCAAATCAAGGCTCTTCGAGAAACTCGGACCTCAAAGCAAACAGAAACACTTTTTCTGGACTTAGCCACAACACCAAGCAGACTCACTTCTTTATTCTTGTTCCAAAGAAACACCTTCGGAAATATTCATAGTCACTGCATCTCATCACGCAGCTACTACTTCTTAAGGTAACAAGATACCATCATTCGCTTGCTTCTGCCCAACCGACAGATCCAAACTCTACTCACCCAACTCTGTACTTCAAAGATGAACCCCAAACCTTAACAGGTTTCCTTCAGAGATCGATGAAGTCCTTACACCAAGCAAAAATCATTCGAGACGGTATTAGGTCTACAGTCTCGTCAGATACACTTCCAACCTCAATCATTCAAACTCCAACCAATGGTAGTTGTGTTACACACACCACTACCTCATCTATCTTTATAACCTATATTGGAAAACCTGAACAGGTAACCCAATTAGATAGATAGAAACATATATATATATATATATATATATATATATATATATATATATATATTAAAAATACAAAAACGCTCTCTCAAGATAGACACCACTCCAGAGACTTGGTACTTGCTCAACCTAGTGCTCTGATACCAAGTGTGACGACCCGACTTTTTCTCCACAAAAAGTCATATGATCCTTAAGAAAGAAAGGGACAGAAAAGAGAAAGAAAGAAGAGAAAGAAGAAACAACACAAGAATCTTAACAGCGGAACGAATAAATTGTATTAATAACATAAGTATAACATAGTATACATCAATTATCATAGTTACATAGACAATACATCACATACTAGACAGTTATAAACACCAGTCTAGTTATTACAACTCAATACATTACAGGTAAACACTCAAAGATACCAACAAAGCGGAAAACTATATATCTACACGCAAAAGCCTCCTGCTCCATTTGCTCCTCCACAATTCGTCAAAGCTAACCTGAATCCCTTGGCTACTCATAAAAATTTGAGTACCCAAGAGTCAAAGAAAAACAGAAATAACTCTAGGTCAGGCATGGGTCTGGTGTGAGTAACAGGATAAAGTTGCTTAACTTTGAAAAACCTTTGAAAAGAAAAGGTATCATGTAAGACTTCCCATACATAAACATGGAAAAAATTTTACCTTACGATAACCAAAATATTTGATAGGAAATCCGATGATATTATAACATGTCTAGGGTTTCCAAGTAAATATGAAATAGCCGAAATTGTTACATTTATTAAATCCAGCTACTAGCCACAAAAGTGGGTAATACAATTAAAACCGTTGGCACTTATTGGATTTCGGATTCCATACAATGGCAGGGCTACTGGGGTACCGCCCGTCATAGTACGTGGCCTAGATCACCATACCGAGGAGTTAGCCCGCTCCGCTACAACACAAAGCCGGAACCATTCCTTACTGAACAGTTCCGAACAAGACCACCCTGCAGTTGTGATCAGCAACCGCACCAATAAGCCGAAATAAAGGGACATGTAGACAGGGGTAAATCTCGTCCTACTTGGGCATAACCCACTTAGCCTTGCTGCACCTCCCCTGGTTTAGCCATTCCGGATTGATGAGGCTTGAGGCTACGATTACCTTTATAGGACATATCACTTAGAATGCTCATCGTCCACCTGACGATGTTCTGAAAGCATTCAATCCATATAAGTTCGTTTCGGGTTCGAACGAAACCGAAGGCATTATCTCGTTGCACTCATTTTGGAATCACCCTCAGAGTTAACGACGATAACCCTTGCACTCTGAATCTTCATCTTTACTTCAGATTCACGACCTAACATTAATTTGGATCGATGTGGTTTTCGGATATCCAAATATGGAAACTCGATCCCGATCTTATCGAAATCCAAAACGTGTCTTTTAAGGCCAAGTTGTTTTAAAGTTTTAAAACAATTTCAATTCATTATCTATATACACACAGATAGATAAATTCACATCATAACAATGGATAATTAACATTGCCATTCACAAATAATCCATATCTTCATCACAATGCAACCAATGCATCCATATTATACATCATTACTCATCTCATTACTGAGATTACAAACCACACATGGCAACCGATATCAATCATCAAACATAAGCAATGATCTAATTATCACACCATCTATAATTAATTTAAAATGAATTAGATTGATTACTTTATCTCTAATTAATTTAAAATGAATTAAATTAATTACTTCATCATTAAAATCCTGCTTAACTTAACCGTCAATTAATTACTCAATTAATTAATCACCATCTCATTAGTCATTTTAATTAATCATTACCGATTAATAAATTATTTCTAATTACAATAAGTAATTAGCCTTTAATATTAATTACACAAGTTAATTACACTTAACAATTTACAATAATTAACTTTTAATTACTTAATTAATTAATTAACTAAAGTTAATCACATTAATCCTTTAAATTATTAATTACTTCATTTATTAATTATTCCTTAATTAATCAATTCATCATTAATTTGTTAATTAATGACTTCTAATAACATTTAATAAATCTCTCCATATAAATTAATTACCTAAGCAATAAATCTACAATTAAACCACATATATATTAATCACCCTTGATTAATAACAATCCAGTAATTAACTATTCTTAATTACACAATCCATAAATTAATTACTCTTAATTAATTATCTAAATTAATCCCTTGATTAATTTCAAAGTAATTTAATCTAAATTACCTCCATTATTAAACATTTTTAATTGCATCCAGTAATTACCAATGAATTACTTCCCTAAGTAATTACAATCTTATTAATTACATAAAGTAATTATCAAATCATCAAATGTTTCAATTAATAAAATTTAATTAATTAATATAAACTAATTACATTAACACAATTAATTACATCAAGTAATTAATTTATTAATTACTTTCATTAAGTAATTAATTTATTAATTACTTTCATTAAGTAATTAAACTTAAACAATCTCACAAATGATTGCTATTACTTAATTAATCTAATTAATTATTAAAAATATATCACATTAATTAATTGTTAAATAATCTTAAGTTAATTTTATTCATTAACATTTCTTAATTACTTAATTAATAAATTAACTTATACTAGACATTATTAATTACAAATTAATCAATATTTAATACAATTAATTAATCTCTAATTATTAATTAATTAAGTGTTAATTACAATCTTAATTAATCTTTAATCACTTGATTAATAAATCTTAATCATTAATTAAAATTTAACTAACAGTCCTTAATTATAGATTAATTAACCTTAATTAATTAATCTAAAAATTAATCAATTTTAAAATTTTATTAATTGCTTAATTAATCATCCATATTATTAATTAATTAAATAATTAATTATTCATTTTAAATTAACTTAATTATTTAATTAATTCAAATTCTCAAATTTCATTTGTTATTTAGAAACATTTCTTACTTAATTAAGCATTTTGAATACAAATTGTTTTTAAATTTATTTAAATCCCATTTAAACTTCATTTTAAAATTTAAGATTTTAAAATGAATACAAATTTTAATTTAACAAGATTAAAAACAATTCAACCCTTTATCTCATATGTTAAAAAAAACAATGCACTTTATAAAATAAGTTTTTAAGAATTTGAATATCAATTCAATTTAAATTTAAATCAATTTAAAAACATTCCTAAACATTCCAAGTTATTATTTTTAAATTCAATTTAAAAAATTATTTTTAAATTCAAAATTGAAATACAGCCTGAACCTTAATTACAGATTTAAACTAAAATCCTTGAAAGCTTACTTACATAAATCTTCAAATCATTTAATCTTCAATGTAATTAAATGATTTAAATTTAAACTTATTTCATTTTTAAAAACCGAAGTTCAAATTTAAGTACAGATTTAGAAACCCATATTTAATCTTATTTTTAATTTCTAATTTAATGTTTTAAACTTCCAATTCAAACCCAAAGCACACATATGCTTTTACACTTATGAGTTTGAAATCAAATTTATATTTAAAAACATTAATTATTTTAAATCTCAGACAATCTAATTTGAATTCATATCCAAATTTCAGATTTTAAAAACCTAGTTTAATTTTCAACCTGCATTTTAAACTTTACTTTTAAATTTAAAAACAGAAAATAGTTTCTGTCTTTATTTGCAATCAAACTAGAATTTAAAAGTTCAAATTATTTCAAAAACCCAAAATTTAAACTTATTGAATTCATATCTAAATTCAATTTAAATTTTAAACTTATTTTAGATTTAAGTTTACATTTTAAAGTCCTACTTTTAAATTTTAAAACAGGAAACAAGTTTCTGCTAATTTCTAAAACCTGAAACAGTCAGGTATACTCGAGCCTTCTTATTTTTACTTCGAGTCAAATAGAAAATTTACTCGAGCAACCTCCTCTACTTCAAAACCCATCCCAGACATCACCTGACAAAACATTTCACCGTGCATGTGCACAACGACGCTGGCCATCCTTGATCATCTCTGACGATCTCCACAAGTCACCAATTACCATATCACCTGACCACGATCATCAGATCGCCAGAATCAACTCGAATTCGAGTTTAAGACCCATAACCTAGAACAACAATATCCCCTTTAATCACCAACCTGTCAACATCCTGTTGTTGCACCTCCAGCCACCATCACCATTGAAATTACGGCGACGTCTTCGACAACCCATCCTCCTTCCAGAAACCCAGACCCCAAGCCACTCGATCGATTAAAGATGCCGTGGTATTCAATTTCCTCAAACCCAGTAAACTAGGGTTCAAAACTGTAAAACCCAATTTCATCATCAAAAACAAATTGCAACATAAACCAAGAGTTTTCCCATTATCTCAGATCATTGCACCATCTCCAGAAGCTAAATCAACCCACTCGAACACAAACATCATCAATGCTAACCAAAAAGGTGAAATACAGTGACTTTAAAACTGCTCTTTAAATATATCATTAAAAATTTTAATTCTTGTTTTAAAATTCATGATTTTGAATAGTGTTTTGATATATAACCCTGAATCATTGTTTTGTAATATTTGAATTTCACCTTATTCAAATTGTTGCTCTGTTGTTCATATTTCCAGGCATTACAAGTAATATCTAACTTGTATAAATTTTTAATCTCTATTTTATGTCCTAACAAACAGGTTTGTATTGAAGTATAAATATTTACAAGGATTACTATAAGATGGAAAATGGATTTAACAAAATCCAAACTGCAAAAACTAGATACTGACAGAAGCTTATACACAACATATTTATTCATACCCGTCATATTTAAAAATGATATCTAGTTTACATTTGTTGTATTAAAATTTAAGATGTTTACACATGTTTTTTTCAAGTGATTTGTTATTTTAATTAAGTGTTAAAGAAAGTTTAAACTTAGTTAATTAGTTTCTTTAATACTTAGTTATGTATATTAATAATTAAAGAATAAATCAATCATAGTTATAAATAAAAACAATATACAAATTAATCATTTAATAATATTTTTAATTATTTAAAATAAATTTATAAAGGAGATTGTAACCTATTTGTTATTTAAATCAATACATGATTCATCTATTAATTGTATTTTAAATTTCCATTTCTAATTCGCAAATCACATTTATAAGTCAATATTATAAAGAAATAAAACAAACATTTTTATAACTTGTTTTAATATGCAAACTTAAGTCAAAATATAATTTAAACAAATAAAACATTAATCATTTAGTTATTTTATAAAATAGTTTTTAAAAAGCTATATCCAAAACTAAATCAAAATTTCCTAAATTCTCAAAATATTATAATTAGAAAATATGCTACACTAATTAAATTTAAAATCAACTTATCTATTTAAAACAAATATAAATATATATACACTATAAATAGAAAATAGATTTATTCACTAATTAATTATTTATTAAAGAAGATTATTGAATCAATTCAAATTTATTAACAAAAATTATCAAATTAATTTAAATTCAAACACAGATTATTAAATTTATATTGCCATAATTTTTGAGATATTACAAATATGATACAACAATATCAAAAAGCAATAACAATAGTGGAAAAGATAACTCAAATATGATCTTCGATAAAGAATGAATCCAAAATCTGCAACTCCAAACCAAAAGCTCATCTGAAAAGCTACGAAGACTCCAATATAATAAGCTCGAATCGCCATCATTATTGAAGTGATGCAAGTCGATCCTAATGCAAATGCCAAAAGCAAAGGCTGGTTGCTATCGAATTCTACACCTATTATATGATTATCTGAACAACCCAACTGTAAACTGCCGGTGTGGAAAATTGTGGGCACACAGAGTTTAGGAAGGGAACAATGAACTTCGGGTCAGTCATAGGACTGGTGTGAGCAAACAAAAACAGTTTATCTTTAAAACAAACAACAAAAGATTTTTAAATTTTCAATCCGCAATGCTTTTTGGAAAATGAAACTACCATAAGGCCTTCGACTGCACACAACATGCAATCGCAGATTGGAGGAGATCTCTTCTTATGATAATCAAAAATGCTTGATACGAGAAAACCTTTTGAAATTATTATTAGTGCATAGTGCAGAAAACATTTCAAAAGTATAATATTAATCTTAGCCAGCATGAAACCATTATTGTATGCCTATTATAGCTACCATGTTCAATAGCAGATTACCACCACATCCCATGGCAGGTTATACAACTAAAACCGTACAGGGCGCGTATTGTTTCTTCGGATTTTCCCACAAACGGTCAGGCCAAGGAACTTCCCATTGCCACATGGGTACGCCTCTGTAGTGATGCCCCAAGAACTAACCTAGCTCTCCGCCAACACAAGGCCGGTTTACTCCCTTCCCAGGAGTAAAATCTAAGATATGCCACCCTCGGTCGTTTGCGACCTTTATCCGAGGATCCTCAACCACAAAGCAACATCACACAGTAATAAATATACAGTATCCACATGAGTTAAGTATCTGAGCTCCATACCATGATACCACCCATTTCCAGAAGGAATGGACATACCCTAGGGGCGCAACCCCTACAATCTTGCCGCATCTTTCCTGTTTCGACCATTTCCAGGGAGTGAGGTCCGATGAGGTCTCATCCACGAAGCTACGCTTTTTCACAAAGTCATGCTTTGATCAACAAATGATCAGCAGCACTTCGTATGCCACATTACCAAATTTGGAATGTTTCACTAGTAACCATCAAACTACTTAACCTCTGAGCTCGTACGTCTCAGAGAAGGGCGTTAAGCTAAGAGAATAATCTCCACCACCAAACAGAAATGTATTTGATAGAAACCAGCTTTACATCTCAAAGTGTAATGTTAGACACACATCCATACAAGTCTGCTACGGGTTCGAACAGAAGCGAAGGCACTTCCGAAGAAGCCCTTGCAAATCCGAGTATTCACAATCTCGATCGAATTCCCCATCACGTATGGAGATCTCTATACTGGCGTGACTTAGCGTAGAGACAATCGATGGGTTATCCTTTCACTCTTGAAAATACCCGATCTTCACCACTGGTCTTCAAATGCTATCCATATCGTCGTATCATTATTCGGAATGGGTTATATGACACAAAGGTCCTCTCCCCCGTAAACTGAATAATGAGTGCAATATTTAAAAACATATGGATATTGGGATTTCGGTTAAGTCACAACTTATTATCCAAAACTTTTCTTTCAAATGGTTTAATCAAGTTACCATTTCAAATCTTTTAAACAAAAAAGATACATTTCACAAAGTTCACCCACCTTTCACAAAGATTCATTCACATCTTTTCAAAACAATTTCCTTTCCAAATTGGATTAACTCATTCAATTATTAAATAAAAAACTCAATTCATAGCTTTCAAACCCATTTCCAAAAAATCATTAACAATTCCATTTCAAATCTTATATATAAAAGATACTCCTTTTAAAATCCTCCTCAATTTCAAAACCAAGTCCAACAATCTTTCACAAAGATAAATTCATAGCTTTTAAAATAATCTTTTCAACATAAATTTGGAAATCTTTTCTTTATATGAAACTTATTATTATTTGAAACTAAATAGTTTTCATTTTGAAAAAATCCAATTATATTTGCAAGAGTTAAAGCCCTTGAGTTAAATTCAAATTCCCAAATCAATACCTTTAAAATGGTTTAACCCATATATAACTTGTATAACATCCTTAAACCATAGTTTCCAAATGTAGAATTCAATTTCAAATTGTGAATTCAAATTTAAATCAAATTACTTAAATTTCAAAACTTTATTAAGTTATTAAAATAACTTTTATCTTCTAATTCCTTTTTCAAAAGCTTTCAATTCTATTTCCAAAACCATTTGGATTCAAAAATTCAATTTCAAAACTATTTCAAAAATCTATGACCTAACCAAGATCCTCTTGAAATCCATATTTCTGTGTGTATGATGTGGTCTAGGGGTTTTACACAAAAATAGTGCAACATCATCAATCATCACAGATTCAAGCACAACAATTATAGATAAGCGGTATATCTCTATAGCGCTTATCTCCCATACATAGATTCACAGATAAATAATATACGTTTATCAAAGATAAAATAAATTACATTCATCACAGCTTCAATTAAAACAATTCAAATCTCAAAGCATCTCACAGTAGAGATATCAAACAATTCACAACATTTAATAGAATATAGTCATCCATAAGTAAGGTTAATTGATCATCTGATTTATTGAAACCAAATTAATCACTAATTCAGGTTGACTAACATTAATTAATTATAGTTTATGTTAATTAATTATACTTTAATTATTTATTAATTAACCTTAATTAATGAATTAATCAACCTTTAATTGTTAAAGAATTAATCTTAATTATTTAATTACCCTTACTTAATTATCCTTAACAAATTATCCTCAACAAAGTAATTAACCCTTAATTAATTACCATTTAATTAATTATCCTTAACAAATTAATTAATAAATTAATTAAGCCTTAATTAATAAATCATCCCTTAATCATTTTCATTAACCTTTAATTAATCAATTATCATCAGATTAATTAATTAATTTCATTAATTAATTATACTTTAATTGATTTTTCTTTAATCATTAAGTAATTATAAATTATTAATCATCTAATTATCTTCGTTTATTAATTAACCTTTAATTATTTACTTTTAAGTAATTTACAAATTAATCTATCTTTAATTATTAATTAATCCACCTTTAAATCATTTATTAATCCACCTTTACTTAATTAATCACTTTAATTACATTAAGTCATTATCCATAAATTATTCTCCTTAATCAATTACACAAAGTAATTAACCTTTAATACTTCTACGAAGTAATCATCTTTTTCATTGATTAGCTTTTAATCACATCATCAAATCCCATTTGAATACTTAAGAATAATTTAAATAATTATGTAAATATAATTAGTGAACCCAAAAATAATTTTAAACATATTTTTTACTCAAAACCAATTCTTTGAAAACTTATTTAAACACTTGTTTATAATTTAAATTCGAACACTTGGTTTTATTTTTCTCTAAAATTTACTTATTTTTAATATACTAATTTTTTTATTTTAGCTTTAAAACTTTTATGCCATCTTTCTTATATTTAAAACTCTGATTTTTTCTTTGTATTTGAGAACTTAACTCCACATCTTTATTTATTTTCAAAACTGATGTATTTAAAACCTGAAACAGGTTTGGTTTAGAATGTAAAACTCTTTTATTACTAAATCTTCTCGAGCAAATTTTGAAAATTTCCTGAGCTTAACATCCAAAACTCCAAGAGTAAACTTGAGAAAATGTATCTTCTTCGATGCCAAAACCACTATGTTACCACCTATATCAGGAAGTACATGTGCACATGCACAGTCGCACGGCGACGCTCCGCCCTCCGAGATCACCATCGATGAGTCACTAACAACCCACTACTTCAATTTCGACCGACCAGAGATTACTATCATCTCAAAATCGAAATCGAGATATTCATCCAACTCTGGAACAAAACTCAGATCATCCAATCGCTTCGCCCTGTCGATCCAGACAACCTGAAACATCACCGCTGCCACAAAAGGTGCTTCAATAACTAGTGAGTCCTTGTCCCACATGCGATATTGCTCGATTCAAATTAGACGACGAAATTGACTCGTCAATATCCTTGATCAAAATAGTGGTTAAACCCTACAATGTCGTCGATACGCCAACTGGGCCATTAATAAATTTAACTGCTATTTTTCCTGTGCTCCCCTTCCCTTACACTTCTTCTGACATCAAACCCAATATACTGCAATTCATTGATCGTCGAAATTAGAGCAGGGTTTCATTTTTGGTCAATTCGAAATTTCACATTATTTATTTACTTATAAATCATGAAACTTACATCCAAAATCATTATTTACATGTATGAATCAGATTGGATAATTAAATCAAAAATTTATGAACTTTGATTTTTCTGTTTAAAGAAGATTTTACTATAATCATCCATTTAAAAATAATTGCTTGGAAGATATATATGATATTATATTTTTTTTAAGGCTGACATCAGATTGTCTAAATACTTTTTCATTCAGTAATTAAATCCTAGAATTATTTGGTTCGATTGATTTACATTTTCTAACAGGTTTTAAAACCTGGGATGTATGCACAAGCAAGCTTTTGCTTGATTTTCCAGACATGTAGACATATATATATATATATATATATATATATATCATAGGTAAATATATACCAATATTTTCAACAAAAACATTCAAGCATTGATCATACTATAAAGCTATCATCATCACAGATATCAAGAGAAACTGGTTCAAAAAAATTAGTTTGGTCACCTGTCACCTGAGAACAAAGACAATTTTGAACTTGGAAAGTGTTTATCACTTTGAAACCTAAAACTTTGATTTGTTATCCTTTTGACACCGGGACTTGGATTGATCCCTAATTGATAAAGCTGAATCGATGCAATGCCAAATCTGGAAATTGATGATTTGTACTGAAGCTTGGATTTGATTTGTTGAATTGTTGAATTTGCCTAGAACTGGGTTTTAATACCGAGATGCTTCAGTTTTGTTTTCCCTTAATCTTTTGCATTGATTTCTTGCTTCCAGGCTTGAGTTGTGATGTTTAGATCTGAAGCTTGTTTTGCTAATTCTCTGAATTTGTTTGAATTGCTTGAATTTCCTGAGTTGATCATCACAGGTTGGAACTTGATCCATTGCTTTGTGTTTCGTAGTTTTGATTTAGAAAGAAGGATAATGAAAGAATATTGAGAAACGAAAAAATGACCTGGATTAAGTTTTACAGATTTTGAATTTTTTCTCAGGTTTTTGAAAAAAAAGACGAATACTTGACACTTGTCTATATTAATTTAACACTTCTAAATTTCATTATTAAATTTTTTTACACTTGTCTATTTATGTATTTCCTTACTTAACAAATGTCATTTATGAAAATTTTATGTTTAACCCTCTTCTAAGTAATCTTTATAAATTTTATAAACTTTGTTTTTTAACCCTTTTAGCTTTATATTTACAAAACATTTCTTTTCATATTAACATATTTTTTATACTTATGCATTTTCTATTATCTATATTTTATACTTTTATAACATTCAAATAGAAACTCAAAAATCATTGTATAAATTTCAGAATATGACTTTTCAAATCACAAGGTATGTATATTTTGAAACATAAGATTTAACTTTTAAATAGGCTTTGGAAAAAATAAAATTTCCAAATATGTGTGCATATATATATGAATATATTTAGAAAATGAATTCTTATTAATTTTTAAAATATTGTTTTAAATCCAATTTATATCTCAATACATTTATTCACAATTTAAAACATAGCTTTAAATTTCAAATTCAAATTTTAAATTTATAATCAATTTATATATAAAAAACAAATATCTCATTTTAATTTGGAAAATGCCAAGTTAATTCACAATTTAGTTCCAAAAATTAAAAGTACTTACCAATTTAAATTTGATTTAAAAAATGGAATGTTACAGATTCCCCTCTTAAGAAAATTTTGTCCCCAAAATTTGCCAGACGGGGAGACAACTAAGGATAGATATACAAAGATAGAAAATCGAATCATCAATCCAGCCGATTATCTATTCTGTGTTAGGTTCACCAAATCAGAATATCACCAATAGATACGAGAACAAACTCATCTAACACTGCACGAAGTACTTGGCTCATCCAGTCTACGAAATATACAGGGTATTGGTTAGTTCGAAGGATAACTAACCATTCATAGAATATATCTGGACCCAAAAGAACAAATAAATGGATTCAATCTTCCATAATTCTTACATGGATTCCAAACTAATGTCGGAATACCCAAAGCATATATAACTTGTCCCTCTTCGGACTTTGATCCACACAAGGGATCATAATAAAATTTTCAATTCATTAGAAGTTAAGACTAAAGATGAGAATACGAAATAGAATTTATCTACAACGATTTGCCAGGCCATCATTACACCGCAGCTCCTTCTTGTAGCTGCCACGAAGACATAAGAGAATTAAAAAGATGAATCAAAGTAGATTGATAGAGAAAGTTTCCTTGTTGTTGCAGGGCATTGACCAATTTTAGTGGTACTCCTCTTTCCCTTATCTCGTCCTCTTCTTGCCCTCATACTTACTATTAGTGGACAGTGAGAGAATTTACTGAGGCATACAGATGGATATCTTAGGGATACTCATTCTAGGGTATATTTCACCCTATCTCTAAAGAGTTACCTAATGTGTTATACTCCTGAGCTAAAGTTTCAACCTTCAGCTCCGATACCAATTCTAACGACCCTGACTCGACCTTCGAAAATTAGCATCCGTACTTCACTTGTATTCGAATGCCGCAGATTCAAATGCCAAATCTAGTTTGCTGGAGCTTATAACACATTAAGTACAACATCATAGTGGAAGAAAATGAATAATATATCATTGATACAATAATGAATACAATATCTAATACAATATGATACAACAATATCATAGACAATAACAACAGTGGAAAAGATAATTCAAATATGATCTCCGACAAAGAATGAATCCAAAATCTGCAACTCCAAACCAAAAGCTCATCCCAAAAGCTACGAAGACTCCAATCTAATAAACTTGAATCGCCATCATTGTTGAAGTGAAGCAACTCGATCCAAATGCAATCGCCAAAATCAAAGGCTGGATGCTATCGAATTCTACATCTATTATTTGATTATCTGAAAAACCAAGTCTAGACTGCTCGTGTTGAAAATTGTGGGCACCCAGAGTTTAGGAAGGGAACAATAAACTCTGGGTCAGTAATGGGACTGGTGTGGGCAAACAAAAACAGTTTATCTTTAAAACAAACAACAAAAGATTTTAAAATTTTCAATCCGCAATGCTTTTTGGAAAATGAGACTACCATAAGGCCTCCGACTGCACACACCATGCAATCACAGAATTGGAGGAGATTTCTGCTTATGATAATAAAAAATGCTTGATGCGCGTAAACCATTTGAAATTATTATTAGTGCATTGTGCAGAAAACATTTCAAAAGTATAATATTAATCTTAACCAACATACAACCATTATTGTATGCCTACTATACCTACCATGTTCAATAGTAGGTTGCTCCCACGTTCCATGGCAAGTTTTACAACTAAAACCGAACAGGGTGCGTATTGTTTCTTTGGTTTTTTCAACAAATGGTCAGGCCAAGGAACTTCCCATTGCTACATGGGTACGCCTCTAGAGGGACGCCTCGAGAACTTGCCCAGCTCTCTGCAAACACAAGGCCGGTTTATTCCCTTCCCGAGAGTAAAACCTAACATATGCGACCCCCAGTCGTTTGCGACCTTTATCCGAGGATCCTCAACCACAAAGCAAAATCACACAGTAATAAATATACAGTTTCCACATGAGTTAAGTATCAGGGCTCCATACCATGATACCACCCTTTTCCAGAAGGAATGGACATACCCTAGGGGCGCGACCCCTACAACCTTGTCCGTCATTCCTGCTTTGACCATTTCCGGGGAGTGAGGTCCAATGACGTCTCGTCCACGAAGCTATGCTTTTTCACAAGGCCATGCCTTAATCAACAAATGATCAGCAGCACTTCATATGCCACATTACCAAATTGGAAATGTATCACTAGTAACCATCAACTACATAACCTCTGAGCTCGTACGTCTCAGAGAAGGGTGTTAAGCTAAGAGAATAATCTCTGCCACCAAACAGAAATGTATTTGATAGAAACTAGCTTTACATCTCAAAGTGTAATGTCAGACACACATCCATACAAGTCTGTTTCGGGTTAGAACAGAACCGAAGGCACTTTCAAAGATGCCCTTGCAAATCCGGGAATTAACAACCCCGATAGGACTCCCCATCACGTATGGAGATATCTATACCGGCGCGACTCAGTGCATAGACAATCGACGGGTTACTTTCGTTCTTGAAAATACCCGGTCTTCACAACCGGTCTTCAAATGTTATCCATATTGTCGTATCATTATTTGGAATGGGTTATATGACACAAAGGTCCTCTCCCGGCTGAATCGAATAATGAGTACAATATTTAAAAACCTATGGATATTGGGATTTCAGTTAAGTCACAACTTATTATCCAAAACTTTTCTTTCAAATGGTTTAATCAAGTTACCATTTCAAATTTTTTAAACAAAAAAGATTCATTTCACAAAGTCCCCCCACCTTTCACAAAGATTCATTCACATCTTTTCAAAACTATTTTCTTTCCAAATTGGATTAACTCATCCAATTATTAAGTCAAAAACTCAATTCATAGCTTTCAAACCCATTTCCAAAGATTCATTCACAATTCCCATTTCAAATCTTTTATATAAAAGATACTACTTTAAAATCTTCTTCAATTTCATAAAAAAGTCCAACTATCTTTCAACAAGATAAATTCATAGCTTTCAAAACAATCTTTCCAACATAAATTTGGAAATCTTTTCTTTATATGAAAGCTATTATTATTTGAAAGCAAATAGTTTTCATTTTGAAAAAATCCAATTATATTTGCACGATTTAAAGCCCTTGAGTTAAATTCAAATTCCCAAATGAATACCTTTAAAATGGTTTAACCTATATATAACTTGTATAACATCTTTAAACTATAGGTTTCAAACATTAGAATTCAATTTCAAATTTTGAATTCAAATTTAAATCAAATTATTTAAATTTCAAAACTTTATTAAGTTATTCAAAATAATTTTTATCTTCTAACTCCTTTTTCAAAATCTTTCAATTCTATTTCCAAAACCATTTGGATTCAAAAATTCAATTTTAAAACTATTTCAAAAATCTATGACTTAACCAAGATCCTCTTGCAATCCATATTTGTGTGTGTATGGTGTAGTCCAGGGGTTTTACACAATAATAGTGCAACGTCATCAATCATCACAGATTCAAGCACAACAATTATAGATAAGTGGTATATCTCTATAACGGTTATCTTCCATACACAGATTCACAGATCAATAATATACATTTATCACAGATAAAATAAATTACGTTCATCACAGCTTGAATTAAAACAATTCAAATCACAAAGAATCACACAGTAGAGATATCAAACTATTCACAGCAATTAATAGAATATAGTCATCCATAAGTAAGGTTAATTGATCATATGATTTATTGGAACCAGATTAATCACTAATTCTGGTTGACTAACATTAATTAATTATTGTCTTTGTTAATTAATAATCCTTTATTTATTTATTAATTAACCTTAATAATGAATTAATCAACCTTTAATTACTAAAGAATTAATCTTAATTATTTAATTACCCTTACTTAATTGTCCTTAACAAATTATCCTTAACAAATTAATTAATAAATTAATTAATCCTTAATTAATTACCATTTAATTAATTATCCTTAACAAATTAATTAATAAATTAATTAACCCTTAATTAATAAATATTCCCTTAATCACTTTCATTAACCTTTAATTAATTAATTATACTCGAATTAATTGATTCCATAAATTAATTTTACTTTAATTATTTTTCTTTAATCCTCAAGTAATTATAAATCATTAATCATCTAATTATCTTCATTTATTAACTAACCTTTAATTACTTACTTTTAAGTAATTTACAAATTAATCTATCTTTAATCATGAATTAATTCACCTTTAAATCATTTATTAATCCAGTTTACTTAATCAATCACTTTAATTACATTTAGTCATTATCCATAAATTATTCTCCTTAATTAATTACACAAAGTAATTAACCTTTAATACTTCTATCAAGTAATCATCTTTTTCATTGATTAACTTTTAGTTACATTATCAAATCCCGTTTGAACACTTAAGAATAATTTAAATAATTATTCAAATGTAATTAGTCAACCCAAAAAAAAAATTAAACATTTTTTTACTTAAAACCAATTCTTTGAAAACTTATTTAACAACTAGTTTATAATTTAAATTCGAAAACTTGGTTTTATTTTTCTCTAAAATTTACTTATTTTTAATATACTTAAAAAATTTATTTTAGCTTTAAAACTTTTATACCATCTTTCTTATATTTAAAACTCTGATTTTTTCTTTGTATTTGATAACTTAACTCCACATCTATATTTATTTTCAAAACTATTGTATTTAAAACCTAAAACAGGTTTGGTTTAGAATCTAAAACGTTGTTATCACTAAATCTTCCCAAGCAAATTTCGCAAATTTCCCAAGCTCAACATCCAAAACTCGGAGATAAACTCGAGAAAAACTATCTTCTTCGATGCCAAAACCACTCTGTTACCACCTATATCAGGAAGTACATGTGCACATGCACAGTCGCACGGCGACGCTCCACCCTCCGAGATCACCGCCGACGAGTCACTGACAACCCACTACTTCAATTCCGACTACCCAGAGATCGCTATCGTCTCATAATACAAATCGATATGTTCATCCAACTGTGGAACAAAACTTAGATCAGCCAATCACTTCGCCATTTCGATCCAGACCACTAGAACCATCGTCGCCGCCACCAAAGGTGCTTCAATAACCCACGAGTCCTTTCCCCCACTTGCGATATCATTCTTTTCAAACTAGATGACGAAATTTACTTGTCAATATCCTTGATCAAAACAGTGGTTAAACCCTGCAATGTCGTCGATATGCCACATCGGCCATTAATAAATTTAACTGCTATTTTTCATATGCTCCCCTTCCCTTACACTACATCTGACATCAAGCCTAATATACCGTAATTCATTAATCGCCGAAATTAGAGCAGGGTTTCATTTTTGTTCAATTCGAAATTTCACATTATTTATTTACTTAAAAATCATGAAACTTAAATCTACAATCATTATTTGCATGTATGGATCAGATTAGATAATTAAATCAAAAATTTATGAACTTTAATTTTTCTGTTTAAAGAAGATTTTACTGTAATCTTCCATTTAAGAATAATTACTTGAAAGATATACTTGATATTATATATTTTTTTAAGGTTGACATCGCATTGTTTAAATACTTTTTCATTCAGTAACTAAATCCTAACATTATTTGGGTTGGATTGATTTACATTTTCTAGCAGGTTTTAAAACCTGGGATGTATGCACAGAGGCAAGCTTTTGCTTGATTTTCCAGACACGCAGACATACATACATACATACATACATACATACATACATACATATATATATATATATATATATGTCACAGGTAAATATATACAAATATTTTCTACAACAACATTCAAGCATTGATCATAACAATCAAGCTATCATCATCACAGGTATCATGAGAAACTGGTTTAAAAAAATATGTTTGCTCACCTGTCACATGAGAACAGAGACAATTGAACCTGGAAAGTGTTTATCACTTTAAAACCTGAAACTTTGATCCGTTATCTTTTTGATACTGGACTTGGATTGATCCTTGATTGATATAGCTGAATCGATGTAATGCCAAATCTAGAAATTGATGATTTGTACTGAAGCTTGGATTTGATTTGTTGAATTGTTGAATTTGCCTGGAAATGGGTTTTAATACGGAGATGCTTCAGTTTTATTTTTCCTTAATCTTTTGCATTGATTTCTTGCTTCCAGGCTTGAGTTGTGATGTTTAGATCTGAAGCTTGTTTTCCAATTCTCTGAATTTGTTTGAATTGCTAGAATTTCCTGAGTTGGTCATCTCAGGTTGAAACTTGATCCATTGCTTTGTATTTTCTAGATTTGATTTACAAAGAAGGATAAGGAAAGAATACTGAGAAATGAAAAAAATGATCTGGTTTAAGTTTTATAAGTTTTGAATTTTTTCTTAGATTTTTGAGAAAAAGATGAGTGCTTGACACTTGTCTATATTAGTTTAACACTTGTAAATTTCTTAGTTAAATTTTTTTACACTTGTCTAATTATGTATTTCCTAAGTTAACAAATGTCATTTATGAAAATTTTATGTTTAACCCTCTTTTATGTAATCTTTATAAATTTTATAAACTTTGTTTTAAACCCTTTTAGCTTTATATTTACAAAACATTTCTTTTCATATTAACATATGTTTTATACTTATGCATTTCTATTATCTATACTTTATACTTTATAACTTTCAAATAGCAATTCATAAATCATTATATAAATTTCAAACTATGACTTTTCAAATCACAAGGTATATATATTTTGAAACACAAGATTTAACTTTTAAATAGTCTTTGGAATTCAAAATAAAATTTCCAAATATGTACATATATATATATGTATGTATATATATATATATATATGTATGTATGTATGTATATATTTAGAAAATGAATTCTTGTTAATTTTTAAAATATAGTTTTAAATCCAATTTATATCTCAATAAATTATTCATAATTTAAAACACAGTTTTGAATTTCAAATTCAAATTTTAAATTTATAATCAATTTATATATAAACAAACAAATATCTCATTTTAATTTGGAAAATACCAAGTTAATTCACAATTTAGTTCAAAAAATTAAATCACTTACCAATTTAAATTTGATTTAAAAATACAGGAATGTTATAAACACATAAAGATTAATTTCATATGTATCAACATCACAATGGAAATAATAACATATATATCTTAAAATTTATCTAAAACATGGATTGCTCAAATATATCACTTTAAACTCGGTAGACTGTTCACAATCTAAAGTTACTAACTTCAAATGTCCATGTGACGACTCTTCCTAAAACTGATCCTTAAACATGTCCATGATTGATTGAATCTTCTCAACTCCATCGTTGCTATGAATAAACCAAACTGTGATGCAAATCTTAGCTTCTAGTCAAAGATTACTAAGCTAAAAAGTTAGTAGTACTCCAAAAATTAATATATACTATGTATAACCTCCTCAACAAACTACTCAATGAATAAGACCGACCGACGTTATAGATAGTTATCCTGAAAAACAACACCTTAGTCAAACCCGAGAAATTGTCTTATACATAACAAACCTTGAGTCGTACTAGAAACCTTGTTGTGAGTATAATCAAAGTCATAAAAAATAAATGTGTAGCGATGCGTTTCAATGTAACATTTTAAAACACATAGATTTCAATTACAATATACTAAGTCCTGCCACAAATCATCAAAAAGGTTACGTCTTACGACTCTATCAATCGGAATCCACAATTGCAACTCTTGCTAATCATGATGTCACATTCTATCCATATTATATGAGTTGTAAATTCAAGTACACTATATTTATATGTCATATATTTGATTTTATGGTAATAGTACAGTCTTCTCAAATGCATGTCTAAATAATTAACGGTCAAATATATATTTTACAAGGATAAATACGATTTCATTGCTTACCATATTACCGATAGGTTAAAATGATTTAAACTAAAAAGTAATGAAGTATACACCCTTTGTAGCTAAGTAGCTTGATGATAATGAAGTAGCTAATGTGGACGAAGAAGAACAAAAGTTCGTTGGTGAGTATTTTGGGTTTTAGGGAAGAGAGGTGATGAAAACGTTAGGTCTATATAGGTTGGTCTGTAATTAATTTAGAGTTAAGGAAGTTAGAAAAAGTGAATCACGATATAGATAATGATTAAGAAGATGGTTGATTTGATAATTTCAATTTATTTCACTTTCTTTTAAATCATTTGAAACCCTTTACTACTTTATTACCAGACCACTATAGAATACCGATTAAAAATATGATCAACGCGTTTTAATCAAAATTTTATTTTATATTCGCGATAAATCATCTTTTATTAAAATATTAATTTTAAAATTCCAAAAATTATAAATATTTGTTTTATTTCCAAAATAAATTTCAAAATTCCACAAAAACATTTATTTTTCTAAAATATTTTCCAAATAATTTTTGAATTTTAAAATATAATTCAAACTTCACATTTGAATTTAAATTATTATTTATCAAATAAATTCAAAAATCACTTTTATTGAACTAAATTCAATAAAATATCAGAATTATTTTCTAAATACACTTATTGATTATTTCAGCTTTTTGTCAAGTAAAATAATTTTTCATAATTCAAATCCATTTGAAATTCAAATTTCTTTGATTTAAATTTCAAAAATACACCTTTTCATAAAAATTTCAATTAAAAAAATGTAAAATACATTTATTATTATTTTTTAAACGGTGGGAATTTAAAGAAATTATGCCCTCACAATTCATCAGCGAGTATTATTACTTATTTTTTATAATGTTTAACTAGTTCTATGCATCCGTGCATAATAATATATTAAAAATAAAATTAACATCCACGGCTCGATAGAATTTAAACAAACATGACTAATGAGTCAAAATTAATTGGGTCGTGTCCATGGTGTAAGTTCTTCAGTCTTCTATATATAATCTTTAGGGTTACTTGAACATTGCACCTTTATTATACCAACTGAACATTCTCGTTTCTCAACTATTATATCTTACCACTTTGGCTTTATATAACCTGTCACAACCCGCATATTTATCGATTATATATTTAAATATTTTATTTAAATATTTCACTGTTCATCGGATTTTGGTCCGAAAAGCTACTTTTTGCAAACAGCCGAATTAGGACTCGAGACCACCCCCATTGAGTTCAAAATGATGTTTGCGACCTTTTTGAGTATAAGCTTCGATATGTTTGGAGAAAGTTGATTTTTTGCTACTTTTCACTTAGGGTTTTGGTTTGGGCTGAGCCCACTTATGTATTCAGTCCCAACCCCTCTCCTCTTCATTCACTTCTTTTCTATTTTCCTAACACTCAAGCTTTAGCAAAAATGGTGGAAGAGAATGGGAAATAGAAATCCAAAACCCTAGTTCCTCTTGCTAGCTCAAGTTCTTGCTCCAAACTAATAGAAGAACCCATTGGTAAGCTTCTCTTCATCTTCCCCAAATCATTCTCTCTTTGATCTCAGAAATTTCCTAAACCTAATTTAGGGAATGTTTCTATTTTAAGCTTAGATTCAAGCTTCTAGAGTTGGATTTGAAGAGTGGTTGATTCCCCTTTGCTTTTAAGCTTCATCTTCATAAATTTTAGTGCAAAGGTGAGATTTTTAATCTCACATCTATGCTTATTATTCTCTTCTATTGTTAGGTATGAATTCCTAACACTTATTCATGTGCATTTGATTTTAATTTGGATTTGCTTTTGTGAATATTCCAATTTTTAGTGTTTTGAGTTCAATTCATTAAAAATCCTAACTTTGATGTTTGAACATGTTTTTGGTGATGCATCGAGGAGCATATCGGGCCGGGTAGTCGATTGGCATAAACCCTTAGCGCCGTTGCTCGTGCGATTGCAATTTGATCGAGAGTTGCACCTCCTTTGAAATAGGGTAGGAAGTGCAAGCATACAGGTTCGGCCGACCGAGCCCCCTGGGCCGGTCGACCGACCTGTAGTCCAGGCACTTCCTGCCTCTGTTTGGAAGTGCTGCTTACAGGCTTCGGCCGACCGAGCCCCCTGGGCCGGTCGACCGACCTTGTGCCCCGAGCACTTCCAACCTCTGGTTCGGTCAACCGACTCAGGGAGTCCGGTCGACCGACCTGCTACTATTTGCCAGATTAGCCTATATTGCTAATTCGTTTGAATATCCAACTTTAATCAATTCGTGTTGTCTCCCTTTTGTTGTTGTCATTTATTATCGACTTTGATGACCTTTTCTTTGGGAATTTTAGATATATCCACTTTGATGGATTTTATATCGATTTCTTTGGATTTTATTCACGTCTTCGAATGTGAATTTTTATGCCCGATTGTTTCTACAATCACTTCTATGATTTGTCACTTTAAAAATATAAAGGTTTTCTATACTAGTAAATATCAAAACTCTTTCTTCAAAGGATTTCAACACTATTTTATTACAAAGCTCGTTTTCTCAAACCGTATTCCAATCTATTAGTATATACAAGCCTTTACCTCACTCGTATGAGAAATCTAATTAAACGACTTAGTAAAACGAGTGGTATGAAACGCTTGCGTTTACTTTGTCGGTTAATTCTTGGACTTGTTCGATTGAAACTCTTGTGACAATTTTCTAGTGGAGATCTACAATTTGTTCGTAAATATTTAAGTTAAGCTAGTGGTTATGGGACATGAAGCTAAGCTCATATATTTACTAGCTTATTGTAATTGACTCTTCTCGTTGATCATGACGATCATCTTTGTGGTTTAGACTAGCAATGTGTGATGTCTCTTTGTTTACGAGGTTAGGCTAGACACCACTTGTGTGATTCCATTCACACATACCTTTTCGGTTAGCCTAGACACCACTTGTGTGATTCCATTCACACATACCTTTTTGCTTTTCGGTTAGCCTAGACACCATTTGTGTGATTTCGACTCACACATATCTTTTTGTTTGCAAGGTTAGGCTAGACACCATTTGTGTGATTTCGACTCACACATACCTTTTTGCTTTTTGGTTAGCCTAGACACCATTTGTGTGATTTCGACTCACACATATCTTTTTGTTTGCAAGGTTAGGCTAGACACCATTTGTGTGATTTCGACTCACACATACCTTTTTGCTTTTTGGTTAGCCTAGACACCATTTGTGTGATTTCGAGTCACACATATCTTTTTGTTTGCAAGGTTAGGCTAGACACCATTTGAGTGATTTCGACTCACACATATCTTTTTGTTTGCAAGGTTAGGCTAGACACCATTTGTGTGATTCCATTCACACATACCTTTTTGCTTTTCGGTTAGCCTAGACACCATTTGTGTGATTTCGACTCACACATATCTTTTTGTTTGCAAGGTTAGGCTAGACACCATTTGTGTGATTTCGACTCACACATACCTTTTTGCTTTTTGGTTAGCCTAGACACCATTTGTGTTATTTCGACTCACACATATGTTTTTGTTTGCAAGGTTAGGCTAGACACCATTTGTGTGATTTCGACTCACACATACCTTTTTGCTTTTTGGTTAGCCTAGACACCATTTGTGTGATTTCGACTCACACATATCTTTTTGTTTGCAAGGTTAGGCTAGACACCATTTGTGTGATTTCGACTCACACATACCTTTTTGCTTTTTGGTTAGCCTAGACACCATTTGTGTGATTTCGACTCACACATATCTTTTTGTTTGCAAGGTTAGGCTAGACACCATTTGTGTGATTTCGACTCACACATACCTTTTTGCTTTTTGGTTAGCCTAGACACCATTTGTGTGATTTCGAGTCACACATATCTTTTTGTTTGCAAGGTTAGGCTAGACACCATTTGTGTGATTTCGACTCACAGATACCTTTTTGCTTTTTGGTTAGCCTAGACACCATTTGTGTGATTTCGACTCACACATATCTTTTTGTTTGCAAAGTTAGGCTAGACACCATTTGTGTGATTTCGACTCACACATACCTTTTTGCTTTTTGGTTAGCCTAGACACCATTTGTGTTATTTCGACTCACACATATGTTTTTGTTTGCAAGGTTAGGCTAGACACCATTTGTGTGATTTCGACTCACACATACCTTTTTGCTTTTTGGTTAGCCTAGACACCATTTGTGTGATTTCGACTCACACATATCTTTTTGTTTGCAAGGTTAGGCTAGACACCATTTGTGTGATTTCGACTCACATATACCTTTTCGGTTAGCCTAGACACCACTTGTGTGATTCCACTCACACATACCTTTTTGTGATTTCTGGATTTCGTGTGTTGATTTCTAGAATTTATGTTTCACCAACTTTTACGATGGGCATTGATATATATGTCATTTATTGTGGCTTGGTGAATGAAATTAGGAGTATGACATTCCTTTTTATCTTGATTAGATTATTGTGATATTGATTAATCTCTTGTTGATTTTCAATTACTTATTTATCACTGCTTGGCATTGTGATTATTATATGTTTATGTCATATCTCTTATTATATATCACTTCATCTGATATTTATAGCTAGACTGATCCGTATATTATTTTCTTCTTAAATAATACTTGGGTCAGACTGAGATTTTACAGGTGCTTCCTCATGGCTTCCTATCTGGAACCATCTTCTGACTTTTGGCTAACTACTCTAGTTTGGTAGTTTTTGTTGTATACATTTGAGATACAGACTCCTTGATGTATACATATTTTTGTCTAGCACTTGTATCTATTCCTTTGTATTATTGTGGATCTTTTTGACCACTACTCTGATGTACACTTTCATGTGTAATATTCATATCTATTTCCGCCTTTGTGATATGAATTATCTGTGACTAATTTATGTTATGTTTATTTCTATATTTGTTTCTGAAGATATTATAGCCACTGTTAGTAGCTTTGAGTTTGTGTCGGTATGTCGGATTTACCTCTTGATAAGAAATGCATGTTATACTATCTGACTTATCGATGCTCGCGCAAAGCAATTACATGGATGGTCACTCCTCAACAGCCTTATTCTCCATGCTAGTTGACACCATTCACCGTAATGTTCTTGGCTAGCGTGGGTATAGAGGTGGGGCGTCACAGCATGGTATCAGAGCCAAACTTCGGAACAATATAGAATAATTTAGCAAGGATCATGTCCTAAGTCTTTCTTAGTAGTTGTGCTTTAGGATTTTGTTCGAGTCTTCGTACCGTTCTATCCTACTTTCTTTTATGATTCCTTGTTTTATCTATCAAGATTGCTTGATATTTATTTTGAGAATAACTTTTTCCTCTTCTTTCTTTCTTTCTTAAAGAAGAGAAATGGTTAGACCAGGCCGTCCCAACGCCGGTCAATCTAGTGCTACTCCCCAAGATGGAGAATTTATGTCTGCCCAGCAGCTTCTTGATCTTGTAAAGAATCAAGAGTTTATCTATGCTTTGAGTAAGAACCCCGAAATGGTTCTACCTTTGAAACTTGAAGTTTCTTTCAATCAGCTTATGGATGTTACTCTTCTTCATGGAGAGGTTGGTAAAGGAAGTGATTGTGATATTGGCACTTCCAAGAAGAGGCATATTAAGTTCAAGAGCCTTAATCCCAATAAGAGAGTGAAGCAGACTACTTTTGTAGCAAAGACTCCAATCCCTAATCATGGAGGATGCTACAATTGTAATTCTAAGGAACACTATGCGAATATGTGTTCAAAACCCCATTCTTGTCGCTATTGCAAAAATTCGGGTCACCATATTACTGCATGTCCCGTACTTCAAAGTAAGAATGGGGGAGAGCTCAATGTAGTGCAAGCTCCTGGTAACACTTCTCGTGGTCAAGGTATTTCTCGTTTAAATCCTTGATTACATTTATTTTGTGGTCTTCTTATTTGAGTTCTTTTTGATATGGGTTTCATCTCACTATTTTATATCAAAAGAACTTGTTGATTCTTTTTCTTTGAAAATATTTTGGGCTTGATGACTTCTTTGAGGATTGTGAATCCGGATGGCAGATCCGCAACACTCAATTTGTCTTTTATTTGATGTCGAAAATTATTTTATATGATTTTTCTTTCCGAGCCGATATTTTTACTTAGACTCTGGAATTAATTTGTGCGATAGGATTGGCTTAATCATTAATGAAGCCTATATCCTATTTTCTCGAGTGGACTATTCATCTTTGACATTTTCAATCTGTTAAGCAGATTTCTATTTTTCCTTTATGATTTTGATTCCAACTTGATGGTATCATTTTATTCCTTAAGCCCACTTATAAGGAAAGTGTTGTTTCTCTTATCTAAATAGTTTGAGAAATATTCCGGTATTTTTGAGCTTGTCTTAGGATTATCACCTAAGTAATCTTTTGTGTGGTGCTAAGGTCTTTTCAGTTTGACCTTACCACCGGTTTTCATTTGCTACGAGTTGCGGAAGTTAGCATTCCACTTACCGCATTCCGCGCTTGTTATGATTCTTATGAATGACTTATTATGTCATTCAATTTGTCCAGCTTATTTCATCCACTTTATAAATCGAATATTCTATGAATATTTCAATGAGACTATTCTTGTATTTATTGATTTTGGATGAAAATAGAAATTTAAAAATTTTGAAAATCTTTTTCATAAGATTTATTTATAAGTACAATTTGATTTTTGTTCTTAAAATGAACAAAGAATATTCTTAAAAGTTTTTAGAAACATGTTTATCATATAGAATACGATTTTGTGATTGTATTGCCCATTTAGTGTGTTAAGAATTCTGGTCGATGCGCTTGATCAACGTTATCGATAAGAATCTCCTAAACGCTTTGATGAGACAATCAGACACAGTATATTAACTTAAAAATAGTAAAATTTTCTAGAATGATTATTACATAATGATAATGTAATTTTGAAAGTTTTAACTTTTCAGGAAAGAAGATTATTTAAAAGAAATTCTTTCTTTTCGATACTTTTATTCTTGTGATTCCTGGAGGAGGACCAAGACTTTGCTATTTGTACCGATACTAGTCATATTGGTTTGGATGTCGTTCTCTTGCAAAGGAGAACGTTCTATCTCTTGTGCTTCTAAATCATTATAGCTTATCGAGACTAGATATGCCACTCATGATCTAGTGCTCTCGGCTATTGTTTTTACTTTTGGAATTTGGCATCATCATATTTGGATGAGAAATTTGTTCTCTACCTCGATCATAAATCTTTGGAATAATTATTTTCTCATATGGAACTCCATGTTGACTCGAGTTCCTGACATCTTATGATCTTGATATTCTTTTTATTCCTGGAAGGGAAATCGTGTTGCCAATGCGCTTTGTCGTAAGCAACAAGTGGTTGATTCTTTGATGTTGTTTGAATGGAATTATCTTTTCATCAAGTTCATCGGACGTTTTGGTACACTTCGTTTTATTGATTTTTATCTCATTCCTTTTATGGACTAGTGTCTGATGTTCTTTTATGGTGTTCGGTTCATTGGATGTACCGTTTGTACTACATCAATGACTTTGCTTTTGATTCATTGGATGTACCGTTTGTACTACATCAATGTCTTTCCTTTTGATTCATTGGATGTACCGTTTGTACTACATCAATGTCTTTGCTTTTGATTCATTGGATGTACCGTTTGTACTACATCAATGACTTTGCTTTTGATTCATTGGATGTACCGTTTGTACTACATCAATGTCTTTGCTTTTGATTCATCGGATGTACCGTTTGTACTACATCGATGTCTTTGCTTTTGATTCATCGGATGTACCGTTTGTACTACATCGATGTCTTTGCTTTTGATTCATCGGATGTACCGTTTGTACTACATCGATGTCTTTGCTTTTGATTCATCGGATCTACCGTTTGTAATACATCGATGTCTTTGCTTTTGATACATCGGATGTACCGTTTGTACTACATCAATGTCTTTCCTTTTGATTCATTGGATGTACCGTTTGTACTACATCAATGTCTTTGCTTTTGTTCATTGGGCGTACCGTTTTTGTACTACGCTGATGTCCCAAATTATTTGAGTTTCTAGTTCCTCGGGCGTACCGTTTTTGTATTACGCCGTTGCACCGGCTCAATTTTCTGCTATTTTTGACGTTCCCCACGTCTTTTATCTACGGAAATGCCTTAGGGATTCCGGTTTTCATTCTTGAGCCCGGTAGTATTGTGGAAATTGAAGTTTCACCAGATTTCTTGCTAACTCTTTCGTGCACTTTATGGTGAACTTCCTAATTCAAATTTTCTTTTGTGTTAATATGCTTCTATGGTTGTTACTTCTTATAGTTCCTTCTTAAGTATTGCGAGGATGCAATTTCTTTAAGGAGGGGAGTCTGTAAAAACCCGCATATTTATCGATTATATATTTAAATATTTTATTTAAATATTTCACTGTTCATCGAATTTTGGTCCGAAAATCTACTTTTTGCAAACAGCCGAATTAGGACTCGAGACCACCCTCATTGAGTTCAAAATGACGTTTGCGACCTTTTTGAGTATAAGCTTCGATATTTTTGGAGAAAGTTGATTTTTTGCTACTTTTCACTTAGGGTTTTGGTTTGGGCTGAGCCCACTTATGTATTCAGTCCCAACCCCTCTCCTCTTCATTCACTTCTTTTCTATTTTCCTAACACTCAAGCTTTAGAAAAAATGGTGGAAGAGAATGGAAAATAGAAATCCAAAACCCTAGTTCCTCTTGCTAGCTCAAGTTCTTGCTCCAAACTAATAGAAGAACCCATTGGTAAGCTTCTCTTCATTTTCCCCAACTCATTCTCTCTTTAATCTCAGAAATTTCCTGAACCTAATTTAGGAAATGTTTCTCTTTTAAGCTTAGATTCAAGCTTCTAGAGTTGGATTTGAAGAGTGGTTGATTCCCCTTTGCTTTTAAGCTTCATCTTCATAAATTTTAGTGCAAAGGTGAGATTTTTAATCTCACATCTATGCTTATTATTCTCTTCTATTGTTAGGTATGAATTCCTAACACTTATTCATGAGCATTTGATTTTGATGTGGATTTGCTTTTGTGAATATTCCAATTTTTAGTGTTTTGAGTTCAATTCATTAAAAATCCTAACTTTGATGTTTGAACATGTTTTTGGTGATGCATCGAGGAGCATATCGGGCCGGGTAGTCGATTGGCATAAACCCTGTAACGACCCGTTGAATTTGATAATGTTAAATGAATTAAATTAATATGTTTCTAATCTAATTTAGAATAAAATAAAGGTCTTAAGATTTTATTTTAGAAAAGGTAGTAATTTGTTTTAGTAATTGGAATTTAATGTAACAATTTAATAGTTACATGGAAATAGATTTGAACTATGTAAATTTGCACACCTTGTTATAAGTTAAACATAAGAAACCAATATAAATGTGAATCAGTGAATATTAATAAAAATATTTACTAGAATGGAATTCATTTAATATAAAATAAATAGTGGAGATTGTACATTTGGTTGTAATAATAAATAGTGACTAAATAAAAGTGTCCGTTGGAATAAATCAATGCAATAAGTGTGATAAGTAATTTTATTGAATGTTGTTTCTAATAAATGTACTTGATTTGGTAATTTAGATATTTATACGTAAAGTATATATATATATATAAAGGTATATTGATTCCAATAGAATTAATTGGAAATCTAATATTAAATATAATGTTGGTAGCAATTGAAATTTACTGTTTTGCAAAATAAATGAGAAATCAAGTCAAATGTGAATTATACCGTAAAGGATCAATTCATTTAAACAGTAGGATTGTAAATAAATAAACATTCTACGTAGGTTGCAATTGGACAATTTATGTAGTTTAATGGAAAAGCAATTGGAATTAATTACCATAAATTGTGTAGTTAGGGTAGTTTTGATTTGTCACTTAAGATGGAGGATTTTTATAAAATGTAATAAATGCATTTTAAATAAAGGCATTGACGTTTGGGTATTTAAGAAGTGATAAACTAAAATTTATTTATTTATTTGAAAATTTGAAATCCAATTTGTGGGTTTATTGCAAATAAGTGAAATTTGTGTTTAACCATTACATCGATAGGAATAAATTAAATTTAAGGTTATATTAATAAAATTTGGACTAGAGAAATGATATGAATCGGTTTTAGAAGCCTTAAATATAAAATGGGAAGTAGACGAGATTTCACGTTACAACCATTTTTAAAAATCCTGACGTATGTAGAAATATTTATGAAATATAACGTAAACCAATGTTGAATCAAAAGAATAGAGTCAACACTTATTTATTCATTTAATGTGATATAACTACGAGTATGATTTATTGCAAATTACATGGAAATCTAATATATAGGACATTACCTAAAAAGGAAGAGTAGATAAAATTTATGATAAACATATTTGTATATGAAGGTTATTGATTTAAGGAGAAGTTGGGCAAGTTTTATGTATTTGGGTTAAGTGCAACCTTTAATAGATAAATTTAGTGCAATTAAAAGAAATTGACATTTAATATTTCGATAACTTAAAATTTGATGGGATAAGAACATTTGGGTAATGAAGGGATGACAAATATTAGCTATGATTCTAGAAGAAATTAAATAGATAATGGGAAGATTAAAATCAGGTTCTAAGCAATAATTATTAAATAACAGGATTTATTAAATTTAACGTTGAATGCTACGTTACTGAAATTTAAATTGGACTTTAAGAATAATATTGTGAATCATGAACCAAAGTATGTGGCATCCCTATTTGGATAAAGAATGAGTATATAAAAATTAAAATCTAATATACGGGGTTTTGAGTATTTAATTTTATAATTCTTAAATATAGGAAAGTGCAGAAATTAACACTGCAAATTGATATACTTAAAATTTTAATTCACATCCAAGCTTGTTAAATCATTTGAAATTGATTAAATTATATAAGTAATAAAATTTGGACAATTTTAGAATATAATATAAAATTTGGATTATTTGTAATTTATTTTAATTTAATTAATGAATATAAAAATAGCCATTTTTGTCACGGACTCGGATTTCGACGAAACCAGTTTCATCGGATCCGTATCGATGAATTATTATAGGGTTTCAAGTTTCGTATCGATCAGACTTGTCGTTTGATCGTACGGGCGTGAAACGCCTTGAAATCAATTTTAATAAAATCAATTTGAAATCAATTTGGAAATTTTGTTTTCAGCATAACTTCTTCATACGATCAAATTTGGACGTGAAACTTTTTCCATCGCGTTCAGAATATTTTAAAATACCTATTTGGATATATAGATTTAACCAATTCGGTTCCGGGGGCATAGCGGGCTTTTTGGGCCTTAGAGTGTTCCGTACGTTCATCTATCTAGCCTATCTGCTCTAACCCAACCCTACCTATAAAAATACAGTTATAAACCCTAGCTCCATCCTATTGTCTATTTGTTGTACGTTCATCTTCTTCAAGCTTCTCTCCTTCTTCAATGGGGGCTAACCCTAGATCCAGTCAGTTCAAAAAAAATGAAAATTCAAAATCTCCATAAAAATTCCCCAAAAATATATGTTAATCTTCTCGAAACACGTAACCCCATGGTGAAATTCATTTTTCAGTTGGAGTTACCGTTTACCCAGAATAAATTCAAAACTGTCCCAACCGTTCATCATCGCCGTAACAAAAGTTGTCGGATCGAGAAAATATTTCTGGGTATTGGGGAGATAGCCGAGGGGATCGCATCTGGGTAGTTATTGCATCGAGTTAACGGCTAGATCTTCGTCAAATCGTGAATTAGGGTTTCGGCCCTAGGGATGAACGGCGGCGGCGGGGCCACCAGCGGCGTGCGCACGTGACCAGTGGGGGCGGCTTGGCAGGGGCTTCGTGATGGCGGGGGTCCCTAGGCCGGCGGCGGCTTGTAGGTGGTGATGTTTTCAGTCAAAGTAGTGGTCAACGGGTAGGATTTGGGTTCGGGTTCTTGGATCTGGGGGGGGCGTGTTTTGCCTGTTGCGTACAGGAGGGAGAAGGGGGTGACGTGGCTAGTGTATGGGGTGAGTTGTTTTGATTTGTTTTAATTTAATTTTGAAATTCAAACCACACAAACCGCTATATTTTTCTCATACGTTATCCGTTTCGTGCGAATTTTTTTTTGTTAGGATCGTAATTTAATTCCGGACTTGATGACGCTGGTTTGGACGAATTCCAAGACGGGCGAATTTTTGGGTTTAAATCGGATTTAAATTCGATTTAAATTCCAAAGGTGAGTGTTTAAACCCACTCACAACTACTAGAAGTTTTTATGTTTGTTAAATTTATTTTAGAAATGAATAGAAATTTATTTATGAGTATTTGGCATGTTTATTTCATCATATCTGTTAAATTGCATTTATTTAATTTAACTGTTAATTTAATTTATTTATTGCGTATTAATTTACAGTTAAAATTTATTTGTTTGTGTATGAACTGCTAGTTAACAGTTATATAATTTATTACTGAATATAGACTGTAGATTAATAGCTGTTAAATTTAATTTGAATAAAATTGCCAGTATTACCTGTTATGTAGTACCAAAAAATAATATTGTTATTGATTGATATTGATTGATGATTGTGATTTGGATGATGGATGATGTCGATGAATGGATGTTTATTGTATATCATTAAATTGCAAATTATCATGCATATTTCATTTCATTCGGGATTGTGGTTTGAAATGATATATAACCGCAAAATTTTATATCTTTTAAATTGCGGATTGAAATGATAAATATCCGTATCACTTGACCATAGGATAGAAAATTTTATACAGTCACCGTGGTCTATATATAAAATTATTTTAAAGTGATTTCTATGGTTTGGATGGAATACGGTTTATAATAATCTTAAATTTTATATTGTATAAATATTATTCTTCCATATATATACATATGAAGTTGAAAATTTTGAAATTAAAAGGTGTATAAATCTCTTTATTAAAAATGAAAAAAAAATTAAGAAAATGGAGTTTGATAATTTATATCATATGTTTAAATGTTAAGTTTGGAACTTTTAAGATATGATATTTATAATTGGATTTTTTCCAAGATAAATTGAAATGAATATTCTAGTATAATTTAAATTGAAAAATATATATTTTATTACTATAAATTGGAGTTTTTATTTATTTATGGATTTTATGTGAATATTCAAGACTAATAAATAGAACATTCGATTTGTTGAAAGAATAAAATCCAACTTTAGTTTGAAATATTAATACTCCAAATGGATATACGTATATATATATAAATTGAAGTGGTTTTGGAACTTGAGAGAGATAATACAAATTTTGGTTTAGACTTTAATAAAGAAATGTATTTGTAAAGCCATGAGAACTATTTTCTTTACAAAGTAACATTTAAGTTAAACCTTTTAATTCATATACCGTTGAATATCCAAACCATTCAAGTTTTAAAAGTTATGGTTTTAAATTATGAATTTTGAAATATTATGCTTTGAAAGGATATTTGGCTTTCAGACGTTATAAATTTTAAAGCATTTGTATTTTTGAAAAGGTTTATATTTGGGATAAAGGATATCATATTGTTTTGGGTTTTAAAATGATATCGTATTCATGATTTTAAAATGGAAATGTTTATTCCGGTTTTAAAGTATGAGCTATTTTTAAATGACCGTGGTGTTATAATAACGATGGGTTGGCAAAAAGACCGGGATCGGATATGGACATACTCTCTGTCGATACCGAAAACCACTTTGACTAACCGTGTACGCGGTGGAGATTCCAGAATGAAGTAGGTGGTGGCGGCGTTTCCTGTAAGGTAAATACATGGACCCGACTCCCGTGAGTTGGCATAAGGTGGCTAAAACAGGAGCGATTCTCAGGCCAATGAGGTCATACCTCTGATCGGACCCTCCTCTTCGATATTATACTTTGACTTGGATTGATTCAGTGGCCACTTCTATATTTTGATTTTGGAGAGTTAGTCCGAGGTGGGCGGTAACTGCGGCTACGCGTTTCCACCAGCCTGGATAGCAGTTGGTATATCTACCCTGGCATTGCCTAGTTGTGCCGTGTCACCTACCATACCGAGCCTTGTACGAGTTTGGATTTCTCCCGTAGCCCGTGTGTTATCCTCTGGTGGCTTCCCGATCAGGAGGGACTATGATATTGGATGGACTACTGGGACTATTACGTGTTAAGGGGAATATTGGGTCACTCCTTAATGCTATTAAAAAGTATGTTTATTTTATAAATAGACACTATTATAATAGCGCAATATACTACATAGTAAATAGTTTAACGGATCCTTAGGAGATGTAAATCCCGAGCATCTTTTGAGTTACTGCACTCATATTTATTTCTGTTAATTTAACTCACATAAGATCTTTTAGTTCTGACTCGAGTGTTTTTGTCTTTTCAAATTCGCTCGGGTCAGTCCGAGCGTTTCAGGATTTGAAGATTTAGCTTTGGAGGACGAAGACGAAGAGTTGTATTATTATTATGTATACTAAGTGCACTATACTGTCCGCTGCATTGATATTTTGGTATGTGAACTCTGATAATTATTATATAAAGAAAAAGCAAATGTTTTGTAAACAGTTATATAAACTGTATATTTTATTATTATATTTTATCCTTCCGCTGTGAGATTCTGTTTTGTTTTATTTTCTTCTCTGTTTTCTTATTTACCCCATAACAATCCGCCCTTCCGTATGGTTTGAATTGGCACGTGTGTCGGTTTAAATCGTGCGAAAAGGCGGGATGTTACAAACCCTTAGCGACGTTGCTCGTGCGATTGCAATTTGATCGAGAGTTGCACCTCCTTTGAAATAGGGTAGGAAGTGCAAGTATCCAGGTTCGGCCGACCGAGCCCCCTGGGCCGGTCGACTGGCCTGTAGTCCAGGCACTTCCTGCCTCTGTTTGGAAGTGCTGGTTACAGGCTTCGGCCGACCGAGCCCCCTGGGCCGGTCGACCGACCTGGTGCACCGAGCACTTCCAACCTCTGGTTCGGTCGACCGACTCAGGGAGTCCGGTCGACCGACCTGCTACTATTTGCCAGATTAGCCTATAATGCTAATTCGTTTGAATATCCAACTTTAAGCGATTCGTGTTGTCTCCCTTTTGTTGTTGTCATTTATTATCGACTTTGATGACCTTTTCTTTGGGAATTTTAGATATATCCACTTTGATGGATTTTATATCGATTTCTTTGGATTTTATTCACGTCTTCGAATGTGAATTTTTATGCCCGATTGTTTCTACAATCACTTCTATGATTTGTCACTTTAAAAATATAAAGGTTTTCTATACTAGTAGTAAATATCAAAACTCTTTCTTCAAAGGATTTCAACACTATTTTATTACAAAGCTCGTTTTCTCAAATCGTTTTCCAATCTATTAGTATATACAAGCCTTTACCTCACTCCTATGAGAAATCTAATTAAACGACTTAGTAAAACGAGCGGTATGAAACGCTTGCGTTTACTTTGTCGGTTAATTCTTGGACTTGTTCGATTGGAACTCTTGTGACAATTTTCTAGTGGAGATCTACAATTTGTTCGTAAATATTTAAGTTAAGCTAGTGGTTATGGGACATGAAGCTAAGCTCATATATTTACTAGCTTATTGTAATTGACTCTTCTCGTTGATCATGACGATCATCTTTGTGGTTTAGACTAGCAATGTGCGATGTCTCTTTGTTTACGAGGTTAGGCTAGACACCACTTGTGTGATTCCATTCACACATACCTTTTCGGTTAGCCTAGACACCACTTGTGTGATTCCATTCACTCATACCTTTTTGCTTTTCGGTTAGCCTAGACACCATTTGTGTGATTTCGACTCACACATATCTTTTTGTTTGCAAGGTTAGGCTAGACACCATTTGTGTGATTTCAACTCACACATATCTTTTTGTTTGCAAGGTTAGGCTAGACACCATTTGTGTGATTTCGACTCACACATACCTTTTTGCTTTTTGGTTAGCCTAGACACCATTTGTGTGATTTCGACTCACACATATCTTTTTGTTTGCAAGGTTAGGCTAGACACCATTTGTGTGATTTCGACTCACACGTACCTTTTTGCTTTTTGGTTAGCCTAGACACCATTTGTGTGATTTCGACTCACACATATCTTTTTGTTTGCAAGGTTAGGCTAGACACCATTTGTGTGATTTCGACCCACACATACCTTTTTGCTTTTTGGTTAGCCTAGACACCATTTGTGTGATTTCGACTCACACATATCTTTTTGTTTGCAAGGTTAGGCTAGACACCATTTGTGTGATTTCGACTCACACATACCTTTTTGCTTTTTGGTTAGCTTAGACACCATTTGTGTGATTTCGACTCACACATATCTTTTTGTTTGCAAGGTTAGGCTAGACACCATTTGTGTGATTTCGACTCACACATACCTTTTTGCTTTTTGGTTAGCCTAGACACCATTTGTGTGATTTCGACTCACACATATCTTTTTGTTTGCAAGGTTAGGCTAGACACCATTTGTGTGATTTCGACTCACACATACCTTTTCGGTTAGCCTATACACCACTTGTGTGATTCCACTCACACATACCTTTTTGTGATTTCTGGATTTCGTGTGTTGATTTCTGGAATTTATGTTTCACCAACTTTTACGATGGGCATTGATATATATGTCATTTATTGTGGCTTGGTGAATGAAATTAGGAGTATGACATTCCTTTTTATCTTGAGTAGATTATTGTGATATTGATTAATCTCTTGTTGATTTTCAATTACTTATTTATCACAGCTTGGCATTGTGATTATTATATGTTTATGTCATATCTCTTATTATATATCACTTCATCTGATATTTATAGCTAGACTGATTCGTATATTATTTTCTTCTTAAATAATACTCGGGTCAGACTGAGATTTTACAGGTGCTTCCTCATGGCTTCCTATCTGGAACCATTTTCTGACTTTTGGCTAACTACTCTAGTTTGGTAGTTTTTGTTGTATACATTTGAGATACAGACTCCTTGATGTATACATATTTTTGTCTAGCACTTGTATCTATTCCTTTGTATTATTGTGGATCTTTTTGACCACTACTCTGATGTACACTTTCATGTGTAATATTCATATCTATTTCCGCCTTTGTGATATGAATTATCTGTGACTGATTTATGTTATGTTTATTTCTATATTTGTTTCTGAAGATATTATAGCCACTGTGTAGTAGCTTTGAGTTTGTGTCGGTATGTCGGATTTCCCTCTTGATAAGAAATGCATGTTATACTATCTGACATATCGATGCTCGCGCAAAGCAATTACATGGATGGTCGCTCCTCAACAGCCTTATTCTCTGTGCTTGTTGACAACATTCACCGTAATGTTCTTGGCTAGCGTGGGTATAGAGGTGGGGTGTCACATAACCTTATCCAGATTCTCAAATATACCTTGGTACCTTAACTAATTATATCAACAAAATTATAGCTCAGCCTACTGGAACTGTTATAACTTGAGTACTCTTAGTGAGTCGATCTGTTATCACTCAGTTATCCTCTTCTCTCTTATGGTATTATAAGGAATACAATTAATCTATTAATATTTTAATGCATGTTCCCTACTAGTAGACTCTTAATACCTCTCTTTACATAGTTGTAATATTTCTTTGACAATCTTTTCACACATCTTCTTTCATAAAGCAATGATACTCGGCCTTCCCTTTTATATCCTCAAACTTTCACTCAAGCTTAACTCGAGCCTACAAGTGTAACGACCCAAAATTTTGGTCGTTAGTTTCTGAACATTTAACTCATTTTAAATGCTGAATGTGGATTGTTAATCGATTTTGAAATATGGTGATTTGGGTTGAATCAATAAAATGAGTTATAATTTCAAATATGGCAATTTAATTGGAATTAGATAAATAGTAATTTAATATTTGAAATTTAGATAATTCGTGAGACTGGGGGTAAATAGAAAAATGGTTTCAAAAACTTGTTTAAGTCTAGTGGATTTTAACTATACTATTGAATTTTTGGATGGAATAAAAAGTCGATAAATTAAAATTGGGATTTTTATATTAATTTAATAAAAGAATTTAATATATAGTAATAATGTAAATAATCAGATTTAAAATAAATCAGAATGATTTCTAATGGAATAGAAATTCTACATGATTTATAATTAAGTTAGTAAAGTTTTAAAAGTGAAATAAAATCTCTCGATTCAATCGACGAGTTAAAATAGCCCTTCGGGGTACAGTCTCAGAATTCAACGAAACCAATTCCATTGGCTCCGTAATAATTAATTATTACTAGATTTCAATTTTCATAGCATTTGGAGTTGTCGTTTGTTCGTACGGGCGAGAAACACGTTGAAATTAAAATCGAAAATTTAATATTTCAAATCGATTTTAAAATCTATCATCCACGTGTGATTGAATTAGCCTCCGAAACACATTCCATTGTGTTCGAAATGCGGGCAAAACCTTATAAACACCTGTCGGCACGTTTCAATTTGAATTCCATTGAGAAACCCTAGAGGAAATTCGCGGCCGCCACTAATTCTTTATCAATGGCCAAAATGCTCTTGCCTTCTCCTCCAATTTTCTCTTCATCCATTAACTTTTAGAAAATTCTTCCAAGAGGAAAGGGGTAGAGCTCTTCGAGCTCAATACATCCAAAGGCAGTGATGCGATTTCGCAAAGTTGATCGACGGCTATGGGGGTCCGAATGCAGCATGTTCGTGCAAGGACTATGGCATCGTAAGGTGGCCGAGCTTCGCGAGATTTTGGGCGTTAGAGGAGTGGAGCGTAGGCTACGGAGTGGTGGTGATGGATTGCAGTCTAGAGGATCGGAGGTTGCACGGTGATCTAGGGTTTAAGGACGGATTTTTGGTTCAGTTTTTGACCGTGAACGAAGTAGGAGAGGGAAGAGCAGGTACCAACCACGATTTCTTGTGTCTATCTAACGTTCCTGATTTCGTAGGGTACATAAAAAACAAATGGTTTTAAATTATATTCAAAACTTTACAATAACACATCTCTTGCATGCATGGCCAGAATTCGATGAAACAGGAAGCGCCGGAATTGTAGCGACACGATCTACACGCTGCAGCAGATCTAGAGACGATCGGAGTTAGCGAATATTTTAGTCGAACGGGCTCGATTTAATTTAAAATTGAAACACCGATGTAAGATGAGTTAATCTCACTCACATATGGTTGACTAGTTAATTTAATAGTTAGAAAATTTATAATATTGATTGATTGATTGAATGTGATATTATATATACCTATATTGAAGTGATTGATATTCCCGTACTATATTGCAGATGGGACCTTACGCACCCCACATAATAGGGGATGACCCTTTATACCGCGATGTCACCCTCAAAGTGGGATTTGGTATTTTATTGTTGTGCTAACATCTATGGATGCAGGAAACAGGTTGGAGGGATCCAGCTGGATTCCTCAAAATATTGTAATTATTTTTCATATATGTGATATGTTATGCGATATCCTGTGATAGATTGAATTGGAAATTGAGTTATTCAGTGCTATGGTTTGGACGAATATAATTTGGTATTATAAAATATAGAATAGAATGAATTGGGTTTTTTATAGGAAATTAAAAGAAATTTTTTTATTAAATAATTATTGGGAATTTGGATAAATCGAATAATAAATTTAAAGAGAATTTAAACTAGGATATCAGTTTGAAATTGATTAAGTGTTCGGGAAACTGTGATTTAAAAGAAAATGAGGAATGGAAATTCGTAAACTGGGTTTGTAAATGAAGTGGAATATTTATCAGTGGATAAATTTGGAAGTATATATTCCGGTGGAATTTATAAGAAAAGTGCAATTCATTTTGAAAATAAAAAGGTGATTTTATTTTTAAAAGGTGGAAATTATATTTTTCCTATAAAACTAAGTATAATTTTAAAGAAAAGATTTCAAAGTATAAACTAGAAGTTCAAAAATGTTTTAGAAAATTTATTATTTGAATTATTTTTTTAAGTGAAAAGTAAATATTTATTTAGTTAATTATGGTATTTATAAGGCAAATTAGTACTATGATTTTTAAAAGGAAATTTTAACATAATATTTGATATAATAATTTTATTTTAAAAGGTAATTTTGGTTTAATTTTTACTCAGAAACTCTTATTGAATTTCTTAAGTATTATTTTATTAAGTAATTTTAATAGCCTTAATGTAAATGTTTATATATATATATATATATATATATATATATATATTTTTGAAAGTGATTATAAGGAGATGGGAAGTGTTCTTTAAAAATAAAAAGTGATTTTATTTTTAAAGTGTTGAAAGGAATTTATGGAATTGGGACGTAAATTAAATTGGGATAAATCGAGCAGGATTTATAAGGATTATATAGGTTATACTGAAATGGAATTGTGTTTCACTGTAAACCCAAGTATATTTTCAAAGGAGATTTTATATATAAGTTAGAAGTTTTAAAGTTGTTTAAAAAGAGTGTTTTAGGGAAATTTTTATTTAATCATTTTAATATTTTTATGCAAATATTTATTAAGTTAATTATAACAGTGATTATTTTAAAGGTTTAACTAGTATTTGATTTAAAAGATGGTTATTAAATATTTATACTATATTTAATAGTTTATTTCAATGGTAGTTTTGGGCTAAGTTTTACTTGGAAAATTATTATAGAATTTCGTAACTACTATTTTAAATTAAAGAGTATTTAAAGTAGCTTTATTTTAAATGTTTTATGCATATATATTTGAAAATGATTTAATTTACTTAAAAATCTAAATTTTATAAGACTAGATGTTTTCAGTGGAAATAAAATAATTGGTTGAGTTGATTGTTTATTTGATAATTAAATAACTCACTATCAAATCTGGACCCAAATATAACATTGGAAATATCTAGAAGGGGTATGAGAATTATATGGTATAGTTACCGTTTGAGGTACTATATTGTACGTATAAACTCGTTTGTTCTTCTAGGTCGTTATAAGGAAATTCATCTACTAACGGTTAGGAGGTGAACTCTGATCTTATACTAGTTAGTGTATTCCCTAAAGAACCGAGGTTGAGTTTATCGGGAAATAGCGAACGTTGTTCGAAGAGACTAGGTTCGGATTTGAGATCTGAAATCCACTTCGATCCAACAAGAACGTTTTCATGATGAAGACAAGATCTTGGGGTCGAAGATGAAGCAGTGAAGTGCAAGGGCTAATTGCTACTAATCCTGAGGGTGATTCCAAAATGGATGTAGCAGGAGTAGTGCCTTCAGTTCTGTTCAGAACCGGAATGGATTTGTATGGACGAATGCTATCAGAATATCGTCAGGAGGATGACGAGCATTCTAAGTGAGATGTGTTCTAAAAAGGTAACACATAGCCTCGAGCCTCAACAACCGGGAATGACTGAAAATTATGGGATATGCAGAAAAGCAAAGTGTCTCGCAACCAATTAGGATAATGTCATCCATGTCTAGATGTCCCTTTTTATTCGGCTATGTGGGCGGTTACTGATCCCAACCGTAGGGTAATCTTATTAGGGCTATCCAATAAGGGATAGTCCGGTCTTGTGTCGTAGGGGAGCTGGGTGGATCCTCAGTATGCTGATCTAACTAGGTATAATGACAGGTGGTACCCCAGTGCCTAGTCATTAGTTGGAAATCCATTCTCCCTACTTGCCCATTACGGTTTTGTTTGTAGAGCCTAGTAATTGTTGGAATTTAATGAATGTAACAATTTTGGCTATTTGAATAAGTATTTGTATTCAGACACTATTATAATATCAAAGGATTTTATAAGAAATATTTTGGTTATTGTAAGGTAAAAACCCGACATGTTTATTTGTGGTGTGGCCTTACGAGATACCTTTGATTTTCAAAGGATCTTGAAACATTAATAATTAAGTTGAGTGTATTTTCTCACGCTGGTTTTCCAGACTGACCCGGGTGTTATTTTATTATAATGCTTGGGTTAGACCGAGTATTAAAAATAGAGGATTGGATGCTATGGAGCTCAAGAGATGAGTTGGATGGCGAGACGTATCACACGTACTTGAAGTATATTTCGTTGTGTAGTATAAGTTGTATAGTCAGCTTTTGTGAGGACAAGTTAATACAACTGTCCAATAATTGTTTTGAATTTGATGTACTCTGATGATGTAATGTATAAAACCGATATAGTTTCTTTTGTGTAAAGATCAGTTATTATCTAATATATTTTGTTCCGTTGCGATTGTGAGATTCTGTTATTTGTTTTATTTCCTTCTTTCTACTATCTTCTTTCTTTTCCCTCGGCACTTTGTATTTTCCAGCATTTGATCATCGGATTGTGATATCCCGGAAATTTGGGACAATATCAATTTAATAATCTACATTAAAAATTAAATTGATTTGATAATATTTGTAAATAATATATGAATTGATTTATTAATCTTCTTTTAAATAAATATTTAACTGATAATTTATCTTTTCGAAGTTAATCAAATTGCCTTCTATTTATAATGTATATATATCTGTATATATATTGTACATGGAAAATCTTTGTTTTAATTTAATAAATAGATATGTTTTCTAATTCTAATATTTTTGTAAATTTAGAAATTTGATATTTAAGCTATTTAATAAATGATTATGTGATTTTAAATTACTCAAGATTTAAGTTTAGTTGTTCAAAATAATTTTAGCTTACATTTAAATTTAGCAAAAAGGTTTGTTTAATTTGTTTTAAATTTATCTTGATAAAAATAAACAGTTTATTAATAGATAAATACTTTTATAAATCATTTGACTTAATAATGAGCTCTATTAATTATGTACATGTTTACAAATGAATTTTTAATAATGTCAACTTTATTTATGTATATGTGTGTTTGAATAAAATTTATGATTTGGAAATTAAAAATAAAGGTTTCAAAATATTTAAATTAAAATAAACATTTACTAATATTAAGATAAGTATAAAGTAAAATAATAGTAAGCAATCAAATATTTATTAGTCTATGTTAAAAATAAAAGTAAACACACATGTTAGAAAATAGAACTAAATACCTAAGAATAAGTCATAGCAAAGAGAAAATATAAGGTCTATAAGTAATTTGTAGTGCAAGCTAATGCAAAGATAATTCAAAACACATACTTGTAAGTATACAAGACAAAATAATTGAAGTATGCAGGCTGAATAGTAAAAAGAAACAAGTATGCAAAGACTAAACAAAATATCTTCATTCTAGTCAAATGAAATTAGTCAAAGTCTGAGAATAATTGTTCACTAAGATGTGTATTATAGTTTGAACAAGAAACAATAAAACAGATATTTATAAACATGTAGCTTCATATACAAGCTAAAGTTGGTCTATAGATTTGTACACCTACACACATACATATCTTTTTGCAGCTGTATATAATTATAATTATGTTAACTAATAGAGAAACCAAGCATTAATCACTATCATATCAGCACATAGTTTTGTCAATTCAAGTGTATACAAATATCTTGCCTGATAAAACAATTTTTGTACCTGCAAAGAAATTGTTGTCCCAGTTATCACCTTCCCCTATAAACTTCTTTATATACATGTTTTCTTATTCAGTTCGTTCAACATAGCATAGCACAACAAATATTTATATTTTTATAACTAAGCATCATACATCATCACTGGCAACAAGGTTAAAGAAATTAAGCAAATAATTTTTCAGTTTCAGTTTTAAAGAATTAGCAGTTGCAAAGCAAGATTGCTCTGTCTCTTCCAAATACTATTGTGAGTAACACTTTAAAATTTCTTAAGTTTTTAAACCTGTTACATGCAAATATTTGAATGCCTGAATATATTGAATGAATATTTATATATTCATTTTTTTTTTACTCTGGATTATTGTGAAATGGAAATAACAGTATGTTTCAACCTGCAAATCCAAATTGATTCATTTTCAACTTGATTTGTTTTCCCATTGCTGTGAGTAAACATCATCTTTGAGGTTTAAATTTTAGCTATGGTTGCTTGGTTGATGTCTATAATATGTATATATTGTTTGTGTTTGTGATATCTCTGTAGCTATTTCTGTAACTTTCTGTTCTTACTTCAAGTATCAGTGTGATTTAAAAGTCATCATCTTTTACCTTCTTACTGTTTGGATTAGGACTTAGTCTAAAATTTTTGAATTAGCATAGATGGATGGTTAAAATTTATAAGAAGGTTTAATACAAATTTGAGTAAGCCTGAAAAGAAAACAAAATGAAGTAACAGAGCAAATTATAAAACAAGTCAAACTTCAGTTGTCATGATTCATCAATTCAAGTTTATGAACTTTTTACTAAATCAAAATTAGGATTTTTAAAACTCAAATTACATTTTTTAGTTGAGCTATGAACATGCTTTACTGGGTTGAACCATTCGAGCATTTTGGGTTGTCTCTGGAAGTGTAGTTGATCAGAGGGCTTAAGGATTGTTTTGGAGGTAGTTGGATGGTCGGTGAGGCCAGGAAAATTGTCAGGAAGATGATCTATGACCGGAGGTGACGGTGGTAGCTAGCTTTATCTCCTAGACCTAGTTTTGCCTATGGCTGGAAACTTGATCGTTTCGAGGCCAAGAAGGGATCGAGTTCGAGGAAACTCTGGGGGATGGTTGTGGGGGCATGGTAGAAGCTGTAGCCAGAGGCGGTGGTACTCCAGTGGTCGGAGTTTGAAGAGCGGGGAGGTTTCAGGTTTTGGGCTGTTGTTGTTGTGTTTCCAGGTTGTGGAGGAGAATGCGTGTTTTTGTTTTTGAGCTAGTGGTTAGTTTCTGGGGGTTGTGTTTGGATCTGGAGGTGACTGGCGTCATGGGGGAGTGCCAGAGGATGGCCGGAGGTGGCTGGGGCCACGGTGCACGTGCACCGTGCCAGTGAACTATGGTGGTGTTGTTCTTTGGTGTGCAGAGTATTTTACCTCGGGAAATCACTCGAGTCATACTAGTGCGTGACTCGAAGCAGTGAATAGGGTTGGAAATTGTGTTAGCTCCGGGTTTAAGTGGTTACAGTTTTTAGTGTGCAAGTTGTGGACTCGGGGAAGTCTCGAGTAAATTGCATTTTTACTCGAAGCACAGAGGTAGATGACCCGAAGCATTTTGTTTAGGTTCAGGTGGAAGTTAAAGTGCTACAGGTTGTATAAACAACCTGTACATTTAAATTTAAACTAAATTTAAAGCAAAATGAAATGTAAGTCAGTCGAAATCAAGATGTAATTGAATTTAAGTTGTCAACTATGATTTAACAAAGCCTAAATCTAAATATAAGTATGAATTCAAATCTATTGTTTGAATCTAAAATGCAGATTTGAAATTTTTAAAAAGTTTCAGATTTAAAACATGATAAATTTCCAGATTTTAAAATTAGATCTGAAACAAAATGTTGTTGCAGTTAAATATGATTTTTGTTAAAGTTTTGTTTCAAATGGATATTTGAATTTTAAAGTTTAAAATGAACTTGGATTTAAAAATCAAGTTTCTGACTCTAGTTGTTAAAAGAAAGTTAAATCGAAGTTTAAAATCAAAATAAATTGAGAAATTCAAGTTTGCTTAGAATTCAAAATTTGAAAATTTAAATCAGTTTAAATATGAATATATTAAGAATGAGTTCAGAATAAAATAGTTAACAAGTAAATTGTTTCAAAAAAAATTAACTTGTTTTTGAGAATTTTTGATTAAAGATTTTTGAATGGAAAAATAAATGAATTGTTTAACTTGAGGTTTGCAAGTTAAATATTAATGTAATGTGGAAATTTAAATTTGAATTAAAAATTCAAATAGTTTAATTTAAACGATTTTAATTTGAATGTTAATTACAATCATTTTGAATCTTCAATTCTAATGATATTAGAATTTGAATTTAAAATGTAATGTTAATGAAGTCATTAATTAAAGAATGAATTATCTTAAGGATAATAGGGTAATTAAGGAATGACCTATGTATTAAAGTTAATAAATAAAGATCAATTAAGAAGTAAATTAAGAAATATTATTAAATGTAGACAATTAACTAAAGATCTTTAATTAATTAATATATATGATTAACTTTGGATAATTAATTAGATTAGTTAAGTGATTACTTGATGAAAGTAATTAAGAGATTAATTACTTACGGTAATTAATTTTGATAAGATGATTAATTTAAGTTAGTTAATTTATTTTAATTAATTTAAAGAAATCATTTGCTAAACTGATTAATTACTAGTGTATGCTGTTAACCCTGCCTCGGTTACGACTCAGTGGTCCAGTATGTGGAGATGGCGCCGACTCAGGACTTAAATCGATACCGACTTAACTGGTTAAGGAGCATGCCGACCCAATGCCTTCACATAGATGCCGACCGAGTGCTTCAGAAGGAACTGGCCTAACGACTCAAGAAATAACAAAGGATCCGACTTAACATGGTGCCGACCTAACTGCCTAATGGAGTTGCCGACCTAACTGCTTAACAAAGGATCCGACTTAACATGGTGCCGACCTAACTGCCTAATGGAGTTGCCGACCTAACTGCTTAACAAAGGATCCGACTTAACATGGTGCCGACCTAACTGCCTAATGAAGTTGCCGACCTAATTCGATCCGACTTAAGGACTTAACGTGTTTACCGACCTAACTAAGTGGAACAAGTTCACGACTTACACTTGTGTCGTGACCGACTCATGGTCTGTGCTAGGATGTGCGCGACCTGGGCAAGGGAGTTAGTTCACGTTTAGCTCGTCAATTCATTAAATCGGCAACGACCTATTTGAGCATGCACTTCCCATTTAAGTCGGAGGCCATGCATCAGAGAGAGGGAACGACCTACGACCTGGCTTGACCCGGTGACGACTTTGGACTTGTGCAAATTCAGCGAAGAAAGATCAACTCAGCTAGATCATAGTGGTGCTCCCATAAGTCGGCCACGACTTAGCTGGGTCGGGGGCGATTCAGAACCGGTTACGACTTAGCTTAGGTCCAAGATCTTTGCCTATAAATACCAACCTACCTCCAACATTAAGGGGACTTTTTGGTCGATCAATTTCAAGCGCCATTACTCTGCCGAACTCCAGACTACTTCAACACTTAAAGCTTTTGAGATTCAAAGAACGTCTAAAAGAACTTCATAAAGAAATCATCTACATCCACCATGGATTTGAAGATTTTTGTCAGCATCGAAGTTTGAGCTACTGGTTCTAAGTCTTTTGTAATTCAAAGTGTATTGTACTCGAGAAGATCTGTATCAACTTGTAACGTGATCATCAATAAAAGTACTTAAAGTGGACGTAGGCTATACCCATAAGCCGAACCACTATAAAATTGCTGTTGTTTACTGCTTTTCCGCTATTACTTGCTTATAATTCTTTCCCGATCTATCGGGTGGTCCTTTCACAACTACACTTCACACACCGGGGTGTTAGCGTTCAAATTTAAGCGTTAACATTTTGGTGCTTTCACTGAGAATTGAACTCAGGACAGCTGTCATCATTGCTTCGCAGAGATTTGAAGAAAGAATTTCCTTAAAAACCAGAAGTATATCTGAGATTATGGCTCCTGGAAGGAAAAGTAGATCTATCAGATCTGGGAACATTCAAGAGGGAACCTCCGCTTCCCCTGTGCCTAATCTACCCACTCCGTCTGTTGGAGTTACAAAAGCGGAATTGGATGCTGTGATTCTAGGGCTAAATCAGCAGATAAACGCCCAAAATGCACAACTAGAGGCTCAAAGTGCCCAGAATGCTCTGATTCTGAATAAGTTGAACGACTTACTTGGGGCAAACAATCAACCGGCTGGTAATGAAAGGAACTATGCTGGCAACATTCATGATGTTAATGAAAGGAATGCTCCTGAAAGGCCTACTAGTCCCTTTGAGCAGGCAGTACCTGACGCCGGTGGATCTAGAACTCGGCATGATGAGGAATATCTTTCTGGAATGGTCCGGCAGATCATGAAAGAAAGTATGCAAAGAGTTGAAGATGAGAAGGAATGGGGTTTCGCCCCAAGTAAAACTCCGTTTACTGAAAAAATCTTGAAGGCGGAATTTCCAAGGAAGTTTGTCCCTCCGACTATTCCAGCTTACAAAGGGACAAGTGATCCGAATGAGTTCTTGTATAAATATGATTGGCACATGACAGGTGCCAGGGCCTCCGATGAAATAAAGTGCCGATATTTCCCCGTATACCCGGAAGGCGTGGCTTTACTGTGGTTCACCAAGTTACCAGTCCGATCTATCGATCAGTTTTCAGACTTGACCAGAAAATTCAAGGAGCAGTTTAGACTATATGCTTCGAAGGCCAAGGATATTATGTCACTATCGAGTTTAGAGCAGAGTCCTGGTGAGTCTATCAGATCCTTCTTGAACCGTTTCAATATAGCACTGGCTGAGGTGGATAATGCTGAACCACGAACGATATTGACTTATCTGATGAGGGCTATTGATAAGTCAAGCGAATTTGGGAAATGGTTAAATATGAAGGAGCCAACCTCTCTCGAAAAGTTCTACAAAAAAGCAGATGAATTCATTCGCTTGGAAAGCCGTCCTTTACCAGTAAAGACAGTGTTGGAAAAAGCAGAAGACAACACTGTCGCTCCACGCAAGAATGAATCGGTGGGGCAAAAAAGGGAGAATAGTAATGGGAAGAAACAGGGTAATCTGAAGAAGCCCCGATCCTTCAAGCCATCAGAATATACTCCATTATCACATACACCGGAGCACATCTACCTGGCCACTAAAGATTCCGTCGATTTCCCTAAACCTATCCCTTTGAGAACCGGGAGAAAAGCCATACAAAGTGGGAAATTCTGCCGCTTCCACAATCAACCAGGTCATGAAACTGATGAATGCCGCCAGCTGAAAAATCTGATTGAAGAGTTGCTAAGAGAAAACAAGTTGCAGCAATTCGTGAAAAAGAATAGCAACAATCCTGCATCGTCGAGTCAGGGGCAGCGTGCTCCTGTTCATCAGCCTGGGGCAGGTGAGAAAGCTACGGGGCATGAATCTGGAAGGCCCGTTATCAATGTCATTTCAGGAGGACCTCACCCAGCTGGCAAGAGTTGGGGTGAGATGGAGAGATATTCCAGGGCTTTGAAATATGCTCCAGCCGAAGAAAACGTCTTTGTTCTAGAAGACACTACGTTCCTTAAACAACAGAAAACTTTCAGTGATGATATTATTTTCAGAGCCAGAGATTCTACAGGTATTGAAGCTCCTACTTTAGATCCCTTGGTCATCTCGGCTGGTATTGGACCAGCCATTGTCAGAAGAGTCCTCATTGACTGCGGAGCATCATGTAATATCCTCTTCAAAAAGACATTTGACCAGATGAAAATCCCTATGATCGATGTGCAAGCCTCATCACAGAAAATCGTTGGCTTCACTGGAGAGCCAAAGCAACCAGTAGGAACCATCGATCTGTTTGTAGAACTTGGGGAAGAAGAAAGGAAAGTGGTCCGAAAGCAGACCTTTGTGATCGTCGATGAATATTCTGCTTATAATGCTTTTCTTGGCCGTCCAACACTCGCAGCATTCAAAGCTATCCTAGCCCCGTGGTGCCTCACTATTAAATTCCCTACTGACAATGGAGTAGGAGTTATAAAAGGAGATCAAAATGCTGCGCGAGAATGCTATTTGACAGAGCTGCGAGAGGCAAGAAAAAGAGAAATGGGAAAGGATGCGGCAACTCTAGTCCACATCGAGGAACCAGCCTTGTAGCAATTACAGAGCGGACCTTGCACTGGCGAGCACAGCGGGGCATGGAAAGAAATGGATCCCAGAAAAGCCAGTACAGGGGAGAATAGAGTAGTACCGGTGGAAACGACAGTTCCGGTACCTGTTGACCCGAAGGACCCAAATAAGGTGTTGAATGTGGGTTCACAGCTTAATGTGTCAATTCAGAATGTCTTGATATCTTTCCTGAAAGCAAATCTGGATGTCTTTCCTTGGACTCATGCCGATATGTGTGGGATATCCCCAGAAGTTGCAGTACACGCTCTGAATATTGACCCAAAGTTTACGCTAGTTAAACAGAAAAGAAGAACCCAAGGTCCAGAAAGGTCAGCAGCATTAAAAGAAGAAGTTGATCGACTCATGGAAAATAACTTCATCAAAGAATCTACATATCCGAATTGGGTTTCAAATCCTGTGTTGGTCAAGAAAGCTAATGGGAAATGGAGAGTGTGCATCGATTTTTCTGATCTAAACAAGGCTTGCCCCAAAGATTGCTTCCCGTTACCCAGGATCGATCAACTGGTAGACGGGACTGCGGGACATGAATTGTTATCCTTCATGGATGCCTACTCCGGTTATAACCAAATCATGATGCATGAGCCGGATCAGGAGGATACAAGCTTTATTACAGATGTTGGACTTTATTGCTACAGAATTATGCCCTTCGGATTGAAAAACGCAGGGGCAACCTACCAAAGACTTGTTAATGCTATGTTCAAACCGCAATTGGGCAAAACTATGGAAGTCTATGTCGACGACATGTTAGTAAAGTCCAGGAAAGCAGCGGATCACATTGAACACTTAGCAGAAATGTTCGCAGTCCTCCGGAAATACAGAATGAAGCTTAACCCCCTGAAATGTACATTTGGGGTCGAATCCGGAAAGTTCTTAGGTTTTATCGTCAGTGCTAGGGGCATTGAGGCTAGTCCAGCTCAAATTACTGCCTTGAAAGAAGTTAAAGCTCCTAGAACAAAGAAGGAATTGCAGAGTCTCAACGGAAAGATCGCCGCCCTGAGTCGGTTCATTTCCAAAGCAACTGATAAATGCATCCCATTCTTCGATGCCCTGAAAAAAGGAAAGAAGAACTTTGAATGGAAGCCCGAATGCCAAAAAGCTTTTGAAGAGTTGATCTGTCATATGGAAACGCCTCCGATACTTTCTAGACCAGGTAATGGTGAGGATCTTCTTATATACTTGGCAGTATCATCTCATGCTCTAAGTGCAGCGCTGATACGGGAAGACAAAAGGATTCAACATCCAGTTTACTATATCAGCAAAAGACTCACTGGGGCAGAGCTGAATTACTCCAAGTTGGAAAAACTCGCCTATTGCCTACTAGTTGCATCGAGGAAACTGAGGCAATATTTCCAAGCTCATCCTATCAAAGTGCTCACTGATCAACCTCTAAAGCAAGTCCTATTTCGCCCAGAAACTTCGGGTCGCCTTCTAAAATGGAACATTGAACTCAGTCAATATGACATCACTTATCATCCCCGAAAAGCAATCAACGGACAAGCTTTAGCTGATTTCATTGCAGAATTCACAGAGAAAGATAATGGTGAGGAAAAAGCGGTCAATGATTCCCCAATCCAGTGGAAGATGTATGTGGATGGCGCAAGAAATGACTACTGTTCTGGAGCCGGAGTGGTACTTGAAACTCCTGAAGGTCGATCATTATGTTATGCACTAAGACTGGAATTTCCTTCAACAAACAATGAAGCAGAATATGAAGCTCTTATTGCAGGTCTGAAAATCGCTAAAGAGCTAAACATTCGAGCATTATAGATCTTCAGTGATTCTCAGCTTATTGTATACCAAGTCAAGAAGGAATTTCAAACAAAAGGTGGAAACTTGCCCTCCTACTTGTCAAAGGCTTGGGAACTCCTATGTGAACTCGATCATTATTCAATAAGCCATATTCCCCGGGAAGAGAATACGAAGGCAGATTCCCTCGCAAAGTATTCAAGTTCTGGTGAAGCTCAACTATTGGGGTTGGTTCCCGTAGAAGTCCTCTCAGCACCAAGTATAGACGAGATGGATATAGACTGGATCATGGATGTATCTCAAGAACAAGAGTCGTGGATGACTCCAATATTAGATTACCTACTCAGAGGTTCTGTGCCAGAAAACTCGAGAGAGAGACAGAAGCTACTAAGGAAAGCCTCTCGTTATGTAATCCAGGATGGCCGATTGTACAGACGGGGATTCTCAATGCCTTTACTTCGATGTGTATCCAGGGAAGAGTCCAAAACGATCCTAGCTGAGGTTCATGGAGGAGAATGTGGTGATCATTCAGGTGGCCAAACATTAGCAAAGAAAATTCTCCGATACGGATATTTTTGGCCAGAAATTAATCGAGATGCTGCAGATTACTCCCGAAAATGTGACAGATGCCAAAGATTTGCCAAAATTCCTAGAGCACCCTCTACCGAACTCACGCAGATGGTCAGTCCATGGCCGTTTGCAATTTGGGGAATGGATCTCATTGGGCCGCTACCAACTGCCAAATCAGGGATTAAATATGCTATTGTTGCAGTTGATTACTTTACTAAATGGGCTGAAGCTGAACCATTGGCTACTATCACTTCTAAGAAAATGATAAGCTTTGTAACCAAGAATGTCATTTGCAGATACGGTGTGCCTCAGAAAATAATCACAGACAATGGTACTCAGTTTGAAAGCGAGGAATTCCAGGATTTTTGCAAATGATTCAAAATCCAGAAAAGCTTTTCGGCAGTAGCTCATCCGCAGGCAAACGGGCAAGTGGAAGCAGTGAACAAGATCATCAAATCAACCATCAAAAAGCAACTCGAAGGAGCAAAAGGTGGTTGGGTCGATAAACTACCACTTGCACAATGGGCATACAGAACTACTCACAAAACTGCGACTGGGCATACTCCTTTTTCGTTAGCATACAGATCAGAAGCAATGATCCCGGTTGAAACAGAGGTCCCTTCACACAGAAGAATCCATTTCAATCAAGCAGAAAATGAAAAGCTACAACTTGAAGCGCTGGATCTCCTTGATGAAAAAAGAGATGAAGCTAATCTCAGAGTTGCAGCTCATCAGCAAAGGATAGCCAGACATTTCAATTCCAAAGTTCGACAACGCAGCTTTGAAATTGGAGATCTAGTCTTGAAAAGAATTATGACCGCGACAGGTGTGTTTGGGCCCAATTGGGAAGGACCATATGTGATAGGTCAGAAGCTTCTTGACGGCACATTCAAACTCACTACTGTTGAAGGAGATCAAATTCCAAGGGCATGGAACAGCAATCACTTGCGTCCATACTTTACTTGAAAATTTTGTTGAAATATTGTAAAAAAGGATTGTGAACGTATGATTCTTGTAATTGAAAGCAATTGTAAAACCGATGCAAGTGATTAATGAAAGAATATAAAGTGGATGTAGGCCCAAATTCTTGGCCGAACCACTATAAATCTTGTGTTCCTTATTTTTATTACATGTTTGCTTTATTTTCGATATAAAAGTACATAAAATGTATTGCTGAAATATCGATTTAAATTTTTGCAGGCAATGGAAATAAAACTTGCGCATAATAAGACCGAGCGATTCTCACCATCATTCAACAAACAAATTTCAAGTCATAAAGACCCCGAATTCAAATCCTAGATAGGAAATACTTCAATTGAACGGCTAACAATTTCGATAGAAACGGGCCCTTGCTGATAAATTGAGATTGTTTGAACAAACAAATATCCAATTAGGAAGCTAGTGCCTGTTCTCACGAACTTGCCTAACAATGAAGTACACTTCCTTGGATTAAATAAGCTACTTGCAAGAAAAGGGGAATGAAAACTTGAAAAGAGAAAGAAAAAAAAAAGAGGATCGGTGAAAAGGCGTAAGCAAAAAGACAAGGAAACAACCAAAATCCATCATCGGCAGCATAAGTCTTCTTCAGAGGCGCAACTCTTCGGAGAATAAAAGACCTCTAATGGGTCATACGCCACAAAAAAGAAAGTTCTCTACTCAACAAAAAAGATTGGAGGAGTCATGACCCTCCAACCATGAGAGAGTAACTTCCAGGCGATGAAAACCCTCTCTGAGGCACATTTCACCAGGAGTTGAAGTGTTATAACCGCTCTTCGGAATTTCACTTCACCAGAGTTGAAATGCAAACAAAATAAAAGCCCTCTTCGGAGGCCCATTTCACCAGGAGTTGAAGTGTTATAACCGCTCTTCGGGATTTCACTTCACCAGAGTTGAAATGTAAACAAAATAAAAGCCCTCTTCGGAGGCCCATTTCACCAGGAGTTGAAGTGTTATAACCGCTCTTCGGGATTTCACTTCACCAGAGTTGAAATGTAAACAAAATAAAAGCCCTCTTCGGAGGCACATTTCGCCAGGAGTTGAAGTGTAGCAACCGCTCTTCGGAATTTCACTTCACCAAAGTTGAAATGCAAAAACAAAGACCTTCTTGAAAGCCCACGTTTCACCAAGATTGAAATAAAACTTCCAAGTGTTGAAACGTGAAAAGGCTTTCTTCGAAGGCACAACTCTTTGGGGGTACACGTTTCACCGAGATTGAAATAAAACTTCCAAGTGTTGAAACGTAAAAAATCCCTCCTTAGAGGTACGACCCCCTCCCGGGGACACAATCAAGAAAAAAGACCTCTTTGGAAGCACACGTTTCACCGAGATTGAAATAAAACTTCCAAGTGTTGAAACGTGAAAAGGCTTTCTTCGAAGGCACAACTCTTTGGGGGTACACGTTTCACCGAGATTGAAATAAAACTTCCAAGTGTTGAAACGTGAAAAATCCCTCCTCAGAGGTACAATTTTGTATAAAAAAAAAATCCTCATCAAAAGCGTACTTTAACTTTTGAATGGAAAATGATCGTAAAAAGAAAAGAAGTTAAAGTACCCTTCAGAGGTCCGCTTTACCACATAGAGGAATTCACTTGGTAAAATATGCACATAAGCAAAAGAAAAAAGTGATTTCTTCGAACGACAAAGCGTAAAAACTTATACGAAGGGAGTTGTACTCTATAAAAAATTTCTTTAAAGAATAAAATAATTATTCTTTAACAAATAAGAGTGCAAGTCCCCTCGAAGTATAAAATATTGCAACAAGCTTAAGGTATGGGGGCAACATGGTATAGTAGTATAGCTGCATCAGTAAAGTAATACTCAAACAACATATCATAAGCCCGCTGCAATATCATATAAATAAACTTGTGCAAAAATAAATAGTAAATGCATTCTCAAATTCAAACAGAAGTTTGTACAAACGAAGAATCATTTTATTCAACTATAATGCAGATACAGGTTTTCAAAATAAAAGCGGGGGCCGATACCCGCACAACTCTCGGCCAGTTCATATAAAAGACAAAAAGCTAAAATCTTCACTTCTTCTTCCCTCCTTTGGACCCTTTACCCGGTCGAATGACCAGCTTTCCAGGTCGGCCAGTGGGTATAAGGGAAGTAGGAGAGGTAGGTGTAACCGGTTCAACTTCCGGCTCCTCTTCAGTGGCGGTGATTTTCTTCCCCCTCCTCTTTGATGTCCCACGCTTCTCTCTCCTTTGTGAGGAAGACTCACTCCCCGGAGTGACAAGTTTTGATAGAACAATGTCGTCAGAAGGAGTCCGTTCCGGGGATATGTCACCTTCCTCAGGTCTCTCATCTTTCTGCTCTTGCGAAGCGATGGGATCATCCAAGCCGTGAAGAGCCTCTATTTGTTCCTCCTGTGATCCAGGTTGCGAGGCAGAAGGAGGCACCGCCTGAAGAGATGAAGGAAGGATGACCGGAGGAGTAGAAGTTTGAGCAGTGCTTGGTACTTTCTCTACAGAAGAAAAAAGGTTAAAGTCAGTAAAAAGAGGAGATGAAGGTTCACCAATGAAGTCAGTAAAGAGAGGAGATGAAGGCTCGTCAAGGTTGAGAAAATAGCCAAGGAGCTCGTGAAACTCATGCGAAATAAACGAGTAACCCGCTTGAGCAGAATTGACAATAGCGAGATTAACAGTGAAGTTACCTGGAGAAGCTGGTTTCCTGATATCGACTTCATAAGCTTGCGCATCAGCGCTCTCTTCACCCTCGTCTCCGCCTTGTGTGCTTGTAATATCAGCGGTAACTTTGGTGGGAGATGCGAGATGGGAACTGGAACCAATAATGTCGACTTCAGACGGAGAAGGTGGCTGGACTAGAGTAGTTGAAGTGGTTTTCCCCAGCTGGTCCCCTTCCGTCACTTCGGTTCTTAGTTTGGCAAGTTGTTCCTTTCCCCTGGCGAGAGCAGCGCGAGCGTCTTCATCAAAATAATGCCTTTCCAGGGCTGACTCGTCATAACCAGCACCTTCAGCACCAAGCATATCGAGGGCGGCCTCCCACACTTCAGCTAAAGTGATCTCATACTTGGGACCAAGAAAGGCGAGGCTTCCACGCCCCAAGACGCTATGCAAGTAGAAGTCGAATAATGTTGAGCCGAAGCTGTTTTTGGTCGCCTCATGAGATTCTTCGGCTGCGATTTTGCCGGCGACAGCCTCATCGCGCTCCCTTTCAGTTTTGGCAAGCTGAAGCTTAAGCATCTGTATCTCCGCCTCCTGGGAGTTGTTTTTCTTTTGAAGCTCAGCAATATCAGAGACATAGCCGTCACTGATTCTTTTTTGTGCTTCAAGCCTGTCCTCAGCGTCCCTCTGACTGGCATGAGCATCTCTAACTTGTCTGAGAAGCACTTCTTCTTTTTGAGAGTATGAAGTAGAGGAAGCAGCAAGCTCATCTTTCAACTTCTCAACCTTTGCTTCGAGCTCCTCGTTGTAGGAAGTAATGCTCCTCATTTCGGTGTCGTGCTGCTCAAGGACCTTTTGCCACTCAGCCTTATCATTTTCCATGGTGAGCATGGCCTCTAAGTTGGCACGGTTAACTCTTTGAAGCTCATCAACAAGCTTCTGCCAGTTTGACATCCTCTCGATATCGAGCTTGACTGCATCAAGATTGCGTAACATAGCAGACTTGTCGATGGGGACCAAGTCTAGGTCGAATCTCACACCCTTTAAGCACCATTGTGGAAAACGACTTTGTAAAGTGGCTGGGCCAGGTCCCACTTGAAATTTAGGCCTGCTTATTATTGTCTGGATGTCCTCCTTCCCGAGAGCAGGAGAGTCGGAAGTAATGTCGAGAGGGGCAGGGGCAGTAGGCTTTTCGGGAATAGTGGAAGCATGTCTCTCACCATATCGGGCTCGTTTGCCTGAATCTTCAGCTGCATGACCCTTTCCTCGGTCGTCGTGAGATTTCCTTTTGTAAGAGTCGTCACTTCTCTGCAGGGAATCATGGTGCTCATCCCTATCCCTTCTGTCATAACGCTCTTCTGCATCCCTCCTTTCACGAGCCTTTCGAGCAGCCCTCTCTTCGTCAGACTCTCTATAGGAGGGAAAGTAACGCCGATAATCATATTGACCACGCCCCCCGTAGCGTTGGAAATCCTGATAATATGATCCGCCGCGTGTCATTGAAGAATCTGAAATAAGAAAAGATAAGCTTTAGAAATCTTTAAAGTATAAGAAGATAAGTGCATAAATGTGCTGGAAAATCCTAAGTGTTGTGTGATGTGCAAGCTACACGCATTAAGCTACGAACCACTCTTTGGTGCAGAGGTGATGATAGCTTGGGTATGAGGAGTTGATGTTTGTGTTGGTGTTTGTCGAAGAAGAGACGTCGCCTCAATTACAGGAGAGATAGTTTTAGATACGTCATCTCTAAAAAGCTCCTGCGAAGTCACTATTATGTCGCTCAACCCCTCATAAACATCGTCACCATCATGCTTGGTGGGACTTGTTTTCTCAATTCCTACATCAGCTAATCCCCCGAGAGGCCGTGAAGGTTCTTCTTCTTCCTCGATCGGGGCAAGCACCGTCTTACTAGATGACCCCATAATGTCGGTAGGAGTGGAACACTTCACCAATGAAGCTTCAATATTAGACTCTTTTGATGTGAGTTGTTCGACAGTAACCGGGGCGTCAGGAGTTTTCATCGGAGAATCGGGAACTTCTGATGGAACTTCATGAGCATGCGTAGAACGAGAAGCGTGTAGAAGCCCGTATTGGTGTAAAAATTCATCCTTCAGCAGAAATTTTATGCTCCTTTCTTCTGCAGCCACGGCACTCAACCTCTCAAAAACTTGTTTATGAATCGGATCTCTAGAAGGGAGAGGAAGTGCTGAAAAGAGCAAAGAATGAAGTTAGCAACTGAAAGTTCGGATCTCGAAAAAAGTTTCAAAAACGAAAAAATGGAAACACTAGTCTTACTTCCTATTCTCCAGATGGCATAAAACCCTGGAGGACAGCGAGCAAAGAAAAACTGGTTCAAAAATCCATGAACACTTTCAGTGAGATCGGAAAGGAGCTTGCGGTTTCTAGCACTTCTCACAATAATGAGTGAAGGATGATCTTTACTCTTTGTAAATGAGCACAGATAATGAATTTCTTCAAAACTCGGTAGGCGATCAAGAGTTCTTCTAAACAAAACACACAACCCCATCAAGATGGCATAACCATTAGGATGAAGTTGAAATGGAGAGATTGTCAACCGGAGAAGAAGAGTTCGAAGGAAGTCATTAAAAGGAGGAATCGCCCCACTTAAGCACATGTGGCGGTTGACTGCAACGAAACCATGGGGAGGATTATCAGCAGTATCATTTGACCCAGGGAATAGGACATCATTTTCAGCAAAGCCAAATTGAGTGCGCAGCTGAATAAATGTTCTCAAAGATAGAATAGTCGAAGTTCTTTCCGGAGGATTCTCTATCGGAACTGTTGTCGGGAAAGTTTCTTCTTCTTGAGTTACCACTTCTTCTTCTCGATGGGAAGTCATTCTACATAAACAACTGGGTATTCAAACATGAAGGTGCACGTTTCCTAAAGTGTGTGAAGTGTTGTGTAGAATCAATCAAGCGGTAAACAAATATAACTGGAATAAAAACTAGCAAACATTTGTTAGTTATGAAATTCAGGGATTATTGTTTTAAGCCTAAATATGCAAGTAAGATGTTGGTGCAGACAAATCAGTTCAGATTGTTGATACTTTGCACTAATGCTTAACCCTAATTGATTGATTCGCAAACATTTCATGCAATATAATTAAGTTGTTTGTTTTGTCTTGACTAATCTGACATCTGACGTGGGCAGTCAATGGCAGTATTTTTGCCTTGGTTCTCTTTGTTTGTTATTTTTAGCAGGTTAGCAGCTTATAAGTTAATGCGGCATAATACAAGGAGATTCAGGCAAGTTTAAAGTTCAAAAATTCAGACAATTTAGTTCTTTAGCTCAAGGCAAATGCTCAAAGTAGTCCCATGCTCCTAAATGATAACATGTCTGAAGCTCAAGTACTAACTCGGCTACGGTTTAAAATTCTTTTGCAAGATAAAGCTAAGTCGGTAGCAGGTCAAGGTCTAAATAGTTTAACTTGGCAACTCGTTCCCCTAGGTCGCAAGCTCTGGTTCAAAAGGCAGGAATTTCTCAAGTGTTAGCTCGGTCACGATTCAAGCTTTAAAGTTTAGATCGGTAAGCTTCTTTCTGGCATTATCTCGGCCACGGTTTAAAGCTTAGATCGGCAGAATGGTAGGTCGGTGGGTCTCACTCAAGCACTAACACGGTCATGATTTATGATTTGAATCGGCCAAAAGATGAGTCACCTAAAATCACTGGGTCGCGTCTAAACCAATACCTCACTCCACTCAACCCATTAGCCCGCTAACCGCTCCTTCACCAGCCAAAAACCCCTATTCCATTCATACCATTACCTGCTGCCGGACCGTCCACTAAATCAGTTCGAAGTTATCATAAATTTGTCGCATGGTAATCTCAAACGATTAGCCTAAGATGACGAGCCACTTTCATTATTTCATCGAACTTTTAATCGAGCAACCTGAGTTTCATCAACGGCAAATATGATAGAATTCGTGATGAAGTATCATGCAAGGAGGCCGTTCGAATTCAAGCGATAAAGTTTGAGAACCGAAGGTAATCTACAATCAAGGGAGGAGTAGAATCACTTACGCAATGAATAGTAGGAATTACTGGTGATCAGGTAGGATGGAATCGCCTTAAAGAACTCAGGAGAATTTTAATGGCAGAATCGAAATTGAGTGAATGAATAAGTGACGAAGAAGGTTGAAGGAGGTCGGCTTATATTCTGAAGTGAAATGATACGGGTCATCATACACGAGTTAGCTGATAAGTCGTTCACGACTTACCGACCTAAGAGTGACCGAGTTAAAAGGTATCGAAGCACACGACTTAATCCCAAGGCGTATACTTCGAGGGGCAAATGTTCACCCTGCCTCGGTTACGACTCAGTGGTCCAGTATGTGGAGATGGCGCCGACTCAGGACTTAAATCGATACTGACTTAACTGGTTAAGGAGCATGCCGACCCAATGCCTTCACATAGATGCCGACCTAGTGCTTCAGAAGGAACTGGCCTAACGACTCAAGAAATAACAAAGGATCCGACTTAACATGGTGCCGACCTAACTGCCTAATGGAGTTGCCGACCTAACTGCTTAACAAAGGATCCGACTTAACATGGTGCCGACCTAACTGCCTAATGGAGTTGCCGACCTAACTGCTTAACAAAGGATCCGACTTAACATGGTGCCGACCTAACTGCCTAATGAAGTTGCCGACCTAATTCGATCCGACTTAAGGACTTAACGTGTTTACCGACCTAACTGAGTGGAACAAGTTCACGACTTACACTTGTGTCGTGACCGACTCATGGTCTGTGCTAGGATGTGCGCGACCTGGGCAAGGGAGTTAGTTCACGTTTAGCTCGTCAATTCATTAAATCGGCAACGACCTATTTGAGCATGCACTTCCCATTTAAGTCGGAGGCCATGCATCAGAGAGAGGGAACGACCTACGACCTGGCTTGACCCGGTGACGACTTTGGACTTGTGCAAATTCAGCGAAGAAAGATCAACTCAGCTAGATCATAGTGGTGCTCCCATAAGTCGGCCACGACTTAGCTGGGTCGGGGGCGATTCAGAACCGGTTACGACTTAGCTTAGGTCCAAGATCTTTGCCTATAAATACCAACCTACCTCCAACATTAAGGGGACTTTTTGGTCGATCAATTTCAAGCGCCATTACTCTGCCGAATTCCAGACTACTTCAACACTTAAAGCTTTTGAGATTCAAAGAACGTCTAAAAGAACTTCATAAAGAAATCATCTACATCCACCATGGATTTGAAGATTTTTGTCAGCATCAAAGTTTGAGCTACTGGTTCTAAGTCTTTTGTAATTCAAAGTGTATTGTACTTGAGAAGATCTGTATCAACTTGTAACGTGATCATCAATAAAAGTACTTAAAGTGGACGTAGGCTATACCCATAAGCCGAACCACTATAAAATTGCTGTTGTTTACTGCTTTTCCGCTATTACTTGCTTATAATTCTTTCCCGATCTATCGGGTGGTGCTTTCACAACTACACTTCACACACCGGGGTGTTAGCGTTCAAATTTAAGCGTTAACATATGCAATGGAGCATAATTACTTAATGAAGTAATTAATGATAATTACTGAATGTAATTAGTGAAAGATGATAAGTTAATAAGTAATTTGGATAGTTACTTTTGTAATTAATCATAGGATTAATTAATGGAGATAATTAATTATGGGATAATTAATTTATTTATATGAGTAATTAAGGATAATTAATTACTGGTTGATATTAATTAAAGGTGATTAATAATTGTGTTTAATACAAGATTTATCACTTAATGTGATTAATAAAGTAATTTAATCTGAATTAGAGATCATTAATTAATATAATTAATAATGTAAATTAAGAATTGTTTAATTAAGAAATAATTAATAATGTGGAGATTAATTTACGTAATTAATTAAGAATAAATGTAATTAATGAAGAAATTAAAAGTAAATTACTAGGGATAATTTAGAATAATTAATTTGTAAAATTTATTAAAGACTAATTACTTACTGTAATTAGAAAATGATTAATTAGAGGAGTTAATCAAGATAACTATCTAGAGATAAATTAACGAATTTAATTATTGGTTGTATAAGTAGGATTTATAGATAAAGTAATTAATTTAATTTACTTTAAATTAATTAGAGATAGAAGTAGTTAATTTAATTCATTTTAAATTAATTACAAATGGTAAGATTATAAATCATTGCTTATGGATGAATGAAAATAATATTTCATTTGATGGTTGTGAACTCAGATATGAGATGAATAATATCGAGGTGACTTGGATGTTTGTTTAAGCATGATAGTATATTATTATCTGATTGGGTTAATAATTTTGATTATCTGTTTATGATGATGGTATGATTATCTATTGTGATATTATGAATTATCCATCTGTGTGTATATTGATTATGTTGAATTAAACTGTTAAGATTAAATAGACAACTTGGCCCTAAAAGACACGTTTTGGATTTCGATGAGACCGGGATCGGTTTTCCTTATTTGGAATATCCGAAAACCACATCGTTTCCAAATTAACGATAGGTCGTGAATCTGAAGTGAAGATGAAGAATCAGAGTGCAAGGGTTGTCGGCGTTAACTCTGAGGGTGATTCCAAAATAAGTGTAACGAGATAATGCCATCGGTTTCGTTCGAACCCGGAACGAACTTGTATGGATTGAATGCTTTCAACACATCGTCAGGTGGGCGATGAGCATTCTAAGAAATATATTCTATAAAGGTAATCGTAGCCTCAAGCCTCATCAACCGGGAATGGCTAAAACAGGGGAGGTGCGGCAAGGTTAGGTGGGTCATGCCCAAGCAGGACAAGATTTCCCCCTGTCTAGATGTCCCTTTTTATTCGGCTTTGTGGGCGGTTGGATGTACACCAACTGCGGGGTTATCTTGTTCGGGACTGTTCAGTAAGGAATTGTTCCGGCCTTGTGTTGCAGGGGATGAAGGGAGTAATCCTCGGTACGTTGATCTAGGCCACGTACTGTGACGGGCGGTACCCCAGTAGCCCTGCCATTGTATGGAATCCACAATCCAATAAGTGCCCACGGTTTTGATTGTATTACCCACTTTTGTGGCTAGTAGCTGGAATTTAATCATGTAACAATTTCGGCTATTTTCTATTGACTTGAAAACCCTAGACCTATTATAATATCGCAGAATTTCCTATTAAATGTTTTGGTTAGCGTAAGGTAAAAACTTTTCCATGTTTATGTGTGGGGAGTCTTACGTGATACCTTTTGTTTTCAAAAGGTTTTCAAAGTTAAACAACTTTAACCTGTTACTCATACCAGACCCATGCCTGACCCGGAGTTTATTTTTGTTTTTCATAAACTCTCAGGTACCTAAATTTTTACGGGTAGCCAAGGGATTCAGGTTAGCTTTGACGAATTCTGGAGGAGCAATGGAGCAGGTGGCTTCAGCGTCGTAGATATATATATAGTTCCGCTGTGTTGGTATCTCTGAATCATTTGTTTGAGTTGAGTTGTATAAACTAGACAGGTGTTATAACTGTCTAGTATGTGATGTATTATCTGTATAACTCTGATTGATGTTGTATACTATGTAAATACTTATGTGATTATTATAATTTATTCGTTCCGCTGTGAGATTCTGATGCTGTTGTTCTTTCTTCTCTATCTTTTCTACTTTCTCACCTCTTTCTTTTCTTATTAACGATACTTCTTCATGGGTGTAGGAAGTTGGGTCGTTACAGTGGTATCAGAGCGCTAGGTTGAGTGAATACCTAGGCTCTTAAGTGATTTTTTCTTGAGAGAGCGTATTTGTAATTTTGATATATATTTATTTCTACCTATGATTGGGTTACCTGTTCAGGTTTTCCAATGTGTTATAAAGGTAGATAGGTAGTGGTGTGTGTAACACAACTATCAATGGTTGGAAATGTAAGAGTTTGGTTGAGCTAGAATCTGGATCTGTCAGATAGACAGAAGTAAGTCAAGATATTTTGATGCATCTAGGTGTAGTAGCTGTGTGATGAGACACAGTGACTATGGATGTCTCCGACGATATTTCTTTGGAACATGTAAGGTGAAGTGACTGCTTCGGTGTTGTGGCTGTGCTCAGCTGGGTGTTTTGTTTATTTTGAGGTCCGAGTTTCTCGAAGAACTTTGGATAGGAAATCTTAGCATCTGGGGCAGCAATGTAGGTTGGAATGTTTTTGGTGTTGGCAAAAGATCTTCTGGCTTAGCAGTTTTTCTGTAATGAAATTCAGAAGTAATTATGTAGACCCGTTTCTTCGATGGATTGGCCACATAAGTGTAAGCTGTTCTGATTTGTAAAAAGAGAGCAGTATCTTTGGAATTAGGCTGGATTGATCGCAAAAGTGACTTGCGATAATTTGAGTATTCTCCTATGTTTCAGAGATTTTTCTAGATGTCTTCTGGAAGTTAGGGTTTTGTTCTGGAAATTGAGTTGGTGAAGCAGCTTAGAATTTTGGTGGAACTTCTGAGTTTTATTTTTGGAAGGTGTTGACCAGTCTGTGCTTGAGATCATCATCAGCATTTTCCTCTGTTCAGTCAGCGTGGCGCAGTGGAAGCATGGTGGTAGCTGTTTTAGTTTGGAAGCAATTGGATATTGCAATGTTTGGATTAGAGAGTTATACGGGAAGTTTTTCAAGATCTGAGACCAGATTGGAGTGCTCATGTTCTATCTTTTCTAGATGCGGGAGAAGTGAGTTCTGTTTTCTAATTTTGGAATAGAGTATTATTCTGAGTTTTGGTTGATCTTGGAAAGATCCATTTGTTGGATTGTCTTTGGTTTAGTTTGTATATGGGGCATCAGCAAGGGTTAAGCTGATCAGGAAAGATGAAGGAAGCCCAGGATCTTCCGAAGAGTTTTGGATAAGGGACGAAGGAATTTGGAGTCCGTAATCGGGGATTTGATTTTGGATAAGTGCTTGGCCTTCAGGATTGAATTGTCAGTTTGGATAACTGGAATTCAGAGTGTTTCACGTATCTTTGTGGGAGTACGTGTAAGATCTATCTTTCATTTTAGAATCAGCAGTTCAGGGAGTTGTAGTGTTGGGTCAGACTTGAGTTAGGTCTGATATTTTGATTTGTTTTGTAGATTTAGATGAGTGGAAACTCTGTAGTTTAGTAGCAATATTGGTTGTTTGGATTCTATAGGGCGAGTAACCCGGTATTTTTACTTGGGGAAACTCGAGAAAATTCTATTTAGAATTTTGTCTGGATAGTTAGATTTGTTTGTTTAGATGAATTGGTTGCTATGATTGATAGTTTATGTTGATATATGTTTGTGTTTCAATTTAAATTTTTAATTGGATTATTAAATTACCTTTGTTTAAATTTCGGGGACGAAATTCTTTTAAGGGGGGAAGAATGTGATATCCCGGAAATTTGGGACAATATCAATTTAATAATCTACATTAAAAATTAAATTGATTTGATAATATTTGTAAATAATATATGTTAACCCCACTGAAACTTAGGCCGACTCAACAGATAAGGCAGTCAGCGACTCATAGGAATCAGCGACTCAACTGATGAAGCGACTCAAAGATTGCCGACTCAATGGGTCAACGACTCATTGATAGCAACGACTCAGTGAGTTAGCGCCTTAAAGGTACAGTATGGATCAACGACTCAGCGGGTCTGCGACTCAAGGCCTATACCGATCCAACGACTCATTCGAGCTCCGACTCATCAAAGACCGACTCATCTGATCACGACTAATCCATTCAAGGTCCTTAAGTATCTCATTAGGTTTACGACTCAAGAGATGAACGACTCAAGAGGCCGCTACGACTTAAGGAACCTGACGGGTTAAGGAGATTCGATGGGTTAAGGATGGCACGACTCAGGAAAGCCTACGGCTCAAAAGATAGGTCGACGCACGACACAAGGCTCAGAGGCGAGTTCAAAATCATGCTGCAAAGAGGTGACTCGCAGACGACTCACGACTCATCATGAGTCGGTCACGACTCATCATGAGTCGGTCACGACTCATCATGAGTCGGTCACGACTCATCATGAGTCGGTCACGACTCATGACTTAGCAATTTCAGCCTAAACAGTTTGCCTATAAATACAAGGCCACATTCAACATGAGGAGGACCTTTTGCTCATTCTCTTCAAGCGCTGATACTCTGCTGCATTCCAAACCAATTCAACACTTGAAGCTCTCGAGACACTAAGAACGCTACAAACAACTTCAACAAGAGATCACGTACATCCAACATGGATTCGAAGATTCTCATCTCCATTAAAGTTTAAAATACTTGTTCTAAGTTTCTTGTAGTTCAAAGTGAATTGTACTTGGGAAGAATTGTATCAACTTGTAACGAGATCATCAATAAAAGTACTTAAAGTGGACGTAGGCTGTACCCATAAGCCGAACCACTATAAAATTGCTGTTGTTTACTTCTTTTCCGTTATTACTTGCTTGTAATTCTTTCCCGATCTATCGGGTGGTGCTTTCACAACTACACTTCACACACCGGGGTGTTAGCGTTCAAATTTAAGCGTTAACATTTTTGGTGCTTTCACTGAGAATTGAACTCAGGACAACTGTCATCATTGCTTCACAGAGATTTGAAGAAAGAATTTCCTTAAAAACCAGAAGTATATCTGAGATTATGGCTCCTGGAAGGAAAAGTAGATCTATCAGATCTGGAAACATTCAAGAGGGAACCTCCGCTTCCTCTGTACCTAATCAACCCACTCCGTCTGTTGGAGTTACGAAAGAGGAGTTGGATGCTGTGATTCTAGGGCTAAACCAGCAGATAAACGCCCAAAATGTATAATTAGAGGCTCAAAGTGCCCAGAACGCTCTGATTCTGAATAAGTTGAACGATTTACTTGGGGCAAACAATTAACCAGCTGGAAATGAAAGGAACTATGCTGGCAACATTCATGATGTTAGTGAGAGGAATGCTCCGGAAAGGGCTACTAGTCCCTTTGAGCAGGCAGTCCCTGAGGCTGGTGGATCTAGAACTCGGCATGATGAGGAATATCTTTCTGAATTGGTCCGGCAGATCATGAAAGAAAGTATGCAAAGGGTCGAAGATGAGAAGGAATGGGGTTTCGCCCCAAGTAAAACTCCGTTTACTGAAAAAATCTTGAAGGCGGAATTTCCAAGGAAGTTTGTCCCTCCGACTATTCCAGCTTACAAAGGGACAAGTGATCCGAATGAGTTCTTGTATAAATATGATTGGCACATGACAGGTGCCAGGGCCTCCGACGAAATAAAGTGCCGATATTTCCCCGTATACGTGGAAGGCGTGGCTTTACTGTGGTTCACCAAGTTGCCAGTCTGATCTATCGATCAGTTTTCAGACTTGACCAGAAAATTCAAGGAGCAGTTTAGACTATATGCTTCGAAGGCCAAGGACATTATGTCACTATCAAGTTTAGAGCAGAATCCTGGTGAGTCTATCAGATCCTTCTTGAACCGCTTCAATATAGCACTGGCTAAGGTGGACAATGCTGAACCACGAATGATATTGACTTATCTGATGAGGGCTATTGATAAGTCAAGCGAATTTGGGAAATGGTTAAATATGAAGGAGCCAACCTCTCTCGAAAAGTTCTACAAAAAAGCAGATGAATTCATTCGCTTGGAAAGCCGTCCTTTACCAGTAAAGACAGTGTTGGAAAAAGCAGAAGACAACACTGTCGCTCCACGCAAGAATGAATCGGTGGGGCAAAAAAGGGAGAATAGTAATGGGAAGAAACAGGGTAATCTGAAGAAGCCCCGATCCTTCAAGCCATCAGAATATACTCCATTATCACATACACCGGAGCACATCTACCTGGCCACTAAAGATTCCGTCGATTTCCCTAAACCTATCCCTTTGAGAACCGGGGAAAAAGCCATACAGAGTGGGAAATTCTGCCGCTTCCACAATCAACCCGGTCATGAGACTGATGAATGCCGCCAGTTGAAAAATCTGATTGAAGAGTTGCTGAGAGAAAACAAACTGTAGCAATTCGTGAAGAAAAATAGCAACAATCCTGCATCGTCAAGTCAGGGGCAACAGGTTCCTGTTCATCAGCCTAGGACAAGTGAGAAAGCTACGGGACATGAATCTGGAAGGCCCGTTATCAATGTCATTACAGGGGGGCCTCACCCAGCTGGCAAGAGCTGGGGTGAGATGGAGAGATATTCCAGGGCTTCGAAATATGCTCCAGCCGAAGAAGACGTCTTTGTTTTAGAAGACACTACGCCCCTGAAACAACAGAAAACTTTCAGCGATGATATTGTTTTCAGAACCAGAGATTCCACAGGTATAGAAGCTCCTACCCTAGACCCCTTGGTCATCTCGGCTGGTATTGGACCGGCCATTGTCAGAAGAGTCCTCATTGACTGCGGAGCATCATGCAATATCCTCTTCAAGAAGACATTTGACCAGATGAAAATCCCTATGATTGATGTACAAGCCTCATCACAGAAGATCGCTGGCTTCACTGGGGAGCCAAAACAACCAATTGGGACCATCGATCTGCTTGTAGAACTTGGAGAAGCAGAAAGGAAAGTGGTCCGCAAGCAAACATTTGTGATTGTCGATGAGTTTTCTGCTTATAATGCTTTTCTTGGCCGTCCAACATTCGCAGCATTCAAAGCTATCCTAGCCCCGTGGTGCCTCACTATTAAATTCCCTACTGACAATGGAGTAGGAGTTATAAAAGGGGATCAAAATGCTGCGCGAGAGTGCTATTTGACAGAGCTGCGAGAGTCAAGAAAAAGAGAAACGGGGAAGGATGCGGCAACCCCGGTCCGCATCAAAGAACCAGCCTTATAGCAATTACGGGGCGGACCCTGCACTGGTGAGCACAGCGGGGCACGGAAAGAAATGGATCCCAGAAAAGCCAGTGCAGGGGAGAATAGAGTAGTACCAGTGGAAACGACAGTTCCGGTACCTGTTGACCCGAAGGACCCAAATAAGGTGTTGAATGTGGGTTCACAGCTTAATGTGTCAATTCAGAATATCTTGATATCTTTCCTGAAAGCAAATCTGGATGTCTTTGCTTGGACTCATGCCGATATGTGTGGGATATCTCCAGAAGTTGCAGTACACGCTCTGAATGTTGACCCAAAGTTTACTCCAGTTAAACAGAAAAGGAGAACCCAAGGTCCAGAAAGGTCAGCAGCATTGAAAGAAGAAGTTGATCGACTCATGGAAAATAACTTCATCAAAGAATCTACATATTCGAATTGGGTTTCAAATCCTGTGTTGGTCAAGAAAGCTAATGGAAAATGGAGAGTGTGCATTGATTTTTCTGATCTAAACAAAGCTTTCCCCAAAGATTGCTAGGTTGGTCAAGAAAGCTAATGGAAAATAACTGCGGGACATGAATTGTTATCTTTCATGGATGCCTACTCCGGTTATAACCAAATCATGATGCACGAACCGGATCAGGAGGATACAAGCTTTATCACAGATGTTGGACTTTATTGCTACAGAGTTATGCCCTTCGGGTTGAAAAATGCAGGGGCAACCTACCAAAGACTTGTTAATGCTATGTTCAAACCGCAATTGGGAAAAACTATGGAAGTCTACGTCGACGACATGTTAGTGAAGTCCAGGAAAGCAGCGGATCACATTGAACACTTAGCAGAAATGTTCGCAGTCCTCCGGAAATACATAATGAAACTTAACGCTCTGAAATGTACATTTGGGGTCGAGTCCGGAAAGTTCTTAGGTTTCATCGTCAGTGCTAGGGGCATTGAGGCTAGTCCAGCTCAAATTACTGCCTTGAAAGAAGTTAAAGCTCCTAGAACAAAGAAGGAATTGCAGAGTCTCAACGGAAAGGTCGCCGCCCTGAGTCGGTTCATTTCCAAAGCCACTGATAAATGCATCCCATTCTTTGACGCCCTGAAGAAAGGAAAGAAGAATTTTGAATGGACTTCCGAATGCCAAAAGGCCTTCGATGAGTTGATCCGTCATATGGAAACGCCTCCAATACTTTCTAGGCCAGGCAATGGTGAGGATCTTCTTATATACTTGGCAGTATCATCTCATGCTCTAAGTGCAGCGCTGATACGGGAAGACAAAAGGATTCAACATCCGGTTTACTATATCAGCAAAAGACTCACTGGGGCAGAGCTGAATTACTCCAAGTTGGAAAAACTCGCCTATTGCCTACTAGTTGCATCAAGGAAACTGAGGCAATATTTCCAAGCTCATCCTATCAAAGTACTCACTGATCAACCTCTAAAGCAAGTCCTATTTCGCCCTGAAACTTCGGGTCGCCTTCTAAAATGGAACATTGAACTCAGTCAATATGACATCACCTATCACCCCCGAAAAGCAATCAACGGACAAGCTTTAGCTGATTTCATTGCAGAATTCACAGAGAAAGATAATGGTGAGGAAGAAGCGATCAATGATTCCCCAATCCAGTGGAAGATGTATGTTGATGGCGCAAGAAATGACTACTGTTCTGGAGCCGGAGTGGTACTTGAAACTCCTGAGGGTCGATCATTATGTTATGCACTAAGATTGGAATTTCCTTCAACAAACAATGAAGCAGAATATGAAGCTCTTATTGCAGGTCTGAAAATCGCTAAAGAGCTAAACATTCGAGCATTACAAATCTTCAGTGATTCTCAGCTTATTGTATGCCAAGTCAAGAAGGAATTTCAAGCAAAAGGTGGAAACCTGCCTTCCTACTTGTCAAAGGCTTGGGAACTCCTATGTGAACTCGATCACTATTCAATAAGCCACATTCCTCGGGAAGAGAATATGAAGGCAGATTCCCTCGCAAAGTATTCAAGTTCTGGTGAAGCTCAACTATTGGGATTGGTCCCTGTAGAAGTCCTTTCAGCGCCAAGTATAGACGAGATGGATATAGACTGGATTATGAATGTATCTCAAGAACAAGAGTCATGGATGACTCCAATACTGGATTACCTACTCAGAGGTTCTCTGCCAGAAAACTCGATAGAAAGACGAAAGCTACTAAGGAAGGCCTCTCGCTATGTAATTCAGGATGGCCGATTGTACAGACGGGGATTCTCAATGACATTGCTTCGATGTGTATCCCGGGAAGAGTCCAAAACAATCCTAGCTGAAGTGCATGGAGGAGAATGTGGTGATGATTCAGGTGGTCAAACATTAGCAAAGAAAATTCTCCGATACGGATATTTTTGGCCAGAAATTAATCGGGATGCTGCAGATTACTCCCGAAAATGTGACAAATGCCAAAGATATGCCAAAATTCCTAGAGCACCTTCTACCGAACTCACACAGATGGTCAGTCCATGGCCATTTGCAATTTGGGGAATGGATCTCATTGGGCCGCTACCAACTGCTAAATCAGGGATTAAATATGCTATTGTTGCAGTTGATTATTTTACTAAATGGGCTGAAGCTGAACCATTGGCTACTATCACTTCTAAGAAAATGATAAGCTTTGTAACCAAGAACATCATTTGCAGATACGGTGTGCCTCAGAAAATAATCACAGACAATGGTACTCAGTTTGAAAGCGAGGAATTCCAGGATTTTTGCAAACGATCCAAAATCCAGAAAAGCTTTTCGGCAGTAGCTCATCCGCAGGCTAACGGGCAAGTGGAAGCAGTGAACAAGATCATCAAATCAACCATCAAAAAGCAACTCGAAAGAGCAAAAGGTGGTTGGGTCGATAAACTACCACTTGCACTATGGGCATACAGAACTACTCACAAAACTGCAACTGGGCATACTCCTTTTTCGTTAGCATACGGATCGGAAGCAATGATCCCGGTTGAAACAGAGGTCCCTTCACACAGAAGAATCCATTTCAATCAAGCAGAAAATGAGAAGCTACAACTTGAAGCACTAGATCTCCTTGATGAAAAAAGAAATGAAGCTAACCTCAGAGTTGCAGCTCATCAGCAAAGGATAGCCAGACATTTCAATTCCAAAGTTCGTCAACGCAGCTTTGAAATTGGAGATCTAGTCTTGAAAAGAATTATGACCGCGACAGGTGTGTTTGGGCCAAATTGGGAAGGACCGTATGTAATAGGTCAGAAACTTCTTGACGGCACATTCAAGCTCACCACCGTTGATGGAGATCAAATTCCAAGGGCATGGAACAGCAACCATTTGCGTCCATACTTTACTTGAAAATTTTGTTGAAACATTGTAAAAAGAATTATGAATGTATGATTCTTGTAATTGAAAGCAATTGTGAAACTGATGCAAGTAAATAATGAAAGAATATAAAGTGGATGTAGGCCCAATTTCATGGCCGAACCACTATAAATCTTGTGTTCCTTATTATTATTATATGTTTGCTTTGTTTTTGATATAAAAATACATAAAATTTATTGCTGAAATGTCGATTTAAAATTTTTGCAGACAATGGAAATAAAACTTGCGCATAATAAGACCGAGTGATTCTCACCATCGTTCAACAAACAAATTTCAAGTCATAAAGGCCCCGAATTCAAATCCTAGATAGGAAATACTTCAATTGAACGGCTTATGATTTCGATAGAAACGAGCCCTTGCTAATAAATTGAGATTGTTTGAACGAACAAACATCTAATTAGGAAGCTAGTGCCCGTTCTCACGAACTTGCCTGACAATGAAGTACGCTTCCTTGGATTAAACGAGCCACTTGCGAGAAAAGGGGAATGAAAACTTGAAAAGGAAAAAAGAGAGGATCGCTGAAAAGGCATAAGCAAGAGGACAGAGGAACAACCAAAGCTACCATCAGCAGCACAAGTCCTCTTCGGAGGATAAAAGACCTCTAATGGGTCATACGCCACAGAAAAGAAAGTTCTCTACTCAACAAAAAAGATTGGAGGAGTCATGACCCTCCAACCATGAGAGAGTAACTTCCAGGCGATGGAAACCCTCTCTGAGGCACATTTCACCAGGAGTTGAAGTGTTATGACCGCTCTTCGGGATTTCACTTCACCAGAGTTGAAATGCCAAAAAATAAAAGCCCTCTTCGGAGGCCCATTTCACCAGGAGTTGAAGTATTATGACCGCTCTTCGGAATTTCACTTCACCAGAGTTGAAATGTAAACAAAATAAAAGCCCTCTTCGGAGGCACATTTCGCCAGGAGTTGAAGTGTAACAACCGCTCTTCGGAATTTCACTTCACCAAAGTTGAAATGCAAAAACAAAATAAAGACCTTCCTGAAAGTACACGTTTCACCGAGATTGAAATAAAACTTCCAAGTGTTGAAACGTGAAAAGGCTTTCTTCGAAGGCACAACTCTTCGGAGGTACACGTTTCACCGAGATTGAAATAAAACTTCCAAGTGTTGAAACGTGAAAAATCCCTCCTTAGAGGTACAACCCCCTCCCGGGGACACAATCAAGAAGAAAGACCTCTTCGGAAGCCCACGTTTCACCAAGATTGAAATAAAACTTCCAAGTGTTGAAACGTGAAAAGGCTTTCTTCAAAGGCACAACTCTTTGGGGGTACACGTTTCACCGAGATTGAAATAAAACTTCCAAGTGTTGAAACGTGAAAAATCCCTCCTCAGAGGTGCAACTTTGTATAAAAAAAAAATCCTCATCAAAAGCGTACTTTAACTTTCAAAGGGAGAGTAATTTACCTACTATAAAAAAAAAAAAAAAAGAAGTTAAAGTACCCTTCAGAGGTCCGCTTTACCACATAGAGGAATTCACTTGGTAAAATATGCACATAAGTAAAAAAAAAAAAAAGTGATTTCTTCGAATGACAAAGCGTAGAAACTTATACGAAGGGAGTTGTACTCTACAAAAATTTTCTTTAAAGAATAAAATAATTATTCTTTAGCAAATATGAGTGCAAGTCCCCTCGAAGTATAGAATATTGCAGCAAACTTATGGAATGGGGGCAATATAGTATAATTACACACAATATGGTATAGCCAAATCAGCAAAAGGTAACGCTCAAGTAACATGCCATAAGCTCGCTGCAATATCGTGTAAATAAACTTGTGCAAAAAATAAAATAAATAGTAAATGCATTCTCAAATTCAAACAGAAGTTTGTACAAACGAAGAATCATTTTATTCAACTATAATGCAGATACAGGTTTTCAAAATAAAAGCGGGGGCCGATACCCGCACAACTCTCGGCCAGTTCATACAAAAGACAAAAAGCTAAAGTCTTCACTTCTTTTTACTGCCTTTGGACCCTTTACCCGGCCGAATGACCAGCTTTTCAGGTCGACCAGTGGGTATAAGGGAGGAAGGAGAGGTAGGCGCAGCTGGCCCAACTTCTGGCTCCTCTTCAGTGGCAGTGATTATCTTCCCTCTCCTCTTTGATGCTCCTTGCTTCCTTCTCCTCTTTGAGGAAGACTCACTTCCTGGAGTGACAAGTTTAGATAGAGTTATATCGTCAGAAGGAGTCTGCTCCGGAGATATGTCGCCTCCCTCAAGTCCCTCATCTTTCTGCTCTTGCGAAGCAATGGGGTCATCCAGGCCATGGAGAGCCTCTATTTGTTCCTCCTGTGATCCAGGCTGCGAAGCAGAAGGAGGAGCCACTTGAAGAGATGGAGGAGGGATTACCGGAGAAGTAGAGATTTGAGCAGTGCTTGATACTTTTTCTACAGAAGAAAAGAGGTTAAAGTCAGTAAAGAGAGGAGATGAAGGTTCACCAATGAAGTCAGTAAAGAGAGGAGATGAAGGCTCATCAAGGTTGAGAAAATAGCCAAGGAGCTCATGAAACTCATGCGAAATAAATGAGTAACCCGCTTGAGCAGAATTGACAGTAGCGAGATTAACAGTGAAATTACCTGGAGAAGCTGGTTTCCTGATATCGACTTCATAAGCTTGCGCATCAGCGCTCTCATCACCCTCATCTCCACCTTGTATGCTTGTAATCTCAGTGGCAACTTTGGTGGGAGATGCAAGATGGGAACTGGAACCAATAATGTCGACTTCAGGCGAAGAAGGTGGCTGGACTAGAGTAGTTGAAGTGGTTTTCCCCAGCCGGTCCCCTTCCGTCACTTCAGTTCTTAATTTGGCAAGTTGTTCCTTTCCCTTGGCAAGGGCAGCGCGAGCGTCATCATCAAAATAATGCCTTTCCAGGGCTGATTCGTCGTAACCGGCACCTTCAGCACCAAGCATCTCAAGAGCGGCCTCCCATACTTCAGCTAAAGTGATTTCATACTTAGGACCAAGAAAAGCGAGGCTTCCACGCCCCAAGACTCTATGCAAGTAGAAGTCGAATAATGTTGAGCCGAAGCTATTTTTGGTCGCCTCATGAGATTCTTCGGCTGCGATTTTGCCGGCGACAGCCTCATCACGCTCCCTTTCAGTTTTGGCAAGCTGAAGCTTAAGCATTTGTATCTCCGCTTCCTGGGAGTTGTTTTTCTTTCGAAGCTCAGCAATATCAGAGACATAGCCGTCATTGATTCTTTTTTGTGCTTCCAGCCTGACTTCGGCATCCCTTTGGCTAGCGTGAGCATCTCTCACTTGTTTCAGAAGCACTTCTTCTTTTTGAGAGTAGGAAGTAGAGGAAGCAGCAAGTTCATGTTTCAATTCCTCGACTTTTGCTTCAAGCTCCTCATTGTAAGAAGCAATGTTCCTCATCTCGGTGTCGTGTTGCTCAACGACCTTTTGCCATTCGGCCTTATCGTTTTCCATAGTAAGCATGGCCTCTATGTTGGCACGGTTAACTCTTTGAAGCTCATCGACAAGCTTCTGCCAGTTTGACATCCTCTCGATATCGAGCTTGACTGCATCAAGATTGCGCAACATAGCAGACTTGTCGATGGGGACCAAGTCTAGGTCGAATCTCACCCCCTTAAGGCACCATTGAGGAAATCGGCTCTGCAGAGTGGCAGGACCCGGTCCAACTTGAAATTTGGGCCTGCTAATTATCGTTTGAATATCTGATTTCCCAAGAGCGGGAGAGTCAGAAGGGATGTCGAGTGAGGCAGGAATAGTAACTTTCTCAGGAGTAGTAGAGGCCTGCTTTTCACTGTGACGGGCTCGTTTGCTTAAGTCTTCACTCATGTGACCTTTTCCTCGATCATCATGAGTTTTTCTCTTGTGGGAGTCATCGCCTTTTTGCCAAGAATCATGGCGCTCTTCTCTCTCCCTTCTTTCGCGACGTTATTCTTCAGTCCTCCTTTCATGAGCCTTTCGGGCAGCCCTTTCTTCGTCAGATTCTCTGTAGGAGGGAAAGTAACGCCTATAATCGTATTGACCACGCCCCCCGTAGCGTTGGAAATCCTGATAATATGATCCGCCGCGTGTCATTGAAGGATCTGAAATAAGAAAAGATAAGCTTTAGAAATCTTTAAAGTATGAGAAGATAAGTGCATAAATGTGCTGGAAAATCCTTAGTTGTGTGTGAAGTGCAAACTACTCGCGTTGGACTAACGAACCACTCCTCAGTTGGGGGGAAGTAATAGGTCCCACTGTCGGTGACAATTCTTGGGATAAAGGAGTTGGAGTCTGTTGGAGGGCAGATGTCGCTTCAATCATCGGGGGTACAGTTTTACCACAGGCAGGGTCATCTTTAAAGAGCTCTTGGGAAGTGACGATTATGTCACTTAAATCCCCAAAAACGTCATCACCGTCATGCCCAACCTGATTCCCTCCATCAGCTCCTTTGTCAGCACTCTTCCTGGTTTGGGAAAGGGGCTCCTCTTCTTCTTCAATTATGGGAGCAAGTGCGGGCTTTTCGGAGGGTCCCGTATCGTCTCTTGGAGTAGAGCACTTTACTAGTAAGGTTTTTGCAGAAATTTCTCCTCGCATGTGCTCTTTAGTGGAGATCGGAAGATCAGGAGTTTTCACCGGAGAATCAGGAACCTCCGTTGGAGCTTCACGAGGACGAGTAAAGCGAGAGGGATGGAGGAGTCCGTATTGATGTAAAAATTCATCGTTTAGCAGAAACTTTATGCTCCTCTCTTCTACCGGCACGGCATTTAATCTTTCAAAAATTTGCTTAAGACTTGGGTCCCTAGCAGGGGGTGGAAGTGCTAAAACAGGAAAAGAATGAAATTAGCAATTGAGAGTTCAGATCTCGAGAAAGTTTCAAAACGGAAAAAGTAAAGACAGGAAATCTTACTTCCCACTCTCCAGATGGCATAAAACCCTGGAGGGCAGCGAACAAAGAAAAACTGATTCAAAAATCCGTGAGCACTTTCGGATAGATCAGTAATAAGTTTGCGGTTTCGAGCGCTTCTTATAACCACGATGGAGGGATGGTCTTTAGTTTTCGTGAATGAGCAAAAATAGCAGATCTCCCTGAAGCTTGGTAATCGATCCAAAACTCTCCTAAATAGAACACATAACCCCATCAGAATGGCGTAGCCATTGGGGTGTAATTGGAATGGAGAGATAGACAACCGAAGCAGGAACTGTTGGAGAAAGTCATTAAAGGGAGGAATAGCGCCGTTCAAGCACATTTGGCGATTAACAGCAACAAAGCCAAGAGGGGGCCTATCCGCGGTGTCATTTGGCCCCGGAAATAAGATGTCAGCATCATCAATGCCAAACTGGACGCGCAGTTGGTTAAACACCCGCTGATTCAAAGTTGTGGATGTTCTCTCCGGAGGGTTGTCTATAGGGATGGCTACTGGGAAGACATCTTCAGCCTGGCCCATCGGCTCTTCTTGATGAGAGGTCATTCTACACAAGCAACTGGATGTTCAAATGCGAAGGTGCACGTTTCCTAAAAAGTGTGAAGTGTCGTGCAAAGCTAATATAAAAAAAATAATAACAAGTAAAGATAACTGGAATTAAACTGGTTGACGATTGATTGACTACGGTAATTTCGGAACTTGTTATTTAAAGCTCAAGCATAATATTAATGCGGGCTGGTCAGTTTCAATTGACTAATCCAGTGCTGCTTTAATATTCCACTTGAAATCGATAGCACTTCGTTCACACGATTTATTTAAGTTAATCATCTATCATTAACTAATCTGTCGTTCGATGTGGGCAATCAATGACAGTATATTCGTCCCAGTTTTCTGTGAATGATATATTAACAGGTTATTAGCTTACAAGTTAAAGCAATCTGTAAAAGATTCAAGCAGCAGTTCAAGGTTCAAGTGGAGTTTAAAAGTGCAAGTGCTAAGTCGTATACGACTCAAGGACTAAGTCGAAGACGACTCAGCAATACTTAGGTCACGAGTCATAAAAGAGAATAGATGTCAGCTCAGAATTATGAAAAATTCATCAAGACATGTCTCGGCCCCGACTCAAGCATTGTGTCGTGATGTCTCGGCCCCGACTCAAGCATTGTGTCGTGATGTCTCGGCCCCGACTCAAGTCTTGTGTCGTGAAGGTTGGTGAGCCGGTCCAGAGTTGAATCGCAAAGGGTTTTAGGTCGTTCAAGATTGTTAAGTCGCATCAGGGGTAGTGTTTTACTCTGATTGGCCTATCTACCATACAACCCCAAAACCCGTTTCCCTCCTACCCCATGATAACCCAATGACCTATCTCCAAGTCCTATCTTCGGATCCTAACCCATAACCCGTTAACCTAATGGTATCTCCAAAAATAGTAACTGTAATCCTATCACAATACAGAATCGCCTCGAATGATGGATCGCCGCGAGTAAAATCAAGCAGACCTAAGTTCATCAACAATCAAATCCAACAAAACTCGTAAGACACGAAGAGGCAAATCGGAGGCGAAGGATTAAGCGTGTAAGACAATAATGATCAACGATCGAAGAAAGGGAAGAAATCGCTTACGATTGTATGTTGACTAGAGAGGATTGGGTGCTAATTCGAGTTGAAATTATTTTTGGGAGCTTGGAGATGTGTTAATGGCGGAACACGACTCAAGAGATTGGTAAAGGAAGAAGAAGATAGAAGTGACGGTTCATCCATTTTATACCAAGGAAGTAGGGCATGAGTCGGCACAAGCGAGTTAAGATAAGTCGAAGCGCGCGACCTACGACTCAGGCGCGTGCTTCGAGGGGCAAATGTTAACCCCACTGAAACTTAGGCCGACTCAACAGATAAGGCAGTCAGCGACTCATAGGAATCAGCGACTCAACTGATGAAGCGACTCAAAGATTGCCGACTCAATGGGTCAACGACTCATTGATAGCAACGACTCAGTGAGTTAGCGCCTTAAAGGTACAGTATGGATCAACGACTCAGCGGGTCTGCGACTCAAGGCCTATACCGATCCAACGACTCATTCGAGCTCCGACTCATCAAAGACCGACTCATCTGATCACGACTCATCCATTCAAGGTCCTTAAGTATCTCATTAGGTTTACGACTCAAGAGATGAACGACTCAAGAGGCTGCTACGACTTAAGGAACCTGACGGGTTAAGGAGATTCGATGGGTTAAGGATGGCACGACTCAGGAAAGCCTACGGCTCAAAAGATAGGTCGACGCACGACACAAGGCTCAGAGGCGAGTTCAAAATCATGCTGCAAAGAGGTGACTCGCAGACGACTCACGACTCATCATGAGTCGGTCACGACTCATCATGAGTCGGTCACGACTCATGACTTAGCAATTTCAGCCTAAACAGTTTGCCTATAAATACAAGGCCACATTCAACATGAGGAGGACCTTTTGCTCATTCTCTTCAAGCGCTGATACTCTGCTGCATTCCAAACCAATTCAACACTTGAAGCTCTCGAGACACTAAGAACGCTACAAACAACTTCAACAAGAGATCACGTACATCCAACATGGATTCGAAGACTCTCATCTCCATTAAAGTTTAAAATACTTGTTCTAAGTTTCTTGTAGTTCAAAGTGAATTGTACTTGGGAAGAATTGTATCAACTTGTAACGAGATCATCAATAAAAGTACTTAAAGTGGACGTAGGCTGTACCCATAAGCCGAACCACTATAAAATTGCTGTTGTTTACTGCTTTTCCGTTATTACTTGCTTGTAATTCTTTCCCGATCTATCGGGTGGTGCTTTCACAACTACACTTCACACACCGGGGTGTTAGCGTTCAAATTTAAGCGTTAACAATATATGAATTGATTTATTAATCTTCTTTTAAATAAATATTTAACTGATAATTTATCTTTTAGAAGTTAATCAAATTGCCTTCTATTTATAATGTATATATATATCTGTATATATATTGTACATGGAAAATCTTTGTTTTAATTTAATAAATAGATATGTTTTCTAATTCTAATATTTTTGTAAATTTAGAAATTTGATATTTAAGCTATTTAATAAATGATTATATGATTTTAAATTACTCAAGATTTAAGTTTAGTTGTTTAAAATAATTTTAGCTTACATTTAAATTTAGCAAAAAGGTTTGTTTAATTTGTTTTAAATTTATCTTGATAAAAATAAACAGTTTATTAATAGATAAATACTTTTATAAATCATTTGAATTAATAATGAGCTCTATTAATTATGTAAATGTTTACAAATGAATTTTTAATAATGTCAACTTTATTTATGTATATGTGTGTTTGAGTAAAATTTATGATTTGGAAATTAAAAATAAAGGTTTCAAAATATTTAAATTAAAATAAACATTTACTAATATTAATATAAGTATAAAGTAAAATAATAGTAAGCAATCAAATATTTATTAGTCTATGTTAAAAATAAAAGTAAATACACATGTTAGAAAATAGAACTAAATACCTAAGACTAAGTCATAGCAAAGAGAAAATATAAGGTCTGTAAGTAATTTGTAGTGCAAGCTAATGCAAAGAAAATTCAAAACACATACTTGTAAGTATACAAGACAAAATAATTGAAGTATGCAGGATGAATAGTAAAAAGAAACAAGTATGCAAAGACTAAACAAAATATCTTTATTCTAGTCAAATGAAATTAGTCAAAGTCTGAGAATAATTGTTCACTAAGATGTGTATTATAGTTTGAACAAGAAACAATAAAACAGATATTTATAAACATGTAGCTTCATATACAAGCTAATGTTGGTCTGCAGATTTGTACACTTACACACATACATATCTTTTTGCAGCTGTATATAATTATAATTATGTTAACTAATAGAGAAACCAAGCATTAATCACTATCATATCAGCACATAATTTTGTCAATTCAAGTGTATACAAATATCTTGCCTGATAAAACAATTTTTGTACCTGCAAAGAAATTGTTGTCCCAGTTATCACCTTCCCCTATAAACTTCTTTATATACATGCTTTCTTATTCAGTTCGCTCAACATAGCATAGCACAACAAATATTTATATTTTTATAACTAAGCATCATACATCATCACTGGCAACAAGGTTAAAGAAATTAAGCAAATAATTTCTCAGTTTCAGTTTTAAAGAATTAGCAGTTGCAAAGCAAGATTGCTCCATCTCTTCCAAATACTATTGTGAGTAACACTTTAAAATTTCTTAAGTTTTTAAACCTGTTACATGCAAATATTTGAATGCCTGAATATATTGAATGAATATTTATATACTCATTTTTTTTTTACTCTGGATTATTGTGAAATGGAAATTACAGTATGTTTCAACCTGAAAATCCAAATTGATTCATTTTAAACTTGCTTTTATTTCCCATTGCTTTGAGTAAACATCATCTTTGAGGTTTAAATTTTAGCTATGGTTGCTTGGTTGATGTCTGTAATATGTATATACTGTTTGTGTTTGTGATATCTCTGTAGCTACTTCTGTAACTTTCTGTTCTTACTTCAAGTATCAGTGTGATTTAAAAGTCATCATCTTTTACCTTCTTACTGTTTGGATTAGGACTTAGTCTAAAATTTTTGAATTAGCATAGATGGATGGTTAAAATTTATAAGAAGGTTTAATACAAATTTGAGTAAGCCTGAAAAGAAAACAAAATGAAGTAACAGAGCAAATTATAAAACAAGTCAAACTTCAGTTGTCATGATTCATCAATTCAAGTTTATGAACTTTTTACTAAATCAAAATTAGGATTTTTAAAACTCAAATTACATTTTTTAGTTGAGCTATGAACATGCTTTACTGGGTTGAACCATTCGAGCATTTTGGGTTGTCTCTGGAAGTGTAGTTGATCAGAGGGCTTAAGGATTGTTTTGGAGGTAGTTGGATGGTCGGTGAGGCCAGGAAAATTGTCAGGAAGATGATCTATGACCGGAGGTGACGGTGGTAGCTAGCTTTATCTCCTAGACCTAGTTTTTCCTATGGCTGGAAACTTGATCGTTTCGAGGCCAAGAAGGGATCGAGTTCGAGGAAACTCTGGGGGATGGTTGTGGGGGCATGGTAGAAGCTGTAGCCAGAGGCAGTGGTACTCCAGTGGTCGGAGTTTGAAGAGCGGGGAGGTTTCAGGTTTTGGGCTGTTGTTGTTGTGTTTCCAGGTTGTGGAGGAGAATGCTTGTTTTTGTTTTTGAGCTAGTGGTTAGTTTCTGGGGGTTGTGTTTGGATCTGGAGGTGATTGGCGTCGTGGGGGAGTGCAAGAGGATGGCCGTAGGTGGCTGGGGTCACGGTGCACGTGCACCGTGCCAGTGAAGTATGGTGGTGTTGTTCTTTGGTGTGCAGAGTATTTTACCTCGGGAAATCACTCGAGTCATACTAGTGCGTGACTCGAAGCAGTGAATAGGGTTGGAAATTGTGTTAGCTTCGGGTTTAAGTGGTTACAGTTTTTAGTGTGCAAGTTGTGGACTCGGGGAAGTCTCGAGTAAATTGCATTTTTACTCGAAGCACAGAGGTAGATGACCCGAAGCATTTTGTTTAGGTTCAGGTGGAAGTTAAAGTGCTACAGGTTGTATAAACAACCTGTACATTTAATTTAAACTAAATTTAAAGCAAAATGAAATGTAACTCAGTCGAAATCAAGATGTAATTGAATTTAAGTTGTCAACTATGATTTAAAAAAGCCTAAATCTAAATATAAGTATGAATTCAAATCTATTGTTTGAATCTAAAATGCAGATTTGAAATTTTTAAATACGTTTCAGATTTAAAACATGATAAATTTCCAGATTTTAAAATTAGATCTGAAACAAAATGTTGCTGCAGTTAAATATGATTTTTGTCAAAGTTTTGTTTCAAATGGATATTTGAATTTTAAAGTTTAAAATGAACTTGGATTTAAAAATCAAGTTTCCGACTCTAGTTGTTAAAAGAAAGTTAAATCGAAGTTTAAAATCAAAATAAATTGAGAAATTCAAGTTTGCTTAGAATTCAAAATTTGAAAATTTAAATCAGTTTAAATATGAATATATTAAGAATGAGTTCAGAATAAAATAGTTAACAAGTAAATTGTTTCAAAAAAAATTAACTTGTTTTTGAGAATTTTTGATTAAAGATTTTTGAATGGAAAAATAAATGAATTGTTTAACTTGAGGTTTGCAAGTTAAATATTAATGTAATGTGGAAATTTAAATTTGAATTAAAAAATCAAATAGTTTAATTTAAAAGATTTTAATTTGAATGTTAATTACAATCATTTTGAATCTTCAATTCTAATGATATTAGAATTTAAATTTAAAATGTAATGTTAATGAAGTCATTAATTAAAGAATGAATTATCTTAAGGATAATAGGGTAATTAAGGAATGACCTATGTATTAAAGTTAATAAATAAAGATCAATTAAGAAGTAAATTAAGAAATATTATTAAATGTAGACAATTAACTAAAGATCTTTAATTAATTAATATATATGATTAACTTTGGATAATTAATTAGATTAATTAAGTGATTACTTGATGAAAGTAATTAAGAGATTAATTACTTATGGTAATTAATTTTGATAAGATGATTAATTTAAGTTAGTTAATTTATTTTAATTAATTTAAAGAAATCATTTGCTAAATTGATTAATTACTAGTGTATGCAATGGAGCATAATTACTTAATGAAGTAATTAATGATAATTACTGAATGTAATTAGTGAAAGATGATATGTTAATAAGTAATTTGGATAATTACTTTTGTAATTAATCAGAGGATTAATTAATGGAGATAATTAATTATGGGATAATTAATTTATTTATATGAGTAATTAAGGATAATTAATTACTTGTTGATATTAATCAAAGGTGATTAATAATTGTGTTTAATACAAGATTTATCACTTAATGTGATTAATAAAGTAATTTAATCTGAATTAGAGATCATTAATTAATATAATTAATAATGTAAATTAAGAATTGTTTAATTAAGAAATAATTAATAATGTGGAGATTAATTTACGTAATTAATTAAGAATAAATGTAATTAATGAAGAAATTAAAAGTAAATTACTGGGGATAATTTAGAATAATTAATTTGTAAAATTTATTAAAGAATAATTACTTACTGTAATTAGAAAATGATTAATTAGAGGAGTTAATCAAGATAACTATCTAGAGATAAATTAACGAATTTAATTATTGGTTGTATAAGCAGGATTTATGGATAAAGTAATTAATTTAATTTACTTTAAATTAATTAGAGATAGAAGTAGTTAATTTAATTCATTTTAAATTAATTACAAATGGTAAGATTATAAATCATTGCTTATGGATGAATGAAATTAATATTTCATTTGATGGTTGTGAACTCAGATATGAGATGAATAATATCTAGGTGACTTGGATGTTTGTTTAAGCATGATAGTATATTATTATCTGATTGGGTTAATAATTTTGATTATCTGTTTATGATGATGGTATGATTATCTATTGTGATATTATGAATTATCCATCTGTGTGTATATTGATTATGTTGAATTAAACTGTTAAGATTAAATAGACAACTTGGCCCTAAAAGACACGTTTTGGATTTCGATGAGACCGGGATCGGTTTTCCTTATTTGGAATATCCGAAAACCACATCGTTTCCAAATTAACGATAGGTCATGAATCTGAAGTGAAGATGAAGAATCAGAGTGCAAGGGTTGTCGTCGTTAACTCTGAGGGTGATTCCAAAATGAGTGTAACGAGATAATGCCTTCGGTTTCGTTCGAACCCGGAACGAACTTGTATGGATTGAATGCTTTCAACACATCGTCAGGTGGGCGATGAGCATTCTAAGAAATATATTCTATAAAGGTAATCATAGCCTCAAGCCTCATCAACCGGGAATGGCTAAAACAGGGGAGGTGCGGCAAAGTTAGGTGGGTCATGCCCAAGCAGGACAAGATTTTCCCCTGTCTAGATGTCCCTTTTTATTCGGCTTTATGGGCGGTTGGATGTACACCAACTGCGGGGTTATCTTGTTCGGGACTGTTCAGTAAGGAATGGTTCCGGCCTTGTGTTGCAGGGGATGAAGGGAGTAATCCTCGGTACGTTGATCTAGGCCACGTACTGTGACGGGGCGGTACCCCAGTAGCCCTGCCATTGTATGGAATCCACAATCCAATAAGTGCCCATGGTTTTGATTGTATTACCCACTTTTGTGGCTAGTAGCTGGAATTTAATCATGTAACAATTTCGGCTATTTTATATTTACTTGAAAACCCTAGATCTATTTTAATATCACAGAATTTCCTATTAAATGTTTTGGTTAGCGTAAGGTAAAAACTTTTCCATGTTTATGTGTGGGGAGTCTTACGTGATACCTTTTGTTTTCAAAAGATTTTCAAAGTTAAACAACTTTAACCTGTTACTCATACCAGACCCATGTCTGACCCGGAGTTTATTTTTGTTTTTCATAAACTCTCGGATACACAAATTTTTACGGGTAGCCAAGGGATTCAGGTTAGCTTTGACGAATTCTGGAGGAGCAAAGGAGCAGGTGGCTTCAGCGTTGTAGATATATATATAGTTCCGTTGTGTTGGTATCTCTGAGTCATTTGTTTGAGTTGAGTTGTATAAACTAGACAGGTGTTATAACTGTCTAGTATGTGACGTATTATCTGTATAACTCTAATTGATGTTGTATACTATGTAAATACTTATGTGATTATTATAATTTATTCGTTCCGCTGTGAGATTCTGATGCTGTTGTTCTTTCTTCTCTATCTTTTCTACTTTCTCACCTCTTTCTTTTCTTATTAACGATAATTCTTCCTGGTTGTAGGAAGTTGGGTCGTTACAGGCATATTATATAGAGGCATATTTTTGTCAATTTTGGATGGTCGAGAAGGATGGATCGTCACAGTGGTATTAGAGCTTAGGCTGGCGATAACCCAGGCTTTGGTGGGAAAATTACTAATAAGATAGAGTCAGTAGTACTTTAGAATGAGTTTGAGCGTAATAATAGATATGAGAGTGTAATTGTTAGTGAATATAAAATCATTTTTATATTGTCTTGATTTATGGGTTGAGTGTTTATGAATTCTGGTCGGTACGGGAAGTACAACCGTATCGATATGAGTTTCTAAACTCTTAAATAAGATAAACAGACATAGTATTGTTTTAAAGTGGGTAAATAAAATAATTTTACCCAAAATTATATATTGATACAAAATAAATAATTTTCAAAAAATTGTATATATATATATATATTTGGATGTTTGGTTGTTAATATTATAATCAAATAAGAATCTAAAATTCGAAATGATATATATATTTATAACCAAATAAAATTGCATAAATATGAAATAATACAATGGAACATAACCAAAATATGATTTAAACTAGAATTTAGTTCCTAAAATTTTTGGAAAATGTTTTTAAATGAATTTGAACAAAAAGTTTGGAAATTTTAAGTTTTGGAAATTTTTGAAATGTTTTCCAAAGTGAGCTGGAAGGAATAATGGAATATTATTTTAGGAAATATTTTTGAATGGAAATTATTTTGAAATGAATTTGTGGAAGTAAGGAAGCACTGAACTCACTTTAGTCGTTGGAAAATAATCCCGATGATGATGGCCACATCATCATTATTCATTTTTGAGTTTTTAAGTGATGGAATGTTACCGAGGTGGTTTGGTATAAATCTTTGTTTGGAACTTGGTTGATAAAGAAGTTTGTTTTAGAAATTTCAAAAGGGGAAATTGTTTTGGTGAAACCAAGTTATTTTGGAGGTTTGATTGAACATATCAAGAGGATATGAGTTATTTGTGATTTCAAAATGGTTTTGAAATAAAACCGGGCAATTGAATTCTTGCAATTCTATTTAAATGATGTGAAAAGTCAAAAAGAAATCAGTATCGAATTTATAAAGTGAGATAGATATAGTTAAGAAAGGAAATTGAAAATTTTAATCCTGGAATTAAAATTTAACTTGAGTAATAAAAGTGGATAAGATATATTGGAACTAAACTTAAGATAACTTAAATAAAATTAAATTTGGATTTGGATTAAATTGGATATTAATGGGAAGGAAGGATATTTGTATAAGTATAAGTTAAAATTATTGAATGGGATGAATACACTTAATTCCTTAAGTGAAATATAAATATGAATGGACTTAGGTAAGTAAATAAGATTTTAAACTTATACATTGGGAAACAAAAATTTAAGTTGGATTGAGAAATAAATTAGATCGAATTGAATTTAACTTAACTAAATGAATTTGAGTTGAATTTGGATTGAATTGAAATCCAGATTTAGATGAGTTATAAATAATATTGAATGGAATTAAATTCTTATTTAAATTAGTAAAAGAAATGGTATGGATTTGAGTTGGTTAAATCAACTTTAGTTGAACTTGATTTAAATTGAGATAGAATTAAATTGAAAGGAAATTTAATTTAATTGAAATTATATTGAATAAAACTTGTTTGAATAATGATACTGAATGAAAGAGTAGGGATTTAAATTAATAATGTAATGAAAATGAGAATATATGGGTTGTAAATAATTCAGAATGGAATGAAATTAATATAAATTGAGTTGGAATTAATTTAAAATGGTCATAAGCTTAAGAATTTGTTATTTGCTTGGATAACATCAAATTCGCATAGGAAATTAGTCGTTTTATCGTAGAGGGAAGTAAATTAATTAAAAAAGTGAATAAGATTGGTTTTTGAATCAATTTGATGAGGATGGGTTGTTTAAAATTAAAAATGGATTGGATGTAAGAAAGTGGATTGTAAACCATTCAAATTGAATGAAAATGGTATGTGAATTAATTGAAAAACAATTGAATTAGTATTGAAGCTATATAAATCACTTTCGGAAAATGTTTAGTGTGCATTGCTTAGAATTCATGTGTTTAACCATTGTAAATAAATGAAATGTTGTTGAAATTTCATGATTTTGGAAACTTAATTTCTTATTGAGTAAGTACAGGTACAGGAGGAAATTGGATAGAGTTTGGAGCGTGTAAATGCATTATAAATTAGTCGCTCATTTAAAAACGCTAATGTGAGGTATGCCTACGTAATAAAAATTAAGAAAAGATAATATTTTGCGATATATTTTGTTTTCCAACCATGTGGGTTGATGTATGTATTTATGTCCCTTGTGATATTGTAAAACGCTCTCCGTACAAAGGAGACGCTATCAAAAATATTCAAAAAATCTAGGTGCTAGCAATTTTTTGAAAATTTTGAAAATTTTGGTGAACTAGAAAAGTTGATTTTTGGAACGATGTTAGAAATCAATGTTTTTGAGTTAGAAATGGAAGTTAATGTTTTGGATTAAACTAAGTGAATGTAAATTTTAATTAAGTGGGTTTGGGTAAGTTAATGGGTTTGGAAGCATTTTTCCTACCTTTGCAAATTTCTAGGAAGAAATTTTTATAAGGGGGGAGGAATGTAACGACCCAGAATTTTGTTCGTTAGTTTCTGAACATTTAATTCATTTTAAATGTTGAATGTGGATTGTTAATCGATTAAAATATGGAGATTTGGGTTGAATCAATAAAATGAGTTATAATTTCGAATATGGAAATTTAATTAGATTTGGAAAAATATTAATTTAATATTTAAAATTTAGATAATTTGTGAGTCATGGGTAAATAGAAAAATGGTTTCAAAAACTTGTTTAAGTCTAATTGGATTTAAACTATAGTATTCGATTTTTGTATGGAATCAAAAGTCGATAAGTTAATATTAGGATTTTTATATTAATTTGATAAAGGAATTTAATATATAGTAATAATATAAATAATCAGATTTTGATTTGAAATAAATCAGAATGATTTCTAATGTGAATATGAATTCTATATGATTTATAATTAAGTTAGTAAAGTTTTAAAAGTGAAATTTTAAATGATTTCGATGATTTTGAAAATCGCCTGATTCAATCGACAAGTCATAATAGCCTTCCATGGCACAGTCTCAGAATTCGACGAAACCAATTCCATTGGTCCATAATAGTTAATTATTATCGGATTTTAATTTTTGTAGCATTTGGAATTACCATTTGTTTGTACGGGTGAGAAACTTATTAAAATTAAAATCGAAAATTTAATATTTTAAATCGATTTTAAAATCTATCTTCCCCATGTAATTGAATTAGCCTCAAAAACACGTTCCATTCTGTTTCGAATGCAGGAAAAACCTCATAAACACATGTTGGCACGTTTCAATTGGAATTCTTTTGAAAAGTTAAGTAATTTGTGAAATATATTATTAGATTAATATAAAAACGTCTATATATGGTACCCTATAGAAACCCTAAAGGAAATTCGTGGCCGCCGCTAATTCTTTATCAATGGCTGAAAAGCTCTTGCCTTCTCCTTTAATTTTCTCTTCATCCGTTAACTTTTAACAAATTCTTCCAACGGCAAAGGTTTAGAGCTCTTCAGCTCGATACATTCAACGGTAGTGATGCAATTTTGCAAAATGGATCGATGGCTAAGGGGGTTCGAATGCAGCACGCTCATGCATAGACTATGGCGTCGTAAGGAGGCTGAACTTCACGAGATTTTGGGCGTTGGGGGAGGGGAGCGTGGGCTATGGAGTGGTGGTGATGGATTGTAGTCTAGAGGATCGGAGGATGCGCGGTGATCTAGCGTTTAAGGACGGCTTTTGGGTTCAGTTTTTGATCATGAACGAGGTTGAAGAGGAGAAGCAGATACCGGCCATGATTTCTTGTTTCTCTCTAACGGCCGCGATTTCGTAGGGTATATAAAAAATAAATTGTTTTAAATTATATTCAAAACTTTAAAATAACATATCTCTTGCATGCGTGGGCGGAATTCGACAAAACAGGAAGCGCCTGAATCGCAGCGACACGATCTACGCATTGTAGTAGATCTAGAGACGATCGAAGCTAGTGAAATTTTTAGATTGAATCGAACGGGCTCGATTTAATTTAAAATTGAAATGCCGATGCAAGTTGAGTTAATCTCACTCACATCTAGATGACTTGTTAATATAATAGTTAGAAAATAATAATATTGATTGATTGATTAAATATGATATTATATATAGTAGTGTATTTATATATCGGAGTGATTGATATTCCCGCATTATATAGCGGGTGAGATCCTGTGTGCCCCGCATAATAGCGGATGGCCCTTTATACTGCGATGTCCCCCTCGATGTGGGATTTGTTATTTTATTGTTGTGCTAACATCTGTGGATGTAGGAAAATGGGTTGGAGGGATCCAACTGGTTTTCTCAAAATATTGTAATTAGTTTTAAAATATGTGATATGTTATGCGATATCCTGTGATAGATTAAATTGGAAATTAAGTTATTTGTGCTATGGTTTGGAGGAATATAATTTGGTATTTTAAAATATGGAATAGAATGTATTGGTTTTTAAAGGAAATGGAAAGAAAATTTTTAAGTAAATAATTATTGGGAATTTGGATAAATCGAGTAATAAATTTAAAGGGAATTTAAACCTGGATATCAGTTTGAAATTGATTAAGTGTTTTGGAAAGTGTGATTTAAAAGGAAATGAGGAATGGAAATTTGTAAACTGGATTTATAAATGAAGTGGATTATTTACCAGTGGAGAAATTTGGAAGTATAGATTTCGGTGGAATTTATAAGCAAAGGTGCAATTCGTTTTAAAAATAAAAAGGTAATTTTATTTTAGAAAGTTGGAAAGTAAATTTTTCCTGGAAAACTAAGTATATTTTTAAATAAAATATTTCAAAATATAAACTAGAAGTTTAAAAATGTTTTAGAAAATTTATTATTTGAATTGTTTTTTAAAGTGAAAAGTAAATATTTATTTAAGTTAATTGTGGTATTTAATTAATTTTAAAGGTAAATTAGTATTATGATTTTTAAAAGGAAATTTTAACATAACATTTGATATAATAACTTTATTTTAAAGGTAATTTTGGTTTAAGTTTTACTGAAAAACTCTTATAGAATTTCTTAAGTATTATTTTATTTAAGTAATTTTAGTAGCCTTAATGTAAATTTTTTAAGTTTATATTTTTCTTGAAAGTGATTATAAAGAGAAGGGAAATATGTTTTAAAATAAAAAGTGATTTTATTTTTCAAGTGTCGAAAGGATTTTATGGGATTAGGATGTAAATTAAATTGGGATAAATCGAGCAGGATTAATAAGGATTATATGGGTTATACTGAAATGGAAGTGTATTTCCGTGTAAAGCCAAGTATAATTTCAAAGGCGATTTTATATATAAGTTGGAAGTTTTAAAGTTGTTTAAAACAAATGTCTTAGGGAATTTTTTTTATCTAACCACTTTGGTATTTTTATGTAAATATTTATTAAGTTAATATAGTAGTGATTATTTTAAAGGTTTAACTAGTATTTAACTTAAAAGATGGTTATTAAATATTTATACTCTATCTAATAGTTTATTTTAAAGGTAGTTTTTGCTTTAGTTTTACTTGGAAAATTAGTATAGAATTTCATAACTATTATTTTAAATTAAAGAGTATATAAAGTAGCTTTATTTTAAATGTTTTAAGCTTATATTTTTGAAAATGATTTATTAATTAAAAATCTAAATTTTATAAGACTGGATGTTTTTAGTGGAAATAAATTAACTGGTTGAATTGATTGTTTATTTGATAGTTAAATAATTGACTATCAAATCTAGACCCAAATATAACTTTGGAAATATCTAGAAGGGTAAGAGAATTATATGGTACAGTTACCGTTCGACGTACTATACTATACGTATAAACTCGTTCATTCTTCTAGGACGTTATAAGGAAATCTACCCACTAACGCTTAGGAGGTGAACTCCGATCTTATACTTATCCGTGTATTTCCTAAAGAACCGAGGTTGAGTTTACTGGGAAATAGCGAACGTTATTCGAAGGGACCGGGATCGGATTTGAGATCCGAAAACCACTTCGTTCCAACAAGTAAGTTTTCGTGATGAAGACAAGAGATTGGAGTCGATGATGGAGCAGTGAAGTGCAAGGGGTACATGCTACTAATCCTTAGGGTGATTCAAAAATGGATGTAGTAGGAGTAGTGCCTTCGCTTCCGTTCGGACCCGGAATGGACTTATGGATGAATGCTATCAAAACATCGTCAGGAGGACGATGAGCATCTAAGCGAGATATGTTCTAAAAAGGTAACGCATAGCCTTGAGCCTCAGCAACCGGGAATGAATGAAAATCAGGGGATATGCAACAAGGCTAAGTGGCTAACAACCAATTAGCGTAAAGTCATCCCTGTCTGGATGTCCCTTTTTATTCGGCTATTTGGGCGATTGTTGATCCCAACCGTATGTTGATCTTATTCGTGCTATCCAGTATGGGGTAGTTCGGTCTTGTGTTGCAGGGGATGAGGGTGGATCCTCGGCATGCTGATCTAGACCAGGTACCATGACAAGTGGTACCCTAGTGCCTAATTATTAGTTGGAAATCCATTGTTCCTACGTGCCCTTTACGGTTTTGATTGTAGAGCCTAATAGTTGCTGGAATTTAATGAATATAACAATTTCGGCAAATTGAATAAGTATTTATACTTAGACACTATTATAATATCAGAGGATTTTATAAGAAATGTTTTGGTTATCGTAAGCTAAAAACCCGACATGTTTATCTTTTGCGTGGTCTCACAAGATACCTATGATTTTCAAAGGATTCTAAAACTTCAATAATTAAGTTGAGTGTATTTTCTCATGCAGGTTTTCTAGACTGACTCGGGTGTTATTTTATTATAATGCTAAGGCTAGACGGAGTATTATAAATACAACATTGGACTGTGGAGCTCAAGAGACGGGCTGGATGGCAAGATGTATCACACGTACTTGAAGTATATTCCGCTGTGCAGTTTAAGCTGTATAGTCAGCTTTTGTGAGGACAAGTTAATATAACAATCCAGTAATTGTTTTGATTTTGAGGTACTCTGCTGATGTAATGTATAAAACAGATGTAGTTTCTTTTCTGCAAAGATCAGCTATTATCTATTATATTTCATTCTACTGCGATTGTGAGATTCTGTTATTTGTTTTAGTTCCTTCTTTCTTCCATCTTCTTTCCCCTCAACAATCTGTCTTTTCCTGCATTCGATTGTCGGCATATTATATAGAGGCATATTTATGTTGATTTTTGAGGGTCGAGAAGGACGGGTCGTCACAACAAGAATTCTCGGAATCATCATTACTTTTAGAACTTTTTGATTTATTTTTCCACACTCGGGTCAATATCTTGACTTATTAAGATTCAATTGAGTAAGTTTGGTTGAATATTAAAGCTAGTTAATATAATCATTTCCTTTATTCTTCTATAGCAAAACAATAATTCTAAGGTCTTCAAATAAATTCGTAGACTCTTTACCTTAGTTAAGAAATCTATAATATGATTAAATATTTAGAATTTAATCAACCTAATTCATTGCTTTCTGAATGGTAGATTCACAATTATCTAGTTAGAAATATAGTCTATTAAATTTTATTCACTCCCATTTTCTCGAGATTCCATAGCTTATAGAAAATAATTCAAATTGATATTTGATGCTTCTGATATGGTCAAAGTTCATTTTGCATGATCGAACTACTAAAAAGTAATCTGTTAGCACCAAAATTGGCTACTAACACCCTTGAGTAGAGTTATGTAGAGATATTAATGAAGAGAGTAAATTAGAACAAAAAATTAGTGTAATTCAATGCGAAAAGAACAACAAAAACGAGAACACCGGATTTATAGTGGTTCGGCGTAATTGTCTACGTCCACTTTGAGTTTAATCTTTATTGCTTTCTCAATTATTTGAATACATATACAATTCGTAAATCAATCATTTGAATACAAGTTTGAATTAAAAAGAGGAGAGTATCAAAAATGGCAGAGTCTCCCCAGTATTCCCGAAAAAAGGTCCATTTCACTGTGCCTCTGCCATTCTATTTATAGACGAAGATGGGTTGGACTTCCCTCACGGGCCTACGAACAAGGTATCTCGGCCTGTGGTAAGTAGCTTCTACGCACCGATCCAGGTATGCCGAAACATGTCGTTGCATTGAACCCTTATACCTTCAGGCTCTTCTTGGTCAGAATCTTGTCTAGTGCTAATAATAATATCTTCAACTATCGTTTTGTAGCCGGCCCAAGGTGCCGGGTAACACTTGCCCCCCAAAGTGTTTCGTGTGAAGCAACATGACATGCTTTGAATCAGCAAGTATTCCTTGTTTACAGAAAGAAATCCAGCATGTCTCCTGAATAGTCATTATTCTTCAATTTTATCCCCCCAAGGTGTCGTATCCTTCTTTGGTCGTCATGATACTTGGTCGATTCTTAATATTATAAATCCAGGGTTGTAGTTCGTCAGTAGCCATCCATGTCTGGTTCTACAGGGCCAGTAAGCTTCAACTATTTGATCTAGTTTCTTCTTAATAACCTTAAGTGAGAATTCATTTCCTTGTTGATTTCCAAAAGTCGAACTTTTTTTCGGATGTGCACATGCATGTTCGGGTACATGTTCTTGCCATTGGCTATCGGATGCGTTTTATATTCTCGTAAGTCACCGTCAATTCCATCTACTTTAATTACAATTTAATTGTGATTCCTCATTTGTATTTTTTTTGAAATAAGGGTTGTAATCAACCACTTGATGAGAGGGGACTTCAACTTTTACATGGATGACGACCTCGGAGCAGTAAGCAAGGGCGAATAGAGTACGATCAGTCATGGACTCATGGGTAGTTCTATAAGCCCATAATGTTGTTGGAAGTTCATCCACCCACTTGCCTCTAGCCTTTTACAAACTCTTTTTCAATATGGATTTGATTATTTTGTTCATGGCTTCCACTTGTCCATTGGCTTTCGGATGAGCAACTGCTGCGAATTTTTCTCAATGCCATATTTTTGGCAAAATTCATTGAACTCCTTGCTTTCGAATTGAGTTCCATTGTCTGTAATGATAGTTCGCGGAAGGCCAAAATAGCATATAATATTTCGTACAATGAAATTAATGACCTTTTTGGTGGTGATAGTGGCCAAAGGCTAGTAATCGGCCGCAATTATTGCGTATTTCGCACCACCTTTGGATGTAGGTAAGAACCGACTATGTCGATGCCCCACATTGCAAACGGGCAGGGACTAACCATTTGTGTAAGTTCCATCGGCAGAGCTCTCGGGACTTTTGCATATTTCTGGCATTTGTCACATCTCCTCACATAGTCTATGGCATCTTGATTTACAGTCGGCCAATAGTATCCATAGCGGAGGATTTTCTTCGCCAACGTCTGCCCCCAGTATGGTTACCGCACTCTCCTTCATGGACTTCCTTCAGGACTCGTTTTATCTCATCATGGGTTACGCACCGAAGTAAGGGGGTCGAGAATCCCCTTCGATACATTATTCCACTCTCCATTACATATCGCGAAGCCATACGAATGACTTGTCGCCATTCGCTCCTTCTTTCGGATAAGACCCCATGTAGTAAGTATTTCTTAAGTGGGTCATCCATGATTCCTTATCGATTTTGGTTTCTAACACGAAATCTACCTCCATCATATTTATACTCGGAGTATGTAAGGTTTCAATGGGAACCAATCCCAATTGCTGGGAATCGCCAGTTCTCGCAAATTTGGCCAATGAATCAACTTCTTTGTTTTGTTTACGCGGACATGCGAGATACCATAATATTCCAGATTTTCTAGCAGCTCCTGAACCCATCCAAGGTACAGGGCAAGTCTCTGTCCCTTTTCTTGATAGTCACCCCGCACTTGGTACACCACCTGTTGCGAGTCATAAAAGATTTCAACCGATTTTACTCCCAGTTCTTTGATAAGTCTCAAGCCAAAAATCAATGCTTCATACTCGGCTTCGTTATTTGTTGTTGGGAATTCAAGCTTCAAAGCATAACAAACTGATCGGTTTTCAGGAGTCACAAGAACCACGTCAGCCCCCGAAAAATGGTCGTTAGATGCCCCATCGGTCTACATCTTCCGTCGAACGGGAGGTATGACATTGTGGCCGTTTGAGTCGTCTGACACTGTGAATTCAGCAATGAAGTCTGCTAGTGTTTGCCCCTGTATGGCACTTCATGGCAGGTAGGTAATATCGAACTGACTCAACTTAATGTTCTATTTTAACATCCTTCCAAAAGTTTTCGGTCATTGGAGTACCTATCGCAAGGGTTGATCAGTGTAAACACTGATTGAGTGTGCCTGAAAATATGGGCGAAGCTTGCATGATGCAATCACCAAGCAATAGGGTGATTTCTCGACCTTGGGCTAATTTCTTTCTGCCCCCGTCAGATGTTTACTAACGTAGTAAACTGGCTTTTGAATTCGGTCCTTTTCGCAAACCATAGCTGTACTGATAGCATGCTGGGATACTGTCAAGTACACATACAACATTTCGTGGTCTATTGGTTTCGATAGCATCGGGGGACTTTCTAAGTGCCTTACCAGAGCTCGGAATGCTTCCTCACAATCGAATGTCCACTTGAAATTCCTCCTTCCTTTCTTTATCACATCGAAGAAAGGAATACACTTGTCTGTAGCTTTGTATATGAATCGACTCAGCACATACACCTTTCCATTCAAGCTTTGCACCTACTTTATAGCTTTGGGCACTTGTATGTCTCGGATAGCTTGAATCTTCTCCAGGTTAGCTTCGATTCCCCGCACATTCACAATTAAACCCAAAAACTTTCCCGACGCTACGCCAAATGAACACTTCAAAGGATTGATTTTCATTCCATAATGCCTGAGTATATCAAACTTCTCCGCTAGGTCTTGGATGTGGTCGTTTGACTGCCATGACTTCACGAGCATGTCATCCATATAGACTTCCATCATTCTACCAATCTGGTCTTTAATCATTCGATTCACCAGACGCTGATAAGTTGATCCCGCATTTTTGAATCCAAAAGGCATTACTACATAGTAATATAACCCCACATCCGTGACAAAACTTGGGTGTTCTTGGTCTAGAATGTGCATCGGGATCTGATTGTAACCCGAATACGCATCCATAAAAGAAAATAATTCATGTCCGGCCATAGCGTCGACGAGCCGGTTGATTCTAGGTAAATGGAAACTATCCTTCGGGCATGCTTCATTCAGATCAGAGTAATCAACACATGTTCTCTACTTCTCGTTTGCTTTCCTCGCAAGCAAAGGGTTAAAAATCTATTCAGGGTAGAGGGCATCGCGGACGAACCCATTGGCTTTGAGTTTGTCCACCTCCTCTCTGAGAGCAGCGGACCTCTCCGGGTCCATGCCTCTCCTTTTTTGTTTTACAGGGACGTATTTCGGGTCTATGTTCAACATGTGACTCAAAAGAGCGGGAGAAATCCCGCACATATCATAGTGTGCCCAAGCGAAAACGTCTAGGTTCGCTCGGAGGAAATCAATAAGATCTTCGGCCAATGACGGATCGAGTTGTGATCCAATCTCAAGGACTCGTGACGGGTCATCCCGGCTGACTGGTATGTCAATTGTCAGCTCACCCGATGCTGCATTCGTTTCCCTAAGTCCCCCATCATCATTTCTCAGATCTATGTCTCTATAGATTCGAGCATGCTGCCTGAGCCAGGGCTCGGGCACTACTTTCCAATTGTCAGTGTTTTGGATGCGGATGGAGCTGTCCACCTTGTCTGCATCTCGACACTTAAACACTATATCGTCTGTCATCATGCATTGTTGCTTTGCAGGGGTTCCATCTTCCACATTCGAGCAACATTCATGATCTGCATGCTTCGGGTTGGAGTGACAGTTAATTGCCCACTAGCTTAGGTATCGATTTAATGATTCTATCCGTAGGCATTCTTTCGGTCGTAGCCTTGAGTAGTTGTAAACATTATATATAAGTTTCAATATTGAGCTATCGCAGCCAATCTTTGGATGACCATGCGTCTGCTCCCAGTCTTGGGTTGATATATGTACTGCATGGACGGTTGAGTCTCGTCCCAGCTATGTTTATATTCCTACCTAAACTTCGAAAACATAGGGTTGATCGATGAATTGTCGGTTCACATTCAAGTTGCTTCTAGCTCATGCGCGTTGGTCTGGGGCATATATACCAATAAGTAGGAAGGTAAGCCATAACCCGTTGAATCGGGGATCAGGTCAGTCGATGGGAGACGGGGACTTACCTATCTTGGATTTCATCGTGGTTTTTCATTCATAGAGGAATACTTCGATGCCTTGTCAGGTTTAGGGCGTAATTTGGTCACTGGACGGTCATCCTCGTCCACTTTGGTTCATGCTCTATAATCAGATCTCGAGGTAAAGTTGCCCACAAATGCATCAGGTCATGCCCATCCAGTTTCATGCTTCTCCTAATGGATCAAAAGAGGGTGCTGGAGAATTTTTACCAAGTCTTCATGTTTTACTCTCCTTTCCTTGTTCTGGAGGTCATAATTTTTCAAGGAACATCCCAGTCACATTCGTATGTGCTTAGTGCAGATTGGTACTGACCCTCGATCTGAGGCATGATATTGTCGGTTGCTCGTAGCTCTGGATGTCGTTTCGACTAGTTTTGTATTGAGGCCTCCATGTAGTGGTTGCCTCAAGTTATAAAGAACGCCAAGCTAGAGCTATAGTAAGCTACCGTATTCGGCTTTTAGTGATTTGTAACCCTGCTCCCAGCATTGATTTAGCCAGGCCACTAGTTGGATTGTTAAGCTCCATCATTAGCGAGTTAATAATCCTCTTGTCGATTTTGGGCCGAAGTTTGCGGAATAGAGAATGGTCGAAATCCACTCGTCTATTTGTCGATGTTTATACACCACTTTCTGTTAACTTAGTGTTATTTCCTCCTCGTTCGACTCGCACCCAATTTGTGTTCATGCTTCGGTCCACACTCTGGGGACTTAGAGATTTGTCGAACGGTTTATGCTTTAGTCCACAGTTCGGGACGTAGGGATTTTCATCAATACGTTTATAATCTAGTACACATTCCGGGGACTAAGAGTACTCTAGTCCGCTTCAGGGACTTAAGGGTAATTAAATCGTTTACACTCTAGTCCACGCTCAGGGGACCGAGAGTACTCAAGTCCGCTTTAGGGACTTCGAGGTTTTTAAGTCATTTATACTCTACTCCACACTCAGGGGACATAGAGTACTCTAGTCCGCATTTTGGAGACATAGAGGTTTTTAAGTCGTTTATACTCTAGTCCGGACTATAGGGACATAGAGTACTCTAGTCCGCACTATGGGGACGTAGAGGTTTTTAAGTCATTTATACTCTAGTCCGCACTCTGGGCAATCGGAGTACTCCACTCCGTACTCTGGGGACGTAGAGGTTTTTAAGTCATTTATATTCTAGTCCGCACTCTAGGGCCTTAGAGTACTCTAGTCTGCACTCTGGGGACGTAGAGGTTTTTGAGTCGTTTATACTCTAGTCTGCACTTTGGGACTCAGAGTACTCCAGTCCGCACTCCGGGGATGTAGATGTTTTTAAGTTGTTTATACTCTAGTCCGCACTCTGAGGACTCAAAGTACTCCAGTCCGCACTTCGGGGACTTAGAGATTTTGCATCGTTTATACTCTGGTGCGCACTCTGGGGACTCAGAGTACTCCAGTCCGCACTCCGGGGACTTGGAGATTTTGAGTCGTTTATATTTTGGTCCGCAATTTGGGGACTCAGAGTACTCCATTCCACACTCCGGGGACTTGAAGATTTTGAGTCATTTATACTTTGGTCCGCACTTTGGGGACTCAGAGTACTCCAGTCTACACTCCGAGTACTTGGAGATTTTGAGTCGTTTATACTATAGTCCGCACTCTAGGGACTCAGAGTACTCCAGTCCGTACTCCGGGGACTTGGAGATTTTGAGTCGTTTATACTCTGGTTCGCACTCTAGGGACTCAGGGTACTCAAGTCTGCACTCCGAGGACTTGGAGATTTTGAGTCATTTATGCTTAGGTCCACACTCTGGGTACTCAAACTACTCCAGTCCGCACTTCGAGGACTTGGAGGTTTTGAGTCGTTTATACTCTGGTCCGCACTCTGGGGACTCAGAGTGCTCCAATCCGCACTCCGTGGACTTGGAGATTTTGAGTCTTTTATAATCTGGTCCGCACTTCGGGACTCAGAGTACCCCAGTCCGCACTACGGGGACTTAGAGGTTTTGAGTTGTTTATACTCTGGTCCGCATTCTGTGGACTCAGAGTACTCAAGTCCGCACTCCGGGGACTTGAAGATTTTGAGTCGTTTATACTCTGGTCCACACTCCGGGACTCAGAGTACTCCAGTCCACACTCCGGAGACTTAGAGATTTTGAGTCGTTTATACTCTAGTCCGCACTCTGGGGACTCAGAGTACTCCAGTCCGCACTCCGTGATGACCTGGGAATTTTGAGTCGTTTATGCTCTGGTCCGCACTCTGGGGCCTCAGAGTACTCTAGTCCGCACTCCGGAGACTTGGAGATTTTGAGTCGTTTATACCTTAGTCCGCACTCTGGGGACTTAGAGTACTCCAGTCCGCACTCTGGGGACTCAGATTACTCCAGTCCGCACTCAAAGAACTTGGAGATTTTGAGTCGTTTATAATCTGGTCCACACTCTGGGGACTTCGAGTACTCTAGTCCGCACTCCATGGACTTCGAGATTTTGGTTGAGAGCAGTCGTATTTCCATTCTTCAATTTGTATTTCATTTACCGTATCGAGGCTAATGTTGTCGAATGAACGATTGACCCACATTTTCTCATGGAATGGGATTCTGCCCCCAACATGTGGGTTGAAACTTGAAAAATGGATGGTCGATTCTCGTCCGCTTGGTGATTATACGTCTTCCAATCAAGTCAAGAAAGGAGGTGTATGAAAGATGGTTGGGTCACATCCATGATAGGTTAGATAGTCAAATCACACACATTCTGCTTCGTATCTCCTTCTAGAAAATAAGGATAATGGATTATTGAGACGATGGTTGACGAGTAGGTAATCCATCATAGCTACTCCAAGTCGGGCTTTCGGAAAATCTTTTGTGTTCACGGTAGGATGTGATGTGTAGATGATCAAACCACGTCTATTGTAGATAGATCCCGACGTCACTGAGCTTCAGGAAAGGCAACGGTATTTTGTTGAGCTTTGTTCTATGACTTGATTTGAGTGGATGATCGGGTTATAGTCATTCCAAGCCTTGCTCAGATCTTCAAGTCAAACGTGGAGGTCAACGAATGGATGGTCAGTCATGTTGACTTTGTATTGGGATCTAATCATGATGAACTTTTCAATCTCTAGTTCTTAGCCCCGAAATCAAAGGCATATGGTTAATGATGAGTGATTGAATTATGCTCGTTTAGATGTAACTCCATATGTCCGATCATGGTCTGCGTGGATTGGTTGGCGACCAAATCTGAGTACCTGGTCACCTAAAACGTTTTGAAAGTAGCTTAGTTCAAGCTAGTCGTAGTTCATAGAATAATTGAAATAGAAATTTATTTGGAAATAATTCAAAGAAGATTAGGATAAATCTCATTGATAAGTGAAGCAGCATCGTGCGCTCGCTATTCGACCTTGCCCTTGGCTCCTTTCAAAGGGATGTCGGCCGTCAGCAGTCCAATTGATAATCATAGCCCTTTATTAATAGGCATCGGATGTTTGCTACCCGCCATTCTGTAGGACTTGTACATACTATTGAAGCTTTCCTTTCCAGATCAGCTTTTCGATCACACCTTGGAGGAGTTTGTAATCGCCCGTGCTAGAATCAGTGAGCATCTTGGAATATACAACATTCCCCTTATTTTATTTAGACTTTGGTGTACTCCCTCGAGGTTGGTTTCCAGTACCACTCCGAGTCGCGAGTCTTCAAGTAGAGGTTGTCAATTAAATCTTTCAAAGAGCATACGAGCCGAATTTTGAGTTCTTGTTTTGGCTACTGGGATCTGCATCCTTATCCAACGGGCCTTCATTGTTATTTTTCTTAATCTATTCCGCTCCTCCACACTTTGGTTTAGATTCATTTTTGTCATAGAAACGATCCATGGTCGTAGGAGGCTCTCCAGCTAACTAGCTACCAAAATATATATGGAGGTCGATTCTCCTCAAGGGTGATCAGTATGATATCCCTTTGAGAGTATCGTTTGAGTAGCGGTTATTTGTCCGTTCCCTTGTTGCCGTTCAGAAGCTGCCGCTGGATCCTCTATGCCCTGGTCGATCATTGGATGTAAGGGAAGTAGAAATAATGTTCCTTTATTATGTTGAGTTTTGAATCCTCTTTTTTGAAAATTTGGGTCGTACCCGAAAATATATTTTTTGAAAATAGGGGTCGTATAAGAGACCAGTGTAACTTAAGTTTGGATCGGCCTAGATGCCGCTCGGCATAGGAATGCGGCTCGGCCTGGATGTCGTTCGGCATACTCTCGCTCGGCATACTCTCGCTCGACATGCACTGGATCGCTCGGCATATTCTCGCTCGGCACTAAGTCGCTCAGTATGGATGTGGCTTGGCATTTCTGGGGCGATTGGCATATGCCTTTTCTGGGCGATCGGCATACGCATTTTCTGGGCGATCGGCATACGCCTTTTTTGGGGCATTTGGTATACGCCTTTTCGGGACGATCGGCGTACGCCTTTTCTGCGGCGTTCGGCGTACGCCTTTTCTGACGAACGGCGTACGCCTTTTCTGGGCGATCGGCGTACGCCTTTTCTGGGCGATCGGCGTACGCCTTTTCTGGGCGATCGGCGTACGCCTTTTCGGGGCGTTCGGCGTACGCCTTTTCTGGGCGATCGGCTTACGCCTTTTCTGGGGCGTTCCACATACGCCTTTTCTGGGCGATCGGCATATGCCTTCAGAGGAGGGTCGGCCTTCATTCAACTCGAGTGCAAACTTCAACGTTCAATCCCCGGATCTTGCGTACATCAGTGAATCCAATCTACGGCTATCAACCTTCTTTACATTTCTTTCAAATCTGAGAAGAATAGGAAGTTTCTAGTAGACAACTGGATCTATCTCGTGAATATGGAAATCCACTAGTAGACGATGAGATCCAATCAAGATGAGAATTCAATTCTTAGTGAAAGCACCAAAATTGGCCACTAACACCCTTGAGTAGAGTTATATAGAGATATTAATGAAGAGAGTAAATTAGAACAGAAAAATAGTGTAATTCAATGCGAAAAGAACAACAAAAACGGGAACACCGGATTTATAGTAGTTCGACCTAATTGCCTACATCCACTTTGAGTTTAATCTGCTTTCTCAATTATTTGAATACAGATACAATTCGTAAATCAAACATTTGAATACAAGTTTGAATTAAAAAGAGGAGAATATCAAAAAATGGCAGAGTCTCCCAGTGTTCCCTAAAAAATGTCCATTTCACCCTGCCTCTGCCCTTCTATTTATAGACGAAGATGGGTTGGACTTCCCTCACAGGCCTAGGAACAAGGTATCTCGCCCCATGGTAAGTGGCTTCTGCGCACCGATCTAGGTATGCCGAAACATGTCGATTGCATCCAACCCTTGTACCTTCAGGCTCTTCTTGGTCAGAATCTTGTCTAGTGCTAATGATAATATCTTCAATTGTCGTTTTGTAGTTGGCCCAAGGTGCCGGGTAACATAATCATTTATTGACCATGTAAGCCTAATGAAACTCCAAGTAGTCTATTGTTAGGAAAAATACATTTTACTCGGAATATTATTATATCTAAATATCTTATTCTAATGTTTAGAAATCTCAATCGATAAGCTGGTCAAGGATGCTGACTGGAATTCATAACCACTCAACGAAAAAGTTGACACAATCATTCTTTCCATATCTTTCTTTCCTTATAAAATAAATTTACCTAGTCCTCTTATGGTTTAACTCGAGAAACAATTAGGTTATGCTTTGTTTAAATAAGCGAATTTAATATTATTGAGTGATAATTTTAACTCAATCTACTTAATCTAGATTTAAGTGAGTTCGTATTCCTTTGATTGATTACTCCTCTTCCATAGTCCATATTCTAAACCGAACATAGGAACAAAAAACTACTAAACATTTTGTCTCTTCACATACAAACTATATCAACCCTAAATTTTAGATGAATTTAATTAATTAATTAAGAGGTCAAAATGAGTTAAATAAGAAGGAAAAAGGGAGCAATGAATTAATGCTAAATGGTAAGAGGGCTTATGCCAAAAATTTTGTGGGATAACAAGAGTTACTCTTTTTAATTATTTTATTTCATTCCACTAAAAATAAAGTAAAAGCTTAAGGGAAATACTAATGGTGGCGGCATAAAGAGAGTAAATAATGGGAAGATAAGAAAAACTAAAGGTAATGGGAGGAGGATTTAAAAAACTAAACCAAGATATTTCATAGATTTAGGTGATTAATACTTAAACTATTTATATTGTTCCATAATATATAACCTCGGTATGAGTTTGTATGTTTTTATATATATGATGGAGTGTCATATGGACTTCCATTAACAAGTATAAAGTTTAATGAATGTTTTCATGGAAAAATAGACGAACATGGGATGTTTAGATATTACTCCACCTTAATGATTTCGAAGTGCTATAAGTGTTATATTAAGATCTAACTATGATTATAGAAATGTGTTTTAAGTTTGAGAAACTTCCTAGATTAAAATAATTTATTATGAATTTTTAAAGGAGAACACTTAAAAAATAAATAAGGAAATTACTTTAAATTGATACAAGGATAGAGAATATTGTAATACGCATTCTTGAGTTTTTTGGGGTTTTAGTAAAGTTTCCTAAGACGAAAATAAGTTGTTATGAGTAAAGTACTGTGCTGGAAAAAGGGGAGAACTACGGGGATGCTTGGAATATAAAATTATATGATAAAACAAGTGTTAAGTAAATAGGGAATCAAATCCAAATTATTTATTGAAAGAAATGGAAACTATTAGTTGTAGAACGTTAAATACAAATAAGATAGTGATACATGTAAAGATGTTGTCAGACTTGATAAAATACAACAAAATAAACTGAAGAAGTACAAAATAACATTGATGTAGAAGAAAAAAATTATGCATGTGGGAAGTATATGCATAAGAGCTTATTTACACATGTGCATGGTAATGAACAACAAAAATGGAAGTATGGAGTGTTTGCTTAAATGATTCCCACAGGTAGTATCTACGACCGCTTAACTTTTAATCTCCCGAAACCACCAATTTTTTCAAAATCATCTAATATTATGCAGGTAGATCTTATTGCAATCAAGGTCATCCTCATAAATTTGTATCATTTCATATGTCTAACTTAGTAAAATTCATTGCTAGTCATTGGAAATAGTTTTTTTTACCGTCAATTTGAAATGTTCGTCTAAAAAGTGCAAATCATGTAGAGTCAAATTATGTTGTTCTACCCAACGATTTAACACACGACACACATAAACTTTTGCAAATAAATAAAAAAATAAAAAATGGACTTGCATGCGAATTTCAACCACTTAGGCACACTGTGGCACCAAACTTTGGATCTAAATGTTTTACTCCCATGTTTAAAGGGGTTAAAAGTTGGGAGATTCTCCATTTATTTTTAAGATCTCTCGATAGAAAATGGATCTCATCAACAGATTTGTTTCTTCCAAATAATTTCACACTAAAAATAAGTAATACACATTTTGTTTCTTTAGAAATGAGTACCTTTTTGCTATGCCATGCATGTTTAAGTTTCTATACCATGGAAAATTAACTTAATCCTTCCCCTTTGTCCAATAATCACTAAAATGTCTACATTTTTCAATGGTTGGATGGAAGAGCCATTAGAGTGAATGTTGTTAAGGATAAACAACGTTTATGAGTCATGTCGTTCAGAGTTATAACACGAGGGGTTTGTTCTTGTTTTCCAATGGCCTTCTATTACGCAATTTGTTGATTTCTTTTGTTTCTTCAAGTGATATTTTCTATAGCCTGGAATACACTTTTTGCAACATCATCAAAACTGTTTCGTTATTATTGAATTTTTCGTATGGAAATAGTTCGATCTAAACACGACGTTCTCTTAAGCTAATTTACTCAAAATTGTTCTTACAACTTTACACCTTATGTAAATTAAAATTGAATTTGGCTGGCCTACCTCTTACTCAAAGAACTAAATAAGTATCACTAAAGATCCTTTTATTTTGGTATTATAAGCTCATCCAAGCTAAAGTATGTGAAAGCCAATGACAACCGATGATCAGTGTCAAGAGCAATATCATGTTTAAGTAATAATCACTGTTGGACAAGTAAGCTTCTCTTTTCATTTCGCATAGTTTGTAATTAATCTCAGCAACATAAATTAAATAACTTCTTGCAAAAGCATTGGCAATGCAGATCACAAGGAGTGTAGAAGTAGAAAGTGTGAATGGAAAGTTAAGCTCGCAAGAACAGTAGACTGGTGATGCTATAATAAAAGCTAGGTAATACGATAATTGCTTTTGACGGCTATTTCTCTTAACATTTTCAAAAAAAGATACATTATGTAAAGTATCTGTTTTGTACTTCTGCAGTGAATTTCCATTATCTATTATTTTAGTTAGAGTTGGGGATGGTACTTGAGGCACAATGCAAGAATTTGATGAGAACATCCCTAAAACCTTCGACAAGTTCTAGGTAAAATTTTAACATTTACTTTTAGAGTAACTGGTAGAAAAGGCATTGCCTAAAATTTTATTGGTAATAAATATCGATCTTGGTTGTTTCTTAATTGTATATTTTTAGAATTATTGAATTATTTATATATTTTTGACTTGCCTAATGTTAAAACACCCGAACAAATTATTTTCTCTTCCATCCGTTCCGATTAAATCGGGATGCGATCCAATTTCATTTAGAATGGAAAATTTTAGTAAATGATTTGGTGAATTATTTGAGGATTTAATTCCTCATTATTTTAATTGGGATGTTTGTTTTGCAGCTGGAATAAAATCAGAAATGGGGTACATTATGTTTGTTTCTTAATAGAATATTGTATGTTAACGGAGTAGGTATTTTCAAAAAAGGGAAAAATTTTATATAAAAAAAAATTGAGTAAATACGAATTTTTTCATATATAATATTTTATTTTTGAAATTTTGTTTTTTTTTGTTTAAAGCATGATTGATAATCATACAAGCTATAAAATTTTATTCATACAGGCTATGAATTTATACAACACGATCGTCAAAACTATTTGTATTATTGAATCAATGGCATTTTACTTCATAGCTTTCTTGAAAGAGATTTTCAACTATGTTAATAAAGATCGCTTCCAGCTTTCTTACAAAACATCAGCTCTTTCGGTGCCAAGATTGGAGAGCTCCAATTCACAGTTTACGAGCAACCATATAGGTAATCCACAACTATGTATTTGCAACAAGTGGCTAATAACAACCGAGATTTAGGACGAAGGAAGTATTGAAAATAATAGAAAAAATGGAAAAAATATTGAAGAAAATTGTGGTTCATGCTTTTAAATATTGGAAGAAGTGCTTAGTTGTAAATTTTTATATGGGTTTTGACAACATAAAATATCCAAAATGTTATCTTGTTTTGTGCTGCTTTTTCATACTCTAAGATGATACTTTTCGACATGGGGATCGTATCTGTCTTATGATGATAATTTTATTTATTTCAAACTCATATATTTTATGGTTTACTGACTATTTCTTTTCTTTTAGGTTTTTTGTTGAATTTTTTTTACTATGCATATTTTTTGTAGTATAGTGACATGACAAAATTTCGATATGCTCTTAGAGTGTTTACAATGGAGTATTTAATCTAAAATATCTCCTTTTTTGTTATATGTTAAATTTATTGCAAATTTATTTATGTCACTGTACTACATAAAATATGCATGATAGAAATTTAAAAAAAAACCAAGAAAAAGAAGAAGACCAATAGTTAGTACTCTAAAAACATACGAGTACAAATAAAATAAAGTTGTCATCATAAGACAGATACGATCCAAATGTCGAAAAGTGTCATCTTAGAGTATGAAGAAACACAATATAATAAGGTAACATCTTGAACATTTTATGCTTTAAAAACCCATTTAATAATTTACAACTAGGCACACTTTATCCAATATTTAAAAGCATGAACCATAATTTTCTACAATATTGCTGCCAATTTTTTCCATTCTTTTCAATATTTCCTTCATATCAAATCTCACTTGTTTTTAGTCACTTGTTACAAATAAATAGCCATGAAATACCTATCTGGTATGCTTGTAAACTACGAATTGGTGCTCTCCGGTCTTGCCACCGAATGAGTTGATGTTTTGTAAGAAAGCTGGTAGTGGTGCTTCATTGTTATTGTGGTCGAAATCTCAAGCTCTATTGGAAAGCAATGCTCCGTCAATAGTAAACTTTTGGAGGAAAGAAGATGCCATTGCTTCACGAATACACTCTGTTTTGATGATTACGTTATATGAATTTACAGCCTGTATGATTATCAATCAAGCTGTAAATAGAAAAAAATCCAAAAATAAACTACTATATATATAGGAAGTTTTTTGTTTTCTCAAATTTGATATTGATGTAAACATTTTCTCCTTTCTAAAAATAATTACTCCATCAACGAATAATGCGCTATTAAGAAACATGTTATCACTATCTCAACTGTTACTATTAGGGGTACCTTCTATAGGATCTAATTACATTGCATCGACCGATTATCCTACAAAGAACATGTCATCTTATCCATAATATGATGCTTTACAAAGAGTGCCAAGTATTCCAGAATATGCCACTATATACAGTATAGTTCCACCGTCTTGTCATTTTCCCATGGATGATAAGGTATGTTTCCACCCACATTTTTGTTTAAAAATACAATTAGTCTCACATTTTCTCTCATAAAAGAGTTTAAGACGCATTTCTCGTTTTAGTTGAATAATTATTCAAAATGGAGTTAAAGCAATATCGCAATTTTTTTTCCAAATTTAGTGCTGTTTTTTCAGTGTTTTTTAAATGTCAAATATTGATCTAATATACTAGAAAAATTCTACTCAAATACCAAAAAACTTAATGTCGATGCACTGTAGTTATTTATAGTGTAAATTATCTGCAGTTCTAATATTCAATACGCAATAATCCCACATATTTGCTGCAAATAAATGCATTCATATTTATCCTTGTATAGATAGTCAAATATTTGTTGTGCAAATATTCGTAACGATTAAATGGTATTTGTGAACGTATTAGTGTAAATATTACCTAAATAATTTTAGAGTAAATATTTACGGTGCAAATAATTGTAGTAAAAAATAATTGATAAATTTGTTGCCATAAAATAAAATCATAACAGAAATGATTTGAAAAAAAATAAGCCCCCTTTATTTAGTCCTCAAACCTAGCCATTTGATTTCAACCACTTAATTTATTTTATTTTTTTTGAAAATGGTACTTAGATGCAACATGTCACTAGGACAATATAACACAAATCACGTGCCAATAAATGTTCAAATCACGCTACGCAAGTTTCAAACTTGTGACCACTTACACCAAAGTCGAATCACTTAACCACTGAGCCAATTATGCTATTCTTTAACCACTTATTCCAATTTAAATAGTAATACATTCTCTCTCTTATCACATCACATTATTACATAAATCGAAATGAGTAGTTGCAAGGAGCCTGGGTACGGGGTAAGTAGAAGGGGTGGCAGATCCTAGCTCTTTATATATGTGTGTGTGTGTGTGCGTGTGTGTGTGTGTGTGTGTGCGTGCGTGTGTGTGTGTCTATGTATATGTGTGTGTGTGTGCAGGTCGACCTATAGTGTGCATTTTTGCCTTCCTTGTTTCTTTGTTATGTTGTTCTTTGCTACTTGCTTCAGCAATTTATTGCATCCAGTTTTATGATATTTGATTTGTATTGAAAGGCTCTAACCTATCAATAGGTAAGCCAATATTTTGGTTGATCCGTACTTCGGATTAACGAGTTTTTGAGACGATTTCATAAGCTAAATTTTTAGTGCTTTTCGATGATTTCTTCTATTTTCGAGCACGTGTTTTGTAAAACAATTTTGAAATGATTTTTGTAATTAAATTGGCTTTTGAAACATATACTTTACAATATTTATAAATTATTTTAAAGCTATTAAAATTATTTATTCTCTACAATAAAGAGAAATTTCAATGGTTTGTTTTCCAAACGATTTCAGAAATTGTTTTAAAACTGGTTTCTCAAAATAAATTATTTTCTATATGCTGATGATACGCCGCACGTGCGAGGGTGTGTGTTGAGATTAGTCCAATATCGGACAATTTACAATATAAATCATGCATAAATACTAAGAGACAACCCTTCACATCACCAATTGATTTTGTGATAATATATGATTCTCTAACAGAGAAGTAGTTGTCTGTAACTTGCTTTTCTTTGCCTACGAGCTATTTCTCAAGCTTCTACAAAGGCCCTCCAAGCTGAGGAAAGATACCGGCACCACTCAATAAATCGAGCATATCATCAATTTAAGGCAATGGATTCTCGTTCTAATGGTTAACATGTTAAGCATAATCCTTTCAAACTTATGACATCTTGCACCAAAGTCGAATCACTTAACCAATGGGACAATAGTGCTTGTCTATAACCACTTATTCCGATTTAAATAGTAATATATTATCTCTCTTATCAGATCACATTATTATTTAAATTGGAATGAGTGGTTGCAAGGAGCCTGGTTGCAGGGGCAGATCCAAGCTCTTTATACACACACACACACACACACACACACACACACACACACACACATACATATTTCTGTGTATGTGTGTGTATATGTATATATATATATATATATATAGCTGTGTAGGTCGACCTATGGTGTGCATTTTTGCCTGCCTTGTTTCTTTATTATGTTGTTCTTTGCTACTTGTTTCAGCAATTTATTCCAACCAGTTTTGTGACATTTGAGTTGTATTGAAAAGCCCTGACCTATCAATAGGTAAGCCAATATTTTGGTTGATCCGTACTTTTGATTAACGAGTTTTTGAGATGATTTCATATGTTGAATTTCTAGTGTTTTTCGATGATTTCTTTTATTTTCGAGCATGTGGTTTCTAAAACAATTTTGAAATGATATTTATAATTAAATTGGCTTTTGAAATAAATATTTTATAATATTTATAAATTATTTTAAAGCTATTAAAACTATATATTCTCTATAATAATGAGAAATTTCAAAGGTTAGTTTTCCAAACAATTTCAGAAATTGTTTTAAAACAAGTTTTCCCAAAATATTTTTTTCTATATAACATGGACATTTTTGCACTCTTCGAATGTATGAGAAAGGGAACTAAACGATTTAGTAACACATGTGTCATTTTTGTGATTTTGAGAAGTAACTGTCTGTAACTTGCTTTTCTTTGCCTTTGTACTCTTTCTCAAGCTTCTATAGGTCAGTAAAGGCCCTTCAAGCTGAGGAAAGATACTAGCACCACTCAATAGATCAAGCATATTATCAATGTAAGGCAATGGATTATCGTTCTAATGGTTAACATGTTAAGCATAATCTTTTTGTAACAACCCTAGTTTTGCAATACCACTTAATAACAATAATAATAAATTATGATGAGACTATAATTTTATTAATCAAGAGATAAATATAATTGTGGTAGAAAAGTAAAATCTTATATTTGATTTTTGGAATTTACTTGGGGGGAAAATTTGAGAAAAAGTAAGTTAGATTCTTGGAAATGATTATACATGGAGTTTGGAGAAATAAAATAAATTGAAGTTCGGAATTGGCTATAAAAAAATTTTTTTGAATAAACAACGGGTTTAATATGAATAAAATAGGATTTGGATAGTTTGGCTAGAAATAAATGGTGAATAATGTTATTCTGTTAACTTAGTGATCCTTAAATTAATTAAGTGAGATAAAAGAATTTAATTCAACATTAATCGGTTGAAATAAATATAAAATATTGAAAATAAAGTTTTAGAAACTTTACTATGTAAGTTTGTGATAAAAATGAGCAATACATGGTTTTAATTTGATAAAATGCAATAAGTTTGCAAATTATTGCCAAATGTTAATTTTTACTAATTTTAATGAAGTATTAAAATTTTATATGGTAAGTAATGTAAATAAAAAGGTGGAAGTTGGGTTAAAATAATTTTTCGAATGTAAAATGATGTTAATAAGAATTTTTGTATTCAAATTTACAAGAGAATGATTTTGGTGTGAAGAGTTAAAAATAGTGTTTTATGTAATTGAAGGTGTAAGTTGTAATATTTATGTAAAAATAAGAATTAATGATGAAAATTATTTTTAAATTGTTAAAATATCTTTCAAATGTTGAAAACATTTTGAAAACATAAACATATGAAGTTATGATAAGTTATTTGATTAAATAACGAGAATACGTGTAAATAGGTGAAAATATAGTGTTGACCTAAGATAACTTAGTTAATTTTAACTAAGTAATTTCTATTGAGCTTATTGGGTGGTTTTTGGGTCCAAACCCAATAATCCTTTTTTTTTGGTTTGTAAGAAAGAAACACGTATGTACAAAAAACTCCCCTCCTCTTCTTCTTCTTCTTGAGAAACAAAAATGGTGGCTTTCTTCTAATTTCAAAACTAGCTTCAAAGTAGGTGAAATCAAAGAGAAATATTGACAAATCAAAAGTAAATAACAAGTGGTCAATATCAAAATCCTGAAACCATTTCATCAATTTTCTATTTTGAGTAGTAGCTGTCTGTTACTTGCTTTTCTTTGCCTGCATGCTCTTTCTTAAGCTTTTATAGGTCAGTAAAGCCTCTCCAAGCCAGAAAGACATCGGCTTGCAAGATAGATCCACTAAAAAGCATATAAGGTGAGTTTAAAACTCACAATCTCTAGCTTGAACCAGGTTTGCTATCTAAATACCGTTGAATTATGTTTGCTGTAAAACATAGTGCTATTTGAAAAGTTGCAGTGAAAATATGTTCTGGTTGCTTCTTTTTGTGTTCGTAAGTCTCTGATTTTGTCATTAAATCATGCCGAAATTACTTCACATTGTTGTTTGAGTGTAGTAGTTTGTGCATGCAAATTTTACTGTTTAATTCATCTTTGGTTTGTTGTTATGTGTATATATATGTATGTGTGTGTATATTGTTGTTATATATATATATATATATATATATATTATGGTTTATGTACCACTTTGTATTGTGCTATGATGCATGTATGTAAATATATATGTTATGTTTGACGGTTGTTCTGTGATCTGTTTGCATTTGTTATTATATTTTATTCTGATAGATCTTTTAGCCACCGTAGTTTTGTATTAAGAATGTGTTGAGTATGTCGATCTACTTGAGAAAGATAAAAGAGAAGAAAAAAATTAAAGCACCAAATCGACGTATTCAATACATGTTTAGGACAAAGCTATGGATGGTCGCTCCTAACTAGCCCTACTCTCTCCATTAGTAGACAGTATTACTCAATGATACTCTTTGTTAATATGAGTCTTGGGGTAGGGCGTCAGATCCGCGACCCTTAACATGCTATGTGAAGATGTTGAGTTATTTATTTGTGGTTTTCCTTTTCGTGCAAATCTGCACCTGATTCATTTCCTTTGTTTTGATATGATTTTGGTTATGGGCTGGCTTGTTCGATACGAGGCTAGGATTCTTTGTTTTTAGCGAGTTATATATTTTCAACATCTTGTTTCGTCAGCTCATCTCTCTTATTCTTCGAAATGTCGATCATGATTCTGAGGCGTTTTATTCTCTCTTGAGTCCCCAAATGAGGAAAAAATATCTCAGATTCCAGTTGTACGTGATTTTCTTGGTATTTTTGAGCCTATTTTGGGTTTGCCACCTGAGAGGGCTATTTAGTTTCGCATTGACCTCATTCCTAGAGCACAACCAGTTAGTAGGTCGACCTATAGTGTGCATTTTTGCCTGCCTTATTTCTTTGTTCTGTTGTTCTTTGCTACTTGTTTCAGTGATTTATTCCAACCAGTTTTGTGATTTTTATTATTTTTTGAAAGGCTCTAACCTATCAACAGGTAAGCTAATATTTTGGTTGGTCAGTACTCCAGATTGGTGAGTTTTTGAGACGGTTTAATATGCTGAATTTTTAGTGTTTTTCGATTATTTCTATTGTTTTTGAGCACGTGTTTTCAAACAATTTTTGAAATGATTTTAATAATTAAATAGGCTTTTCTAATATATATATATATATATATGTATATGTATATGTTAGACATTTAATGGATGAATGTATGGTGTTATTTAGACTTTTGCCTATTATTCTTGAATGTTGTAGGATGTGTGACAAGTTTGTCCGACCTGCTTTACAAAACCGAGAACATGGCTTTTGGCAGTGGACACCTAATAAAGCTTTTTTAAATAGTTTATGTCGATAATAAAGTGTTTATATATATTTTCCAATATACATATTAAATGGAATATTTTGTCCGTGACCATTCACGTGCAATGAATGTGGACCAAATCTTGAAGTCTTCCCGGTTTGTCGAAGTGGAATTGTAACTAGAATCAATCTTTACTAATATTACCTTCCTAGTTCTGCATGTAAATGGTCTTTGCTTGTGAATCGAATAAATAAATAATGGAATCTCATGTATACTGAATACAAATAGTACTAATGTCATGTATCCTTGGATTTTTGAATTCTTAGTTCTATATTTGCATTTTTGAAGATCTGTTTTCATTTGTTAGTTCATAGTTGACCGTTGATAGTGAGTTTTACTGTTTTGGTGTTTTATTTTGTTAAACTTTCCATGTTGTCTTTATCGTCATCTTTGGCTTATTCCCAAATGAATTAGGTCAGCCATGTGAATTCTTAGTCTCCATACCTTTTTATCTTCTTGAATTATAATATCTGTTAAATATAACATTTTTATATGACATTCTCCATCCATGTCAATTTGGATCTTTCTTTTTCTCTTTTTCCTTCAACATAAATATTATTCTCTTCCTACAAACGCTTTTTTGTGTCTTCTTTATACATTTCTATACCATCCATGTCTATGTTTTCTAATTTTCTCAATCATAAGTGTTTCTTTCAATCTTTTGCTCTTTTTGTAATTTTATATTTTCTTGTAATTCCAACCATCCCTTTTAGAAATTTAATTTTTCCAATTCAGCTTATTTTCTTCTTTCTTATTGAATGATCAATATTCAGCTCCATATAATATTGCAGGTCTAATTGCCATATGAAAATATTTCTCTTTTAGTTAGTTATTTTTCTATCACATGAAATGACACTAGCTTGTCCCCATTTTACTTGACCTTTGCAAATCTGGTTTCTTATATCCCTTTCTACCTCTTCATTCTTTTATAATATTAATCCTAAATATTTACATGTATCTGGTTTATTAATCATATGATCTTATTTTTTTATCATACTAATTTCTTTGGTTTTTTCCTTGAAATTGAATGACATATACTTGTATTAGTTATACTAAGACTTAGTCCTGATTTTAGTACATTTCATCATTTTCAATTTTTTTGTTCTACCCTTCTTTTCAAAAGTATCAATTAATGCAATTCCATTGGCAAACATCGTAGGCCATGTCATCTTGGAAATCCTTTGTTATTTAATCCAAAATTAGCATTAATAGATATGGGCATAAAAGCTATCCAGGTTGTAACTATACCTTTGCTGGAAATTCGCTAGTCTATCCACGTGTATATCATACTTTCGTCTTAGATCCTTTATACATATCTTAAGTTATCTTTGTCATGTGTGTTGATATTTGTTTTGATTTAGTGCCTATCAAATTACGTCTCTTTGTACTCTTCCATATTTTTTTTTCAAATACACGAATACGAAATGGAAGTCTTTTTGTTTACTCCTAAATTTCTTTGTTAATCTTCTCATTAAATGTATAACTATTGTAGATCGTACCAACATAAAGTCAAATTAGTCGTCAAATAGCGATTGTTAGAGAAAATTCAAATTAACACAACTAATGCAGCGAAAATGATAGAGTTGAATTAATGGTAAGGGAAAATAGGCAAAAAAAAATTAATATATCAAAATTAGCAAACACATGCCATAGATGCACAAAAAATGTTAATCACACAAAGGATTTATAATGGTTTCACTATCGTGAGATAGTTCGCATTCAACAGATGAGATTTTATTACTTTCTAAAATAGAAAAATATAAAATGAGTAATAAAGGCTAAGTAGAAGAATATGAAGAAATATAACTTGAGAAGATGATTTGATCTGTAAAGAACAATGAACTTAAGAGCCTGAAAGGTATGCCCTAGCGGAAATTCTATAATTTTTTTGTAAATCATTAATTCGTCATACAATCTCAATTGAAATAAGTGGTGTTTTTTTCCATTTTATAGTTGTTATATTATGATATAATACTTAAGTAATTAATCTAAGTATATTAAAATAGAAAATTCTCAAACGATATGTTATGTGATAATAGTTACAAAGAATTATAATCATAGAAAAGTATCACGGTATAAAATAATAGATCGTTTTAAAATATTTCTATTTAAGACGTTTCTAGGAAGGATATTTATACATGTTGAGACTTAAGTGCGTGATGCTCTTCAAATGCTGGACAGTGTAACACTCATGACTGCCGGGGCACTAAAGTGTTACGTATCCATAGTTATAGATGGTTATAGAATGACTCGTCCGAGGGTTTCTCAAGGTGAAAATGTTAAACATTTTCTTGGATTTGAGGACATTTAGGACTTCAACATGGATACACCACTTTGATTATAGGAAAATCATGACATGACGATCCATCGAGGGACTATAGTTAGGTCAGAGTTGAAGCATGGGAATGAAGCACTGTTCGATAAAGAATTCATCTCTTCAATTTTTTAAGGTTAGTATCAATGTCAGTTGTAATCAACTCGCATACCCCTGGCTTTAATGATTGAATTATCAGAGGGAGCTTATCGCCTGATAGCTCGGATTAATGGACATGGAAGGAGCAATCACTCGTATACACAACTTTACGTTAACATAGATACCTTGAATTCATCTAAAATAATACATATCATTTGTCAATGCAACGTAATGTACACGAGATTTAAAATTGAATAACTCAAATATCAAGAACACATATAGGCAAATGTCACGTTTATCGACATCACACCAGAAATAACAACATATATATATCTAAAAATATATCTAAAACATAGTTTGCTCAAATACAACACTTTAAACTCGGTAGACTGCGCACAATCTAAAGTTACCAACTTCAAATGTCCATGTAACAATTCTTCCTACAACCGATCCTTAAACATGTCCACGATTGATTGAATCTTCTCAACTCCATCATTTCTATGAATAAACCAAACAGTGCTACGAATTTTAGCTTCCAAGCAAAGACTGCTAAACTAAATAAGACCGACTGATGTTATCGATAGTCATCTTGAAAACCCAAACCTTAGTCTGACCCAAGAGATTATCATATACATAACAAACCTTGAGTCATACCAAAAATCTAGCTGTGAGTATAATCAAAATCATAAAATATAAATGTGTAGTGTCGGGTTTCAATGTAACATTTTAAAACATATAGATTTCAATTACAATATATTAAATCCCGCCCATAATTCATCAAAATGGTTATGTGTTACGACTCTATCAATCGAGACTCACAATTGCAACTCTAGCTAATCGGGATGTCATAATCTATCCATACTATATGAGTGGTTATCAATTTAAATTCAAGTACACTATATTCAGATGTCATACATCTGATTTAATCGTTTAATATAGTACAATCTTCTCAAAAGCATGTCTAAAAAATTAACGGTTGGATTTATGGTTTACAAGGATGAATATGATTTCATTGTTTACCATATTACCGATAGGTTAATAATGTTTTAAAATGAAAAATAGTGAAATATACTCCCTTTGTAGCGAAGTAGCTTGATGATAATGAAATGGCTAATGTGGATAAAGAAGAACACAAGGTCATTGGTGAGTATTTTGGGTTTTAGGGAAGAGAGGCTATGAAAATAATAGGTTTATATAGGCTAGTCTATAATTAATTTAGAGTTAAGGAAGTTGGAAGAAGTGAATCACGATATAAATAATGATTAAAAAGGTGGTTGATTAGATAATTTCAATTTATTTCACTTTCTTTTAAACCATTCGAAACCCCTTGCTACATTATTACCCGACCACTATAGAATATCGATTAATATGCTCGAGGTGTTTTAATCAATATTTTATTTTATATTCACGATAAATTATCTTTTTTAAAAATATTAATTTTCAAATTTCAATAATTACAAAATATCCGTTGTATTTCCAAAATAAATTTCAAAATTCCAGAAATCACATTTATTTTTCTTAAATATGTTTCCAAATAGCTTTTGAATTTTAAAATATAATTCAAACTTCACTTTTTAATTTTAAATTATTATTTATCAAATAAATTCAAAAATCACTTTTTATTGAAATAAATTCAATAAATTATCAAAATTATTTTCTAAATACACATTGATTATTTCAGCTGTTTATCAAGTAAAATAATTTTTCATAATTCAAATCTCAAATTTCTCTGATTTAAATTTCAAAAATATTGTGTTTCATAAAAAATTTCAACTAAAATCCAAAACTACATTTTCTTATTAATTAAATGGTGGGATGTTGCAGACTCCCCTATTTAAAGAAATTACGTCCTCGCAATTCACCAACGAGTATTATTACTTATTTTCTATATTATTTAACTAGTCCTATGGATCCATGCACCGTAATCAATTAAAAAATTAAACTAACATCCATTGCTCGATAGAATTTAAATAAACGTGCCTAATAAGTCAAAACTAAAGCTCTTCAGTCTTCTATATATAATCTTTAGGGTTACTTTGACCTTTAAACCTTTATTATACCAACTAAACATTCACGTTTCTCAACTACTATATCTTCCCACTTTGATTTTATATAACCTTACCCAGATTCTTTAATCTACCTAGATAGATCAAGTAATTATATCAAAAAAATTTATAGCTCAGCCTACTTGAACTGTTATAACTTGAGTACTCTTGGCTCGGCCTACAGGAACTTTAAAGAGGGTGTCTCGGAGAAGTAGTACAGGTTAAAGAATAAATTAAAAGCAAGATGCAATTGATTCAAGAATACACCTAGTTTTGATAATTTTTTTATACAAAGTTATAGCTTGTATAAAGTTATAGCTTTCATGTTTATCATTCAGGCTCTAAATAGATTTTTTTTTCTTCCAAAAATAAACTATTATATATGTAAAGTTTCATATTTTTTTTCAAATTTGATATTTACGTAAACCTTTTCTTTTTTCTAAAAATAATTATTTCATTAGTATACAACGCTCCGTTAAGAAAGGTATTTAATTTCACTAGTGCAACTGTTAATATATCAGGGGTGCTAAATTGGAGAAAATTAAAAAAAATTCCTTTAACATCAATCAACTAGAGGGTAAATAATAAATGGTGTCTAACATTATATTTTAATCAACTAGACTAATTGATTTCTTTCTATCTTGTTTAGTTTCCAACTTTTTCCTAAAGATGATTCTAGGTATGAGCTTATTAATTTATGCCCTATTTATTATTTGGTGCAGTTTAGAAAAATTAATATATTGAAAGATTTTCGATAAATCCCAACTTTGGTTTAGATATCAAATGATCTGAATCATGCATTTTTGTATTGAATATCCATATTTAATGTTCTTAACTTATAAGTCTTTTTTTGTGAAAAGTCGCATAATATAAAAATCCTCAAAACGAGTATCTCTTCCCCCACCTTTTGAAAGTGATGGTGCACCTTCTTTAGGGTGTAATTCCATTGCATTATCGGTTATACTACAGAGAACATACCATGTTATATTGGATACAATGCTTCACAAAGCATTCCAAGTATTTCTGAATATACTGCCCCACAAAGTACAGTTCCACTGCCTTTTAGTTCTCCCATGAATGATCAAGTATGTCCCCACCCACAATTTTGTTTAATACATAGTTAGTCTCACATTTCTCTCATAAAAACAATTTAGGACACATTTCTTATTTTAAATTTGTGAAATTATTTGTCAAAATAGCTTTTAACCAATATTTCAATTTTTTCCTTAAAATCCAATATTTCATTTCACAAGTTTTTATGTATCGGAAGATGATCTAATGTACTGAAAAATGCTGCTTAAACATCGAAAAATTTAATGTCATGCACTACAGTTATTCATAATATTAATTATTTTAATTTCTAATATTCGATGTGCAACAATCCCACATAAAAGCTGCAAATAAATGCATTCAAATTTATCCTTGTATATAATTTCAAATATTTTTGGTGCAAATATGAATGATATTTGCACAAAAAATATAGTAGTGTAAGTATTACCTCAATAATTATAGAGTTAACATTTACACTGCAAATAATTTTATTAAAAAATAATTGATAAACAGGTTGTTGAAAAATAAAATCATAATAAAAATGATTTGAAAAAAAATATGTTTAAGAAGAAAAAAGACGTGAACCAAATCTACAATAACACACACGTGTGTGTATTCATTTTGCTATAAATTAGATATTTAATAACAATGTGTGGTGCTATTTAAACTATTTCCTATTATTCTTGATTAATGTGGGATGTGCAACAGATACATACACACACATATTCATATATGATTATGTATATGTGTACGTATATGTGTGTATTCAGTTTGCCACAAGTCAGATATTTAATGGACAAACGTAAGGTTATATTTAAACTTTTGCCTATTATTCTTGATCAATCTGGGATATGTAACAGGTTTATCCAATATACTTTACAAATCCAAAGAATACGGCTTCTGGCTGTGGACACCAGGTAAATTTTTTAATTACTTTATGTCGATAACAAGGCATTTATTAATATTTTCAAATATAAATATTAAATAGAATTTTTTTTTCTTTGAATGCAGACGTGCAACAAATGCGTGCCTAGTCTTCAAGTCTTTCCGGTTTGTCAAAGTGAAATTATGAGTAGAATCAAACTTACAGATACCACCTTGCTATTTCTGCATGTAAATGGTCTTTGCTTGTAAATTAAATAATCAAATAGTGCATTCTTTGGGATACTGAGTGCAAGCAGTATTAGTGTCACGTGTCCTAGGATTGCTGCATTTTTAGATCTTTATTTGAATTTCTCATGCTCTATTTTCATTTGTTAATCCATAGTTGACCGTTAATAGTGTGCTTTACAATTTCAGTGACCTTATTTGTTCTCTTTCCTCTTTTCGTTTCCTTGTTTATGAATTACTTATGAAATGTTTGTTCTTATCATCCTACAATTTTCTCCTTTGAGTTCATCATGGCAAATATTCATGGTCTTCGTCATCATCTTTGGCTATTTCCTAAATAATTTGAGTTGTCCACGTGAACGCTTAGTTTTCATACCTTTTGGTCCTTTTGAATTATATTATCTGTTAAATTATATCACATATTTTTCTTTTAAGAAAATAGGCACAAGGACAAACTTAGAAAAAAGATTAGGTCGAAGGACAACAAGTTTATTTTTTAGGCTGAAGAACACTGCTAGTTATAACTAGCATTTTGTATATTGTAAAATTAAATATAATGCTAGATATAACTAGCATTTTGTATAGTGTAAAAGTTGAATTTAATGCTAAATATAACTAGCATTTGTCCTTCGGCCTAAAAATGAAACTTGGTGTCTTTCAGCCTATTTTTTTATCAAAGTTTGTCCTTTTCCCTAATTCCCTCTTTTTCTTTCATATCGATTTTGATCTTTCTATTTATCTTTTTCCTTCAATATAAATGTTATTCTCTTCTTACTGGTGCATTTCTCATCATCTTTATATATTTATACGTCACCTAAATCCGCTTTTTCTAGTTTTCTAAATTATGGGTGTTAATTTCAGTCTTTGACTCTTGTTTGTCATTTTATATTTTTGTATAATTCCAACCATCCCTTCTAGCATTTTCATTTTTCCTAAATTTAATTTATTTTCCTTTTCTTTTTGAAAGGTCAATGTTCATCTTTTATAATATTGCAAATCTAATCGACATGTGATAAAATTTCTCTTATGCTTTTTTTTTGCTTTTCTTCTATCGCATAAAATGACACTAGCTTGACTCCATTTTACCAGATTTTTGCAAATTTGCAAATCCGGTTTGCTATATCTCTTTCCACCTCTCTATCCTTCTATAACATTGAACTTAGAATTTTAAGTATATGTGTTTTGTTAATCATATGATTATGTATTTTTATTGTATTAAATTTTGTTGTTTCTTTGTTGAAAATGAAGGACATATACTTCATCTTAGTCATACTAAATGTTTTTTTTCTTTTGATTTTCGTGCATTTCTCTATTTTTTCAGTTTTTTCTACCTTTTTTTAGTATCAATCAATACAATGTACTTTAGCAAACATCATACGCCATCTCATCATGGAAATCCTTTGTTATTTAATCCTAAATTAGCTTGAATAAATAAGGATTTAATACCCATCCATGATGTTGATATAGTTAGGGGTATGCTCTAGGGGCAATTATGAAATTTGTTACATATATCTAACTCGTTGACCAATCTTGTTCGATATAAACTATATTTTCTTCCTATTATATACTTGATATAATGTAATCATATTAATTAACTAATTTAATTAAAAGTATATTTAATAGAAAAATCCATAAATGTTATATTTTATGATAGTAGCTACAAAGTGTCGTGACCGTGAACAATTTTTCACAATGAAACAAATATATCATCTTAAATGTTCATAGTCAAGATGCATCGAGACTGGATGTCAATGCATTCGTTGAGACTGGAGTACATAACGCTCTCCAAATGTTAGGCCATATATACTCTGACTGCTAGGGGCACCAAGGGGTTACGTACTAATAGTTACTAGATAACACTTGAACGACTCACTCGATAGAGTCCTTTTGGTTAATATTACTAAGGTCAAAGAGAAAATATCGATGTGATTGATTTACATATTTCTCTCGAGTTGAGAATACCATGGTTCTTCAATAAGAAAGCTCTGCTTTGAGTATAGCCAAATCATGGCATAACGTCCATCGAGTGACTATAATTGGGTCGAGTTGAAGTATTGGAAGTAAAGCATTATTCAAGAGAGGATTCATCTTCTCAGTTATGTGCAGTTAGTATCATAGTCAACTCAAGTCAATTCAAAGTCAAAGTCTCTGGCCAGAGCATTTTGGTTAACAATAATTGTTATTATTGAACCTAGGACTTTGTATTTGGACTATAAAGTTGAATGTAGATGAGGTTGGATTTTTGACCATTACCAAATTCCATAAGTCCAAAGTGATATGGTTTTAACGAAGAGAATTGGTGTAAACAAATATCACAACCGGGTAACGCTTATTAGACAAAAATTGGACTTTAACAAAAATGAGTAAGAGATAAATTTGACCATAATGTTACACCAACTGCTAGGTGACGTGTGAACGTTAACATTAGAATAGTTCGATGTTAATCGCTGACCAAATTTACACCTAAGAGTTACAAAACGAAATAACGAATTCCCTTAAAAGCAAACGATTTAATTAGTTTATAATTGTTATAATTTTATTGATATTTATGAAATGTTCATTATAAAATTTGAATATGATTTGAAAAATAAATAATATTATATATATTGATAATAGTTCTAAATATATCGATTGATATACAATATCCACAAACAATTGAAATATATTTAATTGCATAATATATTGGCTTGGGCTTAGATTGGTTTAAGACCCATCATTAGGGCTGCAAAATTTCAGTTTTGAGAAGGTTTAGAGATGGCTGAAACATAGGAAATTGGTTGGAGATAATGGGTTGAGATCAAGTGAGAATGGGTAAAAATATTTTTTCCTTGTTTCTCTCTAATACAACCCTAATATATATATATATATATATATATATAATTACTAACCTCTTTTGTCTGCCATTACCATTTACATTCCTGGTTAAAACATAGCTCTCAATCCACTCAAAAATTCTCAAATATATATTTCAAACTAAAATAATATTATTCGATAGTTAGAGATCGGTAATTCCAGACTTATAATCTGATGATTCAAGAACCGTAAAAGGAAGGGAAGTCATTGCTTCAACGTGGGTTCGAAAGCATCATTAAATTGGTAATTTTAATTCATACTGCAGTAACTAAATTCTATTATGTGATTCTATAATGAGCAATTTCATATCTACTTAAATAAATTGCTACTATATTTTTACTTATGTGAGATTTTTGTAATTAGATGTAGTTGTCACAAATCAGTTTGGATATGTGCATAATTTGTTCATCATACTATTTGATTTAAGTATAGACAAATGTTGTTTAATATATAAAATCAATTTTTATCACTAATAATTCTATTATACATATTTATTAATAAATTCATATATGTATATATATATATTAGTGTATATTTCTATCTCATAATGGCATATATGAAAACATAAGATTTATATACAATTTAAAATATTTAGTACAGTTATTTAAATATAATATGAATTTATAGATTCGAAAATTAATTATCATACATATATTTATATTTTTAAATTAACATTTATTGAATCTTTGAATAGTTTATTATATAAAAATTAATTATTACATAAAAAATTAAATTTTATACTTTTTAAAAATATTATATCATTTCAGAAACGTATAAATTTTTTTAGGTATTTTTCAATAAAGTTTATTATTTTTAATGACTAATATTATTTCGCAAAAATTGTCTATGATTTATTTAGAACAATAATGTAATTGCAAAATTCTTTAAAAAATTTCATAACCTTTCTTTCATGATCTTAGAATTTTTGAAATTTTAATTTTTAATAATCTATTATTTTATATTAAATAATTATTGCCGAAATCAATGTATTTGTGATTAAAAAAATAATATTTCAACTTTGAAAAATATACGGATTTTTTCTAAGCTCTATTTGTGATCTTACATTTTCTAAAATTTTGAAATTTTAATTATCTTTAATTTATTATTTTATGTTAAATATTTATGGATGAAAACACTATTTTATTCATAATATATATAAAATTATTTTGTTTGCAAAACTAAGTTAATTTTGAATTATAATTAATTTTTGATAATTGTTCTCTCTGTTTTTATATATATTTATCTATATATAAATGTTTTATGTTCATATATTATATATATAACATATTTATACATGCATGTATGTGTGTGTCTATATATATTGCAATGCATATACATGCACATATTCAGACAACATATATGACATACATACCTGTTGTGATGTAAATCCCAACATTTACATATAAGCAAATTATACTTTCGTGGATTATTATATTACACATTCACTCACACATATATGTATGTGATACATTTATGTATAAACTAAATCAAATAAAATTAATTTCATATATTAATATATTTGAATTTAAATAAAATAAATGATTTCATTTAAATGAAATTTAGAAATGTTCTAAATTCAGTTAGACTTCATAGGCCCAATAAAGATCCAATAGGGTAAAAAAATTGAAATTCACCCATAACATCTGTTGCGGGCTGGTCCAGTTCCAACATTGATATCGGAGTCCAATAGCCTATGCAGTCTAAATTAGTTATATTAGGGCTAACTAATTAAGGTTTCCCACTTAAAACGGTGTCTAGAAAGGTATTCTAGGATTAAAAATTGGTAATCAAGTACTCCGTCCTACCTGGTTACTGTCCTGGCTTGAAAGGTGAAGTGAGCCCAAAGGTTGCCCCTAATAGAAAAGGTCCAACTTAATTTGGGCATTGGGATAATTTTCAAAATCTTTTTGAAAATTAATACTAAATATTTTAAATCAAAAATAAAACATGTTTATTATATAAATCATAATGCTACATAAGTTTTCAAAATGTTTGAAAGGATAATAATATTTTAAAAATGCTTGAAAATATTTATATAATAATTTCAAATTTCAAATATATTAATAAAATAAATTAATTAAATATGTTAATTAGTTAATGCGTGTATGCATGTATTACATACGGTGATATATGTTATGTTATTTTAAAATGTTTAAGATAACATAAGTATATACGTCTGTATACAAGATAGATTTTGAAATTAATAAATTTTAGTAAAAATTATTTAATAAAATAAATTAATTAAAGGTTAATTAATTAAATAAATACACGTATATATGATATATGTGTGTTACACTATAAAGGTTATAGTATACACTATAAATTTTGTAGTAGATATGTCCAATATAAAAGCTATATTGGAATACTAATCTAAAATTAATTAAAGAGTTAATTGATAAAATTTAATTAGATAAGATTTAATTAATGATATATTATACGTAAGACTATCATATAAGTAATATTAAATATGAAAGTTATATAACAATAAAACTTATATGATACGTGTATAAACTAAATGTTGAACACTAAAGTAACCTAAATAGACTTGAGAATTAAATAAATATGTAAATGTACATATACCGTGATTTCTGATGTGTTTGACACTTGAATCGCTAGAGTATTTCTTAAGAAATATATTATTCTATAAGTCAATATCACTTAATATATATTGAAGAGTTTGAATCTTCAATATATTGTTGTCCTCTACCATATATATATTAATAAATTACTTACACACTCCTTAGTTGTCGAGAAAACTCAATCTAGGGATGTTATGCATAGTATTATTAATATATTGAACAGATGAGGTAAGATTACTATATGTATTTCGTACAACCCGCATATTTTACGATTGTGTACTTAAATAATTTATTTAAATAAAGCATCGTTATTCGAATTTTAGTCTGAAAGGTTACTTTTTGCAAACAGCCGAATTTGGACTCCATACCACTTCCATTGAGTTCAAAATGGTGTTTGCGACCTTTTTGAGTATAAACTTCGATATGTTTGGAGCTAGCTTAAAATTTGACCTTTGCGCTTTGTACTTTGAGTTTGGGTTAGCCTAAACTATTAACTCTAGCTCAACCCCACTTCTCTTCATTCACTTTCATTCCCTAATGTTTGCACAAAAAATGGACAAACACCTCAAAGTCGTATGATTTAGTTCATTTTTTGTTGTTCTTAGTAATTTAGGTGAGTTATGCAAATAAGTAAAAAACAGGGGCTAAATTATAAAAAGACACGCAGATTTATAGTGGTTCGGCCAGAACATGCCTACGTCCACTTTATATGTTATTCTCTCTTTTCTTTCAGATTACAAGTACAAAGCTTTGTATACAAGTATGTGAAAGTTGTTTGAAAGTTCCTTCCGTGCTTGAGCTCTCAAACTTGTCTGCCATTGTTGTACCCCTGCCCCTCTATTTATAGAGTGAGGCTGGAGGCAGGGGTCTTGGATGTATATAGCTGCTGGCGGGCCTGGGCTGAAGCAATCTGGCCTGGCACATCTGGTTCGGCGGAGCTTGGTTCGGTCGTGGTTAGAGTGGCTTTGGTCCGGTAGGGCGTTGGTCCGGTGGTGAGATGAAGGGGAGTTGGTCTGGTAGGGCGTTGGTCCGGTGGTGAGATGAAGGGGAGTTGGTCCGGCATTATTGGACATGGGGTTTGGTCTGGCAATTGGTTGATCCGGTGGTGAGATGGAGGTGAGGTTGGTTCGGCCATGCTTTGACGCGGTGGGGAGTCGTTCGGTGATGGGTGGCTCGGCAGTGAGTTGGTTCGGTATTGGAAGGGGATGACCTGGTTCGGTATTGAGTTGGTTTGGTGGTGTATTGGTTCGGTCATGAGGTGGTTCGGTAGTAGAGGAGAAACACTTGGTTCGGCCTGTAGGGAGAGGAGCTTGGTCCGGTGTAGCTGATTCGTTGGGTTGATGGTCCGGATGGGAGATGGGGTTGGACTGGTGATACCCTGGTTCGGCTAGGGATGGATTTGGATCGGTGGTGAAAATTCGTCCAACACTTGCCCCCCAAAGTAGGGCATATGCCTGCATATGGCGTGCTTTGTTTTTCTATCATCCGGTATCTAATGCCGAACCACCTGGTCCGGTTATTGTTTTTGCTTATAAATAGGGGCCACGTGCTTTCGTTCCTTTTCCACCATTTGAGACAGCCGGATCCCCTTAGTGCCGAATCACCTAGTGCCGAATCATCTAGCGTCGAATCGCCTAGTGCCGAATCATCTTGAAGCCGAATCAGGTGCGTGCTTTTCGCCGAATGGGGTTTCTTTGTTTTACCGAATGGGCTCGCAGTCCTTGAATACCGAATGAGCTTGAAAACCGAATAAGTGTGAAAACCGAATGCATGTGAAAACCGAATGAGCTTGAAAACTTTCATTTTGGCGAATGAGTTTCGAATTTGTGAGCGAGTCTTCAGGCTGCATGTACCTATTTGCTCATGTTTCCATACTCCTTGTTCTAATTTATTCTTCCGGTGTTTGCAGATAATGTCTCGCAAAGCAGAAACTCGATCAGATGCATGAAAGTCTAGGGGCGAAGGAGAGTCCTCCTTCGTGCCCCCAGCCCAGCCAAGACCGGAACGTCATGGACCTGCCCCGAGGTCGCTAGTAGATGGGTATGGCCCTTAGGAGCTTCTGAATTCTCCGCCCGATTGTTTTCCTAGCTCCCTGAGGGAGGAGCAGCTTGATGTCATTTCTCGTTCCTTCGGGATTAACAGGGCTCGCATGCTGTTGCCGGGAGAGGGAGTTATGCCATATGACCCTCCCGAAGGATATTTCGCTTATAGCAGATACCACTGTATGTGTGGGGCTATTCCTCCGATCAATGCATTGATAGTCAGCTTCATTACCTATCTGAAGGTGGCCCCTCTCCAGCTCCAGCCCAATTCCTACGCTATTCTGGTGTGCTTATTCGTTATCTTCCAGAGGAGGTATGGGCGCCCCCTTCTAACCGGGAAATTCGATACTTGTATAATCTGAGAGGCTACAAGAAGGGGTCTCCGTATGTTAGTTTGGAAACAGTCGTGCCCTTCAAACCGGTCTTGGACTTATACTCAAAGTTCACCATGTTTAAGAAGGAATGGTTTTTTATCAAGGACGATTCTGTCTCCTTCCGCCTCTTCACTTCTGGCTGTAAGTTGAAATTTATTTACAATTTCCTTGTTCCGACTACAGTGCTTCTTCTGATATACTTCTATTTCTTGCTAGCGACAGGTGGCTTTGCAGTCGTAGAGAGTGATTCCCTAGTCCAGATGGCTGCGGAAATAAAGGCCATTTCGGGACGGGACATGTCGGCTTCTTTCCTGATCAGGAATGCTACTCTCCTGGAGCACAACTTGATCCTGCCACACCAGTCCGTGGTTAAGCAGAGAGATACGGCTGAGGAGAAGGCTGCCAAAGCCAAGAAAGGGGCCACGGTGAAGAGTGGCAAGAGGGAACCTTTTACAAAGCCTCCTGTTGTCGGAGGTAAGAAGCTTAAGAAGTCTGATGGTCCCTCTCCTAGCACTTGCCCAATTGCTCCGGGAGAGGAAGATGTGGAGGAAGATAGAGGTGAAGGCGAAGGAGGAGATGGACAGAGCGGTAATGGCGTTGGTGCCTTAACCTCCGGGCAAGCGGGAGAGATTCATGAGTGGACGGATGATGCTTTCCGTCAAGCTATTGGGGAGTCGGAGGAAGGATCGGCTTTGGTTGAAAAGGCTAAGGGGGTTGACAAGACCGGGGCTGGCGCCGATCCATTCTTTGAGAGTTCTTCAGCTAAGGCGACCCCAGCGATTCAAGGTGAACTTTTGACTTCTGCATACTCCATTTACGATAGGGACTTAGGAATACTTTATGGTTCGCTTCCGTCCTTGAATGAGATTCAGGACTTATTGAAGTATCCTACTCCTCCGCAGGGTTTGTATAATAGATGTGTCTTCTCACTCTTTTTAACTTAACATATCTTTCGAATTATGGACCATTGCATGTTCGTAACACTTGTTCTTTATTACATGGGCAGGCGAGGTGGCCAAAACTTCAGACGTTCGACACCGCCTTGAACAATACAAGTTACTTAGAGCCTCTGCCAAGCCTAAGCCTCCCACTAGTCGTCCAGGAGACGTAGTTAGCTACCGTCCTCTTCTTGGGGTCATTGAAGAGAGTATTCAGAAAAAGAAGAGGAGTCGCTCCTTATTTGAATCTTTACCCGGTCCGCAGCTTCCACCTCAACCTATTCATGATATCACGGAGGAGGACACTGAGTATATTCCCTCCCCGCATCCGCCTGAAAATCCTACCGTTATCCACATAAAACGTCCCGACGTACCTCGCAATCCCTTTGTCGGCCACCCAGATTTGGACCCAAGCTCTCAGGATATCTTATTTGACGAGGCCACGGGCGAGCATCTTCTCCCCCGCAATCCCATGGTTCGGGTTCTTGATGAGGCTAGGTCCCTAGATCTGGATCTGCTCACTACTCGGATAGCTGCTATGGGGGAAGAAGCCAAGGCCAACATCGACCGGGTCGCGAAGGAGGCCAAGAAGTTAATGGAACATCACGCCCGATTGGCCAAGGCCGGGGAGGAGATAGGGAGTGCCAATATAAGGCTGCGGTTAGTGGTCGCTGATCAGGCCAAGCAACTTGCCGACCAGGCTATTCAGATTTCGCAGCATGAAGTCGACTCCCAACGACTGAAGAAGACCATGGAAGAGGCTAGCAGAGCCGAGTTGCGGAAAATGGAGGCCGCTTGCAAGAAACGCATTGACATGGCCATTACCACGGTTGATGAGGTTAGGAGGGCGGATCTCGAGCAGGTTGAAGAAATATCTGGGAGGCTTGAAGCTGCAGAACTTGCTCAAGCCAAGTTGAAAGAAGAGATGGAGGAGATGAGGAGATCCCTTCAGGCTGAGTGCTCGAGATACCGGCGGGAGAGGGATGTTGTCGTCGCTAAGTTGCTGTCCTCCGAGGCCCGGGTGAGGGAGTTTGAGGAGAATGAGGGGAAAATGGATGAGATGTTGCAAGACATGTACTTCCGTACCTGGAAGCAGGGTAATCTATCCTGGATGGATGACCATCCCCGGATCATGGCCAGGATATATCTCCGGGCTTTGGAGGAGGCCAAGGCCGATGCAGATAAGGAAGGTGGAGCGGCATTCAGGATGGATATGTTTACCGCCCAGTTTTCAAAGGAGGAGAAGGTAGCGGTGAAGGAGGGGATGCGGCTACTCGCTGCGGAGGAAGCCAGTGTGCAGTTGGGGGATGAGGACCAAGAAGCAAGTGTTGGTGAGTTTTCTCTTTTTAGGTTTTCGTAACTTGATCGTTCGCTATTTATCTGATGGATTCTTCTCCTGAATTGGACAGGTGGGACTTCTGGTCAACATGCTGGGAGCTCCGATCCTGCCGTCAAGTAGATTCGGAGAGCTAGTAAGATGAGGGTGGAGCACTGATGCAGTTGACTACTTGATCCGGTCCGTATAGTTTTTGGTTTTCTTGACTTTCCTGTCTATACTTAGTCAAAAACATTAGTGTATTTTCAGATTGTAATTATGCCATTGAACGACTCTACGTAATTTTATAACACGAGCTGATTCCTTTATGTTGGAATGTTATCGCTATTTTGTTGTGCTGTGTTAGTGATGTAACTATGCATGTTACTAGTGGCTTGACTGTGCCTGATGCCAAGTTTTTTGCTTAACATATAATTTTCTCATTTTGCAACGTAAATGTGATGTGTGAATATGAACTGTAGCTATGCATTAATGTATAAAAGTAGAAGGTACCGCCCTTCATGTTTCGGCTGTGGACGGCAACTTCGTGCGCCCTGTAAGACTAAACACGGAATGTTGTTGAGTGTCTCGTCATCCGATTGTAAGTTTCTGCTCCTATTAGCGAGCGTTCCCTATTTCATGTCCTGTACTTTCAAGCACCGTTACGGAGAATAGGAGAAAAGTTTTAAATGAAATGGAAATATAGGAAAAGTAAAACTTCCAGTCACGGAAGGCCGTCGATGTGCTTAAGTACGTGGCAAACGGGTTTTGTAGTCACTTTCCCTAGCTGTGGGTCTTGGAGACATTTGTCACCCATCTTACGCCTCTGTGGGGAGTTTTCTTTTTTACCACAGCTGCACTTAAGACACACCGGAGCCGATCGCGCACAGTAACTACCCGGGCCATTATGGCCCGTAATCGTGGGTATTATTCGATTTACTGTGGCCGGCTAGCGTGGGGGCCGATCGTCAACTGTGAACTGCCCCTGGCTGGCCACACCTTATGTTGGGGCTTATGATCGGTTCACAGTTGCCGGCGAGCCGAATCGCTGTAATGAGCTGCCATGGCATAATCGGCCTTCTCTATGGCTTATACTCGGCTTATTACAGTCGGCTTTAAGGGTCGAGGCAAACAATGAGTTAACTCGCGGTAGAGGGATACCGGAGCAAAGTGTCTCATTGGCGAGGGCATAGGATCGCAGCGTACCTTTTAGATTTTGTCCAGGTGGAGTTGTGTTGTGAAGTTCTGAATTGAAATGTCATCTGCAAAGGATTTTGTTCAACAGCAAAGGATAAAGCTTAACAAGTGGCCAAGATATAAAGGAACAAGTTAACAAGAGCCAAGTTTTTTAAAGTGGTTCGGCACGAAATGCCTATGTCCACTGATTCTCTTTGTTAATTCACTTCATATGGGAAGTACAAGTTAAGAAAAGTATCGACGGAGGTGTCGGATGTTCCATGCCCTCTGGAACACCTCTCCGTCCACTGTTGACAAAATATAAGCTCCGTTGTGGAGATCTTTATGAATTACATATGGTCCATCCCAGGTCGGATCCAGCGCTCTTGGGCGTGGAAAGACTCGCTTGAGGACAAGATCTCCTCTTGTAAGCTACGATATTTGACTTTGGAGTTGTATAGTGCTGCCACTTTTTGTATGTGAGCTGCTGCTTTGAGTGCTGCATCATTCCTTCTCTCCTCAATTAGATCCAAAGACATGTGGAGGAGTTCTTTGTTTTCTTCTGGGTTGTAGTGGATCCTACGGTGAGAAGGCACAATAGTCTCAACTGGGAGCATTGCCTCTGATCTGTATGCCAAAGAGAAAGGAGTATGCCCTGTTGATGTTCTGAAAGATGTGCAGTAGGCCCAAAGTGCTGTAGGAAGTTCGTCCACCCAAGCGCCTTTTGACTTTTCAAGCTTCTTCTTAATTAGAGTCTTGAGAATCTTGTTGACATCTTCGACTTGTCCATTTGCCTGGGGATAAGCCACGGATGAGAAGCCCTTATGAATTTCGTGCTCTTGGCACCAGTCGGCAAATTCCTCACTGTCAAATTGAAGCCCGTTGTCTGATATGATTCTGAGTGGAACCACGTACCTGCACAGAACGTTTTTGATTAAGAAGTTGATAACTTTAGTTGAAGATATTTTATTCAGAGGCTCCGCTTCCATCCATTTGGTGAAATAGTCAACTGCCACTATAGCATGTCTGGCCCCGCCTCGGCCCATCGGCAGTTCGCCAATTAAGTCAATTCCCCATATTGCGAAGGGCCAATAGCTGGTCATCTGAGTAATTTCATTGGTTGGTAGTCGAGGAATCTTAGTAAATCTCTGACATCTGTCGCATCTTCTGACGAAGTCTAAGGCATCTTTGTTTAAAGTGGGCCAGAAATACCCATATCGGAGTATCTTTTTTGCTAGGGTTTGCCCTCCGGTGTGGTCTCCACAACTTCCCTGATGGATATTGGATAGAATTTCCCTGGCTTCCCTTCCAGCAACGCACCTCAATAAGGGGTTAGAGAAGGCGCGCCGATAGAGGATGCCTTCTTGCATTGTGTAGCGGGAAGCTTTCCTTAGAATTTTCTTAATTTCAATTTGCCCGTCGGGTAGGGTGCCGTTTTGTAAGTATTCTCGGATAGGAGTCATCCATGTTTCTTCTTCGGTTGTAGCTATCAGATTTACTTGCTCGAAACTTGGTGCCAACTGTTTTAAGATGGTTAATGCTCCGAAAATAGTGATGTTCTTCATGCTAGCTTGTTTTGCTAGTTCGACGGCCTCTTGATTCTCTTCTCGGGGAATGTGTTTGATTAAATAGTGATCTAATTGATTAAGAAGTAGCCTGGTCTTCTTTAGATACGCTGTGAGTCATTCTCCTCGAGTCTGGAATTCTCCCAGTATTTGATTTACAATAAGTTGAGAATCACTATGGAGACATAAAGAACTGACTCCAATTTCTAGTGCAAGTTCTAATCCGGCTATCATTGCTTCGTATTCTGCGTCATTGTTGGTGGCAGCGAATTCCAATCTTAGGGCGTAGTGCAGCTTCTTTCCCCTGGGGGTGATTATCACAACACCTGCCCCCGAGCCTTGCTCGTTCGACGCTCCATCAACGAAGAGAATCCACTTGATATCTTCTGCTATTTCAGATTGGTCCTTACCTTCGCTAGTAGTGAATTCGGCAATGAAATCAGCTATGGCTTGTCCCTTGATAGCGGTGCGAGGATGGTAAGTGATATCATATTGACTTAGTTCGATGCACCACTTAAGTAATCGCCCAGAAGTGTCGGGGCGATGGATGTAACGAGACGAATTTTGCCCGCTCGAAAATCGACATCCATACTTCAAATCGTATTCGAATGCCATAGATTCGACCGTTCAAATCCGATTCGCCGGAGCTTATAACAATCATTAAGTAAACAACACAGCGGAATAAAAGAATAATACATTGATATACAACTTTGATACAATATCTGATACAACAGATGATCCAATAGATATCAATATACATCAGAGATATGATACAATAAAACAGCAGCGGAAAAGAAAATAGATAACATCTAGCAGCGGAACAATATCACTCTAAGATAGTCTTCAAGGAAGAAGTCCAAGAACTGCAACTCCATCTCCAAGAACTAATCCAGCAATAGCTCGAACTCCCCATAACAATGCACCAAGCTACACAAGACTGGTGTGAACCAAAGACTGAACTAACTCCAGATAATCCACTAAACCTGACTATTTGAAAAACCCAACTCTAGACTGCTCGTGTAGAAATATAATGAGCACCCAGAGTTTAGGAAAGAAACAATAAACTCCGGATCAGTCGTGGGACTGGTGTGAGCAACAAAAACAGTTTATCTATTAAAAACATTCAACAAAAGATTTTCAAAGTCAATTCGCAACGCTTTTTAAAAATGAGACTACCATAAGGCCTCCCGCACACACACACAATGCAAACGCAGAATCGGAGGAGATTTCTCCTTATGATAGTCAAAGATGCTTGATACGCATTAAAAGAAACATTTGATATTACTATTAGTGCATAGTGTAGGAAAAATTCATTTCGAAAATAAAGATATAAATCTTAGCCAGCATAGACATTCCGCACTTATGCCTACTATAGCTACCATGTTCAATAGCAGGTTACCGCCACATTCCATAGCAGGTTATACAACTAAAACCGTACAAGTCTCGTATTGTTTCTTTGGATTTCCAACGAATGATCAGGCCAAGGAACTTCCCATTGCCACATGAGAATGCCTCTGGATGGACATCCCCGAGAACCAAACCGGATCTCTACCAACACAAGGCCGGGTTACCCCTAACTGAGTAACAACTGACCGAATATGCCATCCCCCGGTCCTTTGGAACCTTTATCCGAGAGCTCTCTAATCAATTCACACAATCATAATAATAAAGTGTTTCAACATGAGTAAGTATCTGGGCTCCATACCATGATACCACCCTTTTCCAGAAGGAAATGCACATATCCTAAAGGGCGCTACCCCTCATAACCTTACCGCATCTTTCCTGTTTTGACCATTCCCGAGGTGTGAGGCTCGACGAAGTCACGTCCACAAAAACATACTTTATACAAAAGCCATGCTTTGGGTCAACAAATGATCATAGAAATGATCACCAAGATAGACGATCAAACAAATGATCCTATCACCAATAATCAACACAATGATCATTTCACAGCAACACTCAGTATGTCACATTACCAAATTGGGAATATATTGTTGATAACCTTCAACTATATAACCTCTGAGCTCGTACGTCTCAGAGAAGGGTGTTAAGCTAAAAGAATAAATTCTCCGCCACCAACAGAAATATATTTGAAAGAAATCGGCTTTATATCTCAATTTGTAATGTCAGACATACAATCCATACAAGTCTGTTCTGGGTTCGAACAGAACCGAAGGCACTTACAAAGAAGTCCTTGCAATCCGGATATTCACAATCCCGATCGGATTTCCCATAACTTAGGGAGTTTCTATACCGGCGCGACTCGGTGCAGAAACAATCGATAGGTCATCCTATCGCTTTCGCAAATACCCGGTCTTCATCACCGGTCTTCAAATGCTATCCATAACGTCGAATCACATAATCGGAATGGGTTATACGATACAAAGGTCCTTTCCCGGCTAAACCGAATAGTGAGCGAAAATATTTTTAAAACATATGGATACGGGATTTCGATTAAGTCACAACTTATTAATTCAAAACTTTCTTTCAAATGGTTTAATCCAATTACCATTTCAATCTTTAGAAAAAAAGATTCATTTTCACAACCTTTAACGGTTTAAACAATTTTCACATTTTAATCTTTTAAACAAAAGATTCATTCACAGATTTTCCAAATCAATTTTCATTTCAATTTGATTTAACTCGTTAAATCTTTAAATCAAAGATTTAACTTATAGTCTTCAAAACAATTTCATTTCAATTTGATTTAAACAAATCATCAATTTAAATCTGTTAAAAATAAACAGATTTAATTCATAGCTTTCAAAAAGAATCCATTCATAACTTAGGAAAATCATTTCTCTATTCAATCTTGAGATTCCCCTAATTAACTGGAATCTCAGTTCTTATCTAAAAGTATTTATCATTTGAAAACAACAGTTTTCATTTTGGAAATCTGATTCATTTATACGAGTTGAAATCCTTGGGTTAAATTCAAATTCCCAAAACCATACCTTTAAAATGGTTTAAATTCATACAAACATGTTTATAATATCTTTAACCATAATTTCCAATCATCGAATTCAATTCCAAATATCGAATTCAAATTCAAGTTGAATTATTTAAATTGGAGATTTTATCGAGTTATTCAAAATAGCTTTTATCTGTGAAAACCTTTTCCAAAAGCTTTACCGTTTAACCCAAATCCATTTTCAAAACATTTGAAATTAAAACTTTAATTTCAAAAACATTAAATTTAGATTATCTGTGACTTAACCGATTTCCTCATGAAATCCATATTTGTGTGTGTATAAGTGTGGTCAAGGGGTTTAACACAATAGTGCAACATCATTCAATCATCATAGATCAAAACACAGAAATGTATTTGATAAGCAATATAAATTATAACGCTCATCGCCCATTCACAGATTCACAGATAATATACAGATGCAAATAAATATACACAGCTCAATCTACATAACAAAATGTCACAAATCAGATAGGATAATCAATTCAAGGCATCACATATAATACGATCATTCATAAGTAAGGTCAAGTATTTAATAGTCATTTATAAACAGGATTAATTAATCGTTTAATCCTAATTAATTCAATTTATTTCCAAGTAAACTAATTACTTACGAATTTATTTACCCAATCTTGATTAATTACTTACGAATTTATTTACCCAATCTTGGTTAATTACTTACAAATCATTTGATATCAATTTATTTATCAAATGCTTTAACAAATTAAATTATTTTTAATTAATCATTTTAATAAAATCAACCTTTTAAACTAATTACATAATTAATTAACTTTAATTTGTCAAAATATCCAACTTTAATTTCAATAAGTGATTAATCCTTAAAATCATTTCTTAATCACTTCCATTAATTAATTAACCTTTAATAAATAAATTCTTTCCAAATTAATTACTTTAATTAATGATTTTAAACCCTTAATTACTTTTTTAAATTAATCCAAGTCATTAATTAATTAAATGATTTAAATTATCCATTTTAAATTCACATGTTAACCAATACTTTATTATAAAGGAAATTCGAAAGAGTTCAAATCAAGTTCTCTTTTAAATTCACCTATTTAACGTATGCTTTACGTTAAACTTATTTAAACATTTAGATTTATAAAACCTGATTTAATTCCAAATCTGGAATTTCACTTCGACTTTCAGTACAGGTTTAAATTTTTAATCTTTGATTAAATCTTTCCTTTACCAATTCACATCCCTATTTTGAATATAAATTATTTTTGTTTCACTCAAGTGCTTAATCACCTTTTTAATTATTAAAACAATTCAAATTCAAAATTTTTAACAAATAAAACAATTTAAACTTTTTTTTTATTTAAACTTGATTATTTACAAACTAAGTTTTAAACAAACTTGAATTTATTATTATTTTTAAAACTTTGTTTATCATTTGAAATTTAATTAAAAATTCCTAAACAAGCCGAACAGGTTAACTGGAAACAACGTATACCCGAGGCCCTTAAAATTTGCTTTGAGCAAATCAACTGAAATCCCGAGCATGGCTTCGAGCTTCCCCGTACCCTGCTTCTTCTTCTTCCCTGTATACACTTCTTCTTCTTTTCAATTTTATAAAATTTAAAAACTGCAGTGATAAAAACACTCATGCGCATCGGGTTCGACACGATTTGTTTCCCAAAAATACTCGAGCAACATCACGCGACAGCCACGATAACATCCCAGGCCATCCAAACACCACTGTGCTGTGCACATGCACAGCCAAACGCGAGGGCTCCAATCATCGCCATTGCATTGGGCAAAACATCGATCAACTCTAGACCAATCTCCAACCAACTAAAGTTCCCCCATCATCTCAAAAACGAATTCGAGTTTATTCTCGAAACCTGGAACACGAATGCCTTCCCACCTCCAAACCTGTCAACGGCAACTGCTCCCTCCACCGACCACCAGAAAACCTCCACCACCGGCCACGCCTTCGCCTACGACCAAGCCACCATCACCTAATACCCCGATCAACTCGATCATCCCTAGAGGCCGTACTGACCCAAACAAGTTTCCCATTTTAAACTAGGTTAAAAATTTTCAAACCCAAATTCCACAACCCACGTAGCATGATTCTCTGATCCAATAATTTTTAAAGCTTCCCTGATCACTCCTCTAACCCTCGAACCAATCTCGACTTCTCCGATCAAGTGTGTTGCCCGAGGCAACCCCATCTTCCCAAAATGATCAACACAGCCATGCCACTTCTACTCGTTACTAAAAAATATGAATTGAGCTTTAAAAATCCTATTTTTGACTTAGCAAACAGTTTGTAAACCCGAAACAATAATTCGTGATGATCGAAATTATCACTTATGCTAACTTTGTACTGTCCTTATGTTTTTCCCCAGAGCAATTCAATTTTTATTAGCATGAATTAAATTTTACAATCTACTTTATACTTGCCTAAACATGTTTTGTTTATATACTTGGCTCTAACAATCAATGGTTTGAGAAATTTTGTTTTTTTTTTAGTCACTGTCTTTCTAAATAAACAGAGTGGTTTAGGAAGAAGCACATTGTTTTGATGCTCTGAAACTATCAAACATACTTATATATGTACTCTGAATCATATCAGATGCTTTACTACCTGATCAAATCAAAGATTCAACAAAAACTACAATTATTTATGTAAGTGTAATAACCACTAAACACAGTAAGGGTGTATTACTCACCTGTCTCAGAAGAAATAAACAGAGGGGAGGTTTTGCTTTGCTTACAGGAATGAATTCCCAGGCTTTGGATTAGTTTGAAATGGATTTTTACTTCAGATTCTACTCGAAACTGAGATGAAGTAGTATATACAAAGAATTGTGCAGGGTTGTTATTATTTCTATGTGAGGTGATATATAGGAAAAGTGTACAGGTTAATTATATCATTTAGTATAATAGGCATGGCTGAAGATAATGTTTGGATGTATCAAAGATTTCTTGCATTAAATATGCACATGCTCCTGCCTTACTTACAGCCTACCCTATTTATATGTACACAGCTATTTCCCTTTATACTTTGTTTATGTTTGATAGATATTTAATAAGCATATTTTCCTTTTGCTTTGATTTACATACTACTGCACATACCACATGCCTTACTTCAGTCCATACTTACTTTCTATTTGCCTGCATACTTATGTATTTGTTTGTTTTGCTATAGTTACTTACTTTATACTTCATGCTTATGTTAACACTTGGGTTACTTATTATTTTCTTGCTTGCCTATATATATGTGTTCCTCATTTTGTTTACAGCAAGTCAATTTGCTTTGTACTTAGTTTATTTATATTTTTGTTCAGGCTGAAATGATGCTGCCTTATGTTTTATATTAGAGATGTTTTGTTTATTCACTTAGGTATAATTAATTTCAATAGTTTATATTTTGATGTATTTTGTTTCACAAGTTCATACCTTGTTTGTTTATTCATACTTTGAAATATGCATGTCTTGTATTTATTATATATATATATATTAACCATCAATAATAAATTAACAATTCACTTATTTATTCATTTCGTACTTGTGTCAATGTAAATACTTTAATATTTTTTTTTTCAAACCACTAATATAAGATTTAAATTCAAGTAATTTAACACATTTTTATTTGAGATCGTGGAAACTCGCATCAATCCATCTATACATTTCACAATTTTAATTCAAAAATTCGATAAATTATCAATTTAAATTAAATTAAAATCTAGGGTCGTTACAATGGAGCACTTGCCTTAGCGGTTGATCGGTTAAAACTCTGATGGAATGAGACTGGAAGTAGTGTCGCAGTTTCCGTGACGTGATTAGTAAGCAGTACGCTAGCTTCTCAAGTTTAGGATATCTAGCTTCTTCCCCCGTAAACCTCTTACTTATGAAGTATACGGGCCGTTGCGTGCGGTTGTTTTCTCTACCCAACGCGGCTCTTAGGGCATGTGGTGACACAGCAAGGTATAGGTATAATTCTTCGCCTTTATTAGGAGTTAAGAGTACTGGTGGCCGCTGGAGGTGTTCGATTAGGTTAAGGAAAGCTGCTGAACACTCATCGGTCCATTCAAATTTTCCTTTGTCTTTCTTCAGGGCTTCGAAGAAAGGAATGCATTTGTCAGTTGCTTTAGAGATGAACCGGCTTAGGGCGGCCACCTTTCCGTTTAGGCTTTGCATCTCTTTTCGAGTGGATGGTATCTTGATATCTTGCAAGGCCCGGACTTGTTCGGGGTTTGCTTCAATCCCCCTGGCATGAACGATGAATCCCAAGAACTTTCCCGATGATACTCCGAAGGAGCACTTTAGAGGGTTCAGCTTCATTCCATATTGGCGAAGTACTTGAAACATCTCGTCCAGATGGTTTATATGGTCGTTGGCTTTCCTCGATTTTACCAGCATGTCATCCATATAAACTTCCATAGTTCATCCTATCAGTTCTGCAAACATCTTGTTAACGAGGCGCTGATAAGTAGCTCCGGCGTTTTTAAGTCCAAATGGTATTACCTTGTAGCAGTACAATCCTCGGTCAGTGATGAAGCTAGTGTGGTCTTGATCGGAGGCGTGCATAGGGATCTGGTTATATCCTGAGTATGCGTCCATAAAGGATAAAAGTTCGTGTCCGACAGTGCTGTCCATGAGTTGGTCGATTCGGGGGAGTGGGAAGCAGTCTTTCGGGCAAGCGTCATTTAAGTTGGAGAAATCGATGCATGTTCGCCACTTCCCATTAGCTTTCTTTACCAGTACCGGGTTGGCGATCCATTCCGGGTAGATGGCTTCACGTATGAAGTCATTGGAAAGTAAGCTCTTTACTTCTACCTCGAGGGCTGCTGATCGTTCTGCCCCCATACTTCTCTTCTTTTGCTTTACCGGTACCTTGGTAGGATCGATGTTTAGTGCGTGGCATGCTGTGTCCAGGGAGATTCCAGTCATATCAGCGTGCGCCAAGAAAATACATCCATGTTGTGATGAAGAAAATCAATGAGTTGATTCTTTAGTTCTCTTTTTAACTGAGATCCGACTCTCAGCAGTTTACTTGGATCGCGTTTGTCTACAGATACGAATTCCATAGCCTCTGCAGGCTCGGCGGTGGCCTCCTCCTCTTTGTCCCTGGGGTCTAATTCATTGAAAGGATCACTGGTATACCGAAGAGGAGGGGCTTTCTTTAGCTGCTATGCTTCCAAGCTTTTTATGCGGAGAATAGTCTCTGCATTTTTTCCTTTATCTCTCCTGCGATTATTGCGAAGTTCGGTTACATAGCAGTCCCGAGCGGCGCCTTGATCCCCTTCTACTTCTCCCACTCCATTATCCGTTGGGAACTTCATCTTCAGGCACCATAGGGTGAGGACGATTTGGAAGTCGGACAAGGCTGGTCTTCCCAAAAAGGCATTGTAGGCCGAGTGGTTGTCTATTAGCACGAATGTTTGTTTCCAAACGGCGGAGCGGGGATGACTTCCCAATTCAACAAAGAGATCCAATTGTCCAAGGGGCATCTTTGCTTCCCCAGTAAAACCATGTAGCGGTTTGTTGCAGGGAGACACGTCCTTCATTGACAGCTTCATTTTGTCGAAAGCATGCTTGAACAGAATATTCACTGAGCTTCCAGTGTCTACTAGGATTCGAAAAACTTCAGCTGGGCCGAACCAGGCAGAGACGACCATAGGATCCATATGAGGGTATTGCCTTCCTTCTAGGTCGCGCCCATTGAATGTGATGTCATTATTTTCCTTCCGCTTAGGGTGGCGTTCTTCTATAATAGAATTGACGCGGTCTCCCTCGCTTCTGAGTGAGTTTCCATATCTTTCCATTTCTACCCAGCTCTTGTCGGCGATGTGTGGCCCTCCAGATATTGTACGGACCACTATCTTCTCTTGGCTGGAACCGCTGGTGTTGCGATTTCCTCCGCCTGTCTCTGGATGGATCTCCCCTGGGTTTTCCTTGGCGGGAGCTGGAGTCCTATCCTGGCCCTTTACATAGCGTTCCAGCCTCCTTCTCCTGATGTGTTCTTCAATTAGGTCTTGGAGGTGGCGGCATTCATTGGTATCGTGCCCATGAGACTCGTGGAAACGGCAGAACTTTCCGGACTGGATTACGCGATCTGACTCTTTCTTGTACGGGGGGCGCTTGTATGTAAGTTCGTCCTGGGCGGCGAGGAAGATGTTCTCGACTGTTTCATTCAAGGGAGTGTAAGCGTCAAATCTCGGTCCTGGTCGGTACAAGCGCTTTTCTCCCTTCTTGCCCCCTGCATTGTCTCTGGAGTCGTTTCTCCGAATGTCCTTCGCTACGGCGGGGGCGTTTCCATGAGCCGTCTTAGCCTGTGGTCCTGTCTGCCTTTCAGTGGCAGCCTCTTCGAGTCTCATGTACTTCCCAGCTTCATGGAAGAAATCGGGCAAGGTAGCTGGTTTTTCTTTAGTTAGTCTTCTAGCAAACTTGGTATCTGGATGCACACCACTACAAAGGGCCATTAGGGTGAGTTTCTCATCAGCATCTTGGACTGCGGCCGCTGCGGCGTTGAACCGGGTTAGATATTGTTGCAGTGTCTCTCTGGGTTTCTATTTGACAGTAGATAGGGAGTAAGCATCCTTGGGTTGTTGCATATGAATGCGGAACTGGCTGATAAACTTCTCCTTCAACATTTCCCATGAACTGATGGATCCTTGGGGCAGATGGCAGAACCAGGAGGTAGCTAGATCTGTTAAAAATAGCGGAAAGCATTTGCATAATACTCCTTCCGTTGCCCCGCTCATGAGCATATGTTGTGTGTATCTTCGCAGGTGTACAACGGGGTCAGAGGTTCCCTTGTATGGTTCCATTGTCGGCATTTTCCACTCTCGGGGGGTGATGGCAATTTCAATATCGCGGGTGAAAGGGCTAGTTACCCTAGCACCTATCCCACGATCTCTTTGGTCCCGTTGGACGCATTCTCTGAACAATCATGCCATCCTCTCATCAGAATATGGGGCAGATAAGAAAGAGCTTGGTTCTTCCCTGTGGGATCGATCTCGTCCAGATGACCTGTAGGGATGGTATAGTCTATCACTTCTGACGTTATCCAGTGGCTGTCCTTGGCTGCTCGGATGCATGCTAGGACCAGCTACAGTTGGCCCCTGCCTTGATCTTCCCCTACGGGGTTCTGTTTCGAGCATTTCCATGGTGTCAACTTCGGGCTGGGTTCTAGCTCGGCTCCGTTCAGCGGGGTTTCTATGATTAGCCAGCATGACTGGCTCAGCTACATCCGACCCTTGCCTGGTGCCTCCCCCATTGGGTTCGGTTCCAAGCGCTTCCTCGAGTTGGAGTTCGGGCTGAGTCCGGGCGCGGCCCCTATCATTGTTGTTCCTGTTGATAGCTTCTTCGAAGAGGGAAGACCTTTGTTGTCTCCGAGATCCTCTAGATTGAGACTCACCCCATGATTCAGTGTTGCGGTTGGATTCTTCGGCATCCCTCAAGCGTGACATGAGTTGGTTCACCAAAGCTTCTTGTTGGGATGCGAAGCGGTTAGTTACTTCAGCCGCAACTCTGTCTAGATCTGCCCTAGTAACTGCTGCCGGTTGTTCTGTGGCAGGGGCTGTTGGGTTTGTCTGATCCTCGTTTGGTACTACTGTTGGAATGGGATGATTCTCTTGATCTGTTATTACTGGATCCGGAATGCTGCTAGTTGCGATGTTCTTTCCCTTGTTAGCGTCTTTTCTCGGCCTGGAAGTCATATTCCTAGGCGATGAAGGGTGCTATTTGGGAAAGAAGGTTGAATGAGGGAAGCTGAAGCTTCGAGTTCCAAGTTTCTCAGTGAACGCACCAAAAATGTTTGCACAAAAAATGGACAAACACCTCAAAGTCGTATGATTTAGTTGATTTTATGTTGTTCTTAGTAATTTAGGTGAGTTATGCAAATAAGAAACAGGGGCTAAATTATAAAAAGACACGCAAATTTATAGTGGTTCGGCCAGAACGTTCCTACGTCCACTTTATATGTTATTCTCTCTTTTCTTTCAGATTACAAGTACAAAGCTTTGTATACAAGTATGTGAAAGTTGTTTGAAAGTTCCTTCCGTGCTTGAGCTCTCAAACTTGTCTGCCATTGTTGTACCCCTGCCCCTCTATTTATAGAGTGAGGCTGGGGGCAGGGGTCTTGCATGTATATAGATGCTGGCGGGCCTGGGCTGAAGCAATTTGGCTTGGCACATCTGGTTCGGCGGAGCTTGGTTCGGTCGTGGTTGGAGTAGCTTTGGTCCGGTAGGGCGTTGGTCCTGTGGTGAGATGAAGGGGAGTTGGTCCGGCATTATTGGACATGGGGTTTGGTCCGGCAATTGGTTGATCCGGTGGTGAGATGGAGGTGAGGTTGGTTCGGCCATGCTTTGACTCGGTGGGGAGTCGTTCGGTGATGGGTGGCTCGGCAGTGAGTTGGTTCGGTATTGGAAGGGGATGGCCTGGTTCGGTATTGAGTTGGTTTGGTGGTGTATTGGTTCGGTCATGACGTGGTTCGGTAGTAGAGGAGAAACACTTGGTTCGGCCTGTAGGGAGAGGAGCTTGGTCCGGTGTGGCTGATTCGGTGGGTTGATGGTCCGGATGGGAGATGGGGTTGGACCAGTGATACCCTGGTTCGGCTAGGGATGGATTTGGATCGGTGGTGAAAATTCGTCCAACACCTAATACCTTCAAGCTTTCATAAAAATGAGGGAAGAGAAAGAGAATTAGAATTCCTAAGCCTTAGTTCCATTGCAAATCCAAGGTCTAGCTCCAAATTCAAAGAGAAGCTATAGGTAAGCATCCTCTTCATCTTCTCCAACTCGTTCTACCTTCAATGTCAGAAATTCAAAAACACTAACTTATGAAATGTTTTTCTTTTAAGCTTAGATTCATGCTTCTTGGGTTAGAATTGAAGAGTGATTGTTCGTGCCTTGCTCTATAGCTTCTTCTTCCTTATTTTTGTGCAAAAGGTGAGATTTTTATCTCACATCTATGTTTATAACTATCTTTGATTGTTGGTTATGAATTCCTAACACTTATGTATGTGCATTTGCTTTTGGTTTGGATTGATTTGGTGAATATTTCAATTTTTGGTTTTTAGAAGTCAAATCTTTATAAATCCTAACTTTGATGTTTGAACATGTTTTTGGTGATGCATTGAAGAGCCTATAGGGCTGGGATGCCGATTCGCATAAAACATTAGCGCCCATTGCTCGTCCGATTGTAATCGTTGAGAATTTGCTCTTCATTTGATAGGCTGAAAACAGCCCTATTGCCTTCCAGTCGACTGACCATTTGCAGTCAGTCGACTGGCTATAGCCAATAAGTGTTCCGGGGACTATTTGCAGAGGCTGGAAGCCTCTGTTTCCTGCAATCGGTCGACTGGCCTCTGTAATCAGTCAATTGACTACAGGAAATGAAATTTCCAAGTTTCTGGTTCACTCGACTGGCCATTTGCAGTCGGTCGACTGACTTGCTTGCTTTTGTCCATTTGGCCTATTTTGTTTGAAATTCCAATTTCTATCGATTCATGGTTTTCCGATTTGTTGCTACCGTTTATTATCGACCTTGATGACTTCTATTTTGGAATTTTTGGGTATATCCATTTTGATGGATTCTGAATCGATTTCTTAGGATTAATTTCGCATCTTTGAACGTGAAATTTAGGTGATTGATTGTTTTTACAATTATCCTTATGGTTTGTCACTTCTAAATACAAAGGTTTCTATACTTGTAGTAAATATTCAAACTCTTTCACAAAGATGATTTCAAGTCTATTTTCAATATCAAACTCGTTTATCAAACTGTTTCCCAACCTATTAGTATATACAAACTTTTACCTCACTCGTATGAGAAATCTAATTAAACGGCTTAGTATAACAAGTGGTATGAAACGCTTGCGTTTACTTCGTCGGTTAATTTGTGGACTTGTTCGATTGAATCTCTTGTGACAATTTTCGAGTGGAGACTTACAATTTGTTCGTAAATATTTAAGTTAAGCTAGTGGTTATGGGACATGAAGCCAAACTCATCTATTTACTAGCTTAGTGTAATTGACACTTCTTGATGATCGATGATGATCATTTTGTGATTTAGAATAACAATGTGCGATGTCTCTTTGTTTGCGAGGGAGACTAAAATCCGTTTCTGTGGAGCTTCTGCTCAGTTTGGTGGGGTAGCGACCTATAGTCTTTAGGCCGTTTTGTAGAGATTCAACTTAAAATTAATGGTATGCAACCATGGAATAGCGTTCCGTTTTGTGATACACGTGTTGGTGAGCTTTCATGCTCCCGCTTTGTGATAAGCCTCCCCCTTTTGTGATTTCTGGATTTCTATTGATGATTTCTAGAATTTGTGTTTCACCAATTTTTGTGATTACATTGATAAGTTCTATCAATATTTATGCATTTATGAATTTGTGTTTCAACAACTTTTACAATTGGCATTGTGATGTTTGCCAATATTTGTTGACTTGGTGAATAAAAGTTAAAGAGTATGACATTCTTTTTGATCTTTGAGAAGATTCTCATGATATTGATCAATCTCTGCTTGATTTTCAATTACATACTTATCGTAGTATGACTTTATGGTTATCATACGTTTTTTTCATATCTCTTTCCTATATCATTTTATCTGATATTTATAGCTAGACTGATCCGTTTATTATTTTTTATTAAATAATACTCGGGTCAGACTGAGATATTACAGGTGCTTCTGCATGACTCCTCATCATGGAGTATTATCTGACTTTTGGCTAACTACTTTAGATTTGTAGTTTTTTTTTATTTACATTTGAGATAGAGACTCCTTGATGTGTACATATTCTTTTGTGTAGCACTTGTATTCATTCTTTTGTGCTATTGTGGATCTTGTTTGGCCACTACTCTGATGTACACACTTTCATGTGTTATATTCATATCTGTTTCCGCCTTTGTGAAATGAACTTCTGTGACTGATTTAGGTTATGCTTATTTCTATATTTGATTCAAAAGATATTACAACCAATGTGTAGTAGTTTTGAGTTTGTATCGGTATGTCGGATTTCCTCTTGAGATGAAATGCATATTATTCTATCTGACATATCGGTTCTCACACAAAGCAATTACACGGATGGTCGCTCCTCAGTAGCCTTATTCTTCGTGTTATTTGACGGCATTACTTCGTAGTGTTCTTGGCTAGCATGAGTATAGAGGTGGGGCGTCACAGCTTGGTATTGGAGCCAAACTTCGGAACAATGTAGAATAATTTAACAAGGATATCGTCCTAAGTCCATCTTAGGAGTCGTGCCTTAGGATTTTATTCGAGTCAATGGACCCGTTCTATCCTATTTTCTTTGCGATGCCTTGTTTTATCAATCAAGATTTGTTTGATATTCATTCTGAGATTAACCCTTTTCTTCTTCTTTCTTTCTTTCTTAAAGAAGAGAAATGGTTAGACCAGGGCGTCCCAGCGTCGGTCAATCTAGTGCTACTCCCTAGGATGGAGTATTTATTTCTGCCATCAGCTTCTTAATCTTGTAAAGAATGCTCAAGCTGTCGGACCCATTCCAAAGCCTACTCACCCTAAATCTGAGTTTGCACGTTTGTGCAGTGACTATACCAACTTGGGTGGGAGCCATTCAGGGGTTCTGAAAGCGTCATTCAAGTCCAAGCTTGGCTTAGAGCATGCGGTCGCATCTTTTCTCGCATGAATCTTATTGATCTTCATCAAGTCCAAGTGGCTTCTAGTATGCTCCAAGAAAGAGCATTAGATTGGCATGAGCTTCTTATTTCTGAAATTGTTGAAGCGGATCTTACTTGGGAGCAATTCCAAGAAAGATTCGAATCAAAGTTTGTACTGAAAGCTGAAAAAGTGACTTTGGCCCGTCATTTTATTGACCTTGTTCAAGGTGAATCATTTGTGGCAGAGTATGTCGCATCTTTCGAATCTCTTTCTAAATATGGGGTTGAGTACATTAATACCTCATTGAAGAAGAATCAGTGATTTGTTTATGGGTTGAATAAAAATCTCAAGAAGCCATTACTTCCGAAATTGGAAGTTTCTTTCGACCAACTTACCGATATCGCTCTTCGACTTGAAGAGGCAGATAAGGAAAGTGATGTTGAAGTTATAGGTGCCAGACCAAACTTCAACACCAACAAGAAGAGGCCTAATAAATTCAAAGGTCCTTATTCTAATAGGAAAGGGAAGCAAGCAACTCTGGTAGACTTATCGTCCAAATATTAGTCATCTTCGTAAAGACTCTTTAGAAGATTCTCATCGTTCTACATTTACCATTCATCCCGGTAGTAGTAAAATCTATGCGGATATGAAGCAACTTTATTATTGGGATGGGATGAAATCTGATATTGCTAACTTTATTAAGCTTGCCAACTTGTCAAGGCCGAGCATCAAAGGCCTGGTAGGTTATTGCAACCTTTGGACATTCCAATTTGGAAGTGGGATCAAATTTCCATGGATTTTATTGATGGCCTTCCCCGTTCTCGTTCGGGTCTTGATAGCATATGGGTGATAGTTGATAGACTTACAAAATCCGCCCATTTTATTCCCGTTCGGTCCAATCAGACCATACCTCTTTTGGCCAAACTCTTTATTAAAGAAATTGTTAGATTACATGGAATTCCTACTTCTATTTTTAGCGATTGTGATCCATTTTTTACTAGTGGATTTTGGAAGAGTCTTCAAAAAGCTTTGGGAATGAAGCTTAATTTTAGCACCGCTTATCATCCACAGTCCGATGGACAAATCGAGCGTGTGAATCAAACTCTTGAAGATCATCTTCGTGCATGTGTTCTTGATTTTGGTGGAAGTTGGGAAGATCATATTTCCCTTGTTGAGTTTTCCTATAATAATAGCTTCCAATCTAGTATTGGTATGGCACCATTTGAGGCACTCTAAGGAAGGCCATGGCGATCTCCTTCTTGTTGGCTTGAGGCCGATGAGAAGCTGGTTTTAGGCCAAGATTTTATTCGTGATTCCACAGAAAAAATTGACCTTATTCGTCATAGGATGAAAGAAGTTCAAATTAGACAAAAATCCTATGCCGATAACCGAAGAAGGAAATTAGAATTTTCTGTGGTAGATTTTATGTTTATTCGTGTTCCACCTATGAAGAGTGTTGTGCATTTCAGTCAATAGGGAAAATTAGCACCTCGATATATTGGTCCATTTACCATCACCGAATGTATTGGTTCCATGGCTTATCACCTTTTATTACCGGCTCAGTTTTCTGCTATTCATGACGTGTTTCATGTTTCTCAATTACGGAATTGCCATCGAGATTCCGACTCTATTCTTAAGCCCGGTGTTGTGGAAGAAATTGAAGTTTCGCCTAATTTGACTTATGAGCATCATCATGTTCGTATTATTGCATCAGAGGTTAAACGCCTTCGAAATAAGAATGTTCCTCTTGTGAAAGTTCAACGGTCCTCAATCCTAAGGATTATTCTTGGAAATCTAGAGAATTCGTCAAGCGAACACATCTAGACTTACTTTCTCTTGCTCTTTGAGGTGAACTTTTTATTTCAAATTTCTTTTGTGTTGATATGCTTTTATGGCTGTTACTTTTTATTTTCTTCTTAAATGTTGCAAGGACGCAATTTCTTTAAGGAGGGGAGTCTGTAACAACGCGCATATTTTATGATTGTGTATTTAAATATAGCATCGTTATTCGGATTTTAGTCCGAAAGGTTACTTTTTGCAAACAACCAAATTTGGACTCGAAACCACTTCGATTGAGTTCAAAATGGTTTGCGACCTTTTTGAGTATAAACTTCGATATGTTTGGAGTTAGCTAAAAATTTGACCTTTGCACTTTGTTCTTTGGATTTGGATTATCCTAAACTATCAACTCTAGCTCAACCCCCACTTCTCTTCATTCACTTTCATTTCCTAATACCTTCAAGATTTCATAAAAATGGGGGAAGAGAAAGAGAATTAGAATTCCTAAGCCCTAGTTCCATTGAAATCCAAGCTCTAACTCCAAATTCAAAGAGAAGCTATTGGTAAGCACCCTCTTCTTCTTCTCCAACTCATTCTACTTTCAATTTTAGAAATTCATAAACCCTAACTTAGGAAATGTTTTTCTTATAAGCTTAGATTCAAGCTTCTTGGGTTAGAATTGAAGAGTGATTGTTCTTGCCTTGCTCTATAGCTTCTTCTACCTTGTTTTTTTTGCAAAAGGTGAGATTTTTATCTCACATCTATGTCAATAACTATCTTTGATTGTTTGGTATGAATTCCCAACACTTATTTATGGGCATTTGCTTTTGGTTTGGATTGATTTGGCGAATATTTCAATTTTTAGTGTTTAGAAGTCAAATCTTTAAAAATCCTAATTTTTATGTTTGAACATATTATTGGTGATGCATTGAAGAGCCTATGGGGCGAGGTTGCCGATTGGCGTAAACCCTTAGCGCCCGTTGCTCGTCCAATTGCAATCATTGAGAGTTTGCTCTTCATTTGATAGGCTGAAAAACAGCCCTAGTGCTAGTCAGTCGACTGACCATTTGCAGTCAGTCGACTGGGTGTAGCCAATAAGTGTTCCGGGGACTATCTGCAGAGGCTGGAAGCCTCTGTTTCCTGCAATCAGTCGATTGGCCTCTGTAATCAACCGACTGACTGCAGAAAATGAAATTTCCAAGTTTCTGGTTCGATCGACTGGCCATTTGCTGTCAGTCGACTGACCTGCTTGCTTTTGCCCATTTAGCCTATTTTGTTTGAAATTCCAATTTCTATCGATTCGTGGTTTTTCGATTTGTTGTTATCATTTATTATCGACCTTGATGACTTCCATTTTGGAATTTTTGGGTATATCCATTTTGATGGATTTGGCATCGATTTCTTTGGATTTAATTCACGTCTTTGAACGTGAAATTTTGGCGATTGATTGTTTTTACAATCATCTTTATGATTTGTCACTTTTAAATACAAAGGTTTCTATACTATTAGTAAATATTCAAACTCATTCACAAAGATGATTTCAACTCTATTTTCAATACCAAATTCATTTATAAAACCGTTTTCCAACCTATTAGTATGTACAAACCTTTACCTCACTCTTATGAGAAATCTAACTAAACGGCTTAGTAAAACAAGTCGTATGAAACGCTTGCATTTACTTCCTCGGTTAATTCTTGGAATTGTTTGATTGAATCTCTTATGACAATTTTCGAGTGGAGGCTTATAGTTTGTTCGTAAATATTCAAGTGAAGCCAATGGTTATGGGACATGAAGCTAAACTCATCTATTTACTAGCTTAATGCAATTGACACTTCTTGATGATCGATGATGATCATTTTGTGATTTAGACTAGCAATATGCAATGTCTCTTTATCTGCGGGGGAGACTAAACCCCGTTTTTGTGGAGCTTCTACTTAGTTTGGTGGGGTAGCGACCCATGGTCTTCGAGCCATTTTGTGGAGCGTCGGCTCAAAATTAATTGTTAGCAACCATGGAATAGCGTTCCGTTTTGTGGTACACATGTTGGTTTGCTTTCAAGCTCCCGTTTTGTGATAGGCCTCCCCCCATTTGTGATTTCTAGATTTCTATTGATGATTTCTAGAATTTTTGTTTCAATTACTTTGATAAGTTCTATCAATATTTGTGCATCGGTGAATTTGTGTTTCAACAACTTTTACAATTGGCATTGTGATGTTTGCCAATATTTGTTGACTTGGTGAATAAAATAAAGAGTTTGACATTCTTTTTGATCTTTGAGAAGATTCTTGTGATATTAATTAATCTCTGGTTGATTTTCAATTACATACTTATTGTAGTATGGCTTTATGGTTATCATATGTTTTTGCCATATCACTTATCATATATCATTTTATCTGATATTTATAACTATTCTGATCCGTTTATTATTTTCTTCTTAAATAATACTCGGGTCAGACGGAAATATTATAGGTGCTTTTGCTTGACTCCTCATCATGGAGTATTATCTGAGTTTTGGCTAACTAGTTTAGATTTGTTGTTATACATTTGATATAGAAACTCCTTGATGTATACATATTTTTTTGTGTAGCACTTGTATTCATTCTTTTGTGCTATTGTGGATCTTGTTTGACCACTACTCTGATGTACACACTTTCATGTGTTATATTCATATCTATTTCCGCCTTTGTGATATGAACTTCTGTGACTGATTTGTGTTACGCTTATTTCTATATTTGTTTCCGAAGATATTGCAGCCACTGTGTAGTATTTTTGAATTTGTATCGGTATGTAGGATTTCCTCTTGAGATGAAATGCATATTATTTTATCTGACATATCGGTGCTCGCACAAAGCAATTACACGGATGGTCGCTCCTAAACAGCCTTATTCTTCGTGCTAGTTGAAGGCATTACTTCGTAGTGTTCTTGGCTAGCGTGTTTATTGAGCAAACTCAAGGTACATATACTATACTTAGATCCTCACACATGATAGGTGTAAGTGAATAATCACTTTTGATTTGTTGAGCAAATTCATGGTCGAAATGAGATTAGAACAATGAAAAATGGGTTAGGATTTTTATGTGATACAGCCAATAAGGAGTTATCCATCGTTTGTGGAGCTATGATTTATTGAGCAAACTCAAGGTCAGAATACCAAAACAAATGAGTCCAAATACCTCCTAGTGAAGTTGTAATATTTCTATGTTTCATCTTAGGGTTTGGGAAAACATAAAAGACTAGTGGGATCCTTATTAGAAAAATGAAATGGTATCATTTAATGTAAAAAACCATATATTTTACGATTGATTATTTAAATATTTTAATTTAAATATAGCGTCATTAGTCGGATTTTAGCCCGAAAGGCAACTTTTTGCAAATGGTCGAATTAAGACTCGAGACCACTTCCATTGAGTCAAATGACGTTTGTGACCTTTTTGAGTATAAACTTCAATATGTTTAGAGATAGTAGAATTTTGCTACTTTTCACTTAGGGCTTTGGGTTGGGTTTCAGCCCATTAACTCCACTTATTACTCTAGCTCTGTCCACCTCTCCTCTTCACTTCATTCTTATTTTCCTAACACTTAAGTTTTTCTGAAAATGGAGAGAGGAATGGGAAATTAAAATTCAAAGCCCTAATCACCTTTGCAAATCCAAGTTCTAGCTCCAAATTTAAAGAGGAAGCTTTGGTAAGCAACTCCTTTTTCTTCTCCAACTCTGTATCCTTTCAATTTCATAAATTTCCTAAACCTGACTTTGGGAATGTTCTTCTTTTGAGCTTAGATTCAAGCTCATTTGGTTTGTGATGAAGAGGGGTTGATCCGCCTTTGTTTTTAAGCTTCTCCTTTCTTGTTTTTGTGTAAAGGTGAGATTTTTATCTCACATCTATGTCTATATCTATCTTTGTTATTAGGTATGAATTCCTAATATCTATTCACGATCCTTTGCTTTTGATTTTGCCTATTTGCTTAATTTTGAGTAAATTTCCAAGGTTTATCGATTTTTGTTGTTTCGGTTAGTTGTTATCATTTATTATGGAATTTGATGACTTCTTTTTATGGATTTTTGGGAATATCCATTTTGATGGATTTGGTATCGATTTCTTTGGATTTAATTCATGTCTTCGTATGTGAATTTTTAGTGATTGATTGCTTTTACAATCATTTTTGTGATTTGTCGCTTTAAAAATATAAAGCTTTCGATACTAGTAGTAAATATGAAAACTCTTTCATCAAAACAATTTCAACAATATTTTATTACAAAGCTCGCTTCTTAAATAGTTTTCCAATCTACTAGCATATACAAACCTTTACCTCACTCGTATGAGAAATCTAATTAAATGACTTAGTAAAACAAGTAGTATGAAATGCTTGCGTTTACTTTTTCAGTTAATTCTTAGAATCGTTCGATTGAATCTCTCATGACAATTTTCTAGTGGAGATCTACAATTTATTCGTAAATATTTAAGTTAAACTAGTGGTTATGGGACATGAAGCTAAGCTCATATATTTACTAGCTTAGTTTACTTGACACTTCTTGATGATCGATGATGATCATTTTGTGATTTAGACTAGCAATGTGCGATGTCTCTTTGTCTGCGAGTGAAACTAAACCCCGTTTCTGTGGTGCTTCGGCTCAATTTGGTGGGGTAGTGACCCATGGTCTTTGGACTGTTTTGTGAAGCTTCGGCTCAAAATTAATGGTTAGCAACCATGGAATAGCATTCCGTTTGGTGATACACGTGTTGGTGAGTTTTCACGCTCCCGTTTTGTGATAGGCCTCCCCCCTTTTTTGATTTCTGGATTTCCATTGATGATTTCTAGAATTTGTGTTTTCACCAATTTTCGTGATCTACATTTATAAGTATTATCAATATGTGTGCATTGGTGAATTTGTGTGTCATTAACTTTTGTGATTGGCATTGATATAATTGTCAATATTTATGGTTTGGTGAACAAAAATAAAGAGTATGACATTCTTTTTGATCTTTGATAAGATTCATGTGATATTGATTAATCTCTAGTTGGATTTCAATTACATACTTATCACGGTATGGACTTGTGGTTATCATATGTTTTTGTCAATCTCTTATTATGTATCATTTTATCTGACGTTTATAGCTAGACTGATCCGTTTATTATTTTCTTATTAAATAATACTCGGGTCAGACCGAGATGTTACAGGTGCATCTATTTGACTCCTCATCGGGGAGAATTATCTGACTTTTGGCTAACTACTTAGATTAGTAGTTTATTTTTTTGTATACATTTGAGATATAGACTCCATGATGTATACTTATTCTTTTTTGTAGCACTTGTAACTATTCTTTTGTGATATTGTGGATCTTGTTAGACCACTACTCTGATATACACTTCTATGTGTTTTATTCACATCTTTTTCCGCCTTTGTGATATGAATATCTGTGACTGATTTGTGTTATGCTTATTTCTATATTTTCGAAGGTTATAATTCCACTGTGTAGTAGCTCTGAGTTTGTATCGGTATATTGGATTTCCTCTTAAGTTGGAATGCATGTTAAAGTATCTGACATATCGGTACTCGCACAAAGCAATTACACGGATGGTCGCTCCTCAACAGCCTTATTCTTCATGCTAGTTGATGGCATTACTCCGTAGTGTCCTTGGCTAGCGTGAGTATAAAGGTGGGGCATCAGAGCTTGGTATCAGAGCCAAAACTGCGGAACAGTGTAGAATAATTTAACAAGGATCACCGTCCTAAGTCCTTCTTAGGAGTCATGCCTTAGGATTTGATTCAAGTCTTCGTACCGTCTTATCCTATTTTCTTTTGTGATACCTTGTTTTATCAATCATTATTGTTTGATATTCATTTTATGAATAACCTTTTTATTCTTCTTTCTTTCTAAAAGAAGAGAAATGGTTAGACCTGGTTGTCCCACCGTCAGTCAATCTAGTGCTACTCCCCAAGATGGAGTATTTATGTCTGCATAACAACTTCTTGATCTGGTAAAGAATGCTCAAGCAGTCGGACCCATTCCGGAGTCTTCTCACCCTAAATCCGAGTTTGCACGCTTGTGCAGTGACTATAACAACTTGGGTGGGAAGCCATTCAAGGGTTCCGAAAGCGTGATTAAGGTCCAGACTTGGCTAAGAACATGCGATCGAATCTTTTCTCACATGAATCCTATTGATCTTCACCGAGTTCAGGTGGCTTCTAGTATGCTCCGAGAAAGAGTATTAGACCGGTACAAGCTTCTGATTTCTGAAATAAATGAAGCAGATCTTACTTCGGAGAAATTCCGGGAATGATTCGAATTAAAGTTTGTGCCAGAAGCTGAGAAGGTGACATTGGCTCATCGTTTCATTGACCTTGTTCAAGGTGAGTCCTCCCTGGCAGATTATGTCGCATCATTCGAGTCACTTTATAAATACGGGGTCGAATACATAAACACCACATTGAAGAAGAATCAGAGATTTGTCTATGGCTTGAACAAAAATCTCAAGAAGCCATTACTTCTAAAATTAGAAGTTTCTTTTGATCGACTCATTGATATCTCTCTTTGTCTTAAAGAGGCAGATAAGGAAAGTGACGTTGAAGTTATGGGTGCCAGACCAAACTTCAACAACAACAAGAAAAGGCCTAATAAGTTCAAAGGTCCTTATCCAAATAAAAAAGGGAAGCAAGCAACTCCGGTGGCGAAGACTTCTACCTTTAGTAGTGTGTAATGATACAATTTTCGTTCTAAGGACCATTATGCTAATAAGTGTTCAAAGACCCTTGATTGTCACTATTGCAAAAGCTGGGGCCATTATATATCCACATGTCCCAAACTTTAAGGCGGGAAGGAGGGAAAGCTTAATGTGGTGCAAACTCCTAGTAACACTTCTCGTGGTCAAGGTATTTCTCATTCTATCCTTGATGGCGTTATTATGTTTCGTGATCAACCTATTCGAGTTCTTTTTTATACGGGTGCATCCCATTCTTTTATATCAAAAGAACTTGTTGATACTTTTTCTTTGAGTGTTATTGCTTTAACGACTTCTTTGAGAATTGCGAATCCGGTCGGTGGATCTGCAACATTCGGTTTGCTTTGTAGTGATGTCGAGATTATTTTGTGTGATGTTTCTTTCTGAGCCGATTTGCATGTTATGCGCTACTTAGGCTTTGGAATGATTTTGGGAATGGATTGGCTTAACCGCTATGAAGCTCAATCCTATGTCCTGAGCGGACTATTCATCTTCGACATCCTCAATCTGTTAAGCAAATTTCTATTGATCTTAAAGATTCGGATTTCAACTTGGCTGCATCTTTATATTCTTTAAATTCTCATGATGGCGATAATGATGATGAGGAAGATGTCATTTCTCTTGTTCACGTTGTTCGTGAATTTTCCAACATATTTGAGCCTGTTTTAGGATTACCACCCAAGCGAGCAATTGAGTTCAGAATTAATCTTATCCCTAGAGCCCTACCTATTACTCGTCCTCCTTATCGTATGTCCAATAAGGAAAATGGGGAGATGCACAAAACAATTATTTGAATTGGAGACGAAGCATTTTATTCGCTCTAGTTCCTCTCCTTAGGGAGCTTCAGCTATTTTTGTGAAGAAATTCGAGGGTACACTTTGGCTTTGCGTTGACTACCGCAAGCTTTATGATCTTACTATCAAGAATAAGTATCCCTTACCTCGAATTGATGATTTATTTGATTAGCTTCGTGGTGCTAGAGTCTTTTCACAATTAGACTTAGCAGCCGGATTTCATCAGCTTCGTATTGCAGAGGATAACATTCCATTGACATCCTTCCGTACTCATTATGGATCTTATGAATGGCTTGTTATGCCATTTGGGTTAACGAATGCTCCAACCTATTTCGTTGACCTCATGAATCGAGTTTTTAAAGATTTCCTCGATCGATTCATCCGCATCTTTATAGATGATATTCTTTTGTATTCTAAAACCGAGGAAGAGCATGAAAGGCGTCTTCGGATTGTGTTGGAAACACTTAGGAGAAATTAATTGAAAGCAAAATTTTCTAAATGCCACTTTTGGAAACATCGTATGAAATTTCTCGGTCATATCATTTCCGAATCAGGAATTTCCATGGATCCTTCGAAGATTGAAGGGATTCAAAATTGGAAGAGACCAGAGAGTGTGACGGAAATTTGTAGCTTTCTTGGATTGTCGATCTATTATCGTCATTTCATAAAAGACGTTTCTAAAATTGCCATGCCACTTACTAGCTTGACAAAGAAGGGAGTTAAATACATTTGGTCGGACAAATGTGAAGCTTCTTTTTAGAAATTAAAAGAACTCCTTTCTGATGCTCCTATTCTTTGGTTCCTGAAGGGAACCCAGATTTTATTGTTTATATTGATGCTAGTCACGTTGGACTGGGTGCCGTTCTTATGCAAAGAGAATGTGTTATTGCTTATGCTTCTAGGAAATTGAAGTCAGTCGAGACTAGATATGCCACTCATGGTTTGGAGCTCGCGGCTATTGTTTTCGCCCTTCGGATTTGGCGCCATTATCTTTTGGGAGAGAAATTTATTCTCTATAGCGATCATAAATCTTTGACGTATTTATTTTCCTAAAAGGAACTTAATTTGCATCAACAATGTTGGCTCAAGTTTCTTGCATCTCATGATCTTGATATTCTTTATACTCCCGGAACGGGGAATCGAGTTGCCGATGCACTTAGTCGTAAGCAACAAGCGGTTGTTTCTATGATGATATCCGAGTGGAATGATCTCTAGACTTTACCCACTTGTGGGATTCGAGATCGTGAACCAATTTATGTGCATCTCTTGTTTTATGTAGCCTTGAGACTCATCCTTCTCTTTTAAACCGCATTCTTGAAGCTCAAAAGCTAGATCCCGAATTAATTCTTCTTGGCCAAAGTTGTAGGGATAAAATTGATATTGAAGGTTTGAAAGACTTTGATATTGATTCTCGTGGCGACATTCGAAAATTTGGTAGACTTGTCGTGCCAAATATTAGTGATCTTCGTTAAGATATTATAGAAGATTCTCATTGGTTTAAATTTACCATTTATCCTAGTAGTAGCAAAATGTACACAGATATGATGAGACTTTATTATTGGGATGGAATGAAATCTGATATTGCTAACTTTGTCAAGTGTTGCATGACTTGCCAACTCGTTAAGGCTGAGCATCAAAGGCCCCGGTGGGTTATTGCAACCTTTAGAAATTCCAATATGGAAGTGGGATCAAATTTCCATGGATTTTATTGACGGCCTTCGCCGTTCACATTTGGGTCATGATAGCCTATGGGTGATAGTTGATAGACTTTCTAAATCCGTCCATTTTATCCCCGTTCGGTCTAACCGGACCTTACCTCTTTTGGCCAGACTCTTTAATAAAGAAATTGTTAAATTACACGGAGTTCCTACTTCTATTGTTGGCGATCATGATCCATTGTTTACTAGAGGATTTTGGAAGAGTCTTCAAAAAGCTTTGGGAACGAAGCTTAATTTTAGCACCGCTTATCATCCTCAGTCTGATGGACAAACCGAGCGTGCGAATCAAACTCTTGAAGATCTTCTACGTGCTTGTGTTCTTAATTTTGGTGGAAGTTGGGAAGATCATATTTCTCTTGTCGAATTTTCCTATAATAATAGCTTCCAATCTACTATTGGTATAGCATCTTTTGAGGCACTCTATGGAAGGCCATGCCGATCTCCTTCTTGTTGGCTTGAGGCCGGTAAGAAGCAGGTTTTAGGTCCGGATTTCATTCGTGATTCCACAGAAAAGATTGACCTTATTCGTCATAGGATGAAAGAAGCTCAAATTAGACAAAAATCCTATGTCGATAACTGAAGAAGGAAATTATAATTTTCTGTGGGAGACTTTGTGTTTATTCGTGTTTCACCTATGAAGGGTGTTCTGCGTTTCAGTCGATCGGGAAAGTTAGCACCTCGATATATTGGTCCATTTCCCATCATCGAACGTATTGGTTCCGGGGCTTATCGCCTCTTATTACCGGCTTAGTCTTCTTCTATTCATGACGTGTTTCACGTTTCTCAACTACGGAAATGCCTTCGAGATTCCGATTCAATTCTTGAGCCCGGTGTTGTAGAAGAAATTGAAGTTTCGCCCAACTTAACTTATGAGCAACATCCTATTCGAATTATTGCTTCGGAGGTAAAACACCTTCGAAATAAAGATATTCCTCTTGTGAAAGTCCAATGGTTCTCAATTCTAAGGATTTTTCTTGGGAATCTAGAGAATTCATCGAGCGAACAAATCCGGACTTACTCTCTCGTGCTTTTTGAGGTGAACTTCTTATTCCAAATTTTTTCTTTTGTGTTGATACGCTTTTATGGTTGATACTTTTGTTCATTTATTTCTTAAGATTGTGAGGACACAATTTCTTTAAGGAGAGGAGTCTGTAACAACCTGCATATTTTACGATTGTGTATTTAAATATTTTAATTCAAATATAGCATCGTTTGTCGGATTTTAGCTCGAAAGGCTACTTTTTGCAAACGGCTGAATTAGGACTTGATACCACTTTCATAGAGTTCAAAATGACGTTTGCAACCTTTTTGAGTATAAACTTCGATATGTTTGGAGATAGTAGAATTTTGCTACTTTTCACTTAGGGCTTTGGGTTGGGTTTCAGCCCATTAACTCCGCTTATTACTCTAGCTCAGTCCACCTCTCCTCTTCACTTCATTCTTATTTTCCTAACACTTAAGTTTTTTCTGAAAATGGAGAGATGAATGGGAAATTAAAGTTCAAAGCCCTAATCATATTTGCAAATCCAAGTTCTAGCTCTGAATTTAAAGAAGAAGCATTGGTAAGCAACTCCTTCTTCTTCTCCAACTCTTTATACTTTCAATTTCAGAAATTTCCTAAACCTAACTTAGGGAATGTTCTTCTTTTGAGCTTAGATTCAAGATCATTTGGGCTATGATGAAGAGGGGTAGATCCTCCTCTGTTTTTAAGCTTCTCCTTCCTTGTTTTTGTGTAAAGGTGATATTTTTATCTCGCATCTATGTCTATATCTATCTTTGTTATTAGGTATGAATTCCTAATATCTATTCACGATCCTTTGCTTTGATTTGAACTGATATGGTGAATTTCCAATTTTTGGATTTGAAGCCCAATTTTATGAAAATCCTACGATGGATGTTTGGATATGTTGTTTGGCGTGTATCAAAGAGCTTATAAGACCGGGTTGTCGTTAGGCGTAAATCCTCAGTCGTCGTTGCTCGCTTGATCGGTCCCGAATCATTTTGGACATAATGGACTAGGCAAATTTCTGCCCAGACTAGGAGATCAGACGTCTGGAGACCAATGCCAAACGTCTTGTTCTGCCTCCTGGAGTAAAATAATACACGGCAGAAAAATAAATAAGGCAGTGACTAATTTCAGACGTCTAAACTTCCTTTCCAGACGTCTGAAAAGAAGTCAGACGTCTGATTTGTGTTTTCAGACGTCTGGTTGGTTTTGTGGAATATTCCCGAAAACCAAAACCAGACGTCTGGACTTTCCCCTAGACGTCTGAAAGGGTTTCAGACGTCTGATCTTAGCTTCAGACATCTGGATGGTTTTCTGGGCTATTTCCAGAAACCAAATCCAAACGTTTGGAACAACACCTCAGACGTCTGGAAATTCCCAGTTTTTCCTATTTGCCTAATTTTGAGTAAATTTCCAAGGTTTATTGATTTTTTTTGATCCGGTTAGTTGTTATCACTTATTATCGACTTTGATGGCTTCTTTTTATGGGTTTTTGGGAATATCCATTTTGATGGATTTGGTATCGATTTCTTTGGATTTAATTCATGTCTTCATATGTGAATTTTTAGTGATTGGTTGCTTTTACAATCATTTTTGTGATTTGTCACATTAAAAGTATTAAGGTTTCAATACTAGTAGTAAATATCAAAACTCTTTCATCAAAACGATTTCAACACTATTTTATTACAAAGCTCGTTTCTTAAACAGTTTTCCAATCTACTAGCATATACAAACCTTTACCTCACTCGTATGAGAAATCTAATTAAACGACTTAGTAAAACAAGTGGCATGAAACACTTGCGTTTACTTTGTCGGTTAATTCTTAGACCCGTTCGATTGAATCTCTTGTGATAATTTTCTAGTGGAGATCTACAATTTGTTCGTAAATATTTATGTTAAGCTAGTGGTTATGGGACATGAAGCTAAGCTCATATATTTACTAGCCTGGTGTAATTGACACTTCTTGATGATCGATGATGATTATTTTGTGATTTAGACTAGCAATGTGCGATGTCTCTTTGTCTGCAAGGGAGACTAAACCCTGTTTCTGTGGAGCTTCGGCTCAATTTGGTGGGTAGAGACCCATGGTATTCGGGCCGTTTTGTGGAGCTTCGGCTCAAAATTAATGGTTAGCAATCATGGAATAGCGTTCCATTTTGTGGTACACGTGTTGGTGAGTTTTCACGCTCCCATTTTGTGACAGGCCTCCCCCCTTTTTTTGACTTCTGGATTTCCATTGATAATTTCTAGAATTTGTGTTTTCACCAATTTTCGTGATTTACATTGATAAGTATTATCAATATGTGTGCATTGGTGAATTGGTGTGTCATTAACTTTTGTGATTGGCATTGATATAATTGTCAACATTTATGGTTTGGTGAACAAAAATAAAGAGTATGACATTCTTTTTTATCTTTGAGAAGATTCTTGTGATATTGATTAATCTCTATTTGATTTTCAATTACATACTTATCACGGTATGGCTTTGTGGTTACCATACGTTTTTGTTATATCTCTTATTCTGTATCATTTTATCTGATGTTTATAACTAGACTGATCCGCTTATTATTTTCTCATTAAATAATACTCGGGTCAGACTGAGATGTTACAGATGCATCTGTTTGGCTCCACATCGGGGAGAATTATCTGACATTTGGCTAACTACTTAGATTGGTAGTTTATTTTGTTGTATACATTTGAGATATAGAATCCATGATGTATACTTATTCTTTTGTGTAGCACTTGTAACTATTCTTTTGTGATATTATGCATCTTGTTAGACCACTACTTCGATATACACTTCTATGTGTTTTATTCATATCTTTTTGCACCTTTGTGATATGGATATCTGTGACTGATTTGTGTTATGCTTATTTCTATATTTTTTTCCGAAGGTTATATTGCCACTGTATAGTAGCTTTGAGTTTGTATCGGTATGTCGGATTTCGTCTTAAGTTGAAATGCATGTTATACTATCTGACATATCAGTGCACGCACAAAGCAATTACATGGATGGTCACTCCTCAACTGCCTTATTCTTCGTGCAAATTGACGGTATTACTCTGTAGTGTCCTTGGCTAGCGTGAGTATAGAGGTGGGGAGTCGCATTTATCCTTTCTAATATTGTAAGAACATATGCTATATAATGTTATAATTATCTATAGTGATAAATTTGTGCATTAAATATGATTGATGAAACGTTTTTCAATTAATATATATAAATACAGAACGAATTGAAAGTCGAAAAATAGAAATATAATAGACACTTACTAAAAATTCTAATTACATGTTATATAATGTTTCCATACTCATGCAAGTGCCTAATTTATAGTACTTAATACATTCGTAAGTTGGTCACTTATATGTTTATTTGGTTTAGACCGTGTATAGCATTTTATGAGTTTTTGAACTCTAAATGCAATTCAATACTATGGATATTTGATCCACGTACTTTCACATATAAATGTTATATAGTGAACAATTACAGTTTATGGGGTATAATATTTCGATGAAGTTAGTTCATTCAAAGTAAGCCAATAAACTGTAATTTAAGATCATATATTCAACTTGAATGATTTCAAAAGGATTGTATTGTGTTAATGTAATATAAGACTATAAACTATGGGATACATCTAAAAACTCGATCGTTGAAATGTCATCTTGATTTGTTTAAATAATGTGCAACATATTTGATATCTTAAATGTTAAGAATAATCGAATGCGCTTTTGTAAAAGGTTTGCTATGATATTGTAGTAAGATTTTCTTTTAAAATTTTGATCATTTGAAAGAAAAACAAATGTATAAGAATAGATGTAATTTAAGGTAAAATTGGAATAAAGAGAATGATTAGTCATTTTTGCTTCATAGAGAAAAAATGAAACAAAAATTGTAATACTAATTGATACATAACATTGGAATATGAAATATGATTTTTATTCCAAAATGCATTTGATCAAAGAAATCTCCACTATAAGTTAGTTGTAGGGTTAAAAATAAGTAAACAATATTAACAATATTAAGTGAATGGTGGACCTCTAAATTTAGTATGCTATTATAATAATGGCGGAAATAATGGAAGCATGTCTTATAACATCTAATGATAGCATCAAATTATGGAAATTATTTTCGTAAAATGCACTGAACATTATTTGTGAAGTAATGTTATTTTTGGTATTGATTGAAAAATAGATGTAACTATATTTCAATATGAGTATTATGAATATTCATTATGAAGTAGAACTATATTATGGAATGTGTTTACATAGTAAACGTGATGCAAAAAATATATGTGTCTAATATTATTTAGAGTTGTTTTGGAATTATAGACTAAGCCATAGTTTTAAGAAATAATTTTACTATATGATTATGAATCATATGATACAGATTAATTGTATCTCAAACAATTAATGACAATGCACCCATTCAGTGGGAGCATCATAAAATTTTATGATATCTTTGAATTAATAGATATTGATGTATGCAATCACAAGTCTATTAATATCAAAACGGTTCCACATACTTCGTTATCTTCATCGATGATTTATTACCAACATGAAAATGTGTAATAGGTACACATTTAGTAAGTTTATGATAAAATCATAGAATTTAAAAGAAAAGTAAATAAAATAACATGCAATATAATAAAATGATTTGATTTGGTTGAATAAGTGAGTATATTGGAAAGAATTCCAAATGTACCTAAAAATGTATATACATTCAATCTCAAAAGCACTCCTCCATGTGGTACATAATGATACATCAATAATGAGTAATCGGACATCGTTGGACAATTTACGATTAATTACGAGTGAAGTTGAGTTAGCTTCTTTCTATAAGGTCACGTACTTAAAAGTAGTACACCAGTTTGACATTATTTCAACCAAAAAATAGTTTACAAAATCGTACAAAAAAAGGGTTTGTAAGAAATCCCAACATATCCTAGGACAAGGAGTTGGCAGGTCATGCGAGTTGAGAGATTGCACGTAATAATTGTACATGACGGATCTTGTATGAATCTCTAAATTTTTTTTAGGAAAGGTCTGTCATCAAAAGACATTTTCATGTTTTGAACATAATTTTTGTAAACTAGAATCAGTTTTATAAATAAAAAGGTTCGTAAAGCGTTTATGAATCCCTATTCTATTTGCACTAAGAAACAATTGTTGTTTCAAATATATAAACTTCATTGTGAAGGAATTTCTTTGAGAAATTTTTGGTAGTTAAATGGAACTGATCTAATCCATAAATAGAACTGATTATATGAGATAAAGTGAAATTAACTAACGTAAGTGAACGCATAGCATTAGAATGTCTAATAAGTATTCTCACACATCGAAGAGAAACTACAAGTTTCTTATTAATGTCATAAAATATACATTACCCTCATTTGTTCAATTAAACCATTAAGGTTGTTGATTCTATATGGTATGATGTGCAAATATGAAAGGATTCCAAGTACGCTATCAAAATATGATTTTGGTGGTCATAACCAAAGAGATGTGATCCATCGGTCGAGGAAAGACTAATGTGGTTGGAATTAAATGAGCAATGTTCATAAGAATAATATCGTAAATTTCAACTGTTGAAATAAGCATAACAGATTTGATATTCAACATGCTCAAGTTAATTCAGATTTACTCACAAAATTATCGTTCGACAAAACTTAGTGTTTGGCACTTATGTATTGAAACAGAAAATTGTAAATAATGATTTTGAGTAAGCCATTTACACACCTTAACCAAAAATGCCTTGAAGTTAGTGGCAGCTGTAATATCCCGGAATTTTTGACAATATCAATTTAATAATCTGTAGTTAAAATTAAATTGATATTGATAATCTGTTAATAATTATTCAAATAAATTTAATAATCTTCTTCAATAAATATTTAAATTGGTCATTTTATCTTTTAAATGATATAAATTGATTTGTGTTTACAATATAAATATTTGGTTTATATTTTAAATTGATTTACTTTGTTTTAATTTTTATAGATAAAGCATATTTTCTAGTTTTATTATTTATAGTAATTTGGAAAAAAAATTTATTTAATATTAAGTTTTCAAAAATTTAATAAATGGTTTTGGTTTAAATTTAATATTAAATCATGTTTTAAAATTGTAATGTATACATTTCAATTTGGAAATTTTACTTTAAATTGGTATTGAGTTTTAAAATCTATTTCATAAATAAAAATATGATTTTAAAATTGATAAGAAAAATATTGGAATGTTTTTAAATTTAATTGGATTTAGCATTAAATTTAGAATAAATTCAACAAATGATTTTATGACTTAATAAAGTGGATTATTTATTTAATAAAAATGTAATCTCTTGAAAAATGATTTTAATTTAATAAAAAGAGATTTATAAAACAATATTAATATTGTATTGACTTTATAAATAAGATTTGAATAAGATTTGTAATTTTTATTTCAAATTGAATTTGTATTTATAACTTGATTTAAAAATAATTTACTCTTGAATTTAATTTGAAGTTAAATTCAAAAGTTTAAATTATTGTTTTAATTTTTAAGTTGTGTACACATGGTTTGTTTTCATTTATAAATACATACACATATTGTGACGCCCCACCTCTATACCCACGCTAGCCAAGAACACTCCGGAGTAGTGCTGTCAACTAGCACGAAGAATAAGGCTGTTGAGGAGCGACCATCCATGTAATTGCTTATCACACGGTGGCTATAAATAATCTTCGAAAACAAACATAGAAATAATCATATCACAAATCAGTCACAGATATCCATATCACAAAGGCGGGAGAAGATATGAATATATAACTAACACATGAAAGTGTACATTAGAGTAGTGGTCAGTAAGATCCACGATAATACAAAAGAATAGCAACACGTGCTATACAAAATAATACAACTATGAGTCTATATCTCAAGTGTATACAACAAAAACTGCTAATCTAAACAGTTAGCCAAAAGTCGGAGTGATGAATCCCTGGGAAGAAGTCAAGCAGAAGCACCTGTAACATCTCGGTCTGACCCGAGTATTATTTAAGAAAATAATAAATGGGTCAGTCTAGCTATAAATATCAGATGACATGATATAACATAAAAGATATGGCATAAACATAAACATCCATAATGACATACCACTATAAGTATGTAAATAATGATCAACAAGAGATCAATCAATAAGAGATAATCAATATCACAAGAATCTTCTCAAAGATTCGGAAAGGGCATCATACCCCAAACTTGTACTCATAACAAGTCAATGACATAAATTCTAGAAATCAATGCAAGAAGTCCAGAAATCATAGAAAAGAGAAAGAGGCCTATCACATGAAGGTCCGAAGACCAAGGGGAGCTACCCCACATGTGTGAATGGAATCGCACAGATTAAGGTCCAGACTAACCAAAAAGCAAAAAGATATGTGTGAGTGGAATCACATAAGTGGTGTCTAGTCTAACCTCGCAACAAGAGACATCGCACAGTTGCTAGTCTAAATCATCAGAATGATCGTCATGATCAACGAGAAGTGTCAATTACACTAAGCTAGTAAATATAGAAGTTTAGCTTCATGTCCCATAACCACTTGCTTAACTTAAATATTTACGAACAAACTGTAAATCTTCACTAATAAAATTGTCACAAGAGGTTCAATCGAACAAGTCCAAGAATTAACCGACGAAGTGAACGCAAGCGTTTCATACCACTTGTTTTACTAAGTCGTTTAATTAGATTTCTCATCCGAATGAGGTAAAGGTTTGTATATACTAATAGATTGGAAAACGGTTTAAGAAAAGAGCTTAGTTATTAAAAATAGAGTTGAAATTGTTTGTTAAAAGAGTTTTGATATTTACTACTAGTATTGAAACCTTTATATTATAAAGTGACAAAACACAGAAGCAATTGTAGAAACAATCAGTCACAAAGATCGCATACGGAGATGTGAATAAAATCCAAGGAAATCAGCTCAATGTTTTTCAGATAAGATCCCCTACGGAGGGGGGGTCCAGGGGTCCAAGGAAATGAGGTCTAACGACCTAAGGGTTCACGCGACCTAACACAATGGCTGAGCGACCTAACTAAGTGCGCGACCTGGTGGGTAAGGAGGTCGAGCGACCTAAAGTTTTTTGCGACCTAACGAGGTAGAGGGGACACGCGACCTAAAGGTACGCGACCTAAGAAAGCACGCGACCTATCGGCAACAAGGATCGAGCGACCTAACGGCAACATGGGTCGAGCGACCTAACTTTGCCGCGACCTAAGGCCACAACGACCTAAGAAATAAAGGGGAGCGACCCAAAAGAGGAAGGGTTTAACGACCTAAGCAGTGAAGAGGCCAAGCGACCTAGCGTGGTCAACGACCTAAAAGGGTTCGCGTCCTAAGAAAGTGCGCGACCTAAAGCACACGCGACTTACGACCTAAGGAAAGCAGGCGACCTAACTCCACACACAAGGCCTAACGACCTAAGAGTTAAACGACCTACGACCTACGCCACCAACTCACGAGCGACCTAAAGCACACGCGACTTACGACCTAAGGAAAGCAGGCGACCTAACTCCACACACAAGGCCTAACGACCTAAGAGTTAAACGACCTACGACCTACGACCTACGCCACCAACTCACGAGCGACCTAAAGCACACGCGACTTACGACCTAAGGAAAGCAGGCGACCTAACTCCGAACGACCTAAAAATGGCCAGAACGACCTAAATGCAGAAATTTCGCCAAAACGCCAAAAATCGGAGTTTTTCGCCAATCCAATCCAAACCAAAAGCAAATATTCATGCTAAAGTGATAGGGAATCATTCCCAACAACCCAAGATAGTTATAGACAAGAATGTGAGTTAAAAATCTCACCTTTGCACCAAATATCAACGAAAATGAAGTTCTAAGCAAGCAAGAATCAATCCTTCTTCTATCTAAGCACAAGAAGCTTGAATCCAATGTCTTCTTCTTGAATTTGGAGTAGAAAGATGGATTGCAATTGAATTTGAGTTTTGGAATTTTAATTTCCCATTCCCTCCACCATTAATGCCAAAGCTTGATTAGTTAGGAAATTTATGAAGAGTGAGGAGAAGAGGGTTGGAACTTGGCTTAATAGGCTAAACTAACCCAAAGTCCAAAGCGGGAAAAGTTAGTGAAATTTCACTAACTCCAAACCTATCGATGTTTATACTTAAAAAAGTTGTAAACGGCATTTCGAACTCAATGGAAGTGGTCTCGAGTCCTAATTTGACCGTTTGCAAAAAGTAGCTTTTCGGACCAAAATCCGATTAACGAGTTAATATTTATATAAAATATTTAAATACAAACTCGATAAATATGCGGGTTGTTACACATATTAATATAACTAACAAATTTAATCTAAGTTAACACACATTAAATTATAATTAGAAACTAATTACTTTTAAAAGATAACATGTGTTGCATTTATAAGCATTGGTTTAAACAAGTGTTCAAATTTCACATTGATAGTTTGACAAGTGTTAGAATTTTGTTTTAATTTTTCTTTTCTTTTAATAAAATCTGAAATACATTTAGTTAATTTGCCTCTTCATTGCATAGTGCATTTTCCTTCTTCCCTAATCAAAACAGAGATCAAATCTGCATTTTCTTAAAAACCTACATATCTCACTTCTTATACAAAATCTGCATATTCATATTCAAACCTGCATATCCAAATACAAAATTCTGCACTTCCTCAAATCAAATAAAGCCTGCACTGTTGATTTTATCTGCATTTCTTCAAATCAATAGAGCATGCACACTGTTTATTCTTTGCATTCTGTAAACTGGAAATGATAGCATGTATTTGGGGGAAATTGGCTACAACATCTTTTCACATCTGCATGCAAGTAATTAGGCTGTGATCATGAGCAACAACATCACTTTCATCTGCATGCATTTGGAGATTAACAACTGCATCATCTACATGAAGTATATCTAAGTCAAGCCTGCATTTTTGGTTTTCTGCAAATTCAAAACAGGAGCTAAACAGTGGTCTGCATTCAAATAAAGTGAGTAACATTTATATCTCAAACTATAATTAGGATTGCTTGTTAAATGTTAAGATAAATATGTTTGTGTGTTTATATAAGGTCTGTTGAAAATTATGATTGAATGTGCATTTTGCTTTGCTGAGTTTCCAGATTCACTATCATATTTACAAAAATTTCCTATGATTGATCCAAGTTGAAGTAGTATCTGGATTTTTGAATAAATAAATAAATAAAAGGGGTTTTGTTTAGCATAGATTAGAATGCAGATTTATAAAGTATTGTTGTTTAAGTTTCTTCAGTTCAGATTTGAATTTTAAGTGAAGACAAATACAGGGTGATGTTGCTGTTAAAACAGATAATAACATTATATGTTAAATCTTGATCAAATCCAAACCTATTAATATAGAAATCCAGTTTTATAAATTAAAAACATTAACTGGAACTTGATTTTTAAATCAAGTGATATGAATTTTAGAGTATAGGTTCCTTTACTGCTTGTTCTTGAACAAAATATGATTTTGAGCAAATACTTACAATCTGTAGTTTCAGAAAACTCAAAACTCTCCTGAGTTATTAAGTAAGGATTATAGATTCATAGAAAAATCTGAAATAAGTATAATGATTTCTAGATTGGTTGTAGTTGGGAAGTTTTTGTTTGAACCCTAGTTTGAAGAGGGGTAAAAGATTAGGACAGTGAGTGAGGAAGAATGGATCGAGTGAATGGGTTTCTGGTGTATGGATAGTTGATGTGTAGAGAAGTGTGAGGCCGGAGAGGTGGAGATTAAGATGGTCGGAGGTGAGAATGGTGGCCGCTGATAGGTTCGCATCAGGAACCTGTTTGAAGTTTACAGGTTTTGATTAGGGGTTATTTAGAATTCTTCGATTTCTGATTTATCTGGGTTGACGTTTGAGGTTATGGTGGGTTTCTGGTGGGTATTGGATCATCTGAGATGGTCGGCAGAGGGGGCGGCGATGGAAACTCTGGTGATGTTTGGGTTTTTGGGTATTGCAGGGAAAAGGTTAGAGTTTACTCGAAGTGATTGGGAGAATGACCCGAAGTAGGAACGCAGGAAACTCGAAGTAAGGCAGCTTTTGACTCGAGGTAGAATTGATTTTTTCTCAGGTTGAACTTAATGTTCAGGTTTCAGGGAAACCTGAATTTTTTTTTAAATCTGGGTTTTAAATATTGTAAATTCTATAGATTAATTTAAAGTAAGGATTAAGTGAAAATTCAAATGCAAGTTTGAATGTTAGATTCAAATTTAAATCCCAGGTTTTGAAAATAAAAGTTTAAATTCTTAACTTAATGAACTATTTCAATTTGGTAAATAGTTGAAATTTTAAATAATGAAGTTTTAAAATATGAAGCAAGGTTTAAAGATAAATTTTAAAATCTGGAAATCTGAGTTTAAAATGAAGCTTAGTTTCAAATTTAAAAGAAGATTTAAAGTTGAAAGTTTTAAACTAAAATTGAATTTAAACTTCTAAAATTTTGAAATGAATTTCACTTCAAGTTCTTATGATTTGATTTTTAAGACAACTTTTGATTTGTTCTGGAATTTAAATAAGTTTAAATTTTTTGAAAATTTGATAAGTTTTAAAATTATTCTATTTAAAACTTGAATTTAAATTGAAATTTAAAAAAAAGAATTTCTTAAGTACTTTGTTTTAAATCAAATTGTTTTAACATAATTAAGTTATGATTTTGAAATTTGATTAAGATTTATGTTTTAGAATTAGTTAACAAGGTAATTAAGATTAATTAATTAATTAATTAAATTTGGAATTAATATTAGATTAATGATTAATCAATTTGGAATTAAGATCATTAATTAAGTTATTTATTAATGATAGATGAATGATAATTATGTAATTAAGTTTTAATTTAAGGTTAATTAATTTAATAATTAACTTTAATTAAAGAATGATTAAAGATAATTTAATTGGTAGTTAATTTAAGTTAATTACCTTATAAAATAATTTAAGGATGGTTAATGAAGGTCATTAACCATGATTATTTAACAATTAATTAATATGGTTAATTTTTTTATAATTAATTAGATTAATTAATTTAATAATAATCAATTATAAATGGTTTGAGTAATTACTTGATACAGTAATTAAGGAATTAATTACTTAATGTAATTAATTTAATTGAATGAGATTTGTTTAATTTAATTAGTTTTAAACACTTGGGTTAAGGATAATTGCTTTATGTAATTAATGATTTGGGAAATTACTTAGTTAAGTAATTGTTTAATAATTACATGATTGTAATTAAATGGAGATGTTTAATTATGTGATAATTTGGATTAATTATTTAGTAATTAATCAAATAATTGATTAAGAGATTAATTTAAGGATAATTAATTTGGTTTAATATAGTAATTAAGTTAGTTAATTACTTAAGGTAATTAATTTAAGAAATAATTAAAGATCATTAATTATTTAATTAATGATGTAATTAAAGTTTATTATTTATGATTAATTAATCAATAATAGATAATTAAGATAATTAATTAATTATTAATTAAGGAATAGGTAATTAATTATGATTAATTAATTGAAGTAATTAAAGGTTAATTACTGATTTGTTTGGGTTTAATTAATTTGTAAAATTAATTTAGAATAATTATATGAATGTAATTAAAGATAATTAATCAAGAGTGATTAATTTAGGTGATTAATGATAATGATTAATTAATTGATTGTAATCAATTAAGTAAGCAAGATATATTGGTGAAGTAATTAATTTAATTTATTTTAAATTAATTAAAGATGAAGTAATTAATTTAATTCATTTTAAATTAATTTGAGAGAGAGATAATTAAGTTAATTCATTTTAAATTAATTATATGGTGATGAGTAAATCTTTGCTTATGTATGAATGGATGTCATGAATTGACTTGGATGCTTTGTGATCTCAGTAATGAGATAAGCATGGTTGCATGGTATAAATGTTTGGTTTGCATTGTGATGATAACATAGGTTATCTGTTGTGATATTGATTTATGGAATATCTATTTGATATTGATAATGTGGATTCCCTGTTATGTGATAATGTCGATTATCAGTTATGATTTATGAGTTATCTATCTGTGTGTATATAAATACTGTAATTGGATTGTTTTAAACCTTTAAAACAACTTGGCCTTAAAAGACACGCTTTGGATTTCGATGAGACCGGGATCGGGCTTCCATATTTGGATATCCGAAAACCACATCGTTTTCCAAATAACGTTAGGTCGTTAATCCAAGAGGAGCGAGTGAAGACTCGAGGTGTAAGGGCTATACGTCAGTATAACTCTGTGGGTGATTCCGTAATGAGTTGACAGAATAGTGCTTATAGATTCGAGATGGTGATCTAGAGTGCAAGGGTTATCGTCGTTAACTATGTGGGTGATTCCGTAATGAGTGTAACGGGATAATGCCTTCTGTTTCGTTCGAACCCGGAACGAACTTGTATGGATTGAATGCTTTCAGAACATCGTCAGGTGGACGATGAGCATTCTAAGAAATGTTTCCTCTAAAGGTAATCGTAACCTCAAGCCTCATCAACCGGGAATGGATAAAACAGGGGAGGTGCAGCAAGGCTTCGTGGGTCGCACCCACTGGAGAGCAAGATTGATCCCTGTCTAGAGGTCCCTTTTTATTCGGCTTAGTGGGCAGTTGTCAGTGTACACGAACTGCGGGGTTGTCTTGTTCGGAACTATTCAGCAAGGAATGGGTTCGGCCTTGTGTTGCAGGGGAGTTAGGGTGGCTCCTCGGTACGTTGATCTAGGCCACGTACTGTGAAGGGCGGTACCCCAGTAGCCTTGCCATTGTATGGAATCCAAAATCCAATAAGTGCCAACAGTTTTGATTGTATTACCCACTTTTGTGGCTAGTAGCTGGAATTTAATAAATGTAACAATTTCGGCTATTTCATATTTACTTGAAAACCCTAGACACTATTATAATATCATCGGATTTCCTATCAAATGTTTTGGTTAGCGTAAGGTAAAAACTTTTCCATGTTTATGTGTGGAAAGTCTTACGTGATACCTTTCTTTCAAAAGGTTTTTCAAAGTTAAGCAACTTTAACCTGTTACTCACACCAGACCCATGTCTGACCCAGAGTTTATTCTTTGTTTTCTTAAACTCTTGGGTACTCAAATTTTTACGAGTAGCCAAGGGATTCAGGTTAGGATTCAGGTTAGCTTTGACGAATATTGGAGGAGCAATGGAGCAGGAGGCTTCTGCGCTAGATATTTAGTATTCCGCTGTGTGATCTGTGTTTGTCTCTGAGTTGTATTATATTGTAAATACTAGACAGGTGTTTATAACTGTCTAGTATGTGTTGTATATCTGTGTACTCTGATAATGGTTGTAAACCATGTAATAATTTATGTTATTAATATAATTTATTCGTTCCGTTGTTGAGATTCTAGTGTTGTTTCTTCTTTCTCTTCTTTCTTTTCTTCTTCCATCCCTTTCTTTCTTAATTAGCGATGCGACTTCCTGGAGTGTGGAAGTTGGGTCGTGACAGCAGCGATATTGGGTCTGTGAGTCATTCGATATGATCCAAGAAATGATATGAATATATAATTTTATAATCATCAAGATCGAATAAGTATTTTGATAGAAACAAGTAGTTTGATTTTCATTCAAAGTGCAGAGGAAGCCTGTGTTCAAAGAAAGAACGTTAAAAGGTACATTGATATTTCTAAACTATAAGTAAACACACATTATTGATTTTAACATTATGCTTGTATTATAATGAATTTTAGTTGTTTTAATACTCAATTTTGGATTATAAATGATGTCTTTTATGGAGAGTATAAAAGATATAGGGATTGTCCCAAAACGATATATAAGAGCACCCCATTAAAAAGAATCATGTAAGTTGGATTCCTTATGCATTAATAATAGGAATTATCATACAGGTTATGTTGTGTATGATATCGTTTTTTGTTTATGTATTTGATCCATGGAGTAAATATAAAATCCAAATTGATATCACTAAATGGTTGTTTGAGATGTTCCCGCATATTTATGAAATACTAAAGACTTGTTTATAGAAGCAACGAACTCGTTATGGTGGAACGTTTGGACACAAAATTTTAAAAATGATATTGAGTATAACATGTCAATAACAAAATTCAAGTTAAAAATATTTAATTTGAAAATGTTTCGAAATAAAAGTTATTGCTTTGATTCAACAAAATGTTGAGAACATTAACTTGAATAGCGCTACAATTAACCAATGTATATGGATATAAATGCACAAATTTATAATTGAGCCAAAGGTGATTCCAAATGTTGAGAATCCCATAATATTATTATAAGATAATAATGTCATGAAATTGGTCATGATAAAACTTAAAGCTCACTAGAAGTCGAGAGACATACATTGAATCGTTCCATATGATAAAGGCAGTTTTTCAGTGTTAGAGAGAGTTAATCGACAAAGTAGATAATTAAAACATAATAGTACCCATTCACTAAGGGATCGACCTAATTGGTTTTGAGAAAACTAAATGGAGAAGTTGGAATTAGAATTTAGAAATGACCCCAAGTGCATGTCGGAGATTGATAGAGTTAAGGTATGCCCTAGGGGCAATTATGTAACTTGTTACATATATCAAACTCATTGACCAATCTTGTTCGAAATAAAAGGTATTTTCTTCCTATTATGTACTTGATATAATGTGATTATATTAATTAATTAACTTAATTAAAAGTGTATTTAATAGAAAAATCCATAAATGGTATATTTTGTGATAGTAGTTGTAAAGTATTGTAATCGTGAGTAATGTATCACAACGAAACAAATATGCTATTTTAATGTACCTAGTCAAGATGCATCGAGACTGGATATCAATGTATATGTTGAGACTAGAGTACGTAACGCTCTCCAAATATTTGGCAGTATATTATTCATGACTGCTGGGGGCACCTAGGGGTTACGTACTAATAGTTACTGGATAACTATGGAATGACTCACTGATAGTTTTCTATTGGTTAATATAACTAAGTTTAAATAAAAAATATCGACGTGACTGATTTACAGCTCTCTCGACTTGAGAATACTATGAATCTTCAATATGAAAGATCCTCTTTGATTATATCCATATCATGGCATGACATCAATCGAGTGACTATAGTTGGGCTGAGTGGATGTATTGGAAGTGAAGCACTATTCAAGAGAGGATTCATCTCCTCAGTTATGTGTGGCTAGTATCACAATCAACTCAAAGTCAAAGTCCCTGGCCAGAGCATTTTGGTTAATAATAATTTTTACCATTGAAACAAGGACTTTGTATTTGGACTATAAAGTTGAATGTGGATGATGTTGAATTTTGACCATTATTCCATAATTCCAAAGTGAGATAGTTTTGACGAAGAGAATTGGTGTAAACAAATTTCACAACGGGGGTAACGCTTATTAGACTAAAATTGAATTTTAATGAAAATGAGTAAGTGATAAATTTGATCATAATGTCACACCACCTGCTAAGTGATGTATGTACGTTATAATTAGAATAGCGCGATGTTAATGACTGACCAAAATTACAGCCAAGACTTATACAACCGAAATGATGAATTCCGTTAAAACAGAACGATTTAATTAGTTTATAATTGTTATAAATTAATTAAATTAATTAATGTTCATGAAATATTAATTATAAATTTTGAATGTGATTTTAGAAATAAACAATTTTTTATATATTTATAACAGTCATAAATATATCGATCGATATGCAATATCGACAAGCGATTAAATTTTATTTAATTGCATAGTATTTTGGCTTGGGCTTAGATGGGTTTAAGTCCCATCATTAGACCTTTAAAATTTCAATTTTGGAAAGGTCTAGAGGTGGCTAAAACATAAGGAATTGGTTTGGAGATAATGGGTTGAGATCAAGTGAGAATGGGTAAAAAGATTTTCCTCATTTCTCTCTAATACAACCCTCTATATATGTGTGTGTGTGTGTATGCATGTGTATCTCTAAAATAATTACTAACCTCTTTTGGCCTCCATTACCTTCTACATTGTTGGTTAAAACATAGCACACAATCCACTCCAAAATTCTTATATAATTTTCAAATTAAAATAATATTATTCGACAGCTAAAGGTCGGTGATTACGAACTTGCAATCTGACGAATCAAGAACAGTAAAAGGAAGGGAAGTCATTGCTTCAACGTAGATTCAAAGATTTCATTAAGTTGATAATTTTAATTCATATTATAGTAATAAAATTATATTCAATGATCCTATAATTGGCAACTTCATATCTGTTAAAATATATTGCTACTATATGTTTAGTCAGGTGAGATTTTTGTAAGTAGATGCAGTTGTCACAAATCAGTTTGGTAACGTGCATAATTTGTTTGTCATACTATTTGATTTATGTATAGACAAATGTTGTTTACTGTATAGAATCATTTTTGTCATTAAAAATATTATATATATATTTATTAATAAATTCATATATATATATATATATATATATATATATTTCAGCGTATATTTCTCTCACATAATAGCATATATGCATATATTTATATATAAACATATGATTTAATAAATTTAGTACGCTTATTTTTATATAATATGAATTTAAAAATTCAAAAATTAATTATCATACATATATTCATATTTTTAAATTAACATTTATTAAATATTTGAATTATTTATTATATACAAAATAATTATTACATTAGAACTTCAATTTTATATTTTTTTAAATATATTTTTTCATTTTAGAAACACATAGAAAAAATTTAGGAATTTTTCAATAAAGTACATTATTTTTAACAATTAATATTATTTCGAAAAAACAATTTATGTTTTATGAAAAATAATAATTTAATTGAAAACTTATTCAAAAATTTGCATAACCTTTCGTTCATGATCCTAGAAATTCAGAAATTTTAAAATTTGAATTTTTGGTAATATATTATTTTATATTAAATATGTATTGCCGTAATCAATGTATATGTTTTTTAAAAAACATATTTCAACTTTTAAAAATCTTCAGATTTTTTATAATCTCTATTTTATGATCCTAGATTTTCAAAAATTGTAGCATTTGACTTTTTATTGATACATTATTTTATATAAATTATTTATGTATGAAAAAATTATTTTGTTCATAATATATGCAAACTAAAATACTAAAATTATTATGTCTGCAAAACTAAGTTAATTTTGAATTATAAATAACTTTTAGTAATTTTTCTCTCTCTTTCTATATATTTATATTTATCTATATATCAATTTTTTATGTTCACACATTATATATAGTATATTTATACATACGTGCATATGTGTATGCGCATGTATTCTAAAACATATATATGTACACATTTGGATAACACACATGACATACAAAATGAGCTAATATATCTGTTGCAATATAAATCCCAACATCTACATGTAGGCATATTATACCTTTTATGAATTATTATGTTACACTTGCGCTCACAAATATTTGTATATGTTATATTTATGTATAAACTAAATCAAATAAAATTAATTTCATATCTTAATATATTTGAATTTAAACAAAAAAATTATTTTATTGAAATGAAATTTAAAAATGTTCTAAATTCAGTTAGACTTCATAGGCCAATAAAGATCCAATAGGGTAAAAAAATTTAAACTCACCCATAACATCCGCTGCAGGCTAGTACAGTCCCAACAGATGTAACTCTACCTTTACTGGAAATTTTGTAGTGTCTTCACATATAGATTTTGCTTTCATCTTTGGTTTCTCATGCATATTTTGAATTATCTTTACCATGTTTGTTGATAATTTTGAATTATCGTTATCATGTTTGCTGATATTTTTTTTAATTTAATGCCCATCAAATTACATCTTTGGGTACTCTACCATATATGATCTTTTCAAATATAAGAATACGATGTGGAAATCTTTTTTTACTCCTAAATTTCTTTGCTAGACTTCTCATTAAATATATAGCTTCTATTGCAGATCGTACTGGCATAAAACTAAACTATTTATCAAATACTAATTATTAAGAAAAACTCAGATGATCACCAAAAACGCAGCGAAAATGATAGGACTATGTTAATAGTAAGGTAAAAAAACACTACAAAGTTGATAAAGCATCAAAACTCAGGGGGTCTCCTGCAACCATGAGCACGAAAAATGTCACTCATCAATCTTTGAAGTATACATAATGACGCAAAACTTTGCGAGTTGGAATATAAGAGGAACCCACTCCTCCAACAAACTTGATCAAGTCAAGCATCTTATTAAACATCATAATGTCTCATTTTTTGCCATTCTAGAAACCAAATTAAACGAGCCTCTTACTGTTAAAGCTGCTAGGTATATAAATCCAACTTGGAACTTGCACCATAATCTGGATCAAGCATCTTATAAATATATATAATGTGTGAACATAAAAAATTGATATATAGATAAATATAAATATATAGAAATATCTGGATCAACTTTTAGTACTTCACTCTGATCCTGATGATGTTGAACAAGCTCTGCTTAACTATTTCAAGTCCTTGCTTTGTAACAAAGACAACTTCAAACCTGACTTTGAAAAACTTGACCTTGTGCAGGTTCCTTTAGTGCAAATGGAGGAAGCAACCAGTCTTGTTAATAAGGTTACTGACAAAGAAATAAAAGACACTCTTTTTTCAATGAATGGGAATTCTAGTGGTGGTCCAGATGGATTCAATCTCGAGTTCTTTACTCACAGTTGGGACACAATCGAGGATGACTTCTTAAAGGCAATTCACAATTTCTTCAACAAGTCCAAACTTCTATTGGAAATTAATGCTACCAATCTGGTGCTCATCCCTAAAACTCAGCATCCATCTTCTGCTGAGTCTTTCAGACCTATTTCTTGCTGCAACGTCATATACAAATGCATCTCCAAAATTTTAGCCTCTAGACTTGTTGTTGTTCTCAGTAGGCTTATATCCAAGAATCAGTCTGCCTTCCTGCCTAAGAGAAATATTATTGACAACATTTTACTTTCTCATGAACTAATTAAAGGGTATGGTCGTGCCCAAGCTTCAAAGAATGCAATGCTGAAACTTGACCTTAAGAAGGCCTTTGATAGCATTAACTGGAGTTCCATTGTCATAATTATGGCCCTCATGATATTCCCTAAAGTCTTCGTGGCTAGGATATACAACTGCATTTCTACCCCATCTTTCTCCATCAGTCATAATGGGTTCAACTCTGGTTATTTCAACAGCAAGCAGGGGATCAGGCAAGGTGATCCTATCTCATCTTACATTTTCATTCTTGTGATGGAAGTGTTAAATGTTATGTTGATCAATAACTTTGAACAGAAGAAAATCTTGTTTCACTCAAAATGAAAATCCCCATAAATGACCTCTCTGTTCTTTGCTGATGATATATTGTTATTTACTAAACCTGATCAGACTTCCCTAGAAAACATAAAAATTACCCTACATAATTTCTACCTTATGACTGGTCTTGAACTCAATTTAAGAAAATCTCACATGATCACCTCTGGAATCTGTTCTGAACATGAAACTCACTTATTGTCATTAACTGGTCTCCAAGCTATGAACAACAACATGTGTTATTTGGGTCTTCCTCTTTGCTACTCCAGAATAACAATTGCTAATTGCTTTCCATTATATGACAAAATTTGTAGCACCATGAATGGTTGGGCCAATAGATTTCTTTCTCAAGCAGGCAGGCTCGTGCTTATCAAATCTGTCATTTCCTCTATGATAGTGTACTGGTCTAGGGCCTACATTCTTCCCATTAAACATATTGGCATGGTTAGAAAAGCTATGTTAAGGTTCTTCTGGGCTGGTTCCATTCGATCTAGGAAAATCATTCATTGCTCCTTTGGATTAATGGAGCTACCTAAGAATAAGGGGGGTCTTGGAATCCTTAATCTGCAAACTTGGAATAGAGCTGCTATAAGTACTCTCTTGAATGCCTTACTATCTAATGCTGACACATTGTGGGTTCAACGGACCAAAACTCATAACTTGGGTAGAAAAAAATTTGGACAATGCCTGTGCCACAAAACTCTAGTTGGACATGGAGGAGCCTCCTGATGTCAAGATCATTACTTCTTCCTTTAATCAAAGTTAAACTTTCTACTACCAGTGATGCTAACTTCTGGTGTGCACCATGGCTGGATGATGGCCTGATCTTATGCAACATCTTTACTCCTCACCAGATCATTCAATCTGGTATTAGTAGTATTGCCAAAGCAGCTGATTTCATCATTAATGGCAGGCTATCTCTGCCATATACCAGTAACCAAGAGATTAGAGCTATCTGGAATAAGTATCAGCCAATCTCTTTCATTCCTACTTCCAATGATGTTATTCTTTGGGGAGGAAAATCTCATTCCATCTCCTCTGTTTATAAATTGCTTGTGAACTATCCTGCCACAACTGACATAAAATGGCATAAAGTAATATGGTCCAGAAACTCGATACCCAGAGACAACCTTATGTTATGGAAGGTCATCAACCGTGCTCTGCTAACCAAAGACAGATTGTTGAACTGCGGTTGCCTGTTGATCCCCTTTGCTATTTCTGCAAAATGCAACCTGAAACTGTGAGTCATTTATTCTTTGAGTGCAGTCAGTTATTAGGCTTGTTGAGTAATCTCATGTCTGTGATGAATGTTAATCATAACCATGGCATATCAACTGTGGAGTGGGCTCTGATAGGGAAAGCAACTATGTGGAAGAAAAATGAAAGATTTGTGTACTTTTTTCTTATCAAAAGATATCTGAGCATCATTTGGGAAGAAAGGAATTTAAGGAGTTTTGAAATCAAGGTTAGGAGTTATGACCAGCTTTTGAATGCAATACATGCCAGTATTAAGTTGGGTATAAGGGAATGTAATTTTTATTTCACTCCCTTTGTCCCACCTGATTGGCTATGGTGACTTTCTCCTCTTTGTGTTTTTATTTGTTTTTTTTTCTTATGTTCCCTTGTGTTGTTTCTCGCTTCTCTTGTTGTTTCTTATTGTGACTATAAGCCTGTTCATAGTTGCTTTTTCTTTTCTTTTTTTCGTGTAATAAATCTGGTAGGGGACCAGTCAACCCCGCTTGCCTTTCAAAAAAAAACAAACAAACAAATAATATCTAAAAATAAGAAAACATAGACCATAACTGTAACAACCCGCATATTTATCGATTTTATATTTAAATATTTTATTTAAATATTTCATCGTTGGTCGGATTTTAGTCCGAAAAGCTACTTTTTGCATACGGTCGAATTAGGACTCGGGACCACTCCCATTGAGTTTAAAATGCCGTTTGCGACCTTTTTGAGTATAAGATTCAATATGTTTGGAGAGAGTTGATTTTTGCTACTTTTCACTTTGGGTTTGGTTTGGGCTCGGCCCTATGTTAACTTATGCTCAAATTTGAGCCACTCTTCCCCATTCACCCTCATTCTCTTCTCTTTTCAGTTTTTTGAGTATTAATGGTGGGAGAGATTGGAAATTAAAACTCCAAAACCCTAGTTCCTCTTGCAAATCAAATTCCTAGCTCCAAATTCAAGAAGAACCCATTGGTAAGCATTCTCTTCTTCTTCTCCAACTTATTCTCTTACCAATTTCAGAAATTCCTAAAACCTAATTTTGGGAATGTTCTTGTTTTGAGAACAGATTCAAGCTCATTTGGGTTGTGTTGAAGAGAGGTTGATTCTCCATTTGCTTTCAAGCTTCTTCTTGCTTGATTTTGTGAAAAGGTGAGATTTTTATCTCACATGTAGGTCTATAACTATCTTTGAATGTTAGGTATGAATTCCTAACACATATTCATGTGCATTTGATTTTGGTTTGAATTGATTTGGTGTATATTCCAAATTTTAGTGTTTTGAAATCAAAATCTATGAAAATCCTTTTATGGACATCTTAACATGTTTTGGTGACGCATCGAAGAGCCTAAAGGGACGGGTAGTCGTTTGGCATAAACCCCTAGCGCCATGGCTCAAATTTGGTTACGTATTGGTTGGGTTTTCACATCTTGTGCAAAGGCAGAAAACTGCCTTAGCTCCAGTCAGTCGACTGGACCTCTTGGTCAGTCGACTGGCCGAAGCTATTAAGCAGGGTGAAGGCTCCCTGCAGAGCCTTGGGGGCTCTGTTTACTGCAGTCAGTCGACTGACTCACTGAGTTCAGTCGACTGACCTACATCCCGAGAGTTTTTTGGGATTGTGATCAGTCGACTGAACTCAGTGAGTCAGTCGACTGACCTGCTTCTATTTGTCCACAATGCCTATTTGAGCCTAGTTTTGCTTGGTATCCAATTTATGTCGATTCGTTTTGATTCCTAGTTGTTGTTATCACTTATTCAACTATGATGACTTCTATTTTGGAATTTTTGGAAATATCCACTTTGATGGATTTGATATCGATTTCTTTGGGATTTATTCACGTCTTCGTATGTGAATTTTGATGATCAATTGTTCTACTATCATCTTTGTGACTTGTCACTTTAAAAATATAAAGGTTTCAAAACTAGTAGTAAATATCAAAACCCTTTCCTCAAAACAATTTCAGCTATATTTTCAATACCAAATTCGTTTATAAAACCATTTTCCAATCTATTAGTATATACAAACCTTTACCTCACTCGTATGAGAAATCTAATTAAACGACTTAGTAAAACAAGTGGTATGAAATGCTTGCGTTCACTTTGTCGGTTAATTCTTTGACTTGTTCGATTGAATCTCTTGTGACAATTTTATAGTGGATATCTACAGTTTGTTCGTAAATATTTAAGTTAAGCAAGTGGTTATGGGACATGAAGCTAAACTCATATATTTACTAGCTTAGTGTAATTGACACTTCTCGATGATCCTGACGATCATTTTTGTGATTTAGACTAGCAATGTGCGATGTCTCTTTGACTGCGCGGGAGACTAAACCCCGTTTTGTGGAGTTTCGACTCAAATTGGTGGGGTAGCAACCCACGGTCTTTGGACCATTCGTGTGTCAGGTCTTCGGACCATTCATGTGTCAAATTAATGGCTAGCTACCATGAGATAGCTTCTCGTTCATGTGTTACAGCTGTTGGTGAGTTTTCATGCTCCCGTTCATGTGATAGGCCTCCCCCCCCAATTTTGTGTGATTTCTGGTTTTCGTGTGTCGAATTCTGGAATTTCCTTCTTCACCTATTTTTGTGATTTCTATTGATATGATTTATCAATTTTTGTGCATAGGTGAATTTGTGTGTCATTTACTGGATTTCTTGAGATGATTTCTAGAATTTGTGCTTCACCAATTTTCGTGACTTCTATTGATAAGCCTTATCGATATTTGTGCATTGGTGAATTTGTGTGTCATTGACTTTTGTGATTGACGTTGATATTATCGTCAATATTTGTGGTTTGAAGAACGAAATAAGGAGTATGGCATTTCTTTGATTCTTGTGTAGATTTGGTGATATTAATTAATCTCTCGTAGATTTTCAATTACTTATGTATATCACAGCTTGAAATTGTGATTATTATGTGTTTAGTCATATCTCTTATTCTATATCGTTTCATCTGATATCTATAGTTAGACCGATCCGTTTATTATTTTCTTATTAAATAATACTCGGGTCAGACCGAGATGTTACAGGTGCTTCTGCTTGACTTCTCATCCAGGATCATTACTATGACTTTTGGCTATCTACTTAGATTAGTAGTTTATTTTGTTGTATACATTTGAGATATAGACTCCATAATGTATACTTCTTCTTTTGTGTAGTTCGTGAAACTATTCTTTTGTGATATTGTGGATCTTTTTAGACCACTACTCTGATGTACACTTCCTAGTGTTATATTCATATCTTATTCCGCCTTTGTGATATGAATTGTCTGTGACTGATTTATGTTATGTTTATTTCTGTATTTGTTTCCGAAGATATTATAGCCACTGTGTAGTAGCTTTGAGTTTGTGTCGGTATGTCGGATTTCCTCTTAATAAAGTATTGCATGTTATACTATCTGACATATCGATGCTCGCACAAAGCAATTACACGGATGGTCGCTCCTCAACAGCCTTATTCTCCGTGCTAGTTCACAGCATTCACCGTAATGTTCTTGGCTAGCGTGGGTATAGAGGTGGGACGTCACAATAACTGCAGAAACAAAGAAAATAATCACACACAAGATCTACACTGGTTCGACTATCGCGAGATAGTCTACATTCAACAGAGGAGATCTTGTTACTTTCTCAAAAAATTACTAAATTGATAATGAAGGCTAAGTGGAAGAATATGAAGAAACATGACTTGAGAGATTGATATAATCTCTAAATAACAATAAAATTGAGAGTGTTAAGGATATATGCCCCAGAGCAGTTCTGTAATTTATTGTAAATTATTAACTATGCATATAATCTCAATTGAAATAAAAGATGTTTATTTTCTATTTTATACTTGTTATATTACGATATAATAATTGAGTGATTAATTCAAGTATATTAAAATAAAAATTCTCAAATAGTATGTTATATGATGTTAATAATTACAGGAGTTATAGTCATGAGAAAATTATCACAATATAAAATAACATATTATATTAATATACTTCCAGTTAAGATACTTTGAGAAAGGATATCAATATATATTGGGACCAGAGTGTTGAATGCTCTCCAAATGTTTGACAGTGTATTACTCACAACTTCTAACGACACCAAGGAGTTAGTATTCTTAGTTAATTGTGACTATAGAATGACTCGTCCAAAATTTTCCCATTGTTTAATAACAACCAGGTCAAACAAAAATCTTAAGGCAATGATATTACACATTTACCTCGACTTAAGGGCAGTTGGAACTTCTACATGGATACTCCACTTTGATTATAATCACATCATGACTTGATGATCCATCGAGCGATTATAATTAGGGCTGAGTTGAAGCATGGGAAATAAAGCACTATTCAATAAAGAATTCATCTCTTGATTGTACAATGTTAGTAGCTAGGTCAACTGTAGCCATCTCATCTATGCCCCAACTCTAGTGATCAAATTATCAGTGAGAATTTACCACCTGATAGCTCGGATCAATAGTCATGGATGGGGTGAGACCTCGTACACACTACTTTAATTCAACACAGATATAATACCTGAATACATCTAAAATAATACATATCATGTCTTGACGCAGGGCGGTGTACATGAGTTATAGAATTGAATAATTCACATATCACAAAGAAAAATAGATAAATGTCACATGTATCGACATTGATGTGGGAAATAACGACATATAGATCTCAAGATATGTATAGTACATGGAGTGCTCAAATACATCACTTTAAACTCGGTAGACTATGTATCATCATAAATTTGCCTACTTCAATTAAATTGGAATTCGTTTGAAAAGTTAAGTAATTTTTTAAAATATATTATTAAATTAATGTATAAACGTATATATGGTACCCTGCAGAAACCCTAAAGGAAATTCGCAGCCGCCACTAATTCTTTATCAATGGCCAAAAAGCTCTTGCCTTCTCCTCCAATTTTCTCTTCATCCGTTAACTTTTAGCAAATTCTTCCAACAGCAAAGGTGTAGAGCTCTTCGAGATTGATACATCCAACGGTAGTGGTGCGATTTCACGAAGTTGATCGATGCCTACGGGGACTCGAATGCAGCATGTCCGTGCATGGACTACGGCGTCGTAAGGAGGCCGAGCTTCGTGAGATTTTGGGCATTGGAGGAGAGGAGCATGGGCTACGGAGTAGTGGTGATGGATTGTAGTCTAGAGGATTGGAGGATGCGTGGTGATTTAGGGTTTAAGGACGGCTTTTAGGTTCGATTTTTGACCGTGAACGAAGTTGGAGAGAGAAGAGCAGGTACCAGAATGGTTTCTTGTTTCTATCTAATGTTCGTGATTTCGTAGGGTATATAAAAAAATAAATTGTTTTAAATTATATTCAAAACTTTAAAATAACATATCTCTTGCATGCATGGCCATAATTCGACGAAACAGGAAGCATCGGAATTGCAGTGACGCGATCTACGCGCTGCAATAGATCTGGAGACGATCGGAGCTAGCGAAAATTTTAGATTAAGTCGAACGAGCTTGATTTAATTTAAAATTGAAATGCGGACCCAAGGTAAGTTAATCTCCCTCACATCTGGATGAAAAGTTAATTTAATAGTTAGAAAATTTATAACATTGATTGATTAATTGAATGTGATATTATATATAGTAGTATATAAATATATATATTGGAGTGATTGATATTCCCGCATTATATAGCAGATGAGACTCTATGCGTCATAGCGGATGACTATTTATACCACGATGTCCCCCTCAAAGTGGGATTTGGTATTTTATTGTTGTGCTAACATCTATGGATGTAGGGAAACAGGATTGAGGGATCCAACTGGATTCCTCAAAATATTGTAGTTATTTTTCATACATGTGATATGTTATGCAATATCCTATGATAGATTGAATTAGAAATTAAGTTATTCAGTGCTATGGTTTGGATGAATATAGTTTGCTATTTTAAAATATAGAATGAATTGGGTTTTTAAAGGAAATTAAAAGATAATTTTTAGTAAATAATTATTGGGTATTTGGATAAATCGAGTAATGAATTTAAAGGGAATTTAAACCAGGATATCAGTTTGAAATTGATTAAGTGTTGGAAACTATGATTTAAAAGGAAATGAGGAATGGAAATTTATAAACTGGGTTTACAAATGAAGTGCAATATTTATCTGTGGATAAATTTGGAAGTATAGATTCCGATGGATTTTATAAGAAAAGGTGCAATTCATTTTAAAAATAAAAAGGTGATTTTATTTTAAAAAGTTGGAAAGTATATTTTTCCTAGAAAATTAAGTATATTTTTAAAGAAAAGATTTCATGGTATAAACTAGAAGTTTAAAAATGTTTTAGAAAAATTATTATTTGAATTATTTTTTTAAGTGAAAAGTAAATATTATTTAAGTTAATTATGGTATTTAATTATTTTTAAAGGTAAATTAGTATTATGATTTTTAAAAGGAAATTTTAACATAATATTGGATATAATAACTTTATTTTAAAAGGTAATTTTGGTTTAAGTTTTACTCAGAAACTCCTATTGAATTTCTTAAGTATTATTTTATTTAAGTAATTTTAATAGCCTTAATGTAAATGTTTTAAGTATATATTTTTTTTTTGAAAGTGATTATAAGGAGATAGGAAATGTGTTTTAAAAAAAAGTGATTTTATTTTTAAAGTGTTGAAAGGAATTTATGGGATTGGGACGTAAATTAAATTGGGATAAATCGAGCAGGATTTATAAGGATTATATGGGTTATACTGAAATGGAAGTGTGTTTCCCTATAAAGTCAAGCATATTTTCAAATGAGATTTTATATATAAGTTGGAAGTTTTAAAGTTTTTTAAAAAGAATGTTTTAGGGAATTTTTTTATTTAATCATTTTAATATTTTTATGTAAATATTTATTAAGTTAATTATAGTAGTGATTATTTTAAAGGTTTAACTAGTATTTGATTTAAAAGATGGTTATTAAATATATATACTCTATCTAATAGTTTATTTTAAAGGTAATTTAGGCTTAAGTTTTACTTGGAAAATTAGTATAGAATTTCATAACTATTATTTTAAATTAAAGAGTATTTAAAGTAGCTTTATTTTAAATGTTTTAAGCATATATTTTTGAAAATGATTTAATTTATTTAAAAATCTAAATTTTATAAGACTGGATGTTTCCGGTGGAAATAAAATAATTGGTTGAATTGATTGTTTATTTGATAGTTGAATAACTGACTATGACCCAAATATAACTTTGGAAATATCTAAAAGAGGTATGAGAATTATATGGTACATTTACCTTTCGAGGTGTTATACTGTATGTATAAACTCATTCGTTCTTCTAGGACGTTATAAGGAAATACATCCACTAACGCCTAGGAGGTGAACTCTGATCTTATACTCGTCCGTGTATTTCCTAAAGAACTGGGGTTGAGTTTACTGGGAAATAGTGAACATTGTTCGAAGAGACCGGGATCGGATTTGAGATCCGAAATCCACTTCGATCCAACGAGTACGTTTCGTGATGAAGACAAGAGCTTGGGGTCGAAGATGGAGCAATGAAGTGCAAGGGCTAATCGCTACTAATGCTGAGGGAGATTCAAAAATGAATGTAGTAGGAGTAGTGCCTTCAGTTCCATTTGGACCAGGAACGGACTTGTATGGATGAATGCTATCAGAACATCGTCGGGAGGACGACGAGCATTCTAAGTGAGATGTGTTGTAAAAAGGAAACGCATAGCCACGAGCCTCGGCAACCGGGAATGACTAAAAATTAGGGGATATGCAGCAAAGCCAAGTGGCTAGCAACCAATTAGGATAATGTCATCCCTATCTAGATTCCCTTTTTATTCAGCTGTGTGGACGGTTGCTGATCCTAACCGTAGGGTGACCTTAATAGAGCTATTCAGTAAGGGGTAGTCCGGTCTTGTGTTGCTGGGGATCTGGGTGGATCCTCAGTATACTGATCTAGACTAGGTACCATGACAGGTGGTACCCCAATGTCTAGTCATTAGTTGGAAATTCATTCTCCCTACATGCCCTTTATGGTTTTGATTGTAGAGCCTAGTATTTGCTGGAATTTAATGAATATAACAATTTTGGCTATTTAAATAAGTATCTATATTTAGACACTATTATAATATTAGAGAATTTTGTAAGAAATGTTTTGGTTATCATAAGGTAAAACCCGACATGTTTATTTGTGGCATGATCTTATGAGATACCTTTGATTTTCAAATGTTTTGAAACTTTAATAATTATGTTGAGTGTATTTTCTCATGCTGGTTTTCCAGACTAACTCAGGTATTATTTTATTATAATGCTCAGGTCAGACCGAGTATTATAAATACAAGATTGGATGCTGTGGAGCTCGGGAGATGAGATGGATAACAAGACGTATCACACATACTTGAAGTATATTCCGCCGTGCAGTATAAGCTGTATAGTCAGCTTTTGTGAGGACAAGTTAATACAACTGTCCAGTAATTATTTTGATATTGATGTACTCTGATGATGTAATGTATAAAACAGATATAGTTTCTTTTGTGTAAAGATCAGTAATTTTCTATTATATTTTGTTCCACTGCGATTGTGAGATTTTGTTGTTTGTTTTATTTCCTTCTTTCTTCTATCTTCTTTCCTTTCCCTCAGTAATCTGTCTTTTCTGGCATTCGATCATTGGCATATTATACAGAGGCGTATTTGTGTCAATTTTCGTAGATCAAGAAGGGTGGGTCGTCACAGTGGTATCAGAGCTTAGGTTGGCGGTAACCAAGGCTTTGGTGAGAAAAATTACTCATAAGATAGAGTTAATAGTACTCTAGAACGAGTCTGAGTGTAATAATAGACATGAGAGCGTAATTGTTAGTGAATATAAATTTTTTTTTATATTGTCTTGATTTATTTGTCGAGTGTTTATGAATTCTAGTCGGTACGGGAAGTACAACTATATCGATAGGAGTTTTTAAACTCTTAAACAAGATAACAAACATAGTACTATTCTAAAGTGGGTATGTGAAATAATTTTACCCAAAATTATATTTTGTATAAATAATTTCCTAAAAATTATATATATATATATATGCGTGTGCGTGTGTGTGTGTGTTGTGTGTGTGTGTGTGTGTGTGTATTTGGATGTTTTGTTGTTTAATATTATAATCATACAAGAGTCTAAAATTTGAAATGATCTATATATTTATAACCAAATAAAATTGCATAAGTATGAAATAATACAATGGAATATAACCAAAAATTTATTTAAACTAGAATTTAATTTTCGAAAATTCTAGAAAATGTTTTTAAATGAATTTGAACAAAAAGTTTGGGAATTTGAAATTTTGGAAATTTTTGAAATGTTTTCCAAAGTGGGTTGGAAGGAATAATGGAATATTATTTTAGGAAATATTTTTGAATGGAAATTATTTTGAAATGAATTTATAGAAGTAAGGAAGCACTGAAATCACTTCATTCGTTGGAAAATAATCCTGATGATGATGGCCACATAATCAGCATTCATTTTCGAGTTTTTAAGTGATGGAATGTTACTATGGTGGTTTGGTATAAATTTTTGTTTGGACTTGGTTGACAAACAAGTTTGTTTTAGAAATTTCAAAAAGGAAAATTGTTTTGGTGAAACCAAGTTATTTTGGAAATCTGGAGGTTTGATTGGATATATCAAGAGGATATGAGTTATTTATGATTTCAAAAAGGTTTTGAAATAAAATCGGGCAATTGAATTCTGGGAATTCGATTTAAATGATGTAAAAAGTCAAAAAGAAATCAGTATTGAATTTATAAAGTGAGGATGATATAGTTAAGAAAGGAAATTGAAAATTTTAATCCTGAAATTAAAATTTAACTTGAGTAACAAAAGTGGATAAGATATATTGGAATTAAACTTAACATAAGTTAAATTAAATTAAATTTGGATTAGGATTAAATTGGATATTAATGGAAAGGTAGTATATTTGTATAAGTATAAGTTAAAATTATTGAATGGGATGAATACACTTAAGTCCTTTAGTGAAATATAAATATGGGTGGACTTAGGTAAGTAAATAAGTTTTTGAACTTATATATTGGGAAATAAAAATTTAAGTTGGATTGAGAAATAAATTGGGTCGAATTGAATTTAACTTAAATTAAATGAATTTGAGTTGAATTTGGATTGAATTGAAATCCAAATTCAGATGTGCTATAAATAATATTGAATGGAATTAAATTCTTATTTGAATTTGTAAAAGAAATGGTATGGATTTGAGTTGGTTAAATAAACTTTAGTTGAACTTGAATTAAATTGAGATAGAATTAAATTGAAAGGAATTTTAATTTAATTGAAATGATATTGAATAAAACTTGTTTGAATAATGAAATTGAAATGCAAAAGTAGGGATTTGAATAATAATGTAATGAAAATGAGAATGTATGGGTTGTAAATAATTCAAAATGGAATGAAATTAATATAAATTGAGTTGGAATTAATTTAAAATTGTCATAAGCTTAAGAAATTTTTATTTGCTTGGATAACATCAAATTCTCATAGAAAATTTGTCGTTTTATCGTAGACGGAAGTAAATGAATTAAAGAAGTGAATAAAATTGGTTTTGGAATCAATTGGATGAATATGGTTTGTTTAAAATTAAAAATGGATTGGATGTAAGCAAGTGGGTTGTAAACCATTCAAATTGAATGAAAATGTTATGTGAATTAATTGAAAAACAATTGAATTAGCATCAAAGCTATATAAGTCGCTTTCGGAAAATGTTTAATGTGCATTGCATGTGTTTAACTATTGTAAATAAATGAAATGTTGTTGATATTTCATGATTTTGGAAACTTATATGCTTGTTGAGTAAGTACAGGTACAGAAGGCAATCAGATAGAGCTTGGAGCACGTAAATGCATAATAAATTAGCCGCTCGCTTTAAAACGCTAATGTGAGGTATACCTACGTAATAAAAAATAAGAAAAGATAAAAAAAATTTCCATATATTTTGTTTTCCAACCTTTTGGGTTGTTGTATATATTTATATCCCTTGTGATATTGTAAAACACTCTCCGTACGAAGGAGACGCTGTCAAAAAATTTCAAAAATTTTGGGTGCTAGAAAGTTTTTGAAAATATTGAAAATTTTGGTTTGCTAGTAAGTTGGTTTTTGGAATGATGTTAGAAATCAAAGTTTTTGAATTAGAAATGGAAGTTAATGGTTTGGATTAAAGTAAAAGATTTTGAGAAGTGGATGTAAATTTTAATTAAGTGAGTCTGGGTAAGTTAAAGGGTTTGGAAGCATTTTTCGTACCTTTGCAAATTTCGGGGATGAAATTTTTATAAGGGGGGTGGAATGTAACGACCTGGAATATTGGTCGTTAGTTTTTGAACATTTAATTCATTTTAAATGTTGAATGTGTATTGTTAATCGATTTTGAAATATGGAGATTGGGTTGAATCAACTAAATTAGTTATAATTTTAAATATGGCAATTTAATTGGATTTGGACAAATATTAATTTAATATTTGAAATTTAGATAATTTGTGAGTCTAGGGGTAAATAGAAAAATGGTTTCAAAAACTTGTTTAAGTCTAGTTGGATTTAAACGATAGTATTGGATTTTGGATGGAATCAAAAGTCGATAAGTTAAAATTGGGATTTTTATATTAATTTAATAAAGGAATTTAATATATAGTAATTGTACAAGTAATCAGATTTTGATTTGAAATAAATTAGAAATATTTCTAATGTCAATATAAATTCTATATGATTTACAATTAAGTTAGTAAAGTTTTAAAAGTGAAATTTTAAATGATTTCGACGATTTTGAAAATCGCACGATTCAATCGACGAGTTAAAATAGCCCTCTACGGCACCGTTTCAGAATTCGACGAAACCAATTCCATTGGATCCATAATAGTTAGTTATTATCGATTTAAATTTTCGTAGCATTTGGAATTACCGTTCGTTCGTACGGGCGAGAAACGCATTAAAATTAAAATCGAAAATTTAATATTTTAAATAGATTTAAAAAGAAATCTTCCACACATGATTGAATTAGCCTCCGAAACATGTTCCATTGTGTTTGGAATGCAGGAAAAACCTTATAAACGCATGTTCCGCACGTTTCAATTGGAATTCGTTTGAAAAGTTAAGTAATTTGTGAAAATATATTATTAAGTTAATATACAAACGTATATATATGGTGCCCTATATAAATCCTAAAGGAAATTCGCGACCACCACTAATTCTTTATCAATGGCCAAAAAGCTCATGCCTTCTCCTCCAATTTTCTCTTCATCCATTAACTTTAGAAAATTCTTCCAACAGCAAAGGTGTAGAGCGCTTCGAGCTCGATACATCCAATGGTAGTGTTGCGATTTCGCGAAGTTGATCGATGGCTTAGGGGGTTCGAACGCAGCATGTTTGTGCACGGACTATGGCTCGTAAGGAGGCTGAGCTTCACGAGATTTTGAGCGTTGGGGGAGTGGAGCTTGGACTACGGAGTGGTGGTAATGGATTGTAGTCTAGAGGATCGAGGGTGTTTAAGGATGGCTTTTAGGTTCGGTTTTTGACCATGAATGAAGTTGGAGAGGGAGGAGCAGGTATCAGCCATAATTTGTTGTTTTTATCTAACGGCCGTGATTTCGTAGGCTATATAAAGAAAATATCATTTTAAATTATATTAAAAACATTAAAATAACATATCTCTTGCATGCGTGGCCAGAATTCGACGAAACAGGAAGCGCCGGAATCGCAGCGACGCGATCTACACGCTGTAGCAGATCTAGAGACGATCGGATGTAGCGAAAATTTTAGATTGAACCAAACGGGCTCGATTTAATTTAAAATTGAAATGCGGATGCAAGGTGAGTTAATCTCACTCAAATTTGGATGACTAGTTAATTTAATAGTTAGAAAATATATAATATTGATTGATTGATTGAATGTGATATTATATATATATATATATATATATATATATGTATATATATATATATATTGGAGTGATTGATATTTCTGCATTATATAGCGGATGAGACCCTATGCGCCCTGCATAATAGCGGATGACCCTTTGTACTGCGATATCCCCCTCAAAGTGGGATTTGTTATTTTTATTGTTGTGCTAACATCACAGATGCAGGGAAATAGGTTGGAGGGATCCAACTGGATTCCACAAAATATTTAAATTATTTTTCAAATTTGAGATATGTTATGCGATATCCTGTGATAGTTTGAATTGGAAACTAAGTTATTTGGTGCTATGGTTTGAACGAATATAATTTGGTATTTTAAAATATAGAATAGAATAAATTGGGTTTTTAAAGGAAATGAAACGAAATTTTTTAAGTAAATAATTATTGGGAATGTGGATAAATCGAGTAATAAATTTAAATGGAATTTAAACCAGGATATCGGTTTGAAATTGATTAAGTGTTTTAGAAAGTGTGATTTAAAAGGAAGTGAGGAATGGAAATTTGGAAACTGGGTTTATAAATGAAGTGGATTATTTATCAGTGGATAAATTTGGAAGTATAAATTTCGGTGGATTTATAAGAAATGGTGCGCTTCATTTTAAAAATAAAAAGGTAATTTTATTTTAAAAAGTTGGAAAGTATATTTTTCCTAGAAAACTAAGTATATTTTTAAAGAAAAGATTTCAAAGTATAAACTAGAAGTTTAAACATGTTTTAGAAAATTTATTATTTGAATTTTTTTAAGTGAAAAGTAAATATTTATTTAAGGTAATTATGGTATTTAATTATTTTAAAGGTAAATTAGTATTATGATTTTTAAAAGGAAATTTTAACATAATATTTGATATAATAAATTTATTTTAAAAGGTAATTTTGGTTTAAGTTTTACTCAGAAACTCTTATAGAATTTCTTAAGTATTAGTTTATTTAAGTAATTTTAGTAGCCTTAATGTAAATGTTTTAAGTATATTTTTTTTTTGAAAGTGATTATAAGAAGATGGGAAATGTGTTTAAAAATAAAAAGTGATTTTATTTTTAAAGCATTGAAAGGAACTTACGAAGTTGGGACGTAAATTAAATTGGTATAAATCGAGCAGGATTTATAAGGATTATATGGGTTATACCGAATGGAAGTGTATTTCCCTATAAACCCAAGTATATTTTCAAAGGAGATTTTATGTATAAGTTGGAATTTTCAAAGTTGCTTCAAACGAATGTTTTAGGGAATTTTTTTATTTAATCATTTTAGTATTTTTATGTAAATATTTATTAAGTTAATTATAGTAGTGATTATTTTAAAGGTTTAACTAGTACTTGATTTAAAAGATGGTTATTAAATATTTATACTCTATCTAATAGTTGTTTTAAGGGGCATTTCACCAGAAGGATAAACTTTGCAGTCCAATTAGTTTCTAGGACACACATTCAAAGAAATTACTTTCAAGGCCAAAGCCATCAGAATAATTACTTTCAAAGACAAAATCAGCAGTCCAATTACTTTCAAGGACATAATTTCATAGGTTTTTAGGCCTTAGAATCTAATTATTTTGTGTTTTATCCTTAAAAGTAATTATTTTAGTTGTGTGTCCTAGAAACTAATTTCACTTGCTAAAGAGGCCCTTGCGGCTAGTTTCCACTTATTTTAAAGGTAGTTTTGGCTTTAGTTGCACTTGAAAAGTTAGTATAGAATTTTATAACTATTATTTTAAATTAAAGAGTATTTAAAGTAGCTTTATTTTAAATTTTTTAAGCATATATTTTTGAAAAAGATTTAATTTATTTAAAAATCTAAATTTTATAAGACTGGATGTTTTTAATGGAAACAAAATAATTGGTTGAATTGATTGTTTATTTGATACTTAAATAACCAACTATCAAATCTGGACCCAAATATAACTTTGGAAATATCTAGAAGACGTATGAGAATTATATGGTACAGTTACTGTTCGAGGTGCTATACTATACCTATAAACTCGTTCGTTCTGCTAGGACGTAATAAGGAAATTCATCCACTAATGGTTAGGAGGTGAACTCCGATCTTATACTCGTCTGTGTATTTTTTAAAGAACCGGGGTTGGGTTTACCGGGAAATAGCGAACGTTGTTCGAAGAGACTGGGATCCGATTTGAGATCCGAATAACACTTCGATCCAATGAGTAAGTTTTCGGGATGAAGACAAGAGCTTGGGTTCGAAAATGGAGCAGTGAAGTGCAAGGGCTAATCGCTACTAATCCTGAGGGTGATTCCAAAATGGATGTAGTAGGAGTAGTGCCTTCGGTTCCGTTCGGACCCGGAACATACTTGTATGGATGATTGCTATCAAAACATCATCAGGAGGACGATGAGCATTCCAAGCGAGATATGTTCCAAAAAGGTAACGCATAGCCTCGAGTCTCAACTACTGGGAATGACTGAAAATCAAGGGATATGTAGTAAGGCTATGTGGCTAACAACCAATTAGGATAAGGTGATCCCTGTTTAGATGTCCCTTTTTATTCGGCTGTGTGGGCAGTTGCTGATCTCAACCACGTGTCGATCTTATTCGGGCTATCCAGTAAGGTATAGTCCAGTCTTGTGTTGCAAGAGATCAGGGTGGATCCTCGGCATGCTGATCTAGACCAGGTACCGTGACAAGTGGTACCCCAGAGCCTAGTCATTAGTTGGAAATCCATTATCCCTACGTGGCCTTTACGGTTTTGATTGTAGGGCCTAATAATTGCTGGAATTTAATGAATGTAACAATTTTGTCTATTTGAATAAGTATTTGTACTTAGACAGTATTATAATATCAGAGGATTTTATAAGAAATGTTTTAGTTATCGTAAGGTAAAAACCCGACATGTTTATTTGTGGCGTGGTCTTACAAGATACCTTTGATTTTCAAAGGATTCTGAAACTTTAATAATTAAGTTGAGTATATTTTCTCATGCTGGTTTTCCACACTGACTCGTGTGTTATTTTATTATAATGCTTGGGCCAGACCGAGTATTATAAATACAGCATTAGATGCCATGGAGCTCAAGAGACGAGCTGGACGGCGAGACGTATCACAAATATTTGAAGTATATTCCACTGTGCAACATAAGATTTATCATCTTTTGTGAGGACAAGTTAATATAACTGTCCAGTAATTGTTTTGATTTTGATGTACTCTGATGATGTAATGTATAAAACATATATTATTTCTTTTGTGTAAAGATCAGTTATTACCTATTATATTTTGTTCCGCTGCGATTGTGAGAATCTGTTATTTGTTTTAGTTCCTTCTTTCTTCAATCTTCTTTCTTTTCCCTCAGCAATCTGTCTTTTTCGGTATTCGAGTCGGCATATTATATAGAGGCTTATTTGTGTTGATTTTTGAAGGTCGAGAAGGGTTGGTCATCATAACAAGAATTCTCGGAATCATCATTACTTTTACAACCTTTTAATTTATTTTTCCACACACCGGTCATTATCCTGACACATTAAGATTTAATTGAGTAAGTTTGGTCGAATATTAAAGCTAGTTAATATAATCATTTCCTTTTATTCTTCTATATTAAAACAATAATTCTAAGGTCTTCAACTCAATTCTTAGACTCTTTACCCTTGTTAGAAATCTATCGAACGATTAAATACTTAGAATTTAATCAACCTAATTCATTGCTTTCTGAATGGTAGATTCACAATTATCTAGTTAGAAATATACTCTATTAAAATTTATTCACTCTAATTTTCTCGAGATTCTATAGCTTATAGAAAATAATTCAGATTGATATTTGATGCTTCTGATGTGGTCAATGTTCATTTTACATGACCATGTAGTAATTAAGTCTAATGAAACTCCAACTAGTCTATTCTTAAGAAAAATACATTTTACTCAAAATATTATTATATCTAAATATGTTATTCTAGTGTTTAGAATTCTCAATCGATAAGTTGGTCAAGGACGCTGACTGGAATTCATAACCACTCAATGGATAAGTTGCCACAATCAATCTTTCCATATCTTTCTTTCCTTATAAAATAGATTTACCCAGTCCTCTTACGGTTTAACTCGAGAAAACGTTAGATTCTACTTTGTTTAAATAACCAAGTTTAATATTATTGGGTGATAATTTTAACTTAATCTACTTAATCTAGATTTAAGTGAGTTCGTATTCCTTTGATTGATAACTCTTCTTCCATAATCCATATTCTAAACTGAACATATGAACGAAAACTACTAAATATTTTGTCTATTCGCATACAAACTATATCAACCCTTAATTTTAGATGAATTTAATTAATAAATTAAGAGGTCAAAATGAGTTAAATAAGAAGGAAAAAGGGTGCAATGAATTAGTGCCAAATGGTGAGAGGGCTTATGCCCAAATTGTTGTGGGATAATAGGAGTTACTCTTTTTCTTTATTTTATTTCATTCCACTAAAAATAAAGTAAAAGCTTAAGGGAAATACTAATGGTGGCAGCATAAAGAGAGCAAACAATGGGAAGATAAGAAAAACTCAAGGTAATTGGAGGAGGATTTAAAAAACAAGCAAGATATCTCACAGATTTAGGTGAGTAATACTTAAACTTTTATATTGTTCCATAATATATAACCTCGGTATGAGTTTGTATGTTTTTATATATATGATGGAGTGTCATATGGACTTCCATTAACAAGTATAAAGTTTAATGAATGTTTTCAAGAAAAGTTGACGAACATGGGATGTTTCGATATGTTTCCATAATCTAATGATATTTACAAGTTAAAAGAACGTTTGGGGAGAAATAGGTGAATATGGAGTGTTTAGATATATACTCCACCTCAATGATTTTGAAATGCTATATAATATTATATAAAGTTCTAACTATAATTATAGAAATGGGTTTTTAATTTGAGAAACTTCCCAGATTAAAATAATTTATTATGAATTTTTAAAGGAGAGCACTTAGAAAATAAATAAGGAAATTAATTTAAATTGATATATGGATAGAGAATATTGTAATAAGCATTCATCGGTTTTTTGTGGTTTTAGTAAAGTTCCCTAAGATGAAAATAAGTTGTTATGAGTAAAGTACTGTGCTGGAAAAACTACAGGGATGCTTTGAATATAAAATTATATGATAAAACAAGTGTTAAGTAAATAGGGAATCAACTCCAAATTATTTATTGAAAAAAAGGGAAACTGTTAGTAATAGAACGTTAAATGCAAATAAGATAGTGATACATGTAAAGACTTGTCAAACTTGATAAAATACAACAAAATAAACAAAAGAAGTACAAAGTAACATTGATGCAGAAGAAAAAAATTATGCTTATGGGAAGTATATGCAAAAGAGCTGATTTGCACATGTGCATGGTAATAAACAACAAAAATGGAAGTATGGAGTGTTTTCTTAAATGATTCCCACAGGTAGTATCTACGACTGCTTAACTCTTAGTTTCGCCCCTAACTTTTTCAAAATCATCTAATATTCTGTAGGTATGATCTTATTACAATCAAGGTCATCCTCACAAATTTGTATCATTTAAAATTGTCTAACTTAGTGAAATTCATTACTAGTCATTGAAAATATTTTTTTACCATCAATTTGAAATGTTGGTCTAAAAAGTACAAATCATGTAGACCAAAGTTATGTTGTTCTTCCCAACCATTTTACACATGACACACATAGACTTCTGCAAATAAATAAATTACAAAGAAATGGACTTGTATGCAAATTTCAACTACTTTGATTGGTTGGGCACACTGTGGCACCAAACTTTGGATCTAGATGGTTTACTCCCATGTTTAAAGCGGTTAAAAGTTTGAAGATTCTCCATTTATTTTTAAGATCTCATCAACAGATTTGTTTCTTCCAAATATTTTGACACAAAATAAGTAATACACATTTTGTTTCTTTAGAAACGAGTACCTTTTCGCTACGCCATACATGTTTAAGTTTCTGTACCATAGAACATTAACTTAATCCTTCCCCTTTGTACAACAATCACTAAAATGTCTACATTTTTCAGAGGTTGGATGGAAGAGCCATTAGAGTGAACGTTGTTGAGGATAAACACGTTTATGAGTCCTGTCATTCAGTATTATAATACCGAGGGTTTGTTCTTGTTTTCCAATGGCCTTCCATTACGCAATTTGTTGATTTTTTTTCTTCAAGTGATATTTTCTATGAATCCTTATCTCTTAATCTGGAATACACTTTTTGCAACATCATCAAAACTGTTTCGATATTATTGAATTTGTCGTATGGAAATAGTTCAGTCTAAACGTGATGTTCTCTTAGGCTAATGTACTCAAAATTGTTCTTATAACTTTGCACCTTATGTAAATTAAAATTGAATTTGGCTAGCCTACCTCATACTGAAAGAACTAAATAAGTGTCACTAAAGATCCTTTTATTTTGGTATTATAAGCTCATCCAAGCTATAGTATGTGAAAGCCAATAACAACTGATGATCAATGTTAAGGGCAACATCATAAGTAATAATCACTGTTAGACAAGCAAGTTTCTCTTTTCCTTTGGCATAATTTGTAATTAATCTCAGTAACATAAACTAAAATAAATGCTTGCTAAAGCATCGGCAATGCAGGTCACAAGGAGTGTAGAAGTAGAAACTGTGAATGGCAAGTTAAGCTCACAAGAAAAGTAAACCGGCGATGCTATAGTAAAAGCTAGGTAATACGATAATTGCTTTTGACGGCTATTTCTTTTAGCATTTTCAAAATAAGATACATTATGTAAAGTATCTGTTTTGCACTTTTGCAGCAAATTTCCATTATCTATTATTTTAGTTTGAGTTGGGGATGGTACTTGGGGCATAATGCAAGAATTTGATGAGAACATCCCTACCAAAACCTTCGACAAGTTCTAGGCAAAATTTTAACATTTACTTTTAGAGTAACTGGCAGAAAAGGCATTGCATAAAATTGTATTAGTAATAAACATCGATCTTGGTTATTTCTTAATTGTATATTTTTAGAATTATTGAATTATTTATATATTTTTGACTTCATTAATGTTAAAACACCCAAACAAATTATTTTATCTTCCATCCGTTCTAATTAATTAGGATGCGATCCAATTTCATTTAGAATGGAGAATTTTAGTAAATGATTTGGTGAATTATTTAAGGATTTAATTCCTCATTATTTTAATTGGGATGCTTGTTTTGTAGCTAGAATAAAACCAGAAATGGGGGCATACATTATGTATGTTTCTTAACAGAATATTATATGTTAACGGAGTAGCTATTTTTAGAAAAATGAAAAAGTTTATATAAATAAAAAATTTGAAAAAACATAAATCTTTTAATATATAATAGTTTATTTTTGAATTTTTTTTATTTAAAGCACGATTGATAACCATACAAGCTATAAATTTTTATTCATACAAGCTATAAATTTATATAACACGATCATCAAAACTGGTTGTATTATTGAATCAATGGCATTTTACTTCGTACAAAAGTTTACTATTGACAGAGCATCGCTTTCATTGAAAGATATTTTCAACCATATTAATAAAGATCGCTTCCAACTTTCTTACAAAACATCATCTCTTTCGGTGCCAAGATTGGAGAGCTCCAATTCACAGTTTACGAGCAACCATATACGTAATCCATAATTATTTATTTGCAAAAAGTGACTGATAACAACCGAGATTTAGGACGAAGGAGATATTGAAAATAATAGGAAAAAATGGTGTAAATATTGAAAAAAATTATGGTTCATGCTTTTAAATATTGGATGAAGTGTGCCTAGTTGTAAATTTTTATAAGGGTTTTGACAACATGAAATATCCAAGATGTTATCTTTTTCTGTGCGACTTTTTCAAACTCTGAAATGATACTTTTCGACATTGTGATTGTATCTATCTTATGATGACAATTTTATTTTATTTTATACTCGTATGTTTTATGGTCTACTGACTGTTTCTTTTCTTCTTGGTTTTTTATTAAATTTTTTTTATTATGCATATTTTTTTTAGTATAGTGACATGACAAAATTTCGATAGACTCTCAGAGCGTTTATAATGGAGTATTTAATCCAAAATATCTCCTTTTTTTATATGTTAAATTTATTGTCAAATTTATTTATGTCACTGTACTACATAAAATATGCACGGTAGAAATGTTTTAAAAAAAAACCAAGAAAAAGAAGAAGACCAATAGTTGGTACTTTAAAAACATACGAGTATAAATAAAATAAAGTTGTCATCATAAGACAGGTATGATCCAATTGTCGAAAAGTGTCATCTTGGATTATGAAGAAACAGAATAGAATAAGGTAACATCTTGAATATTTTATGCTTTCGAAACCCATATAAAAATTTACAACTAGGCACACTTTATTCAATATTTAAAAGCACGAACCATATTTTTCTTCAGTATTACCGCAAGGTTTTTTCTGTTCTTTTCAATATTTCCTTCATCTCAAATCTCACTTCTTATTAGTCACTTGTTACAAATAAATAGCCATGAAATACCTATCTAGCATGCTCGTAAATTGCGAATTGGTGCTCTTAGGACTTGGCGCCGAATGAGTTGATGTTTTGTAAGAAAGCTGGCAGTGGCACTTGGCATTATTGTTAATATGGTCGTAAATCTCAAGCTCAATCGAAAAGTAATGCTCCGTCAATAGCAAACTTTTGTACGAAAAAAGATGCCATTGATACAAGAATACACTCTATTTTGATGATTACATTATATAAATTTATAGCCTGTATGATTATCAATCAGGCTGTAAATAGAAAAAAATTCCAAAAGTAAACTACTATATGTAGGAAGTTTCTTTCTTTCTCAAATTTGATATTGATGTAAACATTTTCTCTTTTCTAAAAATAATTACTCCATCAACGCATAAAGCGCTATTAAGAAACATATTATCGTTGTCTTAACAGTTACTATTAAGGGCACCTTCTATAGGATCTAATTACATTGCATCGACCGGTTATCCTACAATGAACATGTCATCTTATCCAGAATATGATGCTTCACAAAGTGTACCAAGTATTCCAGAATTTTCCACTATGTACAGTACAGTTCCACCATCTTGTAGTTTTCCCATGGATGATCAGCCATGTTTCCACTCGCATTTTCGTTTAAAAATACAATTAGCCTCACATTTTCTCTCATAAAAAGAGTTTAAGACGCGTTTCTCGTCTTAATTGAATAATTATTCAAAATGGTGTTAAAGCATTATCGTAATTTTTTTCCAAATCTAGTGTTGTTTTTTCAGTGTTTTTTAAATGTTGAATATTGATCTAATATACTAGAAAAATTCTACTCAAACATCAAAAACCTTAATGTCGATGCACTGTAGTTATTTGTGGTGTAAATTATCTACAGTTCTAAAATTCAATGTGCAATAATCCCACATAATTGCTGCAAATAAATGCATTCATATTTATCCTATTATAGATAGTCAAATATTCATTATGCAAATATTCGAAAGGATTAAATGATATTTGTACAAAGAATGTAATAGTGTAAATATTACCTAAATAATTGTAGAGTAAATATTTACAGTGCAAATAATTGTAGTAAAAAATAATAGATAAACTGGTTGCTATAAAATACAATCATAACAGAAATGATTTGAAAAAAAAAATAAGCTCCCTTTATTTAGCCCTTAAACCTAGCCATTTGATTTCAACCACGTATTTTATTTTATTTTTTTGAAAATGGTATTTAGATGCAACATGTCACTGGGATACCACAACACAAATCATATGCCAATAAATGTTCGAATCACTCTACGCAAGTTTCAAACTTGTGACCACTTGCACCAAAGTCGAATAAATTAACCACTGAGACAATTGTGCTTGTCTTTAACCACTTATTCCGATTTAAATAGTAATACATTCTCTCTCTTATCACATCATATTATTATTTAAATCGGAATGAGTGGTGGCAAGGAGCCTGGTAGCGCGCTAAGTAGAAGGGGTGGCAAAACCTAGCTCTTTATATGTATATATATATATATATATATATATATAAATATATGTTGTGTGTGTCTGTATATGTTTATGTCTATATATATATATATATATATATATATATATATATATATATATATATATATGTAGGTCGACTTATAGTGTGCATTTTTGTCTTCCTTGTTTCTTTGTTCTATAACGACCCAGGAATTTTATTAATTAAAATTTGGATATTTAATTAATTTTAAATATTAATAAGTGAATTTATAAGTCGAATAAATTTTAAATTGAATTATTGGATTTAATTGAATAATTAAATCGATAATTTAATATGTTAAATTATGGAAATAATTGAAAATTGGGTTAAATATGATTGAAAATGATTTGTAAAATTTTATTATATCATGTTGGAGTTAGAATGATATTTTATAGCTTTTAAAATCGAATTAAAAGTTAATTTGTGAAAATTGAATATTTTAATATTTAATCGACTAGTGAAAATAGCCAATTTTTGAACAGTCTCAGAATTGAACGAAACCAGTTCCATTGGATCCGTAATAGTTAGTTATTACCAGATTTCAATTTTCGTGTCAATCGGAGTTATCGTTTGATCGTGGCAGCTCGAAACGCATCGAATTGTTTTTAATATTAATTTGGCGAGTTAAAATAGCCATTTTTCAAACAGTGTCGGATTTCGACGAAACTAGTTTCATCGGATCCGTAATGTGATATTATTGTAAGGTTTCAAATTTCGTGTCAATTGGATTTACCGTTTGTCCGGTACAAATTAAAACGCCTAGAAAATCGTTTAAATCGGTTTAATTTAAATCGATCGTTTGTAGCCATAACTTGCACAGATGATCGAATTAGCTTCCGAAACCTGTTCCATTGTGTCCGGAACGCGGGATAAACCCTAGGAACGTCAGTTTCGACGCGTAAATCGGAGTTGAAAAATTGTGAATGAATAGTGTTTTTATTCAAAAATCTATAAAAGGAACCCATGGCCTTCACTTTCAACAACATAACCCTAACCCTAATATTTTCGTTCGTGGCCGCCACCTCTGAATTGAATGGCCAGAAAGCATCGTCAATCTCCCCCAATTTTCTCAAAATCCACGAATCAATTCACGAAGTCATCAACTACAAAAGTGTTGAGCTCAACAAGCTCTTGGCATCCAACGGTTATGATTGAAAAACTCGAAGTGGATCGCCTGGAATTTAGCCGTGAAGCCACGCGTTCGTGCACGGTTTACGAGGCCAAGGGGAGGCCGCACGTGACCGGGTCCTGGGCGAAGGTATCTCTCGCGAAGGCGAGGACAATGGCGCTCTCTGATCAACTTATCGTTGCTTGTGGTGATTGCAAGATCAAAACCTAATTTTGATATTTGATGGGTTTGTTCGTTCGTTTCTTTTACTGGGAGTAAGAAACGCGAGGGAGAAAGAGGGTACGCGCGCACAACCCAGATTGCGGTATCTTGAGATCAACGGCCGATCAAGAGCTAGGGTATAAAAAATTTAAAAGAAAATGTTGTAACTTTATAAATTTAAATTCGTGTAACTTCTAAAATTCATAACTCTCTCATGCGAGGTTGAAAAATTACGAAACCAGCGGCATTGGAATCGTATTGACGAGCACTACGCTATGGAATTGGATTGGAGTCGTTTGGAGTTAGTGAGAATTTCGGGTAAAATTAAACGTCCGTTTAATTTTATTCAAAATAAATCGCTAAAACGAAATTGAAATCAAGGTGAGAACTTCTCACTCAATCGAATCAGTTTCGATTTTATTTTACATAGTTAGATTTAAAATATTTGAATGCATGTTTGAATGATGATTGTTATCTGTTGATTGTTAAAATAGACATTATGCGCCGTTAGTAAGCGGATGTTATTTATTAAAAACATATACCGCGAATATTTCATAAACAGTGAAATTGGTATTATATATAATATCAATATATATATATTGGCATATGTATATATTGCAGTTGTTGATTCCCCGCATTTTTTAGCGGATGAGACCCTATTGCGCCGTTATTAAGCGGATAATATTATCAAAAACATATACCGCGATAATTTCGTACTGGAACGAAATTGGTATTGTGCTAATGTTTGTGGTTGCAGGAAAACAGGTTAGAGGGATCCAACTGGATTCCTCAGCAGTTTTTATTTGATTTCAGATATTTTGATATTTGATGGATTATCATATCGATATATGATATCATTGTTTGTCGTGATTGACTATTTGGTGTGTAGCATCATTGGACCAAATTTGGAATTTTGAAAGGGATTTTAAAAGTGATTTTTGAAAATATACTATATTTTTGGAATTGATCCATTTTAAATAAATAAACGTTATAATTTTTAATGTTATAAAAATTATGATTTTTGAGAAATATAGTTAAAATTTGATTTTTGAAAATATGGGTTAATGATTTTTATAAAATAGTTAAATTGGGATTTCTGAATTTATTGTAAAAAGTTAAATATAGGATTTATAAAATTTGATTATTTTATAAATCAAAAGGATGAAATTATAAAGGAGTTTAAAGATGTTTTAAAAGAATAATATAAATTGATTTATATTAAGAGATTTATAAATGGATATTTATAAATTGAAATATTGACATTATAAAACGAGTTTTTATAAGTGTTTGAATGAAGTGAAGATGAATTTAGTAAATGAATGAAATTTACAGGATTATAAACAGTGAAGTTATAAATGAAATTTTATAAACAGTAGGTTTATAAAATTTATAAAGTTATTGAAAGAATGGAGTTTTGATAAATAAACAAATCTTATAAGTTATAGGATTTATAATTATGAAGTTCAAAGGAACGATTTTTGCAAACGAATAAATTATAAGTATTTAACTTATAATATGAACTTTTAGTTTATAATTGAGTTATAAACTGGAATAGGTTAATAAAGGAATGTATAAAAGGAAGTTGTTATAAAATAAATAGAAATGGAATTTATAAACGTTGTTTTATAAATCCGCAAACAACTTTTTTTGATAAGTAAATTGTTATAATTTATTTATGGAGCTATATTCACGTTTTAGACTGTGAATAATCCTTTAAAAATAAAATGAATAGAAAAGATGAAATTTGTTAACAAAGTATATTCACGTTTTTGAATAGTGAATAATATGTTAAAGAAATTGTTTTGAATGTGATGTTTTAAATAGAATTAAAACGATCTAACGATGTTTTAAAATGTGTTGAGATTCGAAACCATAGATTTCAACATTCATTGTTGAAATAGACGTTTTCGAGAAATAAAAGGAAATGGTGGATTATAACACTGTTGTTATAATAAATGATTTCCGAAAGGAAATGTTTTGTATAGTATTGGGATTTATATATCTATTTAATTTCGAATCCCTATACTAGTGATTTTGGGTTGTCGTAACGATGTTTTACGCAACATTCGTTTTGGCCCAAATAAATATGTTTAAGAGAATGATTTCCTTAAAGAATGAAATATATACTTAATTCGATTTAAGTATATTGAATATTTTCCAAGGTTGAAAATAAAAAGATTTGTGAATTACTTATGAATAAATAAGTATGGAAATGTTTTCCAATAATAAGTGAATATTTTGAGAATTTATCTTTTTGAAGATAAATTGAAAATGAATATTAGAAATCGAATTGAAACGTATATTCACATATATTTTGGGAATTATAAATTCACTATGGAATTTATAAAAGAAAGGGGAACTTGTTTAAAAATAAATATTGATTTATTTTTGAAGTATTGAAAATTTTATATCTTGTAAAGATATTTTGGAAAATAAATAATTTGGAAAATTATTTGGAATCTGGTGATGTGTGCATATCCATTGATAGTTCAATAACCGACTATCAATATTTACCTTTGAAAGATATTTGTTGTGATTTGCTTGGATTTGAATGCACACTTATTTTTAAATTATTGCGCTCGTTATTCGGATTACCCATTCCGAATAGTGATACGACGTAATGGATAGCATTGAAGATCGGTGTTGAAGACCGGATATTTGCGAGAGCGATAGGATGACATGTCGATTGACTCTGCACCGAGTTGCTCCGGTATAGAGTTCTCCATATGTGATAGGGAATCCGATCAGGATTGTGGATATCCGGATTGCAAGGACTTCTTTGTAAGTGCCTTCGGTTTTTTCGAGCCCGGAACAGACTTGTATGGATTGTGTGTCTGACATTACAAGTTGAGATATAAAGCCGATTTCTTTCAAATATATTTCTGTTGGTGGCGGAGAATTTATTCTCTTAGCTTAACACCCTTCTCTGAGATGCACGAGCTCAGAGGTTATGTAGTTGAAGGTTATCAGCGATATATTCCCAATTTGGTAATGTGACATGCTGAGTGTTGCTGTGAAATGATCATTGTGTTGATTATTTGTGATAGGATCATTTATTTGATCGTCTATCTGGTGATCATTTCTATGATCATTTGTTGACCCAAAGCATGGCTTTTGTATAAAGTATGTTTTTGTGGACGTGACTTCGTCGAGCCTCACATCCCGGAAATGGTTAAAACAGGAAAGATGCAGCAAGGTTATGAGGGGTAGCGCCCTTTAGGATATGTGCATTTCCTTCTGGAAAAGGGTGGTATCATGGTATGGAGCCCAGATACTTACTCATGTTGAAACACTTTATTATTATGATTGTGTGAATTGATTAGAGAGCTCTCGGATAATGGTCCCAAAGGACCGGGGGATGGCATATTCGGTCAGTTGTTACTCAGTTAGGGGTAACCCGGCCTTGTGTTGGTAGAGACCCGGTTTGGTTCTCGGGGATGTCCATCCAGAGGCATTCTCATGTGGCAATGGGAAGTTCCTTGGCCTGATCATTCGTTGGAAATTCAAAGAAACAATACGAAACTTGTACGGTTTTAGTTGTATAACCTGCCATGGAATGTGGCGGTAACCTGCTATTGAACATGGTAGCTATAGTAGGCATAAGTGCGGAATGTCTATGCTGGCTAAGATTTATATCTTTATTTTCGAAATGAATTTTTCCTACACTATGCACTAGTAATAATATCAAATGTTATTTTAAATGCGTATCAAGCATCTTTGGCGATCATAAGGAGAAATCTCCTCCGATTCTGCGTTTGCATGTGTGTGTGTGCGGGAAGCCTTATGGTAGTCTCATTTTTAAAAGCATTGCGAATTGAATTTAAAAATATTCCTCTATTTTGATTTTTAAAGATAAATAAACTGTTTTGAGTTCTCACACCAGTCACATGACTGACTCGGAGTTTATTGTTTTCCTTCCTAAACTCTGGGTGCCCACCAATTTCCACACGGGCAGTCAAGAGTAAGGTTTATCAGGATATTCTGGATATTCAGGAGTTGCTGGAGGCAAGCTGGATGGCATGGCGTATTACTAGTATATAGTATTTCTTTTCCGCTGTTTGTTGTTGTATGATGTTGTACACTCTGATGATATGATGTAATGTAATGTAATAACTGATATAGTTCTTTGTTTAAAGATTATTCATTTATTATTATATGTTGTTCCGCTGCGAATTGTGAGATTCTGATGTTGTTCAGTTGTTTCCTTTCTGTTCTATCTTCTTCTACTTCTTTCTTTTTCTTAAACCATAACATTTCGGGTTTCCGGCCTTCGATTTCTCGGCAGTCGATAAAGTGAGTATCGATGTTGAATTTTCGAAAGTCGAAAATTTTCGGGACGTTACATTTGGTATCAGAGCTATGGTTAAGCGACAACCATGGTTCTGTTGGGTGTTACTCATTAGAGATAGAGTCAGTAGTACTCTAGAATGAGTTTGAGTGTAATAATAGCTATGAGAGCGTACTTGTTAGTGAATATAAAATTGTTTTATATTGTGATGATTGGTTTGTTGAGTGGTATATAGATTCTGGTTAATACGTATGATCAGCGTTGTTGATAGGGATCTCTAAACACTTGAATAGAACAATTCGACATAATATTGTTTTAAATTGGGTAAATGCAATAATTTTACCTTGAGTATATTTTTAAATATAAAGGAATAATTTTTCAGAATTATTAAAGTATATAAGTTGATTGTTTGGTTATTGATAAGTTGTTTGAATAATTTAAATAAAAGAATAATTGTATAAGCAAAAGAATTATAAGAATTGAATTATAATTAAAGTGATTTACAATTGTGAAATAAACTTATATGTATAAGAAGTGAAACTATATGGATATATTTATGAATATGAGTTGTAAATAAGAATGAATTTAAAGTTAAATGGAAATTTACTTTAGAATTGAAATCTGAATTTATTTACAAGTAGGAATTTAAGTTATGTAAAACCAAATAATGTTAAATGAATATGAACTTGAGTTATATAAATAAAATTCAACTATTGGGAATTGAATTGAATTAATGGATTGAATGTTAATCAATTAAATGTAAATTAAATTGAGATGAAATAATGAATATAAGTGTTAATTCATTAAAATCTAATGTTATTGAAAGTTGAAAGATTTAATGAAAATCGATTTAATTAAACCAATTGTAAGCAAAGGAATTTGGTTGAAATTGATATACATTGGTTGTTATTGATGTTAGTCGATTTTATATAATTCATTAAGAATTAATGAAATTGGAAGCTAAAGTAATTGAAATTCAATTGGAAGTTAAGTGAATCTTAAATAGAATTGAATTTGATTTGGAAGTGAACCAACTTGAATATGAATTAGTGAATATAAACTAATTGAGAATGAATGTTAGTAAGAACATCCACTGTTAATGAATCAAAAATGATTAAATTGAAAATCAATTCATTGAATATTAATGAGAATATGAATGAATATTTAGTTGGTTGATGGTTGAATATATTACTTTTCCTACATTTGCTATGTTGGCATATATAGTTATTTATGTTGCTATATGTTGTATATCGATACTATTTTCTATATGCATGATTCTCATGTTGTTTGTTGAGTGTTTAGTAGGTGCGGATCGCGTTTGCTTCGCATTTGGAGCTCGCTTTCGCGCTATATTAGCCGTATATGCTTGCTAATAAAATATAAGGTACATATCTCGGATTAAATATCGTACTTTTACATTTTTTTCCCTGCGGGATGCCTCATTACTTGATGAGATGTATATTTGTGATATATATATACTGTCATTTTTTTTCGGATCGAGCCGCGCAAAGGAGACTATGGCGAATATTTCCGAAAATTTAAGGCGTTAGAAAAAAATTTGAGAAAATTGGAAAATATTGAAAACCTTAACTTTGATTCGGAATTGAAAGTTAAACAATAGCAGTTGTTTTTGAAAAGATAACTAAGTATGATTTGAAAACTTACTAAAGATTTGTAAGAAGTTTAACTATGAATTTTGGGAAAGTTAATAGATTCTGTAACTTTTCTTACTTGTAATTTCGAAGACGAAATTCTTTTAAGGGGGAAGATTGTAACGACCCAGGAATTTTATTAATTAAAATTTGGATATTTAATTAATTTTAAATATTAATAAGTGAATTTATAAGTCGAATAAATTTTAATTTGAATTATTGGATTTAATTGAATAATTAAATCGATAATTTAATATGTTAAATTATGGAAATAATTGAAAATTGGGTTAAATATGATTGAAAATGATTTGTAAAATTTTATTATATCATGTTGGAGTTAGAATGATATTTTAGAACTTTTAAAATCGAATTAAAAGTTAATTTGTGAAAATTGAATATTTTAATATTTAATCGACTAGTGAAAATAGCCAATTTTTGAACAGTCTCAGAATTGAACGAAACCAGTTCCATTGGATCTGTAATAGTTAGTTATTACCGGATTTCAATTTTTGTGTCGGATTTCGACGAAACTAGTTTCATCGGATCCGTAATGTGATATTATTGTATGGTTTCAAATTTCGTGTCAATTGGATTTACCGTTTGTCCGGTACAAATTAAAACGCCTAGAAAATCATTTAAATCGGTTTAATTTAAATCGATCGTTTGTAGCCTTAACTCGTACAGATGATCGAATTAGCTTCCAAAACCTGTTCCATTGTGTCCGGAACGCGGGATAAACCCTAGGAACGTCAGTTTCGGCGCGTAAATCGGAGTTGAAAAATTGTGAATGAATAGTGTTTTTATTCAAAAATCTATAAACGGAACCCATGGCCTTCACTTTCATCAACATAACCCTAACCCTAATATTTTCGTTCGTGGCCGCCACCTCTGAATTGAATGGCCAGAAAGCATCGTCAATCTCCCCCAATTTTCTCAAAATCCGCGAATCAATTCACGAAGTCATCAACTACAAAAGTGTTGAGCTCAACAAGCTCTTGGCATCCAACGGTTATGATTGAAAAACTCGAAGTGGATCGCCTGGAATTTAGCCGTGAAGCCACGCGTTCGTGCACGGTTTACGAGGCCAAGGGGAGGCCGCACGTGACCGGGTCCTGGGCGAAGGTAGCTCTCGCGAAGGCGAGGACAATGGCGCTCTCTGATCAACTTATCGTTGCTTGTGGTGATTGCAAGATCAAAACCTAATTTTGATATTTGATGGGTTTGTTCGTTCGTTTCTTTTACTGGGAGTAAGAAACGCGAGGGAGAAAGAGGGTACGCGCGCACAGCCCAGATTGCAGTATCTTGAGATCAACGGCCGATCAAGAGCTAGGGTATAAAAAATTTAAAAGAAAATGTTGTAACTTTATAAATTTAAATTCGTGTAACTTCTAAAATTCGTAACTCTCTCATGCGAGGTTGAAAAATTACGAAACCAGCGGCATTGGAATCGTATTGACGAGCACTACGCTATGGAATTGGATTGGAGTCGTTTGGAGTTAGTGAGAATTTCGGGTAAAATTAAACGTCCGTTTAATTTTATTCGAAATAAATCGCTAAAACGAAATTGAAATCAAGGCGAGAACTTCTCACTCAATCGAATCAGTTTCGATTTTATTTTAAATAGTTAGATTTAAAATATTTGAATGCATGTTTGAATGATGATTGTTATCTGTTGATTGTTAAAATAGACATTATGCGCCGTTAGTAAGCGGATGTTATTTATTAAAAACATATACCGCGAATATTTCATAAACAGTGAAATTGGTATTATATATAATATCAATATATATATATTGGCATATGTATATATTGCAGTTGTTGATTCCCCGCATTTTTTAGCGGATGAGACCCTATTGCGCCGTTATTAAGCGGATAATATTATCAAAAACATATACCGCGATAATTTCGTACTGGAACGAAATTGGTATTGTGCTAATGTTTGTGGTTGCAGGAAAACAGGTTGGAGGGATCCAACTGGATTCCTCAACAGTTTTTATTTGATTTCAGATATTTTGATATTTGATGGATTATCATATCGATATATGATATCGTTGTTTGTCGTGATTGACTATTTGGTGTGTAGCATCATTGGACCAAATTTGGAATTTTAAAAGGGATTTTAAAACTGATTTTTGAAAATATACTATATTTTTGGAATTGATCCATTTTAAATAAATAAACGTTATAATTTTTAATGTTATAAAAATTATGATTTTTGAGAAATATAGTTAAAAGTTGATTTTTGAAAATATGGGTTAATGATTTTTATAAAATAGTTAAATTGGGATTTTTGAATTTATTGTAAAAAGTTAAATATAGGATTTATAAAATTTGATTATTTTATAAATCAAAAGGATGAAATTATAAAGGAGTTTAAAGATGTTTTAAAAGAATAATATAAATTGATTTATATTAAGAGATTTATAAATGGATATTTATAAATTGAAATATTGACATTATAAAACGAGTTTTTATAAGTGTTTGAATGAAAGTGAAGATGAATTTAGTAAATGAATGAAATTTACAGGATTATAAACAGTGAAGTTATAAATGAAATTTTATAAACAGTAGGTTTATAAAATTTATAAAGTTATTGAAAGAATGGAGCTTTGATAAATAAACAAATCTTATAAGTTATAGGATTTATAATTATGAAGTTCAAAGGAACGATTTTTGCAAACGAATAAATTATAAGTATTTAACTTATAATATGAACTTTTAGTTTATAATTGATTTATAAACTGGAATAGGTTAATAAAGGAATGTATAAAAGGAAGTTGTTATAAAATAAATAGAAATGGAATTTATAAACGTTGTTTTATAAATCCGCAAACAACTTATTTTGATAAGTAAATTGTTATAATTTATTTATGGAGCTATATTCACGTTTTAGACTGTGAATAATCCTTTAAAAATAAAATGAATAGAAAAGATGAAATTTGTTAACAAAGTATATTCACGTTTTTGAATAGTGAATAATATGTTAAAGAAATTGTTTTGAATGTGATGTTTTAAATAGAATTAAAACGATCTAACGATGTTTTAAAATGTGTTGAGATTCGAAACCATAGATTTCAACATTCATTGTTGAAATAGACGTTTTCGAGAAATAAAAGGAAATGGTGGATTATAACACTGTTGTTATAATAAATGATTTCCGAAAGAAAATGTTTTGTATAGTATTGGGATTTATATATCTATTTAATTTCGAATCCCTATACTAGTGATTTTGGGTTGTCGTACCGATGTTTTACGCAACATTCGTTTTGGCCCAAATAAATATGTTTAAGAGAATGATTTCCTTAAAGAATGAAATATATACTTAATTCGATTTAAGTATATTGAATATTTTCCAAGGTTGAAAATAAAAGGATTTGTGAATTACTTATGAATAAATAAGTATGGAAATGTTTTCCAATAATAAGTGAATATTTTGAGAATTTATCTTTTTGAAGATAAATTGAAAATGAATATTAGAAATCGAATTGAAACATATATTCACAGATATTTTGGGAATTATAAATTCACTATGGAATTTATAAAAGAAAGGGTAACTTGTTTAAAAATAAATATTGATTTATTTTTGAAGTATTGAAAATTTTATATCTTGTAAAGATATTTTGGAAAATAAATAATTTGGAAAATTATTTGGAATCTTGTGATGTGTGCATATCCATTGGTAGTTCAATAACCGACTATCAATATTTACCTTTGAAAGGTATTTGTTGTGATTTGCTTGGATTTGAGTGCACACTTATTTTCAAATTATTGCGCTCGTTATTCGGATTACCCATTCTGAATAGTGATACGACGTAATGGATAGCATTGAAGATCGGTGTTGAAGACCGGATATTTGTGAGAGCGATAGGATGACCTGTCGATTGACTCTGCACCGAGTTGCTCCGGTATAGAGTTCTCCATATGTGATGGGGAATCCGATCAGGATTGTGGATATCCGGATTGCAAGGACTTCTTTGTAAGTGCCTTTGGTTTTGTTCGAGCCCGGAACAGACTTGTATGGATTGTGTGTCTGACATTACAAATTGAGATATAAAGCCGATTTCTTTCAAATATATTTCTGTTGGTGGCGGAGAATTTATTCTCTTAGCTTAACACCCTTCTCTGAGACGTACGAGCTCAGAGGTTATGTAGTTGAAGGTTATCAGCGATATATTCCCAATTTGGTAATGTGACATGCTGAGTGTTGCTGTGAAATGATCATTGTGTTGATTATTTGTGATAGGATCATTTATTTGATCGTCTATCTGGTGATCATTTCTATGATCATTTGTTGACCCAAAGCATGGCTTTTGTATAAAGTATGTTTTTGTGGACGTGACTTCGTCGAGCCTCACATCCCGGAAATGGTCAAAACAGGAAAGATGCAGCAAGGTTATGAGGGGTAGCGCCCTTTAGGATATGTGCATTTCCTTCTGGAAAAGGGTGGTATCATGGTATGGAGCCCAGATACTTACTCATGTTGAAACACTTTGTTATTATGATTGTTTGAATTGATTAGAGAGCTCTCGGATAAAGGTCCCAAAGGACCGGGGGATGGCATATTCGGTCGGTTGTTACTCAGTTAGGAGTAACCCGGCCTTGTGTTGGTAGAGATCCGGTTTGGTTCTCGGGGATGTCCATCCAGAGGCATTCTCATGTGGCAATGGGAAGTTCCTTGGCCTGATCATTCGTTGGAAATCCAAAGAAACAATACGAAACTTGTACGGTTTTAGTTGTATAACCTGCCATGGAATGTGGCGGTAACCTGCTATTGAACATGGTAGCTATAGTAGGCATAAGTGCGGAATGTCTATGCTGGCTAAGATTTATATCTTTATTTTCGAAATGAATTTTTCCTACACTATGCACTAGTAATAATATCAAATGTTATTTTAAATGCGTATCAAGCATCTTTGGCTATCATAAGGAGAAATCTCCTCCGATTCTGCGTTTGCATGTGTGTGTGTGTGCGGGAGGCCTTATGGTAGTCTCATTTTTAAAAGCATTGCGAATTGAATTTAAAAATATTCCTCTATTTTGATTTTTAAAGATAAATAAACTGTTTTGAGTTCTCACACCAGTCACATGACTGACTCGGAGTTTATTGTTTTCCTTCCTAAACTCGGGTTCCCACCAATTTCCACACGGGCAGTCAAGAGTAAGGTTTATCAGGATATTCTGGATATTCAGGAGTTGCTGGAGGCAAGCTGGATGGCATGGCGTATTACTAGTATATAGTATTTCTTTTCCGCTGTTTGTTGTTGTATGATGTTGTACACTCTGATGATATGATGTAATGTAATGTAATAACTGATATAGTTCTTTGTTTAAAGATTATTCATTTATTATTATATGTTGTTCCGCTGCGAATTGTGAGATTCTGATGTTGTTCAGTTGTTTCCTTTCTGTTCTATCTTCTTCTACTTCTTTCTTTTTCTTAAACCATAACATTTCGGGTTTCCGGCCTTCGATTTCTCGGCAGTCGATAAAGTGAGTATCGATGTTGAATTTTCGAAAGTCGAAAATTTTCGGGACGTTACATGTTCTGTTGTTCTTTGCTACTTGCTTCAGCAATTTATTCCAACCAGTTTTCTGATATTCAAGTTGTATTGAAATGCTCTAACCTCTCAATAGGTAAGCCAATATTTTGGTTGATCCATACTTCGGATTGATGAGTTTTTGAGACGATTTCGTATGCTAAATTTTTAGTGTTTTTCGATGATTTCTTCTGTTTTCGAGCACGTGTTTTCTAAATCAATTTTGAAATGATTTTTATAATTAAATTGGCTTTTGAAATAAATATTTTACAATATTTATAAATTATTTAAAAGCTATTAAAAATATATATTCTCTATAATAAAGAGAAATTTCAAAGGTTTTTTTCCAAACGGTTTTAGAAATTGTTTTAAAACTAGTTTTCTCAAAATAAATTATTTTCTATACGTTGATGATACGCCACACGTGCTAGGATATGTTGAGATTAGTCCCAAATCGGACAATTTACAATATAAATCATGCATAAATACTAAGATACCTCCCTTCACATCAACAATTGGTTTTGTGTTAATACATGGTTCTCTAACAGAGAAGTAGCTATCTGTAACTTGCTTTTCTTTGCCTGCGTGCTCTTTCTCAACCTTCTACAAAGGCCCTCCAAGCTGAGGAAAGATACCATCACCACTCAATAGATTGAGCATATCATCAATTTAAGGCAATGGATTCTTGTTCTAATGGTTAACATGCTAAGCATAATCCTTTCAAACTTGTGATAGCTTGCACCAAAGTTGAATCACTTAACCTGTCATGACCCGTCTTTCGTAACCTAGAATGACCCATCATTAATAAGAAAGAAAGGGATAGAAAAGGGAAAAGATAGAGAAAAAAGAAAGAAACAACATTAGAATCTCAACAGCGGAACAAATAAATTATTTTAATCACATAAGGTATTACATAGTGTCATATGCAACCATTATCAGAGTTACACAGATTATACATCACATACTAGACAGTTATAAACAAATGTCTAGTTATTACAACTCAACACAATACAGAGATAGCAATTATAGCGGAACACTATAAATATCTACAACCCTGAAGCCTCCTGCTCCATTTCTCCTCTAGAATTCGTCAAAGCTAACCTGAATCCCTTGGCTACTCGTAAAAATTTGAGTACCCAAGAGTTTAAGAAAACAGAAGATAAACTCCGGTTTAGACATGGGTCTGGTGTGAGTAACAGTTTAAAGTTGCTTAACTTTGAAAAACCTTTGAAAACAAATGGTATCACGTAAGACTCCCCACGCATAAACATGGGTAAGTTTAACTTACGCTAACCAAAACATTTGATAGGAAATCCAGTGATATTATAATAGGGCCTAGGGTTTTCAAGTAAATAGAAAATAGCTGAAATTGTTACATTCATTAAATTCCAGCTACTAGCCACAAAAGTGGTTAATACAATCAAAACCATAAGGGCACGTAGGAACAACGGGTTTCCATCAATGGCAGGGCTATTGGGGTACCGCCAATCACAGTACGGGGCCTAGATCACCGTACCGAGGATTACTCCCAACCCCCTGCAACACAAAGCCGGAACCATCCCTTATTGGATAGTCCCGAACAAGACAACCCCGCAGTTGGCCGCGACCCAACTGCCCACACAGCCGAATAAAAAGGGACTTCTAGATGGGGAAAGTCTTGTCCTACTTGGGCATGACCCACATAGCCTTTCTTCACCTCCCCTGTTTTAGCCATTCCCGGTTGATGACGCTTGATGCTACGATTACCTTTAAAGAACAAATCTCTTAGAATGCTCATGCACCTGACGATGTTCTAAAAGCATTCAATATATATTCCGGATTCGAACGAAACAGAAGGCATTATCTCGTTACACTCATTTTGGAATCACCTTCAAAGTTAACGACAATAACCCTTACACTCTGAATCTTCATCTTCACTTCAGATTCACGACCTATCTTAATTTGGATCGATGTAGTTTTCGGATATCCAAATCTGGAAACCCGATTCCGGTCTCATCGAAATCCAAAACGCCGTCTTTTAGGTCCAAGTTGTTTTAAAGTTTAAAATAATTCAATTCCATTACCTATATACACAGAGATAGATAATTCACAATATCACAAAAGATAATCCACATTATCATCACAAATAGATAATTCACATTATCATCGCAATTCAACCAAGGCATTCATATCACACAGCATCAATTATCTCATATTTGAGATCTCAAACCATTCAACGCCATCAGTATCATCCATCCATACATAAGCAAGGATTAATTTATCACACTATAATTAATTTAAAATGAATTAAATTAATTACATCATCTCTAATTAATTTAAAATAAATTAAATTAATTACTTTCATCATTACAAATCTTGCATACACAATTATTAATTAATTATAAATCAATTAATTAATTATCCTTTAATCATGAACCTTAATTAATCATCCCTGGTTAATTATCCTTCAATTACATTCAAGTAAATATCCTTTAATTAATTTCAAAAATTAATTTTCCTTAAACCACTTACAGTAATTAACCTTTAATTACTTCATTAATTAATTAACTATAATTAATTACATTAATCCTTAATTAATTATATTAATTAATTACTCTATTTAAATTAATTACATTTAGTAATTAATCTTTAATTAAACCACATTTATTAATCACTCTTGATTAATTACATTCAGTAATTAACTACCCTTAATTACTTAAATAAATTAATTACTCTTAATTAATTACATTTAATTAATCCCTTGATTAATTACAAAAGCTAATTAAATCCAAAATTACTTTCTATCTTCAATTAATTACATCCGTAATTATCATTACTAATTGCTTCACTAAGTAATTACACTTCACTAATTACATTAAGTAATTATGTTAACAAGTCATCCATTGATTAAATTAAATTAAACTTAATTAATTAACTAAAAACTAATCACATTTAACTCAATTAATTACATTGAGTAATTAATTCCTTAATTACTTTCATTAAGTAATTTTACTTAAATAATTCCATAAAGAACTATCCTTAATTAATTAATATGATTAATTATTAAAATTAATCGCATTAATTAATTATTTAATAATCTCATGTTAATGATCTTCATTAACTAAACAAAATCGTTAATTACTACTCTAAAGTAATTAAACTTACATTAATCATTATTAATTACAAATTAATTAATCTTTAATACCCATTCATTAATCCCTATTTATTTAATTAATTAACTGCTTAATTGAAACTTAATTAATCATTAACTATTTGATTAATTAATTTCTAAACATTAATTAGAAATCTTAACTTATTCAATTAATGATCTTATTTTCCAATTAGTTAACCTTAATTAATTAAACTCAAATCCTTAATTACTTAATTAATAAATCGAAATTATTAATTAATTAAATTAATTAATTATTCTTTTTAATTTCCTTAATAATTTAATGAATCACAAATCATTAAATCTTTGTTAGCTTTAAGATAAAAACATTTCTTACTTATGATATTATCATTAATAAAGCTTTTAAAAACAATTTACCTTTGAATTTACTTTCAAATTTCATTTTAAATTTAAGATTTAAAATGAATACAATTTTAACTTTAAGAAAGTTTAAAAACAATTTAAAATCTCATGTTAAAGAAATACATACCTTATAAAAGAAATTTAAAAAAAATTTCAACCAAATTCATTTTAAATTCAAATCAATTTAAAATACACTTTAAACATTCAAAGTTGTTCAAAACATTTTAAATTTAAAAACTCTTTATTCCAAAACTAGGATACAAATTTAGATTTGAATCCAGATTTAAACTTTGATTTAAAACTTCACTTTACATTTTAAAATTTCATTTTTAAAATTTTAAAATACTACAGGTTTGAAACCTGCAGCCCATCATTATACTCGAGCCCATCCTTATTTGCTTCGAGCCAAAATCAAATGCCTCGAGCAAATTATCAAATTACTTCGAGAAAACTCGAGTAACCAAGTCGCTCAAACCAAATTTCACCAGAAAACAAACAGTGCATCGTGCATATGCACGGAGGCGCTGATCACTTCTGGCCACCTTCGATTATCTTCTCAAGTCGCCCATCACCTCCATACCTAAACACGATCATCAGTTCATCCACCCAAACTCGAAATCGAATTCAAGTGCTCAAACCAAACCTAGAACCTTAAACTGGAGCACCACACCAAAACTTGGAATCCACCTCGTTCTCAAAACTTTGCCCACCAGAGTGTCAGCACTTCCGGCCAAGTCTTCGTGAATGTCCAAGCTTCCATCTTCCAAAATCCCATTGAACTCGATTAACTAGAGATATCGCAATGATCAAAATACCAAACTTAGTTAAAACTAGGGTTACAGACTTCAAATATCCACCACTACCACCACAATGATCAGATCTTCTTCCTAACAATTATCTTTAAGTCTCTGATCATCCCACTACCATCACCGAAGAATACAACATTCCAAACCACTGAGATCGCCGAAGATTCCCAAATTACCATTTTCTGGTCAACCCACAAATAAAAACTCAAAACCCAACTAAAAATTGTAATTTCTTCCTTAAAAATCATATTTTGGTTAAAGAATGTAGATTAGATTCCTGAATTGATGAATTACAAAGTTTGAAATTTGACTTGTAGTAGATCTGCTCTGTTGTTCTTGATTTTTAGAGATAATGCAAAGTTATTTTAACTTGAATAAATTTTTAAACTTTAATTCGTGACACAACAAACATATTTTGTTTAAATCTTAAACACTAACATAGATTAGATCATGTGATAATGGTTTTGAAAAATTCTCGAACTTGGAAACTAAGAACAGTGTAATACAGAGACACACATTCACAAATATATCCATTCATATATACATAGAAGATCTACTGATATATATATATATACACATAATGCATACTTAACATATAAATTATCATGCAACAGATTCAAATACTAAAACTTATTAAAAGTGTTGTTTCTCACCTGATTGAATAATGAAGAACAAGCATTTAATTTGAGAACCTTGAAAACTAAAATGCCCTTGAAAACTTTAAACTTGAGTGCCTTTGAAAACTTTTTTTTTAAACATGCTTTGCTGAAATGCTTTTGCTTCTTTGTTTTTGTGTTGAAATCTTTGCATAGCTTAATTCAGGTTTGCTTGCTCAGACAAACTCCAGATTTGAAGAAAATGTATGCAGCCCTTTTGATTTTGAAAATGCTTAGCATGTTTTTGTTGTTCTCTGGTTTAAAAAAAATGCAGATGCTCAGGTTTGAATAAAATGCAGGCTTTTGAATTGATTCTAGATTGAAGGAATGCAAGCTTTAGATTTTGGTTTTAAGGAGGATGTTGAAAAATGAATTGCAGGCTTTTATTCTATCTCAGGTTGAAGAATGAGCTTTGAAACTTGAATTGAAAATGAATTACAGGTTAGTGATTGTGATATGCAAACTTGGTTACAGGTAAATGAATTTAAACAAGATTCTGGCTTTAGAGGAAGTGTTTGCAGATTTTGTTTTTGATTTGGAAAGTTTGATTACTGATTTTGATTCAGTTGAAGTTTTTATCTTAACTTTGAGTTTGTAGAATAGAAAAGAAGAACGAGAGTGAGATACAATATGTTTATAAGTTAAAGTGATTTTTTTTAAAATAAAAGAAAATTTGAAAACAAAACATGACACTTGTCTAATTTCACAACATTTGTCATATACACTTATTCATTTCATTACACATGTCACTACGGTTACTTTATATATTAACACTTGTTAATTAAATATTTAATCCTTATTTTAAATCTAAATAAAAGTTTTTACTTAATTTTTATATTCTTATGTAAATGTACATGTGAATTTCTTTTCAAAGAAAATGTAATTAAACAAATTATATATAAATAAAAAATTATCCAAATATTTTAAAAATGTTTAAATCTTTTGAATTTCAAAATTAATTCAAATTCAAATCCAACTTGAATTCAAAAATACAATTTAAAGCTAATTTATATCAGCACGTTCAATTTAAAAATAGTAATTCTATTGTCTTTAAAACCTATCTATATCTATACATTTGTTAATATTATTTGGAAATAACACATTTATCAATTTAAAATAATTTATAAAAGAGATTATAAATTACTTACTACTTATCTTACTCAAATGAATTAATGTTTTATATGTAAATTGTATTTTAAACTTATATATTTCAAACCATATTTATCAAGAAATATTTAAAAAGAAAAGAAAATAAATTTTTTATTTAAATTTAAACTTAAGCTAAGATATAATTTAAAAAATTAATCATTTATTTTAAGTATTTAAAACCATATAGTTATTTACTTAAATAGCTTTGAAAAGTCATATATTAAATTAAATCATAATTTCCAAGCTATCAAAATGTATATTAGAATTTAAAAACAAGATTTTATTTATTTATTAAATTTCGAACCAAAGCTTATCTGTTTACAATATATACACACATATATATACATTATAAATAAAAAAAAATTATTATCCTTTAAAGGATAAAATTCACCAATTAAATATTTATTAAAAAACGATTATTAAATTAATTCAAATCTTATGAATCTAGATTATCAAATCAATTTAAATTAATAATATAGATTATTAAATTGATATTACCTAAAATTCCTGGTCATCACATTCCACCCGCCTTAAAAGAATTTTGTACCCAAAATTTAAAAGCAAAAGTAATTTAATAATCTATCTAAGATTTTAATTTTAAATCACAAGCATCTTATCAATCATATTCTAACAACCATACCAACCAATTTACTCAATCAAACCATCTAACTATCCAGACAAAATTCTGGATAGAACTTCCTAGAGTTTCCCAGATATAAATACCGTCATACTCGCTCTACAAAATCGAAACTAGCTATATTACTAAGCTACAGAGCTCCTAATCATCTAGATCTACAAAACTGAACAGGATATCTGACCATAGTCAAGTCCTGCTCAACCACCAAAACCTCCAAAACTGCTGATTCAACACCCAGAAATGAATCATACACGTACTCCCTCAGAGATACGTGAAACTCATCGAATCTCAGTCTTCCAAACTGGTAATTCAATCCTGTAGACCAAAGCACTTATCCTCAGAAGAATACAGGAAAATCCAGTACCTCGGAGCTAGCTTCCCATTCTTACCAAATCTTATAGCACCCTTGATCGGAGAAAACTTATCCAAAATCAAACCTCCGACTTCGAAATCCAGATTCCTCCTTACTGATCAGCTCAACCTTCTCTGATGCCTCTAGAAACAAACTGAAACAAAAACAACACATCAAAATGATCCTCTCAAGATCAACCAAAATCAAGAACACAAACTCTGATCCATAACATTAGAAGAATGAACTTACTTTTCCTATGCGGAAAAGACAAACAGAATTACTTCCACACTACTTCACCAAACCCTCTCTAGGAACCATCCTTCTACTAAGCTGGACTACCGGTATCACTTCTGGAATCCTAGTCGATAAGAAAACTCAATCTCCAGATGCAGACAAACCTCTGATCTCTCTGAAGACATCTAGATAAAACACTGACAACTCAAGAGAACACTCAGCTATCGCAAGTCACTTTTGCGATCAACCCGGCCTTATTCCAAAGGAAACTGTTCTCTCTTTACCAATTAGAATAGCATATGCTTATTTAGTGAATCCATCAAAGGAAAAGATCTACTCTGCTGCTTCTAAACTCCACCTCTAGAAAACAGCTTATAGAAGACCTTCTTGTTGGCACACAGAGCACTTCGAGCTGCACTACTGACCCAGATGCCAAAGACTTCCTAATCTAAAGCTCTTCGAACCACAAAGCCATATCATCCAATCCCATGCAGATCCTAGAGATGGGCAGACATCTCCTCAAGAAACTCGGGTCTCAAAGCCAAGCACAACACTCTCCTAAACACAACCACAACACCGAAGCAGACACACTTCCTTAAACTTGTTCCAAAGAAACATCTTCGGAAACAATCCATCGTCACTGCGTCTTACCACACAGCTACTCCTTCCCGAACTTGCCAAGCTACCATCTCTTGCTTCTGCCTAACCGTCAGATCCAAATTCTAACTCATCCAACTTCAAAGATGGACTCCGACCTTTATAAGGTTTCCTTCAGAGATCGATGCAATCCTTACACCATAGAAAAATTCACTCGAGATGGTATTGGGTCTACAATCTCGACATATACACTTCCAACCTTAATCACTCAGACTCCTTCCATTGGTAGTCGTGCTACACACCACTACCCCATCTACCTTTAAAACTCATATTGGAGAACCCGAACAGGTAACCGAACAAACAGGTAGAAATATATATATATATGTATATATATATATATCTGTATGTATATATATATATGCATATACACATACATATTAAAATTACAAATAGGCTCTCTCAAGAAAGAAATCGCTCCAAAGCCTAGGTGTTCACTCGACCTAGCGCTCTGATATCAACTGTCATGACCCATCTTTCACAACCTAGAATGACGCATCATTAATAAGATAGAAAGGGGTAGAAAAGGGAAAAGATAGAGAAGAAACAAAGAAACAACATCAGAATCTCAACAGCGGAATGAATAAATTATATTAATCACATAATATATTACATAGTATCATATACAACCATATCAGATTTACACAGATTATACATCATATACTAGACAGTTATAAACACCTGTCTAGTTATTACAACTCAACACAATACAGAGATACCAATCACAACGGAACACTATAAATATCTACAATGTTGAAGCCTCCTACTCCATTTCTCCTCCAGAATTCGACAAAGCTAACCTGAATTCCTTGGCAAATCATAAAAATTGGAGTATCCAAGAGTTTGGGAAAGCAGAAGATAAACTCCGGGTCAGACATGGGTCTGGTGTGAGTAACAGGTTAAAGTTGCTTGACTTTGAAAAACATTTGAAAACAAATGGTATCACGTAAGACTCCCCACACATAAACATAGGTAAGTTTTTACCTTATGCTAACCAAAACATTTGATAGGAAATCCAGTGATATTATAATAAGGCCAAGGGCTTTCAAGTAAATATAACATAGCCGAAATTGTTACATTCATTAAATTCCAGCTACTAGCCACAAAAGCGAGTAATACAATCAAAACCATAAGGGCACGTAGGAATAATGGGTTTCCATCAATGGCGGGGCTACTGGGGTACCGCCCATCACAATACGGGGCCTAGATCGTGGTACCAAGGATTACTCCCAATTCCCTGCAACACAAAGCCGGAACCATCCCTTACTGGATAGTCCCGAACAAGACAACCCCGCGATTGGCAGCGACCCAACTGCCCACACAGCCGAATAAAAAGGGACTTCTAGACAGGAGATAATCTTCTCCTACTTGGGCATGATCCACTTAGCCTTGCTACACCTCCCCTGTTTTAGCCATTCCCGGTTGATAAGGCTTGAGCGTACGATCACCTTTAGAGAACACATCTCTTAGAACGCTGATCGTCCACCTGACGATGTTCTAAAAGCATTCAATCCATACATGTTCGTTTCGGGTTCGAACGAAACCGAAGGCAATATCTCGTTACATTTATTTTGGAATCACCCTTAGAGTTAATGACAATAACCCTTGCACTTTGAATCTTTATCTTCACTTTAAATTCACGACCTATCGTTAATTTGGATCGATGTGGTTTTTGGATATCCAAATCTGGAAACCCGATCACGGTCTCATTGAAATCCAAAACGCCATCTTTTAGGTCCAAGTTGTTTTAAAGTTTAAAACAATTCCATTCCATTATCTATATACACCCAGATAGATAATTTACAATATCACAAAAGATAATCGACATTATCATGAAAAATAGATAATTCACATTATCATCACAATTCAACCAAAGCATTCATATAAATAGCATCAACTATCTCATATTTGAGATCTCAAACCATTCAAGGCCATCAATATCATCCATCCATATATTAGCAAGGATTAATTTATCACACTATAATTAATTTTAAATTTATTAAATTTATTACTTCATCTCTAATTAATTTAAAGTAAATTAAATTAATTCCTTTCATCATTACAAATCTTTCTCGCATAATCATTAATTAATTACAAATCAATTAATTAATTATCCTTTAATTATCCACCTTAATTAATCATCCCTGATTAATTATCCTTTAATTACATTCAAGTAATTATCCTTTAATTCATTTCACAAATTAATTTTCCTTAACCACTTACAGTAATTAACCTTTAATTACTTCATTAATTAATTAATTATAATTAATTACAATAATCCTTAATTAATTATATTAATTAATTATTCTAAAATAACTTATTATTGATTAATTAATCTTAATTAATCAACCTTAATTACATCGTTAATTATATTAATTAATTACTCTATTTAAATTAATTACATTTAGTAATTAATCTTTAATTATTCCACAGTTATTAATCACTCTTGATTAATCACATTCAGTAATTAACTACCCTTAATTACTTCATTAAATAAATTAATTACTTCTTAATTAATTACTTTTAATTTGTCCGTTGACTAATTACAAAAAGTAATTAAATCCAAAATTACTTTTAATCCTCAATTAATTACATCCCGTAATTATCATTTCTAATTACTTCGCTAAGCAATTGAACTTCATTAATTACATTAAGTAATTATGTTAACAAATCATCCAATGATTGAATTAAATTTAATTAAACTTAATTAATTAACTTAAAAATAATCACATTTAACTCAATTAATTACATTGATTGATTAATTCCTTAATTACTTTCATTAAGCAATTTTACTTATACAATTCCATAAATGATTATCCTTAATTAATTAATATAATTAATTATCAAAATTAATCACATTAATTAATTATTTAATAATCTCAAGTTGATGATCTTCATTAGCTAAAAAAATCTATAATTACTTCTCTAAAGTAATTAAAATTACATTAATCATTATTAATTACAAATTAATTAATCTTTAGTAACCCATTAATTAATCCTTAATATTTAATTCTTTGACTGCTTAAATGTAACTTAATTAATCTTTAATTACTTGATTGATTAATTTCTAATCGTTAATTAATATCTTAACTTATCTAATTAATGATCCTATTTTCCAATTAATTAACCTTAATTAACTAAATTAAACCTTAATGAATTAAATTCAAAATCCCTAATTACTTAATTAATTAATCAAAATTATTAATTAATTTAATTAATTAATTATTCTTTTTAATTACCTTAATTATTTAATGAATCACAAATCATTAAATCTTTATTAACTTTAAGATAAAAACATTTCTTACTTATGATATTATCACTAAAAAGCTTTTAAAAACAATTTGCCTTTAAATTTACTTTCAAATTTCATTTTTAAATTTAAGATTTAAAATGAATACAATTTTAACTTTAACAAAGTTTAAAAACAATTTAAAATCCTTTTAAAATCTCATGTTAAAGAAATGGATACCTTATAAAATAATTTAAAATTTTTTTAAACTAAATTCATTTTAAATTCAAATCAATTTAAAATATACTTTAAACATTCAAAGTTGTTTAGAGCATTTTAAATTTAAAAACATTTTTTTACTCCAAAACTAGTATACAAATTTAGATTTAAATCCAGATTTAAACTTTGATTTAAAACTTTACTTTACATTTTTAATTTTTTTAAAATACAACAGGTATGAAATCTGTAGCCCATCATTATACTCGAGTCGAACCTCATTTTCTTCAAGACAAAATCAAAATGCCTCGAGCAAAGTATCAAATTACTTCGAGAAAACTCAAGTAACCAATTCCCTCAAACCAAATTTCACCAGAAAATAAACAGTGCAACGTGCACATGCACGGTGGTGCTAATCACCTTCGGCCACCTCCGGTGATCTTCTCAAGTCGCCCATCACCTCCATACCGAAACATGATCATCATTTTATCCACCAAAACTCGAAATCGAATTCAAGTGCTCAAACCGAACCTAGATACCAAAACTGGAACACCACATCAAAACATAGAATCCACCTCGTTCTCGAAACTCCGACCACCAGAGTGTCAGCACCTCTAGCTAAGTCTTCGTCAACATCCAAGCTTCCATCTTCCAATATCCCATTGAACTCGATCAACTAGATATATCACGATGATCAAAATACCAAGCCTAGTTAAAACTAGGGTTACAGACTCCAAACGTCTACCACTACCACCACAATGACCAGATCCTCTTCCTAACAATTTTCCTTAAATCTCTAATCATTCCACTACCATCACTGAAGAATACAACATTCCAAACCATTGAGATCATTGGAGATTCCCAAATTACCATTTTCTGGTCAACCCAGAAATACAAACTCAATACCCAACTAAAAATTGTAATTTCTTCCTTAAAAATCATATTTTAGTTTAAGAATGTAGATTAGATTCCTGAACTGATGAATTACAAAGTTTGAAATTTGACTTATAGTAGATTTGCTCTATTGTTCTTGATTTCTAGAGACAATGCAAAGTTATTTTAACTTGAACAAATTTTTAAACTTTAATTCATGATACAACAAAAATATTTTGTTTAAATCTTAAACACTAACATAGATTAGATCATGTGATAATGGGTTTTGAAAAATTCTTGAACCTGGATACTAAGAACAGTGTAATACGGAGACACATATGCATAAATATATATCCATTCATATATCACAGAAGATCTACTGATATATACACACATAATGCATACTTAACACAGAAATTATCATGCAATAGATTCAAATACTTAAACTTATTAAAAGTGATGTTACTCACCTGATTGAATAATGAAGAGCAGAGCATTTAATTTGAAAAGTTTGAAAACTGAAACGCCCTTGAAAAAATTAAACTTGAGTGCCTTTAAAAACTTTTTTTAAAACTTGCTTTGCTGAAATGCTTTTTCTTCTTTGTTTTTGTGTCGAAATCTTGCTTGTTGAAGCTTACATCTTTGCATAGCTTAATTCAGGTTTTCTTGCTCAGACAAACTCCATATTTGAAGGCAGCCCTTTTGATTTTGAAAATGCTTAGCATGCTTTTGTTGTTCTCAGGCTTTAGAAAAATGTAGATGCTTAGGGTTGAATAAAAGTGCAGGCCGTTGAATTGATTCTAGATTAAGGGAATGCAGGCTTTAGATTTCTGTTTTGAGATGGACGTTGAAAAAAAATTTGCAGGCTTTTATTCTGTCTCAGGTTGAAGAATAAGCTTTGCAAACTTGAATTAAAAATGAATTATAGGTTGGTGATTGTGATTTGCAAACTTGGTTACAAGTAAATGAATTTGAATAAGATTTCTGGTTTTAGAGGAAGTGTTTGTAGATTTTGTTTTTGATTTGGAAAGTTTGATTAAGATTTTGATTTAGCTAAAGTTTTTATCTTAACTTTGAGTTTGAAGAATAGAAAAGAAGAATGAGAGTGACAAGTAATGTGTTTATAAGTTAAGATGATTTTTTTTTTAAAAAAAAACGAAAGAAAAATTGAAAACAAAATATGGCACTTGTCTAATTTCACAACATTTGTCATATACATTTATTCATTTCATTACATATGTCACTATGGTTACTTAATATATTAACACTTGTTAATTAAATATTTAATCCTTATTTTAAATGTAAACAAAAGTTTTTACTTAATTTTTATATTCTTATGTAAATGTACATGTGAATTTCTTTTTAAAGAAAATGTATTTAAACAAAATAATATTTAAATAAAAGTTTATCCAAATATTTTAAAAATGTTTAAATCTTTTGAATTTTAAAATTAATTCAAATCCAATTTAAATTCAAAAATCTAATTTAAAGCTAATTTATATCCACACATTTAATTTAAAAATTGTAATTCTATTGTCTTTAAAACCTATCTATATCTTTACATTTATTAATATAATTTGAAAATAACACATTTATCAATTTATAATAATTTATAAAAGAGATTATAAATTACTTACTACTTATCTTGCTCAAATGAATTAATGTTTTATATGTAAATTGTATATTAAACTTATATATATTTCAGACCATATTTATCAAGTAATATTTAAAAAGAAAATAAAATAAACTTTTTATTTAAACTTAAGCTATGATATAATTTAAACAATTAATCATTTATTTTAAGTATTTAAAACCATATAGTTATTTATTTAAATAGCTTTGAAAAGTCATATATTAAATTAAATCATAATATCCAAATTATCAAAATGTATATTAGAATTTAAAAACAAGATTTTATTTATTTATTAAATTTCAAACCAAAGCTTATCTATCTATAATATATACACTCATATATGCACATTATAAATACAAAACATTTTTAAAGGATAAAATTCACCAGTTAAATAATTATTTAAAGAAGATTGTTAAATTAATTCAAATCTTATAAATCAAGATTATCAAATCAATTTAAATTATTAATACAGATTAATAAATTGATATTGCCCAAAATTCCGAGTTATCACATAACCAGTGGGACAAGGGTGCTTTTCTTTAACCACTTATCCCGATTTAAATAGTAATACATTCTCTCTCTTATTACATCATATTATTATTTAACTTGGAATGAGTGGTTGCAAGGAGCCTAGTTGCGGGGGTAGATCCTAGCTCTTTATATATATATATATTTGTGTGTGTGTGTGTGTGTGTGTGTGTGTGTGTGTATAGACACACACACACATATATATATATATATATTTGCATGTGTATATATATCTGTATATATATGTGTGTAGGTCGACCTATAGTGTGCATTTTTGGCTGCCTTGTTTCTTTATTCTGTTGTTCTTTGCTACTTGTTTTGAGCAATTTATTTCAACCAGCTTTGTGATATTTGAGTCGTATTGAAAGGCTCTAACCTATCAATAGGTAAGCCAATATTTTAGTTGATCCGTACTTCGGATTGACGAGTTTTTGAGACGATTTCATATGTTGAATTTTTAGTATTTTTCGATGATTTCTTTGTTTTAGAGCACGTGTTTTCTAAAACAATTTTGAAATGATTTTTATAATTAAATTGTCTTTTGAAATAAATATTTTGCAATATTTATAAATTATTTTAAAGCTATTATAACTATATATTCTCTATAATAAAGAGAAATTTCGAAGTTTTGTTTTCCAAACAATTTCATAAATTGTTTTAAAACAAGTTTTCTCAAAATAATTTTGTTCTATATAAAATAGACTTTTTGCACTCTTCGAATGGATGAGAAAGAGAATTAAGCGATTTAGTAACATATGTGTCAGTTTTGTGATTTTGAGAAGTAGCTGTCTATAACTTGCTTTTCTTTGCCTTCATGTTCTTTCTCAAGCTTCTATATGTCAGTAAAGGCCCTCCAAGCTGAGGAAAGATACCAGCACCACTCAATAGTTCGAGCATATCATCAATGTAAGGCAATGGATTCTCGTTTTAATGGTTAACATGTTAAGCATAATCCTTTTGTAACAACCCTGGTTTTGCAATATTAGTTAATAACAATAATAATAAATTATGATGAGATTATAATTTTATTAATCAAGAGATAAATATAACTTGTGGTAGACAAGTAAAATCTAAAATTTGAGTTTTGGAACTTACTTGGGAGAAAATTTGAGACAAAGTAAGTTAGATTCTTGGAAATGATTATATATGGTGTTTGGAGAAATAAAATAAATTAAAGTTGGGAATTGGCTAAAATTGTGTTTATTTTGAATAAACACGGGACTAATATGAACAAAATAGGGTTTGGATAGTTTGGTTGGAAATAAATGGTGAATAATGTTGTTTTGTTAACTTGGTGATCATTAAATAAATTAAGTGAGGTAAAAGAATTTAATTCAACATTAATCGGTTGGAATTAATATAAAATGTTGGAAATAAAGTTTTAGAAACTTTATTATGTAAGTTTGTGATAAAATGAGCAATACATGGTTTTAATTTGATAAAACGCAATAATTTTGAAAATTATTACGAAATGTTAATTTTTACTAATTTTAATGAAGTATTAAAATTTCGTATGGTAAGTAATGTAAATAAAAAGGTGGAATTTGGGTTAAAAATAATTTTCCGAATGTAACATGATGTTAATAAGATTTGTTGTATTCAAATTTACAAGAGAATGATTTTCGTGTGAATTTTGGAGTTAAAAATAGTGTTTTATGTAATTGAAGGTGTAAGATGTAATATTTATGTAAAAAATAAGAATTTAATATTGAAAATAATATTTAAATGGTTAAAATATCTTTTAGATGTTGAAAAACATTTTGTAAACATAAATATATGAAGTTATGATAAGTTATTTGATTAAATAACGAGAATACGTGTAAATAGGTGGAAATATAGTGTTGACATAAGATAACTTAGTTAATTTTAACTAAGTAATTTCTATTGAGCTTATTGGGTGGTTTTTGGGTCCAAACCCAATAACCCATTTTTCTTTTTCTGGTTTGTAAAGAAAGAAACATGTATGTACAAAAACTCCCCTCCTCCTCTTCTTCTTCTTGAGAAACAAAAATGGTGGCTTTCTTCTAATTTCAAAATTAGCTTCAAATTAGGTGAAATCAAAGAGAAATGTTGGCAAATCAAAAGTAAATAACAGGTAATCAATATCAAAATCACAAAACCATTTCATCACTTTTCTATTTTGAGTATTAGCTTTCTGTAACTTGCTTTTCTTTGCCTGCATGCTCTTTCTCAAGCTTCTATAGGTCAGTAAAGCCTCTCTATGCCAGAAAGACATCGGCTTGCAAAATAGATCCACTAAAAAGCATATATTATGAGTTTAGAACTCACAATCTCTAGGTTGAACCAGGTTTGCTATCTACATAGCGTCAAATTCTATTTGCTGCAAAACATAGTTTGCTGTTTGAAAAGTTGCAGTGCAAATATGTTCTGGTAGCTTCTTTGTGTGTTCGTAAATCTCTAATTTTGTCATTAAATCATGCCGGAATTACTCCGGATTGTTGTTTGAATGTAGTAGTTTGTGCATGCAAAATTTTACTGTTTAATTCATATTGTGGTTTGTTGTTATGTATATGTGTGTGTGCGTGTATTGTTGTTATATATATAACAACAATATATATTGTGGTTTATGTACCACTATTGTTGTATTACTTTGTATTGTACTATGATGTATCTATGCATATGTATATGTTATGTTTGACTGTTGTTATGTGATCCGTTTGCATTTGCTGTTATGTTTTGTTCTGATAGATCTGTTAGCCACCGTAGTTTTGTATTAAGAATGTATTGAGTATGTCGATCTACTTGAGAAAGATAAAAGAGAAGAAAAAAATTAGAGCACCTAGTCGACGTATTCAATACCTGTTTAAGACAAAGCTATGGATGGTCGCTCCTAACTAGCCCTATTCTCTGCATTAGTTGACAGTACTACTCAGTAATACTCTCTGTTAATAAAGGTCTTAGGGTGGGGCGTCAGATCCACGACCCTTAGCATGCTATGTGAAGATGTTGTGTTATTTATTTTTGGTTTTCCTTTTTATGCAAATCTGCACGTGATTCATTTCCTTGGTTTTGATATGATTTTGGTTATGGACTGGCTTGTTTGATACGAGGCCAGGATTCTTTGTTTTGAGCGAGTTATATATCTTCGACATCCTATTTCGTCAACTCAGCTCTCTTATTCTTTGGGATGTCGATCATGATTTAAGACGTTTTATTCGCTCTTGAGTCCCCAGATGAGGAAGAAATATCTCAGATTCCAGTTGTACGTGATTTTCTTGATATTTTTGAGCCTGTTTCGGGTTTGTCTCCCGAGCGGGCCATTGAGTTCCACATTGACCTCATTCCTAGAGCACAGCTAGTTAGTAGGTCGACTTATAGTGTGCATTTTGCCTACCTTGTTTCTTTGTTCTGTTGTTCTTTGCTTCTTGTTTCAGTGATTTATTCCAACCAGTTTTGTGATTTTTTGAAAGGCTCAGGTAAGCCAATATTTTGTTGAACAGTACTCCGGATTGACAAGTTTTTGAGATGTTTTCTTATGCTGAATTTTCAGTGTTTTTCGATGATTTCTATTGTATTTGAGCACATGTTTTCAAACAAATTTTTAAATGATTTTAATAATTAAAGTGGATTTTTTAATATATATATATATATACCTACATACACACACACGTTAGACATTTAGTGGATGAATGTATGGTATTATTTAAACTTTTGCCTATTATTCTTGAATAATGTAGGATGTGTGACAAGTTTGTCTGATCTGCTTTACAAATCCAAGAACATGGCTTTTGGCCGTGGACACCTAGTAAAGCTTTTTTAAATAGTTTCCGTCGATAATAAAGCGTTTATAAATATTTTCTAATATAAATATTAAATGGAATATTTTATCCGTGAGCATTCATGTGCAATGAATATGGACCAAATCTTGAAGTCTTCTCGGTTTGCCGCAGTGGAATTGTAACTAGAATCCATCTTTACTAATATTACCTTGGTAGTTCTACACGTAAATGGTCTTTGCTTGTGAATCAAATAATTAAATAATTAAATCTCAGGTATACTGAATACAAGCAGTACTAATGTCATATATCCTCGGATTCCTGAATTCTTAGTTCCATATTTGCATTTTTGAAGCTTTATTTTCATTTGTTAATTCGGCCTATTTTTTTATCAAAGTTTGTCCTTTTCCCAAATTCCCTCTTTTTCTTTCATGTTGATTTTGATCTTTCTATTTATCTTTTCCTTCAATATAAATGTTATTCTCTTCTTAGTGGTGCATTTCTCGTCATCTTATATATTTATATGTCATCTAAGTCCGCTTTTTCTAGTTCACTCAATTATAGATGTTAATTTCAGTCTTTGACTCTTGTTTGTCATTTTATATTTTCGTATAATACCAACCATCCCTTCTAGCATTTTCACTTTTCCTAAATTTAATTTATTTTCCTTTTGTTTTTGAAAGGTCAATATTCATCTTTTTATAATATTGCAGGTCTAACCGACATGTGATAAAATTTCTCTTTTGCTTTTTTTGCTTTTCTTCTATCGCATAAAATGGCATTGGCTTGACTCCATTTTACCAGACTTCTGCAAAATTGCAAACCCGGTTTTTATATCTCTTTCCACCTTTCTATCCTTCAATAACATTGAACTTAGATATTTAAGTATATCTGTTTTGTTAGTCAAATGATTATGTATTTTTATCGTATTAAATTTTGTTTTTTCTTTGTTGAAAATGAAGGATATATACTTCATTTTATTCATACTAAAAGTTTTTTTCTTTTGATTTTCATGCGTTTCTTTCATTTTTTTCATTTTTTTCTACCTTTTTCAGAAGTATCAATTGACACAATGTAGTCTGGCAAACATCATACACCATCTCATCATGGAAATCCTTTGTTATTTAATCCAAAATTAGCTTAAATAAATAAGGATTTAATACCCGTCCATGATGTTGATAGAGTTAGGGGTATACTCTAGGGGCAATTATGTAATTTGTTACATATATCTAACTCGTTGACCAATCTTGTTCGACATAAAAGATATTTTCTTCCAATTATATACTTGATATAATGTGATTATATTAACTAATTAAATTAATTACAAGTATATTTAGTAGAAAAATCCATAAATGGTATATTTTATGATAGTAGCTACAAAGTGTTATGACCGTGAGCAATTTATCACAATGAAACAAATATACCATCTTAAATCTTCCTAGTCAAGATGCATCGAGACTGGATAGAAATGTATTTATTGAGACCGGAGTACATAACGCTCTCCAAATGTTGGGCAATACATACTCTGACTGCTAGGGGCACCAAGGGGTTACGTACTAATAGTTACTAGATAACACTTGAATGACTCACTCGATAGAGTCTGTTGGTTAATATAACTAAGGTCAAACAGAAAATATCGATGTGACAGAATTACACATTTCTCTCAACTTTAGAATACCATGGTTCTTCAATATGAAAGCTCCACTTTGAGAATAGCCAAACCATGGCATGACGTCCATCGAGTTACTATAATTAGATCGAGTGGAAGTATTGGAAGTAAAGCACTATTTAAGAGAGGATTTATCTTCTCAGTTATGTGCGATTAGTATCACAGTCAACTCAAGTCAATTCAAAATCAAATTCTCTAGCAAGAGCATTTCGGTTAATAATAATTGTTATTATTGAACCAAGGACTTTGTATTTGGACTATAAATTTGAATGTAGATGAGGTTGGATTTTTGACCATTACCAAATTCCATAATCCAAAGTGATATAGTTTTAACAAAGAGAATTGGTGTAAACAAATGTCACAACTGGGTAAAGCGTATTAGACAAAAGTTGGATTTTAACAAAAATGAGTAAGCGATAAATTGACCATAATGTTACACCATCTACTAAGTGAAGTGTGAACATTAACAATACAATAGTTCGATGTTAATTGCTCACCAAATTTTGCACCTAAGAGTTACACAACCGAAATAATGAATTCCCTTAAAACCAAATGATTTAATTAGTTTATAATTGTTATAAATTTATTAATATTTATGAAATATCTACTATAAAATTTGAATATGATTTGAAAAATAAATAATATTATATATATTATAACAGTTCTAAATATATCGATCGATATACGATATCGACAAACAATTGAATTAGATTTAATTGCAGAGTATTTTGGATTGGGCTTAGATAGGTTTAAGGGCCATCATTAGGGCTGCAAAATTTCGGTTTTGGGAAGGTTTAGAGATGGCTAAAACATAGGGAATTGGTTGGAGATAATGGGTTGAGATCAAGTGAGAATGGGTAAAAATATTATTTCCTTGTTTCTCTCTAATACAACCCTAATATATATATATAACCTCTTTTGGCCGCCATTACCTTTTACATTGCTGGTTCAAATACAACTTTCAATCCACTCAAAAATTCTCAAATATATTTCAAATTAAAATAATATTATTCGATAGTTAGACGTCGGTGATTGCAGACCTGGAATCTGATGAATCAAGAACAGTAAAAGGAAGGGAAGTCATTGCTTCAATGTGGATTCAAAAACATCATTAAATTTATAATTTTAATTCATCTTACAGTAATTAAATTATATTTGTGATTCTATAATGAGAAATTTCATATCTATTTTAATATATTGCTACTATATGTTTAGTTAGGTGAGATTTTTGTAAGTAGATGTAGTTGTCACAAATCAATTTTGATATGTGCATGATTTGTTAATCATACTATTTGATTTACGTATAGACAAATGTTGTTTACTGTACAAAATCAACTTTTATCACTAATAATTGTATTATATATATTTGTTAACAAATTCATATATATATATATATATATTAGTGTATATTTTTCTATCATAATAGCATATATGCATATAATATATATATATATATATACACGATTTAAAATATTTAGCATACTTATTTAAATATAATATGAATTTACAAATTCGAAAATTAATTATCATACATATATTCATATTTTTAAATTAAAATTTATTGAATCTTTGAGTTGTTTACTATATAAAAAAAAAATATTATATTAAAAATTAAATTTTATATTTTGTACAAATATTATATCATTTCAGAAGTATATAATAAATGTTAGGTATTTTTCGATAAAGTTTATTATTTTTAATGACTAATATTATTTCAAAAAAACTGTTTATGATTTATTTAAAACAATAATGTAATGCTAAAATTCTTCAAAATTTTCATAACCTTTCTTTCATGATCATAGAATTTTTGGAATTTTAAAATTTTAGTTTTTAACAATCTATTATTTTATATTAAATAAGTATTGCTGAAATCAATGTATTTGTTATTAAAATTAATATTTCAACTTCAAAAAATATCCAGATTTTTTCTAAGCTCTATTTTATGTGCTTAGCTTTTCTAAAATAGTAAATTTTAATTATCCTCAATTTATTATTTTACGTTAATTATTTATGGACGAAAACACTATTTTATTCATAATATATATAAATTAAAATACTAAAATTATTATGTTTGCAAAACTAAGTTAATTTTGAATTATAATTAAATTTTAGTAATTGTTCTCTCTATTTTTATATATATTTATCTATGTGTAAATGTTTTATGTTCATATATTATATATAATATATTATACATGCATATATGTGCGTGTCTATACACACACACACACACATATATATATTACAATGCATATACATGCACATATTTGGACGACATATATGACATACAAAATGAGCTAATATACCTGTTGTGATATAAGTCCCAACATTTACATATGAGCAAATTATACTTTCATGGATTATTATATTACACATGAACTCACACATATATGTATATGATACATTTACGCATAAACTAAATCAAATAAAATTAATTTCATATCTTAATATATTTGAATTTAAATAAAATAAATGATTTCATTTAAATGATATTTAGAAATGTTCTAAATTCAGTTAGACTTCATAGGCCCAATAATGATCCAATAGGGTTAAAAAAATGTAATTCACCCATAACATCTGTTACGGGTTGGTTCAGTTCCAACATTGGTATCGGAGGCCAATAGCCTATGCAGTCTAAATAAGTTATATTAGGGCTAACTAATTATGTTTTCCCACTTATTACGGTGTCTAGAAAGGTAGTTCTGGGATTAGAATTTGGTAATTAAGTATTCTGTCCTACCTGGTTACCGCCCTAGCTTGAAAGGTGAAGTGAGCCCAAAGGTTGCCCTAATAGAAAAGGTCCAATTTAATTTAGGCATTGGGTTAATTTTCAAAATCATATCGAAAATTAATACTAAATATTTTAAATTTAATTGTTAAATTTAAAATAAAACATGTTTATTATAAAAATTATAATGCCACATAAGTTTTCAAATTGTTTGAAAGGATAATAGTATTTTCAAAATGCTTGAAAATATTTATATAATAATTTCAAATTTCAAATTTATTAATAAAATAAATTAATTAAATATGCTAATTAGTTAATGGATATATGTATTACATATGGTGATATAAGTTATGTTATTTTAAAATGTTTAAGATAACATAAGTATACATGTCTGTATACAAGATAGATTTTGAAATTAATAAATTTTAATAAAAATTGTTTAATTAAATAAATTAATTAAAGGTTAATTAATTAAATAAAATACACATATATATGATATGTGTGTGTTACAATATAATGGTTATAGTATACACTATAAATTTTATAGTAGATATGCCCAATATAAAAGCTATATTGGAATACTAATTTAAAATTAATTAAAGAGTTAATTGATTAAAATTAATTAGATAAGATTTAATTAATGATATGTTATATGTAAGACTATCATATAAGTAATATTAAATATGAAAGTTATATAACAATAAAACTTATTTGATATGTGTATAAACTAAATGTTGAACATTAAAGAAATCCAAATAGACTTGAGAATTAAATACATATGTAAATGTACATATACCGTGATTTCTGATGTGTCTGACACTTGAATCGCTAGAGTATTTCTTAAGAAATATATTATTCTATAAGTCAATATCGCTCAATATATTGAAGAGTATGAATCTTCAGTATAATGTTGTCCTCTACCATATATATATTGATAAATTACTTACACACTCCTTAATTGTTGAGAAAACTCAAGCTACGGATGTTATGCATAGTATTATTAATATATTGAACATATGTGGTAAGATAACTATATGTATTTGTTGAGCAAACTCAAGGTATATATACTATACTTAGATCATCACGACATGAAAGGTGTAAGTGAATAATCTCTTTCGATTTGTTCAGCAAACTCAAGGTCAAAATGAGATTAGAACAATGAAAAATGGGTTAGGAGTTTTATGTGATACAACCAATAAGGAGTTATCCATCGTTTGTGGAGCTATGATTTGTTGAGCAAACTTAAGGTCAGAATCCAAAACAAAGGAGTCCTAACACCCACTAATGAAGTTGTAAGATTTCTTTGTTTCATCTTAGGGTTTGGAAAAACATAAAAGACTAGTGGGATTCTTATTAGAAAAATGAAATGGTATCATTTAACCTTTATAATATTGTAAGAACTTATGCTATATAATGTTATTATCTATAATGATAAATTTGTGCAATTAATATAACTGATGAAATGTTTGTCAATTATTATATATAAAACAAACCGAATTGAAAGTTGACAAATAGAAATATAATAGACACTTACTAATAATTCAAATTACATGCTATATAATGTTTTTATACTCATGCAAGTGCCTAAATTCTAGTACTTAATACATTCATAAGTTGGTCACTTATATGTTTATTTGGTTTAGACCGTGTATAGCATTTTATGAGTTTTTGAACTCTAAATGAAATTCAAGACTATGGATATTTGATCCATGTACTTTCACATATAAACGTTATATGGTGAACAATTATAGTTTATGGGGTATAATACTTCGATGAAGTTAGTTCATTCGAAGTAAGCCAATAAACAGTAATTTAAGATCATATATTCAACGTGAATGATTTCAAAAGGATCGTATTGTGTTAATGTAATACAAGACCATAAACTATGAGATACATCTAAGAACTCGATCGTTGAAATGTCATCTTGATTTGTTTACATAAAGTGCAACATATTTGATGTCTTAAACGTTAAGAATAATCAAATGAGCTTTTGTAACAGGTTTGTTATGATATTGTAGTAAGATTTTCTTTTGAATAGTTTGACCATTTAAAAGAAAAAAGAATGTATAAGAATAGATGTAATTTAAGGTAAAATTGGAATGAAGAGAATGAATAGTCATTTCTGCTTCGTAGAGAAACATTGAAAAAGAAATTGTAATGCTAATTGATACTTAATATTGCAATATGAAATATGATTTTTATTCCGAAATGCATTTGATCAAATAACTCTCCACTATAAACTAGTTGCAGAGTTCAAAATAAGTAAACAATATTAACAATATTAAGTGAATGATGGACCTCTAAATTAGTACGCTATTATTGTAATGGCGGAAATAGTGGGAGTATGTCTTATAACATCTAATGATAGCATCAAATTATGGAAATTGTTTTCATAAAATGTACCGAACATTATTTGTGAAATAATGAAATTTTTGTCATTGATTGAAAAATAGATATAACTATATTTCAATATGAGTATTATGAATATTCATTATGAAATAAAACTATATTATGGAAATTTTTACATAGTAAACGTGATGCACGAAAAATACATATGTGTCTAATATTATTTACAGTTGTTTTGGAATTATAGACTAAGCCGTAGTTTAGAGAAATAATTTTACAATATGATTATGAATCATATGATACAGGTTAATTATATCTCAAACAATTAATGGCTATGCACCCATTCAGTGGGAGCATCATAAAATTTGATGAACTCTTTGAATTAATAGATATTAATTGTTGTATGCAATTACAAGTCTATTAATACCAAAACGGTTCCACATACTTTATTATATTCATCAATGATTTATTACCAACATGAACATGTGTATTAGATACACATGTAGTAAGTTTATGATAAAATCATGGAATATAAAAGAAAAGTAAATAAAATAAATAAAATGATTTAATTTGGTCGAATAAGTGAGTATATTGGAAAGAGTTCCAAATGTACCTAAAAGTGAATATAGTCACTCTCAAAAGTACTCCTCCATTTGATACATAATGATGCATCGATAAGGAGTAATCAGACATTGTTGGACAATTTATGATTAATTGTGAGTGAAATTTAGTTAGCTTCTTTCTATGAGGTCGTGTACTCAAAAGTAGTACAAAAGTTTGATATTATTTCATCTAAAAAATAGTTTACAAAATCGTACAAAATAAGGGTTTGTAAGAAATCTCAACATATCCTAGGCCAAGGAGTTGGCAGGACGTGCGAGTTGAAAGATTGCACATAATAATTATTGATGAGGGATCTTGTATGAATCTCCACAAAAAATTTTGGAAAGGTCTTTCATCAAAAGACATATTTATGTTTTGAACATAATTTTTGTAAACTAAAATCAGTTTTATAAATAAAATGGTTCAGACAGCGTTTAAGAATCCCTATTCTGTTTGCACTAAGAACAATTGTTGTTTCAAGATATATAAACTTCATTGTGAAGGAATTTATTGGAGAAATTTTTGGTAGTTAAATGGAATTGGATCTGATCCATAAATAGAACTGATTGTATGAGATGAAGTGAAATTAACTAACCTAAATGAGCGCATAGCATTAGAATGTCTTATAAGTATTCTCACACATCGAAGAGAAATTACAAGTTTCTTATTAATGTCATATAATATACATTACCCTCATCTGTTCAATTAAACCATTAAGATTGTTGATTTTATATGGTATGATGTGCAAATATGAAAGAATTCCATGTACGCTATCAAAATATGATTTTGGTGGTCCTAACCAAAAAGATGTGATCCATCAGTCGAGGTTGTATATTTATTAGAAAGACTAATGTGGTTGCAATTAAATGAGCAATGTTGATAAGAATAATATCGCAAATTTTAGTTGTGGAAATAAGCATAACAGGTTCAATATTAAACGTGCTTAAGTTGATTCAGATTTATTCATAAAATTATCTGTAACAACCTGCATATTTTACGATTAAATATTTAAATATTTTATTTTATATTTTATCGTTAATCATATTTTAGTCCGAAAAGTTACTTTTTGCATACGGTCAGATTTGGACTCGGAACCACTTCCATTGAGTTCAAAACACCGTTTGCGATCTTTTTGAGTATAAACTTTGATATGTTTGGAGTTAGTGGAATTTCGTCACTTTTTTCACTTTGGGCTTTGGGTTTGGTTTAGCCCATTAGCCTAAACTATTTACTCTAGCTCAACCCCCTTCTCTTCATAACTTTTCTTTCATTTCCTAACACGCAAGCTTCATCAAAAATGGAGGAAGGAATGGGAAATTAAAACACCAAGCCCTAGTTCATTTGCAAATTCAACATCTAACTCCAAATTCAAAGAGAAGCCATTGATTCTTCCTTGCTTTCAAGCTTCTTCTTCATTGATCTTGTGTAAAGGTGAGATTTTTATGTCACATCTTTGTCTATAACTATCTTTGATTGTTAGGTATGAATTCCTAACACTTATTCATGTGCATTTTCTTGTGGTTTGGATTAAAATTGTGAAAATCCCAATTTTTAGTGTTTTGGGTTCAAATCTTTAAAAAAAATCCTAACTTTGATGTTTGAACACGTTTTTGGTGATGCATCGAGGAGCTAATACGTCTAGGTAGCCTATGGGCATAATCCCCTAGCGTCGGTGCTAGATCGGTTGCAAATTGGGAGAGTTTTTGCACTTCAAACCCTAGGTCGCTCAGCCTGCACACATTAAATTCTGGGCCTGCAGTTAGGTTGCTCGAGCTTAGGTCGCGACAAGCTAGGTCGTTCCCATGTTAGGTCGTACTATTTACTAGGTCCTCGGCTTTCTACAGCTATTTTGCTCCGGTTAGGTTGCGTCTCTAGGGTAACGCTGTTGGTCCCTTTAATTCGCACCTAGTTATGTCGTTAGGTCGCTCGAGCTACTTTAGCTCGCAACCCTGTTAAGCTGCTTCCCCTTTGGTCGCTTGTCTTTGGCCACTCCAGTTAGGTCGCTCGGCTTTGTAGCTCGCGCAATTAGGTCGCTCGGCCCATTAAGTCACGCGTGCATTTGGTCGCACCATCCTTAGGCCGCTCACCTCCTTATGCCATGAGTTTCTTAAGTCGCTCGCCTTTCCTTAGGTCGTTTGTACTGATTAAGTCGCACCTACCCCTTAGGTCGCATGCACCTTAGGTCGCTCGGCCTACATTTCCTCTTAGGTCGCGCCATGCAGTTAGGTCGCGCCATTCATTAGGTCGCACTTGCTATGCCTCGCACCAACGTTAGGTCGCAACATGTTAGGTCGCTCGACCTCTTTTGAGCCGCTACCTCCTTAGGTCGTTCCACTGCTAGGTCGCGCCGTGTTTAGTCGCTTGGCTATTTCCATTTTGATGAATTTGGAATCGAATTCTTTGGATTTCATTCACGCCTTCGTATGTGAATTTTTGTGATTGATCGTTTCCACGATCATTTTTGTGATTTGTCATTTTAAAAATCCTTTTCCTCGCTCGTATGAGAAATCTAATTAAACGGCTTCGTAAAAAAAGTGGTATGAAACGCTTGCGTTTATTTCGTCGGTTAATTCTTGGACTTGTTCGATTGAATCTCTTGTGACAATTTTCTAGTGGAAATCTACAATATGTCGTAAATATTTAAGTTAAGCTAGTGGTTATAGGACATGAAGCTAAGCTTTTATATTTACTAGCTTATTGTAATTGACACTTCTTGATGATCGTTGATGATCATTTTTGTGATTTAGACTAGCAAATGTGCGATGCCTCTTTGTCTACGAGGGAGACTAAACCCCGTTTCTATGGAGCTTCGGCTCAATTTGGTGGGGTAGCAACCCATGGTCTTCGAGCTGTTTTGTGGAGCTTCGGCTCAAAATTAATGGTTAGCAACCATGGAATAGCGTTTCATTTTGTGATACACGTGTTGATGAGTTTTCATGCTCCCGTTTTGTGATAGGCCTTCCCCTTTTTGTGATTTCTGGATTTCCATTGATGATTTCTAGAATTTTGTGTTTCACCAATTTTCGTGATTTACATTGATAAGTTTTATCAATATTTGTGCATTGTTGAATTTGTGTGTCATTAACTTTTTGTGACTGGCATTGATATCATTGTCAATATTTATGGTTTGGTGAATATAAATAAGGAGTATGACATTCCTTTTGATCTTTGAGAAGATTCTCGTGATATTGATTAATCCCTAGTTGATTTTTCGATTACATACTTATCACAGTATGGCTTTATGGTTATTATATATTTATGTCATATCTCTTATTCAATATCATTTTATCTGATACTATAGCTAGACTGGTCCGTTTATTATTTTCTTATTAAATAATACTCGAGTCAGACCGAGATGTTACAGGTGCTTCTGCTTGACTTCACATGATCACCCTGACTTTTGGCTAACTACTTAGATTAGTAATTTTTGTTGTATACACTTGAGATATAGACTCATAGATGCATCCATATTCTTTTGTCTAGCGCTTGTAGCTATTCCTTTGTGACATTGTGGATCTTGTTTGACCACTACCCTGATGTACACTTTTATGTGTTATATATTCATATCTATTTCCGCCTTTGTGATATGGATGTATGTGACTAATTTGTGTTATGTTTATTTCTATATTTGTTTCCAAAGAATATATATAGCCACCGGGTAGTAGCTTTGAGTTTGTATCGGTATGACGGATTTCCTCCTGAAACCAGATGCATGTTGTACTATCTGACGTATCGGTGCTCGCACAAAGCAATTACACGGATGGTCGCTCCTCAACAGCCTTATTCTCCATGCTAGTTGACGGCATTACATCCGTAGTGTTCTTGGCTAGCATGGGTATAGAGGTGGGGCGTTACAGCTTGGTATCAAAGCGAATCTTCGGAACAATGTAGAATAATCTGGCAAGGATCATCGTCCTAAGTCCATTTTAGGAGTCGTGCTTTAGGATTGAATTCGAGTCTTCGTACCGATTCATCCTATTTTCTTTATGATTCCTTGTTTATCTATCAAGATTTCTTGATATTCATTTAGTGAATAACCTTATCCTTCTTCTTTCTTTCTTTCAAAAGGAAGAGAAATGGTTAGACCTGGCCGTCCCAGCACCGGTCAATCTCGTGCTACTCCCCAAGATGGAGTATTTATGTCTACCCAGCAGCTTCTTGATCTAGTAAGGAATGCTCGAGCAGCCGAATCTAATCCAGAGTCTACTCATCCTAGGTCTGGATTTGCACGATTGTGTAGCGATTATACTAATTTGTGTGGAAAGCCATTCAAAGGTTCTGAAACCGTTATTGAAGTCCAGGCTTGGCTGAGATCGTGCTATCAAATCTTTTCTCGCATGAATCTTATTGATCTTCACCGTGTTCAGGTGGCCTCTAGTATGCTCCAAGAAAGAGCATTAGATTGGTATGAGATTCTAATTTCTGAAATAAATGAAGCGGATCTTACTTGGGAGAAATTCCGGGAACGCTTCGAATTAAAATTTGTGCCAGAAGCTGAGAAGGTGACTTTGGCTCGCCGTTTCATTGACCATGTTCAAGGTGAATCCTCTGTGACAGATTATGTCGCATCCTTCGAGTCACTTTCTAAATACGGGGTCGAATATATAAGCACCCCATTGAAGAAAAAACCAACAATTTGTCTATGGCTTTAATAAAAATCTCAAGAAGCCATTACTTCTAAAATTAGAAGTTTCTTTTCATCAACTCGTTGATATCGCGCTTCGTCTTGAAGAGGAAGATAGGGAGAGTGATGTTGAAGTTACGGGTGCCAAACCAAACTTCAACAATAAGAAAAGGCCTAATAAGTTCAAAGGTCCTTATCCCAACAATAAGAAAGGGAAGCAAGCATCTCCGGCAGCTAAGACTTCTACCCCTAGTAGTGGACAATGCTACAACTGTGGTTCTAAGTACCATTATGCGAACAAGTGTTCGAAGCCTCATACTTGTCGCTATTGAAAAAGCCCGGATCATTATTTATCTTCCTGTCCCAAACTTCAAAATAGGAAGGAGGGAAAGCTTAATGTTGCTCAAGCCCCTGGCAACACATCTCGTGGTAAAGGTATTTCTCATTCTATCCTTGATGGCATTATTTTATTTCGTGATCATCCTATTTGAGTTCTTTTTGATACGGGTGCGTCCCACTCTTTTATTTCAAAAGAACTTGTTGATACTTTTTCTTTGGATGTTTTGTGTTTGATGACTTCTTTGAGAATTGCGAATCCTGTTGGTGGATCCGCAACAATCAGTTTATTGTGTAAAGATGTCGAGATTATTTTGTGTGATTTTTCTATCCGAGCCGATTTGCATGTTATGCGCTACTTAGGCTTTGGAATGATTTTGGAAATGGATTGGCTTAACCGCTATAAAGCCCAAATCCTATGTCCTGAGTGGACTATTCATCTTCGACATCCTCAATCTCTTAAGCAGATTTCTATTGACCTTAAAGATTCGGATCCCAGCTTAGTTGCATCTTTATATTCTTTAAATCCTCATGATGACGATATTGATAATGAGGAAGATATTATTTCTCTTATTCACGTTGTTCGTGAATTTTCCAACATATTTGAGCCCGTTTTAGGATTACCACCTAAGCGAGAAATTGAGTTTAGAATTAATCTCATCCTTAGATCTCAACCTATTACTCGTCCTCCTTATCGTATATCCAATAAAGAAAATGAGGAGATGCGTAAACAATTATCCGAATTGAAGACGAAGCAATTTATTCGCTCTTATTCCTCGCCTTGGGGAGCTTCGGCTATTTTTGTGAAGAAATCCAATGGTACATTTAGGCTTTGCGTTGATTATCGCAAGTTTAATGATCTTACTATCAAGAATAAGTATCCTTTACCTCAGATTGATGATCTATTCGATCAACTTAGTGGTGCTAGAGTCTTTTCACAATTAGACTTAGCTACCGGTTTTCATCAGCTTCGTATTGCAGAGGATAGCATTCCTTTGACATATTTCCGTACTCGTTATGGATCGTATGAATGGCTTGTTATGCCATTTTGTTTAACGAATGCTCCTACCTATTTCGTTGACCTTATAAATAGAGTTTTCAAAGACTTCCTCGATCGGTTTGTTCTCATCTTTATTGATGATATTCTTGTGTATTCTAAAACCGAGGAGGAGCATGAAAAACATCTTCGGATTGTGTTGGAAACTCTTAGGAGCAATCAATTAAAAGAAAAATTTTCTAAATGCCACTTTTGGCAATCTCGTATAAAGTTTCTCGGTCACATTATTTCCAAATCCAAAATTTTCGTGGATCCTTCAAATTGAAGCGATTCAAAATTGGAAGAGACCGGGGAGTGTGATGGAAATCGGTAGTTTTCTTGGATTGGCAGGTTATTACCGCCGTTTCATAAAGGACTTTTCCAAAATTTCTGTGCCTCTTACTAGTTTGACAAAGAAGAGAGTTAAATACATTTGGTCGGACAGTTATGAAGCTTCTTTTCAGAAATTAAAAGAACTCCTTTCCAATGCCCCTATTCTTGTGATTCTCGAGGGAAACCAAGATTTTATTGTTTATACCGATGCTAGTCGCACTGGTTTGGGTGCCGTTCTTATGCAAAGGGAATGTGTTATTGCTTATGTTATAGGCAATTGAAGCCAGTCGAGACTAGATATGCCACTCATGATTTAGAACTCGCGGCTATTATTTTCGCCCTTCGTATTTGGCATCATTATCTTTTGGGAGAAAAATTTATTCCTTATACCGATCACAAATCCTTGAAATATCTAATTTCTCAAAAAGGAACTTAATTTGCGTCAACAACGTTGGCTCGAATTTCTTGCAGCTTATGATCTTGATATTCTTTATACTCCCGGAAAGGAAAATCGTGTTGCGGATGCACTTAGTCGTAAGCAACAAGCGGTTGTTTCTATGATGATATCCGAATGGGATGATCTTGGAATTCTATCCACTTGTGAGATTCGAGATCGTGTTTTTGATTTATGTTCATCTCTTGTTTTATGTAGCCTTGAGGCTCATCCTTCTCTTTTAGACCGCATTCTTGAAGCTCAAAAGCTAGATCCCGAATTGCCTCTTCTTGGCCAAAATCTTAGAGATAAAATTGATATTGAAAGTTTGAAAGACTTTGATATTGATTCTCATGGCGGTATTCGAAAATTTGGTAGACTTATTATGCCAAATATTAGTAATCTTCGTAAGGACATTTTAGAAGATTCTCATCGTTCTAAATTTACCATTCATCCCGATAGTAGTAAAATGTACGCGGATATGAAGCGACTTTATTATTGGGAGGGAATGAAATCTGATATCGCTAACTTTGTTAAGTGTTGCATGACTTGCCAACTTGTCAATGCCGAACATCATAGGCCTGGTGGGTTATTGCAACCTTTAGAAATTCCAATTTGGTAGTGGGATCAAATCTCCATTGATTTTATAGTTGGCCTTCCCCGTTCTCGTTTGGGTCATGATAGCTTATGGGTGATAGTCGATAGACTTACTAAATCCGCCCATTTTATTCCCGTTCGGTCCAATCGAACCGTTCCTCTCTTGGCCAAACTCTTTATTAAAGAAATTATAAAATTGCATGGAGTTCCTTCTTCTATTGTTAGTGATCGTGATCCTTTGTTAACTAGTGGATTTTGGAAGAGTCTTCAAAAGGCTTTGGGAACGAAGCTTAATTTTAGCACCGCTTATCATACCCAGTCCGATGGACAAACTGAGCGTGTGAATCAAACTCTTAAAGATCTTCTTCGTGCATGTGTTCTTGATTTTGGTGGAAGTTGGGAAGATCATATTTCTCTTGTTGAGTTTTCCTATAATAATAGCTTCCAATCTAGTATTGGTATGGCACCTTTCGAGGCACTCTATGGAAGGCCATGCCGATGTCCTTCTTGCTGGCTTGGGGCCGGTGAGAAGCTGGTTTTAGGTCCAGATTTTATTAGTGACTCCACAGAGAAGATTGACCTTATTCGTCATAGGATGAAAGAAGCCCAGAGCAGGCAAAGAACCTATGCCGACAACCGGAGAAGGAAATTAGAATTTTCTGTGGGAGATCTTGTGTTTATCCGTGTTTCACCTATGAAGGGTGTTGTATGTTTCAGTCGATCGGGAAAGTTAGCGCCTCGATATATTGGGCCATTTCGTATCACTGAACGTATTGGTTTCGTGGCTTATCGCTTTTTATTACCGGCTCAGTTTTCTGCTATTTACGTGTTTCACGTTTCTCAATTACGAAAATGCCTTCAAGATTTCGATTCTATTCTTGAGCCCGGTGTTGTGGAAGAAATTGAAGTTTTACCTAATTTAACTTATGAGCAACATCCTATTCATATTATTGCTTTGGAGGTCAAACGCCTTCGAAATAAAGATGTTCCGCTTGTTAAAGTCCAATGGTCCGCAAATCCTAAGGATGGCTCTTGGGAATCTAGAGAGTTCATCGAGCGAACACATCCGGACTTACTTTCTCGTGCTCCATGAGGTGAATTTCATATTTCAAATTCCATTTGTGTTGATATGCTTCATGGTTGTTACCTTATATTTTCTTCTTAAATATTGCGAGGACGCAATTTCTTTAAGGAGGGGAGTCTGTAACAACCTGCATTTTTTACGATTAAATATTTAAATATTTTATTTTTATATTTTATTGTTAGTCGGATTTTAGTCCGAAAATTTACTTTTTGCATACGGTAAAATTTGGACTCGGAACCACTTCCATTGAGTTCAAAACACCGTCTGCGATCTTTTTGAGGATAAACTTTGATATGTTTGGAGTTAGAGGAATTTCATCACTTTTTTCACTTTGGGCTTTGGGTTTGGTTTAGCCCATTAGCCAAAACCATTTACTCTAGCTCAACCCCCTTCTCTTCATAACTTTACTTTCATTTCCTAACACACAAGCTTCATCAAAATTGGAGGAAGGAATGGAAAATTAAAACTCCAAGCCCTAGTTCATTTGCAAATTCAACATCTAACTCCAAATTCAAAGAGAAGCCGTTGATTCTTCCTTTCTTTCAAGCTTCTTCTTCATTGATCTTGTGTAAAGGTGAGATTTTTATCTCACATCTTTGTCTATAACTATCTTTGATAGTTATGTATGAATTCCTACACTTATTCATGTGCATTTGCTTATGGTTTGGATTGAATTGGTGAAAATTCCAATTTTCAGTGTTTTGGGTTCAAATCTTTAAAAAAAATTCCTAACTTTGATGTTTGAACACGTTTTTGGTGATGCATCGAGGAGCCGATACGACCGGGTAGCCTATGGGCATAATCCCCTAGCGTCCGTGCTAAATCAGTGCAAATTGGGAGAGTTTTTGCACTTCAAACCCTTAGGTCGCTTAGCCTGCACACATCAAATTCTCGGCCTGCAATTAGGTCGCTCAAGCTTAGGTCGCGACAAGCTAGGTCGTTCCCATGTTAGCCCGTACCATTTACTAGGTCGCTCGGCTTTATACAGCTAGGTCGCTCCGGTTAGGTCGCGTCTCTTGGGAACGCCATTGGTCCCTTTAAGTCGCACATAGTTAGGTCGTTAGGTCGCTCGGGCTACTTTAGCTAGCAACCCTGTTAAGCCGCTTCCCCTTTGGTCGCTTGTCTTTGGCCACTCCAATTAGGTCGCTCGGGTTTGTAGCTCACGCAATTAGGTCGCTCGGCCCATTAAGTCGCGCGTGTGTTTGTTCGCGCCATCCTTAGGCCGCTCACCTCCTTATGCCATGAGTTTCTTAAGTCGCTCACCTTTCCTTAGGTCGTTTGTACTGATTAAGTCACACCTACCCCTTAGGTCGCATGCACCTTAGGTCGCTCGGCCTTCATTTCCTCTTTGGACGCGCCATGCAGTTAGGTCGTGCCATTCATTAGGTCGCACTTGCTATGCCTTGCACCAACATTAGGTCGCAACATGTTAAGTCGCTCGACCTCTTTTGAGCCGCTACCTCCTTAGGTCATTCCACTGCTAGGTCGTGCCGTGTTGAGTCGCTAGGCTATTTCCATTTTGATGAATTTGGAATCGAATTCTTTGGATTTCATTCACGTCTTCGTATGTGAATTTTTGTGATTGATCGTTTCCACGATCATTTTTGTGATTTGTCATTTTAAAAATCCTTTTCCTCACTCGTACGAGAAATCTAGTTAAACGGCTTCGTAAAACAAGTGGTATGAAACGCTTGTGTTTACTTCGTCGGTTAATTCTTGGACTTGTCCGATTGAATCTCTTGTGACAATTTTCTAGTGGAAATCTACAATTTGTCGTAAATATTTAAGTTAAGCTAGTGGTTATGGGACATGAAGCTAAGTTTTATATTTACTAGCTTATTGTAATTGACACTTCTTGATGATCGTTGATGATCATTTTTGTGATTTAGACTAGAAAATCTGCGATGTCTCTTTGTCTACGAGGGAGACTAAACCCCGTTTCTGTGGAGCTTCGGCTCAATTTGGTGGGGTAGCGAACCATGGTTTTCGGGCCATTTTGTGGAGCTTCGGCTCAAAATTAATGGTTAGCAACCATGGAATAGCGTTCCATTTTGTGATACACGTGTTGATGAGTTTTCATGCTCCCGTTTTGTGATAGGCCTCCCCCTTTTTGTGATTTCTGGATTTCCATTGATGATTTCTAGAATTTTGTGTTTCACCAATTTTCGTGCTTTACATTGATAAGTTTTATCAATATTTGTGCATTGGTGAATTTGTGTGTCATTGACTTTTTGTGATTGGCATTGATATCATTGTCAATATTTATGGTTTAGTGAATATAAATAAGGAGTATGACATTCCTTTTGATCTTTGAGAAGATTCTCGTGATATTGATTAATCCTTAGTTGATTTTTCAATTGCATACTTATCACAGTATGGCTTTATGGTTATTATACATTTATGTCATATCTCTGATTCTATATCATTTTATCTGATATTTATAGCTAGACCGATCCGTTTATTATTTTCTTATTAAATAATACTCGGGTCAGACCGAGATGTTACAGGTGCTTCTGCTTGACTTCACATCTGGGATTATCACCCTGACTTTTGGCTAACAACTTAGATTAGTAGCTTTTGTTGTATACACTTTAGATATAGACTCATAGATGTATCCATATTCTTTTGTCTAACGCTTGTAGCTATTCCTTTGTGACATTGTGGATCTTGTTTGACCACTACCCTAATGTACACTTTTATGTGTTATATATTCATATCTATTTCCGCCTCTGTGATATGGATATCTGTGGCTGATTTGTGTTATGTTTATTTCTATATTTGTTTCCGAAGAATATATATAGCCACCGGGTAGTAGCTTTGAGTTTGTATCGGTATGACAGATTTCCTCCTGAAACCAGATGCATGTTGTACTATCTGACATATCGGTGCTTGCTCAAAGCAATTACACGGATGGTCGCTCCTCAACAGCCTTATTCTCCATGCTAGTTGTCGGCATTACATCCGTAGTGTTCCTGGCTAGCATGGGTATAGAGGTGGGGCGTTACATTATCATTCGATAAGACTTAGTGTTTTGCACTTATGTATGGAAACAGAAAATTCTAAATAATGATTAAGAGTAAGCCCTTTACACACCTTAACCAAAAATGCCTTGAAGTTAGTGGCAACGATATTGGGTCTGTGAGTCTTTGGGTATAATTCAAGAAATGATACGAATATAATATTTTATAAGCCTCAAGATCGAATAAGTAGTTAGATAGAAATAAATAGTTTGATTTTCAGTCAAACAGTAGAGGAAGCGTGTGTTCATAAGAAAGAACATTAAAAGGTACATTGATATTTCTAAACTATAAGTAAACAACACGTTGTTGATTTTAACAATATCTTGTATTATGATGAATTTAGTTGTTTTAATACTCAATTTTGGATTGTAAATGATGTCTTTTATGGTGAGTATAAAAGATATAGGGGTTGTCCCAAAACGATATATAAGAGAACCCCATTAAAAAGAATCATGTAAGTTGGATTCCTTATGCATTAATAATAGGAATTATCATACAGGTTATGTTGTGTATGATATCGTTTTTTGTTTATGTATTTGATACATGGAGCAAATATAAAATCCAAATTGATATCACTAAATGGTTATTTGAGGTGTTCTCGCGTATTTATGAAATACTAGAGAATTATTTATAGAAGCAACGAACTCGTTATGATGTAACGTTTGGACATAAAATTTTATAAATGGTATTGAGTATAACATGTCAATAATAAGTTTCAAGTTAAAAACATCTAACTTGAAAATGTTTTAAAATAAAAGTGATTGCAATTGCTCCAACGAAATATTGAGAACATTAACTTAAATAGCGCTACAAATAACCAATGTATATGATATAAATGCACAAATTTATAATTGAGCCAAAGGTGATTCCAAATGTTGAGAATCCCATAATATTATTATAAGATAACAATGTCATGAAATTGTTCATGATAGAACTTAAAGCTCACTAGAAGTCGAGAGGCATACTTTGAATCGTTCCATATGATAAAGGCAGTTTTTTAGTGTCAAAGAGAGTTAATCGACAAAGTAGATAACTAAAACATAACGGCATACCCATTCACTAAGGGACCGACCTAATTGGCTTTGAGAAAACTAAATAGAGAAGTTGGAATTAGATTTCAGAAATGACCTCAAGTGCAAGTTGGAGATTGATAGAGTTAGGGTATGCCCAAGAGGCAATTATGTAATTTGTTACATACATTAAACTCATTGACCAATCATGTTCGAAATAAAAGATATTTTCTTCCTATTATATACTTGATATAATGTGATTATATTAATTAATTAACTTAATTAAAAGTATATTCAATAGAAAAATCCATAAATGGTATATTTTGTGATAGTAATTACAAAGTGTTGTAATCGTGAGTAATTTATATCAATGAAACAAATATACTGTTTTTATGCACCTAGTCAAGATGCATCGAGACAGGATATCAATGTATCCGTTGAGAATAGAGTTCGTAACTATCTTCAAATATTGGGCAGTATATTACTCATGACTGATAGGGGCGCCTAGGTGTTACGTACTAATAGTTACTGGATAACTATGGAACGACTCACTCGATAGTTTTCTCTTGGTTAATATAACTAAGTTTAAACAAAAAATATCGACGTGACTGATTTACATAGTTCTCTTGAGTTGGGAATATAATGTATCTTCAATATGAAAGATCCACTTTGATTATGGCCAAATCATGGCATGACATCCAACGAGCGACTATATAAGGTTGAGTGGATGTATTGGAAGTGAAGCACTATTCAAGAGAGGATTCATCTCCTCGGTTATATGCGGTTAGTATCACAGTCAGCTCAAAGTCAAAGTCCTTGGATAGAGCATTTCCGTTAATAATAATTGTTATCATTGAAACAAGGTCTTTGTATTTGGACTATAAAGTTTAATGTGGATAATGTTGGAATTTTGACCAATACTAAATTCTATAAGTCCAAAGTGAGATAGTTTTGACGAAGAGAATTGGTGAAAATAAATGTCACAACCAGGTAACGCTTACTAGACAAAAATTGATTTTACCGAAAATGAGTAAGTGATAAATTTGACCATAATTTCACACCACCTGCTAAGTGATGTATGAACGTTAACATTAGAATAGTTTGATGTTAATCACTGACCAAAAATACACCCAAGAGTTGTACAACCGAAGTGATCAATTCCATAAAAACAGAACGATTTAATTAGTTTATAATTGTTATAAATTGATTAAATTAATTAATGTTTATGAAATATTAATTATAAAAATTGAATGTGATTTTAGAAATAAATAATGTTATATATATTTATAACAGTTATAAATATATCGATCGATATGCAATATCGACAAGCGATTAAATTAGATTTAATTGCATAGTATTTTGGCTTGGGCTTAGATAGGTTTAAGTCCCATTAATTTTAGTTTTGGTAAGGTCTAAAGGTGGCTAAAACATAAGAAATTGGTTTGGAGATAATGGGTTGAGTTCAAGTGAGAATGGGTAAAAAGGTTTTCCTCGTTCTCTCTAATACAACCCTCTATATATATGTGTGTGTGTATCTCTAAAAATATTTACAAACCTCTTTTGGCCTCCATTACCTTCTGCATTTTTGTTTAAAACATAGCTCATAATCCACTCCAAAATTCTCAAATATATTTCAAATAAAAATAAAATTATTTGATAGTTAAAGGTCAGTGATTACGAACTTGCAATCTGACGAATCAAGAACAGTAAAAGGAAGGGAAGTCATTGCTTGAACATAGATTCAAAGACATCATTAAGTTGGTAATTTTAATTCATATTGAAGTTATAAAATTATATTACATGATCCTATAATGGGCAATTTCATATCTGTTAAAATATATTGCTACTATATGTTTAGTTGGGTGAAATTTTTGTAAGTAGATGTAGTTGTCAAAAATCAGTTTGGTTACGTGCATAATTTGTTTGTCATACTATTTGATTTATGTATAGACTAATATTGTTTACAATACAGAATCAATTTTTGTCATTAATAATGTTTTATATGTATTTATTAATAAATTCATATATATATTTTAGTGTATATTTCTCTCACACAATAGCATTTAAGCATAGATAAGATAAATAAATAAATGTATACATATATATATATGATCTAATAAATTTATTACGCTTATTTTTATATAATATGAATTTAAAAATTCAATAATTAATATCATACATATATTCGTATTTTTAAATTAATATTTATAAAATATTTGAATTGTTTATTCTATATAAAATAATTATTACATTATATCTTTAATTCTATATTTTTTACATATATTATATCATTTTAGAAACACATAGAAAAAATTATGGAATTTTCCAATAAAGTATATTATTTCTAATAATTAATATTATTTCCAAAAAACAATTTATGATTTATGTAAAATAATAATTTAATTGAAAATTTATTCAAAAATTTTCATAAACTTTCGTTCATAATCCTAGAATTTCTAAAATTTTAAAATTTGAATTTTTCTTAATATATTATTTTATATTAAATATGTGTTGCCGTAATCAATGTATTTGTTTTTTTAAAAGAATATTTCAACTTTGAAAAATCTTCAGATCTTTTCTAAGCTCCATTTTATGATCCTAGATTTTCAAAAATTCTAACATTTTATTTTTTATTAATATATTATTTTATGTTAATTATTTATGGATGAAAAAATTATTTTGTTCATAATATATGCAAATTAAAATACAAAAATTATTACGTTTGCAAAACTAAGTTAATTTTGAATTGTAAATAATTTTTAATAATTTTTCTCTTTCTTTCTATGTATTTATATTTATATATGTATCAATTTTTTAAATTCATATAATATGTATAATATATTTATACATACATGCGCGTGTGTATTGTCACAGTCCAAATTCCAGCGTTCGAAAACCAACATCCGTACTCCACTTGTACTTGAATGCCACAGATCCAAACGTTGAAATTCGAATCGTAGCGGAGCTTATAATACATCAAGTATAACCACACAGCGGAAGAAAAGAATGAATATCATTGATATACAACATTCGATACAACAATGATAAAATATGAATCAATATCAGAGATATAATACAGCAGAGTAATAAGATGAAATAGCAGGGGTACAAAAAATCTCCGAATAGCAACAACAACTCTAACTCCAAAGCACCAATCCAGAAGTAGCTCAAACCACCATCAAGTTGTACCAAGCTCAGCAAGGTCAGTCGTCTAAACCAAATACTTAAATATCCAAAATCTCCAAAGAATACCAAAGATAAAGCCGAAAGCTACCGAATTGATATCTAATCTACTATCTGAAAAAATCAACTCTAGACTGCTCATGTGGAAAATTATGGGCACCTAGAGTTTAGGAAGGGAAGAATAAATTCCGGGTCAGTCATTGGACTAGTATGAGCAAACAAAAACAATTTATCTTTAAAAACAAACAAAAGATTTAAAAAAAATTCCGCAATGCTTTTTGGAAAATGAAACTACCCTAAGGCCTATTGCCACACACACAATGCAAGCGCAACTTGGAGGAGATTTCTCCTTATGATAGTCAAAAATGCTTGATACGCGAAAATCATTTGATATTATTATTAGTGCATAGTGTAGAAAACCTTTCGAAAATATTATACTAATCTTAACCAGCATAGGTACCATTATATTATGCCAGCTATAGCTACCACCTGAGGTGGCAGGTAATACAACTGCAATCGTAATGGCTCGTATTGTTTGTTTGGATTTCCATCAAATACCGGGCAAAGGAACTTCCCAAATAAAATGGAACGCCTCTGGAGGGACGCCCCCGAGAACCTAACCGTATCTCTGCTATACACGGACGGGTTATCTCCGTGACTAGGCAACAACTGACACGAGTGTGCCGCCTCCCGATCGTTACCAACCTTTATCCGAAGTGCTTCTCAACCGACAACCATAAAGCAATAAGTTTGCAGCAACCATGAAGTAAGTATCTGGGCTCCATACCATGATACCACTTATAATCCAGAAGGAAATGGACATACCCTCAGGGGGCGCTACCCCTAAATAACTTTGCTGCCACGATTCCTGTTTCGACCATAACCGGGTTGTGAGGTACGATGAAGTCTCATCCACAAAGCTACGCTTTTCACCAAAAGCCATGCTTCGATCAACAAATGATCAGCAGCACTTCGTATGCCACATTACCAAATTAGGAATGTATCACTGGTAACCATCAATTACACAACCTCTGAGCTCGTACGTCTCAGAGAAGGGTGTTAAGCTAAGAGAATAAATCTCCGCCACCAAACAGAAATGTATTTGATAGAAACCAGTTGTACATCTAAAAGTATAATGTCAGACACGCATCCATACAAGTCTGTTCCAGGTTCGAATAGAACCGAAGGAACTTCCAAAGAAGCCCTTACAATACGGGAATCCACAATCCCGATCGGACTTCCCATCACTTAAGGAATCTCTATACCGTAGCTACCCGGTGCAGAGACAATCGATAGGTCATCCTATCGTTCTCGCAAATACTCGGTCTTCACCACCGGTCTTCACAGCCGGTCTTCAAATGCTATCCATAATGTCGTATCATTATTCAGAATAGGCTATATGATACAAGGTCCTCTCCCGGCTAAACGGAATAATGAGAGCAATATTTAAAAACATATGGATAATGGGATCTCAGTTAAATCACAGCCTAAAGCCCAAAATCTTTCATTCAAATGGTTAAACAATTTACCATTTACAAATCTTTTTAAACAAAAAGATTCATTTCAAAAACCTTCAATGGTTTAAACAATTTCCATACTTAAATCTTTTAAACAAAAGATTCACTTTTAAAACCCCTTTCAATTTAAAACATGGTTCACCAATCTTTGACAAAGATTCATTCATAGCCTTTTAAAACAATTCCATTTCAAACTGGATTAACTCATCCGCTCTTTAAATCAAAGACTCATTTCATAGGTTTCAAAACAATTTCCAACGGTTCATTCATAACTTTCAAGACAATTCTCGTTTCAATCTTTTATACATAAAAGATACACCATTTAAAATCTTCTTCAATTTCAAAATAGGGTTCAACTATCTTTCACAAAGATTCAATTATAGCTTTCAAAGCCATTCTATTTCAAACTTGAAATCTTTTCATCGTAATTGGGAAATTCTTTTCTTATATAAAAGCAATTATTATTTAAAACTACTTGTATCCATTTCGGAAAACCCGATTATATTTGCACGAGTTAAGGCCTTTCAAATATAAACTTGGATAAAATTCAAATTTTCAAAACCATACTTTTAAAATGGTTTAAAAAATCATATAAACACATATATAGTTTGTATAACTTTTTTAAATCTTAGATTCTCAAAATAGAGTTCAGTTTCAAATTTTGAATTCAACTTTTTAAATAAAATTTCAAAACTAAATCAAGTTATTCAAAAATAACTTTTATCTTTGAAATTCTTTTCCAAACGCTTTTCACTTTAAACCCAATCCATATCCAAAACTATTTGGATTTTAAAAAAATTCAATTTAAAAATTATTTTCAAAAATTTGTGACTTAACCGATTTCCACGTGAAATCCATATTTGTGTATGTATATTATAGTCCAGGGGTTTTACACAATAGTGCAACAACATCAACCATTACAGATTTAAATACAGCAATATACTTGATAAGCGGTATAACCATACGCTTATCTTTCATTCACAGATCACAGATATATATATATATATATATATATATATATCGCAGATAATAAATTACATTACAGATAATTAATTTCATCACAGAATAAATTACATCACAGTTCACAAAACAAAATAATTCATATCACCTATTATCACAAATCAAGGACATCAATCAATTCAAAGCACTCCACAGAATCCTAACATCCATGAGAAAGACCAATTAATTATCTGATTTGTTTAACTCGAATAAATTACTTATGAATAAATTTCTAATCCTGGTTAATTAATCATTAACTAATTACAAACCATTTTGATTAATTACTCTTTAATCATTAATTAACCTTTAATTAATAAAAATCCTTTGAATAATTTTCCATAATTAATTTCAATAATTAATAAATTAATTCTTAATTAATTATCCTTAAAATAAATGATTATTCCCAATCATTTTCATAAATTAATTAGCTTTTATTAATTATCTTTAATCAATAAATTAATTATCACTAATTACTATTGATTAAGTCTCAATCATCATCATAATTAAATCATTTCTTAATTAATAATCTTAATTAATTTATCCTTAATTACGATTAATTAAATCCTAATTATATTTATTAATTAATTACTTCTTAATTAATTAATAATTAACTTCACATTAATTTACCTTGATTACTTCTTAATTAATTATGATTTCTTGATCACTTTAAGTTAATTAACCTTTAATTAATTATTCTTAATTTAATTACCGTAATTAATTAACCACATTATTTAATTATTCTTTTAAAGTAATTAACCGTTTAATTTAAACATATTGCTAATTAATCGCCTATCTTAATAATTAACTATTGAATTCTATTTGAAAGCATTAAAAATAAAATACATAGTATATATGTTATTAAAAAAACAAATCAATTTTTAAGGTTTAACTTAAAAGTTAAATTTTGAAATTTTGTTAAGAACTCATTTAATTTTCATTTTAACTTCTAAAACATGATTAATAATTTGAAAACTTGATTAAATTCATCATTACCCAACTTGTTTTAAACATTCAATAGTTTAAACTCTGTTAAACATTTAACTAAAAAACAAAAATTAAAAGAAACTTGTTGTATCATCCCTCTCCCCGAGCCACAAGTTCATTTACCCGAACCGATTTCTCAAATACCCGAGCCCAAAACCGAGTTCTTTCCCTCCTTTATATTTTTAAACTTTTTTTTAAGTTTAAACCTGGAAATCCCTTGACTACGCGAACACCCCTGAATCAACTCGAGCCCATTGTAATTTTTCTCGAGCTCAACTTCGAGTCGCCCCCTCCTTCTTCCTTCAAACTCGATGAATCCAGAACCAAACGTGCACATGTACGTGTACACCTGATCGAATGGTCGCCGACCATCTCCAAGACTTCAGCACGACACCTTTAACCCACTAAACAACTCCGACCATCGAGATGATCCCTTATGTCAACAAGTCGAAATCGAGATACACGAGCTCCTGAAACCAAAAAGTTCGATCAAGTTAGACAACTCGCATCACCACCCTCGTTCACCAGTGATCACGCCACCGTGTTCTAAGTTTTACCACAAAACTACGCGTCGATCCCTTGGGGTGCGAACGCCTGGATCTACTTGATGACGACGCACGAACCCAAATACTGACATCGTCTTCAAACCACGCTAAAGCCCTAAATTGAACTTGTTCCTATAATTCACGCAATAGAAAAAAATTTCAACAATTTTCTCGTTAACATCGATGATCATACTTGCTTTAAGCAAAATTTCAACAGCAAATTTTAGATCGATCATCAGAAATTGGTGAAAATAAGTTTTCTGTTCAACTAACTCATACTCGAGATTTAGTAACTTAAAAATCATGAGGTTTCCACCTAAAATCACATTTTTGCAATTCGAGCATGCTTGTGTAATCAGATTTTAAAATTTGAATACTCGAATTTTCTGTTTTGAACATACTTTATTGTAACTTCTGTTCTCCAAGTAAATTACTTAATGTTTCTAATTATTATTATTTTATTTTTAAAAACAATACAACACCATTACAATCCCTTTTCCTTCAGAAATTATAGCCTAATAACGTTTGATTGGGGAGATATAAATTTATTTAAGCTGTTCTTAGCATGTGCATTTTAAAACAGATATATATATATATATATATATATTTATATATTTATATAAACAAACATGCATACAATTTTACACACACATATATATGCAAAGACATGCCTGCATATTAACACTCATACAACTAACTTTATATCATCAAGGTACCATAGCAGTTTTAAATTCAAAAAGGATAGTTTGCTCACCTGAGAAATGACAGAGTAGAGAGGAACAAAGAATAGGTTTTGTCTTGTTTTTCTTGCTGAATTTTGATCTGGATCTTGATTATGGTGAGATGATCTGAATCCAAACTGAGTTGAATCTTGCATTGATTACAGATTAAACTCCAAGCTTGAGTTTCCAGGCTTGAAACTTGGATTTTTGATTTTCATTTTTCTTTTGATCTGGTTTGTTTCTTTTATATTTTCTACTTTATTTTAGGTTTTAGATTGCAAAATGGTTTTGATTCGTTCAGATTTGGTAAAGAAAGCAAGAAAAAAAACTTAGTCAAGAAATGAAGAAGCCTGGTTTTTGTTTTACTAAAATTAAATCTAAAGGAAATTTGCCACTTGTTAATCAATGTAACACTTGTTATCACTTATTTTACAAATGTCTTAATATAATTCAAAATGGTTACACTTGTTATAATACAAACTTTTTATGTTTAAATCCTTTTGTTAAATTTGATTATAAATTTTGCTTTAACCCTATCATTTTATAAATTACTTTATATTCATATATGTATATTCTCAAATTTTACTTATTATGTTTTAAATGTTAAAAACAATTATTTAATACTTTCTTATGTATTATTTATACTTATACAAATTAAAGAAAAATGGTTTGAAATTAAATTATGCATTACTGATAAATATTTATAAGTTAGTAAATACAATTTTTATTTTCAATACATTTATATTTTTAAACTTAAGATATTAAACTTATACAAATACTTATTTTAAAATTTTCATCTTGACCGTAAGTAATCATACTTATTATACTTTTGTTTAAAATATATAATTTTCTTTAAGTCCAATTAAATTTCAATATATTAACATTTGAATCTCAAATTCAAATCTCAAATTATTATTTATATGTATACATAAACACAAACCAAACACATATCTTTATAAAATTTAGAAAAATTCAAATTAACTCACCATTAATTTACAATTAAATTCAAAAATTAAATTAACTAACAATTTAAATTTAGCTTAAAAATCGGGATCGTTACAGTTTCCCCCTTAAGAAAATTTCGTCCTCAAAATTTGTAAGTAGGGAGACAGCAAAAGATGGATACACAAAGATAGGGAAACAGTTTTCAAATCCAACTGGGTATCTATTCTGCATTTGGCTTCCCAAATCAGAATATCAATTATGGATACAAGAACGAATCAAGATACTTGGGTCACCAGAACTATGAAATATACATGGGCACTGAGAAGTTCGAAGAATAAATATCCACTGGTAGAACATATCCGGACCCCAAAGAACAAATAAATGAACTTAATCTTCCAAAATTCTCAAACACTGGGTATGGATTCTAAGCTCAAGTCGGAATTCCCCAAAAATTTTAGTTTAAACAACCAAAATACACCTATCAACCATAACAACCAAAGCAAACAATCCATCTAAACAAATAATTCTGACCCATCTGGAGTTTCTGTCCCATGCAAATATATCAAAGCTTCTCCCTGGAGCAGCCAGGAATCATCAAAGAATTGAAAAGAGATGAGATCAAAAGAGATTGATAAAGAAAGATTGTTTCCGTCGTTGCAGGGTATTGAGCACTTATAGTGGTACTCCCCTGTCCCCTATCTCGTTCTCTTCTTGCATTCATACTCACTATCGGTGTATAGTAAGAGAATTTATTGAGGCATTCGAACGGATATCTTAGGGACTACTCATTCTAGGGTATACTTCACCCTATCTCTAATGATTCACTTAATGTGTTATACTCCTGAGCTAAAGTTTCAACCTTCAGCTCTGATACCAAAATGTCACAGTCCAAATTCCAATGTTTGAAAATCGACATACGTACTCCACTTGTACTTGAATGCCGCAGATCCAAACGTTGAAATTCGAATCGTTCCAGAGCTTATAACACATCAAGTATAACAACACAGCGGAAGAAAAGAATGAATATCATTGATATACAACATTCAATACAACAACGATACAATATGAATCAATATCAGAGATACAAGATAACAATCCTACAGTGGAATAACAATATGAAATAGCAGCGGAACCAAAAATCTCCAAACAGCAACAGCAACTCTAACTCCAAAGCACCAATCCAGAAATAGCTCAAACCACCATCAAGTTGTACCAAGCTCAGCAAGGTCAGTCGTCCAAACCAAATACTTCAATATCCAACATCTCCAAAGAATACTAAAGAGAAAGCCGAAAGCTACTGAATTGATATCTAATCTACTATCTGAAAAACCCAACTCTAGACTGCACGTGTGGAAAATTGTGGGCACCCAGAGTCTAGAAAGGGAACACTAAACTCCGGGTCAGTCATGGGACTGGTATGAGTAAACAAAAATAGTTTATATTTAAAAACAAACAAAAGATTTTAAAATAAATCTGCAATGCTTTTTGGAAAATGAAACTACAATAAGGCCTCCCGTCACACACACAATGCAAGCGCAAACTTAAAGGATATTTCTCCTTATGATAGTCAAAAATGCTTGATACGCGAAAACCATTTGATATTATTATTAGTGCATAGTGCAGAAAACCATTCGAAAATATAATATTTATCTTAGCTAGCATAGGTACCATTATATTATGCCAGTTATAGCTACCACCTGAGGTGGAAGGTAATACAACTGCAATCTTAATGGCTTGTATGGTTTGTTTGGATTTCCAACAAATGGTCGAGCAAAGGAACTTCCCAAATAAAATGGAACGCCTCTGGAGGGACGCCTCCGAGAACCTAACCAGATCTCTGCTACACAAGGCCGGGTTACCTCTATGACTAGGTAACAACTGACACGAGTATGCCACCTCCCGGTGATGCAGATCAGGCCAAAGCAATGTGTCGTTCACGACCAAAGATGGTACCTATAAGTCGTTTCCGACCTAAGGAGTCACGGGGGGAAGGCTTACGAGCTAATAAAGAAGGATTGAGTCACCTCCGAGCTAACTGGTTACCAGAGGGAAAAGGGTGTCGGGTTAATGACCTAAGGTCTTAGGTCGGTAGCGACCTAAAGGAATATGTGTTGTATATGAGCCGAGTTAACGAGTTACGACTCATGATCAGCCGACCTATTTAAGTCATTGAGGAGATATGCCGTAGGGAGATCGTGTTGCTTAAGTCGTATGAGTCTTGAGTCGTCTGTGTTCTTTGAGTCGTGTGGTATTATAGGTCGTCACCGACTTATGTGTGTGTTATTGTAGTATGTTTTCTTTGAGTCATAAGTCGTTGGGTCGGCCATGCAGGGTCATTTGTTGAGTCATTTTCATTGTGCTGTGTTGTACATGTGTTTGCGTTGTTAAGTCGTAAGTCGGCAAGGGATGTTGTGTCGGTCATGTATACAGTTGAGTCGTATGGGTTGTACTGTATTTGAAGCGTATCTGATAGGTCAGCAGCGACCTAGTTCAGCCGGTAGTGTTAAGTCGGTAACGACTTAAGGTCTGAATTGGTTGTAAAACACTATAAATACGCGTGAGTTGTACATTTGAAAGGGGTTGATTTTTGAATAAAATTTCTTGTTGATTGCTGTGTGCTTTCATCTTAAATTGGTAGTTGAGTGTAATCTCCTATCTCCACTTTCAGTTATTCGAGTGCGCTCGAATCAACGATTGTTGAAGCCAATTCGTGGAATCAAATGCGCTTGATCAACGCTTGAAGAATTGAAGATCTTCTCTCACGGTATCGTGCGCGATCAACGTGTCGAAGATAGCTAGAATTCGGTATCTTTGTGATCAACGAATTTGGGCATTTTAGTATCTTCAATCCACCGATTGCTACATTTTCATCGTTATAACGATTTCCTGTTATTCCGCTGCGTCAGTTTGGTATTAGAGCTAGACTTAGCAAATCATAGCTAAGCCGAGACTTGGAGCCAATTTTTGAAGTTGAAATTTGAAGTTGTTGTTCATCGTGTTCATCTTGAAGTTGCAACGAGTTTGAAGATTTTGATCCATTTCATTTTGGATCTAGAGTTGAAAAGGTGTTTGAAGTATTGAGGCCGAGCTAGTGATTGGAGCCGTGCCTTGTTGTTGTTTGAATTGAGGGGTCGTTGCAAGTAAGGCCGAGTCAAGTTGCAAGTGAGCCGAGCTTGTTTACTTTGTGTTGAAGTTTTGTGTTCGATTTGTTAAAGTATTTGAGAAGTTTTGAAGTGTTTGTGAAGAGTTTCCAATCATGCCGCCAAGGAGAGCTAATCGTCATTAAAACGTTGAAGCTTTGTATAGAAGAGAAGAAGCCGAGCTAATGGAACAACGTATTAATGAGAAATTTGATGAAGGCATTGGAAAATTAGAGAAGTTGATGAATGACTTGAATCAATCTCAAAGGAGGAGATCACCAAACTCGAACCATGGAGGAAACCGAGTTTCGCCATCGGTTACGGAAGCGAGGAGGGTATCACCGCATTCTTTTAGAGATAGAAGAGAAACATCAATTTCATCACGGAGAGATCATCATGACTATGGACATGAAGAGAGAAGAAGTCAACGTGAATTTGACAATGAGGCGTATAGAGATGAAGAGAGACATAGTCGAAGAAGCATGCATGAACGAAGGGATGATAATGGTCGAGATCGATGTAGGCGTACTTTTGATTTTGATGAAGAGGGTGATAGATCTAGCATTCATTATCGAGATCGAGACCAAGTTCGAAATTCTTATCGAAATGTTGAAGATGATCGTCGATGGGAATCGGGTATGAAGATGGAAATTCCAGAGTTCAAGGGTGGAATGGTAGCTGAAGAATTTCTTGATTGGGTGTCAAATGTTGAAGAGATCTTTGATTTCAAGGAGGTTCCTGAGCATAGAAGAGCGAAGTTGGTTGCTACTAGGTTGAGGGGGAGAGCTTTGGCGTGGTGGCAGCAAACTAAACTTACGAGGGAGAGAATGGGGAAGTCAAAGATTGAGTCTTGGGATAAGATGAAGAAGTTGATGAGAGCTACTTTCTTACCATACAACTATCAATCACTTATGTACCAGAGGTTGCAGAATCTGAGGCAAGGGACGAAGTCTGTTAGTGATTATGCTGATGAATTTTACCAACTCATTGCCAGGAATGATATTATGGAAACGGAAGAACAGCTAACTGCTAGATTCATTGGGGGATTGAGAATGCAGATCCAGGATATAGTTAATATGTTTGATCCTAGGTCAGTGGCAGAGGCACATCAGAAAGCGTTGGCTTGGGAGAAGCAAGGAATGCGTGGAGGTGGTGTGTTTACTAATTCCAATAATCAAGCGAAGGGTGCTAGTGGAAGTTCTAATGTTCCTAAACCTGTTACAAAACCAGTGGTGAAGGAGGATGAGAAGGCGAAGGTTAGCAGTGGTTTCAAATGTTATAATTGTCAGGAGTTGGGTCACAAAAGCAATGAATGTCCGAAGCCGAAGAAGAGAGCAATGGTTGCTGAGATTGAGGATGATGGTGAGGAGGCAGAATGTTCAAATGCACCTTATGTTGAGGAGGAAGAAGAATTGTCTGGGGATGAAGGTTGTAATCTTATAATGAGGAGGTCATGTCTTACACCAAAGCGAGAGGAGGATTCTAGTTGGTTGAGGAGCAATATTTTTCAGTCGACATGCACTATTCTGGGAAAAGTTTGCAAGTTCGTTATTGATGCTGGAATCTGTGATAATATTATCTCTACAGAAGCAGTAAGGAAGTTGAACTTGAAGACTGAGAAGCATCCTAAACCGTACAAGCTAGCATGGTTAAGGAAGGGAGGTGAAGTAAAGGTGTGTCGAAGGGCTTGTGTTAATTTTTCTATTGGGAAGAAGTACAAAGACGAAATTTGGTGTGATGTTGTAGACATGGATGTGTGTCATCTGTTGTTGGGCAGACCATGGCAGTTTGATAGAGCAGTGCAACATGATGGTCGTGCTAATAGCTACAGTTTTATGTTTGAAGGTACTAAAATCACTTTAGTTCCTAAGAAGCAACAACAGAAGGAAAGCAAGCTAGAGGAGATTGAAGAGTTGAAAACATTATTATCTTTGAAGGAGTTTGTCAAGGAAGTCGAAGGGGAGCCTGAAGTGTATTTGTTGATTGGGCGAGAGTGCAGTGAAGGGGTTGAATTCCTGAAGAAGCAAAGCCAGTTTTAAAAGAATTTGAGGATGTATTTCCAGAAGAGTTGCCTAAGGAGTTACCGCCACTGAGGGACATTCAACATGGAATTGATCTTGTTCCGGGAGCAGTTTTACCACATCGACCACATTACTGAATGAGTCCGAAGGAACATGAAGAGTTGCGAAGGCAAGTAGAGGAATTGTTAGAACAGGGACGTGTTCAGGAAAGCTTGAGTCCTTGTGCAGTACCAGCATTGTTAGTGCCAAAGAAGGATAGAACATGGAGAATGTGTACCGATAGTAGAGCTTTGAATAAGATTACTGTTCGCTATAGATTTCCTATGCCAATGTTGGATGACTTGCTAGATCAGTTGAGTGGGGCAACTATCTTTTCGAAGATTGATTTGAAGAGTGGTTATCATCAAATTTGAATTAGACCAGGAGACGAATGGAAGACCGCATTCAAGACAAGGGAAGGATTGTATGAATGGTTGGTTATGTCGTTTGGTCTATCGAATGCACTGAGTACATTTATGAGGGTGATGAATCAAATTTTCAGACCGTACATTGGAAAGTTTGTTGTTGTTTACTTTAATGATATTCTGATTTATAGTGCGAGCACAGAGGAGCATGTAGAGCATTTGAGAAAGGTGTTGATTATTCTTCGTAAGGAACAATTTTATGCAGCTACGAAGAAATGTGTGTTGATGACTCGAAGTGTGTTATTTTTGGGATATGTTGTGTCAGGAGAAGGTATACAGGTGGATCAGAGTAAAGTTGAAGCTATTAGAAATTGGCCACAGTCGAGAACTATCACTGAAGTTAGAAGTTTTCATGGATTGGCATCATTCTACCGAAGGTTCATTCCACATTTCAGTAGCGTGATGGCACCAGTCACTGATTGTATGAAAGGGAAACAGTTTTCTTGGTCGGAGGAAGCAGGGATTGCTTTTGAACGAATCAAAGGACTTTTGACGACAGCACCAATTCTTGTATTACCGGATTTTCAGTTGTTGTTTGAACTACACACTGATACATCTAAGGTTGGAATTGGAGGGGTGTTGAGTCAGAAGGGACGTCCTATCGCATATTTTAGTGAGAAGTTATCAGGGGCAAAGATGAGATATAGTACGTATGATGTAGAGTTTTATGCTGCAGTGCAAGCAGTGAAACATTGGAGACACTATCTGTTCCATAAGGAGTTTGTTCTTTACATAGACCATGAAGCTTTGAAACATTTGCAGGGGCAAGACAAGATTTCAGCGAGACTTCATCATGGATTGCTTATTTGCAACAGTTTACTTTTGTTGTGAAGCACAAATCTGGGGTAACAAATCGTGTAGCCGATGCATTGAGTAGGAGGAGTCATTTATTAACGACAATGAAAGTTGAGGTGACAGGATTTGAGTTATTGCCAGAATTGTTTGAGGAGGATCCTTACTTTGCAAAGTTCGTTGAGAAAGTTAAGGATGGAGATACTAATGAATTTACATTGGTTGATGGTTTCTTATTTAAGGGAAATCGATTATGTATACCAGAAAGCAGTTTGAGAATGAAGATTATCAAGGAGCTTCATGAGGAAGGACATGTGGGTAAAGACCGAACATTGCAGTTAATCTCTCAATCCTACTATTGGCCATCGATGAGGAAGGAAGTTGAAAGGTTTGTTCAGAGATGTCATATCTGTCAAGTTTCGAAGGGAACGGCTACGAATGCGGGGTTGTATATGCCGTTACCTGTACCAGCTAAACCATGGGTAGATGTGAGTATGGACTTTGTGTTGGGATTGCTGAGAACGCAGCATGGCAAGGATTCTATCTATGTGGTGGTTGACAGATTTTCGAACATGGCACATTTTATTGCCTACAAGAAGACAGCGGATGCAGTTCGAGTGGCACAATTATTCTTTAAGGAGATGTATCGATTGCATGGTTTACCAGAATCTATTGTTTCTGATCGGGATACTAGATTTTTAAGCCATTTTTGGTTAAGTTTATGGAAGATGGTGGGAACGAAGTTGAATTTTAGCAGCGCTTATCATCCGCAAACGGATGGACAGACCGAAGTTGTTAACCGATCGTTGGGAAATTTATTGCGATGTCTTGTGAAGGACTATCTGAAGAGTTGGGACATGAAGTTATGCCAAGCAGAGTTTGCTCATAATCATTCAGTGAATCATAGTACGGGATTCAGTCCATTTCAGATTGTATATTCAAATTTACCCAAGGGACCGTTGGATTTAGTAGTAGTACCACAACCGAAGGGGACGATTAAACGAGCTATTGATTTTGTTGAAAGCTTGACGGAGTGTCACAAAAACGTTCAGGAACGATTGAAAAAGTCAAACGAGGAATATAAGAGATTTGCAGATTTGAAACGAAGAAGTGTTGAGTTTAATGAGGGAGATTTGGTTTATGCTGTATTGACAAAGGATCGTTTTCCAGTGGGCACTTATAACAAGTTGAAAGCCAAAAAAAATTGGTCCTGTAGAAGTTGTGAAACGGATTAATAAAAACGCTTATAAGCTGAAGTTGCCGGAGGATGTGTATACCTCTGACGTGTTCAATGTTAAACATTTGATTCCGTATCATGGAAATGAATTTCTTGTGGAAAGAGAAAGTGAAAATTCGAGGATGAATTTTTCTCAACCAGGGAAGGATGATGCAGATCAGGCCAAAGCATTGAGTCGTTCACGACCAAAGATGGTACCTATAAGTCGTTTCCGACCTAAGGAGTCACGGGGGGAAGGCTTACGAGCTAATAAAGAAGGTTGAGTCACCTCCGAGCTAACTGGTTACCAAAGGGAAAAGGGTGCCGAGTTAACGACCTAAGGTCTTAGGTCGGCAGCGACCTAAAGGAATATGTGTTGTATTTGAGCCGAGTTAACGAGTTACGACTCATGATCAGCCGACCTATTTAAGTCGTTGAGGAGATATGCCGCAGGGAGCTCGTGTTGCTTGAGTCGTATAAGTCTTGAGTCGTCTGTGTTCTTTGAGTCGTGTGGTATTATAGGTCGTCACCGACTTATGTGTGTGTTGTTGTAGTATGTTTTCTTTGAGTCATAAGTCGTTGGGTCGGCCATGCAGGGTCATTTGTGGAGTCGTTTTCATTGTGCTGTGTTGTACATGTGTTTGCGTTGTTAAGTCGTAAGTCGGCAAGGGATGTTGTGTCGGTCATGTATACAGTTGAGTCGTATGGGTTGTACTGTATTTGAAGCGTATCTGATAGGTCAGCAGCGACCTAGTTCAGCCGGTAGTGTTAAGTCGGTAACGACTTAAGGTCTGAATTGGTTGTAAAACACTATAAATACGCGTGAGTTGTACATTTGAAAGGGGTTGATTTTTGAATAAAATTTCTTGTTGATTGCTGTGTGCTTTCATCTTAAATTGGTAGTTGAGTGTAATCTCCTATCTCCACTTTCAGTTATTCGAGTGCGCTCGAATCAACGATTGTTGAAGCCAATTCGTGGAATCAAATGCGCTTGATCAACGCTTGAAGAATTGAAGATCTTCTCTCACGGTATCGTGCGCGATCAACGTGTCGAAGATAGCTAGAATTCGGTATCTTTGTGATCAACGAATTTGGGCATTTCAGTATCTTCAATCCACCGATTGCTACATTTTAATCGTTATAACGATTTCCTGTTATTCCGCTGCGTCACCCGGTCGTTACCAACCTTTATCCGAAGCGCTTCTCGATCAACAACCACAAAGTAATAAGTTTGCAGCACCCACAAAGTAAGTATCTGGGCTCCATACCATGATACCACTTATAATCCAGAAGGAAATGGACATACCCTCAGGGGGCGCTACCCCCAAATAACCTTGCTGCCACGATTCCTGTTTCGACCATAACCGAGTTCTAAGGTTGGACGAAGTCTCGTCCACATAGCTACGCTTTTCAACAAAAGCCATGCTTCGATCAACAAATGATCAGAAGCACTTCGTATGCCACATTACCAAATTGGAAATGTATCACCGGTAACCATCAATTACATAACCTCTGAGCTCGTACGTCTCAAAGAAGAGTGTTAAGCTAAGAGAATAAATCTCCGCCACCAAACAGGAACGTATTTTATAGAAACCGGTTTTACATCTCAAAGTGTAATGTCAGACACACATCCATACAAGTTTGTTTCGGGTTCGAACAAAACCGAAGGCACTTCCTAAGAAGCCCTTGCAATCTGGGAATCCACAATCCCGATCGGACTTCCCATTACTTCGGGAATCTCTATACCATAGCTACTCGATGCAAAGACAATCGATAGGTCATCCTATCATTCTCGCAATTACTTGGTCTTCACCACCGGTCTTCAAATGCTATCCATAACGTCGTATCATTATTCGGAATGGGTTATATGACACAAGGTCCTCTCCCGGCTAAACCGAATAATGAGCGCAATATTTAAAAACATATGGATAATGGGATCTCAGTTAAATCACAGCTTAAAGCCTAAAATCATTCATTCAAATGGTTAAACAAATTACCATTTACAAATCCTTTTAAACAAAAAGATTCATTTCAAAAACTTTCAATGCTTTAAACAGTTTCCATACTTAAATCTTTTAAACAAAAGATTCACTTTTAAGACCCCTTTCAATTTAAAACATGGTTCACCAATCTTTGACGAAGATTCATTCATAGCCTTTTAAAACAATTCCATTTCAAATTGGATTAGCTCATCCGGCTATAAATCAAAGATTCATTTCATAGCTTTCAAAACAATTTCAAAAGGTTCATTCATAACTTTCAAAAAAATTCCCGTTTCAATCTTTTATATATAAAATATACAACATTTAAAATCTTCTTCAATTTCAAAATAGGGTTCAACTATCTTTCACAAAGATTAGTTTATAGCTTTCAAAGCTATTCTATTTCAAACTTGAAATCTTTTCATCATAATTGGGAAATTCTTTTCTTATATAAAAGCTATTATTGTTTGAAACCACTTGTATCCGTTTCGAAAAACCTGATTATATTTGCACGAGTTAAGGCCTTTCAAATATAAACTTGGGTTAAATTCAAATTTTCAAAACCATACTTTTAAAATGGTTTAAAACCCATATAAAAACATTTATAGTTTGTATAACTTTTTTTAAATCTTAAATTCTCAAAATAGAATTCAATTTCAAATTTTGAAATCAACTTTTTAAATAAAATTTCAAAACTAAATCAAGTTATTCGAAAATAACTTTTATCTTTGAAATTCTTTTCCAAAAGCTTTTCACTTTAAACCCAATCCATATCCACAACTATTTGGATTTTAAAAAAAATCAATTTAAAAATTATTTTCAAAAATCTGTGACTTAACTGATTTCCACGTGAAATCCATATTTGTGTGTGTATATTGTGGTCTAGGGGTTTTACACAATAGTGCAACAACATCAACCATTACAGATTTAAATACAACAATATACTTGATAAGCGGTGTAACTATAACGCTTATCTTTCATTCGCAGATCATAGATATATATATCACATATAATAAATTACATTGCAGATAATTAATTTCATCATGGAATAAATTACATCACAGTTCACAAAACAAAATAATTCATATTATCTATTATCACAAATCAAGGACATCAATCAATTCAAAGCACTCCATAGAATCCTAACATCCATGAGAAAGATCAATTAATTATCTGATTTGATTAAATAAGATAAATTACTTATAAATTTCTAATCCTGGTTAATTAATTAATTTCAAACCATTTTGATAAATTACTCTTTAATAATTAATTAACCTTTAATTAATAATAATCCCTTGAATAGTTTTCCTTAATTAATTTCAACTACTAATAAATTAATTCTTAATTAATTATCCTTAAAATATATGATTATTCCCAATCATTTTCATATATTAATTAACTTTTATTGATTATCTTTAATCAATAAATTAATTATCACTAATTACTACTGATTAAGTCTCAATCATCATCATAACTAAATCTTTTCTTAATTAATAATCTTAATTAATTTTTCCTTAATTGCGATTAATTAAATATTAATTATTTTTATTAATTAATTACTTATTAATTAATTAATAATTAACTTCACAGTAATTTACCTTGATTACTTCTTAATTAATTATGATTTCTTGATCAGCTTAAGTTAATTGACCTTTAATTAATTATTCTTAATTTAATTACCTTAATTAATTAACCACATCAATTGTTTATTCTTTTAAAGTAATTAACCCTTTAATTTAAACATATTGCTAATTAATCGCCTATCTTAATAATTGAATTCTATTTGAAAGCCTTAAAAATAAAATACATAGTATATATATTATTAAAAAACAAATCAATTTTAAGGTTTAACTTAAAAATTAAATTTTGAAACTTTGTTAAGAACTCATTTAATTTTCATTTTAACTTCTAAAACATGGTTAACGATTTGAAAAATTGATTAAATTCATTGTTACCCAACTTGTTTTAAACATTTAATAGTTTAAACCCTGTTAAACTTTTAACTAAAAAACAAAAATTAAAAGAAACTTGCTGTATCGTCCCTCTCCCCGAGCCACACGTTCGTTTACCCGAGCCGATTTCTCAAATACCCGAGTTCATTCCCACCTTATATTTTTAAACTTGTTATTTTTTAAGTTTAAACCTGGAAGTCGCTTGACTGCGCGAACACCCCTAAATCAACTCGAGCCCATTGTCCTTTTTCTCGAGCTCAACTTCGAGTCGCCCCCTCCTTCTTCCTTCAAACTCGATCAATCCAGAACCAAACATGCACATGTACGTGTACACCTGATCGGATGGTCTTCGACCATCTCCAAGACCTCCGTCATGACACCTACAACCCACTAAACAACTCCGACCACCCAGATGATCCCATATGGCAATAAGTCGAAATCGAGCTACATAGCTCCTGAAATCCAAAAGCCCGATCAAGTTAGACAGCTCGCATCTCCACTATCGTTCACCAGCGATCACGCCACCATGTTCTAAGTTTTACCACATAGCTCCGCGTCGATCCCCTAGGGTGCGATCGCCTGGATCTACTTGATGACGACGCACGGACCCAAATACTAACATCGTCTTCAAACTAGGCTAAAACCCTAAATTGACCTTGTTCCCATAATTCACGCAACAAAAAAAATTTCAACAATTTTCTCATTATCATTGATGATCATACTTTCTTTAAGCAAAATTTCAACAGCAAATTTTAGATCGGTCATCAGAAGTTGGTCAAAATATGTTTTCTGTTCAACTAAATCATACTCGAGATTTAGTAATTTATAAATCATGAGGTTTCCACCTAAAATCAAATTTTTGCAATTCGAACATGCTTGTGTAATCAGATTTTAAAATTTGCATACTCGAATTTTCTGTTTTGAACATACTTTACTGTAACTTCTGTTCTCCAGGTAAATTACTTAATGTTTCTTATTATTATTATTTTTAAAAACAATATTACACCATTACAATCCCTTTTTCTTCAGAAATCAGAGCCTAATAACGTTTGATTGGGGAGATATAAATTTATTTAAGTTGTTCTTAGCCTGTGCATTTTAAACCAGATATATATATATATATATATATATATATATATATATTTGTAAACAGACATGCATACAATTTTACACACACACACACTCATATATGTATATGTATATGTATATGTATATGTATATGTATATGTATATGTATATGTATATGTATATATATATATATGCAAAGACATGCTTGCATATTAACACTCATACAACTAACTTTAATAACATCAAGGTACCATAGTAGTTTTAGATTCAAAAAGGATAGTTTGCTCACCTGAGAAATGACAGAACAGAGAGGAACAAAGAACAGGTTTTGATCTTGTTTTGCTTGCTGAATTTTGATCTGGATCTTGATTATGTTGAGATGATCTACATCCAAACTGAGTTGAATCTTGCATTGATTACAGATTAAACTCCAGGCTTGAGTTTCCAGCTTGAAACTTGGATTTTTGATTTTCATTTTTCTTTTGATCTGGTTTGTTTCTTTTATATTTTTTATTTTGTTTCAAGTTTTAGATTGGAAAATGGTTTTGATTTCGTTCAGATTTGGTAAAGAAAGCAAGAAAAAAAACTTAGTTGAGAAATGCAGAAGCCTGGTTTTTGTGTTACTAAAATTAAATCTAAAGGAAATTTGCCACTTGTTAATCAATGTAACACTTGTTATCACTTATTTTACAAATGTCTTAATATAATTCAATATGGTTACACTTGTTATAATATAAACTTTTTATGTTTAAATCCTTTTGTTAAATTTAATTATAAATTTTGTTTTAACCCTATCATTTTATAAATTAATTTATATTCATATATGTATATTCTCAAATTTTACTTATTATGTTTTAAATGTTAAAAATGATTATTTAACAATTTCTTATGTATTATTTATACTGATACAACTTAAAGAAAAATGGTTTGAAATTAAATTATACATTACTAATAAATATTTATAAGTTAATAAATACAATTTTTATTTTCAATACATTTATATTTTTAAACTTAAGATATTAAACTTATTAACAAGTACTTATTTTAAAATTTTAATCTTAAACTTAAGTAATAATACTTATTATACTTTTGTTTCAAATATAAAATTTTCTTTAAGTCCGATTAAATTTCAATATATTAACATTTGAATCTCAAATTCAAATCTCAAATTATTATTTATATATATAAACACAAACCAAACACATATCTTTATAAAATTTAGAAAAATCAAATTAACTCACCACTAATTTACAATTAAATTCAAAAATAAAATTAATTAAGAATTTAAATTTAGCTTAAAAATCAGGATCGTTACATGTATGAGCGTGTATTCTAACACATATATATGTACAAATTTGGATAACACACATGACATACAAAATAAGCTAATATATCTATTACGATGTAAATCCCAACATCTACATATAAGCATATTATACCTTTTACGAATTATTATGTTACACTTGCACTCACACATATATGTATATGATATATTTACATATAAAATAAATCAAATAAAATTAATTTCATATCTTAATATATATGAATTTAAATAAAATAAATAATTTTATTGAAATGAAATTTAAAAACGTTCTAAATTCAGTTTGACTTCATGGGCCAACAAAGATCCAATAGGGTAAAAGTTTTGAAACTCACCCATAACTTTTGCTGCGGGCTGGTCTAGTTCCAACAGATGTAAGTCTACCGTTACTGGAAATTTGCTAGTGTCTTTACATATAGATTTTGCTTTCACCTTTGGTTTCTAATGCATATTTTGAATTATCTTTATCATGTTTGTTGATATTCCTTTTAATTTAATTCCCATTAAATTACATCTTTGGGTACTCTACCAGATATGATTTTTTTCAAGTATAAGAATACGATGTGTAAATCTTTTTTTTACTCCTAAATTTCTTTGCTAGACTACTCATTAATTATATAAGTTCTATTGCAGATCGTACTGGCATAAAACTAAACTAGTTATCAAATACTAATTATTAGGAAAAACTCAGATGAACACCAAAAACCCTACGAAAATGATAGAACCGTGTTAATGGTAAGGTAAAACAAAAAAAAATCTCAAAATAGGCAAACATAGACCACAACTATAGAAACAAAGAAAAAAATCACACACAAGATCTACACTGGTTCGACTATCACGAGGTAGTGTACATTCAATAGAGGAGATCTTGTTACTTTCTCAAAAAATTACTAAGTTGATAATGAAGGCTAAGTGGAAGAATATGAAGAAATATAACTTGAGAGATTGATATAATCTGTAAATAACAATGAAATTGAGATAGTTAAGGATATATGCCCCTTCGCAGTTCGGTGATTTATTGTAAATTATTAACTATGCATATAATCTCAACTGAAATAAAAGATGTTTGTTTTCTATTTTATACTTGTTATATTGTCATATAATAATTGAGTAATTAACTCAAGTATATTAAAAAAAATTCTCAGATAGTATGTTATATGATGATAATAATTGCAGGAGTTGTAGTTATGAGAAAATTATCACAGTATAAAATAACATATTATTTTAATATATTCCCATTTAAGATATTTAGAGAAAGGATATTGATATATGTTGGGACCAGAGTGTTGAATGCTCTCCAAATGTTTGGCAGCGTATTACTCGTAACTTCTAACGACACCAAGGAGTTAGTATTCTTAGTTAATGGTGACTATAGAATGACTCGTCCAAAATTTTCCCATTCTTTAATAACAACCAGGTTAAACAGAAAATCTTAAGGAAATGATATTACACATTTCCCTCAACTAAGGGAAGTTAGAACTTCAATATGGATACTCCACTTTGATTATAGTCAAATCATGACATGACGATCCATCGAGCGAGTATAATTAGAGCTGAGTTGAAGCATGGGAAATAAAGAACCATTAAATAAAGAATTCATCTGTTGATCGTATAATGTTAGTATCAAGGTCAACTGTAACCAGCTCATCTATGCGCCAACTCTAGTGATCAAATTATCAGTGAGAATTTACCACATGATAGCTCGGATCAATAGTCATGGAAGGGGAGAAACCTCTTATACACTACTTTAAGTCAACACGGATATGATACCCGAATACATCTAAAATAATACATATCATGTCTTGACACAAGGCAATGTAGACGAGTTATAGAATTGAATAATTCACATATCAGGAACAAAAATAGATAAATGCCACATGTATCGACATTACATTGGAAATAACGACATATAGATCTCAAAATATGTATAGTACATGGAGTGCTCAAATACATCACTTTAAACTCAGTAGACTATGTACAATCCAAAATTTTCCCACTTCAAATGTCTATGTAACAACTCTTCCTGCAACCGATCCTTAAACATGTCCATAGTTGACTAAGCCTTCTCAACTCCATTGTATTTATGAAAAAAATCATATAGTGCTATGAATCTTGGCTTCCATGCAATGGTTGCAAAACTAAAAACGTAGTAGTACTCCAAAACATAATATATACTACGTATAATCTCCTCTACAGACTGCTCAATAACAAAGATTGACCGACGTCAAAGATAGCTATCTTGATAGTGCAACACCTCAGTCTGACCCGAGACATTTTTGTATACATAACAAACCTTGAGTCATGTTAGAAATCTAGCTATGAGTAAAATCAAAATCACAAACAATAAATATGCAATGTCAGGTTTCAATGTGACATTTTAAAACATATAGATTTAACTCACCCCATACAAATCTCACCTATAGTTGACCAAAATGATTACGTGTCTGCAGGTTGACTACTAGAGGCTACACCAAGTGTTTGACTCCGCAAATGGTCTCGGCCTGCTAGGTAAAGCCTAGTTTCTCACTTTTCTAGGAGAACCATTCGTGTAGAGTTTCGTTGATCTGCTATTGTTCTAGATGTGGCAGTTTAAAGGTCATTCCTGGCATTCTTCCTATTTATGTCAGTATTCAGTTCGAATCCACCACATTCAATTTGTATGTCGACTTTAGAAATATAGACAAATATTGCAATATTCTCTTAGGGAGCATTAATCCCATGGTTTAGGTTTGCGGCGGTTATCTTCTTGAGGGAGAAGCACTTCCATTTCCTTCTATTACATTCCTTGCAGCTCCACCAACCACTCCTTTATGTTTTTGTTTACGGTCCCTTCTATTTAAGCCTGAAGTAGAAGTTATGCTCCATGGCTGCCATAGTTTCTTGCCTAGCTCTTAGAGTACTTGGTAGTTGCAGTGCTAGCAAAGCATCAATTTTATCCATGAGAACCTTCTAGATATCCGCCATTTGCTAGTTAAGTTGGTTAACCATTTTGTTAAACTCTCCATTAGTAACAATATCCTATTAAGTGAAGGATCCTATTTCTATGTTTCTAGTATTGAACTACACTTGTTGATTTTTACCATTGTTGGCTTCAATTTGTAGGGAGTTTGCTATGTTACCACCAATAGTTGCTCTTGTATATCTTCCAAAAGTAGTTTTCTATTACCTAGGTGCCTTTAGTCTTCTTTAGTAAGATAAGAAATCCTCAAAGAAAATCCCAGATCTAACCTCTGGATCCCTTCAATTCAAAAACAGAAAGCTAAATCCAGTCTAGATTCAAATTTTTAGTGAAAGTGCCAAAATGTTAACATCAAAAATTGATCAACATCCAAGAAAGAGCTTTAGGGAACCTATATGTCCTAGATCTAGCATGCAGTAGTAAGAGTAAAAGAAAAGTAAATAGATATAGGAAAAAGAGACTCAAGATTTTATAGTGGTTCGACAATTCATGACCTACATCCACTTTATAGCTTTTTTGCATGTTGATTTGATTTGCTTGCATAGGATTACATAAGGTTTGAGAGAGAAGAAGTCACAAGTATATGGGTTATACAACTTCTATTCTATAATTTCCCTAAGTAGCTACCGTGGTACAAAGAGAAGAGTTGAAAGAAAAGACAGAGCTTCTACGTAACAACCTGGTTTGAGAGTACTTGAAATTACACCCTAAAATATAGTTTAATTCCTCATAATTAATTTCAAGGGGAATTCAGGATTTTATTTGTTTATATTTTTAAATTAAGATCGATTTGGACTTAAATAAATAAGAAATTTATAAACAATTTTTCAAATGGGAGGCAAATATATTAAGGATTTAATGAAACATCATTTTTGTGTGACTTATTACTTATATTTAATAATATAAGGATAATTTTGAAAGAAGCGAGTTATTAAATATATGGAAATAAGTGTAATAGTATAATGTGAATAACAATGTTTTATTCATAAATTTATTTATAAGTAATGATTTGTAATTAAATATATTCCATTTTGAATTTTTCGAACAAACTGTTCAATTAAAATAGAAAAATTGGGTTTATTATAAAATGAGATTTTGAAAATTATCAAACCATTTTTACTAATAACATGAGAAAAACTTTTAATTTCAAAATTTATATTGAGTTTTATAAGTATTCCATTATTGAGGAGAATGCGGATTTTTGGCACGTTGACTGTTTTATTAGAAGTTAGAGAAATCAGTTTATAAATTGTATAAACTTTCTCAAAATACAAAATGGTGTCTTATAAAGAGAAAATAAGATAGGAAATAGTGACACGTGTTATATTAGGTCCATATGGAACCCAAAGCCCATGTAGTAAGGTGAGATAAACATATACGTTTATTCGCTTTCACCATTTCTTGTTTTGGCCAAAACACAAAAATCTGAAAATATCTCCTCTTTATTTCCAAACATAGAAAAATCCACCCATAATTTCAAGTTAAAACAAAGGACAATAGGCAAATTATTGAAGATAAACAGCTCATGTTATCTCTTCCATCCTATATCACGTCTATTGGAGTTTAAATCTCAGTTTCTCATCTTGGTTTGTAGTCTACTTTTGCAATTTCTAAAAATTAACCTAGGTTGATTGCTGGTAAAGGTTAGCCCAGAAGAATCTGAGCTTTTGCAATCAATTCAAGCTTGTATTTATGAGTTAACCTCACACTTCTAGTCTACAATTGAATGCATGTTGTTGTTTGTTGAATTGGATAAATTATTAAGATTGAATTGATCTCAATCTCTTATGATATTCTCCAAATTCGTATTGTTTATCTTTCTGGTTACTACACGCTATACTTTTAATCTCATGATTGTAGAAAATCATGGATGTTCATATGTTGGCATGCTAGTGAATTCAATGCATTAGGGGTGAAAACAACCAATGCCCGAAAACTATCGCCAACAGACCGACGAAGTGCCTGGACGTTGCCTGGAACTCAATTTAGGCAGCGCCATGGGTCCCACCAGGCTAGTGCATCGGTCATGGCTAGGATGAGCAAAAGGATGTGTCAATTTGCCCTCCGACTGATCCCGTTTGTTTGTTCGCCCATTTGATTCCTTGATGTTATTTGCAATGTTTTGATCCCCTATTTCATGATTGTTTTGATGCTATTTTTGGGTTTTGATTCTTGAATTGTGAACCATCTTGGGGTTATTATTCCATGAAATGCAATATGAACAATTACACAGAACTTTTATTGCACAATTTCAACTTGTGTTTTCAAAATAATGGTTTCCAAATCAAACCATTTTCTCTTATTCATTTCAAGTATAACTATATCTTTTATATAAGGATATTTGGAAAAGAGTGCGTGTGTGTGTGTGTGTATGTGTTAGTGTAATATAATTATTTATAATAATAATGTTTTCAAATAGATTTGGAACAATGATTTAAAATTATATATATAACAAAGGTTTTCCAATATATATAAACACACACACACACATATATATACATATATATTAGCTTATAAAAGTATATTTTTTTGAAATGGTACTTTATATACAACATGCCATTGGGACAACATAACATGTCAATAAACGTTCGAATCACGCTACGCAAGTTTCAAACTTATGACGTATCGCACTAAAGCCGAATCACTTAACCACCAGGACAATGGTGCTTGTCATATAAAACCATATTTTCCAAGAAGGATTTCAAAGAAAAATATTTTTATAAAATTGCACGATATCGATCGGATGTGAAATCGATTTAAACGTTTTAATAAAATGAGTGATATGGAAAACTCACGTTTATTTTACCGTTTACCTCCCGGACTAATTGGATTGAGTCTTTTATGCACATAAGCAGAGTTTACTAACTGATAATAAACATTCGAGTAAACGTGAGTGGTATGACACACATATATGTTAATTTAATGATGAATATTTAAGAGCATATGACACTTATTCTTGTGTTATGGGACTTTGTGCCCATCTGGTGTATTTATTAGTTTCATATCCATTTGATATATTTATGGATTTCATATTCATTCAGTGTATTATATATTTCATGTCTATTGGGCATACTATGGATTTTATATCCATTTGGTGTATTTACAGATTAAATTTCCATCTGGCTTAATTATGGATTCTATATTGGTTCAAATTTTCTTGACTTATTTCTATAGTCCATATAAGCATGCCTTCAAGATTTCAAGTCATTTCGTCTTCATCTCGCACTCTAACTTCTACTGATTTCTACTTGGCTAAAAAATGGGTACCTCTTCAGGCGCCAATTTCCCTATATCCAAGACAAACCTAAAAGTTCTTTTTTCTTCAACACCACTTCCATATTCAACTTCCATGCACCAAAATGTCCTTTTTCATTAAATCTATGGATTCCATAATTTGTAGAGCTTCTACCAATGTTATTCTTTCTAGAATTAGGCATAGTTGAAATAATATTTAAATATAACAACAAGCTCTAATACAAACTGTAGCGCAAAATAAGAGTTTTGGGCAACCTTGGAGAACTCTCTTGTTGTTTTTTTTTGAAAAATATGAACATGTCTTCATATATATAATTGCGAAGATGAAGACTGCGTTGGAGATAACGTTAAAATCTTGTAGATTTACTTGAGACAAATTCTATTCATACACCATTAATTGCTTTACCTATAACATCATTTTTTATAAAATATTAGACAAAAATGACCCTATTTTAGAAGAAAGATAAAAAACAATATTAAAGAATAATAAAACCATAGTATAATCTATATAATTCATTTCATAAAATAACTAAATTGCTATCGTTGGTTGAATTAAATTTAAATTCCTTTTAAGTATTAAATTCTATTTATATACTTTTTGTTTGTATTCATGCACAGTCAATTAACATTTTTCACATCAAATTAAATTTTAAAATTATTGCTGAAGTAAATGTTTCGTAGAGTATTGAATTCTTCTCATTTTTTCACTTAAATTAAATAAGTTTTAGATTAACACCAAAACTGAAACGGTCGAATATTTTAGTATTCATAAACAAAATTTAATTTACTAGGTATAAATGATTAATTAATTTAAAAATTGAAATTTAGACAAATGAATTTGAGAACCTTTTAATTAATGCATGAGAGAAGAAATTACTAAAATGATATAAGCATTTTATTTTACTTTAAATTAATGGTAGTTTTGTGATATATGTGGTATATATATTAAGTAAAAAACGATGTATTTGATTTTATAGAAAAAATTTATAGCAATTTAGGATGTATGAATATAGTTTTATTTTACTTGATTTGATTTCAAAACAAATTAAACATGATTACATTTTTTGACTTATATCCATATTTGGTTGATTGCTTGAATCAATTTATAGATTGTCTTAAATTAATTGATTAACTCTGCTGATTGCTTCTCATCTTTAGTTGATTGCATGAATCAATTAATATTTTCATCCTTTTAATATTTGAACTATAATTGATTTAATTGATTAATTGATATTTTTGCTACAGTGATACAATCAATTATTATTTCTTCCTTTTGAATATTTGGAATATATTCGATTTGATTGATTAAGTTGATTAAGTTGATTTTGTTGCTGTACTAAAATCACGGTCACCTTTGGCATCAACCTCATCATTATTGTAATCGCTATATGAAAATCAGCGTTGTTATCCTCTCCTATCCTTATAACGAAAATTTCAGAGGCTCTTCCTTCTCTCTGCCCTTGTCCCTTCGTTATTCTCTCTTATATCTATTCTCCTATCATCGTCTTCAGATTAATCTCATTTGACTTTTTTAGAAGGCAATGGCTTCTTCTCTAACTTCACTATTCAAAACCATGATCCTGAACGACCTCTTCCTTACCACATCTCTCCCAACCACAGCCCTCTCTCCCAAAATACCACTCTTTCTCTCTCCTCCAAATCCAATTTTGCAATTTCTCTCTCTATAAGGAAGAAGCTCACTTTTCAGCAAACCATAATGCCTTTTGTTATGCAGATTTTTGACTAGGTTCGGCGGGGAAGAGTCAAGAAGTTAGCGAGGAAGAAGAGAACGAAAATATATTGCAGCTGAAGGAATAGGAGAGGGTGAAGAGGTGGTGGATTTAATATAAATTCAAATTTTAGATCTTCCATATCATCTTCCATGAAATCTTCCTTTTTATTAAATCTAAGGGTTCCATAATTTGCAGAGGTCCTACCCAATGTCATTCTTTGTTGAATTAGACATAGATGAAATAATCTTCAAACAAAACAAGAAACTCGAATACAAATTGTAGCGCAAAATAGGAGTTTTGGATAGCCTTGGAGAACTCTCTTGCCTTTTTTTGTTGAAAAAAGATGAACTTATCTTCATATATGTAGTTACTAGGATGAAGACTACATTGGAAATAAGGTTAATATCTTTACAGATTTACTTGAGGCAAATTCTATTCATACACCATTAATTGCTTTAATTATAGCGTAATTTTTTTTGTAAAATATTAAACAAAAATGCATTTGTTTTAGAAGAAAGATGAAAAACAATATTAAAGAATCATAAAACCATAGTACAATCAATATAGTTTATTTCATAATGCAGTTAAATTTCTATACATCATCGACTGACTAAAATTTAAATTCCTTTTGGGTATTAAATTCTATTTATACACTTTACGTCTGTATTCATGCACAGCCAATTAACATTTTTCATATCAAATTAAATTTTAAAATTATTTCCGAAATCAATATGATTCGTAGAGTACTGAATTCTTCTCCTTTTTTCGCTTAAATGTTTTAGTTTAACATCAAAATTAAAACGGTTTAATATTTTAATATTCAAAAATTAAATTAAATTTACTAGGTATAAATGATTAAATAGTTTGAGAATTAAAATTTAGAGAAGTTAATTTGAGAACCTTTTAATTAATGCAAGAGATAGACAATTACTAAATGACATAAGCGTTTTATTTTACTTTAAATTAACGGTAGTTTTGTAATACATGTGGTAAATATTAAGTAAAAAATGTTGTATCCGATTTTATTAAAAAAAATTATAGCAATTTAGGGTGCATAAATAGAATTTTATTTTACTTAATTTAATTTCGACACAAATTAAACATCCATATTCGGTTTATTGCTTGAATCAATTAATAGACTGTCTTAAATTAATTGATTAACTTTGTTGATTGACTCATCATTAGTTGATTGCAAGAATCAATTAATATTTTATTCCTTTTAATATTTGGACTATAATTGTTTTAATTGATTAAGTTGATATTTTCTAACGATCCTGACTTGACTTTCGAAAATCGGCATCCGTACTTCACTTGTACTCAAATGCCGCAGATTCAAACGTCGAATCTGGCTCATCTGAGCTTATAACACATTAAGTACAACACGTGGAAGAAAAGATAATATCATTGATATACAACAGTGAGTACAATATCTGATACAATATGGTACAACAATATCAGAGACAAATATACAACAGCGGAAAATGATAGCAACGAAAGAGATAATTCAAATATGATCTTCGATGAAGAGTGAATCCAAATCTACACCCCCATATTCAATGCTCTAAAAATCCAAATGGAGAGCTCGGACAACCATCATGTTGTCTTAAGCAAGGTGATCTATCCAAAGACTGAAGAATATTTCCAAAGAATGAAGGCTATCGAGTCTACTCCTACTATTTGATTATCTGGAAAACCTAACTCTAGACTGTCCATGTGGAATATTGTCGGCACCCAGAGTTTAGAAAGGGAACAATAAACTCCAGGTCAGTAATGGGACTGGTATAGCAAATAATAATAGTTTTCTTTAAAACAAACAACAAAAGAATTTAAAACATTGAAACACGCAATGCTTTTTGGAAAATGAAACTACCATAAGGCCTCCCGCCACACACACCATGCAAATGCAGTATTGGAGGAGATTTCTCCTCATAATAGTCAAAAATGCTTGATACGTGAAAACCATTTTGATATTATTATTAGTGCATGTTGGAAAACATTTCCAAAGTATAATATTAATCTTAGCCATCATCCAACATTTCATCGTATGCCTACTATCGCTACCATGCTTAATAGCAGGTTACCGCCACATTCCATGGCAGGTTATACAACTAAAACCGTACAGGGCACGTATTGTTTCTTTGGATTTTCCAACAAATGGTCAGGTTAAATAACTTCCTATTGCCACATGGTAATGCCTCTGGAGGGATGCCCCGAGAACTTACCCAGCTCTCTGCCAACACAAGGTCGGTTTAATCCCTTCCCGGGAGTAAAACCTAAGATATGCCACCCCCGGTCGTTTGCGATCTTTATCCGAGAGCCCTGAATCACAAAGCAACATCACATAGTAATAAAATTTATAGAATCCACATGAATTAAGTATCTGGGCTCCATACCATGACACCACCCTTTTCCAAAAGGAACGGACATACCCTAGGGGCGCGACCCCTGCAAACTTGCCGCATCTTTCCTGTTTCGACCATTTCCGGGGTGTGAGGTCCTGATGCAGTCTCGTCCACAAAGATACGCTTTTTCACAAAGCCATGCTTCGATCAACAAATGATCAAAAGCACTTCATATGCCACATTGCCAAATTGGGAACGTATCACGTAACCATCAACTACATAATCTCTGAGCTTGTACATCTCAAAGAAGGGTGTTAAGCTAAGAGAATAAATCTCTACCACCAAATAGAAATGTATTTGATAGAAACCAGCTTTACATCTCAAAGTGTAATGTCGGACACACATCCATACAAGTCTATTACGGGAACGAACATAACCGAAGGCACTTCCAAAAAAGCCATTGCACTCCAGGAATTCCCAATCCCGATCGAACTCCCCATCAAATATGGAGATCTCTATACCGGGCGCCAATCGATGTAGATTCATTCGACGGGTTATCCATTCGTTCTCGAAAAATACCCGGTCTTCACCATCGGTCTTCAAATGCTATCCATAACGTCGTATCATTATCCGGAATGGGTTATATGACATAAGATCATCTCCCGGCTAAACCGAATAATGAACGCAATATTTCAAAATCATATGGATAATGGGATCTCAGTTAAGTCACAACTTATTATCCAAAACTTTTCTTTCAATAGTTTAAACAAATTACCATTTCAAATCCTTTAAACGAAAAGATTCACTTTACAAAGTTCACCCATTTTTCACAAAGATTCCTTCATAGCTTTTCAAAACAACTTCTCTTTCAAATTGGATTATCTTATCCAATTATTAACCCAAAGACTCAATTTATAGCTTTTAAAACTATTTCCAAAGATCCATTCATAACTTTCAAAACAATTCCCATTTCAAATTTTTTTATATAAAAAAGATACACAATTTAAAATCTTCTTCGATTTTAAAGCAAAGTTTAATAAATCTTCCACAAAGGTTCACTCATAGCTTTCAAAAACAATTCACAATTTCATTTCAAACTTGAAATCTTTCGATACAAATTGGAAATCCTTTCTTTATATGAAAGCAATTATTATTTGAAAACAAATAGTTTTTTTTTGGAAAAATCCAATTATATTTGCGCGAGTTAAAGCCCTTGAGTTAAATTCAAATTCCTAAATGAATACCTTTAAAATGGTTTAACCCATATATAACTTGTATAACATCTTTAAACCATAGTTTCCAAACAAAGAATTCAATTCCAAATTTTGAATTCAAATTTAAATTTCAAAACTTAGTCAAATTATTCAAAATAACTTTTATTTTTGAAACTCCTTTTTCAAAAGCTTTCAATCCAATTTCCAAAACTATTTTGGATTCAGAAATTCAATCTTTAAAATAATTGAAAATCTGTGATTTAACCGATTTCCTCGTGTAATCCATAATTGTGTGTGTATGGTGTAGTCCAGGGGTATTACACAATAGTGCAACATCATCATTCATCACAGATTCAATCATATCAATAACGATATGCATTATAATCCTATAACGCTTATCTATATACACAGCATCACAGGTAAATAATGTACATTTATCACAGAGAAAATAAATTACATTCATAACAGATCACATCGAAACAATTCAAAGCATAAAATATCAGAAATATCAAACAGTTCGACAATTAATAGAATTCAAACATCCATAAGTAAGCTCAATTAATTATCTTATTAATTTAAATCAATAGGTCATTAATCATGGTTAATTAATTAATTTCAAACCATTTGATTAATTGTCCTTTATTAATTAAATTAATCAACCTTTAATTATTTGATTATCCTTTAATTAATTTCCTTTAATTAAATAATTAACCCTTAATTAATTACCATTTAATTTGTTATCCTAATTAATCAAAATAATTAACTAACCTTAAGTAAATTACAAAATTCATTAACCCTTAATTAAACCAATAAAATAATAATAAGTGATTTATCATTAATCGCTTTCATTAATTAATTAATTATCCTCAATTACTTTTATTAAGCATTTGTCTTTGAATAATTAAATACCCTTAAGTAATTATCTTTTCATTAATCACTAACTTATCATTAGAAAAATCATTAATTAACCATCTTTGTAATTAATTATCATTAACACAAAATTTAAGTCAATTAATGATTCAAAAATATTTCTTTTGATTAACTCTTTAACTTTAATATTGATTTAAAAACAATTTTTAAGAACTAATTTATAAATAGTGAGCATATAATTAAATAAGACTTAATTACTTCTTTATTAACTTTAAGACTGAATCAAGACAATTATTTAAAATCTATTAACTTCAAATATATTTTAAAACTTGTTCAACATTAAACCTTTGCAAACTAATTATTTTCATAACTCTAAAACTTTGTTTTACTTTGCTTTAAACTTAAAAAACATTTAAAAACACAAGTTCTTGATTCAAAACCTAAAAACACCATTTGTTCATCCAGTTTTGGAAACTGTTTACTTAAACAAAATATGCTTTGAGACAATATTCAAAAATCCTGAGCTACAACCCAGTTTCCCCAAGACCTCCTTCGAGTAAAATATCAAAAACCCCAAGCCATTTCTTTTTGAAACTTATTACATTTAAAAATTGAAACCTGATATAATCACTCTCGAACAACACGACAACGAACCCGAGCCAAAACTCCTTTTTCCCGAGTACAAACTCGAGTAAGCTTCGTCTTCCCCAAACTCAAAACCCACTGACACAATTTGAATGCTCGCGCACATGCACAGTCGCACAGCGATGCTCCGGCCACCATCATAACCTTCGGCACACCACAATCGACCATGTCGACCCACACAACCCTTCAGATTCCATCAATTCGCCATGATTCGAATTCGAACTACTCACCATCAATCTAGAACTAAAACCTCTCACTTAAAACGCTTCGTTTGATCGCCTCAGGCCACCAGTGTCGTCGAAATCTTAGTCAGAGCTTCGCCTACCTCCCTTGTTCCAATCGCCACTAGAGCGATCGTCCCCGATGCAACGCCGATGCTACAACAATCAAAATATTAACTTCAACTGAAACTGGTTTTAAACCCTAAATCTACATCATTCCAATGCCTCGATCATTTATAAATTCAATTTGTATTTTTCCATTGATCCTTGATGCTCGAACCAACTTCTGACCCAAGCACGACAAACTCTATCTCGTCATTCGACGGAATTTGACAAAAGTGTCATTTCCGTTCAATTTTTGAATGCTAACTCGAAAGTAAACAAAAACTCTTGGGACTAATTTTAAAAATCATGTTTCTTGGTAACAAAACTGATTCTATAAACAAATCATTAAATCCAGACACTCGAATTTATGACATGCTTGGGTTTCCACTGTATTTTTCCTCTTACCAGAAAATACTCAGCAAATTTTGACCTAAAAGTATTTTTATAATAAATATCTTGATATTTCAATCCTTTTTTTAAACATCAAAGCTTAAAGAAGGTTGAGGGGTGAGATTTTTAATTTTTAAACTTATCATATGCCTGAACACAACAAACAGGGGCATGTACAGACATGCACATTCGCAACTTCATATATACATAGCATGCAGGCATTTTCACACAAGTATACAAGCATGTTCACATCATAACTACTAGTAATAATCCAAACACCAAGATATAAAGTAGGTTCAAAGGTCTGCTTACTTGGAGTTTTGGAAAGAATAGAGAAAGGAAGAGAACTGGAATTTGAAGATTATCTGATTTTTTTGAATTTAACCATGGCTTCAGATTTAATTTGTTTTATCTAGCTGCGTGTTGATTTCAAACTTTCTTCTCTGGTTATAACTTCCAGGATTTGAAAACTGGAAGAAAACTTTGTTTTAATTGATTCACATTTGATTCCTTTGCTTGATTATGTTGCACTGATTTTGGAAGTAGACCTTTGCTTTTAAATTTTGATTTTTCTTTTCTTTTTATCTGGCTTTTGTTTAAGTTGGGAAATGAAGGAGAATTAGGAAAGTTTTGAACTGAAAAATAAGATACCACGTTTTGTTTTAATGCTATTTTGTTTAATAATTCAAACTTAAGAGAAAGTGCATTTGCCACTTGTAATTATAAACAAAATTGAGCTTACACTTGTCTATTATCTGTTCAATGTGAACTTTTTGAATTTTTTATCTGCATAAAAGACGCATCATCATTAATTATAAATGTGAACTTTTAGAAGCTTTGTATTTTCATTAAAAAATAGAAATGCTAGAAATATAGAATGTCTGCGATTTTGGATGTAGAAATATGTGGATCTGATAAAGGATGGATGGACATTACAGGGCTCCCGAAACTCTATGTCTATTCATATCCGTTATCTATTTTTAGGTGAAGTACAATTATATTGTATAATGATGTACCATCACATGTTCAAATGTGTTTGCGTGCGCGCACACACACATGTATTATGTGTGTGTGTATGCATATTATAAAGTCATGTTCAATTAAATATTATTCTTGCATGTTTTATAAAAAATTGTCTATTTCAGTTCCCGATGCAAAATACCCTGATGAAATATGTAAAAGGTTAGATTGATCTGTATAGATTTCAGCCTTACTAATACAAGATTGTCTAATTTAACTAGTTTGTATTTTATTGTGTAGGTTATTTATAATAAAGAGGCAGGTCAAAGTCATGTTTTTGATTTTGTGGCCATGAACACTGTTGAAGAAGCAGAAAAAGCTATTGAGATGTTCAGCCGTTATGTAAGTGCTTTTAAGTATATTTACACACGCTATGGCATTATCATGCGAAGGCTATAGGACAAATAAATACTCATAAGTTCGTAGTTCGATTCTAGTTGTTAAAATAGACATGGGCCGCAAAATCTGAAGTTTTAATTTATGTCTATCTGATTTCTGTTTGAATCCATACTTCAGCTTAGACCTATGTATAGGTCATCCTTGCGCATATGTTTAAATGATATACATGAGACTTAGAATATGGACGATTATTACATTGCCAATGAATCATTTTAGGGAAACACCAAATACGCTTTTAAGGGCTTTTGGTTCATATCTTAACTTATTTTCATTATTGTCATACATATGGTGTCTTCAGATATAGTAGTGATATTCTTAAGTTGATTATATATTTAATATAGGAAATTTGTATAATTGGCATGTCATAGTATACTTGTAAAATGCATAATTCATATTTTGTATATATGAGTTATGGCATTCAAAAGATGTTGAATCTTATCCTATTAATCTCCATCATTAAACCATGGCATATGCTATATATGTTGCACATAAGTTTCATTTAGTCATTTAGTATATTGTCTGTTCATTGATACAACAGTGCTTTGTATATTGCAACTCCTAATGGTATTTTTTTTGAATTAACGGCTTCTTTTATCTCACTTATTGAACTAAGGAAACTAATGCACTACATGAAAATATATCCATGCATATAACATAATGCATCATAACTTTCAATACCAACAGTATATAACTAGAAGGCTTCTGATAGTAAATAAGGCAGCTCCAAGAGGAACCCATCCAGAAAGAGCAGCTCGTGATTTCGAGCCATCATGTAGACGATAGTCACTTGGAAGAAGTATTTAGTAAGCATAGCAATGTGGTGAGTGCGCATATTGTTTATGATTGAGACAGCTGGCGCTCTCGTTGATGTGGGTTTATGACCATGACATCTCCAACTGAATTGGATGACGGCTTTTGATGGACAGGTGCATTATAACCATCTTTCTTACTTGACTATTTATTTCTATTTTCCACAGCAGTTGTGGCCTCATAAGTCCTAGCGGAAACTTTTTTTGGAGAATCTTGTCTTGGGCAAAAGAGCGGCATAGTGGAGAAAAGTATCTTTCTCTGATGGCTCATATATAATATAGAAGTAATAACAGTCATATGTAGATGTACATTCCTAATTGGACTAAAAATAAAATACAACAAAATAAATCGAAGAAGTATAAAATAACATTGATATAGAAGAAAAAAATTATCCATGTGGGATGTATATGCGTAAGAGCTGATTTACACAGGTGTATGGTAATGAACAACAAAAATGGAAGTATGGAGTGTATGATTGAATGATTCCCACAGGCAGTATTAACCTTCACTTAACTTTTAATCTCCCAAAGCCCTCAATTTTTTCAAAATCATCTACTATTGATCTTATTGCAATCAAGGTCATCCTTGCAAATTTGTAACGTTTCAAAAAGTTTAACTTAGTCAAAATCATTGCTAGTCATTGAATATATATTTTTTACCATCAATTTAAAGTACCGGTCTATAAAGTACAAATCATCTAGATCCAAATTAGGCTGATCCGTTCAACCATTTAGCAGACAACACACATAAACTTTTGCAGTTAAATCCTCAACCAAAAAATGGACTTGTATGCAAATTTCAACCACTTTTATTGTGATACCAAACTTTGGATTTAGATGGTTTACTCTCATATTTAAAAGGGTCAAAAGTTTGAATATTCTTTATTTATTTTTAAGATCCCTCGATACCAAATGGATCTCATCGATCGATTTGTTTCTTTCAAATATTTTCACACTAAAAATAAGTTGCACACATTTTGTTGCTTTAGAATCGAGTACCTTTTTGCTAAGTCATACATGTTTAAGTTTTTATACCATAGAACATTAACTTAATCCTTCCTCTTTGTACAATAATCACTAAAATGTCTACTTTTTTTAGAGTTTGGATGGAAGAGCCATTAGAGTGAATTTTACTGAGGACAAACTACCTTTACGAGTCCTGTCGTTCGGTTTTATAATACCTGGGATTTGTTCTTGTTTTCTAATGGTTCACCATTACGCAATTTGTTGATTTTTTTTATTCCTTCAAGTGATAATTTCTATGAATTCTTATCTCTTTGTCTGGAATACACTTTTTTGCAACATCATCATAATTGTTTCGGTATTATTGAATTTGTCGTATGGAAATAGTTCAATCTAAACGTGATGTTCTCTTAGGCTAATTTACTTAAAACTGTTCTTACAACTTTGCACCTTATGTAAATCAAAATTGAATTTGGCTAGCCTACCTCTTACTCAAAGAACTAAATAAGTGTCACTAAAGATCCTTTTATTTTGGTATTATAAGCTCATCCAAGCTAAAGTATGTGAAAGGCAATGACAACCGTTGAACAATGTTAAGGCCAATATCATGTTTTAGTAATAGTCACTATTTGACAAGTAAACATCTCTTTTCTTTTGGCATAATTTGTAATTAATCTCAGTAACATAAATTAAAATAACTGCTTGCTAAAGCATTGGCAATGCAAGTCACAAGGAGTGTAGAAATTGTGAATGGTAAGCTAAGCTCGCAAGAACAGTTTACTAGCGATGCTATAGTAAAAGCCACGTAATACGATAATTGCTTTTGAAGGCTATTTCTTTTGGCGTTTTCAAAAATAAGATACATTATGTAAATTAGTTGCTTTACTTCTACAGTGAATTTCCATTATCTGTTATATTTTAGTTAGAGTTGGCGTTGGTACTTGGGGAATAATGCAAGAATTTGATGAGAACATCCCTACCAAAGCCTTCGATAAGTTGTAGGATAAACAATACTGGTAATAAATATCGATCTTGTTTATTTCTTAATTGTACATTTTTAGAATTATCATTATCATTTATATATTTTTTGCTTGATTAATGTTAAAACACCAAAAAATATTACTCTCTTCCATCCGTTCCAATTAAATTGGGATGCGATCCAATTTAGTTTAAAAATGAAAACTTTAGTAATTGATTTAGTGATTGGTTTAGGGATTTAATTCCTCGCTATTTTAATAGGGATTCTAGTTTGCAGTTGGAAACAAAATCAGAAATGGTATATAAATTATATATGTTTTTTAATAGAATGTTGTATGTTAACGGAGTAGCTATTTTTAGAAAAGAGAAAAAGTTTATATAAATATCAAATTTGAAAAAAATAGGACACTTTTCGTATATAATAGTTTTTTTTTTTGAGTTTTTTTTCCTTTTAGAGCATGATTGATAGTCATACAAGATATAAATTTATACTCGTACAAGCTATAAATTTATACAACACAATCATCAAAACTGGTTGTATTATTGAATAAATGACATCTTACTTAGTACAAAAGTTTACTATTGGTAGGGCATCGCTTTCATTATAATAGATTTTGGACCATATTAATAAAGGCCGCATCCAGCTTTCTTACAAAACATCAACTCTTTCAGTGCCGAAGAGCACCGGTTCACAATTTATTAGCATACCATAGAGGTATTCCATGGCTATTTATTTGTACCAAGTGACTAATAACAAGTGAGATTTGAGAGGAAGGAAATATTGAAATGAAAAGAAAAAACTGGTGAAAATATTGAAGAATACCATGGTTCATGCTTTTAAAGATGGATGAAGTGTGCCTAGCTGTAAATTTTTATAGGGTTTTGACAACATAAAATATCTAAGATGTTAGCTTGTTCTGTGCTACTTTTTCATACACTGAGAAAATACTTTTCAACATTGGTATTGCATCTGTCGTATGATGACAATTTTATTTTATTTTATACTCGTATGTTTTATGGCATACTGACTATTTATTTTCTTCTTGGTTTTTTTATTAATTTTTTTTTACTATGCATATTTTCTGTAGTGCGGTGACATGACAAAATTTCAAAAGGATCTCAGAGCATTTATAATGGAGTATTTAATCCCAAATATCTCCTTTTTATGTTATATGTTAAATTTATTGTAAAAAAAAATTTATGTCACTGTGCTACATAAAATATGCGTGGTAGAAAATTAAAAAAAAACCAAGAAGAAGAAGAAGACCAATAGTTAATACAATCTAAAAAATACGAGTACAAATAAAATAAAATTGTCATCATAAGACAAATACGATCCAAACGTCAAAAAGTGTCATTGCAGTGTATAAAAAAAGCATAGAATAAGGTAACATCTTGAATATTTTACGCTTTCAAAACCCATATAAAAATTTATACCTAGGCATAATTTATCAAATATTTAAAAGCTTGAACCATAATTTTCTTCAATGTTGCTACCAGTTTTTTTTGTTCTTTTCAATATTTCCTTTGTCCCAAATTTCACTTGTTATTAGTCACTTTTTACAAATAAATAGGCATGAAATACCTATCGGTATGCTCGTAAATTGCGAATTGGTGCCTCTAGTCTTGGCACTGAATGAGTTGATGTTTTGCAACAAAGCTAGTAGCGGTGCTTGGCATCATCGTTACTATGGCCGTACATCTCAAGCTCTTTCGAAAGGCAATGCTCCGCCAATAGTAAATGTAACGACCCCGGTTTTGAATTAAATTTGAACTGGTAATTTATTTAAAAATTTTGGGAATAAATTTGAATTAAATTAGTAATTAATATAATTTTCGGATAAATTGTGAATTTATTTCATTTTTTCCAAATAAAACAAGATATTTGTTTATTTATTGTATATGTTTATAAATTGATTTTTAAATAGAATTTGGATTTGAGATTCAAAATAAATATTGAAATAAATTGAAATTTGGATTTGAAATTCAAATATAAATATATTGATTTATAAATTGGATTTAAAACTACATTTCAAAATTAATAAGAATTTTTTTTCTAATTTTAATATACATATAATTTTAAAGTTATATTTTGAATTAAATACAAATGATTTTCAAAAAAATTGATTAAAACTAAAATTCTATAATATGCATATATGTGTTGTTATATATGTATACTTATGTTGACTTTAAATTGGATTTTTTATTTTAATTGAATTTGAATTTGGATTTAAATTTAGAATTCAAAAGTTAGATATTTTAAAATGTTTTGGATTTTAAAATATATGAATAAGATTTTATTTTATTTTTTTATAATTGGTTTATAATATTTTCTTTAAAGTAATTTATATATATATATATAATTGGATAAGTATTTATAAATTAATAAATTTAATATAAAAGCCTTTTAATTAACATTTAAATAAATATTAATCACTTAAATCACAAGTGTGTGTGTGTGTGTGTGTGTGTGTATAAAGGCTAAATATAATAAGTGTAATTAAATTAAAATACATTAGTAACAAGTGTTAGTTAATGAACTAGAGTAAATGACAAATGTTAGATTTTAAAACAAGTGTCACCTTAAATTTTTAAAATTTTCTTTTATTTTTAATAAACCACATTTTCACTTATATAAACATATAATCCTCCTATTCATTCTTTTTCCTATCCTCTTCTTTTCAAAAACTAAGAAAAGTAAACCCTATACAATTCTCTCAAGAATAAAATCAGTGATCAAACAAATTTCACAAAATTAAATTTGCAAATCAAATTCTATCAACCTGCAATGCATTTTCAACTTCAAAAGCAAACCAGAAATCAAAAATCTGAAAGCCATCCTCCTCATACCAGAAATCAATTCAAAAGCCTGCAAACCATTTTCAATTTCCAAAACAATAACCTGTAAACATCATCTTCAAAAACAAAACAACTTAAAGCCTTTTTCTTTTTTTCAAACCTGTGATGAACATGCCTGCATTTCTTCAATCTATGATATATCAAGCAAGTTCGAAACCAAGGCAGTTTTATCTCTGTCCAAATCTGAGTCATCTTCAACAAGTTTTCAAAATCTAGTAACAAGCATGCAGTTTTTACATCAAAAAAAAAAGAAATTCAAGTTCTTTTTCAAATTCCACACTTAAACTTAAAGCCAGTGCTCTGTTCTTCATTTGAACAGGTGAGTAACACTTTTCTTTAAAAAAAAAAGTATCTGCAAATCTGTTGCATGTTAACATCTGAAAATATGTATGTTCTGTGTGATTATATATAAGTGAATTATCTACATGTATGGATGTATAGAATGTGTGCATGCTGTGGTATCTGTGTTCACCTGTTCTTAGTTTTCAAAGCTAAGATTTCAAATCAAAATCCATTGTTTCTTGAACCAATCACTGTTAGGACTTAGGATCCAAACGACATTTGTTTGTTTGATCATGAAGTTTAAAATTTTATTTAAGTAAATTAGAATTGAAATTGCTTTGGAAAATCATGTAGAACAGGGCAAGCTTGAGGTTTGTTAAAATTCAAACATATTAATTCATTGATTTAGGTATAAAATCTGAATCCCTAAACTAAATCATGATTTTTAAGAATGAAATCACAATTTTTAGTTGTGGAATGTGCGAGCAGATCGTGTTTGTTCAGATTTTGAGTATCGAGTGGTTTTTGATGATCTAAGTGATCGGAATGGCCGGGGTTCTCACTAGAGGTAGAGGAATGATGGGGGAGGTCGGCAAAAATGTCAAGGGGGTGTTCAAGTCACCGTGGTGGCGGGGGTGATCATATTAAGTTTGTAACCCTAGTTTATAGGCTTGGTCGGAGAAGTGTCCATTTCATCGCCTCTGATGGGTCGAGCTTCACCGAATTGTAGGAAATGATAGCAGGGAGGTTGTCATAGATATGGCCGGAGGTGCAGACATGCCCGTGGTCGAAGGAGCAAGTTTGAGGTGGTTCCAGGCTTTGGTGATTTGTTCCAAGTTTGGACTAGATTGCTCGAATTCGATTTTTAGTGACGATCGAAGAATTAGGGGTTTGCATCGTCAGAGGTTGTGGTCGCCGACCTTGGAAAAGTTGTGGCGTTGATCAGGAGTGGCCGAAGCTACCGTGCGCGTGCATGGTGTATTATTGTTCCTGGTGAAGTTTGGATTTGAGGACGATGGGTACTCGAGTATTTCTCGAGTAGTTTGCGTGAGTTGCTCGAAATTTTTATGGAGTTTGGCTCGAAGTCTTTGAGGGTTGGGCTTGGGAGTTTGATCAGTTCCATGTTTTAAAACCTGTCAGGGTTTTAAATTTCAAAAATGAATTTAAAAATTAAAGGCAAGATTTTAAACAAAGTTTTAAATCAAGTTTTAGGATGGGTTCAAATTAAATTTTGTATCCTAGTTTTGAAGTAGATAAAGTTTTATAAAATCAAAATGTTTAAACAAGTTCAAAGGTTTAAAGTTTATTTGTAAATGAGTTAGCTTTCCAATAAAAAGTTTAAAACTTTATTTACATAAAAATTCTTTTATATAAGTTTTCTTTAATATTTGAATGGGAAGTTAAATAAATTTGTTAAACTTAAATATGCAAGTTAAATGATAAGTTATTTTTAAAGCTCGATTTTAAAAATATAATTAAGTAAATTAGTTTAAATCTTTCCTTATATAAGTTTCTTTGATGAGTGATAAATGTTTCTTTACATTTGTTTAAGAAGTTTATAAATTGTTTTAAATTCTGATAAGTTAAATCATTTTTAAATCTTAATTAAAAATGGAATATAAAATTACATTTAAAGGTGTAAATTGTTTTAAATGCACAGGTTAATGATAATTAAGTCATTAATCAAAGAAATAATTTATGTTAAAAATAATTAAGGTTTTAATAATTAATTAAGTTAATAAGGTAATTGAGGAGTAATTAATTAATTTAATTAATTAATGATTTAAATTAATTTATAATTAGAGATTAATTAATGGTAATCAGAGATTAATTAAGTGGTAATTAATAATGGCTAATTGAAGCATAATTACTTGAGGAAAGTAATTAAAGAATTGTTAATAGTTAATGAAATATCATTAACTAGGGATTATTAAATAATTAATTAATGTGATTTATTTAGCATAATTAATTGGATTAATTAATTAAAGACAATCATTTGTGGAACTGTTTTAAGATAATTACTTAATGAAAGAAATTAAAGGGATTAATCACACAATGTAATTAACTAAGTTAATGTGACAAATTAATTAATTATTTTAAGATAATCACTTGATGATTTGTTTAGGATAATTACTAAATGTATATAAAGTGTAAATACTTAGTGAAGTAATTAGTAATGATAATTAAGGATTAATTAGTTGTAATTAAGTTTAATTAATTAATTAATTAATTAATTAATAATTAAAGAATAATTAATTTATTAATAAATGATTAATTGAAATGGGTTGTAATTAATATTAATTAACTAGGATTAGTGATTTATTTATAAGTAATTGATCTGATTTAAATTAATCAGATGATTAATTAATCTTACTTATGGATTTGAATTCTGTTGATTGTTGAATTGTTTTATATCTCTGATATGTTCTGCTTTGTGCTATGAATTGTTTTGACATGGTTTGTGATGTAATTTATCTATGATAAATTTATATTATTTATCTATGAATCTGTGAATGGAGATAAGCGTTATTGGATTATACCGCTTATCGATATTGATGTGCTTGAATCTATAATGATTGATGTTGTTGCAATATTGTGTAAAACCCCTGGACTACACCTTACACACATAAATATGAATTGCATCAGAAAATCAGTTAAGTCAGAGATTTTTGAAATGGTTTTAAAGTTGAATTTTGAATTATAGTCGTTTAGAAATGAAATTGGGTTTAATACAAAAAGTTTTTGAAAAAGAGTTTTTTAAGATAAAAGTTATTTTGAATAACTTGATGAAGTTTGGAATTTAAGTAATTTGATTTGAATTTGAATTCAAGTATTGAAATCGAATTCTATGTTTGGAAATTATGGTTTGAAAATGTTATACAAGTTATAAATAAGTTCATATGGGTTAAACCATTTTAAAAGTATTGTTATGGGAATTTGAATTTAACCCAAGGGCTTTAACTTGTACAAATGTAATCAGATTTTTCCGAAATGAAAATATTTGTCTTCAAATAATAATAGCTTTCATATAAAGGAAGGTTTTCCAATTTTTATTGAAAAGATTTCAAATTTTGAAATAAAATTATTTTGAAAGCTATAAATGGATCTATGTGAAAGAATTGTTGAACCTTGTTTTGAAATTGAAAAGGATCTAAAAGGTGTATCTTTTGTATAAAAGATTTGGAGTTGAAATTGTTTTGAAAGCTATGAAGGAATCTTTGCGAAATATTTAGTGAATTATGTGAAGTAAATCTTTTTAAAAGGTTAAAATGGTAATTTGTTTAAACCATTTAAAGAAAGGTTTTGGGTTTTAAGTTATGACTTAATTGAAATCCCAATATCCATATGTTTTTAAGCATTGTGCTCATTATTCGGTTTAGCCGGGAGTGGACCTTGTGTCATATAACCCACTTCAAAAATGATATGACATTACAGATAGCATTTGAAGCCCGTTGGTGAAGACTGGATATTTCCAAAAGCGAAAGGATAACTCTTCGAATGTCTCTGCACTGGCTGATCCCTGTTATAGAGATTTGATCACCCTTTTGTGATGGGAAGTCCGGACGTGATTATGGATTATCCTGATTTGCAAGGGCTTATTTGTGAAATGCCTTCGGTTCTGTTCGAACCCGAAAAAGACTTGTATGGATGTATGTCTGACATTACACTTTGAGATGTAAAGCTGGTTTCTATCAAATACATTTCTTTTTGGTGGCGGATATTTATTCTCTTAGCTTAACACTGTTCTTTGAGACGTACGAGCTCAGAGGTTATGTAGTTGATTGTTACTAATGATACATTCTGTAACGACCTGTAAATTTCGATAATTAAATTGGTTAATTTAATAAGATTTTTGGTAATGAAATTTAGAAAGAAATAAAACTTTATAATTTATAATGAAGCAAAAGTTAGAAATGAATGTAGCATTGGTAATTAAAATTAATTATTGACAATTGAAGTGAAATCTCAATAATGAAATAGTGTAAATTGTTGCACTTGGTCATAAAATAGAAAATAAGTAAACAAGAGTAAGAGTATTGAATCAACCAAGGGAATAATATTTAATGGTAACTGGATGTAAATTTATGTAATAAGGTTTATGCAAGTTGAATAATAACTAATTTAGTGCAATACCTATTAATTGAAATAATTATAAGGTTATAACTGATTGAAATTAGTGAATTGGAAAATAAATTCAAAAGTTATATTAATTGATGGAATAATACGTAATAAATTGGAATTTGATAGAATCAATGCTAGATAAGTAAGTATAATAATTGTTAGTTGATAATTAAGTATGAGTGTGAGTAAATTTGACAATGGTGATAATTATTAATTATTTACCCATTCATTTAATTTATTAAATTAGATCTAAATCAATTGCAACATTTGTGTGTTAATAATAGCTTATAAGTGAAATTGAACATTAATGGTAACAATTATTATAAGTTAACCATTTAATTAGTATATTTAATTAAAACTAGTAATCAATTGCAATAAATCTAAAATAAAAGTTATGTTAGTATAAATTAAGGAAATAATTGGAAATAATGTCAATTTTATTCATAATATAATAGTTGGTTGAATGAAAGGAATCGAAATTCAAGATTTATTTATTTATTGGAATTTAAATTTAATAATTGAATTAATTACAAATAAATGGAATTTAAAATTTAATGTTAAATCAATTGCAATTAATTGACTTAATTTTTGTAGTTTGGGTTGGTTTGATTTGTCATTTAAGATTTTTAATTCAACAAGAAGTAACCAACGTAAACTCTATCCATAATATGGCAATTGATTGAATGAAAACAATTGAAATTCATGTTTGATTAATTTATTGGATTTTGAGCTGTAATAAAGGGATTATTGAAATTAAATGAAACAAAATATTACGTTAATGGGAATTAATATGAAATGAAACATACATTAATGAAATGTAGTATAAATCAATGTTAATTATACCCATAAGATGTCAATTTATTAAATAGCAAGATTTTAAATCAAATAAATGGATTTATTAAGATTTCACCTGATAATTACTTAATTTAATAAAATTGAAACTAAATGCCGTAATGGGTAAATTTATTAACTTTAAATTGATATCTAAATTTTTCAAAAGGTTGTAATGGTGTAGGAAATCAAAAATGATAAAATTTGTAAATTTTGGAATTGGAATTTAAGATTTGATTTTTATTTATTTATTATTTATTTAATTAACTAACTGGAAAATAGCCATTTTAGCCACTGACTCGGATTTCGATGAAACTAGTTTCATCGGATCCATAACAGTGAATCGTTGTAGGATTTCAAGTTTCATAACGATCGGACTTGTCGTTTGATTGTACGGGCATGAAACGCCTAGAAATCAATTAAATTGAAATCAATTTGAAATAACTTGATTTTAGTGTAACTTCTTCATACGTTGAAATTTGAACCTGAAACCTGTTGCATTGATTTTAAAACATTTTTAAACATCTATTTTGATATATGGGTTGACCGAATTTCGTTCCGGAGTCAGAACGGGCTTTTCGGGGCATTTTATCATTCAACGCGTATATCCAATCGATCCGGTCCATTCTAATTTCAGCTTGCCTATATATACCTTGTTATAAACCCTAGCCTATCTCTTATATTCATTTTTTCTGTACGTACAATTCCAATTGCTCCTCTTCCTCATTTCATTGGCAGACAACCAAAATTCCATTTGCAATTTCAAATCCATTTCAAAGCCAAAAAATTCAAACTCCGCAAACAATATCAAATTTTATATCGTCGGAAAGCTCTCGAAGAGAGCATCTCAATTCCGTGATCCGTTTTTTCCATTCAATGCACTGTTTAGCCGAAAATCGAAGAACCATTTTTGGCCGTTCATTGTGCGTTGATGAACTTTGTCCAATCGTCCGATCGAGGGTAGGGTTGTAAAGAGGTGACCGAGTGCTGCTCAACGGAGTTGTTAATTCGTTGAAGTGATGGTTGGATCGTCAGCAAAACGTCGATTAGGGTTTCGAAACCCATACGGTGGCGCAACGATTTGATCACCGGAGGCGCGATCGATGAGGTCGGAGGGTGAGCCCCATCAGGGGGAGTTGAACGACGATGGTGGCGCGGCGTATAGTGGACGGAGGCGTGAGGCAGCGGCGGTTAACGGTAGGGGTCGTGCGTGCTATGTTTCGTCTGGGATGAGTAGGAGTCGCGTGCGCATTTAGGAGCGGGTGACGTGGTATGTAATAAAGGTTAATTTATTTTATTTAATTCTAGCTGTATATGTGTTCGAATGCTAATAACTTTCGCGTACGATATCCGATTGACGCACAGTTTTTTTTGTAAGGATCGTTTTCAAACTCCAGACATTTTGCCGTTGATTTGGACTAATTTTGAGACTATTCAAATTTTGGGTTTAAATTGGATTTAAATTCAAAAGGTGAGTGTTCTAACCCACTCACAACTTCTAAAATTTCTTATGTGTGTTAAATTAATTTTTAATGTGATTAGAAATTTATTTATTGCTGTTTGGTATATTTTTATCATCATTCCAGTTAAATTGAATTTATTCAATTAAATTGTTATTCAATTTATTATTGCATATAAACTTCCAGTTAAATTAATTAATTATTGAATATAAACTGCCAGTAATTACTTGTTATTTATTATATGTTCTATATTGATGTTATTATTTGAATTGGATGATGATTGTGATAAATGGTTGATGATTGATATTGGGTAAATGGATGCTGTATTTTATATTGTTATATGCTGCAAAGTCATTCTGCATTTTTAGTTCATTCGAGATTGCGGTTTGAAATTATATATAACTGTATTTTTATTTTAAATTACGCTTGAAACGATAAATATTCGTATCATTTGACCATAGGGTAGAAAATTATATACAGACACCGTGGTCTATATATAAAATATTTTGAAAATGATTTCTATGGTTTTGGATAGAAATATACGGTTTAATGAATATTGATTTTTTTGATTTTACATAAATATTATTTTATATATAGTTAAATTCTTGTATTTAAGCTATGTATAAATTTGTTTAATAAAAATAAGTTTAATAATGGAGTTTGATTTTATTAAATAAAATATAGTTAAGTATTTAAATCATATTTTAATATAGAGGTTATAATGATTCAAATAAATTAAGGTTGGAAGGTAAATTGGAAATTTATTTGAAATTGAGCTTATTTAAGAATTTAACTCAATAAGTTGATGTAAAAATTTATTGAATTTGAAATTTTAAAAGGTATGATTTTTATAACTGGATTTTTGTTCAAGATGAATTAAACGAATATTTCAAGTACAAATAAATTAAAGGAAATATTTAGTTATTTAAAATTTGAGTTTTATTTAAATAATAATGGATTTATTATGCAAATATTTCAAAACTAAATAATAGAACATTGAATTGGTGAATCGTAATTACCAACCTTAGTTTTGAAATTGTTTAATACTCAAAGTTGAAGTATATTGAAATTGAAAAGGTTTATTGGAACTGAAAGTGAGTTGAAACTTATGAAATGAGATTTAATTTAAAATGAATAAATTATAAAGTCGAGGGAATTATTTTACTTTATAAAGTGATTTTAAATTCAAACTATTTTATTATATATATTGTTTAAATATCCAAACCATTTAAGTTTGGAAGTTATGGTTTAGAAGTTATGAAATTCGAAGTATTATGTTTTGAAAGGTTATACTACAAGCGTTTGGTTTTGAAATATTGTTATTTTGAATGTGCTATGATTTTGAAAAGATATATATTTGAAATGAAAATGACATCATATTGATTTGGGTTTCTATAAAAATGATATCGTATTTATATGTTTTGAAACGGATATTATATTTTCGGTTTTGAAGTATAAATTATTTTTAAATGACCGCGGTGTAATAGTAACGTTAGGTTTTTAAAGAGACCGGGATCAGAGGTTGTCATACTCTCTGCCAACTTCGAAAACCACTTTAACAACCGTTTCAGAATGCAGTAGGATGGTGGCGGCGTTTCCTTTGAGGTAAATACGTAGACCCGACTCCCTTGAGTTGGCATAAGGTGGCTAAAACAGAAGCGGTCGACGGGCTATGAAGGTAGCACCTTTCATCGGACACATGCCTTCGATATTATACTCTGACTTTTGGATTGATTCGGTGGCCACTTTTGATTTTTTGATTTGGGGGTGTGGCTTAAGGTGGGCGGTAGCTGCGCGCTATGCATTACCACAGACCTGGAAGCGTAATTGGTATATCTACCCTGGCATTGCCTAGTTGTGCCATGTCACCTACCCTAGCGCACCTTATACGATTTTGTTTTGTATCATACCTATGGAGTGCCCTCTGACAACGTCCGGTACGGGAGAGATTACGATACTTATAGACTATGGGATTATAAAAGTGTGTTAAGGTGGAAAATGTAAAGCCTTAACGCTATTTTCAATACATTATACTTTACTTTAGAAACTATTATAATAGCGTATATTACTACATAGTAAATATTTTAACGGATCCTTAGGAGATGTGAATTCCGAGCATCTTTTAAGTTAGTGCACTCACATTAGACACTGGATAGGAGATGTCAAATCCCGTAAACATCTCTGACACCGTTCCACTCATATTGTTTACCATTGATTTAACTTACATAAGATCTTTTAGTTCTGACTCGAATGTTTTGTTTATTTCAATTGGCTTACGTCAGTATGAGCATTATAGGATCTGGAGACTTTATTTAGGAGGATGAAGGCGAAGATTTTATTACTATTACTTATTATATTATTCCACCGTGTTAACTCCGCCTTGGTCATGACTCAACGACTTGAGAGATTACCGACCCAAAAGGATATCGACCTAACAAGCTTAAAAAGGATACCGACCTAAGGCCTAAGAGGGATACCGACCTAATGCTTTAACAAGGTTGCCGACCTAATGCTTAACAAGGACGCCGACCCAACTGCCTAAAACAGGATGCCGACCTAAGATAGCTACCGACCTAAGATAGCTACCGACCTAAGATGGAAGCCGACCTAACTATCCAGAGAGTTTGCCGCTCTAACTGCCCAGGACAAGGACGAGATCATGAACTATACCAAAGTCGCAACCGACCTATGACCTATGTTAAGTCGTTCACGACCCAAGCAAAGGAAGACAAGTTCAATGCAGCTACTTGGCACAGTGGCCTCTTAACTCATACACGATCCAGGACTTACCAGTTAAGCCGTGACTTGCGACTTGCCAGTTAACTCGTTCACGACCCACGACCTAACTTGAGTCATCCACGACCTAAAGCTACTAAATGTAAGCCCGATGTCGTACTACTGATACAAGGTTGTGTTGACTTGGGGGCGACCTGGGACTTATACAAACGGACCTATGTGAAACCATGGGGATGGCCAGATAAGTCGGCCACGACCTTCCATAGGTCGGTCGCGACTTACGACCCAAGGGGGAAATTTTCCTATAAATACCAACCTACCTCAAACATGAGGGGGACTTTTTTTTGGCCGATCTCTTTAAGCGCCGATACTCTGCTGAATTCTCGACTCACTCGACACTTCAATACGAAAGGCATCTCAACTAACTTCGAGAGGAAATCTAACGCAATCTACATGGATTCAAAGAATTCTTCTGCATCAAAGTTCTAGTTGTTTGTCTCATCAGAATTGTAATTGAAGATTGTTGTAAAGTTGTAATCAATTCAGTAATAGAGAGAATTAAAGTGGACGTAGGCTTATCCTAAGCCGAACCACTATAAAAGCTGTTGTCTTTTCTGCTTTCTCTGTGAGTTTTCTACTTGTTTTTAGTTCCCGTGTTCACGGGTGGTGCTTTCGCTCAACTTCAATCTACACCGGGGTGTTAGCGTCTGATTTTTACGTTAACATTTTTGGTGCTTTCACTGAGAATTGAACTCAGGAAACTTCCACTATTGCTCCGCGAAGGATTGTTGAAAGGATTTCTTGTAAAAGCAGAATTTTATTGGAAATAATGGCTCCTGGGAGAGAACGAAGTTCTGTAAGATCCGACAACGTCCAAGAGAATACTGCTACCTCTCCTCGTTCAAGTCAAGCAGCTCCAACTGTTGGAGTTACGCGAGCATAATTGGACGCCGTAGTTTTGGGGCTGAATCAACAATTGAATGCTCAGAATGCGCAGTTGGAAGCTTAGAATGCCCAGAACGCCCTGATCTTAAGTAGGTTGAATGATTTACTTGGGGCAAACCGTCAACCGGATAATAATGATGGGAACCCTACTGTGGGAGTTTAGGATGTTGAAGGGAACATTTCTTAAAGAGCCGCAGACCCTGTAGAAAGGACTCCTCCTCAAGCTGGAGGATCAGGGCCGCAGCCCACCCTCCGTGAACGATTGTCAAGGCAGAATTCAGAGAGAGTGGCTGATGTCTGCCCTCCAGAGCCTCTAAATGATGAAGAATATTTTTTGGGTATGGTTCGTCAAATCATGAAGGAAAATATGCGAAGAGATGAAGATGAGAAAGAGTGGGGTTTTGCTCCAAGCAAAACTCCATTTACTGAAAAGATCTTGAAGGCAGAGTTCCCAAGGAAATTCATTCCCCCCACTATTTCGGCTTACAAGGGGACGAGTGATCCTAACGAGTTTCTGTATAAGTACGACTGGCATATGACTGGTGCCAGAGCGTCTGATGAAATTAAATGTCGATATTTCCCGGTATATCTCGAAGGTGTGGCTCTATTGTGGTTTACAAAGCTGCCAGTCAGGTCCATTGATCAATTCTTCGATTTGACCAAGAAATTCAAGGAGCAATTTCGATTGTATGCTTCTAAAGCAAAGGATATAATGTCACTGTCAAGTCTAGAGCAAAATCCGAGAGAATCTATCAGATCATTTTTAAATCGCTTTAACATAGCATTGGCCGAGGTAGATAATGCTGAGCCACGTATGGTCCTAACATACTTGATGAGGGCAGTTGACAAATCGAGTTAATTTGGAAAATGGTTGAAAATGAAAGAACCAAACTCACTTGACAAATTCTACAAGAAAGCGGATGAATTCATGCGCTTGGAGAGCCTCCAAACACCGGCTAAGGTGGTATCAGCGGAAGCTGGGAACAATGGTGCTGCTTTGAACAAGAAAGAACCTAACACTCAGAAAAGGGGAAATGATAGTGGAAAGAAACAGGGAGACGCTAAGAAAGGACGTTCTTTCAATTTCACACCCTTGACCGATACCCCTGAGAACATCTTCTTTGCGACCAAAGTTGATGTCAATTATCCGACACCACCTAAAATGAGAGTTGGGATTAAGATGGAAAAAAGTGGAAGGTTCTGCCGGTTCCACAACCAGCCCGGCCATGACACCAACGAATGCCGTCAGTTGAAAGAGGTAATTGAAAAACTCTTGAAGGAAAACAAACTCCAGAAGTATGTGAAAAGGAACAAAAATGCCCCAGCTTCGTCAACTCAAGGACAACAAGTTCCCGCTCACCGTCCTGGCTCAAGTGAGAAGGCCGTGGAACATGAATCAGAAAGGCCTGTCATCAATATAATAACTGGAGGACCTCACCCAGCAGGCAAAAGCTGGGGAGAGATGGAAAGGTATGCCCGAGCCTTGAGGCATGTACCAGCTGAAGAGAATGTTTTTGTTTTAGAGAATGATGCGCCTTTAAAGCAACAAAAGACTTCCACAGATGATATTGTATTTAGTGCCAGGGATTCTTTGGGTATCGAGGCTTCGACCATAGATCCTTTGGTCACATCCGCTGGTATTGGGCCGGCAACTGTGAGAAGAGTTCTAGTTGATTGTGGAGCTTCATGCAACATCCTCTTCAAGAAGACCTTTGATCAAATGAAAATTTCAATGGCTGATGTTCAAGCTTCATTACTTAAGATTGCTGAGTTCGCTGGAGAACCCAAACAGCCGATTGGGACCATAGATTTGTTTGTAGAACTTGGAAAAGGACTAAGGAAGGTGGCTCGAAAGCAAACCTTTATAATTGTTGGAGAAGTCTCTGCCTACAATGCCTTTCTAGGCCACCGACTCTTGCTGCGTTTAAAGCTATCTTGCCCCATGTTGTCTGACCATAAAATCCCCACGGATAATGGAGTCGGCATGATTAAAGGAGACCAAGATGCGGGACGAGAATGTTATCTTACAGAGCTGCGTGAATCAAGGAAAAGAGAAATGGGAAAAGGTGCGGCGGCTCCAGTCCGCACCAAGGAACCAACCTTGTAGCAATTACAGGGTGGACCCTGCACTGGCGAATGTAGTGGCGCACGAAGAGAGATGGATCCAAGGAAAGCCAGTGCAGGGGAGAATAGGGTAGTACCGGTAGAGGTAACAGTGCCGGTACCCGTTGACACAAAGGACCCAAACAAAGTGCTTAATGTGGGTTCACAACTCAACACAACAGTTCAGAATGTTCTGATTTCATTTTTGAAGGCTAATTTGGATGTATTCGCTTGGACTCATGCTGACATGTGTGGAATATCCCCAGAGATTGCAGTACACACTCTGAACATTGATCCAAAGTTTACACCTGTGAAATAGAAGAGAAGAACCCAGGGTCCTGAGAGAACGACAGCGTTAAAAGAAGAAGTGGATCGGCTCATGGAGAACGGTTTCATCAGAGAATCTACTTATCCAAATTGGGTATCAAATCCAGTGCTGGTGAAAAAGGCTAACGGAAAGTCGAGAGTATGCATTGACTTTTCAGATTTGAACAAAGCCTGCCCCAAAGACTGTTTCCCACTGCCCAGGATCGATCAGTTGGTAGATGGGAAGGCAGGGCATGAATTATTATCTTTTATGGATGCATACTCCGGATATAACCAGATTATGATGCATGAGCCAGATCAAGAGCCAGATCAAGAGGATACAAGCTTCATCACCGATGTTGGACTCTACTGCTACAAGGTCATGCCTTTCGGACTCAAGAATGCAGGGGCAACTTACCAAAGGCTTGTTAATGCCATGTTTAAACCACAGATTGGCAAGACAATGAAAGTTTATGTTGATGACATGCTAGTAAAGTCTAAGAAAGCAGTGGACCACATGGATCACTTAGCAGAGATGTTCGCAGTACTGCGAAAGTACAGAATGAAGCTTAATCCCTTAAAATGTTCATTTGGAGTGGAGTCCGGAAAGTTTTTGGGTTTCATTGTGAGCGCTAGGGGCATTGAAGATAACCCAGCTCAGATCACTGCCTTGAGAGAGGTCAAGGCTCCTAGAACGAAAAAGGAATTGCAAAGTCTCAATGGAAAGGTTGCTGCCTTGAGTCGGTTCATTTCCAAAGCTACTGTCAAATGCATTCCATTCTTTGATGCTCTGAAGAAAGGAAGAAAAAACTTTGAGTGGACCCCTGAATGTCAGAAAGCATTTTATAAGTTGGTTCGTCATATGGAAGTGCCTCCGATACTTTCAAAGCCTGACAGTGGTGAAGATCTCTTCATATATTTGGCAATTTCGTCTCATGCTCTCAGTGCAGTGTTGGTACGGGAAGACGCAAGGATTCAATGCCCAGTCTATTATATCAGCAAAAGATTCACTGGGGCAGAGATGAACTACTCAAGGTTAGAAAAGCTCGCCTATTGTTTGTTGATCGCATCAAGAAAATTGAGGTCGTATTTCCAAGCTCATCCCATCAAAGTCCTCACTGATCAACCTCTAAAGCAAGTCCTATTCCGTCCTGAGACTTCGGGCCGTCTTTTGAAATGGAATATTGAACTCAGCCAATATGACATCACTTACCATCCCCGAAAAGCAATCAATGGACAAGCTTTGGCAGATTTCATCGCAGAATGTACGGATAAGGGTGATAGTGAGGAAGAAGTCACTGATAGAGTCCCAATCCAATGGAAATTGTATGTCGATGGTGCAAGGAATGATTACTGGTCTGGAGCAGGGGTTGTCCTTGAAACCCCAGAAGGGCGATCGTTATGTTATGCGCTGAGACTAGAGTTCCCTTCGAAAAACAATGAAGCTGAATATGAAGCTCTCATCGCTGGTTTAAGGATCGCTAAAGAACTAAACATCAAGGCATTACAGATTTTCAGTGATTCTCAACTTATTGTTTGCCAAGTTAGGAAGGAATTTCAAGCTAAAGGAGGGAATCTTCCCATCTATTTATCAAAAGCCTGGGAGCTCCTTCAAGATTTTGACCGTTATTCAATAAACCATATACCCCGAGAAGAGAACATGAAGACGGACTCTCTCGCAAAGTATTCGAGTACTGGTGAAGCTCAACTATTGGGGTTAGTTCCCGTCGAAGTCTTGTCAGCTCCAAGAACAGATGAAATGGATGTTGATTGGATTATGAATGTATCCCAAGAACAAGAATCATGGATGACTCCGATACTTGAATATTTACTCAATGGTTCTTTACCAGAAAGTTCAAAAGAACGACAGAAGCTGATGAGGAAAGCCTCCAGATATATAGTTCAAGATGGTCGTTTGTACAGACGAGGATTTTCAATGCCATTACTCCGATGTGTGACAAAGGAAGAAGCTAAGACAATTCTGACTGAAGTACACGGAGGGGAATGTGGGGATCATACAGGTGGTCAAACTTTAGCAAATAAAATCCTCCGTTATGGATACTTTTGACCAGAAATTAATCAGGATGCTGCCGACTATTCCCGAAAGTGTGATAAATGCCAGAGATTCGCTAAAATTCCTAGGGCACCTTCCACTGAGCTAACACAAATGGTCAGTCCATGGTCGTTTGCCATCTGGGGAATAGATCTCATTGGGCCTTTGTCGACTGCCAAATCGGGAATTAAATATGCTATCGTTGCTGTTGATTACTTCACTAAATGGGCTGAAGCCGAACCATTGGCTACTATTACCTCTAAGAAAATGATAGGTTTTGTGACTAAAAATATCATTTGCAGGTATGGTGTGCCTCAGAAGATAATCACAGACAATGGTACTCAGTTTGAAAGTGAGGAGTTCCAAGATTTCTCCAAACGATTCAAGATCCGAAAAAGCTTCTCAGCAGTGGCTCATCCGCAGGCAAACGGGCAAGTGGAAGCAGTAAGCAAAATCATCAAATCAACCATCAAAAAGCAGCTGGAAAAAGCAAAAGGTGGTTGGGTCGATAAGTTACCGCTTGCACTATGGGCATACAGAACCACCCACAAAACTGCGACTGGGCATACTCCATTTTCATTGGCATACGGATCAGAAGCGATGATTCCAGTGGAAACTGAAGTCCCCTCACACAGAAGGATCCATTTTGATCAAAATGAGAATGAAAAATTGCAATTGGAAGCACTTGACCTCCTCGATGAAAGAAGAGAAGAGGCTAGACTTAGAATTGCAGCCCACCAGCAAAGAATAGCCAGGCACTTCAATTCCAAAGTTCGTCAGCGCGGCTTTGAAGTTGGGGACTTAGTCCTGAAGAGAATTATGACAGCCATAGGTGTGTTTGGGCCAAACTGGGAAGGGTCATATGTTATAGGCGCGAAACTCCTTGATGGCACATTCAAACTCACAACTGTCGAAGGAGAACCAATCCCAAGAGCTTGGAACAGCAATCATATGCGTCCCTATTTTACTTGAAAGCTTTGCTGAAATGTTGTAAAAGAATAATGAATATATGATTCTTGTATTGAGATCAATTGTAAAGCAAGTGAATAATGAAAAGCTATAAAGTGGATGTAGGCCCAGTTTTTGGCCGAACCACTATAAATCTTGTGTTCTCTACTATTATAAACTGCTTTGTTTTATTTCGACATATAAGATACGTTAACTGTGTTACTAAAATGTCGATTTAATAATGCAGGCCATAAAAACAAAGCCTGCCCATCGCAAGACCAAGCGATCTCCGACATCACCTAGCAAGCAAATGATAAACCATTCAAAATTTCCATACTCCAATCCTACAAAAGAAGTGCTTCGAACAAAAGTTAGCAATGTGGATGAAAGTGGACCATTTCTAACTAACTGCAAATGCTTGTACAAACAAACAACCAGTTAAATAGTCTGTGTCTACCACCACCAACTCGCTTAACTATGAAATATATTTCTTTGGATAAGGAAAATTATTGGCAACTAAAATGGGATGACACTTGCAAAAGACAACGGGGATCGCCAACATGAATAGATGGCAAAGAGACATGGGCGAGCAAGCATCAAACAGCAAAAGACCTCTTCGGAGGCACAAGCCCTCTTCAGAGGCACAACTCTTCGGAGGATAAAGACCTCGAGCGGGATTAACCAGAAAAAGAGAGATCTTTCTCGATACAAAGTTGCGGACTGGTCGGTTGATACACTCCCGTGAATCCGTCCAACCGAGAGAAAGAAACTCCAAACTTCCAGGCAAAAGCCCTACTCAGAGGCACACGTTTCACCGAGATTGAAATAAAACTTCCAAGTGTTGAAACGTGAAAAGCCCTCTTCGGAGGCCCATTTCACCACAGTTGAAATGCTAAAAGACCTCGAGCGGGCTAAACCAGAAAAAGAGAGATCTTTCTCGATACAAAGTTGCGGACTGATCGGTTGATACACTCCCGTGAATCCGTCCAACCGAGAGAAAGAAACTCCAAACTTCCAGGCAAAAACCCTACTCAGAGGCACATATTTCACCGTGATCGGTGATACACTCCCGTGAGACGAAATGTGAAAAGCCCTCTTCGGAGGCCCGCTTCCCAGCGAACAGGGAAAAATAAATGCCTCTCCCAAGGGGCAGAAACAAAAGACCTCTTCCCAGAGGCACAATCAAACAAAAAGACCCCTTCCCAGGGGCACAATCAAACAAAAAAAACCTCTTCCCAGAGGTGCAATCAAACAGAAAGACCTCTTCGGAGGCACACGTTTCACCGAGATTGAAATAAAACTTCCAAGTGTTGAAACGTGGAAAGCCCTCCTCGGAGGCATAACTCTTCGGAAGCACACGTTTCACTGAGATTGAAATAAAACTTCCAGGTGTTGAAACGTGAAAAAGCCCTCCTCAGAGGTACAACTTTTCAAAGAGGCATTTCGTCAGGAATGCAAAGCAAAGATCAAAAAGCCCTCCACCGAGGCGCAATAAAAAAAAAAAGAAGCCCTCTTCAAAGGAACACTTTAGCTTTCAAGGGAAGACTGGTTCGTCTATTCTAGAAAATACTCTTCCTCAAAAAGAAATTAAAGTGTCCTTCAGAGGCCCGCTTTACCACATAGGAGAATTCACTTGGTAAAAATGTGTGTATGCACAAAAGAAAAAGTGATATCTTCGAAGGTTGAAGCGTAGAAACTCATATGAAGGGAGCTGTACTCTATTCTGAACAAAATAATATCCCTCCAAATACGGAATAATTATTCTCCAGAAAATAAAAGTGCAAGTCCCCTCAAAGTATAAAATATTGCAACGAGCTTATGGTATAGGGGTAACATGGTATAGCTACATTGGTAAAAATTACGCTCAAACAACATACCACAAGCTCACTACAATATCATATAAAGAAACTTGTACAAAAATGAATAGTAAATGCATTCTCAAATACAGACAGAAGTTTGTACAAACAAAAAGAATCATTTTATTCAATACTATCAAAATTTTGTACAGGTACAGGTTTCAAAATAAAAAGAAAAAGAAAAGCAGAGGCCGGTACCCACACAATCTCCGGCTAGTACATGCAAAAAGCAAAAAGTAAAAATAAATCGAAGCAGGACCCCTTACTTCTTCCTTCCACCACCCTTAGAGCCTTCACCTGACCTAATAGGCAGCTTTTCAGGACGGCTTGGGAGAGTCGGGGATGAAGGAGAGAGGGTTACTGCCAGATCAACTTTTGTTTCCTCTTTAGAAACAAGAATGTCTTTCCTTCTCTTCTTGGAAGTGACACGCTTCCTCCTTCTCGTTGAAGAAGACTCACTTCCCGAAGTAACAAGAGCAGATAATTTTATGTTATCAGAAGTGGTTCGCTCCGGAGACTCATTGCCTTCTCCAAGCCCTTCTCCCCCGTGTTCTTGAGAAGCAATAGGATCATCTAAGCCATGAAGAGCCTCTATTTTCTCCTCTTGCGACCCGGGTTGAGAGGCGGATGGAGGAGTGACCTGGAGAGCAGAGGAGGAATAATTGAAGGAGGAGGAGTCTGAACGATGCTCGACACTTTCTCTACAGAAGAAAAGAAGTTAAAGTCAGTAAAGAGAGGAGATAAAGGCTCATTGAGGTTCAGAAAATAGTCGAGAAGCTCATCGAACTCATAAGAAGCAAATGAGCAGTCTACTTGGGCAAGATTAACAGTAGAGTTACCTGGAGAAGTCAGCTTCCTGATATCAACCACATAAGCATATGCTTCGGCGCTCTCTTCGCCTTTATCTCCACCCCATGTACTTGTAATCTCAGTTGTAACTTAACCAGGGATGGAGAATGAGAACTGGAGCCGACAATGTCGATTTCGGCCGAAGGTGAAGGCTGGACTGGAATAGTTGAAGTAGTTTTTCCTAAACGTTCCCCTTTGGCCATCTCGGCTCTTAATTTTGCAAGTTGTTCTTTTCCCTTGGCGAGAGCGGCGCGAGCGTCGTCATCCAAGTAATGCTCCTCAAGAGCTGATTCGGCATAGCCATCACCTTTACCGCCAAGCATGTCAAGTGCGGCCTCCCACACTTCAGCCAGAGTAACTTCATATTTGGGACCTAGAAAGGCGAGACTACCGCGCCCCAAAATGCTATGCAGGTAGAAGTCAAATAGTGTCGAACTGATGCTGGTCTTCGTTGCCTCATGAGATTCCTCAGCTGCAATTTTACCGGCAACGGCCTCATCACGCTCTCTTTCAGCTTTGGAGAGTTGAAGCTTAAGCATTTCGATCTCCGCCTCTTGAAAGTCGGTTTTCTTCCGAAGCTCTGCAATATCAGCAATATAACCCTCATTGATTCTTTTTTGCACTTCGAGCCTGTCTTCGGCGTTTTTTTCGCCGGCATGAGCATCTCTCACTTGTTTCTGAAGCACCTCTTCTTTTTAAGTGTAAGAAGTAGAAGAAGTGGCGAGTTCTTCTTTAAGTTTCTCGACCTTCGCCTCAAGCTCTTCATTATAAGTAGTGATGCTCCTCATCTCGGTATCATGCTGCTCAAGAACCTTCTGCCATTCAGCTTTGTCATTTTCCATAGTAAGTATGGCCACGAGGTTCGCACGGTTTACCCTTTGAAGCTCATCAACAAGCTTTTGCCAGTTCGACATTCTTTCAATATCAAGCCTGACGGCATCGAGATTTCACAGCATGGCAGGCTTGTCAATTGGAACTAAATCGAGATCGAAGCGGACCCCCTTCAAGCACCATTGAGGAAACCGGCTTTGCAAAGCGGCTGGGCCTGGTCCAATTTGAAATTTAGGCCTATTAACTATTGCCTGAATGTCTGTCTTCCCGAGAGCAGGAGAGCCAGAAGGGATGTCGAGTGAAACGGGGGCAGTGGCCTTTTTCAGGAGTTGTAGATGCATGCTTCTCACCGTGCCGGGAACGCTTGCTTGGGTCCTCAACCATATGGCTTTTTCCACGATCATCATGCGACTTTCTCTTGTGAGAGTCGTCACCTCTCTGGGAAGAATCATGGTGCTCCTCCCTTTCTTTTCTCTCATAACGCTCTTCTTGAGCCCTCCTCTCCTGAGCCTTTCGGGCAGCTCTCTCTTCATCAGTTTCTCTGTGAACGGGAAGGTAGCGCCTATAATCATATTGACTACGCCTCCCGTAGCGCTGAAAGTCGTCATAGTAAGAGCCGCTGCGTCCCATCGGAGAATCTGAAATAAAAAAAACAAGCCTTAAAAGTCTTCAGAGAAAAGAAGCATAACTTTAGAATCTTCAAAGTACACAGAGTTAGGAGTATAAAAGTGCCGAAAGATTCTAAGCGTGTGTGATGTGCAAACTACGCGCATCAAACTACGAACCACTCTTTGATTGCGGAGTAATCGTCGGGGTAGTAGTTAACGTCAACTCTTGGGTCGACGGAGCTTGTTGCAAAGAAGAAGTCGCTTCCACTACTGAAGAAGAAACCCTAGTAGTGACAGGGTCGTCTTTAAAGATCTCCTGTGAGGTGGCAAAAAGGTCGCTCAACCCTTCGAAAGTGTCGTCCCCACTCTGCCTGACAGGGCTTGTTTTCCTGGCTTCTTCGACAGACTTCTGTGAACGTTGGGGAGATCCCTGAGGCTCTTCTTCCTCAATGACTGGGGCAAGTACGGATTTTCCATACGACCCCGAAACATCGACAGTAGTTGAGCACTTCACTAGAGAAGCCTCAGGGGCAGGTTCTTTTGGTATGGGTGCGTCAGAAGAGACTGGGGCATCTAATGCTTTAGCCGGGGAGTCTGGGACCTCATGGGGATGTGTAGGACGAGAAATGTGTAAAAGCCCATACTGATGCAAAAGTTCATCCCTCAACAAAAATTTTATACTTCTCTCTTCTACGGCCACAGCACTTAATCTTTCAAAAACTTGCTTATGGCTTGGATCTCTAGAAGGGAGATGAAGTGCTGAAAAGTGCAAAGAATGAAATTAACAGTTGGTAGTTCAGATCTCGAAAAAGTTTGAAAATGGAGAAAATAGAAACAGGTAATCTTACTTCCTACTCTCCAGATGGCAAAAAACCCTGGGGGGCAGCGAGCAAAGAAAAACTGGTTCAAAAGTCCATGAACACTTTCGGTAAGATCAGAAATAAGCTTGCGGTTTCTAGCACTTCTCACAATAATGAGGGAATGATGGTCTTTACTCTTTGCAAACGAGCATAAGTAGCGAATTTCTTCAAAACTTGGCAAGCGATCAAGAGTTCTCCTAAACAAAACACACAACCCCATCAAGATGGCGTAGCCATTAGGATGAAGTTGGAATGGAGAGATTGTCAACCGAAGGAGAAGGGTTCGAAGGAAATCATTAAAGGGAGGAATCGCCCCGCTTAGGCACATTTGACGATTGACTGCAACAAAACCGGGTGGAGGCCTATCGGCAGTATCATTTGGCCCGGGAAGTAGGGCATCATTTTCAGTAAAACCAAATTGAGTACGTAGCTGAATAAATGCTCTCGAAGTTAGGATGGTCGAAGTTCTCTCTGGAGGATTCTCTATAGGAACAGCTGTCTGAAGGATTTCTCCCGCTTGAGCTACCACTTCTTCTTCTAGGTGGGAAGCCATTCTACACAAACAACTGGGTATTCAAACATGAAGGTGCACGTTTTCTAAAGTGTGTGGAGTGTTGTGTAAAATCAATCAAGCAATAAGCAAATGTAACTGCAATAAAAAATAGCAAGTATTTGTCAGTTATAAAGTCCAGGGTTCGTTGTTTTAATATGCAAGTGTAATGTTGATGCAAACAAATCAGTTCAAGTTAGCGATGCTTTGCATTAGTACTTCACTTTAGTTGATTGGTTCACAACATTTCATACAGTGTATTTAAGTTGATTACTCTATGTCGACTAATCTGTCATTTGATGTGGGCAGTCAATGGCAGTATATTCGCCTTGGTTTTCTGTGATTGTTGTTTTCAGCAGGTTGTTAGCCTATAAGTTAATGTGGTCTGTGAAATAAAGCAACAAAGTTAAAACAATTCAGGATTTAAGCAGTTCAGTACAGTAGATCAAGTTAAGAATTCAAATTGGAACTATGCTTTTAAGAGAGAATTTGAGTTAGGCATCCAAGTGTTAACTCGGCTGCGACCCAAGGAATCTCTCGCAACTTAAGATTAAAGTTTCCGGTTCCTTAAATCGGTAGTTCTCTAAGTCATGAAGAGTAGTAAGGAGGAAGGCTCCGGTTCAAAAAGTGGTGTGAAATTCCCGAAGTGCTAGCTCGACCACGGTTTAAGGGTTAGGTCGGCAGAAGATTAGGTCGGCAGATTCCCCCCCAAGGGTTAACTCGGCCACGATTTAAGGATTAGGTCGGCCAAAAGTTAAGTCACCCAAAATCACTGGGTCGCATCCAAATCAATATCTCGCTCCACTCAACCCGTTAACCCGTTAGCCGCTCCATCCACAAAAAACCCTCACTCCATTCATGCTGTTTCATTCATGGTATCGGATCATCCAGTAAACCAGTTCGAAACCACTACAAGTTCAACACCTTGCAATCCTAACGTAATTCGAAAATCTATTAGCTTGAAGCATTGAAGCCCACCAATCAAACGTTTAAACCTAAATCAAACCAACTAGAGTTCGCCAGCTATGGAAAATTCACGATGACGCATTGCGTGGAGAGCTGGGTTAGGATGGAGAAATGTAATTCATGAATCAGAGATGGTAAAGGGTCAGGAGAAGAAAACAAGATCACTTACACAATGTAATCTCAAGATTAATCGGTGATTGATTGAATCGAAATCGCCTTTGGAAGCTCGGGAAAGAGTTAATAGCAAAAACAAATGAAGAGGCAAGTAATGAGAAGAAAGGAGAGGATATACGACTTATAGCAGAGAGACCTGAAGCGGCGCGTGTGACCTAACTGTTAGGTCGTACACGACCTACCGACCTAGAAAGTGGACGGGTTAGAGAATGTCGAGGCATACGACCTAACTATTAGGCTTATACTTCGAGGGGCAAATGTTTTAGCTCCGCCTTGGCCATGACTCAACGACTTGAGAGATTACCGACCCAAAAGGATACCGACCTAAAAGGCCTAAAAAGGATACCGACCTAAGGCCTAAGAGGGATACCGACCTAATGCTTTAACAAGGTTGCCGACCTAATGCTTAACAAGGACGCCGACCCAACTGCCTAAAACAGGATGCCGACCTAAGATAGCTACCGACCTAAGATAGCTACCGACCTAAGATGGAAGCCGACCTAACTATCTAGAGAGTTTGCCGCTCTAACTGCCCAGGACAGGGATGAGATCATGAACTATACCAAAGTCGCAACCGACCTATGACCTATGTTAAGTCGTTCACGACCCAAGCAAAGGAAGACAAGTTCAATGCAGCTACTTGGCACAGTGGCCTCTTAACTCGTACACGATCCAGGACTTACCAATTAAGCCGTGACTTGCGACTTGCCAGTTAACTCGTTCACGACTCACGACCTAACTTGAGTCGTCCATGACCTAAAGCTACTATATGTAAGCCCGATGTCGTACTACTGATACAAGGTTGTGTTGACTCGGGGGCGACCTGGGACTTATACAAACGGACCTATGTGAAACCATGGGGATGGCCAGATAAGTCGGCCACGACCTGCCATAGGTCGGTCGCGACTTACGACCCAATGGGGAAATTTTCCTATAAATACCAACCTACCTCAAACATAAGGGGGACTTTTTTTTGGCCGATCTCTTTAAGCGCCGATACTCTGCTGAATTCTCGACTCACTCGACACTTCAAGTACGAAAGTCATCTCAACTAACTTCGAGAGGAAATCTAACGCAATCTACATGGATTCAAAGAATTCTTCTGCATCAAAGTTCTAGTTGTTTGTCTCATCAGAATTGTAATTGAAGATTGTTGTAAAGTTGTAATCAATTAGTAACAGAGAGAATTAAAGTGGACGTAGGCTTATCCTAAGCCGAACCACTATAAAAGTTGTTGTCTTTTCTGCTTTCTCTGTGACTTTTCTACTTGTTTTTAGTTCCCGTGTTCACGGGTGGTGCTTTCGCTCAACTTCAATCTACACCGGGGTGTTAGCGTCTGATTTTTACGTTAACACACTGCATTGATACTATTCCGCTACATTAATTATTATTCTCTGGTATGCGTAACTTTGATATGTATTGTATAAATATAATCAAATATTTTGTATACAGCTTCATGAACTATTTATTTGATTATTATATTTTATCGTTCCGCTGCAAGATTCTATTTTGTATTTCTTTCTCCACTTTTCTAATTTACCCCATAACAATCTTCCCATCAGTATGGTTTAAGTCTGATGTGTGTGGTTTATCGTCGATTTAAAGCGTACAAAAAGGCTGGATGTTACATCTGGTATCAGAGCTTTGGTTTAGCGATAAACCTTAGCTTTGTGGGTTCTGACTCTTTATGAATAGGGTAGTAATACCCTATGATGAGTCGCTGAGTGTGTATATATGAATGAGCGTATTTATTAGTGTTATAAAAAAGTTTGATATTTTGTTAATTTGTTCCATTTTGTATTTATAAATTTTGGTTGGTGCATAGGACGCTATGACATCAATAGGGATTTCTAAACACTTAATAGGAAGACCGACACGATATTTATTTTGAATATAGGTGAATGAAATAATTTTTTCCTATTATATTTTCTACATATATATAAATTAAAATTTTATAAATAATATATATATTTGGTTGCAATATATTAGTTGTTAGGCAATGAAATTTATAAATAATAGTTGAAATAAGATCGAAAATAAAATAAATGAAAATTGGGAATTTAGAACTTAGGTTCCGGGGTTTTGGAAATTCTTTCAATGATTTTGGAATATAATAACAATATTTTTGGAAGTATTTTCTGATATAAATATTCAAAATGATTTGAAAGAGTTGTTTTAAAGAAACTTTGGAAAGTAATAAGTCTTGTCTCCCGTTTCTGTCGCTGAAAAATAATTTCGGTGATGAGTGCACGCATTATCGACATTCATTTTCAAGTTTCAAAGTGGGAAGGCCACTATAGTAGTTTTACTACGGATTTATTTTGATAACCAAATATAAATTTTTAATTGTTTTAAATATAATTGGATATATAAGTTGTAAGTATATATTTATCTATTACTTTAAAATAATTGGAAATTAAACCCGGTATTTAGTTCTTAAGTTTCTGTTAATTAATATTTCAATTATTGTAGTGAAATAGAAAGTAACTAATTAATAATTGGAACCTCTAATTAAAATAAGAGTTAAGTTAATGTTTAAAGTTATTTATAACTAAATAAGTAGAAGATGGATACAGTAAGTAAAACATCTTGAGTTTAAGTTAGTATTTGAAACCGTTGATAAATAAGAATATTAAATGCTAGGTTATAAAGAAAATTTCCAGAAAGTTGAAATATGTAACCTGTGAACTTAAGATATGATTATTGAACGTTAATTATAAAATGAACTTTTATAGTTTTCAATTGCATTCTTAAAAGCATATGCATAACTTATCAAAAGATTTAAAAGTAGATATGTCTAATAAGAAAATGTAATGGATATTATACAGGTAATAAACTTGAGGTAATGAAAGTATTTATTGAAATTCTTTTATAAGTAAAGACTTGATGTTGTAACTGTTGAGAACTTAAGTATAATTGAAATGTTGTTGTAATAAGGGTAATAGAAAGTAAGTATTATATGGAAATAAATAAAAACTTAAGTAAATGAATTAATATGCAAAGAAATTGAATTGAAAATGAATACTATAAAAAAATGAATGAAAACGAATATTTGTAAGTAATAAATGAAAATAAATGAAATAAACATTGAAATAAACGAGTAAGAGTAAAAGTTTGCAAGATGTAAATGAAAATATAAAGGATGAATCATTATATAAATAAAAGGGAACTAAATAATAAATGTTATGAGATGAAATTAATAAGAATGAACTTAATTTATTGTTTGAAATTGTTGTTTGTTTGGTTAATAGTTGTTTGGGTAAAAGATACTTTTAATTGCTTAGATGCATGAATAATCTATTGAGTTTGTCTAAGACTGTTGAGTAAGTGGAATACTTTATAGTTATTTGTCATTCTATACGATTTAAAGTGTCTTAACCCGAATAAATCAATTGCTTGCCTTGCTTTGATGGTTGATTTGTATTTGATGTGTATGCTGTGGTTGCAGGTGATTGTTGTTGTTTGACATTGATTGTTTGTTAGTAGTTGAAACAACTTTAAATATTTCATTTTATTTAATTATTAACTCTTTTAAGATTATATAAGTGAAATACAGGTTATGGAAGCAATGGCTACTGATTTTAGTTTCATAATTAAGCGTAAATTGCCTAACTAATAGGTACGTTTTTGGATTACGGTTTTATAGCGCTATTATATTGTATTTCCCATGCTGGGATATATTATTTTGGAAAATATATATTGTATATTGTTATGTAGATATTATATTTTCTCCCGAGCCTCTCCGTACAAAGGAGATTCTGCTGGAATTTTTCATAAATTTTGGACTTAGAAAAATTATGAAAAATGTTTTCCAAACATTATTAGTTTGAGTAATAAAAGATTTAATGGTTATAAATAGATATATTTTACTTAAATTAATTAATTTTATAAATTTATTTGTTTATAAAGTTAATATTTTTGAATAAGATGTATTTTTTACTCAATTCTTTCTTTTTCCTTCTTTTTCATTTTCGGGGACGAAAAGTTTTGAGTGGGGGAGAGTGTAATGACCCATAAATTTCGATAGTTATACCGGTTAATTTAATAAGATTTTTGATAATGAAATTTAGAAATAAATAAAATTTATAATTTATAATGAGGCGAAAGTTAGGGATGAATGTAACATTGGTAATTAAAATTAATAATTGACAATTGAAGTGAAATCCCAATAATGAAATAGTGTAAATTGTTGCACTTGGTCATAAAATAGAAAATAAGTAATAAGAGTAAGAGTATTGAATCAACCAAGGGAATAATATATTGATTAATTGTAACTGAATGTAAATTTATGTAATAAAGTTTATGCAAGTTGAATAATAACTAATTTACTGCAATACCTATTAATTGAAACAATTGTAAGGTTACAATTGCTTGAAATTAGTCAATTGGGAAATAAATTCAAAAGTTATATTAATTGATGGAATAATGCGTAATAAATTGTAATTTGATAGAATCAATGCTAGATAAGTAATTATAATAATTGTTAGTTGATAATTAAGTATGAATGTGAGTAAATTTGGCAATGGTGATAATTATTAATTGTTTAACCATTCATTTAATTTATTAAATTAGATCTAAACCAATTGCAACATTTGTGTGTTAATAATAGCTTATAAGTGAAATTAAACGTTAATAGTAACAGTTATTATAAGTTATCCATTTATTTAGTATATTTAATTAAAACTGGTGATCAATTGCAATAAATCTAAATTAAAAGTTATGTTAGTATAAATTAAGGAAATAATTGGAAATAATGTCAATTTTATTCATAATATGACAATTGGTTGAATAAAAATAATGGAAATTCATGATTTATTAATTTATTGGAATTTAAATTTAATAATTGAATTAGTTGAAAATAAGTGGAATTTAAAATTTATGTGAAATCAATTGTAGTTAATTGACTTAATTTGTGCAGTTAGGGTAGGTTTGATTTGTCGTTGAAGATTTTTAATTCAACAAGAAGTAACCAATGTAAACTCTATCCATAATAGGGCAATTGATTGAATGAAAACAATTGAAATTCATGTTTGATTAATTTATTGGATTTTGAACTGTAATAAATGGATTATTGACATTAAATGAAATAAAATATTACGTTAATGGGATATAATATGAAATGAAACGTTCATTAATGAAATGTAGTATAGATCAATGTTAATTATACCCATAAGATGTCAACTTATTGAATAGCAAGATTTTAAATCAAATAAACGGATTTATTGAGATTTGAATTGATCATTACTTAATTTATTAAAATTGAAACTAAATGGGGTAATGGGTAAATTTATTGACTTTAAATTAATATCTGAATTTTTTAAAGGGTTGCAATGGTGTAGGAAATCAAAAATGATAAAAATTTTAAATTTTGGAATTGGAATTTAAGATTTGATTTTTATTTATTCAATGTTTATTTAATTAACTAAGAGGAAAATAGCCAATTTGGCCACTGACTCGGATTTCGACGAAACCAGTTTCATCGGATCCGTACCGGTGAATTATTATAGGATTTAAAGTTTCATAACGATCGGACGTCAATTGAAATCAATTTGAAGTAAATTGATTTTAGCATAACTTCTTCATACGATGGAATTTAGACCTGAAACCAGTTCCATCGATTTTCAAATATGTGACGACCCGCCCTTCTACTTCTAGAAAGACGTATCATCATTAAGAAAGAAAGAGGTAGAAATAGAAAAGAAAAGAAAGAAAGAACATCAACAACTGAATCTCACAGCGGAAACGGAATAAAATATAATACATCACATAACAATTACATAGTTTACATATATCGGAGTTATACAATATCATACACATTACAATCATATATACATCTGTCACTACATACATCTCAAAATACAACATACTCTACCTAACACAGCGGAACTATATAGATATCTACATACGTCTGGGCTCCTGCTCCAAGCTCGTCCATAACTCAACAATCCAAGAACCTATCACTTGGCTACTCGTAAAAATTTGAGTACCCAAGAGTTTATGAAAAACACAAAATATAAACTCTGGATCAGACATGGGTCTGGTATGAGTAAACGGTTTAAGGTTGTTTAACTTGAAAAACATTTGAAAATAAAGGTATCACGTAAGACTTCCCACACATAAATATAGGTAAGGTTTTACCTTACGCTAACCAAAAAATTTCATAGGAAATTCAGTGATATTATAATAGTGTCTAGGGTTCTCAAGTAAATAGAAAATAGCCGAAATTGTTACATTATTAAATTCCAGCTACTAGCCACAAAAGTGGGTAATACAATCAAAACCGTTGGCACTTATTGGAAAATGGGTTCCATACAATGAAAGGGCTACTAGGGTACCGCCCGTCACAATACGGGGCCTAGATCACCATACCGAGGAGTACGCCCGCTCTCCTGCAACACAAGGCCCGAACCATTCCTTACTGAACAGTCCCGAACAAGATAACCCCGCAGTTGGCGCGACCAACCGCTCACTAAGCCGAATAAAAAGGGACATCTAGACTGGGGAAAATCTTGTCCTGCTTGGGCATGACCCACCTAACCTTGCTGCACCTCCTCTGTTTTAGCCATTCCCGGTTGATGAGGCTTGAGGCTACGATTACCTTTACAGAACAAATTCCTTAGAATGCTCATCGCCCGCCTGACGATGTGCTGAAAGCATTCAATCCATACAAGTTCGTTCCAGGTTCGAACGAAACTGAAGGCATTACCTCGTTACACTCATTTTGAAATCACCCTCAGAGTTAACGACGACAACCCTTGCATTCTGAATCTTCATCTTCACATCAGATTCACAACCTATCGTTAATTTGGATCGATGTGGTTTTCGGATGTCCAAATATGGAAACCCAATCCCGGTCTCATCAAAATCCAAAATGTGTCTTTTAAGGCCAAGTTGTTTTAAAGTTTAAAACAAATCAATTATCCATATACACACAGATAGATAATTCACAGTATCACAATAGATAATCAACATTATCACCATAAACAGATAAGCAATATTATCATCACAATAGATAATCCATATTACCATCATACTTCAATCAAAACATTCATTTCATATAGCATCATTTATCTCATATTTGAGATCTCAAACCATTCAAAGTAGACAATATCATCCATCAATATATAAGTAATTATATCAGCTAGAATTAATTTAAAGTGAATTAAATTAATTACTTCACCATTATAAATCTTGCTTATATAACTATTAACCAATTATCAATCAATTAATAAATTCATTTCACTTAATCACACTTGATTAATTAATATTTAATTATATTCAAGTAATCATCTTTTAATTATTTTCACAAATTAACTATCTTATCCAAATATAGAAATTAACCTTCAATTATAAACGTTACATTATTTCTTAATTACACCAATTAATCGCTCTTTAATCTCTTATTACTAATTATATTTATTAACGATTACTAATTACATTTTAATTTCATTATCCTGTATTAAATTAATTACCTTAAGTAATTAAATCTTTAATTAAACTACATTTATTAATCACGCCTGATTAATACTATCCAGTAATTAACCACCCTTAATTACTCTATCACATCACTTAATTACACCAGGATTAATTTCCTTTAAATTAATCCCTTGGTTAACTTCCCAAAGTAATTATACTCAAATTACTTTCATTATTAAATCATCATCTGTCAATTGCTTCCAGTCATTATCATTAATTACTTTCCCAAGTAATTTTACTTATCACATTATCAATAATTATTTAAATTAATAAAACTTAATTAATTAACTCAAATAATTCATCTTAAACTTCAGTAATTACAATAAGTAATCAATTCCCTAATTACTTAATTACTTAATTATTTATTTATTTATTTTATTTCATGTTATTTAGTTTATTACTTCCTAATCAATTTATTTACCTTTATTAACTTAATTAACTATTCTTTAATCATTAATTAATAAACTTAATAAAACTTAATTATCCATTTATTAATTACTAACGACTTAATGTATCACTTTATTAATTCTTAATTAAATTATTTAATCAATTAACCATTAATCATTAATTTACTTAAGTTGTTAATTTATTTATTATTTATAATCCATCTCTACTTAAAATTAGAAAGTAATTATTTTTATCCACTTCCTGAAATCATCAATTAACATTAATTTTTCAGCTTAACTAACATTTTTAAAAGCCTTCATTGATTCTGGAAATCAATTATGTTAACTAACAACAACTTAATTGTTAATTTACTTTATACTTAATTAAAATAATTACTAGATTATATAATAATTAAACGTTCTAAAAACTTCGTTAAGTATTAATCAAAAATCATTATAACTTGAATCAAAATTTTAACTAAAACTTGTTAAACATAAATTATGTTTTCAGTACTTAAAATTTGAGGAAAACAAATCTGTTTAAATCCAACATTAAAATACATTACTGGAGTTCCAAGGAAACTCGAGCCATTCCTGGAAAAAAACTCGAGTATAACTCCAAGTTCAACACGCTAATTCCCGAGCCTCACTCCCTATACACAAACTTCTTCTTCTCCTCTTTTTTTTAGTTCCTGCAGTTTAAATTTGCTAAGTAAAAAAAATAGCATCAGCCTTAAAACTACGCTCGCGATAAACCGAAGCGACCTACCCAAGCACTCGTGCACGACTCGAGAATCCACCACTGACACGACGCCAACTTCCTCCTCCACGCCGTGCACGGCGCCTCGGCCACGCTGCGGCGAACTGCACCTCTCTCGGCAAGTCATAAATCACCAGCACACTCAAAAACCAACTTCGCAATGCCATAAAATAAATCAAAACGAAAAATAGCTTTTCGTTCGAATCCTGAAGCTTCACCCAACACCCAAAACCCTTTGCCACCGCCACACATAGCACCATAATCACCTAAACTTCATCCACACAACGTCAACGCCCCATGTAACCACCCATCAGAGTTTCGAACAACTCGGTCACGAATAGGTGACGAACTCGTCGCGTTTACAGGCATATCAAAAACTTGAAATAAAAACCCTAAATTGATCTCGTGCTCGAATTTTACGAAATAGAAAAATTAATTGACATTTTTCTCAGGATCACAGTAGTTATTACTGCCCTCAAACCAAGTTTCAACATTTTAATCTAACTAGATTTTCTGAATTTGGAAAAAATGCATTTCTTGTTCACAATCAAACTGCTCTTAGGATTCAAAGCTAAAAAGCTTCATTATTGTTTTAAAATTCATAATTTGTTATAATAATTCAACATACAATCTTGAATTAATGTTTTACAAAAATCAATTTTATCAAGTTATCATTTGATACCTGTAAACTAAATTACAGTAATTATGTTTTACAACTAAGTGTAATCAGCTTTTAGAAATCATAATCTAAGTTTAAATACCTTGTCTAGATGAAGAGTTTAAAGATTTATAAAAATCTGAAGAGAGCAAATTGAATTTGAAAGAAAATATCACAATCTGAATCAATTGCTGTGGTGAACAGAGCATCATAACAGAAATACAAACTAAAACACACAGATATATATATATATATATATATATATATATATCCAGGATATCAAATAATCTTGAACTATTTTAAAATAACTTAAAGCTTAAATTTTCTTGTTTACTCACCAGTAAAATTGCAGAACAAAACATAACCTGAGATGATGAAAACTGGAATTGAATCTGTTTTCAAAGTTTTGAATAAAATCAGAGTTTGCTTGCTTCTTCTCTTTTCTTCTTTCTGTTTTCCTCTTTATATTTTTTTTCTTCAGGTATACTTATGTTACAAACTAAATAAAGGATGCATACACATATATAGAAGATAAGAAGTTATGTATGAATGGAAAGAAGTTTAACCAGGTTAGGTGTTATCTGCTAGTACACTATTCATTTTTTTGTTTTATCAGGCAAGATTTCAAATGGGCTGATATAATTCTTGAATTCGACCCAATGTTTTGCTGAGATGCTAAACATTAAATGTTAATGTACTTATTGTCTACACTTAATCCTGTTAGTACATATATTTTCATCACTTGCCTACATAATTATTTACAGGTACATATAATACATACTTACTTACTGACAGCTTATGCTTTATATATATACTACTCTTTGTTTTAAGTATGTTGATCAAATCTTATCACTGCAAAATAAAGATTTGTACATATCTTAAATAGACAAAAATATATGCTCGAACAGATGAGCAATAAATGTTGTGTTGCTTAATTTGTTAACATAATTATGATTATGTTATACCATGTATAAATACATTTATATGTATTTGGATGAGGCTATGTTCTTCAGCAAGAAGGCTAAAGGCTTGCATAGGAAGACATGTTATTTTATTGCTTTGATATGAAATACTATGTTTATAAAAATTTGTCTTCTTGCTTGTATTTTAACATACCTGTGTTTGTCAGGTTCCTTCATGCTTACAGATACTTTATGAATGAGGATTATTTCCTTTGCAAACATTTGTTTTATTGTTTTATACTTTATGTTTAGATTTATATGTGAAGGTATTGCGTAAAAAAATGTTTTATTAATTACTTGCTTGAATAATGAATATGTTTGGGTAAGATTTATTTTTACTTTGGTTTGCTTTGAAAATAATTTGTTTCATTATTTCTAACTTGAATAATTTATATACATATAGTTGTTGTCATTCTGTTATGAAAATATTTTGTTTTGTTAACTTCTAATTTACATAATTTATACATAAATGTTAGAGTTTGGTTTTACATTACATTTGATTTTGTTTTACTTTATACTCTGTGTTTTTAAACCTTGTTCTTATTTTAGCTTTGTTTACAAATTTTTAAGTTATGTTGTATGCAATCTTAACTAATTAATTCTTATTTTACATTTGTATTTTATATTTGAATATCAATGTTTAAGTTATATTCAAAATGATTTACTTACTTATATTTGTATTCATATCTATTTGTACTTTACTATCACTATTTAAATTATATACATATGTTTGACTTATATTCTACATTTATATTTTATTCTGTTAGAATTAGATTTTAAATTTAAACATTATCATCCATATGTATATTTCCAAATGTAAACAAAGTACAGTATTTTAATTCAACTATATAAGGTAAATATTATTAAGAGATTTTATTTAAATTTCCAGAATCAAATTTCCTTTTAAAAATACAAATTTATATAAACAAATGGCAATTATTCAAATTCATATTCATTTGAAAATAATCATTTTACATTTTATTTAATCAGATTAAATATTTATTAAAATAAACCGGGCCAAAATCCAGGGTCGTTACAAAATATTTGTAAACATCTATTTTGATATATGGGTTGACCCAATTTCGTTACGGAGTCAGAACGTGCTTTTCGGGCCATTTTATCGTTCAACGCGTGTATCCAATCGATCCGGTCCATTCTAATTTCAGCTTGCCTATATATACCTTGTTATAAACCCTGTCCTATATCTTTTATTCATTTTTCTGTACGTACAATTCCAATTGCTCCTCTTCCTCATTTCAATGGCAGATAACCAAAATTCCATTTGCAATTTCAATCAATTTCAAAGCCAAAAAAATTCAAACTCCGCAAAAAATATCAAATTTTATATCGTCGAAAAGCTCTCGAAGAGTGCATCTCAATTCTCGGTGCACTATTTAAACGGAAATCAAAGAACCATTTCCGGTTGTTCAACACACATTGATGAACTTCGTCCGATCGTTCGATCGACGGTAGGGTTGTGAAGAGGTGACGAGTGCTGCTCATCGGAGTTTTTAATTCGTCGAAGTAATGGTTGGATCGTCGACAAATCGTCGATTAGGGTTTAAAAACCCATGCAGTGGCGCGACGATTTTGATCACAGGAGGCGCGATCGATGAGGTCGGAGGGTGCGCCTCATCAGGGGGAGTTAAACGATGGTGGTGCTGTGGCGTATAGTGACCGGATGCATGAGGTAGTGGCGGTCAATGGGGAGGGGGGTTCGTGCGTGCTGTGTTTCGTCTAGGAAGAGTAGGAGTCACGTGCGCATCTAGGAACAGGTGACGTGGTATGTAATAAATGTTATTTTATTTAATTTAATCTAACTGTATGTGTTCGAATGCTAATAACTTTCGCGTACGATATCCGATTGACGCACAGTTTCTTTTCTTTGGATCGTTTTCAAATTTCGGACATTATGGCTCTAGCTTGGACAGATTCTGAGACTATTTAAATTGGATTTAAATACAATTTAAATTCAAAAGGTGAGTGTTTTAACTCGCTTACAACTTCTAAAATTTCTTATATGTGTTAAACTAATTTCTGATGTGATAAGAAATTTATTTATTGCTATTTGGTATACTTTTATCATCATTCCAGTTAAATTGAATTTATTGAATTAAATTTTTATTCAATGTATTATTGCATATAATCTGCCAGTTAAATTAATTTATTATTGAATATAAACTGCCAGTAATTACCTGTTATTTATTATTTGTTCTATATTGATGTTATTGTTTGAATTGGATGATAATTGTGATAAATGGTTGATGATTGATATTGGGTGAATGGATGTTGTATTTTATATTGTTATAGGCTGCGAGTTGTTCTGCATTTTTAGTTCATTTAGGATTGCGGTTTGAAATGATATATAATTGTATTTTTTATTTTAAATTACGGATTGAAATGATAAATATCCGTATAACTTGACCATAGGGTAGAAAATTATATACAGACACCGTGGTCAATATATAAAATATTTTGAAAATGATTTCTATGCTTCTGGATAGAAATATACGGTTTAATAAATATTGATTTTTTTAATATTACATAAATATTATTTTATATATAGTTAAATTCTTGTATTTAAGCTATGTATAAATTTGTTTAATAAAAATAAGTTTAATAATGGAGTCTAATTTTATTAAAATAAAATATGGTTAAGTATTTAAATCATATTCTAATATAGAGGTTATAATGATTTAAATAAATTAAGGTTGGAAGGTATATTGGAATTTCTTTGAAATTGAGCTTATTTAAGAATTAAGCTTAAAAAGTTGACGTAAAATTTTATTAAATTTGAAATTTTAAAAGGTATGATTTTTATAACTATATTTTTGTTCAAGATAAATTAAACGAATATTTCAAGTATAAATAAATTAAAGGAAATATTTCGTTATTTGAAATTTGAGTTTTATTTAAATGATGGTGGATTTATTATGCATATATTTCAAAACTAAATAATAGAACATTGGTGAATCGTAATTACCAACCCTAGTTTTGAAATTGTTTAATACTCAAAGTTTGAAATATATTGAAATTGAAATGGTTTATTGAAACTGAAAGTGAGTTGAAATTTATGAATTGAGATTTAATTTAAAGTGAATAAATTTTGAAGTCGAGGAAATTATTTTACTTTATTAAGTGATTTTAAATTCAAACTATTTTGCTATATATATTGTTTGAATATCCAAACCATTTAAGTTTTAGAAGTTATGGTTTAGAAGCTATGAAATTCGAAGTATTATGTTTTGAAGGGTTATACTTAAAGCGTTTGGTTTTGAAATATTATTATTTTGAAAGTGTTATGATTTTGGAAAAGAGATATATTTGAAATAAAATGATATTATATTGATTTGGGTTTTTATAAAAATGATATCGTATTTATATGGTTTTGAAATGGATATTATATTTTCCGTTTTGAAGTATAAATTATTTTGAAATATCCGCGGTGCTATAATAACGTTAGGTTGTTAAAGAGACTGGGATCGAAAGTTGTCATACTCTCTGCCAAATCCGAAAATCACTTTAACAACCGTGTACTCGGTGGAGATTCCAGAATGAAGTAGGATGGTGGCGGCATTTCCTTTGAGGTAAATACGTGGACCCGACTCCCCTGAGTTGGCTTAAGGTGGCTAAACCAGGAGCGATTGATGGGCTAAGAAGGTAGCACCTTTTATCGGACACATCCCTTCGATATTATACTCTGACTTTTGGATTGATTTGGTGGCTACTTTTTATTTTTTGATTTGGGGATGTGGCTCGAGGTGGGCGGTAGCTGTGCGCTATGCATTACCACCGGCCCGGAAGCGTAATTGGCATATTTACCCTGGCATTGTCTAGTTGTGCCGTGTCACCTAACCTAGTGCACCTTATACGATTTTTTTTGTACCATACCTATGGAGTGCCCTCTGACGACGCCCAGTACGGGGGAGTAGTACTGTATAGGCTATGGGAATATAAAAGTGTGTTAAGGTGGAAAATGTAAAGCCTTAACGCTATTTTCAATACATTATACTTTACTTTAGACACTATTATAATAGCGTATATTACTACATAGTAAGTAGTTTAACGGATTCTTAGGAGATGTGAACCCCGAGCATCTCTTAAGTTACTGCACTCACATTAGACCCTGGATAGCAGATGTCAAATCCCGTAAACATGTCTAACGTTGTTCCACTCATATTGTTTACCATTGATTTAACTTACATAAGATCTTTTAGTTCTAACTCGAGTGTTTTGTTTTTTCAATTCGCTCGGGTCGGTCTGAGCATTACAGGATTTGGAGACTTTATTTTGGAGGAGGAAGAGGAAGATTTTATTACTATTACTCATTATATTATTCCACTACATTCATACTGTTCCGCTGCATTAATTATTATTCTCTATTATGTGTAACTCTGATATGTATTGTATAAATATAATCAAATATTTTGTAAACAGCTTCATGAACTGTTTATTTGATTATTATATTTTATCGTTCCGCTGCAAGATTCCATTTTATTTTTCTTTCTCGACTTTTCTTATTTACCCCATAACAATCTGCCCTTCTGTATGGTTTAAGTCTAACGTGTGTGGTTTATCGTCGATTTAAAGCATATAAAAATGCGGGATGTTATACATTCCCAATTTGGTAGTGTGGCATGCTGAGTGCTGCTGAGTGTTGCTGATCATTTGTTGATCGAAGCAAGTCTTTTGTAAAAAGTGTAGCTTTGCGGACGAAACCTCATCGGACCTTACTCTCTGGAAATGATCGAAACAGGAAAGATGCGGCAAGGTTTCAGGGGCCGCTCCCCTAGGGTATGTCCATTCCTTCGGGAAAAGGATGGTATCATGGTATGGAGCGCAGATATTTAACCTATATGGTTACTGCAAATACATTTCCTTGTGGTTGTTGGTTGAGAGGTACCTCGGATAAAGGTCGCAAACGATCGGGGATGGCATATTTGTAAGTGTTACTTCGAGCAGGGAGGAAACCGGCCTTGTGTTGGCGGAGAGTTGGGTAAGTTCTCGGAGCATCCCACCAGAGGCATTCCCATGTGGAAATAGGAAGTTCCTTAGCCTGAACATTTGTTGAAAATCCAAAGAAACAACACGCGCCTTGTACGGTTTTAGTTGTATAACCTGCCATGGAATGTGGCGGTAACCTGCTATTGAACATGGAAGGTATAGTAGGCATGCAATAATGGTTGTATGCTGGCTAAGATTAATATTATACTTTCGAAATGTTTTCCATTGTGCACTAATAATAATATCAAAATGGTTTTTTCATATCAAGCATGTTTGACTATCATAAGGTGAAATCTCCTCTAATTCTGCCTTTGCATGGTGTGTGCGGTGGGAGACCTTATGGTAGATTCATTTTCCAAAAATCATTGCGGATTTCATTTTTATTTCTTTTGTTGTTGTTGTCTAAAAGATAAAACTATTTTCGTTGCTCACACCAGCCCCATGACTGACCCGGAGTTTATTGTTCCCTTCCTAAACTCTGAGTGCCCAAAATTTTCCACACGAGCAGTCTGGAGTTGGGTTTTTCAGATAATCAAGTAGTAGGCATAGATTCGATAGCATCTAGCCTTTGGATAATGGTGATCACATTTGCTTCATTTTGGACAGACTTTTCTTAGCACAACTTGATTGGGAGTTTGAGCTATTTCTAGATTGGTGCTTTGGAGTTAGAGATTGCTGATATTGGAGCTCAAGTTTATGTTATTATTCCACTGGTGGTTTTATGTATCTTCCGCTGTGATTTGTAGTGTCATATCTCGAATATGTGTTGAGTGGTTGTATCTATATATCATTGGATATTGTATTCATTGGAGTTATATGATATATTCACTTTCTTCCGCTGTGTTGTAGTACTTAATTTGTTATAAGCTTCGACGAACCAGATTCGACGTTTGGATCTGCAGCATTCGAATACGGGTGATGTATTCAGTGTCGATTTCCTAAGGTCGAGTCAGGATCGTTTCATTTGGTATTAGAGCCGAATGTTGAAACTTTAGCTAAGGAGTATAACACATTTGGCAACTCATTAGAGATAGGGTGAAGTATACCCTTGAACGAGTATTGCTAAGATATCAGTCTGTGTGCCTCAGTAAATTCTCTTACTATCCACTGATAGTAAGTATGAGCGCAAGAAGAGGACCAAATAGGGGATAGGGAAATACCACTGTAATTGGTCGATACCCTGCAACAACAAGGAAAAATCCTTCTCTATCAATCTCTTTTGTTCATCATCTAGTTTCAATTCTTTGATAATTCCTAGCAGCTCTAGGAAGAAGCTTTGGAGAGAGATCATTATTTTGGCTGAGTCAAAGAATGTGTTGGCATGGGATATAAACTCCATATAGGTTGGAATTGTTTATTTGGGTGAATTATTTGCTTTGGATACTATGGTTGATAGGAATACTTTGTTAAACTGAAGTTTTGGGATTGTCCCCTACTTTCAAATTTCAAGGACGAAATTTTCTTAAGAGGGTAATCTGTAACAACCACGGTTTTGAATTAAATTTGAATTGGTAATTTATTTAAAAAATTTAGGAATAAATTTGAATTAAATTAGTAATTAATATAATTTTTGTATTAAATTATGAATTTATTTGATTTTTTTCCAAATAAAACAAGATATTTGTTTATTTATTATATAAGTGTATAAATTGATTTTTAAATAGAATTTGGATTTAAGATTCAAATAAATTGAAATTTGGATTTGAAATTCAAATATAAATATGTTGGAATATAAATTGGATTTAAAACTATATTATAAAATTAATAAGAATTTATTTTCTAATTTTAATATACATATAATTTTAAATTATATTTTGAATTAAATACAAATGATTTTCAAAACAATTGTTTAAAACTAAAATTCTTTAATATACATATGTATGCTGTTATATATGTATATTTATGTAGACTTCAAATTAAAATTTTCAATTTGAATTTGAATTTGAATTTGGATTTAAATTTGGAATTCAAAAAGTAGATATTTTAAAATATTCTGGATTTTAAAAAATATGAATAATATTTTATTTTATTTTTTTATAATTAGTTTTATAATATTTTCTTTAAAGTAATTTATATATATATATATATATATATATATATATTTGGTTAAATATTTGTAAATTAATAAATTTAATATAAAAGCCTTTTAATTAACATTTAAATAAATATTAACACTACAACAAAACAGTCTTAATGCCCGTTGTAATATGGTTTTCGCAACGGGTATGTGCCCATTGTAATAGGCCTTGTTGTAATAGATCCATCACATTTTACAACGGACAAAACACATTGTAAAAACCGTTGCAGTATACCTTTTTACAACGGGTTATAACCGTTGTAATAGACTATAATACAACAATCATAACCCGTTGCAATAGACTAATCATACTAGTTGCATAGCCTGTTTCACAACATGCAGTGACCGTTGTAAAAAGCTCATATAACAACGCACATTGCCCATTGCAAAATAAATGCAAATTTTAAAAAAAAAATTACAGCAGCATCCATGCAATACATCCATACTAATACTAAATATTGCCGTAAAATAATTAAAATCATATACGAAAAGACTAAAAGCTAGAGTCATAAAATTCTAATACCCCAAAAAGTTAGATAAGTTTACATGCCAAATACATAAAGCATTAACACATAACAGTCCGCTACAAATATCATGTTCTAAGTAAACATAGGGAATTATATTTGTGAACACAGAAATTGACAACTCCACATCACTGATTGTGCTGCAATAAACACAGCCACATTTGAGTTCACTGCCTTCTTCCTCGACCACTGCCAAAACAACCCATATGTATGCTGAGTGAGATTTTTGCAACGTAGAAAATAAATCTTAAGATTAAAGTTACCCGATCAAGAAGATAAATATGCTAGTCCATAGATTTGTAATTTATATTGCTCATTCCATTAACAATCTCTAACGAAACAACTCCATAGCTGTAGACATCAGCCTTGCCTGCCAAATTTCCTCTCAATGCATATTCAGAAGCTATGTATTCTCTACACAAAAAGAATTAAGAGCCGGAGTTACGGATGTAGCATCTGTTTCGGACGGATTGTTTAGCACATGGCAACTCTACTGTTTTTCTACATTAAAGATGTCGGCATTGTTTCAGAGAAAGGGCAGAAGCTTCTTCTACCTACAACAATATTTTATATGCTGAGAATTCAATAATCATGATTACAGTGGTTAGTAATAAAGGGAGGACAGCAGACTTTTATGAGACTACCTGTTCCTACACCCGTTTACATGTACCCAATATTGAGCTTTCAGCACTTTGTTGTCAACATTGAATTTTGTATTTATTGTTGCTTTCCAGTATTTTTTTGTTCGACCCTATCTTCTATCTTGGCGATAAAAATGACAAAATATCGACTGAGTTATATTCTGTTTCCTTGGGTTGCCCTTTTACAGTGATTGCTTTTTGTTATAATCATGTTGTGACCTACTGTTACAAACCTCCAATACAGATGATCATCTTCTTCAATGCAGACCTATTTCTGTCCCGTTTCTTTCTTTAATAATAACCCAAATTACTACTGTACTATTCTACGCCATATGCTTCTTCAACTAAAAACAAGCAAATGAAACAGCAACATTGTTCATGAAATCAGTACTAATAAACGGTTGTCCATAGAATGGCAATTGTCATGGTTAATATTATAGAGACTAGAGCAAACCCGTGCTTCGCACACGGATTGATGAAATAAGTTGTATAAAATTAATAATTGAAAATAGCTGTTAAGGACCTCAAACTCAAATGGTTAGGGTGCCATAATTTAGAAGAGGTTTTTAAAGGACGTGGGTTCGAGCCTCCGAGAAAAAAGTGCTTCTACTCATGTATCAACTATGTTATCAAAAAAACTGGAAATAGACAGACAGCAAATTTTGCAATTGATATGTCAATTCGTAATAATACTAAATGTTGAGAAGTAATGTAGCACCGTCATTATTTTTGTTTTGCATGCTAGAAAATAAGAATATGTTATCATTTATGTTCCATTGGCAACCTTGCACGACACCTGTCGAAGTATACAATAACATTAAGTTGGTCTATTTTGCCATTATAAATGAAATTTCATTTTTGAATTGCGTTTGCAGCCTTCTTGGTTGTAAGTGGTTAAAGATATATATAACATTTAAAGGAAATAATGGTATTTTCGATTCAAGCGACTGGTGACATTGTAAGTGAACACATTGATAGTGATCACTTGAAAGATATTCCTGGAAGATAGAGATAACTTAAAGATATCCAAATCTATATATTAGAAACTACAATATACAAAATGTGTCAAAAAAAGTGCGAATGAAACAATATCTTCTAGCAACAGTAAACATAATTTGTCCATAAAACGTTCTCAGACAATTTTATTTCATTGACGAAACATGGAAAGTACTTGAAATATAATTTAAATTATTGCAATGCAGCTTTGTAAAATATAGTTGAAACTTAACTGATAGCTTTTATTCCATCCATTTACATAATGTTTTACCAAAACATCAAGAGCAACCTGCAAAAAGTATCCATGCATAAGGAATAGTTTTATTGTCTTGCTTATACTTCAATTAATATAGCTGGGAAGTACATAATTAAATAGTAATAGATTGACCCTGAACACAGTCCTGAAAGTAGTAATGAAATTGTACAGTCTGCAGCTTTTGTACCAGTAATGCACACAGGTTGAAGTCCTGAACATTCAACAAAGTTTAATACTATCAGGAACTTCATTTTTGAGGTAATTGCACAGAATAAAGCAAACAGGAAGTGAAAAATAAATATTCATGCTTGTGTCCATTTTCCTATCGGTGGCTGGTACAACAGGAAGTTGGGTGTTTTGCTTTTTCTACAAATGTTTTGGTGTTAAAAAATTAGCAGTATCATAAATTATGGGTTAAATTATTGTAGATATGAATTAAAAGAAATGAATAACCATTGACAAAATATTACATATAAATATCACATTTCCCAATTCAAAAATTCTATAGATCGTAGAATATATCTTGCTCCAAATAATTAGAATAATCAATTTCTATAAAGCCTTAATTACACTCAAAACTGCTAATTAGATTTGACTGTAGAAATTAAGGTTATTAAAGTAGAAGATAATGGTGGGTTCTCATACATTAATATGAAGGCGAACTGTCTTTATTTATACAGACTTAAGGATTAAGGCTTTACTTCAAGACTTAATACATAAATTATTCAATTATCTTAAAACGTTTCTAAATTTTCAGGATCTAATTTCAGTGCAAGTAAATAACTATGATTTTGGTTTCCATTATTTTCTTGGTTTGACTGATCCTACATAATCTTTTCTTTCTTTATATTCCGAAATCAATTAATTAATTGATACATGATCAATACATTTTCTATCATTTATTTTCACATGTAGCCTGATTAATTGATTGATTAAGTCAATTAATTATTTTATTTCTTTATTTAGCTGGAGAATATTTGAATCGTGAAAATTTGACACACACACAAACACACAGACCAGACAAACATATATCACATATCAGAGCATTCCATATTTACAAAACTCAAGTTAGGAAAAATATTTAAAAATCTACTCTATTTGCAAATGTAGGAACCTACCATATCAGGCAAAACCTTTTAAAAACCTTCATTAGGAATAATCTAATACATTATTAAATGGAAACTAGGTTACTGACATAGCTCTATAAAATGGACAGAATTAGCTAACATGGATTTACGACCATAATAAGCATATTCGTGAAATCATATGGTATGTCGCTAAACAATACAGAGGAAAGAGGTAGAGTATACCTTGATTTTTTTCCAAAACAAACTACACCACATCATAATAATTTTAGAATCATAACCATAATCCAAAACATATAGAACTTACTTGAATGAATATTCATAAGCATTTTGAAGGCAACTCTGCATTCTCCTTTATGACTGATCTTCTATATGGTATCCAATATACCTTGATGAGGACAAAGAACATTGCCGACATGTATTCTTTTGCACCCAAATCTTCACTTCTACGTATAAATTATAAAGCATAAGAAGCAAGCTGTATTTATTAAATAGAGTATATTTGTTATATAATAGTACATAATTTAAATATGATAGGACATTCTCTTTGATCAAGCTGAAGATATCCCATGATGGAAAGTAATAATCATAGCATCTTTGAACACAAACACTATTGAATCAAGAATTATATGAATGCAAATAGAAACAAATTTTTATTGTCTTTCGACTCTAAAAGTAATCCATGAAAGAAAACAAAAATCCATAAAAATATCGATGACTGTGTGACTGAATAATGGAAGCGATAGAGTTGCATCATAATGGTAAAAAAAAAATTTGAGAACTTGCCGAGTAAAAATTGCAACCATCCAATAATGGTAAGATGAACTGGAAGTTTAAAACATCAAATGAAATTCACTAACATTTTGCATAAGTAATCATCAATACGAAGATGTAATAATCATACGTACAAAATTATTGGAACATGAAAAAGGTTTATTAACCGATTAAATTTAATACTTAAAAAATATTGTAATACCCGACCAAAAATTATGGTTTCAAGTAAAAATGATTTGTTTTACCATTTATATTATTCAGGTTTAAGGCTCATATACATTTACCTTAAAAATCAATTAAATCATTAACCTCGAATATCTTGCCTGCAATTTTATTAGCATATAACATAATCTGGCAGTGGGCAAATTCATTTGACAAATAATCAAGGTTGAAGAGATAGAGCATGGAGGAGTTTTAAATTAGAATATGATAACTAATGTGTTGAGGAATCTACAATTGGGTGATCTTAGTTATGTCACCATTTTGGAAGGAGGAGGAAATAAAAATTTGGTAGATCGTGTAAGGAATCATTTTCTGGGTCTGTTGAAATAAAATGATGATGGAATGGGAGCTCTTCATCCAGAAAGAATAGAAATTTATGTTGAAATGTATCATATTTCCTACTTTTGTATCTAAATAATAGAAGCAATAGCTAGATAAAGACATTTTTTTGAAATCCTCCTTATAAGAGCTTACTAAAGATAGCATAACCACTGACTCAATCTGTAACTTCTTAATACTTTTTGATCATGTCTATAGGTTAGCATTAATAATAAATATATAACACCTTTTATTGTTAACCGACATATTAAGTGTGTAACGACCCCGGATTTTTATGAATTTAAATTGATAATTTAAATGAATTTTCGAATTAAAATTTGTAAAATTGATTATAAATGATGCGAGTTTCCCCGATTCAAATAGAAAATATATTGAGTCATATGGGTTTGAAAATTAGTATATATGAGAATATATATGTATATATTGGATTTTAAATAAATTCTTAAATAAATGATTTTGAAAAATAAATAATATACTTTAGACACAAGTATAGAAATAAATAAATAAATTGATTTAAAAATTTATAAATGATGATAATTTGAGTTATATAAAATATACGTGTACAAAGAGAAATGTAAAACAATAATTTTTAAAGTAAAATTTATGATAAATATTTAAACTAAAAATAGAAGTAAAATAAATATTTGAGTTATAAATAGAGATAAATTAGGCAAGTTAAAAAGTCATTTCAGAAAATAAAATTGGTTATGTAAACTATAAAATGTAAAATATACACATGAAACAAATTAGTTAAAAATTTAAACAATATATTGACAATAGAAATTTATGTTCATATACAAGCAAAACATTAGTATAAAAATAAAATAATATATGTATGTACTTTGGGAAACTATGATTGTAAATATAAAATAAATCTTATAAAAATGTACATAAGTTTGAAATAATTTTAAGTAAATTAAGTATTTAATAATATAAGTTTAAAAATAAAGGAAAGGTAAGATTTTAAAACTTTGTTTAAGTATAAAAGTGTGTTTATACTTGAGTAAATTTTATAAACAAATAACTGTAACTAAGGCATAATAAATAAAGTAAGTAGGAATAATAAAGTACAAAAGCATGTTAAAGCAAGTAATGCAGCATCAACCTGGGTAAGGCAAGGCAAGTATAAACAAAATAAAGTATAAACAAAAGAAATACCTCTTTGTACAAACCTGTTCCTTTATTTATACATTCATATAGGTACATACCCATCCATATACACTTGTTCGTTCAAACCAAACAAAAGCAACCTGTAAAAGCAAATAACAAACAAATAAAGACATACATATGCAGCCTATAGAGTTTGTAAAACATAAACAAACTGTATAAGCTTATAAAACAAATATAAATAAAGTAAGTACATACAAAATAAACAAGGAACCAGACCAATATGTGATTATACAAGCAAATATGAATAGGCATATAGGCCGAGAAACAAATAATAAACAAGACAACAATAATATTCAAGAGTAGGCTAGAAAAGAAAATAAAATATAATATGAAACAGAAGGACTAAAGCAATTAATGCAAGCATTTTCAGCCTTACTCTGGTTGTACAAACAACAATATACATCACCTGTACACCTCTGTCTATATATCCATACCAAGAATCATCTCAGAAAGTAAGATCTGTTTCTCAACATCAAGCCTGGAAGTTCAAGTCCAAATCTTGAAGCTACAGATCAACTTAAAAGCAAAGTATTTCAGATTTCAAATTCAAGAGCCTGTTCAAATTTAAGTCTCTGTTCATTTGCTGGAAATCAAGTGAGTAACATTTCATTTTTTTAAGGGTTTGAATCTATGCAAGTGTATCTGAGAAATGTTGTGTGTGCATATATAATTCTCTGTATATATATATATGGGAAGATTGAAAATAGGTATGCAAGCTTTTGTTTTAAAAAAAAAAATTGCATCAGTTTCCAGTAAAACTCCAACTGATGGATTCAAAAATCTTTTACTCTTCTTTTGATTGATGATTGAACTTAGGACTTAAACAAAAAATGTTTATATCATTGTAAACTAAGCTTTAAAATTTAGTTAAGATTAAAACAACTTAAAATTCATCTCTGGAAACCCAAAATCTTGAACAAACTCAAGATGGACCAAAATTCGAACTTCGCGAAATGGTGATTTATATATATAACTTGAATTCATATTGGAAATGATGATTTTTGAGATGGGTTTCGTGATTTTTAGTTGTGTAGTTTGGGTGCAGTTCGAAGTTGAAGGGAGTGTGGTTTTTGGGGAATTGCCGGTGATTGGGTTGATCGGGGAAGACGCGACGTGGTCTGGAGGTGGGAAGGTGATCGAGGGTTCTAGGAAAAATACTTGGAGGTTGAACGAAGCTTTGTGGTGGCGGTGGGAAGTGATCAAACTTCGGTGACCTAGTTTTGGGGTGGCCGATATTTTCTACTCGCGCGACGTCGACGAAGGTGCGAGTGTCACGCGGTTTCGTGGGGAGGTAGAGGGAGGATTGATGACGCTATGGCCGGAGTTTGGTGGTGAATGGTGGTCGGAGTGTCGAGCGAACGGTGTTGACAGGTGAGGGCGTTCCAGTTTTTTTTCGTTGTTCCAGGTTTTGGCATTGAACTCGATTTCGATTTTCGTGTGAAGGAGGGAGATTTGGTGGGTTGGAGTGTATGAATGGGTGATCGTGGTCGTGTAGATGATCGTGGTGATGGTCAGAACGTCGCACGGCGACCGTGCAAGTGCACGGTGCATCTTCTTGTACCTGATGATGTTGTTTGGGTAGAAGCAGCGTTCCAGTGGGTTTTTACCCGAAGTGGTACTCGAGTAAATCGAGTAAGTGACTCGAAGCAAATCGAGTCTGGGCTCGAGTAAAAGTTGTTGCAGGTTTTTTTTTTTACCTGAAACTGTTTTGGTTTGAGAATTTTAAAACCAAATTTAAATTTTAAACCAAGATTTTTAAAAGCTGAGTTCAAATTAAAATGTTAATATAAATTCAAGTTGAATGTAGAGTTTAGTTTAAACATAAATAAGTTTTAAATTTAAATTGTTTTAATAACTTAAAAGCAATTCAAAATATATTAAAGAAATTTGAAATGGAGTTGAAATTTTAAATGAAAAGTTTAAGCAAGTTGAAACTAAAAATTTAAATTTAAATTTAAATTATCTGAATTAAAGATAATTTGAATCCTAATTCAGAAATCAAAGAAGTTTTAATAAATGAAATTGTTTAAATTTGCTTTGTGATGATAATTAAAACATTAGTTAGAAAATGTTTTAAATTTGAATTAGTAAAGATAAAATGATATGCATTCATTAAATTAGTTCAGGTGAATGATTGATTAATTTATTTAATCAAGAAATTAAGATTTGAGTTAAATTAATTAAGGTAAATTAATTTGTAAATAAGATTCATTAGTTTAATAAAGAGTTGTCTTTTAAACAAATGCTCGAGATTATTTAATCAAGTAATTAAGATTTATTAAGTTACAGTTTAGAACTTAATTAATTAAATAATCAGTGATTAAACATATGATTTTAAAGGTTAATTAAATGATAATTAACGATAGTTAAATTGAGTTTAATTACTTAAGAATAGTAATTAAATAATTATGAATAGTTAATGAGGATCATTTACTTGAAATTTATTTTGATAATAAATGTGAAAAGAATTATTCATAGAAATTTAATCTGATTTAAATTAATCAGATAATTAAATTAATCCTATTTATGGATGTTTGGATTATATTGGATGTTAAACTGTTTGATATCCCTGTTATATGATGCTTTATGATTATCCTGATTTATGTTGTGATCTGTAATTTACTTATGTGTGATATATATCTGTGATCTGTATATGAACGATAAGCGTGATAGTTAATACCGCTTATCGACTATATTCCTATGTTTTAATCAGTGATAATTGTATGATGTTGCACTACTGTGTATAACCCCTGGACCACACCATACACACACAATATGGATTTCACGAGGAAATCGATTAAGTCACAGATTTTTGAAATAGTTTTAAATTTGAATATTTGAATTCAAATGTTTTGGAAATGGATTGGGTTTAAAGTGAAAAGCTTTTGAAATGGAATTTCATAGATGAAATTTATTTTGAATAACTCAGTAAAATCTCCAATTTAAATAATTACATTTGAATTTGAATTCAATATTTGGAATTGAATTCAATGATTGGAAATTATGGTTAAAGATATTATAAATATGTTTGTATGAATTTAAACCATTTTAAAGGTATGGTTTTGGGAATTTGAATTTAACCCAAGGATTTCAACTCGTATAAATGAATCAAATTTCCAAAATGAAAACTGTTGTTTTCAAATGATAAACACTTTTAGATAAGAACTGAGATTTCAGTTAATTAGGGGAATTTCAAGATTGAATAGAGAAATGATTTTCCTAAGTTATGAATGAATTCTTTTTGAAAGCTATGAATTAAATCTGTTTATTTTTAACAGATTTAAATTGATGATTTGTTTAAATCAAATTGAAATGAAAATTGATTTGGAAAATCTATGAATGAATCTTTTATTTAAAAGATTAAAATGTGAAAATCGTTTAAACCGTTAAAGGTTGTGAAAATGAATCTTTTTGTTTAAAGATTGAAAATGGTAATTTGTTAAGCCATTTGAAGAAAAGTTTTGGGTAATAAGTTGTGACTTAATTGAAATCCCATTATCCATTTGTTTTTGAAATATCGTGCTCACTATTCGGTTTAACCGGGAAAGGACCTTTGTGTCGTATAACTCATTCCGAATATGTGATACGTCGTTATGTATAGCATTTGAAGACCGGTGGTGAAGACCGGGTATTTGCGAAAGCGATAGGATGACCTATCGATTGTTTCTGCACCGAGTCGCGCCGGTATAGAAACTCCCTAAGTGATGGGAAATCCGATCGGGATTGTGAATATCCGGATTGCAAGGACTTCTTTGTAAGTGTCTTCGGTTCTGTTCGATCCCGGAACAGACTTGTATGGATTGTATGTCTGACATTACAAATTGAGATGTAAAGCCGATTTCTATCAAATATATTTCTGTTGGTGGCGGAGAATTTATTCTTTTAGCTTAACACCCTTCTCTGAGACGTACGAGCTCAGAGGTTATATAGTTGATGGTTATCAGCGATATATTCCCAATTTGGTAATGTGACATGCTGAGTGTTGCTGTGAAATGATCATTGTGTTGATTATTTGTGATAGGATCATTTATTTGATCGTCTATCTTGGTGATCATTTCTATGATCATTTGTTGACCCAAAGCATGGCTTTTGTATAAAGTATGTTTTTGTGGACGTGACTTCGTCGAGCCTCACACCCCGTGAATGGTCAAAACAGGAAAGATGCGGCAAGGTTATGAGGGGTAGCGCCCTTTAGGATATGTGCATTTCCTTCTGGAAAAGGGTGGTATCATGGTATGGAGCCCAGATACTTACTCATGTTGAAACACTTTATTTATGATTGTGTGAATTGATTACGAGATCTCGGTTAAAGGTCCCAAAGGACCGGGGAATGGCATATTCGGTCAGTTGTTACTCAGTTAGGGGTAACCCGGCCTTGTGTTGGTAGAGATCCGGTTTGGTTCTCGGGGACGTCCATCCAGAGGCGTTCTCATGTGGAAATGGGAAGTTCCTTGGCCTGATCATTCGTTGGAAATCCAAAGAAACAATACGAGACTTGTACGGTTTTAGTTGTAGAACCTGCCATCTAATATGGTAGCTATAGTAGGCATAATATAATGGTACCTATGCCGGCTAAGATTTATATTCTACTTTCGAAATATTTTTCTTACACTATGCACTAGTAATAATATCAAATGTTCTTTTTAATGCGTATCAAGCATCTTTGACTAACATAAGAAGAAATCTCCTCCAAGTCTGCGTTTGCATTGTGTGTGTGGTGAGAGGTCTTATGGTAGTCTCATTTTTAAAAGCATTGCGAATTGATTTTAAAAATATTCCTCTATTTTGATTTTAAAGAAAAATAAACTGTTTTTGTTACTCATACCAGTCCCACGACTGATCCGGAGTTTATTGTTTCTTTCCTAAACTCTGGGTGCTCACTATTTTCTACACAAGCAGTCTAGAGTTGGGTTTTTCAGATAGTCAGGTTTAGTAGATTATATGGAGTTAGTTCAGTATTTGGATCGCACCAGTCTTGCTTACGCTAGGTGATTGGTTATTGGGAGTTCGAGCTATTGCTGGATTGGTTCTTGGAAATGGAGTCGCAGTTATTTTTTTGGAGTTCTTCCTTGAAGACTATTTTAGAGTTATTTGTTCCGCTGCTAGATATTATCTATTTTTCTTTTCCGCTGCTGTTTTATTGTATCATATCTCTGATGTATATTGATATCTATTGGATCATCTGTTGTATCAGATATTGTATCAAAGCTGTATATCAATGTATTATTCTTTTATTCCGCTGTGTTGTTTACTTAATGATTGTTATAAGCTCCGACGAATCGGATTTGAACGGTCGAATCTATGGCATTCGAATACGATTTGAAGTATGGATGTCGATTTTCGAGCGGGCAAAATCCGAGTCGTTACATTTGGTATCAGAGCTAAGGGTTGAATTTTAGCTCAGGAGTATAACACATTAAGTAACTCATTAGAGATAGGGTGAAGTAAATCCTAGAATGAGTATATCCCTAAGATATCCGTTTGAATGCTTCAGTAAATTCTCTTATTATCTACTGATAGTGAGTATGAGTGCAAGAAGATAACGAGATAGGGGACAGGGAAATACGACTATAATTAGTCAATACTCTGTAACAACAGTGGAAACAACTTTCTTCTCAAATTCTTTTGATTCGTTTCCAAATTCTTTTGATTGCTTCGTGACAGTTACAGGAAGAAGTTTCGGTGTGGTGATGCTCTACGAATCGTTGTAGAAGATTCTTACTTCGTATTTCATCAGTTTCTTATCAGCATTTTGATTTAAACCTTAATGGATTTGGAATTAGAAATTTTAAATTGAGTTAAAATTGATTAATAGAATATGAAGTATGAAGAATGATTAGAATTGTATCGATAAAATGATTTTGTTTAAAACCAAAATTTGAAATTTTATTATAATTTCTTGTATCTATTGTTGATATTCTGATTTGGTGAGCCAAATGCAGAATTGATATCCAGTTTGATCTGAAAAGATATTTCTCTATCTAGCCATCTCTATGTTGTTTTCATGCCTGCGAATTTCGAGGACGAAATTCTTTTAAGGGGAAAGTTTGTAACGACCCCGGATTTTTATGAATTTAAATTGATAATTTAAATGAATTTTCGAATTAAAATTTGTAAAATTGATTATAAATGATGCGAGTTTCCCCGATTCAAATAGAAAATATATTAAGTCATATGGGTTTGAAAATTAGTATATATGAGAATATATATGTATATATTGGATTTTAAATAAATTCTTAAATAAATGATTTTGAAAAATAAATAATATACTTTAGACACAAGTATAGAAATAAATAAATAAATTGATTTAAAAATTTATAAATGATGATAATTTGAGTTATATAAAATATATGTGTACAAAGAGAAATGTAAAACAATAATTTTTAAAGTAAAATTTATGATAAATATTTAAACTAAAAATAGAAGTAAAATAAATATTTGAGTTATAAATAGAGATAAATTAGGCAAGTTAAAAAGTCATTTCAAAAAATAAAATTGGTTATGTAAACTATAAAATGTAAAATATACACATGAAACAAATTAGTTAAAAATTTAAACAATATATTGACAATAGAAATTTATGTTCATATACAAGCAAAACATTAGTATAAAAATAAAATAATATATGTATGTACTTTGGGAAACTATGATTGTAAATATAAAATAAATCTTATAAAAATGTACATAAGTTTGAAATAATTTTAAGTAAATTAAGTATTTAATAATATAAGTTTAAAAATAAAGGAAAGGTAAGATTTTAAAACTTTGTTTAAGTATAAAAGTGTGTTTATACTTGAGTAAATTTTATAAACAAATAACTGTAACTAAGGCATAATAAATAAAGTAAGTAGGAATAATAAAGTACAAAAGCATGTTAAAGCAAGTAATGCAGCATCAACCTGGGTAAGGCAAGGCAAGTATAAACAAAATAAAGTATAAACAAAAGAAATACCTCTTTGTACAAACCTGTTCCTTTATTTATACATTCATATAGGTACATACCCATCCATATACACTTGTTCGTTCAAACCAAACAAAAGCAACCTGTAAAAGCAAATAACAAACAAATAAAGACATACATATGCAGCCTATAGAGTTTGTAAAACATAAACAAACTGTATAAGCTTATAAAACAAATATAAATAAAGTAAGTACATACAAAATAAACAAGGAACCAGACCAATATGTGATTATACAAGCAAATATGAATAGGCATATAGGCCGAGAAACAAATAATAAACAAGACAACAATAATATTCAAGAGTAGGCTAGAAAAGAAAATAAAATATAATATGAAACAGAAGGACTAAAGCAATTAATGCAAGCATTTTCAGCCTTACTCTGGTTGTACAAACAACAATATACATCACCTGTACACCTCTGTCTATATATCCATACCAAGAATCATCTCAGAAAGTAAGATCTGTTTCTCAACATCAAGCCTGGAAGTTCAAGTCCAAATCTTGAAGCTACAGATCAACTTAAAAGCAAAGTATTTCAGATTTCAAATTCAAGAGCCTGTTCAAATTTAAGTCTCTGTTCATTTCCTGGAAATCAAGTGAGTAACATTTCATTTTTTTAAGGGTTTGAATCTATGCAAGTGTATCTGAGAAATGTTGTGTGTGCATATATAATTCTCTGTGTATATATATATATATGGGAAGATTGAAAATAGGTATGCAAGCTTTTGTTTTAAAAAAAAATTGCATCAGTTTCCAGTAAAACTCCAACTGATGGATTCAAAAATCTTTTACTCTTCTTTTGATTGATGATTGAACTTAGGACTTAAACAAAAAATGTTTATATCATTGTAAACTAAGCTTTAAAATTTAGTTAAGATTAAAACAACTTAAAATTCATCTCTGGAAACCCAAAATCTTGAACAAACTCAAGATGGACCAAAATTCGAACTCGCGAAATGGTGATTTATATATATAACTTGAATTCATATTGGAAATGATGATTTTTGAGATGGGTTTCGTGATTTTTAGTTGTGTAGTTTGGGTGCAGTTCGAAGTTGAAGGGAGTGTGGTTTTTGGGGAATTGCCGGTGATTGGGTTGATCGGGGAAGACGCGACGTAGTCTGGAGGTGGGAAGGTGATCGAGGGTTCTAGGAAAAATACTTGGAGGTTGAACGAAGCTTTGTGGTAGCGGCGGGAAGTGATCAAACTTCGGTGACCTAGTTTTGGGGTGGCCGATATTTTCTACTCGCGCGACGTCGACGAAGGTGCGAGTGTCACGCGGTTTCGTGGGGAGGTAGAGGGAAGATTGATGATGCTATGGCCGGAGTTTGGTGGTGAATGGTGGTCGGAGTGTCGAGCGAACGGCGTTGACAGGTGAGGGCGTTCCAGTTTTTTTTCGTTGTTCCAGGTTTTGGCATTGAACTCGATTTCGATTTTCGTGTGAAGGAGGGAGATTTGGTGGGTTGGAGTGTATGAATGGGTGATCGTGGTCGTGTAGATGATCGTGGTGATGGTCAGAACGTCGCACGGCGACCGTGCAAGTGCACGGTGCATCTTCTTGTACCTGATGATGTTGTTTGGGTAAAAGCAGCGTTCCAGTGGGTTTTTACCCGAAGTGGTACTCGAGTAAATCGAGTAAGTGACTCGAAGCAAATCGAGTCTGGGCTCGAGTAAAAGTTGTTGCAGGTTTTTTTTTTTTTAACCTGAAACTGTTTTGGTTTGAGAATTTTAAAACCAAATTTAAATTTTAAACCAAGATTTTTAAAAGCTGAGTTCAAATTAAAATGTTAATATAAATTCAAGTTGAATGTAGAGTTTAGTTTAAACATAAATAAGTTTTAAATTTAAATTGTTTTAATAACTTAAAAGCAATTCAAAATATATTAAAGAAATTTGAAATGGAGTTGAAATTTTAAATGAAAAGTTTAAGCAAGTTGAAACTAAAAGTTTAAATTTAAATTTAAATTATCTGAATTAAAGATAATTTGAATCCTAATTCAAAAATCAAAGAAGTTTTAATAAATGAAATTGTTTAAATTTGCTTTGTGATGATAATTAAAACATTAGTTAGAAAATGTTTTAAATTTGAATTAGTAAAGATAAAATGATATGCATTCATTAAATTAGTTCAGGTGAATGATTGATTAATTTATTTAATCAAGAAATTAAGATTTGAGTTAAATTAATTAAGGTAAATTAATTTGTAAATAAGATTCATTAGTTTAATAAAGAGTTGTCTTTTAAACAAATGCTCGAGATTATTTAATCAAGTAATTAAGATTTATTAAATTACAGTTTAGAACTTAATTAATTAAATAATCAGTGATTAAACATATGATTTTAAAGGTTAATTAAATGATAATTAACGATAGTTAAATTGAGTTTAATTACTTAAGAATAGTAATTAAATAATTATGAATAGTTAATGAGGATCATTTACTTGAAATTTATTTTGATAATAAATGTGAAAAGAATTATTCATAGAAATTTAATCTGATTTAAATTAATCAGATAATTAAATTAATCCTATTTATGGATGTTTGGATTATATTGGATGTTAAACTGTTTGATATCCCTGTTATATGATGCTTTATGATTATCCTGATTTATGTTGTGATCTGTAATTTACTTATGTGTGATATATATCTGTGATCTGTATATGAACGATAAGCGTGATAGTTAATACCGCTTATCGACTATATTCCTATGTTTTAATCAGTGATAATTGTATGATGTTGCACTACTGTGTATAACCCCTGGACCACACCATACACACACAATATGGATTTCACGAGGAAATCGATTAAGTCACAGATTTTTGAAATAGTTTTAAATTTGAATATTTGAATTCAAATGTTTTGGAAATGGATTGGGTTTAAAGTGAAAAGCTTTTGAAATGGAATTTCATAGATGAAATTTATTTTGAATAACTCAGTAAAATCTCCAATTTAAATAATTACATTTGAATTTGAATTCAATATTTGGAATTGAATTCAATGATTGGAAATTATGGTTAAAGATATTATAAATATGTTTGTATGAATTTAAACCATTTTAAAGGTATGGTTTTGGGAATTTGAATTTAACCCAAGGATTTCAACTCGTATAAATGAATCAAATTTCCAAAATGAAAACTGTTGTTTTCAAATGATAAACACTTTTAGATAAGAACTGAGATTTCAGTTAATTAGGGGAATTTCAAGATTGAATAGAGAAATGATTTTCCTAAGTTATGAATGAATTCTTTTTGAAAGCTATGAATTAAATCTGTTTATTTTTAACAGATTTAAATTGATGATTTGTTTAAATCAAATTGAAATGAAAATTGATTTGGAAAATCTATGAATGAATCTTTTATTTAAAAGATTAAAATGTGAAAATCGTTTAAACCGTTAAAGGTTGTGAAAATGAATCTTTTTGTTTAAAGATTGAAAATGGTAATTTGTTAAGCCATTTGAAGAAAAGTTTTGGGTAATAAGTTGTGACTTAATTGAAATCCCATTATCCATTTGTTTTTGAAATATCGTGCTCACTATTCGGTTTAACCGGGAAAGGACCTTTGTGTCGTATAACTCATTCCGAATATGTGATACGTCGTTATGTATAGCATTTGAAGACCGGTGGTGAAGACCGGGTATTTGCGAAAGCGATAGGATGACCTATCGATTGTTTCTGCACCGAGTCGCGCCGGTATAGAAACTCCCTAAGTGATGGGAAATCCGATCGGGATTGTGAATATCCGGATTGCAAGGACTTCTTTGTAAGTGTCTTCGGTTCTGTTCGATCCCGGAACAGACTTGTATGGATTGTATGTCTGACATTACAAATTGAGATGTAAAGCCGATTTCTATCAAATATATTTCTGTTGGTGGCGGAGAATTTATTCTTTTAGCTTAACACCCTTCTCTGAGACGTACGAGCTCAGAGGTTATATAGTTGATGGTTATCAGCGATATATTCCCAATTTGGTAATGTGACATGCTGAGTGTTGCTGTGAAATGATCATTGTGTTGATTATTTGTGATAGGATCATTTATTTGATCGTCTATCTTGGTGATCATTTCTATGATCATTTGTTGACCCAAAGCATGGCTTTTGTATAAAGTATGTTTTTGTGGACGTGACTTCGTCGAGCCTCACACCCCGTGAATGGTCAAAACAGGAAAGATGCGGCAAGGTTATGAGGGGTAGCGCCCTTTAGGATATGTGCATTTCCTTCTGGAAAAGGGTGGTATCATGGTATGGAGCCCAGATACTTACTCATGTTGAAACACTTTATTTATGATTGTGTGAATTGATTACGAGATCTCGGTTAAAGGTCCCAAAGGACCGGGGAATGGCATATTCGGTCAGTTGTTACTCAGTTAGGGGTAACCCGGCCTTGTGTTGGTAGAGATCCGGTTTGGTTCTCGGGGACGTCCATCCAGAGGCGTTCTCATGTGGAAATGGGAAGTTCCTTGGCCTGATCATTCGTTGGAAATCCAAAGAAACAATACGAGACTTGTACGGTTTTAGTTGTAGAACCTGCCATCTAATATGGTAGCTATAGTAGGCATAATATAATGGTACCTATGCCGGCTAAGATTTATATTCTACTTTCGAAATATTTTTCTTACACTATGCACTAGTAATAATATCAAATGTTCTTTTTAATGCGTATCAAGCATCTTTGACTAACATAAGAAGAAATCTCCTCCAAGTCTGCGTTTGCATTGTGTGTGTGGTGAGAGGTCTTATGGTAGTCTCATTTTTAAAAGCATTGCGAATTGATTTTAAAAATATTCCTCTATTTTGATTTTAAAGAAAAATAAACTGTTTTTGTTACTCATACCAGTCCCACGACTGATCCGGAGTTTATTGTTTCTTTCCTAAACTCTGGGTGCTCACTATTTTCTACACAAGCAGTCTAGAGTTGGGTTTTTCAGATAGTCAGGTTTAGTAGATTATATGGAGTTAGTTCAGTATTTGGATCGCACCAGTCTTGCTTACGCTAGGTGATTGGTTATTGGGAGTTCGAGCTATTGCTGGATTGGTTCTTGGAAATGGAGTCGCAGTTATTTTTTTGGAGTTCTTCCTTGAAGACTATTTTAGAGTTATTTGTTCCGCTGCTAGATATTATCTATTTTTCTTTTCCGCTGCTGTTTTATTGTATCATATCTCTGATGTATATTGATATCTATTGGATCATCTGTTGTATCAGATATTGTATCAAAGCTGTATATCAATGTATTATTCTTTTATTCCGCTGTGTTGTTTACTTAATGATTGTTATAAGCTCCGACGAATCGGATTTGAACGGTCGAATCTATGGCATTCGAATACGATTTGAAGTATGGATGTCGATTTTCGAGCGGGCAAAATCCGAGTCGTTACAAAGTGACAATAATATAAGTTTGGTTTTTTTTATATAAAGAAGCAGACACTGTAACGGGAACTAAAAGTTTAAAATTTAGTTACTCACGACTTCTAGAATTGCTGATGTATTGCATTAGTAGAAGGAAAAAGTTAAAATGAACGTAAGAACAAATATAGCAGCCAAATTTTTAATTCTTTCAACATATTCTTCTTCTAATTTTCATAAATACGGATTATTTAGTATAAATTTAGTTGCTCATGACTTATAGAATTGCTGTTGTATTGCATTAGTAGAAGGAAAAGTTAAAATAAACATAAGAACAAATACAATAACCAAATTTCCAATTTTCTCACCACATTTTTCTTCCAACTTTCATAAATATGGACTGTGCAGTGGATTGTAGAAGCAAACAATAAATATTTATAGTATCTAGTACATGAAGTATCTAAAATACCTGGACAGATTTTTTTGACTTGCTAGTATTTTATTAGTTGAACTTCTGCTATCCAATTAGACCAATATTATGCTTTAATCATCATCACTACCGCCTCCAACATCATTAATATCATACTGGGTTCATCCAAAAGATTAGCTTCAAATTGGTTTAATCCATCTCCATATTGAGACTGATCCTTTTGTAGTTTTGAACCATCTGTAACTGGCAGTGTAATCAGAAATGCATTGTAAAAAAGGATTCGATTAATGGGTAGTTTAGTTAATCCTTATGAACTGCTATAAAATTGACAAATTGGTAAAATACAAAATCCTTATGATTATTAATCAGTTAGCTGTTTAGAGCATTAAAAATATTTTTCTTCGGTGGGGAATAAATGTATCCATTTCATGTAAAACAATATAACTTATGGACACATAGTATAATACTATAATCCACTACAGATGAATCACAAGTCTAGAGAGAGAGAGAAAAATTATTTGGTTGGCTAGTATGTCAATGCTCATAGTTAGTGCTCATGTTGAGTTCTCTCAAATCAATGAAGATGAACTATCTTTATTAATACATGCTTATGGATGAACGCTTTACTTGAAGACTTAGTATATAAATTATCCAATTATCTTAGATACTTCCAAATCTTCATGATTTGATTTAAATGCAACTAAATAGATGTGATTTAAGCTTCCATAATTTACCTTACTTGATTGATCCTCCATAATCTTTTCTTTCTTTATATCTCAAAATCAATTAATTAATTGAGTTAATTAAATAATTTTCTTTCCTTTATTATTTTCACATATAGTCTAATTAATTGACTGATTAAATCAGTTAATTATTTCATTTCTTTGTGTAATTGGAGAATATTGAATCATGAAAATTTAACATAGACACATATGTATACACACATCCCCTACCCCTGAGCACAAACATTCCATATTAAAGTGTTTCATATTTACAAAACTCAAGTTAAGAAAATTCTTTATAAATCTACTCTATTTGTGAATGTGAGAACCTACAAAATAAGTCAAAACCTTTTTAAAAACTTCATTGAGCATAATCTAATATGTCATTAAATGGAAACCACGTTATTAAAGTTGCTCTATAAAATGAACAAAATTAGCTAATATGGATTTATGACCATAATAAGCATGTTCATTACATCATATATATTTTCTGTTGCATCAATTGGTATGTCTCTAAATAATATAGGGGAAAGAGCTAGAGTATACCCTGACATGTTTTTTTGCAAAAAAACTGCACTACGTTATAGAAACTTATAAATCATAACCATAAGCCAAAACATATAAAACTTACTTCAATAAATACTCTTGAGCATTTCGAAGGTAACACTACATTCTCCTTTATGGCCGGTCTCCTAAGTGGTGTCCAATATATGTTGACCAAGAAAAAGAATAATGCTCATCTTATTTTAGTTTTCATGTTCTAAGGAGTTGAGAATTTGAATATCTTTTAAGAGAATATACTAATTTCGCATACCAAATTACCAATATTATTTTATATATCAAGTGAAGCGAAAAGAAACAAAATATAAGTGTTGAAAAAATAGAACCAAGTAAAATTCTTTGTTCAGCAATTCATATCAGTATTGGTCTCCATTATTCAAAATTGCACATCAGTTTCCTAACTAACCAAGATGAGGGAGAAGGAACAGAAATAGATTTATGTGTTTAAGTTGTAAAACACGTTCATCACTTTAGTTTAAACTTTATTGTCATTATTATTAAATTTTATCTGTATAATTGAAGTACAAAGGAGAATTTGACATTACTACAAAGTCCATAAACTAAATATACAATCTTATAACAATAATTTAACTTAATAATGTAAGTTATAGAGTTGCAACATAATTGGAAAAAGAAAAATTAAGAACTCGCCAAGTTAAAATTGCAAACATCTAACAACTGGTAAGATGAACTGAAAATTAAAACATTAAATGAAAGTCATTAACATTTTTCATAAATAAACACAAATACAAAGATATTATAATTACACGTATAAAATTATTGGAAAATGGAAAAAGTTTAATAACGGATAAACTTTATACTTAAGACGTATTGTAATATCCAACCAAAAATTATAGTTTCAACTAAAAATGAGTTGGTTTACCCTTTATATTGTATTTATAATATTTCAGGTCTAAGACCACCAGTATAAGTGCTTTTTTGCTAGCATCGAAATATTCATAAATGATACTAACACAAACTTGAACATAAGTAAAAAGCTATGTAACAAATAATATCCTGAATTGCCATAAGTTATATTGAAAGGACTTTAAATATACATACCATACCATCATCTATTATTCAAAATTAATGATAATAATATAAAACAAACTGAATGGTTAACAACATTAATAACATGTAAAAACTTTAATAGTAGGATTCAAATTATTATCCACTAAAAATTATAATAGGTGTTCTAATGTGAAATGAATAAATAAATAATATTCAAAGTTTAGTTCAAATTTACCTTACAAATGAAGACTTTATGACCAAGTGGTCCTTAGAAAACAAAAGTCATTTAAAATAAATCTATTCCATTAGATAGGATGCTGATTTAAGATTTTAAGTGATAACCCAAAATATAGCAAAGAGGATTAGCTAATTATAATACAAACTGAATGGTTATAAATATTAATAAATGTACAATCTTTAATAATAGTACCCACGTTTATTATTCACAAAAACTTATAATAGGTGTCCAAATGTGAAACATTTGAATACAAATATGTGTATTCTCATAAATGGTTGAAGCATGAATATTCATAATCAATATTTCAAGGTAATAAGTTTTTACTTTTTCTGATATCACCTGGCAAAAAGCGTTTGGAAAATTTTAAACCCTTAATGATAATCCAGTGAATTAAAATTCACCTAAACTAACCAAAATTAATCAACAATAGATGAACAATCAATGTGAATTTAGAAATGATAACCAGTATAAACTTTTAGGAGGAACATTCAACCCCGTAGCAATCGATTTAGAATCATCCCAAAAGAAAACGATCGTGTGAATCCCTTTACTAACAATAGCAGAAACCGCATAATAACCAGCTCTAGGGTCAACTGTCACTATCAATTATTAAACACCTTTACCAAGCCATGGCACCAGCAATGCCAATAAACAATATCAATTTCAAAGCAAACTAATATAACCATATGGAGAGAGTTGAAAAACCATAGTTTCAATGAAACACAAAATAATAAAATATAAAAAACATGAGAACAAAAGGGAATGAAATAAGACTTGAAGGAATGGTGAGAAGCAATTTGTGACTACACAAACAATAATTAAAATTGTCATACCAACATGAGTGATCAACCTTGCAAATGCATAGGACATGGCAAAAGTTGTGGTTAACAGTCCAGTTCATAACAGATTAATTATTTCAAATAGTAATTGTAGAACGATGAAACAACAGATAGTTGTGAAATTAATTTAGCCAAAAAGCATACAAAAACGGATGCAAACAGTAAAAGATATGAAATCAGTACCTTGAAAATGTCATTTCCAACTGCGAATAGGAAAAGGCGGATTACGCAGAGTTACCGATGCCTATGTGAACAGAGCTAGGGCTGAGCGAAGCAATCAGAAAAGATGGTAATTTTAGAACGATGAAATAACAGATAGTTGGGAAATTAATTTAGCCAAAAAGCATACAAAAAAGGATATAAACAATAACAGATCTGAAATTAGTACCTTGAATATATGTCATTTCCAACAGAGAAGAGGAAACGGTGGATTACGTAGAGTTACCAATGTCTATGTGAGTAGAGCTAGGCTGATTGAAGCAATCAAAAAAGAGAGTAAAGGGATTTGTGTTCGTAGAAAAGGAAAAAAGCAAGGATTAGCGAGAAAAACCCTAGCTATTTCCTTCGAGAGGGGAGTAAAAAAATGAGGAATTGGTTATAGAAAGGAGGATAACTGAAAGATGATCTGAGAGAAAGAAATGAAGAAACGATTATACAAAGATATGCTTCCAGAGCGACAATGGATAGCTGATTTGTAGGATAACGGTGGCACCAGTTTGTAGTCAATGATTGAAATGTAAGATAGAATTATGTGATATCTAATTTAGGTTAGGGTTTTTTGATCTTATTATTTCAGTTGGAAGAAAAGGGAGGAAGAGGAGATTGGCAACAGTGAGAACGAAACTTTTATCTCGATGAAAAGATGGAGAGCTCGGTATGAATAAAAAAAAAAAAAAAGGAAAATGTGACTCTTCATTTCTCAAATTACTCAGAAGACTTGTGCACTCTTGAAACCAAACTCACTATTAATATAATAGTATAGATATCACACGCGATGAATACAAGCTTTTACGTTCAAAGTCTACAAGAAACTAGTGAAACACTCTTAAGCAGTTAAGCTACAGACGCTGACAAACATACATATGATAACCGAATAATCGAATAAGTGCTTTTGAAATAAATTTACACAGTACAGGAGTGGGATAAAAAGTCACACCTTTATATACCTCAAGACCTGGACAGTGAAGATCCTCTCCTTTGTAACACGCACATCTCTGACTTGCTTTCCCACTCATTGCATTTTCTAATGCTCTCTTCACTAACCGTGGATACACTGCCCCACCTGCCTCACACCATACTTTACTACCCCTGTTATCATAGTATTTTCCAACAAGTTACTGACAAACCTGACGTTGCAAAATTTCAACATTAATCCATACTTATAACGAACAATCATCCAAGTAATTATATTCCCGGACTTTCATACTTCACCAAATCAATGAACTGAAATCCAAAATATAAAACATAATCAACCAATAATGAAAATCTAAATAAGCCAAGAGTTGATTTTGGCCGATGAGCTGTCAAAATGATTGATTTTGATATTTCGAGAAAATCAAGATTGGAAGCTGATACCTTAGTAACGCTTTTGGTGTCCTTGGTTAATAAGATACACAATCCATCGAACAAAATTATATCTCATGTTTTCAAAAACACACATGTTTGAATTGTATATGGAAGTTGTAGACTTGACAAGATATCATATTGATGATACAACGTGCAGACATGCGAATGTATATACATATGTGCATACATACATATGGGTAAAAATCTGAGACGGTACCTACTGAGTCCTCATCGCATACTTTAGCTATATAATACGGTTTTGTAGGTCTTTTGCCGTTACCAGAACTCAAACTCACGATCTTTGGTTACACAACACACAACACACACAACATAAATATCCTAAATGTATTAGCTATGAACAAGTTAATGTCAACGTATACTTTATAAGTTTCGAGTGCAAACCAATCAAGGGTATAGCATTAACCTAAATCTTTAACCTCGCCTAATAACTGTTCAGACCAATGTCAAAAAATTCACAAGTATATTGCATCAAAATCCGTTAAAATCAATCTAGGATAGCCGATATTTGTAAATTTTGACTGATTATTTAAACCAGAAATATAGACTACAATCAAGCTTTTAGGATAAAACAACTTACTTGTATCTTTCAGAGTAAAACTTACGCCAGCTGTCAAATTAGCTTTTGCTAATTCTCTACACATAATTCTTATAAATCAGAGACCATCACCAGTCAATCGCGATCAACTCCGACAGTTTCTCTCTCGATCAGTTCAGCAACCGCGATCACTCCAATAATCACCAGTCGCCTCGACTCCATAATCATCACCACGACCCCGCGAATACGAACTGCAACCGAATCCACAAACACGACCCAATAGCCTCAACGAAACAACAACCATCGTCGAACAGTCGAACAACGAGCAGTGATTTTAGAGTAAAGAGGTTTTTTTTAGATCTGATTTCATTTCAGTGTGAAGGATAAAAGAAAATTAGGGATTTGAAATTGAGAAACATACTTAATTTAGTTTCAACTAGGGATTTGCATTCGAAGGATAAAAGAAAATTGCTGAAAGGAGAAACACAGATATTTAGTTTCAATTAGGGATTTGGAGTTGAGAAGGAGAATGAAACAGAGATTGAAACGAACATCAGTTAAAATTTAGAAGGGATGGAAAATAAAATTTGTTTAGAGTCAAAATTTCATGGTTGGAGCCAAAAAGTTTTGATTTGGAGACTAAAAGAAAATTGTATACTTTGTTGCAATACTATTAATAAACATGGTTGGTGACAAAAAGTTTAATATAACATTATTAATGACTAATTATTAAATACTAATAAATAATATAATATTATTAATGATTAGTAATTAGTAATATAATATTATAAATAGTAATTAGTAACATATGATTAATATAATATAATTAATGATTAATTATTAAACATTAATAAATATTAAATATTACTTTTATGAAAGCTTTTTAATTATTAATTATTGATTGTCGGAAGTTGCAATAGAATTTATTATAAAGGGCATTTTATGATCGTGGTAAAATTAGCATTGGTTAAAACGGGCATTTTATGACCATTGTAAAATTGGCACCTATTACAACGGGCATTTTAGCCCGTTGTAAAATTGGCACCTATTACAACGGGCGTTATGAGCGTTGTAAAATTGGCACCTCTTACAACGGGCATTTTATGACCGTTGTAAAATTTGCATCTATTACAATGGGCAATTTGTGAACGTTGTACAATTGGCATCTATTACAACGGACATGAAAGGACCGTTGTACTAGCATTCTATTACAATAGGCATTCATTGTCCGTTGTAAAAAGGGCGTTGCATAGGGAATCTATTAAACGGTCCTGAGTGGACCGTTGTAGTAGTCTTCTATTACAACGGACAGCAAATGTCCGTTACAAAAAGGGCGTTGTAATAGGGTATTTTTGTTATAGTGTAATCACTTAAATGACAAGTGTGTGTATATATAAAGGCTTAATATAACAAGTGTAGTTAAATTAAAATACGTTAGTAATAAGTGTTAGTTAATGAACTAGGGTAAATGACAAATGTTAGATTTTAAAACAAGTGTCACCTTAAATTTTTAAATTCTTTTATTTTTAATAAACCACATTTTCACTTATATAAACATATGTTCCTCTTCTTCATTCTTTTTCCTATCCTCTTCTTTTCAAAAACTAAGAAAATTAAACCCAGTACAATTCTCTCAAGAACAAAATCAGTGATAAAACAAATTTATCAAAATCAAATTTGCCAAATCAAATTCTATCACGCTGTGATGCATTTTCAATTCAAAAGCCAAAAATCAAAAATCTGAAAGTCATCCTCCTCAAACCAGAAATCAATTCAAAGGCCTACAAACCATTTTCAAGTTTCAAAACAATAACCTGTAAACATCTTAAAAATCAAAATAACTCAAAGCCTGTTTCTTTTTTTTTCAAACTTGAGATGAACAAGCCCGCATTTCTTCAATCTGTGATATATCAAGCAAGTTCGAAACTAAGACAGTTTTATCTCTATCCAAATATGAGTCATCTTCAACAAGTTTTCATAATCCGTAACAAGCATGCAGTTTTTAAATCAAAAACAAAGAAGCAATTCAAGTTCTTTTTTAAATTCCAGACTAAAACTTAAAGCCAGTGCTCTGCTCTTCATTTGAACAGGTGAGTAACACTTTTCTTTAAAAAAAATTAAGTATCTGTAAATCTGTTGCATGTTAGTATCTTGAAATATGTATGATCTGTGAGATTACATATAAGTGAATTATCTATATTTCTATGGATGTATAGAATGTGTGCATGCTGTGGTATCCAAGTTTACATGTTCTTAGTTTTCAAAGCTATGATTTTAAATCAAAATCCATTGTCTTTTGAACCAATCACTGTTGGGGCTTAGGATCCAAACAACATTTGTTTGTTTGATCATGAAGTAAAGTTTAAAATTTTATTTAGATAAATTAGAATTGAAATTGCTCTAGAAAATCAAGTACAACAGGGCAAGCTTGAGGTTTGTTAAAATTCAAACATGCTAATTCATTAATTCTGGTTTAAAATCTGAACCCTTAAACTAAATCATGATTTTTAAGAATGAAATCACAATTTTTAGTTGTGGGATGTGAAAGTAGATCGTGTTTGTTCAGATTTTGAGTATTGAGCGGTTTCTGATGATCTAAGTGATCAGAATGGCTGTGCTTCTTACTAGAGGTAGAGGAATGATGAGGGAGGTCGGCAAAAATGTCGGGGGGGGGGGGTGTTCAAGTCATTGTGGTGGTGGCGGAGATCGCATTAAGTTTGTAACCCTTGTTTATATGCTTGGTCGGAGAAGTTTCCATTCCATCGCCTCTGATGGATCAAGCTTCACTGAATTATAGGAAATGATAGCAGGGTGGTTGTCGTAGATATGGACGGAGATGCAGACATGCCGGTGGTCGGAGGAGCGAGTTTGAGGTGGTTCCAGGATTTGGTGGTTTGCTCCAGGTTTGGACTTGATTGCTCGAATTTGATTTTTAGTGACGATCGAAGAATTTGGGGTTTGGATCGTCAGAGGTTGTGGTCGCCGACCTTGGGAAGGTTGTGCGTTGATCAGGAGTGCCAGAGCCACCGTGCATGTGCATGTGTATTTTTGTTCCTAGTGAAGTTTGGATTTGAGGAAGACGGGTACTCGAGTTTTTCTCGAAGTTTTTATGGATTTTGGCTAGAAGTCCTTGAGGGTAGGGCTCGGGTAGTTTGATCTGTTCCAAGTTTTAAAACCTATCAGGATTTTAAATTTTAAAATGAACTTAAAAATTAAAGGCAAGATTTTAAACAAAGTTTTAAATCAAGTTTTAGGATGGGTTCAAATTAAATTTTGTATACTAGTTTTGAAATAAATAAAGTTTTATAAAATCAAAATGTTTAAACAAGTCTAAAGGTTTAAAGTATATTTGTAAATGAGTTAGCTTTCCAATAAAATGTTAAAAACTTTATTTATATAAAAATTCATTTATAAAAGTATTCGTTAATATTTGAATAGGAAGTTAAATGAATTTGTTAAACTTAAATATGCAAGTTAAATGATAAGTTATTTTTAAAGCCTGATTTTAAAAATATAATTAAGTAAATTAGTTTAAATCTTTCCTTATATAAGTTTCTTTTATAAGTGAAAAATGTTTATTTACATTTGTTTAAGAAGTTTGTAAATTGTTTTAAATTCCGATAGGTTAAATCATTTTTAAATCTTAATTAAAAATGGAATTTAAAAGTAGATTTAAAGGTGTAAATTGTTTTAAACACACAGTTTATGATAATTAAGTCATTAATCAAAGAATAATTTATCTTAAAAAATAATTAAGGTTTTAATGATTAATTAAGTTAATAAGGTTTTAATTAATATTAATTAACTAGAATTAGTGATTTATTTATCAGTAATTGATTTGATTTAAATTAAGCTGATAATTAATTAATCTTACTTATAGATATTTGAATTTTTCCCATTGTTGAATTGTTTAATATCTTTGATATGTTGTGCTTTGTGCTATGAATTGTTTTGGTGTGGTCTTTGATGTAATTTATCTATAATTAATTTATATTATTTATCTATGAATCTGTGAATGGAGATAAGCGTTATTGGATTATACCCCTTATCGATATTGATGTGCTTGAATATGTAATGATTGATGTTGTTGCACTACTGTGTAAAACCCCTGGACTACTCCTTACACACACAAATATGGATTGCACGAGGAAATTGGTTAAGTCACCGATTTTTGAAATGGTTTTAAAGTTGAATTTTTAATTCAAGTGGTTTATAAAAGAAATTGGGTTTAATACGAAAAGTTTTTGAAAAAGAGTTTTTTAAGATAAAAGTTATTTTAATAATTTGGTAAAGTTTGGAATTTAAATAATTTGATTTGAATTCGAATTCAAGTTTTGAAATCGAATTCTACGTTTGGAAATTATGGTTTAAAAATGTTATACAAGTTATAAATGTGTTCATATGGGTTAAACCATTTTAAAAGTATTGTTTTGGGAAATTGAATTTAACCCAAGGGCTTTAACTTGCACAAATGTAATCAAGTTTTCCCAGAACGAAAATATTTGTTTTCAAATAATAATAGCTTTCATATAAAGGAAGGTTTTCCAATTTGTATTGAAAAGATTTCAATTTTTGAAATAAAATTAGTTTGAAAGCTATAAATCGATCTATGTGAAAGAATTGTTGAACTTTTTTGAACTTAAAAAGGATCTAAAAGGTGTATCTTTTGTATAAAAAATTTGGAATTGAAATTGTTTTGAAAGCTATAAAGGAATCTTTGTGAAATATTTGGTGAACTTTGTGAAGTAAATCTTTTTAAAAGGTTAAAATGATAATTTTTTTAAACCATTTAAAGAAAGGTTATGGGTTTTAAGTTGTGACTTAGTTGAAATCCCAATATCCTTGTGTTTTTAAGTATTGCGCTCATTATTCGATTTAGCCGGGAGATGACCTTGTGTCGTATAACCCATTCCGAATAATGATATGACATTATGGATAGCATTTGAATACTGGTGGGGAAGACCGGATATTTTCGAAAATGAAAGGATAACTCGTCGATTGTCTCTGCACCGAATGATCCCCGGTATAGAGATTTGATAACCCTTTGTGATGGGAAGTCCGGACGTGATTAGGGACTATCCGGATTTGCAAGGGATTCTTTTTTTAGTGCCTTCTGTTCTGTTCGAACCAGGAACAGACTTGTATGGATGTATGTCTGACATTACACTTTGAGATGTAAAGCTGGTTTCAATCAAATACATTTCTGTTTAGTGGAGGAGATTTATTCTCTTAGCTTAACACCCTTCTCTGAGACGTACGAGCTCAGAGGTTACTAGTGATACATTCCTAATTTGGTATTATGGCATGCTGAGTGTTGCTGAGTGTTGTTGATCATTTGTTGACCGAACCAAGGCTTTTATGAAAAGCGTAGCTTTGTGGACGAGACCTCGTCAGACCTCACTCCCCGGAAATGGTCTAAACAGGAAAGATGCGACAAGGTTTCAGTGTTCGCTCCCCTAGGGTATGTCCATTCCTTATGGAAAAAGGTGGTATCATGGTATGGAGCCTAGATATTTAACCTATGTGGTTACTTCAAATGCATTACTTTGTGCTTGTTGGATGAGAGGTACCTCGGATAAAGGTCACAAACGACCGGGGATGACATATTTGTAGGTGTTACTCCTGGGCATGGAGGAAACCGGCCTTGTATTGGAAGAGAGCTAGGTAAGTTCTCGGGTTGTCCCTCCAGAGGCATTCTCATGTGGCAATAGAAAGTTCCTTAGACTAACCATTTGTTGGAAATCCAAAGAAACAATACACGCCTTGTAATGTTTTAGTTGTATAACCTTCCATGGAATGTAGCGATAACCTGCTATTGAACATGGTAGCTATAGTCGGCATACAATAATGGTTGTATGCTGGCTAAGATTAATATTATGCTTTCAAATTTTTTTCCACTATGCACTAGTAATAATATCAAAATATTTTTCACGTATCAAGCATGTTTGACTATCATAAGGAGAAATCTTCTCCAATTCTACGTTTGCATGGTGTGTGCGGCGCAAGGCCTTATGGTAGTTTCATTTTACAAAAAGCATTTCGGATTTCCTTTTTATTTCTTTTGTTGTTGTTGTTTAAAAGATAAAAATGTTTCCGTAGTCCCATGTCTGACCCGGAGTTTACTGTTCCCTTCTTAAACACTAGGTGCCCTAGAGTTGGGTTTTTCAGATAATCAAGTAGTAAGCGTAGATTCGATAGCATCCAGCGTTTGGATAATGGCGATCACATTTTCTTCATTCTGGACTGACTTTGCTTAGTACAACTTGATTGGGAGCTCGAGCTAATTTTGGATTGGTGCTTGGAAGATGGAGATTGCTGATATTGGAGCTCAAGTTTATGTTATTATTCCGCTGGTGGTATTGTATATCTTCCGTTGTGATTTGTAGTGTCATATCTCTGATATGTCTTGGGTGGTTGTATCATTGTTATATATCATTGGATATTGTATTCATTTGGAGTTATATGATATATTCATTTTCTTCCGCTGCGTTGTTGTACTTAATGTGTTATAAGCTCTGGCGAACTAGATTCCATGTTTGGATCTGCAGCATTCGAATACGGGTGATGTATTCAGTGTCAATTTCCGATGGTCGAGTCGTTTCAGTAAACTTTTGTACGAAAGAAGATGCTATTGATTCAAGAATACACCTAGTTTTGATAATTGCGTTATATAAATTTATAGTCTTATAATTATCAATCCGACTGTAAATAGAAAAAGAATTCCAAAAATAAACTACTATATATATATATATATATATATATATATGAAGTTTCTATTTTCTCAAATTTGATATTTATGTAAACATTTTCTCTTTTCTAAAAATAATTACTCCATTAATGTATAATGCTCTATTAAAAAACACATTATCATTATCTCAACTGTTACTATTATGGGCACCTTCTATAGGATCTAATTACATTGCATCGACTAGTTATCTTATAAAGAACATGTCATCTTATCCAGAATATGATGCTTCACAAAGCGTGCCAATTATTCCTTAATATACCACTATGTACAGTATAGTTCCACCGTCTTATAGTTTTCCCATGGATGATCATGTATGTTTACACACACATTTTTTTTTTGAAATACAATAAGTCTAATTTTCTCTCATAAAAAGAGCTTAAGACGCGTTTCTCGTTTTAGTTGAATAATTGACGAATATTGATCTAACGTACTGGAAAATGCTACTCAAACATCAAAAAACTTAATGTCAATGCACTGTAGTTATTTGTAGTGTAAATTGTCTATAGTTATAATATTCAATGTGGAACAATCCCACATAGTAGCTACAAATAAATGCATTCAAATTTATCCTTGTATAGAACGTCGAATATTCATTGTGCAAATATTCGTAACGATTAAATGATATTTGTACAAAAAATATAGTAATCTAAATATTACCTAAATTATTGTAGGGTAAATTTTTACGGTGCAAATAATTCTAGTAAAAAATAATTGATAAACAGGTTGCCATAAAATAAAATCATAATAGAAATGATCTTAAAAAAAGCAAGCCCCCTTTATTTAGCCCTCAAACCCAGCCCTTGTCAATCACTTATTTTATTGTTGAAAATGGTAATTAGATACAACATGTCACTGGGACGACATAAAAAAAACCACATGCCAATAAATGTTCGAATCACGCTATGCAAGTTTCTAACTTGGGACCTCTCGCACCAAAGTCGAATCACTTAACAACTAGGACAATGGTGCTTGTCTTCAACTACTTATTCTGATTTAAGAAATAATACATTCTCTCTATTATCACATCATATGGTTGTTTAAATCAGAATGAGTGGTTGCAAGGAGCCTGGTTGTGGGCTAAATAGAAGGGGTGGTAGATACTAGCTCTTTATACATACATACATACACATACATACATACATATATATATATATATATATATATATATATATATATAGGTCGACCTATAGTGTGCATGTTTGCCTGACTTGTTTCTTTGTTCTTTTGTTCTTTGTTACTTGTTTCAGAAATTTATTCCAACAAGTATTGTGATATTTTTTTTGAAAGACTCTAACCTATTAATAGGTAAGCCAATATTTTGGTTCATCCGCACTCCAAATTGACGAGTTTCTGGGACGATTTCATATGCAAAATTTTCATTGTTTTTCTATGCTTTCTATTGTTTTCGAGCATGCATTTTCTAAAACAATTTTGAAATGATCTTTATAATAAATTGGCTTTTGAAATAAACATTTCACAATATTTATAAATTATTTTAAAGTTATTAAAACTAAATATTCTCTATAATAAAGGGAAATTTCGATGGCATGTTTTCCAAACGATTTCAAAAATTGTTTTAAAACTAGTTTTCTCAAAACAAATTATCTTCTATATAAACTATATATTTTTTGCACTCTTCAAACGTTAGAGAAAGGGAATCAAATGATTTGGTAACACATTTGTCAGTTTTGTGATTTTGAGAAGTAATTGTCTGTAACTTGGTTTTCTTTGCCTGCATGCTCTTTCCCAACCTTTTATAGGTCAGTAAAGCCTTTCCAAGCTGAGGAAAGATACTAGTGCCTCTCAATAGATTAGGCAAATCATCGATCTATGGCAATGGATTCTCGTTCTAATGGTTAACTTGTTAAGCATAACCCTTTTGTAACAACCCTGATTTTGCAATTACCAGTTAATAACAGTAATAATAAATTAGGATGAGATTATAATTTTATTAATCATGAGATAAATATAATTTGGAGTAGATAATTTAAATAAGTTATCTAAGTAAAATCTAAAATTTGAGTTTTGGAATTTACCTTGGGGGGAAAATTTGAGAAAAAGTAAGTTAGATTCTTGGAAATGATTAAATAAAGAATTTGAAGATGTAAAATAAAATAAATTAAACTTGGGAATTTTCTAAAAAAAAAATTATTTTGAATAAACAACGGGTTTTATATAAATAAAATAGGATTTGGATAGTTTGGTAGGAAATAAATGGTGAATAATGATATTTTAATAATTTGGTGATTAATAAATTAATTAAGTGATATAAAAGGATTTAATTCAACAATAATTGGTTGAAATAAATATAAATTTTTGAAAATAAAGTTTTAGAAACTTTATTATGTAAGTTTGTGATAAAAATGAGCAATACGTGGTTTTAATTTGGTAAAATGCAATAATTTTGTAAATTTTTGCCAAATGTTAATTTTTTACTAATTTTAATGAAGTACTAAAATTTTATATGGTAGGTAATGTAAATAAAAAGGTGGAATTCTGGTTAAAAATAATTTTTTGATGTAAAATGACGTGAATAAGATTTGTCGTATTTAAATTTACAGGAGAATGAATTTTGTGTGAATTTTAGATTTAAAAATAGTGTTTTATGTAATTGAAAGTGCAAGTTGTAATATTTATGTAAAAAATAAGAATTTAATGATGGAAATAATTTTTAAATGGTTAAAATATCTTTTAGATGTTGAAAAACTAGATCGTTCAAGGCGAAAACTGCCTGTAGAAATCACGGATGACAGGTCGACCAAACAACCAAGGAGTTCGACCTTAGGGTTGACCCTAGCATTTGATAGGTTGACCTATCCATTAAGAAGGTCGATCTATAGTGTGCATTTTTGCCTGCCGTGTTGCTTTTTTTAGTTATTCTTTGCTACTTGTTTCAGCGATTTATTCCAACCAGTTTTGTGATACTTTTGTGAATTTCTGAAAGGATCTAACCTATCAATAGGCAAGCCAATATTTTGGTTGATCTGTACTTCGGATTGATGAGTTTTTGAGATGATTTCATATGTTGAATTCTCTGTGTTTTTTGATGATTTCTATTGTTTTCGAGCACGTGTTTTCTGAACAAGTTTTGAAATGATTTTTATAATTAAATTGGCTTTTGAAATAAATATTTTACAATATTTATAAAAAAAATTAAAGCTATTAAAACTATATATTCTCTATGATAAAGAGAAATTTCAAAGATTTGTTTTCCAAACGATTTCAAAAAATGTTTTAAAACTAGTTTTCTCAAAACAAATTATTTTCTATATAAAATATACTATTTTTTCACTCTTTGAACGTATGAGCAAATGAATTAAACGATTTAGTAAAACATGTAGTATGTGACACATGCGTTACTTTTTCGGGTAGTTCCGGACTTGTTCGTTTGATGCTTGGATCTTTGGATTGTTATTGCCAGTACTTGGACCGTTTGGTTCTATTCATTGCATTTTTCCTTCTCTAGAATTCTTACATTGATTTCTACAATTTAGATGATTTGTGAATGGTTTCACTGTGGTTTCCCGATGGAAATATTTACATAGCTTGAGCGCTATCATGTTGTTCGCTACATGATAATTACATTTTGGGGTTTTGAACTCTTAATTGAGCTCCACGAGTTATGATATTTTTGAATTTTGAACTCTTAATTGTGTTTCATGAGCTATGATATTTTTGTGTTTTGAACTCTTGATTGAGTTCCACGAGTTATGAGATTTGTGATTTGAACAATTTTTTTAGTATGGCGTTGACTAATGGTTAGTAAATCGTTAAGTAAGAACGTGTGGTATGGGACATACAGTTGCCACTTTTTGGGTTCCTATCTAAGATTTTGTGACACATTCATGAGTTATTGCCAGTACTTGACCTCCGGGTCATCACGATATATATGTGATTTCAGTCACTACGAGACGTATGTGACTTCGGTCACCACGAGACATTTTTGTCCTTCGAGTCCACGAGACAAGTACCTTATACATAGTATTGGACATGAGATTTGCATTTTCAGCATAGCTTCGGCTTGCAATCGGGGATTTGGATCCAATCTGGGAAATTGTTTGAGTTATTGGTTTATTTATGATTTCATCATTTCTAGATGACTATTTTATATATTTTATAGTTTAGTGCTACATGAGAATTTATTCGTATATGGTGATTTCATTTATGAGTTTTGAACTCTTAACTGATTTACTTGAGTTATTTGTGATTGCCATCTTTTGGCGTATTTTTGAGATTTGTCACTTCTTATTTTAGGAATTATTTGAGATTTCCATTCTTTAACGGATTTTGAGACTTGTGGTCTCCTATTGAGGAGTTATGGATAATGAAAACCATTATATTGGATTTTGTACATGCGGATGATATGTGGCAAATAATTGTGATTATTTGATATTGTTATTGAATTTACCTCGTTCGAGAAACTTCTATAAGTAGTATTTTAGTGGTATTATCTCTTATGTGATAGTTGAATTATAACTATGTTATTTCTTCTCTTTCAAGAAGAAATAATACCCCTTATCCTTACATTTCATCTATCATATGCTAATCAGTTTGTTTAAGCTAGAATGACCAGTGTAATTTTATATACTCGGGCCAAACCGAGTTATTTCAGGTTAGTCGCCTGTCGTAGATTCCACTATGATGCTTCCACTTTGGATTATCTACTAGTTATCTTTTGTATAGTCTTGTGGTCATTTTGAAAACTATGATTTGTACTTATTCATTTGACCCGATGTGTGTGTGTATTGTGGTTTATGTACTACTGCTGCTGTATCACTTTGTATTGTACTATGATGTATCTATGTATATGTATATACATGTTTGACTGTTGTTCTGTGATCTATTGCATCTGTTGTTATATATTTTTCTGATAGATTCATTAGCCACCGTAGTTTTTAATTAAGCATATGTTGAGTATTTCGATCCACTTTAGAAAGATAAAAGAGAATAAAATTTAAAGCACCCAATCGACGTATTCAATACATGTTTAAGACAAAGCTATGGATGGTCGCTCCTAATCAACCATAGCCTCTACATTAGCAAAAAGTATTAGTCAGTAATACTCTTTGTTAATGTGGGTCTCAGGGTGTGGCATCACAAGTTGGTACCAAAGCGAAGTTCAGAATAAAATATGTTAAACATAGAACAGAACGTATATTACGGTACATCAAAGTACAATATTAGTGTTACATATTCCTTAATCACTATGTCCTTAATCTTTTTGTAACTTTGATGTTGTCATAAGTTGGGAATACGTTTAGGAATGCATTATAATTTGTAGTATTAAATAATTGAATAAATGATATCTTACCATATGAATAATCCTAATCATGATCGTTCTATTCGGATTCTCTTCGATACGGGTGCTTGACATTCATTTGTATCGAAGGAGTTTATTGATACCGTTGGATGTTCCTTGTCATGTCACTTCTTCGAGGGTTGCGAATCCTGTAAAGGGGATCCGTAGCACTGTTTTGTGAGAATGTTTTGTGATAATGCTGAGATTGTTCTTTATGGTTTTTCTTTTCGTGCAAATCTTCATATTAATCATTATCTTGGATTTGATATGATTTTGGGAATGGATTGCCTTGGTTGTTATCAAGCCCAAATCCTATGTTCTAAAGGGTCCTATATCTAGGTATCCTGGTTTGGCTGATCGGTTAACTCTTGTTCTTCGGAGTATTGATGATAATTCTAAAGCATCTTTATTTTCTCCTGAGTCTCGAGATGATGATGATGTATCTCAAATTTCAGTCATTTGTGATTTTGTTGATGTATGTGAGTTTGATTTGGGTTTGTTACCCAATCTGGCAACTGAGTTTTGTATCGAACTCATTCCTGGTTCTCAGCTTGTTAGTCGTCCTCCCATGTGGATTTCCACTAATGGAAATGAGGAACTCTGAAAGCAATTACTGGAGCTTGAAGCCAAGCAGTTCATTCAGTCCGGTCTTCACTGTGGGGTGCTGCAGTTGTCTTTGTTAGGGAATCTGATGGTACTCTTGGGCTTCACATCGATTACCACAAGCTTAACAAGTTAACCTTTAGAACGAGATCCATTGCATTAGATCGATGATATGCTCGATCAATTGAGTAGTGCTGGTACCTTTCATCAACTTGACCTTGCACCAATTTTCATCAACTACGAGTTGCGAAGGATAGAGTTCCTCTTACCACATTATGCACTCGTTATGAGTCTTATGAGTGGCTCGTTATGCCATTCGGTTTGAAAAGCTCTCTAGCTTATTTCATCGATCTTATGAATCGAATATTCTGGGAATATCTCGATGAGTTCGTCCTTGTATTCATGATTAATGATGAGTAAAAGAAACAATTTAAATTGGAAATCTGTAACGTTCCTGAAAATTCACCAAGTTTAATTTGGCAATTAAATTTATTTTTGTAAATAAATTGTGGATTAATTTGAGATTTCTAGAATAAATAATTTTTGAGTATAAATGGGAATTTAATTTGAAATTAGCATAAATATCATACCAATAAATATTGAATTTAGAAAAAAATAAATGTATTGGGGATAAATAGAAATTTGATTTAAAATATGAGAGTAAGTATTTTATAAACAAATATTGAATTTCAAAATAAAATGTATTAAAAATAAAATGGAATTTAAAAGCTTTGAAAAGCTAATGATAGTTTGTTTTTTAAAATATTAAATATATTTGGAAGATGTATTAATTTTCAAAATATTATTTTTAAGTTAAATTCTCTTATATAAATAAATGTAACCATTGTTAGTATGAAATCAAAATTTTTAAATCCTTCTTTTCTTTTAAAAAATTGTACAAAAATAAATAATAATAATAAAAAATGTATGAATGTAAATTGTATAAATATATAAGTTTATAAACATGTTGAACAAAAATTAAAGGTTGCAATGTAAAAATTATTTGGGATAAATTTTTGTTTGTGTAGATATAAAAATAAAAAGAAGTACATTTATTTATAGAATGAGTATGATATAAAAAAAAATCTTTTATCTTTGAAAAATACAAATGTAAACATACATAAAGAAGATATGTGAAGCTAGTCAACATGCATTAGATCTCATAATCATTTAGTTTTACAAATGGCATTCATTATATTTAAATTGAATAAAATAATAAAATTAAAAATTATAAAAAAACTTTTGAGGTCCCTCATATGCAATAATTAAGTCTCTCACCAAATCTGAAATATACAGTAAAACAAAGATTTGAGATCACCAACCTCAATATCAAGGCAACAGTAAAAAGGAAAGCATTTTGTAAAACAGGCTTCTCATTCATTTCAAAAAGAAAAATCTGAAAAATTACCACCATCATCTCTTCTCAGATCTAAAAACAAAGTTTAAAAAAAAAAGATTCATCAGAAAAAGGAAAAAGGAAAAAGAAAACTTCAACCTGGAAGTAGATTAGAGACAACATTCAACCTGTAACAAATCAAAAATAGCAAATTGGATTCAAGTTTAAATTCAAGTTCAGGAAACCTGAAAACAAAAGTGAAGTCTCTGTTCAAAAACAATGGAAAAGAAATCAAGAGCCTGAAATCAAATCAGTAATCAATACAAGGTCAAAGTTCAACAACAAAACAATTCAAGAGTAGAAAGAAAATCAATTTCCAAATTTAAAATTCAGACAGTTCTCTATTCTTCTTGTCCTCTGTCCTTCCAAATGCCTGTCTTCTACAACAAACATAGCGATGAAATCAAATTAATATCAAGTTAAGGGTTAAGCAAAGGGAAAGCAACCTGAAAAACAGAAATTCAAAACAAGGATGAACAGGGCAGAGCAGTTTGAAAAGAATTGCATGTTCCAGATTCACAAACAAATCATTTCTAGGCATAAATCTTCCCCACTGTTCAACCAAGGTGAGCAAACACCCATTTTTTAATTTAAATCTCCTTCCCTTATATGTTTGAAGTTGTTTGAAGGAGTGTGCATGCAAAAGAAAATCTGTGTGTTTATTCGTTATGTTGCTTGTGCATGTTTGGGGTTAGAAAAGAACACTCTGTTCTTATTGCAGGAATTGAAAATCAGTTAAAAAATTAAAATTTTCCTATTAAGTACTTTCAGACGTCGATTTCTAAGTAGAAAGTGATAATAACTATGAAATGCCAAGTTTAAAAATTATTTCAAGTATACTTACTGAGTAAACAATTTAGCAATTGGAAATTACAGGGATGAACACCGTTTATCAGAAAATCAAGTATCAATGTTTGAATTCCATTTACATCAACTAATTCGATCTTGAAAGACAGGAATTTCAGTAGCAAATCCAAGATTTTTTAAAACTATAATATGTGTGAAATTGTAAATTTATCTAAATTGGGGTTTTTGTCAATTCCCATTGATAAAAAAGAATCAAGCTTTCATTTTGATCCTAGAGGAGGGTAGGGTGGACTAAATCGTGGGAAAAATACTCGAATATTTTTTCGTTGATCAAAGTGATGGGTCGACATGGAATTAGGGTTCACCGTGTGCTCGTGAGGAATCGGTGGTGGATCGAGTTCGATGATACTCAGGGAGGTGTTGGCTTGGGGGTTGTCGAAGACGTGGCCGGAAGGGGCGACGCTCTGGTGGTCGGAGTTGCGCATGCGAGGTGATGGTAGGGATTGGGTTTCGATTCCAAGAAATCGAGAATAGCTCGATTTCGATCATGGGGTGATTTTGGTTTTTGGGTTGCTCGAACTAGCTTGGGTGGTCGTGGGTGACGTACCGGTGGCATCAACGTTGATCGGCGAGGGGCGCCGTGCTTGTGCACGTACACGTACACGTAAAAGTTTACGTATCTAGGTTTGAAGAATTGGGGAAGAAAGGTATAAACCCAAAGTAATCTTTGGGGTAAACGCGTGATGACTTGGGTTCTTACCCGAGTAAATTTTAGGCGTTCAGGGTTAAGTGCTTAGGAAATTTAAGTTTGAAGGATTTTAAAGCATACGGTAATACTGGGCGAAAACTCGAAGTAGATAGGGAGCTGGCTCGAGTTTTTAACAGTTTTGGCTCGGGTTTCCTGAGTTTGCTAATTTAAAGCAAGTTTTAAAAAAAAATTATGGAAGGATTTGGTTTCAAAACAAATTAAAACAAAGTTATATATATTAAATTTCCAAAGGGAAGGTATTATCCCAAATCAAAATTCAAATAATTTTAAAACTTGTTTTAGTTTTGAATAATCATATTGAGTTAATCATTTAAATTACCCTAAGTGTCTTCAAATTTAATTTGATGATGTAATTAAGTGATAGTCGAAATAAATGATTTATCTTAAATATTTTAGGTTTTATTAATAAAAGTAATTAAAGATTAATTACTCAAAGAAAAATTACTTAATTAGAGGTTTAATTAAAGATAAATCAATGATTTATTTAAAGATAGATAAAGGTTAATTAATTACATGATTTAAGTAACTAATTGATGATTAATGATTAAAAGTTTAGTTAATTTATAATTTAAGGATAATTGATTTTTGTGATTAATTAATCAAGGTGATCAATTTGATGGTAATTAATTAAAAGTTAATTAATAAATGAAAATTACTTATTGTAATTAATTAAATGGTAATTAATTAATGGTTAATTAATAAATGTAATTAATTTAGATAATTAATTAAAGGTTGATTAACTAATGAAAGTGATTATTAATCACGAATTAATTATTATTTTTGTAATTAATTGAGGATAATTAATCAAAGGATTAATTTTAAATTAAAATTTTAATTAACAAATAAGGAGTAATTAATCAAATTGATTTGTAATTAATTGATATTAATTAACGAAGATAAAAAAAATTATTCATAAGTAATTAATCTGATTTAATCTAAATCAGATAATTTAATTTATTTTTACTTATGGATGTTTAGATTCTATTGGATGTTTGGATTCTATTGGATGTTTGGATTGTTGATATTCCTCATATGTGATGCTCTGTGATATTTTGTGATGTGAGTTGCTACGTATTGTTCTGTGATATCTATGATATGTTTTCTGTGTAAATACCCCTTGGCCCGTAGAACGACATTTGGAATTCGATGCGACAGGGAGTCGGATTCCAGTTAGTTATCTGAAACCCACATCGAATCGTAATGGTGAATCTTGGTGATTGATAAATTTACTTTATCTATGAATCTGTGTATATAAATTAGCGTTATAGGTTAACCACTTATCGATATCGCTGTGATTGTAATATGTGATGATTGATGATGTTGCACTATTGGGTAAAACCCCTAGACGACACCTTACACACACAATATGGATTGCACGAGGAAATCGGTTAAGTCACAGATTTTAATGATTTTAAAGATTTAATTTTTAATCCAAATAGTTTTGGAATTGGAATTGAAAGCTTTTGAAAATGAGTTCAAAAATAAAAAGGTTATTTTGAATGACTTAATAAAGTTTGAAATTTAAATAATTAGATTTAAATTTGAATTCAATATCTAAAATTGAATTCAAAAATTTTGGAAACTATGGTTTAAAAAGATTATACAAGTTATAAAGATGTTTATAAGGGTTTTTTAACCATTTAAAAAGCATTGTTTTGGGAACTTAAATTTAAACCCAAGTTTTTACCTAAATGGCTTTAACTTATGTAAATGTAATTTGTTTTTCCCAAACGAAAACTATTTGTTTCAAACAATAATAGATTCCATAAAAAGAAAGGATTTCCAAATTGTATCGAAAGATTTCAAGTTTGAAACAAAATTGTAAATAGTTGGAAAGAACTATGAATTAACCTTGGTGAAAGAATATTAAATCTCGTTTTGAAATCAAAGAGAGTTTTAATGGTATTTCTTTCACATAAAAGATTCGGATTGGAAATGGTTTGGAAGTTATGAATTAAATCTTTAATTTAAAGATTTGGTAAGTTAATCCAATTTGAAAGGGAATTGTTTTAAAAAGCCGTGGATGAACCTTTGTGGTAAATTGGTAAACTTTGTGAAATAAATCTTTTTGTTTAAAAGATTTAAAATGGAAATTTGTTTAAACCATTTGAAAAGGAAGTTTTGGGTTTTAAGTTGTGACTTAACTGAAATCCCATATCCATATGTTTTTAAATATTGCGCTCATTATTCGGTTTAGCGGGGAGAGGACCTTATGTCATATAACCCATTCCGAATAATGATACGTTGTTATGGATAGCATTTGAAGACCGGTGGTGAAGACCGGGTATTTTTGAGAACGAAAGGACAACCCGTCGATTGTCCCTGCACTGAGTCGCGCCGGTATAGAGATTTCCTAAATGATGGGAAGTCCTATCGGGATTGTGAATACCCAGATTGCAAGGGCTTCTTCGGAAGTGCCTTCGGTTCTGTTCGAGCCCGGAATAGACTTGTATGGTCGTGTGTCTGACACTACACTTTGAGATATAAAGCCGATTTCTTTCAAATACATATCTGTTGGTGGCGGAGAATTTATTTCCTTAGCTTAACACCCTTCTCTGAGACGCACAAGCTCAGAGGTTATGTAGGTTAAGGTTATCAATGATATACTCCCAATTTAGTAGTGTGGCATGCTAAGTGCTGCTGTATATTGATGATCATTTGTTGATCATCTGTGATCAAAGCATGGCTTTTGTGTAAAGCGTAAGTTTGTGGACGAGACCTCATCGAGCCTCACAACCCGATAATGGTCAAAACAGGAAAGATGCAGCAAGGTTTCAGGGGTAGCTCCCCTAGGGTATGACCATTCCTTTTGGAAAAGTGTGGTATCGTGGTATGGAACCCAGATACTTAATCATGTAGGCACTGTAGTATATTTACTACTGTGTGATTTTGTTGGTGTAGAGGATCTTCGGTTAAAGCTCCCAAAGGATCGGGGGTGTCATATCTTAGGTTTTATTCCCCAGGAAGGGGGTAGCCGGCCTTGTGTCAGCAGAGAGCCAGGTAGGTTCTCGGGGCGTCTCGCCAGAGGTGTTCCCATGTGGCAATATGAAGTTTTTTAGCCTGACCATTTGTTGGAAATCCAATCAAAACAATACGCGCCATGTACGGTTTTAGTTGTATAACCTACCATGGAATGTGGCGGCAACTTGCTATTGAACATGGTAGCTATAGTAGGCATACGACGAAATGTTGTATGCTGGCTAGGAATTATATTATACTTTCGAAATGGTTTCTCCACACTTTGCACTTATAGTAATAATATCAAAGAATTTTCTCGTATCAAGCATATTTGACTATCATAAGGAGACATCTCCTCCAATTCTGCATTTGCATTGTGTGTGTGGCGGGAGGCCTTATGGTAGTTTCATTTTCTAAAAGGCATTGCGGATTTGAACTTTAAAAGCTTTTGTTGCTGTCTAAAAATATAAAAACTGTTTTGCTTGCTCACACCAGTCCCATGACTGACCTGGAGTTTATTGTTCCTTTTCTAAACTCTGGGTGCCTACTATTTTCCACATGGGCAGTCTAGAGTTGTGTTTTTCAGATAATCCAATAGTAGGAATTCATTCGTTAGCTTTCGAAGCCTTTTGTTTTTGGGGATCGTATTTGCTACACTTCAGCATCCACGACTACACTTGCTTATCTTTGTGCAACATGATGATGGTTCGAGCCAGCTTTGGATTGAAGATGGAGTTCTTGGAGTTTGGCACTGAAGACACTTCCTTTCCGCTGCTATTTCTTGTAACTCTGATAGTATTGATATACATTGTATCATTCTACTGTATTCTGTTGTATCAGATATTGTATCTAATGTTGTATATCATATGTATTATTTCATTTTCTTCCGTTGTGTTGTACTTAATGTGTTATAAGCTTCGGAGAACCAGATTCAACGTTTGGATCTGCAGCATTTGAATACGAGTGTCGTATTCGGTGCCGATTTTTGAAGGTCGAGTCAGGATCGTTACAAAATCTTTCTAATAAAAGATATACTTATAAGTATAAATGGATTCTATTTATTGAGGCAAGCAAAGAATATTTTGTAAAATTATATAAGAGGCATTGTTTTACTAAATAGAAATTGTTGGATTGTCCATTAAGTGCTTTAAGAATTCTGGTCGATGCGCCTGATCAACGTTATCGATAGGAATTTCCTAAATACTACGATGAGACAGTCAGACACAGTAAATTGAGTTGTAATAAGTAGAAGTTTAAAAATAAATTAAATGGGATTGAGAATTAATTTTTATTCTAGATGACCAATGCAGCCATTGAACCATTTGATTGTTGGACAAGCGGTGAGGCAGTTTTGATCATTTGGTCAACTCTACAACCGATTGATAGGGTCATTCCTTAAAAATCAATGGTGAGGCAATTCCATTATTATATTTTAAATTTGTGGAATTAAATATGGTTATGTTTTAATTGGTTATGTAAGTATAACCAATAGGAATCTAAATAATGATACCATATGGTAATTTAAATAAGTAAATTATTCTAATTAAGGACTCTTAATTGGAAGAAAATATCGTGTGATGCTTTGATTAATAAAATAATGTATTCAAGATAAGAAAATACTTTGGTTAGAAAATCAAATACCAATTGAATATTTTAGTGCAAAGTTATAAATGACGACTCCAAAAATTTGTTTTGACACTAGGTTGTTTAAGTAATAATAGAGGATAAGATGTATAACTCTATCTTAAAGAAAATGGTGAAATGTTGATTTTAAACTTTTAGCATGAATTTGTGGGCAAGCTTTTGTTTTAAATTTTGGTATTAGTAAAGATTTATTGGTATGAATTTGTTAAATTGTTTTGCAAGCAGGTTTAAGTTAATTATCAACTATAGTTTGTTTTATGTTGATAATAAAACGAAAATTATTTTTGTAACAAGAGAAAATATGAGTTCAAGTTGTTCATTTATTAGGTATGCAATATTAAAAATGCAAGGTATAATAAATGAATCAGTCGTGATAACCAATCATTCTAAATGGTGAGAGAAATTTTAAAAAATAATTGTCTGGAAGCTTGATTTTGTGAAGTGATGAATTTTTTTTTTCAATTTGTGAATTGTTTCATTTAAAGGATAATTTCATGAGGTTAATTATAATTAGTGAATGCCTTAGCTTTCTGAAAAAGAGGATCTTGAAATAAATGATTTAGCATAAAAAGCTAGTTTTGAAAATGTAGTTTGAAATTAGAATGGATTGGGAATTTCAAATTTCAAATTGATTTAAAAGCTGAAATTTTATTTGAAAAAGTGTTGTACTAAAACAACGATAACTTTAGATTTATAACTCCAAATGAGTTCAATCTTTTTGTAAATGATAGCGCTTCAAGTAAGCTATAAATTTAATTTTCACCACTTTAGGAGATTTTGTTTTTAGTTCAGTAAAAAATGGTCTGAAAGTGGATAGACATCTCTGTCCTATTTTAAATTTTCTATGATTTAAGCTGAAATTAAATTTAGCATTACTTTCAAACCGTAAATCCTATTTTTATGATCTTTATATTGCTAGAAAGCTTAGGCTTTGTAGAACAACTTTCATCTTATAAGTGTTCTCAGATTTTGTTGTTTGCTATGCCAAAAATATATTTACAACGGTTCTGAAATTGAAAAATGATTTGTTTCCCTTAATGGAAATGTAATTCTTCCTATTGAGTAAATGTACCTTACTAATTATTGGAGTGGAAAATGTGTTACAAAATATAACATATTTGTAGAAGAATTAACGGGTTAGACAACTCAAATTTTATTCACTTTGAATAAAGAGTAATGAGATTAAATTTAATTTAAATAAAAAGCTTTGAAAATTTTCAAGTATTGAAAATTGAGAATTTAATTTTGAAATAATGGGTATGAAAACTTTAAGAATATTTGGTTGGTAAAAGAGAGTATAAAACCATTCCTTGTGTTTAACCTACCTTTGTGCAATTTTTTAACGACCCGTATTTATGCAGTCATACGAGCTTAGTGGTATTGGGAGAGACCACCTACCTCTTGTTGAATTTTCTTTCCATAATTGTTCTTAGTATAATATCAGTATGGCTTCTTTAGTAACATTATACGGAAAGTCGTGTCAATTAACATCTTTTTGGTTGGAGTTTGGGATAAAGTTGTGGTAAGTCCCGACACTATTCAAGAAGCTTCTCGAGTGTTTTGTCTTTTCATTACGCTCGAGTCAGCCTGAGCTTTTCAGCGCGGAAGACAATATTTTTGAAGGACGAAGACAGAGTTTAATATTATTATTATTCCACCATATTATGTTGTTCTGCTGGATTATCCTATTATACTTGCTGTATGTATAACTCTGATTGTATTGTAAAAGTGGGATCAAATGTTATTGTAAAACAGCTTCATGAACTTTTTATTTGGTTATTATAATTTGTCATTCCACTGTGAGATTCTGTGTTTTGTTTTTCTTTCTTTTCTCTTATTTTCTTATTTACCCCATTAACAATCCACTCTTTTGAGTGGTATGAGTTGACCTGTGTGGTTTATTATCGGTTTAAACCGTCCAAAAAGGTGGGTCGTTACATCAACTCACGTGTGCCCGTCTTTAATGATCGAATTATCAAAAGGAGTTTATCGCCTAATAGCTCGGATCAATGGACATGGAAGAAGCGATCACTCGTATACTCTACTTTAAGTCAACATAGATATCATGAATACATCCAAAATAATAAGTATCATGTATCGACGCAACACAATGTACACGAGTTTTCGAATTGGATGTCTCGCATATCAAGAACACATATAGATAAATGTCATATGTATTGACATCGCAATGGAAATAACAACATATATATCTTAAAATATATCTAAACATGGATTGCTCAAATATATCACTTTAAACTCGGTAGACTGTGCACAATCCAAAGTTACCAACTACAAATGTCCATGTGACGACTCTTCCTACAACCGATCCTTAAACATGTCCATGATTGATTGAATCCTCTTGACTCCATCGTTGCTATGAATAAACCAAAAAGTGCTACAATGCTTAGCTTCTAGTCAAAGATTACTAAACTAAAAAGTTAGTAGTAATCCAAAAATTTATGTATACTATGTATAACATCCTCTATAGACTACTCAATAAATAAGACCAACCAATGTTATAGATAGCTATCTTGAAACACAACACCTTAATCTGACCTGAGACATTGTCTTATACATAACAAACCTTGAGTCGTACTAGAAACCTAGTTGTGAATATAATAAAAGTCATAAAAAATAAATGTGTAGTGTCGGTTTTCAATGTAACATTTTAAAACATATAGATTTCAATTACAATATACTAAGTCCTGCCCATAAATCATCAAAATGGTTACGTGTTACGACTTTATCAATCGGAATCCACAATTGCAACTCTTGCTAATCATGATGTCACATTCTATCCATATTATATGAGTTATAATCAATTTAAATTCAAGTACACTATATTTGTATGTCATATATCTAATTTTATCGTTTACCATAGTATAGTCTTCTCAAATGCATGTCCAAACAATTAACGGTCAAATATATATTTTACAAGGATAAATCCGATTTCATTGCTTACCATATTACCGATAGGTTAATAATAATTTAAACTAAAAAGTAGTGAAGTATACACGCTTTATAGCTAAGTAGCTTGATGATAATGAAGTAGCTAATGTGGACGAAGGAGAACACAAGGTCGTTGGTGAGTATTTTGGGTTTTAGGGAATAGAGGCGATGAAACGACGGGTTTATATAGGTTGGTCTGTAATTAATTTAGAGTTAAGGAAGTTAGAAGAAGTGAATCACGATATAGATAATGATTAAAAAGATGGTTGATAAGATAATTTCAATTTATTTCACTTTCTTTTAAATCATTCGAAACCCTTTGCTACTTTATTACCGGACCACTATAGAATACCGATTAAAAATATGATCAACGCGTTTTAACCAAAATTTTATTTTATATTCGCGATAAATTATCTTTTATTAAAATATTAATTCTAAAATTTCAAAAATTATAAAATATTTGTTTTATTTCCAAAATATAGTTCAAAATTCCACAAAAAACATTTATTTTTCTAAAATATGTTTCCAAATAACTTTTAAATTTTAAAATATAATTCTAACTTCACATTTGAATTTAAATATTATTTATCAAATTAATTCAAAAATCACTTTTATTGAATTAAATTCAATAAAATATCAAAATTATTTTCTAAATATACTTATTGATTATTTCAGCTTTTTATCAAGTAAAATAATTTTTCATAATTCAAATCCATTTGAAATTCAAATTTCTTTGATTTAAATTTCAAAAACATACTTCTTCATAAAAATTTCAATTAAAAAAATGTAAAATACATCTATTATTATTAATTAATTGGTAGGAATTTAAAGAAATTATGTCCTCACAATTCATCAGTGAGTATTATTACTTATTTTTTATAATGTTTAACTAGTTCTATGCATCCATGCATAATAATAAATTAAAAATAAAACTAACATCCATGGCTCGACAGAATTTAAACAAACGTGCCTAATGAGTCAAAACTAATTGGGCCGTGTCCATGGTGTAAGTTCTTCAGTCTTCTATATATAATCTTTAGGGCTACTTGAACTTTGAACCTTTATTATACCAACCGAACATTCTTGTTTCTTAGCTACTATATCTTACCACTTTGGTTTTATATAACCTTATCTAGATTCTGAAATATACCTTGGTACCTTAACCAATTACATCAAAAAAATAGCTCGGCCTACTTAAACTATTATAACTTGAGTACTCTTAGTGAGTCGATCTGTTATCACTCAGTTATCCTCTTCTCTCTTATGGTGTTATAAGGAATACAATTAATCTTTTAATATTTTAATGCATGTTCCTTGCTAGTTGACACTTAATACCTCTCTTTACATAGTTGTAATATTTCTTTTACAATCTTTTCACGCATCTTCTTTTATAAGTCAATGATATTTAGCCTTCCCTTTTATATCCTCAAGCTTTCGCTCGAGCTTAACTCGAGTCTACAAGTGTAACGACTCGAAATTTTGGTCATTAGTTTCTGAACATTTATTCATTTTAAATGTTGAATGTGGATTGTTAATCGATTTTGAAATATGGAGATTTGGGTTGAATCAATAAAATGAGTTATAATTTCAAATATGGCAATTTAATTGGATTTGGAAAAATAGTAATTTAATATCTGAAATTTAGATAATTTGTGAGTCTGGGGGAACATAGAAAAATGGTTTCAAAAACTTGTTTAAATCTAGTGGATTTAAACTATAGTATTGGATTTTTGGATGAAATCAAAAGTGGATAAGTTAAAATTGGGATTTTTATACTAATTTAATAAAAGAATTTAATATATAGTAATAATGTAAATAATTAGATTTTGATTTAAAATAAATCAAAATGATTTCTAATGTGAATATAAATTCTATATGATTTATAATTAAGTTAGTAAAGTTTTAAAAGTGAAATTTTTAATGATTTTGATGATTTTGAAAATCGCTCGATTCAATCGACGAGTTAAAATAGCCCTCCGGGGCACAGTCTCAGAATTCGACGAAACTAATTCCATTGGATCCGTAATAATTAATTATTATCGAATTTCAATTTTCGTAGCATTTGGAGTTATCGTTTGTTCGTCCGGGCGAGAAACACGTTGAAATTAAAATCAAAAATTTAATATTTTAAATCGATTTTAAAAGCCATCTTCCACATATGATTGAATTAGCCTCCGAAACACATTCCATTGCGTTCGTTATGTGGGCAAAACCTTATAAACACCTGTAGGCAAGTTTCAATTGGAATTCGTTTGAAAAGTTAAGTAATTTGTGAAAATATATTATTAAATTAATATATAAACGTATATGCATGGTACCCTACAGAAACCCTAAAGGAAATTCGCGGCCGCCACTATTTCGTTGTCAATGGCCAAAATGTTCTTTCCTTCTCCTCCACTTTTCTCTTCATCCATTAACTTTTAGCAAATTCTTCCAACAGGAAATGGGTAGAGCTCTTCGAGCTCGATACATCCAACGGTAGTGATGCGATTTCGCAAAGTTAATCGATGGCTACAAGGGTTCGAATGCAACACGTTCGTGGATGGACTATGGCGTCATAAGGAGGCCAAGCATCACGAGATTTTGGGCGTTGGAGGAGTGGAGTGTGGGCTACGGAGTCGTGGTGATGGATTGAGTCTAGAGGATCGGAGGATGCACGGTGATATATGGTTTAAGGACGACTTTTGGGTTCGGTTTTTGACCGTGAACGAAGTAGGAGAGGGAAGAGCAGGTACCAGCCATGAATTCTTGTTTCTATCTAACGTTCGTGATTTCGTAGGGTATATAAAAAAAGAAATTGTTTTAAATTATATTCAAAACTTTAAAATAACATATCTCTTGCATGCGTGGCTAGAATTCGACGAAACAGGAAGCTCCGGAATTGCAGCGACGCGATCTACGCGCTGAAGTAGATCATGAGACGAGTGGAGTTAGCGAATATTTAGATTAAGTCGAAGGGGCTCGATTTAGTTTAAAATTGAAACGCCGACGTAAGGTGAGTTAATCTCTCACATCTGGATGACTAGTTAATTTAATAGTTAGAAAATTTATAATATTGATTGATTGATTGAATGTGATATTATATATAGTAGTATACATACACACACACACACACACACACACACACACACACATATATTGGAGTGATTGATATTCCAACATTATATAGCGGATGAAATCCTATGAGCCCCACACAATAGCGGATGACCCTTTATACCACGATGTCCCCCTCAAAGTGGGATTTGGTATTTTATTGTTGTGCTAACATCGGTGGTTGTAGGAAAACAGGTTGGAGGGATCCAACTGGATTCCTCAAAATATTGTAACTATTTTTCATATATGTGATATGTTATGCGACATCCTGTGATAGATTGAATTGGAAATTAAGTTATTCAGTGCTATGGTTGAACGAACATAATTTGGTATTTTAAAATATAGAATAGAATGAATTGGGTTTTTAAAGGAAATTAAAAGAAAATTCTTTAGTAAATAATTATTGGGAATATGGATAAATTGATTAACAAATTTAAAGGGAATTTAAACTCGGATATCAGTTTGAAATTGATTAAGTGTTTTGGAAACTGTGATTTAAAAGGAAATAAGGAAAGGAAATTTGTAAGCTGGGTTTATAAATGACGTGAAATATTTATTAGTAGATAAATTTGGAAGTATAGATTCCGGTGGAATTTATATGAAAAGATGCTATTGATTTTAAAAATAAAAAGGCGATTTTATTTTGAAAAGTTGGAAAGTATATTTTTCCTGGAAAACTAAGTATATTTTTCAAGAAAAGATTTCAAAGTATAAACTAGAAGTTTAAAAATGATTTAGAAAATTTATTATTTGAATTATTTTTTTAAGTTAAAAGTAAATATTTATTTAAGTTAATTATGGTATTTAATTAATTTTAAAGGTAAATTAGCATTATGATTTTTAAAAGGGAATTTTAACATAATATTTGATATAATAAATTTATTTTAAAAGGTAATTTTGGTTTAAGTTTTACTCAGATACTCTTATTGAATTTCTTAAGTATTATTTTATTTAAGTAATTTTAATAGCCTGAATGTAAATGTTTTAAGTATATTTGTTTTTAGAAAGTGATTATAAGGAGATGGGAAATGTGTTTTAAAAATAAAAAGTGATTTTATTAATAAAGTGTTGAAAGGAATTTATGGGATTGGGACGTAAATTAAATTGGGATAAATCGAGCAGGATTTATAAGGATTATATGGGTTATACTGAAATGGAAGTGTGTTTCCCTGTAAACCCAAGTATATTTTCAAAGGAGATTTTATATATAAGTTGGAAGTTTTAAAGTTGTTTAAAAAGAACATTTTAGGGAATTTTTTTATTTAATCATTTTAATATTTTTATGTAAATATTTGTTAAGTTAATTATAGTAGTGATTATTTTAAAGGTTTAACTAGTATTTGATTTAAAAGATGGTTATTAAATATTTATACTATATCTAATAATTTATTTTAAAGGTAGTTTTGGCTTAAGTTTTACTTGCAAAATTATTGTAGTATTTCATAACTATTATTTTGAAGAGTATTTAAAATAGCTTTATTTTAAATGTTTTAAGCATATATTTTTGATAATGATTTAACTTATTTAAAAATTTAAATTTTACAAGACTAGATTTTTTCGGTGGAAACAAAATAATTGGTTGAATTGATTGTTTATTTGATAGTTAAATAACTGAGTATCAAATCTGGATCCAAATATAACTTTGGAAATATCTAGAAGGGGTATGTGAATTATATGGTACAGTTACCGTTCAAGGTACTATATTGTACGTATAAACTCGTTAATTCTTCTAGGTCGTTATAAGGAAATCCATCCACTAACGGTTAGGAGGTGAACTCTGATCTTATACTCGTCAGTGTATTTCCTAAAGAACCGGGGTTGAGTTTATCGAGAAACAGCGAATGTTGTTCGAAGCGACTGGGATCGGATTTGAGATCCGAAATCCACTTCGATCCAACGAGTACGTTTTCGTGATGAAGACAAGAGCTTGGGGTTGAAGACGGAGCAGTGAAGTGCAAGGGCTAATTGCTACTAATCCTGAGGGTGATTCCCAAATGGATGTTGTAGGAGTAGTGCCTTCAGTTCCGTTCGGACCCAGAACAGACTTGTATGGATGAATGCTATCAGAACATCGTCAGGAGGAGGACGAGCATTCTAAGTGAGATGTGTTTTAAAAAGGTAATGCGTAGCCCCGAGCCTCAACAACTGGGAATGACTAAAAATTAAGAGATATGCAGCAAAGCTAAGTGGCTAGCAACCATTAGGACAATGTCATCCCTGTCTAGACGTCCCTTTTTAATCGGCTGTGTGGGCGGTTGCCGATCCCAACTGTGACGCCCCACCTCTATACCCACGCTAGCCAAGAACGCTATGGTGTAGTGCTGTCGACTAGCACGGAGAATAAGGCTGTTGAGGAGCGACCATCCGTGTAATTGCTTTGCGCGAGCACCGATATGTCAGATAGAAGTAACATGCATTCTATTTCAGGAGGAAATCCGACATACCGATACACACCCAAAGCTACTACACAGTGGCTATAATAGTTTAGGACAAAATATAAAATAATAACACAGATAATATAAATACGGAACACAGATAAAACAGAAAGTCTCATATATATAACAACTGATGTCAGTTACAATACATTTGACACGGTACATATGATACAACTACAACAGTCGACTCAGGAAGTTATATATACAAGTACATTATCGACTAATATACATGAATACATATCAACCTATGATATGACACGACAACTCCCAAAAGATATGAAAAATCTTCATAGCTCAAACAGCTACCCAAAGCAAGATATCTACAACCTGAAATAACTCGAGTCTGACCCGAGTATTAAATTCAAAAGAAAATAATACACGGGTCAGTCTAATTCAAACTCAGTTATTAGTGCATAGAAGCAATAATAATTAAATATCAATTAGACGACAGTCAAAATGTTTAAAATTAAACCCAATAAAAATGCAACTTCAAAATATTGAATTTGGATACGTAAAACAATTCAAGCAATTGAGATGTCCATTTAAAATGCTAACTCGGGTAGGGCTGCAGTACACGCATGCGTGTACTGCCTCGCCACTACAGCCTCAGGAATACGCAAAAGATTAATAAATCAAAAGGCAAATAGAATATTAATAAAAGCAATATCGTGTTGCTGCAGTTCACGCTTGCGTGCACTGCCTTGCCACTACAGTGATGATGTACACAAAAGATCAACGAAACAAAATCAATGAAGGTTCAAATATCAATGCCACGACCTCATTAAAATGTTAAAACCGTGTGGTTGCGGTACACGCACGCGTGTACTGCCTCGCCACCACAGTATATAAAATCATCACATCACCAAACGTAAATCGGCAAAATGAAACTACAGAGGTCAAGTCACTTCTCAACTCAGCTGCAGCAACAAAACAGTGCAAGTGAAACCAACAGTGAACAGGGAAGGCAATGTGACACAGTTACATGCCGGGATAAACCGTGCAATAGGTCTAGAATATGTACCAAACAATTGCACAAAAATGCAACTGCAGATACAAGAGTGACAACATAAAATAAATCAGGGAATGAATACCCCAACATCAGGTGATATTAAGTGCAACAGAATTTGACAGTGGGCAAAGGTTGAATATAGCCAACATACTCCAGAGCAACAGGCAACAGGCAGAACATACATGTACACACACCTATATATGTGAATGTAAACATTTGTGCACACTTAACAAATGAAAAACCCAATTCCAGTAAACAAACACATCAACTCAACAAAGTCATGGGACCAAAATGCTGCAGCATGGTTAACAAAGGCAACTGGGTTGAAATGCAACCTTAAAGAGAAATCACAAATATAGGCACAACACAGAACTGGCGAGCAAAAGAGCAAGGGTAACCACTAACACACATAATTATATGTGTGTGTATATATGGCATATACAAGTGGACCAACTCAGTAAATCGAATCAGTAAAGGCAATATACCAGCTCAACTCAAAAACAACACAACACAAGTGTACATAAGCAACAATGCATTGTACATCAAGTGATACAACAATGCAATGAACATCATCAATTCGAATGACAAGTGCACCAATCCATAACAGTGCAAATCCCAAAGTGAAACAACAAGTGGTACAAGTTAATGACTGCATCACTACAGCCATTAAAAGTGAAATAGGTAGGTGTACCCAAACTAAGGCAACTCGGTAACAAGCAAAATACAATGCCCAGGAGGTAAACAAAGCACTTAAAGTCGTCAAGGAGTATGCAACCTGATCATTTAAGTGCAGACAAGACGAAGTCAAGGCCAACAGTAATGGCAACAACTCCATCAAGTCGAGTCAAGATAAAGTATCAACTCCATTCACAACTAAAGACAGATAAGCCGAAACCAGAAAGTGTTCACAATCACGAACCATGAAATCACGTGAACCAGTAAATGATACAGCAACCACATAAGCAAGCAAATAAGTGATTGAAATCAACAATGACAGAAATCAAACTATTAAACCTCATCAACAACAACAAATTCGAACGACATAACTCACAGGAATGAAACTCTACAGGCAAATAAACCAAAGACTACAAATCGAAAGCAAGCTAGTAGCTCACTCTTCACATAGGGTCAGGAATCAATAAATGACTAGTTTATCCAAGAATGTACCCCGAGTGTACCACATCCCAGACTAGAATCCTAAAACAACTTAATACATATGAACCGTTCACCAAAGTTCAAGTGAAAACGAGACATGCCGGAATTACAAAGTGAACCAGTGCCAAGTTTAAACTTAAAAATTAAGTAGCAGTTTGAACGAATACAGAAAATACGAAGTCCACAAAAGTCAATATCATCAAAAGAATTCGAGACAGTGGTGGTCACGAAATCAACATCACAACAAAACAATCAAACAAATCAAAGTGATCGAAGTCAGAAATCAATGCCGAGCATATCAAGTTACAAAATCAACATTGATAAAATCAGGACGAGGCCGAGACAATCGAAAATAAAATAAGAAGAAAAGGTCGAACAAATTCTAATTAGATGTGAGTAATAAAAATTACTCACCTTGTTGCCAAATCGAAGCAGCCGAAGAAAGGAGAAAGTGGCGTCTTCGAATCTTCCATAGCCCTAGTTTTCATGGAGGAACGAAGAAGAGGGGCCGCCATTATTTTCTTTCGATGGTTTTAGGTTTCGAACGAAAAAAAAATAAAGGGGCCGGTTATAATGCTTTGCAAATTTATCACAATCCAAACAAATCAAACGTGGGCCAAGAATTCAAAGCCCAAAAATCATTTTAACCATTTATAAAAGAATTTTAACACAATTTAAAAACTTTAATCGGTAATTAGCGAAAATTTTAATCGTTTAACATCGATTATCAATTGATGCGAAATACCGGGTTGTTACACCAACCGTAGGGTGATCTTATTAGGGCTATCCAGTAAGGGGTAGTCCGATTTTGTGTCGTAGGGGATCAAGGTGGATCCTTAGCATGCTGATCTAGAATTGATACCATGACAGGTGGTACCCCAGTGCCTAGTCATTAGTTGGAAATCCATTCTCCCTACTTGCCCTTTACGGTTTTGATTGTAGAGCCTAGTAATTGCTGGAATTTCATGAATGCAACAATTTCGGCTATTTGAATAAGTATTTGTATTTAGAAACTATTATAATATCAGAGGATTTTATAAGAAATGTTTTGGTTATTGTAAGGTAAAAACCCGACATGTTTATTTATGGCGTGGTTTTACGAGATACCTTTGATTTTCAAAGGATTTTGAAACTTTAATAATTAAGTTGAGTGTATTTTCTCACGCCGGTTTTCCAGACTGACTCGGGTGTTATTTTGCTATAATGCTCAGGTCAGACCGAATATTATAAATACAGTATTGGATGCTGTGGAGCTTAGAAGACGAGCTGGATGGCGAAACGTATCACACGTACTTGAAGTATATTCCGCTATGTAGTACAAGCCGTATAGTCAACTTTTGTGAGGACAAGTTAATACAACTATCTAGCAATTGTTTTGATTTTGATGTACTCTGATGATGTAATGTATAAAAGAAATATAGTTTCTTTTATGTAAAGAATGGTTATTATCTATAATGTTTTGTTCCGTTGCGATTGTGAGATTCTGTTATTTGTTTTATTTCGTTCTTTCTTCTATCTTCTTTCTTTTCCCTCAGCAATTTGTCTTTCCCAGCATTCGATCATCGGCATATTATACAGAGGCGTATTTGTATCAATTTTCGAGGGTTGAGAAGGGTGGATCGTCATAGTGGTATCAAGGCTTAGGCTGGCGATAACCTAGGCTTTGGTGGGAAAAATTACTCATAAGATAGAGTCAATAGTACTTTGGAATGAGTTTGAGTGTAATAATAGATATGAGAGCGTAATTGTTAGTGAATATAAAATTGTTTTTATATTGTTTTGATTTATTGGTTGAGTGTTTAAGAATTCTGGTCGGCACGGGAAGTACAACCGTATCGGTAGGATTTTATAAACTCTTAAACAAGATAAACCGATATAGTACTATTTAAACTGGGTAAATGAAATAATTTTACCCAAAATTATATTTTGACATAAAGTAAACAATTTTATAAAAATTATATATATATATATGGATGTTTGGTTGTTAATATTATAATCAAATAAGAATCTAAAATTTGAAATGATCTATATATTTATAACCAAATAAAATTGCATAAGTATGAAACAATACAATGAAACATAACCAAGTTTTGATTTAAACTAGAATTTAAATTCCGAAAATTTTAGAAAATGTTTTTTAATGAATTTGAACAAAAAGTTTGGAAATTTTAAATTTTGGTAATTTTTGAAATGTTTTCCAAAGTGGGTTGGAAGGAATAATGGAATATTATTTTAGAAAATATTTTTGAATGGAAACTATTTTGAAATGAATTTGTGGAAGTAAGGAAGCACTGAAATCACTTCAGTTGTTGGAAAATAATCCTAATGATGATGGCCACATCATCAGTATTCATTTTCGAGTTTTTAAGTGATGGAATGTTACCGGGGTGGTTTGGTATAAATTTTTGTTTGGACTTGGTTGATAAACAAGTTTTTTTTAGAAATTTCAAAAAGGGAAATTGTTTTGGTGAAACCAAGTAGTTTTGGAAATCTGGAGGTCTGATTGGATATATCAAGAGGATATGAGTTATTTATGATTTTAAACGGTTTTGAAGTAAAGCCTGGCAATTGAATTCTAGGAATTCTATTTAAATGATGTGAAAAGTCAAAAAGAAATCGCTATTGAATTTATAAAGTGAGATAGATATAGTTAAGAAAGGAAATTGAAAATTTTAATCCTGGAATTAAAATTTAACTTGAGTAATAAAAGTAGATAAGATATATTAGAACTAAACTTAAGATAAGTTAAATAAAATTGAATTTTGATTTGGATTAAATTGGATATTAATGGAAAGGTAGGATATTTTTATAAGTATAAGTTAAAATTATTGAATGGGATGAATACACTTAAGTCCTTAAGTGAAATATAAATATGAATGGACTTAGGTAAGTAAATAAGTTATTGAACCCATACATTGGGAAATAAAAATTTAAGTTGGATTGGGAAATAAATTGGATCGAATTGAATTTAACTTAAATTAAATGAATTTAGTTGAATTTGGATTGAATTGAAATCCAAATTAAGATGAGTTATAAACAATATTGAATGGATTTAAATTCTTATTTAAATTAGTAAAAGAAATGGTATGGATTTGAGTTGGCTAAATAAACTTTAGTTGAACTTGAATTAAATTGAGATAGAATTAAATTAAAAGGAAATTTTATTTAATTGAAATGAAATGATATTGAATAAAACTTGTTTGGATAATGAAACTGAAATGCAAGTGTAGGGATTTAAATTAATAATGTAATGAAAATGAGAATGTATGGGTTGTAAAGAATTCAGAATGGAATGAAATTAATATAAATTGAGTTGGAATTAATTTAAAATGGTCATAAGTTTAAGAAATTGTTATTTGCTTGGATAACATCAAATTTGCATAGAAAATTAGTCGTTTGGTCATAGACGGAAGTAAATGAATTAAAGAAGTGAATAAGATTGTTTTTGAATCAATTTGATGGGTATGGTTGTTTAAAATATAAAATGGACTGGATGTAAGCAAGTGGGTTGTAAACCATTCAAATTGAATAAAAATGGTATGTGAATTAATTGAAAAACAATTGAATTAGTATTGAAGCTATATAAATCGCTTTCGGAAAATATTTACTGTGCATTACTTAGAATCATTTGTGTAACTATTGCAAATAAATGAAATGTGTTGAAATTTCATGATTTTGGAATCTTATGTGCTTCTTGAGTAAGTACAGGTACAGGAGGCAATCAGATAGAGTTTGGAGCACGCAAATGCATAATAAATCAGCCGCTCAGTTTAAAACACTAATGTGAGGTATGCCTACGTAATAGAAATTAAGAAAAGATAATTTTTGCGATATATTTTATTTTCCGACCGTGTGGGTCGATGTATATATTTAAATCCCTTGTGATATTGTAAAATGCTCTCCATACAAAGGAGACGCTATCAAAAAATTTGGGTACTAGAAAAATTTTGAAAATTTTGGTTAACCAGAAAAGTTGATTTTTGGAACGATGTTAGAAATCAAAGTTTTGAGTTAGAAATGGAAGTTAATGGTTTGGATTAAACTAAGTGAATGTAAATTTTAATTAAGTGGGTTTGGGTAAGTTAATGGGTTTGGAAGCATTTTTCCTACCTTTGCAAATTTCTAGGATGAAATTTTTATAAAGGGGGAGGAATGTAATGACCCGGAATTTTAGTCGTTAGTTTCTAAACATTTAATTCATTTTAAATGTTGAATGTGGATTGTTAATCGATTTTGAAATATGGAGAATTGGATTGAATCAATAAAATGAGTTATAATTTCAAATATGGAAATTTAATTGGATTTGGATAAATATTACTTTAATATTTGAAATTTAGATAATTTGCGAGTCTAAGGGTAAATAAAAAATGGTTTCAAAACCTTATTTAAGTCTAATTGGATTTAAACATAAGTATTGGATTTTTGGAGGGAATCAAAAGTCGATAACTTAAAATTGGGATTTTCAAATTAATTTAATAAAGGAATTTAATATATAGTAATAATGTAAATAATCAGATTTTGATTTGAAATAAATCAGAATGATTTCTAATGTGAATATAAATTCTATATGATTTATAATTAAGTTAGTAAAGTTTTAAAAGTGAGATTTTAAATGATTTCGACGATTTTGAAAATCGCTCGTTTCAATCGACAAGTTAAAATAGCCTTCCCGGGCACAGTCTCAGAATTCGACAAAACCAATTCCATTGGATCCATAATAGTTAATTATTATCGGATTTTAATTTTCGTAGCATTTGGAATTTCTATTTTGTTCGTACGGGTGAGAAACGCGTTAAAATTAAAATTGATTTTAAAGCTATCTTCCATATATGATTGAATTAGCCTCCAAAACATGTTCCATTGTGTTTAGAATGCAGGAAAAACCTTGTAAACGCCTGTCGGCACATTTTAATAGGAATTCGTTTGAAAAGTTAAGTAATTTGTGAAAATATATTATTAGGTTAATATATTAACGTATATATATGGTACCCTACAGAAACCCTAAAGGAAATTCGTGGCTGCCACTAATTCTTTATCAATGGCCGAAAAGCTCTTGCTTTCTCCTCTAATTTTCTCTTCATCCATTAACTTTTAGCAAATTCTGCCAACAGCAAAGGTGTAGAGCTTTTCGAGCTCGATACATCCAATGGTAGTGATGCGATTTTACGAAATGGATCGATGGCTAAAGGTGTTCGAATGCAGCACGTTCGTGCATAGACTATGGCGTCGTAAGGAGGCCGAGCTTCGCGAGATTTTGGGCGTTGGGGGTGTGGAGCATGGGCTACGAAGTGGTGGTGATAGATTGTAGTCTAGAGGATTAGAGGATGCGTGGTGATCTAGGGTTTAAGGACGGCTTTTGGGTTCGGTTTTGGACCATGAATGAAGTTGGAGAGGGAGGAGCAGGTACCGACCACGATTTTTTGTTTCTATCTAATGGCCGTGGTTTCATAGGGTATATAAAAAAAAGAAATTGTTTTAAATTATATTCAAAACTTTAAAATAACATATCTCTTGCGTGCATGGCCGAAATTCAATGAAACAGGAAGCATCGGAATCGCAGCAACGCAATCTACATGCGGCAGCATATCTAGAGACGATCGAAGCTAGCGAAAATTTTAGATTGAATCGAACGGGCTCGGTTTAATTTAAAATTGAAACGCCGACGCAAGTTGAATTAATCTCACTCGCATCTGGATGACTAGTTAATTAATAGTTAGAAAATATATAATATTGATTGATTGATTGATTAAATGTGATATTCTATATAGAGTATATATATAATGGAGTCATTGATATTCCCTCATTATATAGTGGGTGAGACCTTATGCGCCCCGCATAATAGCAGATGACCCTTTATACCGCGATGTCCCCCTGGAAGTGGGATTTGTTATTTTATTGTTGTGATAACATCTGTGGGTGCAGAAAAACAGGTTGGAGGGATCCAACTGGATTTCTCAAAATATTGTAATTGTTTTTCAAATCTGTGATATGTTATGCGATATACTGTGATAGAATAAACTGGAAATTAAGTTATTCGGTGCTATGGTTTGGAGTAATATAATTTGGTATTTTAAAATATAGAATAGAATGAATTGGGTTTTTAAAGGAAATGAAAAGAAAATTTTTAAGTAAATAATTATTGGGAACTTGGATAAATAGAGTAATAAATTTAAAGGGAATTTAAACCAGGATAACAGTTTGAAATTGATTAAGTGTTTTGGAAAGTGTGATTTAAAAGGAAATGAGGAATGGATATTTGTAAACTAGGTTTATAAATGAAGTGGATTACTTATCAGTGGATAAATTTGGAAGTATAGATTCCGGTGGAATTTAAAAGAAAAGGTGCGATTAATTTTAAAAATAAAAAGGTAATTTTATTTTAAAAAGTTGGAAAAATATATTTTTCCTGAAAAACTAAGTATATTTTTGAAGAAAAGATATCAAAGTATAAACTAGAGGTTTAAAAATGTTTTAGAAAATTTATTATTTTAATTATTTTTTTAAGTGAAAAGTAAATATTTATTTAAGTTACATATGGTATTTAATTATTTTTAAAGGTAAATTAGTATTATGATTTTTAAAAGGAAATTTGAACATAATATTTTATAAAATAACTTTATTTTAAAAGATAATTTGGGTTTAAGTTTTACTCAAAAACTCTTATAGAATTTCTTAAGTATTATTTTATTTAAGTAATTTTAGTAGCCTTAATGTAAATATTTTAAGTATATATATTTTTTTGAAAGTGATTATAAGGAGATGGGAAATGAGTTTTAAAAATAAAAGTGATTTTAATTTTTATAGTGTTGAAAGGAATTTACGGGATTGAGATGTAAATTAAATTGGGATGAATCAAGCAGGATTATATGGGTTATACTGAAATGGAAGTGTATTTCCATGTAAAGCCAAGTATATTTTCAAAGGCGATTTTATATATAAGCTGGAAGTTTTAAAGTTGTTTAAAACGAATGTTTTAGGGAATTTTTTATCTAATCATTTTAGTATTTTTATGTAAATATTTATTAAGTTAATTATTGTAGTGATTACTTTAAAGGTTGAACTAGTATTTGATTTAAAAGATGGTTATTAAATATTTATACTCTATTTAATAGTTTATTTTAAAGGTAGTTTTTGCTTAAGTTTTACTTGGGAAATTAGTATAGAATTTCATAACTATTGTTTTTAAATTAAAGAGTATTTAAAATAGCTTTATTTTAAATGTTTTAAGCATATATTTTTGAAAATGGTTTCATTTAATTAAAAATCTAAATTTTATAAGACTGGATGTTTTTAGTGGAAATAAAATAATTGGTTGAATTGATTGTTTATTTGATAGTTAAATAACCGACTATCAAATCTGGACCCAATATAACTTTGGAAATATCTAAAAGACGTATGAGAATTATATGGTACAGTTACAATTCGAGGTGCTATATTGTACGTATAAACTCATTTGTTCTTCTAGGATGTTATAAGGAAATTCGTCCACTAACGGTTAGGAGGTGAACTCCGATCTTATACTCATCTGTGTATTTCCTAAAGAACCGGAGTTGAGTTTACCGGGAAATAGCAAACGTTGTTCGAAGAGACCGGGATCGGATTTGAGATTCGAAAACCATTTCGATCCAACGAGTAAGTTTTCGTGATGAACACAAGAGCTTGGGGTCGAAGATGGAGCAGTGAAGTGCAAGGTCTAATCGCTACTAATCCTGAGAGTGATTCAAAAATGGATGTAGAAGGAGTAGTGCCTTCGGTTCCGTTCAGACCTGAAATGGACTTGTATGGATGAATGCTATCAAAACATTGTTAGGAGGACGATGAGCATTCTAAGCGAGATATGATCTAAAAAGGTAACACATAGCCTCAAGCCTTAGCAACCGGGAATGACTGAAAATCAGGGGATATGCAGCAAGGCTAAGTGGCTAACAACCAATTAGGGTAAGGCCATCCCTGTCTAGATGTCCCTTTTTATTCGGCTATGTAGGCGATTGCTGATCCCAACCGCGTGTTGATCTTATCCGGGCTATCCAGTAAGGGGTAGCTGGTCTTATGTTGCAGGGAATCAGGCTGGATCCTCGGCATGTTGATCTAGACCAGTTACCGTGACAGGTGGTACCCCAGTGCCTAGTAATTAGTTGGAAATCCATTCTCTCCACATGCCCTTTACGGTTTTGATCGTAGAGCCTAATAATTGCTAGAATTTAATGAATGTCGGCTATTTGAATAAGTATTTATACTTAGACACTATTATAATATTAGAGGATTTTATAAGAAATGTTTTGGTTATAGTAAGGTAAAAACCTGACATGTTTATCTGTGGCGTGGTCTTACAAGATACCTTTGATTTTCAAAGGATTTTGAAACTTTAATAATTAAGTTAAGTGTATTTTCTCATGCTGGTTTTCCAGACTGACTCAGGTGTTATTTTATTGTAATGCTAAGGCCAGACGGAGTATTATAAATACAGCATTGGACGCTGTGGAGCTCAGGAGATGAGCTGAATGGCAACACGTATCACATGTACTTGAAGTATATTCGGCTATGCTGTATAAGGTGTATAGTCAGCTTTTGTGAGGACAAGTTAATATAACAATTGTTTTGATTTTGATGTACTCTGCAAGATATAGGTTCTTTTGTGTAAAGATCGGTTATTATATATTACATTTTGTTCCGACGCGATTGTGAGATTCTGTTATTTGTTTAAGTTCCTTCTTTCGTCTATCTTCTTTCTTTTCCCTCAGCAATCTGTCTTTTCCGGCATTCGATCGTCGGCATATGTTTAGAGGCCTTTTGTGTTGATTTTTAAGGGTCGAGAAGGGCGGGTGGTCACAACAAGAGTTCAAGGAATCATCATTACTTTTAGAACCTTTTAATTTATTTTTCCACACTCGGGTCATTATCCTGACTCATTAAGATTTAATTGAGTAAGTTTTGTCAAATATTAAAGCTAGTTAATATAATCATTTCCTTTTATTCTTCTATAGCAAAACAATAATTCTAAGGTCTTCAACTCAATTCTCAGACTCTTTACCCTAGTTAAGAAATCTATCGAATGATTAAATATTTAGAATTTAATCAACCTAATTCATTGCTTTCTGAATGGTAGATTCATAGTTATCTAGCTAAAACTATAGTCTATTAAAATTTATTCACTCTCATTTCCTCGAGATTTTATAGCTTATAGAAATAACTCAGATTGATATTTGATGCTTCTGATGTGGTCAAAGTTCATTTTGCGTGATCAAACTACTAAAAAATAATCATTTATGGAGCATGTAGTAATTAAGTCTAATGAAACTCCAACTAGTCTATTCTTAAGAAAAATACATTTTACTCAGAATATTATTGTATCTAAATATCTTATTCTAATGTTTAGAAATTTTAGCCAATAAGCTGGTCAAGGACGCTGACTGGAATTCATAACCACCCAACGGATAAGTTGACACAATAAATCTTTCCATACCTTTCTTTCCTTATAAAATAAATTTACCCAGTCCTCTTATGGTTTAACTCAAAAAACCATTAGATTCTACTTTGTTTAAATAAGCGAATTTAATATTATTGAGTGATAATTTTAACTCAATCTACTTAATCTAGATTTAAGTGAGTTCGTATTCCTTTGATTGATAACTCCTCTTCCATAATCCATATTCTAAACTAAACATAGGAACAAAAAACTACTAAACATTTTGTCTATTCACATACAAACATTATTAATCCTTAATTTTAGATGAATTTCATTAATTAATTAAGAGGTCAAAATTAGTTAAATAAGAAGGAAAAAGGGAGTAATGAATTAATGTTAAATGGTAAGAGGGTTATGCCCAAATTGTTGTGGGATAATAAGAGTTACTCTTTTTCATTATTTTATTTCATTCCACTAAAAATAAAGTAAAAGCTTAAGGGAAATACTAATGGTGGCGGCATAAAGAGAGCAAACAATGGGAAGATAAGAAAAACTCAAGGTAATGGGAGGAGGATTTAAAAAACTAAAGCAAGATATCTCATAGATTTACGTGAGTAATACTTAAACTTTTTACATTGTTCCATAATGTATAACCTCGGTATGAGTTTGTATGTTTTTATATATATGATGGAGTGTCACATGGACTTCCATTAACAAATATAAAGTTTGATGAATGTTTTCAAGGAAAAGTAGACGAACATGGGATGTTTCAATATGTTTCCATAATCTAATGATTTCTACAAGTTTAAAGAAAGTTTTGGGGAGAAATAGATGAACATGGGATGTTTAGATATACACTCCACCTTAATGATTTCGAAATGCTATATAAGGATTATATAAAGATCTAACTATGATTATAGAAATGGGTTTTTAGTTTGAGAAACATCCTAGATTAAAATAATTTGTTATGAATTTTTAAAGGATAACACTTAGAAAATAAATAAGGAAATTACTTTAAATTGATACAAGGATAGAGAATATTGTAATAAGCATTCATGAGTTTTTTGGGGTTTTATTAAAGTTTCCTAAGATGAAAATAAGTTGTTATGAGTAAAGTACTGTGCTGGAAAAAGGGGAGAACTACGGGGATGCTTGGAATATAAAATTATGTGATAAAACAAGGTTAAGTAAATAGGGAATCAAATCCAAATTATTTACTGAAAAAAATGGAAACTGTTAGTAATAGAACGTTAAATACAAATAAGAAGTGATACATGTAAAGACATTGTCAAACTTGATAAAATACAACAAAATAAACTGAAGAAGTACAAAATAACATTGATGTAGAAGAAAAGAATTATGCATGTGGGAAGTATATGCATAAGATTCGATTTACACATGTGCATGGTAATGAACAACAAAAATATAAGTATGGAGTGTTTTCTTAAATGATTCCCACAGGTAGTATCGACGACCGCTTAACTTTTAATCTCCCAAAACCACCAATTTTTTTCAAAACCATCTAATATTCTATAGGTATGATCTTATTGCAATCAAGGTCATCCTCATAAATTTGTATCATTTCAAATTGTCTAACTTAGTAAATTCATTGCTAGTCATTGAAAATATTTATTTTACCATCAATTTGAAATGTTGGTCTAAAAAGTACAAATCATGTAGACCAAATTCTGTTGTTCTGCCCAACCATTTAACACATGACACACATAAACTTTTGCAAATAAATAAATAACAAAAAAATGGACTTGTATGCAAATTTCAACCACTTTGATTGGTTAGCCACACTGTGGAACGAAACTTTGGATCTATATGGTTTACTCCCATGTTTAAAGGGGTTAAAAGTTGGGAGACTCTCTCTTTATTTTTAAGATCTCTCGGTACCAAATGGATCTAATCAACAGATTTGATTCTTCCAACTATTTTGACACTAAAAATAAGTTATACACATTTTGTTTCTTTAGAAACGAGTACCTTTTTGCTATGGCATACATGTTTAAGTTTCTATACCATAGAACATTAACTTAACCCTTCCCCTTTGTACAATAATCACTAAAATGTCTACATTTTTCAGAGGTTGGATGGAAGATCCATTAGAGTGAATGTTGTTGAGGACAAAAAACGTTTAAGAGTCCTGTCGTTTGGTATTATAATATGGGGGGTTGTTCTTGTTTTCCAATGGCCTTCTATTACGCAATTTGTTGATTTTTTTTGTTTCTTCAAGTGATATTTTCTACGAATTTATATCTCTTAGCCTGGAATACACTTTTTGCAACATCATCAAAACGGTTTCGGTATTATTGAATTTGTCATTTGGAAATAGTTCAATCTAAACGTGATGTTCTCTTAGGCTAATTTACTCAAAATTGTTCTTATGACTTTGCACCTTATGTAAATTAAAATTGAATTTGTCTAGCCTACCTCTTACTCAAAGAACTAAATAAGTGTCACTAAAGATCCTTTTATTTTGGTATTATAAGCTCATCTAAGCTAAAGTATATGAAAGCTGATGACAACTGATGATCATTGTTAAGGGCATATCATGTTTAAGTAATAATCACTATTGGACAAGTAAGCTTCTCTTTTCGTTTGGCATGATTTGTATTTAATATCAGTAACATAAATTAAAATAACTGCTTGCTAAAGCATTGGCAATGCAGGTCCCAAGGAGTGTAGAAGTAGAAACTGTGAATGGCAAATTAAGCTCGCAAGAACAGTAGACTGGCGATGCTATAGTAAAAGCTAGGTAATACGATAATTGCTTTTGATGGCCATGTCTTTTAGCATTTTCAAAAATAAGATACATTATGTAAAGTATCTATTTTGTACTTCTGCAGCGAATTTCCATTATCTATTATTTTAGTTAGAGTTGGGGATGGTACTTGGGGCACAATGCAAGAATTTGATGAGAACATCCCTACCAAAACCTTTGACAAGTTCTAGGTAAAATTTTAACATTTACTTTTAGAGTAACTGGCAGAAAAGGCATTGCATAAAATTATATTGGTAATAAATATCGATCTTGGTTGTTTCTTAATTGTATATTTTTAGAATTATTTAATTATTTATATATTTTTGATTTGCTTAATGTTAAAACACCCGAACAAATTATTTTCTCTTCCTTCCGTTCCAGTTAAACTAGGATACGATCCAATTTCATTTAGAATGGAAAATTTTAGTAAATGCTTTGGTGAATTATTTTGGGATTTAATTCCTTATTATTTTAATTGGGATGCTTGTTTTGTAGTTGGAATAAAATCAGAAATGGGTATACATTATGTATGTTTCTTAATAGAATATTGTATGTTAACGGAGTAGCTATTTTTAGAAAAGGGAAAAAGTTTACATAAATAAAAAATTTGACAAACATGAATCTTTTCATATATAATAGTTTATTTTTGAATTTTTTTTTATTTAAAGCATGATTGATAATCATACAAGCTATAAATTTTTATTCATAAAAGCTATAAATTTATACAACACGATCATCAAAACCGGTTGTATTATTGAATCAATGGCATTTTACTTCATACAAAAGTTTATTATTGACAGAGCACCGCTTTCGTTAAAAGACATTTTCAACCGTATTAATAAAGATCGCTTCTAGCTTTCTTACAAAACATCAGCTCTTTCGGTGCCAAGGTTGGAGAGCACCAATTCACAGTTTACGAGCAACCATATAGGTAATCCATAACTATTTATTTTCAACAAGTGACTAATAACAACCGAGATTTGGGACGAAGGAAATATTGAAAGTAATAGAAAAAATGGTGAAAATATTGAAGAAAATATGGTTCATGCTTTTAAATATTGGATGAAGTGTGCCTAGTTGTAAATTTTTATATGGGTTTTGACAACATAAAATATCCAAGATGTTATCTTGTTCTGTGCTACTTTTGCCTACTCTGAGATGAAACTTTTCGACATTGGGATCGTATCTGTCTTATGATGACAATTTATTTTATTTTATACTCGTATGTTTTATGGTCTACTGACTATTTCTTTCCTTCTTGGTTTTTTTATTGAAATTTTTTTTACTATGCATATTTTTTGTTGTATAGTGACACGACAAAATTTCAATAGGATCTCAGAGCGTTTATAATGGAGTACTTTATCCAAAATATCTCCTTTTTGTTATATGTTGAATTTATTGTCAAATTTATTTATGTCGCTGTACTACATAAAATATGCACAGTAGAAAATTTAAAAAAAACCAGGAAAAAGGAGAAGACCAATAGTTAGTGCTCTAAAAGCATGCGAGTATAAATAAAATAAAGTTGTCATCATAAGACAGATACGATCCAAATGTCGAAAAGTGTCATCTTAGAGTATGAAGAAACATAATAGAATAAGGTAACATATTGAATATTTTACGCTTTCAAAACCTATATAAAAATTTACAACTAGGCACACTTTATCCAATATTTAAAAGCATGAACCATTATTTTCATCAATATTGCTACCCGGTTTTTTCTGTTATTCTCAATATTTCCTTCATATCAAATCTCACTTGTTATTAGTCACTAGTTACAAATAAATAGCCATCAAATACCTATCTGGTATGCTCGTAAATTGCGAATTGGTGCTCTCCGGTCTTGGCACCGAATAACTTGATGTTTTGTAAGAAAGCTGGTAGTGGTGCTTGGCATCATGGTTAATACGGTTGTTAATCTCAAGCTCTATCGGAAAGCAATGCTCCGTCAATAGTAAACTTTTATACGAAAGAAGATGCAATTGATTGAAGAATGCACTCTGTTTTGATGATTACGTTATGTAAATTTATAGCCTGTATGATTATCAATCAAGCTGTAAATAGATAAAAAATTCCAAAAATAAACTACTATATATATAGGAATTTTCTTGTTTTCTCAAATTTGATATTGATGTAAACATTTTCTCTTTTCTAAAAATAATTGCTCCATCAACGTATAATGCGCTATTAAGAAACATATTATCACTATCTCAACTGTTACTATTAGGAGCACCTTCTATAGGATCTAATTACATTGCATCGACTGGTTATCCTACAATGAACACGTCATCTTATCCAGTAATATGCTTCACAAAGCGTGCCAAGTATCCAGAATATGCCATTATGTACAGTACAGTTCCATCGTCTTATAGTTTTCCCATGGATGATCAGGTATGTTTCCACCCTCATTTTAGTTTAAAAATACAATTAGTCACACATTTTCTCTCGTAAAAAGAATTTATGACGCGTTTCTCGTTTTAGTTGAATAATTATTCAAAATGGTGTTAAAGCAATATCATAATTTTTTTCCAAATCTAGTGTTGTTTTTTCAGTGTTTTTTAAATGTCGAATATTGATCTAATATACTAAAAAAATTCCACTCAAACAACAAAAAACTTAATGTCGATGCACTATAGTTATTTGTAGTGTAAATTATCTACAGTTCTAATATTCAATGCGCAATAATCCCACATAGTTGTTGCAAATAAATGCATTCATATTTATCCTTGTATAGATAGTCAAATATTTGTTGTGCAAATATTCGTAACGATTAAATGGTATTTGTAAAAAGAATGTAGAAGTGTAAGTATTACCTAAATAATTGTAGAGTAAATATTTATGGTGAAAATAATTGTTGTAAAAAATAATTGATAAATTGGTTGCCATAAAATAAAATCATAACAGAAATGATTTGAAAAAAAATAAGCCCCCTTTATTTAGCACTCAAACCTAGCCGTTTGATTTCAACCACTTATTTTATTTTATTTTTTTGAAAATGGTACTTAGATGCAACATGTCACTAGGACAACATAACACAAATCACGTGCCAATAAATGTTCGAATCACGCTACGCAAGTTTGAAACTTGTGACCACTTGCACCAAAGTCGAATCACTTAACCACTAGGATAAATGTGCTTGTCTTTAACCACTTATTCCGATTTAAATAGTAATACATTCTCTCTCTAGTGTAGGTCGACCAATGGTGTGCATTTTTGCCTTCCTTGTTTCTTTGTTCTCTTGTTCTTCGCTACTTGCTTCAGCAATTTATTCCATCCAGTTTTATGATATTTGAGTTGTATTGAAAGGCTCTAACCTATCAATAGGTAAGCCAATATTTTGGTTGATCCGTACTTCGGATTGATGAGTTTTTGAGACGATTTCATATGCTAAATTTTTAGTGTTTTCGATGATTTCTATTGTTTTCGAGCATGTGTTTTCTAAAACAATTTTGAAATGATTTTTATAATTGAATTGGCTTTTGAAATAGATATTTTACAATATTTATAAATTATTTTAAAGCTATTAAAATTATATGTTCTCTATAATAAAGAGAAATTTCAAAGGTTTCTTTTCCAAACGTTTTCAGAAATTGTTTTAAAACTGGTTTTCACGAAATAAATTATTTTCTATATGCTAATGATATGCCATACATGCGACGGTGTGTTGAGATTAGTCGCACATCGGACAGTTTACAATATAAATCATGCATAAATACTAAGAGACCACCCTTCACATCACCAATTGGTTTTGTGATAATATGTGATTCTCTAAAAGAGAAGTAGCTGCCTGTAACTTGCTTTTCTTTGCCTATGTGCTCTTTCTCAAGCTTCTACAAAGGCCCTCTAAGCTGAGGAAAGATACTAGCACCACTCAATAGATCGAGCTTATCATCAATTTAAGGAAATAGATTCTCGTTCAAATGGTTAACATGTTAAGCATAATCCTTTCAAACATGTGACCTCTTGCACCAAAGTTGAATCGCTTAACCAGTCGGACAATGGTGCTTGTCTTTAACCATATATTGCGATTTAAATAGTTATACATTCTCTCTCTTATCACATCATATTATTATTTAAATTGGAATGAGTGGTTGCAAGGAGCCTGGTTGCGGGGGCAGATCCTAGCTCTTTATATATATGTATATGTATATCTACATATTTTTGCGTATGTGTGTGTATATGTATATATGTGTGTGTGTGTAGGTCGACCTATAGTGTGCATTTTTGCCTGCTTATTTCTTTATTCTGTTGTTCTTTGCAACTTGTTTCAGCTATTTATTCCAACCATTTTTGTGATATTTGAGTTTTATTGAAAGGCTCTGACCTATCAATAGGTAAGCCAATATTTTGGTTGATCTATACTTTGGATTCACGAGTCTTTGAGACGATTTCATATGCTGAATTTTTAGTGCTTTTCGATGATTTCTTTTGTTTTCGAGCACATGTTTTCTAAAACAATTTCGAAATGATTTTTTATTATTATATTGCCTTTTGAAATAAATATTTTACAATATTTATAAATTATTTTAAAGCTATTAAAACTATGTATTCTCTATAATAAATAGAAATTGTAAAAGTTTGTTTTCCAAACGATTTCAGAAATTATTTAAAATAAGTTTTCTCAAAATAATTTTTTTCTATATAAAATAGAGTTTTTTGCACTCTTCGAACGTATGAGAAAGAGAATTAAACGATTTAGTAACACATTTGTCAGTTTTGTGATTTTGAGAAGTAGTTGTCTGTAACTTGCTTTTCTTTGCCTTCGTGCTCTTTCTCAAGCTTCTATAGGTCAGTAAAGGCCCTCCAAGCTGAGGAAAGATACCAGCACACTCAATAGATCAAGCATATCATCAATGTTAGGCAATGGATTCTCGTTCTAATGGTTAACATGTTAAGCATAATCCTTTTGTAACAACTCTGGTTTTGCAATACTAGTTAATAACAATATAATAATAAATTATGATGAGACCATAATTTTATTAATCGAGAGTTAAATATAATTTGTGATAGATAAGTAAAATCTAATATTTGAGTTTTGGAATCTACTTGGGGGAAAATTTTAGATAAAGTAAGTAAGATTCTTGGAAATGATTATACATCGAGTTTGGAGAAATAAAATAAAATGAAGTCGGGAATTGGCTACAATTTGTTTATTTTGAATAAACAACAGGTTTAATATGAATAAAATAGGATTTGGATAGTATGTTTGAAATAAATGGTGAATAATGTTATTTTGTTAACTTAGTGCTCATTAAATTAATTAGGTGAGATAAAAGAATTTAATTCAACCGTAATCGGTTGAAATAAATATAAAATGTTGAAAATAGAGTTTTAGAAACTTTACTATATAAGTTTGTGAAAAAAATGAGCAATACATGATTTTAATTTGATAAAATGTAATAATTTTGCAAATTATTGCCAAATGTAAATTTTTACTACTTTTAATGAAGTACTAAAATTTTATATGGTAAGTAATGTAAATAAAAAGGTGGAATTTAGGTTAAAAATTATTTTTCAAATGTAAAATGATGTTAATAAGATTTGTTGTATTCAAATTTACAAGAGAATGATTTTCATGTGAATTTTGGAGTTAAAAATAGTGTTTTATGTAATTGAAGGTGTAAGTTGTAATATTTATATAAAAAATAAGAATTTAATGATGAAAATAACTTTTAAATGGTTAAAATATCTTTTAGATGTTGAAAAATATTTTGTAAACATAAGCATATGAAGTTATGATAAGTTATTTGATTAAATAACGAGAATACGTGTAAATAAGTGAAAATATAATGTTGACATAAGATAACTTAGTTAATTTTAACCAAGTAATTTCTATTGAGCTTATTGGGTGGTTTTTGGGTCCAAACCCAATAATCCACTTTTCTTTTTCTAGTTTGTAAAGAAATAAACATTTATGTACAAAAACCCTGTAACGTCCCGCCTTTTCGCACGCTTTAAATCGACACACGTGCCAATTGAAACCATACAGAAGGGCGGATTGTTATGGGGTAAATAAGGTAAACACAGAGAAGATGAAGAAAGAATAAAAAACAAAATAGAATCTTGCAGCGGAACGATAAAATATAATAATAAATATACAGTTCATAAAACTGTTTACAAAACATTTGATTTTTCTTTATACAATAAATACCAGAGTTCACATACCAATAAATATCAATGAAGCGGAATCAAATGGTGTAGTAGAATAATATAATAGATAGTAATACTACAAATCTTCGTCTTCGTCCTCCAGAATAAAATCTTCAAATCCTGAAACGCTCGGACTGACTGGAGCGAATTGAAAAGACAAAACACTCGAGTCAGAACTAAAAGATCTTATGTAAGTTAAATCAACAGAGATAAATATGAGTGCAGTAACTTAAGAGATGCTCGGGATTTACATCTCCTAAGGATCCGTTAAACTATCTACTATGTAGTATATTTTGCTATTATACTAGTGTTTAATTGTAAAATAAACCTACTTTTAAATAGCGTTAAGGCTTTACATTTTCCACCTTAACACAGTTATATATTCCCATGGTCTATACAGTACTGTAATCTCCTCCGTATTGGGCGTCGTCAGAGGGCACTCCATAGGTATGGTACAAAACCAAAATCGTATAAGACGCGTTAGGGTAGGTGACACGACACAACTAGGCATTGCCAGGGTAGATATACCAATTGCTATCCGGACTGGTGGTAACGCATAACGCAGCTATCGCCCACCTCGAACAAACACCCCCAAAATCAAAAAAATAAAGGTGGCCACCGAATCAATCCAAAGTCAAAGTATAGTATCGAAGGGATGTGTCCGATAAAGGGCGCTAACCCCCTTGGCCCGAGAATCGCTCCTGTTTTAGCCACCTTATGCCAACTCACGGGAGTCGGGTCCACGTATTTACCTCAAAGGAAACACCGCCACCATACTACTTTATTCTGGAATCTCCACCGCATACACGATTGTTAAAGTGGTTTTCGGAGTTGGCAGAGAGTATGACAACTTCCGATCCCGGTCTCTTCAACAACCAAACGTTATTATAACACCGCGGTCTTATCAAAATAGTTTTACTTTCAAAACCAGAATATATACCCATTTCAAAACCATATAATACGATACCATTTTTTGTTTTAAAAACCAAATAAATTTGATATCATTTATAAACCCAAATCAGTATAATATCATCTTTATTTCACATATATCTTTTCCAAAATCATACTGGTTTAAAATTTATAATATCTGAAACCCAAACATTTGAATTATAACTTTCAAAACATAATACTTCGAAATTCAAAGCTTTAAAACCATAACTTTCAAAACTTAAATGGTTTGGATATTCAACAGTATATAAAATAAAACAATTGAATTTAAAATTTCTTTATAAAGTCAATAATATCCACGCCTTTACAATTTTATTTACTTTAGATTCACTTTTAGTTTGAATAAAAACACTTCGAATTCATTATTTTCAAACTTTGAGTATTTAATAAATTTCAAAACTAAGGTTGGGAATTTCTATTCAACAATTCATTGTCCTATTATTTAGTTTTGAAATGTTTACATAATAAATCCATAACCATTTAAAATAAAACCCAATTTATTAACACTAAATATTTCCTTCCATTTGTTTATACTAGAATTATTCATTTAATTTATCTTGAATAAAAATCCAGTTATAAATATCATACCTTTAAAATTTCCAAGATTAATAAGTTTACACCAACTTGTGGAGTTTAATTTTTAAATAAGCCCAATTCCAAATAAATTTCCAATTTAATTTCCAATCTTAATTGATTTGAACTATTTAAAACTCTCTATATATATACAATATCTTAAACCTGTACTTAATCATAAATATAAATTATCAAACTCCATTTTTCAACTTATTTATTTCCATCTAATAAATTCATACATAGCTTAAATTCAATAATTTAACTATATATGTATATATAAAATAAGATTTTATATAAGATCAAAATTAATATTTATTAAACCGCATCCTATCCAAACCATAGAAATCATTTCAAAAATAATTTTATATATATACCGCGGTTCCTATATATAATTTTCTATCCTATGGTCAAGTGATACGGATATTTATCATTTCAATCCTCAACTTTAAAAATAAAAAAATGCGGTTGTATATCATTTCAAACCGCAATCCTGAATGAAATGAGAATGCATAATACCTTGCATTTTATATAATATAGAGCACACCATCCATTCACCCAATATCAATCATCAACCAATTTTATTTCAATCATCATCAATTTAAACAAACATCAATAGAGCATATAAAATATAACAGGTATCAACGAACAGTTTATATTCAGAATAAATAAATAAATAAATAACTGTTTAACTAGCAGTTTATATGCAAAATAGATAAATTTTAACTGTCAATTTGTATGCAATAATAAAATTAATTAACAGTTAAACTAAATAAATGCGATTTAACTGAGATGATGAAAAAATACATGCAAAACAGTCATAAATAAAATTCTATTCATATCTTAAATTAATTTAACAAACATAAGAAAACTTAGAAGTTGTGAGTGGGTTAAAACATTCACCTTTTGAATTTAAATTGAATTAAAATTCAATTTAAACCCAAAAATCGGACAGTCTCCAAATTCGTCCAAACCAGCGTCAAAAGATCCGGAATTTTATTACGATCCTAACAAAAAAAAATCGTGTGTGAAACGGAGTTTGTATGAGAAAGTTACATGCGTTAAATCGCTTGAAAACAAAATTAATTTAAACAAACAAATAAACATACCTAACAAAAATATAAGCCACGTCAGCAAAATCTTTAGCACGCTACAGGACCTCATTCTTCTCCAGTACGAAAAATGAAAAATATCATTTTTATAAAAGAATGCTTTTGGAGTTGCAAGAATAAGAGCTTTTGAATATGAGGTGTTAGGAGAAACAAAATGTAGAAGAAATAAGATGTAGGTTATTTATAATTAGGAAATGAATGTGGAGGGACAAAAATAAATGTCACGTTTTATTATTAAAGCTTCAAGCATTAATAATAGATAAGGGAATGTACGTAGGAATGGAAAAATTTGCAAACGAAAGTAGAATTTTGTACGCATTTAGGTTTTTATCTATGCAAAATAAAATATTTATATTTACCTTAAAAATGAGAACGTTCAATTTTGTTTTCTCAAAATGATCTTTTATTTCCATTAAAACACCCTTTTTGTTTAACACAAAACGTGCGTTTCTTTTGTTAAATCTATCAATTGCAATCAACGTTTCCTTTAATTGAAAATTTTGAATTACATTAATTGCAGTTACTTACAAAGTTAGATTTTAAAACAGACAACTAAAATGGATAAAGAAATAGAACAATTGTTTATTTAAACACGTTTATAAATTTATTGTTTATACACAAGCGTAATAAATAGATTATTTTCCTATTCTTGTAGTCAGTCTGCAAGCTAAAACACAGTTCAAATAAACATATATTTCTTTCTTTAAAATCAATCTTTCTGTTCTTATTTTAATGAAAATAAACGTACATTCACAGATGAAACATTCATTTTATTTGATGTAAAATTTTCTTTTTATCAAATCAAACTTTCCCTATATTTTCACAAAACATATGTGTGACGCCCCACCTCTATACCCACGCTAGCCAAGGACACTACGGGGTAATGCCGTCAACAAGCATGGAGAATAAGGATGTTGAGGAGCGACCATCCGTGTAATTGCTTTGAGCGAGCACCGATATGTCAGATAGTACAAGTCTGACATACCGATACAAACCCAAAGCTACTACACAGTGGCTATAATGTCTTCGGGAACAAATATAGAAATAAGCATAACCTAAATCAGTCACAGACATTCATATCACAAAGGCGGAAAAAGATATGAATATAGCACATGAAAGTTTACATCAGAGTAGTGGTCAAAAAACATCCACAATATCACAAAAGAATGGTTACAAGTGCTAGATAAAATAATATGTATACATCAAGGAGTCTATATCTCAAAGGTATACAACAAAAACTACTAATCTAAGTAGTTAGCCAAAAGTCAGGATGATAATCCCAGAAGTGAAGTCAAGCAGAAGCACCTGTAACATCTCGGTCTGACCCAAGTATTATTATAATAAACGGATCAGTCTAGATATAAATATCAGTCAAAATGATATAGAATAAGGGATACGACATAAATATATGACAATCCATAAAGCCATACTGTGATAAGTATGTAATTGAAAATCAACAAGGGATTAATCAATATCACAAGAATCTTCTCAAAGATCAAAAAGGAATGTCATAACCTATATTATTATTCACTATAATCATAAGTATTGACAATAATATCAATGCCAATCACAAAAGTCAATGACACACAAAATTCACCAATGCACAAATATTGATAAAACTTATCAATACAAATCATGAAAATTGGTGGAACACAAACTCTAGAAATCATCAATGGAAATCCAGAAATCACAAAAAGGGGGTGGCCTATCACAAAACGGGAGCATGAAAGCTCACCAACACGTGTATCACAAATGGGACGCTATTCCATGGTCGCTAACCATAGAGCCGGTGCAACGACATAGTACAATATCGGTACGCGCCGTGGAACCTGAAAATCGAATAATTCGAAACAACGACGTAATACAACGGTACTCCCGATGATCCGGGTAAGCAGGTGCAACAAAGTAGTACAAAGGTACGTCCGATGGACCGAACTCCATAAAAGAACATGTGTCGCTAGCCCACAAAAATTGAGTCGAAACTCCAAATAATACATAGGCTGTTAGCCTATAAGAGAAAGGAGACGAAACTCAATAAAACGAGGCACCGTCCCCTACGTGGACAATATCACCATCGGATGAGGAAGCACATGCAATATCTCAGTCTGACCCGAGTATTATTAAGAAGAAAATAATAAACGGATCAATATAACTATAAATATCAAATAAAAATGAGATAGAAGAAGAGATATGATAACAAAAATGTCATACTACGACAAGTATACATTAAATAATAACAAGAATCATACAATATCTTAAGAAATGTCGAAGCACTAAAAAGAATGTCATATACTTTGTTTTATTCACTAAACCACAAATATTGACAATCATATCAATGCCAACCGTACAAGTTGTTGAAACATAAATTCACCGATGCACAAATAATGATAAAGCTTATCAATGTAAATCACGAAATGTTAATGACACACAAATTCACCAATGCACAAATATTGATAGAACTTATCAATGTAAATCACGAAAATTGGTGAAACACAAATTCTAGAAATCGATCAATAGAAATCCAGAAATCACAAAAAGAGGGAAAGAGGCCTGTCACTAGAACGGGAGCATAAAAACTCACCAACACGTGTATCACAAAACGAAAAGCTATTCCATGGTTGTTAACCATTAATTTTGAACCGAAGCTCCACAAAAACGGCCCGAAGACCTTTGAGCCGAAGCTCCACTAAAACGGTCCGAAGATCTTTGAGCCGAAATTCCACTAAAACGGTCCGAAGACCATGGGTCGCTACCCCACCAAGCCGAAGCTCCACTAAAAACGGGGTTTAGTCTCCCTCGCAGACAAAGAGACATCGCACATTGCTAGTCTAAATCACAAATTGATCATCATTGATCGATAAGTGTAAATTACACTAAGCTAGTAAATAAATGAGTTTAGCTTCATGTCCCATAACCACTAGCTTAACTTAATTATTTACGAACAAATTATAGACTTCCACTCGAGGTTAAGTGTCAATTACACTAAGCTAGTAAATATATGAGCTTAGCTTCATGTCCCATAACCACTAGCTTAACTTAAATATTGACGAACAAATTGTAGATTTCCACTCGAAAATTGTCACAAGAGATTCAATCGAACAAGTCCAAGAATTAACCGATGAATTAAACGCAAGCGTTTCATACCACTTGTTTTACTAAGTCGTTTAATTAGATTTCTCATACGAGTGAGGTAAAGGTTTGTATATACTAGTAGGTTGGAAAACGGTTTTATAAACGAGTTTGATATTGAAAATTGAGTTTAAATAATCTTTGATAAAGAGTTTGAATATTTACTACTAGTATAGAAACCTTTGTATTTTAAAGTGACAAACCATAAAAATAATTGTAGAAACAATCAAACATAAAAATCCACATACGAAGACGTGAATCAAATCCAAAGAAACCGATAAAGAATCCATCGAAATGGATATTCAAAAATCCCTAAAACGTAGTCATCAAAGTCGTAATAAATGATAACAACAAATAGGATCATCATGAATCGATTCAAACAGGAAATTCAATCCCAAAAGGCAAAGTGGGCTGAAACAGCAAATTCAGTTGACTAAACAGAGATTTCAGTTGACTAAACAGCAAATTCAGTTGACTAAACAGAGATTTTCAGTTGACTGAATTCTGCCTGGAAACATTCTGTTTCCAGGTTCAGTCGACTAAACAGAGAATTCAGTCAACTAAACTGCAAATTCAGTTGACTAAATAGAGATTTTCAGTTGACTGAATTCTGCCTGGAAACTTTCGGGTTCCAGATTCAGTCGACTAAACAGAGAATTCAGTCGACTAAATCATGCCTGGGTTGTTTATCAGCCTATCCAAATGAAGAGCAAACTCTTCAAAAATGCAATCGGACGAACCTTAGCTCTAAGGGTTTATGCCAATAGGCAACCCAGCCCTATATGCTCCTCGATGCATTACCAAAACATGATCAAAACATCAAAGTTAGGATTTTAAAGATTTGAACCTAAAACACTAAAAATTGGAATATTCACCAATTCAACCCAAACCAAAAGCAAATGCACATGAATAAGTGTTAGGAATTCATACCTAACAACCAAAGATAATTATAGTCATAGATGTGAGATAAAAATCTCACCTTTTTACACAAAAACAAGGAAGGAGAAGCTTGAGAACAAGGGAGGAACAACCACTCTTCAATCCCAACTCAAGGAACTTGAATCTAAGCTTAAAAGAGAAACGTTTCCTAAGTTAGGTTTAGGAAATTTCTGAAATAGAAGAAGGAAAGAGTTGGAGAAGATGAAGAGAAGGCTTACCAATGGCTTCTCTTTGATTTTGGAGCAATAATTTGAGTTTGCAAAGGAACTAGGGCTTAGGAATTCTAATTTCCAATCTTTTCCCCCATTATTCTCTTGAGCTTGAGAGAGTTAGGAAATGAGGAATGAATGAAGAGAAGTGGAGAGGGGTTGGGTTGATATAACCAGAATTGGGCAAATGGGCTGAACCCAAACCCAAAGTCCTATAGAAAAAGTAGCAAAAATCAACTTACTCCAAACATATCGAAGCTTATACTCCAAAAGGTTGCAAATGGCATTTTGAACTCAATGGAAGGGGTCTCGAGTCCCAATTTGACTATTTAAAAAAAGTAACTTTTCGGACTGAAATCTGACTAATGATACCATATTTAAATAAAATATTTAAATATACAATCGCTAAATATGCGGGTTGTTACAGACTCCCCTTCTTAAAGAAATTGCGTCCTCGCAATACTTAAGAAGAAAAGTAAAGAGTAACAACCATAAAAGCATTTCAACACAAAAGAAAATTTGAAATAAGAAGTTCACCATAAAGAGCATGAAAGAGTAATCCCGAACGAGATTGCTCGATGAATTCTCTGGATTCCCAAGAGCAATCCTTAGGATTTGAGAACCATTGAACTTTCACAAAAGAAACATCTTTATTTCGAAGGCGCTCAACCCCCGAAGCAATGATGCGAATAGGATGTTGATCATAAGTCAAATCTGGTGAAACTTCAATTTCCTCAATAACACCGGGCTCAAGAATAAAAATCGGAATCCCAAAGGCATTTTCGTAGTCGAAAGACGTGGAAAATGTCATGAGTAACAGAAAATTGAGCCGGTAATAAGAGGCGATAAGCCACGGAACCAATACGTTTGGTGATGGGAAATGGACCAATGTAACAAGGCGCTAATTTTCTCGATCGACTGAAATGCACAACACCCTTCATAGGTGAAACAAGAATATACACCAAATCTCCCACAGAAAATTCTAATCTCCGTCTTCGGTTATCGGCAGAGGATTTTTGTCTACTCTGGGCTTCTTTCAACCTACGGCGAATAAGATCGATCTTTTCTGTGGAATCATGAATAAAATCTGGACCTAAAACCAACTTCTCACAAGCCTCAAGCCAACAAGAAGGAGATCGGCATGGTCTTCCATAAAGTGCCTCGAAAGGTGCCATACCAATACTAGATTGGAAGCTATTATTATAGGAAAATTCAACAAGTGAGATATGATCTTCCCAACTTCGACTAAAATCAAGAACACATGCACGAAGAAGATCTTCAAAAGTTTGATTCACATGCTCGGTTTGTCCATCAGACTGAGGATCAAAAGCGGTGCTAAAATGAAGCTTCGTTCCCAAAGCTTTTTGAAGACTCTTCCAAAATCCACTAGTTAACAATGGATCATGATCACTAACAATAGAAGTAGGAACTCCATGCAATTTAACAATTTCTTAAATAAAGGGTTTGGCCAAAAGAGGAACGGTCCGGTTAGACCGAACTGGAATAAAATGGGCGGATTCGGTTAGTCTATCAACTATTACGCATAAGCTATCATAACCCGAACGAGAACGAGGAACGCCATCAATAAAATCCATGGAAATTTGATCCCACCTCCAATTTGGAATTTCTAATGGTTGCAATAACCCACCGGACCTTTGGTGCTCGGCCTTGACAAGTTGGAAAGTCATGCAATGCTTAACAAAGTTAGCAATATCAGATTTCATTCCATCCCAATAATAAAGTCGCTTCATATCCACATACATTTTACTACTACCGGGATGAATGGTAAATTCAGAACGATGGGAATCTTCTAAAATATCTTTACAAAGATCACTAATCTTTGGCACGATAAGTCTACCAAATTTTCGAATACCACCACGAGAATCAATATTAAAGTCTTTCAAACTTTCAATACCAATTTTATCCCTTAATCTTTGGCTAAGAAGAGCCAATTCGGGATCTAGCTTTTGAGCTTCAAGAATGCGGTCTAAAAGAGCAGGATGAGCCTCAAGACTACATAAAGTCAAAGATGAACATAAATCGGACTCACGATCTTGAATCTCACAAGTGGATAAAATTTCGAAATCATTCCATTCGAATATCATCATGGAAACAACCGCTTGAAGCCTTCGGCTAAGGGCATCGGCAACACGATTTCCCTTTCTGGGAGTATAAAGAATGTCAAGATCATAAGATGTAAGGAACTCGAGCCAACATTGTTGACACCAATTAAGTTTCTTATCAGAAAATAAATATTCCAAAGATTTATGATCAAGGTGGAGAACAAATTTCTCCCCCAAAAATGATGCCAATTCCAAAAGCGAAAACAATAGCCACGAGCACTAGATCATGAGTGGCATACCTAGTCTCGATAGGCTTTATTTATAATAGAAGAAAAAGTAATAAAACGTTCTCTTGAGCTTGAGAACGGCACTCAAACCAATACAACTTGCATTGGTACAAAAGATAAAGTCTTGGTTCCCCTCAGGAATCACAAGAATAGGAGTATCGGAAAAGAGTTCTTTTATGATCATCTTTCCTAAAATGCTAAAACTTTCAAAATTACAATTAACTTTATGTAATCATATTTCTAGAAAAATTTACTATTCTCAAGTTAATTTACTGTGTTTGATTGTCTCATCAAAGCGTTTAGTAGATTCCTATCGATAACGTTGATCAAGCGCATCGACCAGAATTCTTAAAGCACTCAATGGGCAAAACAACACAAAATCATCGTCTACATGATAAAAATATCTCTTAAAAGTTTTACTAATATCCTTTGCTCGTTTAAAGAACAAAATCTAATTAGACTTTTAAATAAATCCCGTGAAAAAGATTTGCAATTTTTTTTTTTAAATTGCTATTTTCATCCAAAATCAATAAATACAAGAATGGTCTCATCGAAATATTCATAGAATACTCGATTAATAAAATGGATGAAATAAGTTAGACGAATCGAATGACATAATAAGTCATTCATAAGAATCGTAACGAGTGTGGAATGCGGTAAGTGGAATGCTAACTTCCGCAACTCGTAGCCAAATAAAAGCCGATAGCAAGGTCAAGCTAAAAAGACCTAAACGCCACACAAAAGATTGCTTTGGTGATAATCCTAAGACAAGCTCAAAAATACCGGAAAATTTCACAACTATTTAGATGAGAGAAATAACACTTTCCTCATCATGAGGGATTAAAGAATAAAATGATGCCACCAAAAATTTGAAATCAGAATCACAAAGAAAAATAGAAATCTGCTTAACAGATAGGAAATGTCGAAGGTGAATAGTCCGCTCGGAAAAATAGGATATGGGCTTCACAATGATTAAGCCAATCCTTCCACACACAAAATTTTTTCGAAGCCTAAGTAATGCATAACATGCAAATCGGCATAATAGGAAATTAGAAGCAGGTCAGTCGACTGATTCTCTGTGATCAGTCGACTGGAACAGAAACATGAAAATTTCATTTCCTACAGTCAGTCGACTGGTTACAGAGGCCAGTTGACTGATTGCAGGAAACAGAGACTTCTTATCTCTGTTATCTGCCTCTGATATGCAAATTGGCTACAGCCAGTCGACTGACCTCAAAGTTCAGTCGACTGACTGGAGCTAAATTTTTTTTCTTTGCCCATATAATTGATGTGCAATCTCATCCAATTCGCGACCGAATGAGCAATAGCGCTAGGGATTTATGCCAATCAGTAACCCGACCCTATACGCTCTTCAATGCATCACCAAAAACACGTTCAGACATCCATAAAAGGATTTTCATAGATTTTGCTTTCAAAACACCCGAAGTTGGAATATATACCAAATCAATCCAAGCCAAAATCAAATGCACATGAATAAGAGTTAGGAATTCATACCTAACAATCAAAGATAGTTATAGACATAGATGTGAGATAAAAATCTCACCTTTTGAACAAAAACAAGGAAGAAGAAGCTATAGAGCAGGGAAGAACAATCACTCTTCAATTCCAACCTAAAGAGCTTGAATCTAAGCTTAAAAGAGAAACGTTTCCTAAATTAGGTTTAGAAATTTCTAAAATTGGTAAGAGAATGAGTTGGAGAAGAAGAAGATGATGCTTACCAATAGCTTCTCTTTGGATTTGGGCTAGAACTTGATTTGCGAATGGAAACTAGGGCTTGGAGTTTTAATTTCCCATTCCACTCTCCATTGTTGCTAAATCTTGAGTATTAGGAAATAGATATGAAGTAATGAAGAGAAGAGGGGTGAAGCTTGGGTCTAATTGGCTGAAACAAAAAAAACCAAAGCCCTAAGTGAAAAAGTAGCAAAATTCCACTAACTCCAAACATATCAAAGTTTATACTCAAAAAGGTCGCAAACGTCCTTCTGAACTCAATGGGGGTGGTCTCGAGTCCTAATTCGACTGTTTGCAAAAAGTAGCTTTTCAGACACTAATCCGACTAACGATGAATTATTTTAAATAAAAATATTTAAATATTCAATCGTAAAATATGCTGGTTATTACAGACTCCCCTCCTTAAAGAAATTGCGTCCTCGCAATCATAAGAAATAAATGAATCAAAAAGTAACAACCATAAAAGCATATCAACACAAAAGAAGAAATTTTGAATAAGAAGTTCACCTCAAAGAGCACGACAAAGTAATTCCGGATGTGTTCGCTCGATGAATTCTCTAGATTCCCAAAAGCAATCCTTAGGTTTTGAGGACCATTGAACTTTCACAAGAGGGACATCTTTATTTCGAAGGCGTTTAATCTCCGAAGCAATGATACGAATAGGATGTTGCTCATAAGTCAAATTAGGCGAAACGTCAATTTCTTCCACAACACCGGGCTCAAGAATAGAATCGGAATCTCGAAGGCATTTCCGTAATTGAGAAACGTGAAACATGTCATGGATAGCATAAAACTGAGCCGGTAATAAAAGGCGATAAGCCATAGGACCAATACGTTCAGTGATAGAAATGGCCCAATATATCGAGGCGCTAATTTTCCTGATCAACTGAAACGTACAACACCCTTCATAGGTGAAACACGAATAAACACAAGATCGCCCACAGAAAATTCTAATTTCCTTCTCCGGTTATCGGCATAGGATTTTTGTCTACTTTGAGCTTCTTTCATCCTATGACGAATAAGATCAATCTTCTCTGTGGAATCACGAATAAAATCTGGACCTAAAACCAGCTTCTCACCGGCCTCAAGCCAACAAGAAGGAGATCGGCATGGCCTTCCGTAGAGTGCTTTGAAAGGTGCCATACCAATACTAGATTGGAAGCTATTACTATAGGAAAACTCAACAAGAGGAATATGATCTTCCCAACTTCCACAAAATCAAGGACACATGCGTGAAGAAGATCTTCAAGGGTTTTATTCAGACGCTCAGTCTGTCTATCAGACTGGGGATGGTAAGCGGTGCTAAAATTAAGCTTCGTTCCCAAAGTTTTTTGAAGACTCTTCCAAAATCCACTAGTGAACAATGGATCACGATCACTAACAATAGAAGTAGGAACACCATGCAATTTAACAATTTCTTTAATAAAAAGTTTGGCCAAAAGAGGTACGGTCCAGTTAGACCGAACGGGAATAAAATGGGCGGATTTAGTAAGTCTATCAACTATCATCCATAAGCTATCATGACCCAAACGAGAACGGGGAAGGCCGTCAATAAAATCCATGGAAATTTGATCCCACTTCCAAATTGGAATTTCTAAGGTTGCAATAACCCACCGGGCCTTTGATGCTCGGCCTTGACAAGTTGGCAAGTCATGCAACACTTAACAAAGTTAGCAATATCAGATTTCATCCCTCCCAATAATAAAGTCGCTTCATATCCACGCACATTTTACTACTACCAGGATGAATGGTAAATTTAGAACGAAAAGAATCTTCTAAAATGTCTTTACGAAGATCACTAATATTTGGCACGATAAGTCTATCAAATTTTCAAATGCCGCCACGAGAATCAATATCGAAGTCTTTCATACCTTCAATATCAATTTTATCCCTACAATTTTGGCCGAGCCAATTTGGGGTCTAACCTTTGGGCTTCAAGAATGCGGTCAAAAAGAGAAGGATGAGCCTCAAAGCTACATAAAACAAGAGATGAACATAAATTGAATACACGATCTCTAATCTCACAAGTGGATAAAACTCCGAGATCATTCCATTCGGATATTATCATAGAAACAACCGCTTGTTACTTGCGACTAAGTGCATCGGCAACACGATTTCCCTTTCTGAGAGTATAAAGAATATCGAGATAATAAGATGCAAGGAACTCAAGCCAACGTTGTTGACGCAAATTAAGTTCCTTTTGGGAAAATAAATACTTCGAAGATTTATGATTGGTATAGAGAATAAATTTTTCTCCCAAAAGATAATGACGCCAAATTCGAAGGGCGAAAACAATAGCCGCGAGCTCTAAATCATAAGTGACATATCTAGTCTCTCCTGGCTTCAATTGCCCAGAAGCATAAGCAATAACACGTTGTCTTTGCATAAGAACGACACCCAAACCAACGCGACTAGCATCGGTATAAATAATAAAATCTTGATTCCCCTCGGGAATAAAAAGAATAGGAGCATCGGAAAGGAGTTCTTTTAATTTCTGAAAAGAAGCTTCACATTTGTCCGACCAAATGTATTTAACTCCCTTCTTTGTTAAACTAGTAAGAGTCACGGAAATCTTGGAAAAGTCTTTTATGAAACGGCGGAAATAACCTGCCAATCCAAGAAAACTACGGATCTCCGTCACACTCTCCGGTCTCTTCCAATTTTGAATCGCTTCAATCTTTGAAGGATCCACTAATATTCCGGATTCGAAAATAATATGACCGAGAAACTTCACATGAGATTGCCAATAGTGGCATTTAGAAAATTTTGCTTTTAATTGATTTCTCCTAAGAGTTTCCAACACAATCCGAAGATGTTTTTCATGCTCCTCCTCGGTTTTTGAATACACAAGAATATCATCAATAAAGATGAGAACAAACCGATCGAGGAAGTCTTTGAAAACTCTATTCATAAGGTCAACGAAATAAGCCGGAGCGTTCGTTAAACCAAATGGCATAACAAGCCATTCGTAAGATTCATAACGAGTACGGAACGATGTCAGAGGAATGCTATCCCTTGCAATAGAAGCTGATGAAAACCGGTAGCCAAGTCCAATTGTGAAAAGACTCTAGCACCACTAAGCTGATCAAATAAATCATCAATCCGAGGTAAAGGATATTTATGCTTGATAGTAAGATCATTAAGCTTGCGGTACTCAACGCAAAGCCTAAGTGTACCATCGGATTTCTTCACAAAAATAGCCGATGCTCCCCAAGGCGAGGAACTAGAGCGAATAAATTGCTTCGTCTCCAATTCGGATAATTGTTTGCGCATCTCCTCATTTTCTTTATTGGACATACGATAAGCAGGACGAGTAATAGGTTGAGCTCCAAGGACAAGATTAATTCTGAACTCAATTGCTCGCTTAGGTGGTAGTCCTAAAACAGGCTCAATACGTCGGAAAATTCACGAACAACGTGAATAAGAGAAATAATATCTTCCTCATCATCATTATCGTCATCATGAGGATTTAAAGAATATAAAGATGCGACCAAGCTGGAATCCAAATCTTTAAGATCAATAGAAATCTGCTTAATAGATCGAGGATGTCGAAGATGAATAGTCCGCTCAGGACATAAGATTTGAGCTTCATAGCGGTTAAGCCAATCCATTCCCAAAATCATTCCAAAGCCTAAGTAGCACATAACATGAAAATCGGCTCGGAAAGAAAAATCACACAAAATAATCTCGGCATCTTTACAAAGAAAACTTAGTATTGCGGATGCACCAACTGGATTCGCAATTCTCAAAGAAGTCATCAAACACATAACATCCAAAGAAAAAGTATCAACAAGTTATTTTGAAATAAAAGAGTGGGACGCACCCGTATCAAAAAGAACTCGAATAGGATGATCACGAAATAAAATAATGCCATCAAGGATAGAATAAGAAATACCTTTACCACGAGATGTGTTGCCAAGGGCTTGAGCAACATTAAGCTTTCCCTCCTTCTTGCCCTGAAGTTTGGGACATGAAGATAAAAAATGACACGAACCTTTGCAATAGCGACAAAAGAGAGGTTTCGGATATCTATTGGCATAATGGTCCTTAGAACCACAATTGTAGCATTGCCCACTACTAGGGGCAGAAGCCTTTGCCACCGAAATTGCTTGCTTCCCTTTCTTATTGGGATAAGACCCTTTGAACTTAATAGGCCTTTTCTTGTTGTTGTTGAATTTTGGTTTGGCACCCACAATTTCAGCATCACTCTCTTTATCTGCCTCTTCAAGTCGAAGAGAGATATCAACAAGTTGATCAAAAGAAACTTCTAACTTTAGAAGTAATGACTTCTTGAGATTTTTATTCAAACCATAGAAAAATCTTTGGTTCTTCTTCAATGGGGTGTTTATATATTCGACCCCGTATTTAGAAAGTGACTCGAATGATGCGACATAGTTTGCCAAGGAGGATTCACCTTGAACAAGGTCTATGAAACGACGAGCCAATGTCACCTTCTCGGCTTCTGGCACAAATTTTAACTCGAATCGTTCCCGGAATTTCTCCCAAGTAAGATCCAGTTCAATTATTTTAGAAATAAGAAGCTCATACCAATCTAATGCTCTTTCTCGGAGCATACTTGAAGCCACTTGGACACGGTGAAGATCAATTAGATCCATGCGAGTAAAGATGCGATCGCATGTTTTGAGCCAAGCTTGGACTTGAATGACGCTTTCGGAACCCCTAAATGGCTTCCCACCTAAGTTTTTATAGTCATTGCACAAACGTGCAAATCCGGACTTAGGGTGAGTAGGCTCTGGATTGGGTCCGACAGCCTGAGCATTCTTCACGAGATCTAAAAGCTGCTAGGCAGACATAAATACTCCATCCTAGGGAGTAGCACTAGATTGACCGGCGCTGGGACGGCCAGGTCTAACCATTTCTCTTCTTTAAGAAAGAAAGAAAGAAGAAAAAGGTTATTCACAAAATAATTATCAAACAATCATGATTGATAAAATAAGGCGTCACAAAGAAAATAGGATAGAACGGTTCGAAGACCCAAATAAAATCCTAAGGCACGACTCTTAGATGGACTTAGGACGATGATCCTTGTTAAATTATTCTACATTGTTCCACAATTTCACTCTGATACCAAAGTGTGACGCCCCACCTCTATACCCACGCTAGTCAAGGACACTACGGGGTAATGCCGTCAACTAGAATGGAGAATAAGGCTGTTGAGGAGCAACCATCCGTGTAATTGCTTTGAGCGAGCACCGATATGTCAGATAGTACAAGTCCGACATACCGATACAAACCCAAAGTTACTACACGGTGGCTATAATGTCTTCGGAAACAAATATAGAAATAAGCATAACATAAATCAGTCATAGACATCCATATCACAAAGGCGGAAAAAGATATGAATATAACACATGAAAGTGTACATTAGAGTAGTGGTCAGACAAGATCCACAATATCACAAAAGAATGGTTACAAGTGCTAGACAAAAGAATATGTATACATCAAGGAGTCTATATCTCAAAGGTATACAACAAAAACTACTAATCTAAGTAGTTAGCCAAAAGTCAGGATGATAATCCCAAAAGTGAAGTCAAGCAGAAGCACCTGTAACATCTCGGTCTGACCTGAGTATTATTTAATAAGAAAATAATAAACGGATCAGTCTAGCTAAAAATATCAGTCAAAATGATATAGAATAAGGGATATGACATAAATATATGACAATCCATAAAGCCATACTGTGATAAGTATGTAATTGAAAATCAACAAGGGATTAATCAATATCACAAGAATCTTCTCAAAGATCAAAAAGGAATGTCATACCCTATATTATTATTCACTAAAATCATAAGTATTGACAATAATATCAATGCCAATCACAAAAGTCAATGACACACAAATTCACCAATGCACAAATATTGATAACACTTATCAATACAAATCACGAAAATTGGTGAAACACAATCTCTAGAAATCATCAATGGAAATCCAGAAATCACAAAAAGGAGGAGGCCTATCACAAAACGGGAGCATGAAAACTCACCAACACGTGTATCACAAACGGGACGCTATCCCATGGTCGCTTACCATAGAGCCGATGTAACGACGTAGTACAATATCGGTACGCCCGAGGAACCTGAAACTCGAATAATTCGGAATTACAACGTAGTACAACAGTACGCCCGATGATCCTGGTAAGCTGGTGCAACAACGTAGTACAAAGGTACGTCCGATGGACCGAACTCCATAAGAGAACATGGGTCGCTAGCCCATAAAAATTTAGTCGAAACTCCAAATAATACATAGTTCTTTAGCCTATAAGAGAAATGAGACGAAACTCAATAAAACGAGGTATCGTCCCCTACGTGGACAAAGAAACATAGCATATCGCTAGTCTAAATCACCAAATGATCATCATCGATCATCAAGAAGTGTCAGTTACACTAAGCTAGTAAATATATGAGCTTAGCTTCATGTCCCATAACCACTAGCTTAACTTAAATATTTACGAACAAACTTTAAGTCTCCACTTGAAAATTGTCACAAGAAATTCAATCGAACAAGTCCAAGAATTAACCGACGAAGTAAATGCAAGCGTTTCATACCACTTGTTTTACTAAGCCGTTTAATTAGATTTCTCATACGAGTGAGGTAAAGGTTTATATATACTAATAGATTGGAAACGGTTTAAGAAACGAGCTTTGTAATAAAATAGTGTTGAAATCATTTTAATGGAAGAGTTTTGATATTTATTACTAGTATAGAAAACCTTTATATTTTTTAAGTGACAAATCACAAAAATGATTGTAGAAACAATCAATCACTAAAATTCACATACGAAGATGTGAATTAATTCCAAAGAAATCGATATCAAATCCATCAAAATGGATATTTCCAAAACCCCAAAATAGAAGTCATCAAAGTCGAATAATTGATAGCATCATCTAGGAATCAAAACGAGTCGATAAAAATTAGAATTGTAAACGAAATAGGCAAAAATAGGCATAATAGGCAATTAGGAGCAGGTCAGTCGACTGATTCACAGTGATCAGTCGACTGGAACAGAAACATGAAAATTTCATTTCCTGCGGTCAGTGGACTGCTTACAGAGGCCAGCCGACTGATTGCAGGAAACAGAGACTTCTTGTCTCTGTTATCTGCCTCTGATACGCAAATTGGCTACAGCCAGTCGACTGACCTCGAAGTTCAGTCGACTGACTGGAGCTGAATTTTTTTTCTCTGCCCATATAATTGATGTGCAATCTCATCCATTTCACGACCGAACGAGCAATGGCACTAGGGATTTATGCCAATCGGCAACCCGGCCCTATAGGCTCTTCAATGCATCACCAAAAACACGTTCAGACATCCATAAAAGGATTTTCATAGATTTTGCTTTCAAAACACCCAAAGTTGGAATATATACCAAATCAATCCAAGCCAAAATCAAATGCACATGAATAAGAGTTAAGATTCATACCTAAAAATCAAAGATAGTTATAGACATAGATGTGAGATAAAAATCTCGCCTTTTGCACAAAAACAAGGAAGAAGAAGCTATAGAGCAAGGCAAGAACAATCACTCTTCAATTCCAACTTAAAGAGCTTGAATCTAAGCTTAAAAGAGAAACATTTCCTAAATTAGGTTTAGGAATTTCTGAAATTGGTAAGAGAATGAGTTGGAGAAGAAGAAGATAATGCTTACCAATAGCTTCTCTTTGGATTTGGAGCTAGAATTTGATTTGCAAATGGAAATTAGGGCTTGGATTTTTAATTTCCCATTCCACTCTCCATTGTTGCTAAAGCTTGAGTATTAGGAAATAGAAATGAAGTAATGAAGAGAAGAGAGGTGAAGCTTGGGTCTATGGGCTGAAACAAAAAAAACCAAAGCCCTAAGTGAAAAAGTAGCAAAATTCCACTAACTCGAAACATATCAAAGTTTATACTCAAAAAGGTCGCAAACGTCATTTTGAACTCAATGGGGGTGGTCTCGAGTCCTAATTCGATTGTTTGCAAAAAGTAGCTTTTCGGACACTAATCCGACTAACGATGAATTATTTTATATAAAAATATTTAAATATTCAATAGTAAAATATGCGAGTTGTTACAATATGCTGCTTTTATTTACACCTATTAATTTACAATTAGTATTCTCTCTCCTATTAATTGGAAATTTTCAATTACATTAGTTTCAGTTGATTAAGTTTCAAAATGGACTAAATGAATGTAATGAGAAGTATAGCAATTATTTCCTATCTAATAGTAATTTAAACATATTAATACACTATTCGCAACAAACAGTAATTATATATATTTCTTACAAAATAATAGTTTCTCATCTCTACAATCAATCTTTTAGTTGCCAAACATTTTTACTAAATGAATGTTTACTCTTTTACTAAACTTATTCATTCTTATTCTTTATTAAAATTTATTATTATAATCACCGTTATTAATTGCATTCAAACAATGTCATTAAATACACCTGACGTATGTTATCATTTTTTTTATCTTACTATAATACCTGTTATTAGTAGAAGTTCAAATTAAGATCATAAACATATCTCTTAACATATGTTAAAAAAAATAAAATCATAATTTTTTTTTATTCTACCACTTATATTCCTTACTACAATTAGCCTTTGGTATTCCCATCCATTAATTTCACAAATAACATAGTTAATATTTGTTTGTCTTTCACTACATTAATGCTTCTATATACATCTTAGATTTGTATCAATGGTTTTTTTTTAAAATGTGAATCTTGTCCATTACGCGTACTGATTAAGGTTTTAAACTCGATTAACAAAGTTTCCTAAGTCCAATCCATTTTTACCAAATTTGACAATCCCTAACCATTCGCACTACATTCCCTATAAATGTAATATTTAATAGATTTTATTTCAAATTTAGCGTACACATAATTTCCCTTAATTGAGATCTGATTCCCAAATTTTTATTTAACATGATAAATGAATAAATAACCTAAATGAAGGGCTACCTACTCACTTTCTTCCATTTATAAGTTTAATATTTGCCCACCCAGGTATAAATCCCATATATAACACTAATTAATTTCCAATAACACTGCATTATCCAATTATCATAAATTTGTTAAATATATACTCTTTTTTACTTATAAATAATTTATGTTCTCTGTAAATTCTCATTCACTCTTCCGTTACTAAAATTAAAAATCATTAAGTAATGTTTCCTCCGTAACAATATTAAAATTACTTAACATTGAAGAGGACTTTATTTCAAATAAATTGATTGACCATTAAATTAGGTAATATATAATAATTGTTATTATACCCTTAAGATTTACGCTTGTTCTCTTCTATTTGGTTTATAGCCTAAGATAATATGACCAATCTAACTCCATAAATAAACTTATTTTATTACCCAAATTATACATAAATTTATTACCTTTTACATCCCACTATAAACAGTGTAACCATTAATACCACCCATATTATCATTCCTTACACAGTACTGATCTTATTTAATTACCATTAACTATCTATTTTGTAAAATAACTAAATGTTTACATTTGTTACTTATATTTAGTTTTATAACCAAACGTATCATGCTTAAATAAAATGAATTGGAGTTTCATTTAGATTGTTGACAATTGACTTGTATTAACATTGTTTCGGTCTAAATTTAGTTATCATTCCATTATAAAATTGCAATATTTTATTTCTTTCAATATTAACTCATAAAGTATTATTAAAATAACAAAAATTTAACATTGAAAATTTATGGGTCGTTACACTGTCTTCCACTCAAAACTTTTCGTCCCCGAAAAGGAAAAAAAAGGAAAAAGAAGAAATAAAAACAATACATCTTATCAAAACATTAACTTATAAACAATTAAATTTACAAAATTAATTTCTTTAAATAGGATATCCTAATTTATAACTATTTAATCTTTTATATTTAAATTATTAAAGTTTGGAAAAAAAATCTAAGTCCGAAATTTTCGAAAAATTTCGGCAGAGTCTCCTTTGTACGGAGAGGCTCGAAAGAAAAATAAAATATTAATTATAACAATATATATCATATATTTTCAAAATAATATATATTCCAACACGGGAAAAAAACAAAATAATAACGCTAAAACCCGTAATCCGAAAACTTACCTATTTGTCGGGCAATAACGCTTATTTTATGGAACCAAAAGCAATAGCAATTGCTTCCATAACCTGCATTTTACTTATATAATCCAAAGGGTTAACAATTTATAAAAAATGAAATATTTAGGTGGTTTCAATCATTAGCAACAAATCAATACGACAACCATCAATTTCAACAAACAGCATACGCAATACAAAACAACCATTCAATCAAACAAACAAATAGTTGTTCGGGTTCAAAACTTTTAAATTGCACGGAATGAAGAATAAACTACTAGCGCATCATTTACTCAGCAGCCTTAGATAAAACTAAATAGATTATTCATTCATCCAAATCCAAATTTAAAGTATCTTACCCCCAAACAACCATAAACCAAACAAGCAACAATTCCAAATAATAAATCAAGCTCATTCTTATAAATTTCATTCATTACTTTACATTTATTTCTTACAACTTTTATCTCCATTCATTAATTTAGTGTTTATTACACTTGTTTGCACTTATACTTATATATATATATATAATTCATTTTTCTCTTTTCATTTCATATTGCATAATTTCATTTGTTTATATTATTCATGTGCAAATCAATTTCTTAGCACATTAATACATTAATTTAAGTCTACACTTATATATTTACTGCATTCATCTTTTCTTCTTATTTTATTAATAAATAGCTTCAATCCTTTACTTAAGTTTATTATCTTCCATATATATTACTTTATTTATTTTCTTCCATTTATAATACCTACCTTTCTATTTCAATTAGTAGTCTTTTCAATTACACATAAGATTATAATATTACAACATCAAATTCCTATTTATTAAGGATTCATTAATTATTTTCATTACCTCAAATTTATTACTTGTGAAATATCTATTACATTTTCTTATTAACATTTCAACTTTTAATATTTGGTAAGTTATATATATGCTTTTAAAGAATGTAATTGAAAGTTATACAAGTTTTCTCATTTCTTTTAATTAATTAATTGTTTAATAAATTTTTACCTTTTCCTTATAAGTTACAATTTCAACTTCCTTTTTATTTCCTTTATAACTTAGCCTTAAATCTCTTACCTAAATTAGAGGTTTCAATTATTAATTACGTACCTTTCATTTCACTACAATAATTGAAACAATTAATTAATGAAAATTTAAGAATTTAATACCGGTTAAATTTTCAATTTATTTTAAAACAATAGATAAATATATTCTTACAACTTATATATCTCTAATTATATTTAAAACAATTCCAAATTTGTATATTATTCAAAAATGAATCTGCAGTAGAACTACTACAGTGGCCTTCCCCCTTCGAAACTCGAAAATGAAAGTCGATGATGCGGCCACCATCACCGAAATTATTTTCCAGTGACGGAGAGGAAAGTACAAAACTTATTTTCTCAAAAATCTTCTTTAAAACAATTCTTTCAAATGATAATAAATATTTATATCAGAAAGTACTTATAAACAATACTATTATATTCCAAAATTTATTCGAAAGAAATTTCAAAACCCCGTATCTTAAGTTCTAAATTTCCCAAATTTCATTTATTTATTTTTTCAATCTGATTTCTATTATTATTTATACAGTTTATTACCTAACAACCAATCTATTGCATCCAAATACAGATATCATTTGAAAAATTTATTTTATATAGAAAATATAATAGGCAAAATTATTTCATTCACCTATATTAAAAACAAATATTATGTCGGTCTGTCATATTAAGTGTTTAGAAATCCCTATTGATGTCATAACGTCCAATGCACCAACCAGAATTTATAAATACAAAACGGAACATATTAACATAATATTAAAACCTTTTTATAACACTAACAAATACGCTCTCTCATATATATACACTCAGCGACTCCCATAAGGTATTACTACCCTATTAGTAAAGAGTCAAACCCCACAAAGCTAAGGTTTATCGCTAAACCAAAGCTCTGATACCAGATGTAACGTCCCGCTTTTTCGCACGCTTTAAATCGACACACGTGCCAATTGAAATCATACGGAAGGGCGAATTGTTATGGGGTAAATAAGATAAACACAGAGAAGGTGAAGAAAGAAGAAAAAAACAAAATAGAATCTTGCAGCGGAACGATAAAATATAATAACAAATATACCGTTCATAAAACTGTTTACAAAACATTTGATTTTTCTTTATACAATAAATATCAGAGTGCACATACCAATAAATATCAATGCAGCGGAATCAAATGGTATAGTGGAATAATATAATAGATAGTAATACTACAAATCTTCGTCTTCGTCCTCCAGAATAAGATCTTCAAATCCTGAAACGCTCGGACTGACCCGAGCGAATTGAAAAGACAAAACACTCGAGTCAGAACTAAAAGATCTGATGTAAGTTAAATCAACAGAGATAAATATGAGTGCGGTAACTTAAGAGATGCTCGGGATTTATATCTCCTAAGGATCCGTTAACATATCTACTATGTAGTATATTTCGCTATTATACTAGTGTTTAATTGTAAAATAAACTTACTTTTAAATAGCGTTAAGGCTTTACATTTTCCACCTTAACACAGTTATATATTCCCATGGTCTATACAGTACCATAATCTCCTCCGTACTGGGCGTCGTCAAAGGGCACTCCATTGGTATGGTACAAAACCAAAATCGTATAAGGCGCGCTAGGGTAGGTGACATGGCACAACTAGGCAATGCCAGGGTAGATATACCAATTGCTATCCGAACTGGTGGTAACGCATAGCCGCAGCGACCGCCCACCTCGAACAAACACCCCCAAAACAAAAAAATAAAGGTGGCCACTGAATCAATCCAAAGTCAGAGTATAGTATCGAAGGGATGCGTCCGATAAAGGGCACTAACCCCCTTGGCCTAAGAATCGCTCCTGTTTTAGCCACCTTATGCCAACTCATGGGGGTCGGGTCCACGTATTTATCTCAAAGGAAATGCCGCCGACATCCTACTTCATTTTGGAATCTCCACCGCGTACACGGTTGTTAAAGTGGTTTACGGAGTTGGCAGAGAGTATGACAACTTCTGATCCCGGTCTCTTCAACAACCAAACGTTATTATAACACCGCGGTCTTATCAAAATAGTTTTACTTTCAAAACAGAATATATACCCATTCAAAACCATATAATACGATACCATTTTTCATTTAAAAAAAAAATCGATATCATTTATAAACCCAAATCAGTATAATATCATCTTTATTTCACATATATCTTTTCCAAAATCATACTGCTTTAAAATTTATAATATCTGAAACCCAAACATTTGAATTATAACTTTCAAAACATAATACTTCGAAATTCATAGCTTTGAAACCATAACTTTCAAAATTTAAATGGTTTGGATAATCAACAGTATATAAAATGAAACAGTTGAATTTAAAATTTCTTTATAAAGTAAATAATTTCCACGCCTTTACAATTTTATTTACTTTAAATTTAGTCTAAACCCGTAACCTTTAGATTCACTTTCAGTTTGAATAAAAACACTTCGCATTCAATATTTTCAAACTTTGAGTATTTAATAAATTTCAAAACTAAGGTTGGTAATTTCTATTCAACAATTCATTATCCTATTATTTAGTTTTGAAACGTTTGCATAATAAACCATAACCATCTAAAATAAAACCCAATTTATTAACACTAAATATTTCCTTCCATTTATTTATACTAGAATTATTCATTTAATTTATCTTGAATAAAAATCCATTTATAAATATCATACCTTTAAAATTTCAAAGATTAATAGGTTTACACCAACTTGTGGAGTTTAATTTTTAAATAAGCCCAATTCCAAATAAATTTCCAATTTAATTTCCAATCTTAATTGGTTTGAACTATTTAAAACTCTATATATATACACAATATCTTAAACCTATACTTAATCATAAATATAAATTATCGAACTCCATTTTTCAACTTATTTATTTCCATTTAGTAAATTCATACATAGCTTAAATTCAATAATTTAACTATATATGTACATATAAAATAAGATTTTATATAAGATCAAAATTAATATTTATTAAACTGCATCCTATCCAAACCATAAAAATCATTTCAAAAATAATTTTATATATATACCGCGGTGCATGTATATAATTTTCTATCCTATGGTCAAGTGATACAGATATTTATCATTTCAATCCGCAAATTTAAAAATAAAAAAATGCGGTTGTATATCATTTCAAACCGCAATCCCGAATGAAATAAGAATGCATAATACTTTGCAGTTTATATAATATAGGACACACCATCCATTCACCCAATATCAATCATCAACCAATTTAAACAAACAACAATAGAGCATATAAAATATAATAGGTATCAACGAACAGTCTATATTCAGAATAAATAAATAAATAAGTGTTTAACTAGCAGTTTATATGCAAAATAAATAAATTTTAACTGTCAATTTATGTGCAATAGTAAAATTAATTAACAGTAATTAAATAAATGTGATTTAACTGAGATGATGAAAAAAAATATGCAAACAGTCATAAATAAATTTCTACTCATATATTAAATCAATTTAACAAACAAAAGAAAACTTAGAAGTTGTGAGTGGGTTAAAACACTCACCTTTTGAATTAAAATTCAATTTAAACCTAAAAATTGGACAGCCTCCAAATTCATCCAAACCAGAGTCAAAAGATCCGAAATTTTATTACGATCTTAACAAAAAAAATCGCGTGTGAAACGGAGTTCGTATGAGAAAGTTACACGCGTTAAATCGCTTGAAAACAAAATTAATTTAAACAAACAAATAAACATACCTAACAGAAATATAAGCTACGTCAGCAAAAGCTTTAGCATGCTATAGGACCTCGTTCTTCTCCAGTATGAAAAATGAAAAAAAAATCATTTTTATAAAAGAATGCTTTTGGAGTTGCAAGAAAAAGAGCTTTTAAATATGAGGTGTTAGGAGAAACAAAATGTAGAAGAAGAAATAAGATGTAGGTTATTTATAATTAGGAAATGAATGTGGAGGAACAAAAATAAATGTCACGTTTTATTATTAAAGCTTCAGGCATTAATAATAAATAAGGGAATGTACATAGGAATGGAAAAGTTTGCAAACGAAAGTAGAATTTTGTATGCATTTAGGTTTTTATCTACGCAAAAAAAAAATTATATTTACCTTAAAAATGAGAACGTTCAATTTTTTTCTTCTCAAAATGATCTTTTATTTCCATTAAAATACTCTTTTTGTTTAACACAAAACGTGTGTTTCTTTTATTAAATCTATTAATTGCAATCAACGTGTCCTTTAATTGAAACATTTGAATTACATTAATTGCAGTTACTTACAAAGTTAGATTTTAAAACAGACAACTAAAATGGATAAACAAAAGGAACAATTATTTATTTAAACACGTTTATAAATTTATTGTTTATACACAAGCGTAATAAATAGATTATTTTCCTATTCTTGTAATCAGTCTATAAGCTAAAACATAGTTCAAATAAACATATATTTCTTTCTTTAAAATCAATCTTTCTATTCTTATATTAATGAAATTAAACGTACATTCACAGATGAAACATTCATTTTATTTGATGTAAAATTTTCTTTTTATTAAATCAAACTTTCCCTATATTTTCACAATACATATTCTGCTTTTATTTACACCAATTAATTTACAATTAGTATTCTCTCTCCTATTAATTGGAAATTTTCAATTACATTAATTTAAGTTAATTAAGTTTCAAAATGGACTAAATGAATGTAATGAGAAGTATAGCAATTATTTCCTATCTAATAGTAATTTAAACATATTAATACACTATTCGCAACAAACAGTAATTATATATATTTCTTACAAAATAATAGTTTCTCATCTCTACAATCAATCTTTTAGTTGCCAAACATTTTTACTAAATGAATGTTTACTCTTTTACTAAACTTATTCATTCTTATTCTTTATTAACATTTATTATTATAATCACCGTTATTAATTACATTCAAACAATGTCATTAAATACACCTGACGTATGTTATCATTTTTTTTATCTTACTGTGGTACCTGTTATTAGTAGAGTTCAAATTAAGATCATAAACATATCTCTTAACATATGTTAACAAAAATAAAATCATAAATTTTTATTATTCTACCACTTATATTCCTTACTACAATCAGCCTTTGGTATTCCTATCCATTAATTACACAAATAAAATAGTTAATATTTATTTGTCTTTCACTACATTAATACTTCTATATACATCTTAGATTTGTATCAACGGTTATTTTTTTTTAAAATGTGAATCTTGTCAATTACGCGTATTAATTAAGGTTTTAAACTCGATTAACAAAGTTTCCTAAGTCCAATCCCTTTTTACCAAATTTGACAACCCCTAACCATTCATACTACATTCCCTATAAATGTAATATTTAATAGATTTTATTTCAAATTAACATACAACTTAATTTCCCTTAATTGAGATCTGATTTCCAAATTTTTATTTAACATACTAAATGAATAAATAACCTAAATAAAGGGTCACCTACTAACTTTCGTTCGTTTATGAGTTTACTACTTGCCCACCCAAGTATAAATCCCATATATAACACTAATTAATTTCCAATAACACAGCATTATCCAATTATCATAAATTTGTTAAATATATACTCTTTTTTACTTATAAATAATTTATGTTCTCTGTAAATTCTCATTCACTCTTCCGTTACTAAAATTAAAAATCATTAAGTAACGTTTCCTCCATAACAGTATTAAAATTACTTAACATTCAAGAGGACTTTATTTCAAATAAATTGATTGACCATTAAATTAGGTAATATATAATAATTGTTATTATACCCTTAAGATTTACGCTTGTTCTCTTCTATTTGGTTTATAGCCTAAGATAATATAACCAATCTAACTCCATAAATAAACTTATTTTATTACCCAAATTATACATAAATTTATTACCTTTTACATCCCACTATAAGCAGTGTAACCATTGATACCACCCATATTATCATTCCTTACACAATACTGATCTTATTTAAATACCATTAACTATCTATTTTGTACAATAACTAAATGTTTACATTTGTTACTTATATTTCGTTTTATAACCAAACGTATCATGCTTAAATAAAATGAATTGGAGTTTCATTTAGATTGTTGACAATTGACTTTTATTAACATTGTTTCAGTCTAAACTTAGTTATCATTCCATTATAAAATTGCAATATTTTATTTCTTTCAATATTAACTCATAAAATATTATTAAAATAACAAAAATTTATTATTGAAAATTTATGGGTCGTTACAACCGCCCTCCTCTTCTTCTTCTTCTTGAGAAACAAAAATGGTGGCTTTCTTCTAATTTCAAAATTAGCTTCAAAGTAGGTGAAATCAAAGAGAAATATTGGCAAATCAAAAGTAAATAACAGGTAATCAATATCAAAATCACAAAACCATTTCATCAATTTTCTATTTTGAGTAGTAGCTGTCTGTAACTTGCTTTTCTTTGCCCGCATGCTCTTTCTCAAGCTTCTACAGGTCAGTAAAGCCTCTCCAAGCTAGAAAGACATCGGCTTGCAAGATAGATCCACTAAAAAGCATATAAGGTGAATTTGAAACTCACAATCTCTAGCTTGAACCAGGTTTTCTATCTAAATACCGTTGCATTCTGTTTGCTGTAAAACATAGTTTGTTGTTTGAAAAGTTGCAGTGCAAATATGTTCTGCTTGCTTCTTTGTGTGTTCGTAAGTCTTTGATTTTGTCATTAAATCATGTCGGAATTACTAAGGGCTGTTGTTTGAGTGTAGTAGTTTGCGCATGCAAAATCTTACTGTTTAATTCATCTTGTGGATTGTTGTTATGTGTATGTACATATATTGTTGTTATATATATATATATATATATATATATTGTGGTTTATGTACCACTTTGTATTGTACTATGATGTATGTATGTACATGTATATGTTTGTTTGTGTTAGGCACGTTTTTACCTACCACCGAACCATCCCTCTCCATGCATTGCCGAGCCAACTCCCTTCCCCACATAGCCGAATCAACCTCCTTCCCTGCCTACCAAATCAACCTCCTTTCCATGCCCATCGAACTAGAGCCAATTCCACTCGCCCACCGAACCAACTCTCCCAAGCTACCACCGGTTCCACCTACTACCGATCCAAACAACATACCACCTCCTAACAAACCAACCTACTCCACCCATTGCCGAGCCAAATTCCACCGGACTAAGGCATATCGGACCAACACTCCTAGGCCAGATTGCATCAGCCCAGGCCCACCAGCCGCTATATACATCCAAGACCCCTACCCCCAACCTCACTCTATAAATAGAGGGGCAGGAGTCCAACAATGGCAGACAAGTTTGAGAGCTCAAGCACGGATAGAACTTTCAAACAACTTTCAGTTACTTGTAATCAAAGCTTTGTACTTGTAATCTGAATAGAATAGGAGAATAACATATAAAGTGGACGTAGGCACATTCTGGCCGAACCGCTATGAATCCGTGTGTCTTTTACAATTTAGTCCCTGCTTTTTATATATTTGCATAAATCACCCTAATCACTAAGAATAACGTATAATCCACTAAATCATACGACTTGGAGGTGTTTGCCCATTTTTTGAGCAAACATTTTTGGTGCTTTCACTGAGAGCGGGAGCTCGAAGCTTCAGCTTCTCTCACTTAACCCTTTTTCTATAAATCTCATCGTTCATTGCTTGGAAAACATGCCTCCCGGACGGAAGAAAGATGCTAACAAAGGAAAGAACATCGCAACTAGCAGTATCCCAGATCCAGTGATCAGAGACCAAGACAATCGTCTGGTTCCAACAGCAAATGTAATTCAGGCAAATCCGACAGCCCCTGCTACGGAACAACCAATTACAAGGGCAGATCTGAACAGGGTTATGGCTGAAGTAACTAACCGCTTCGCATCTCAACAAGAAGCCTTGGTGGATCAACTCATGTCACGCTTAAGGGTTGTTGAAAAAACCAACCGCAACACTGAATCATGTGGTGAGTCCCGATCTGGAGGATCTAGGAGATGACAAAGGTCTTTCTTCTTCAAATAGAAACAACTATGGTAGGAGCCGAGCCCGGACTCAGCCCGAATTCCGACCCGAGGAAACGCTTGGAACCGAACCCAACGGGGAAGGTACTAGGCAAGGGTCGGATGTAGCTGAGCCCGCCATGCTACCTAACCATGGAAACACCAAGGGACGGGGCCGAGCTGGAGTCCAGCCCGAAGTTGGACCCGAGAAAGTGCTGAGAAGAGAACCCAGCAGAGAAAGATCAAGGCAAGGGCCAACTGTGGCTGACCCCAGCATGCCCCCGGAAGACCAGAGGCAGCCGTTGGAGAATGTTAGGAGTGATAGACGATACCATCCCTACAGGTCATCTGGACGGAATCAATCCCGTAGGGAAGAACCAAACTCATTTCTATCCGCTCCAAGTTCTAATGAAAGGATGGCGCAATTGTTCAGAGAGTGCGTCCAACGGGAACAAAGGGATCGAGGGATCGGTGCTAGGGTAACCAGCCCCTTCACCCGCAATATCGAAACTGCCATCACCCCCCGGGAATGGATAATGCCAACAATGGAACCTTACAAGGGAACCTCTTACCCCGTTGTACACTTACAGAGATACACACAGCATGTGCTAATGAGCGGAGCAACAGAGGGAGTGTTGTGTAAATGCTTTCCACTATTCTTGGCAGATCTAGCTACCTCCTGGTTCTGCCATCTGCCCCAAGGATCCATCAGCTCATGGGAAATGTTGAAAGAAAAGTTCATCAGCCAGTTCCGCATTCATGTGGAACAACCTAAGGACGCTTATTCCCTATCTATTATCAAACAGAAGCCCGGGGAGACAGTGCAACAATATCTAACCCGATTCAACGCCGTAGCAGCCGCAGTCCAAGATGCCGATGAGAAACTTATCCTAGTGGCCCTCTGCAGTGGTGTGCATCCGGATACTAAGTTTGCTAGGAGACTAACGAAAGAAAATCCAGCTACCTTACCTGATTTCTTCCACGAAGCCGGGAAATATATGAGACTTGAAGACGCTGTCATTGAAAGACAAACAGGGCAACGAACCAAGGCAGCTCATGGCAACACATCCGCAGTAGCAAAGGACGTTCGAAGAAATGACTCCAGAGATAGTGCTGGGGGAAGAAGGGGGAAAAGCGCTTATATAGACCAGGACCAAGATTTGACTCTTACACTCCTCTAAATGAAACAATCGAAAACATCTTCTTGCCCACCCAGGATGAAGTTAGATACAAGCGCTCCCCGCACAAGAAGGAATCAGATAATGCAATTAAGTCTGGATAGTTCTGCCGATTCCACGAATCTCATGGGCATGACACCAATGAATGCCATCATCTCCGGGACTTGATTGAAGAACACATCAGAAGGAAGAGACTAGAGCGCTATGTGAAAGGTCAGAACAGGACTTCAACTCCTGTCAATAAGAACCCAGGGCTGCCCCTCCCGGAGGTAGGCGGAGGAAATCGCAACACCAGCGGCTCCAGTCAAGAGAAGATAGTGGTCCTTACAATATCAGGAGGACCACACATCGCTGACGGAAGCTGGGCAGAGAAGGAGAGATACGGTAAGTCACTTAGAAACAATGAAGGCTACGCTAATTCTGTTACAGAAGAACGCCACCCGAAACGGAAAGAGAATGATGACATCACATTCAGTAGGCGTGATCTAGAGGGAAGGCAGTACCCTCACATGGATCCAATGGTCATCTCTGCCTGGTTCGGTCCAGCCAAGATTTTTCGAATTCTAGTAGACACCGGAAGCTCAGTAAATATCCTATTCAAGCATGCTTTCGAAAAATGAAGCTGTCAATGAAGGATGTGTCTCCCTACAGCAAACCGCTACATGGCTTCATTGGAGATGCAAAGATGCCCCTCGGGCAACTGGACCTCTTTGTCGAAATAGGAAGTCATCCCCGCTCCGTTGTGCGAAAACAAACATTTGTGCTAATAGAGAACCACTCGGCCTACAATGCCTTTTTGGGAAGGCCAGCCTTGTCTGACTTCCAAATTGTCCTAGCCTTGTGGTGCCTGAAGATGAAATTTCCAACGGACAACGGAATAGGAGAAATAGAGGGAGATCAAGACGCCGCTCGAGATTGCTACGCGACTGAACTTCGCAATAACTGCAGGAAGGATAAAGGGAAGGATGCAGAGACTTCTCTCCGCAAGAAAAACTTGGAAGCATAACAATTAAAGAAAGCCCCTCCTCTTCAATATACCAGCGATCATTTCAACGAATTAGACCCCAGGGACAAGGAGGAGGAGGTCACCATCGAGCCTGCAGAGGCTATGGAATTTGTATATGTAGACAAACACGATCCAAGTAAACTGCTGAGAGTCGAGTCTCAGTTAAGAGCGAAATTGAAGGATCAACTCATCGATTTTCTTCGCCACAACATGGATGTATTTGCATGGACGCACGCTGACATGACTAGAATCTCCCCAGACGTAGCATGCCACGTATTGAACATCGATCCCACCAAGGTTCCAGTAAAACATAAATAGAGAAGCATGGGGGCAGAACGATCAGCAGCCCTCGAGGAAGAAGTAAAGAATCTACTCGCCAATAACTTCATACGAGAAGCCATCTACCCAGAATGGATCGCCAAACCGGTACTGGTAAAGAAGGCTAATGGGAAGTGGCGAACATGCATCGACTTCTCCAACTTAAATGACGCTTGCCTGAAGGACTGCTTCCCACTCCCCCGAATCGACCAACTCATGGACAGCACAGCCGGACACGAACTCTTATCCTTTATGGACGCATACTCAGGATATAACCAGATCCCTATGCATGCCCCCGATCAAGACCACACTAGTTTCATCACTGATCGAGGATTGTACTGCTATAGAGTAATGCCTTTTGGACTTAAAAACGCCGGAGCTACTTATCAGCGCCTCGTCAACAAGATGTTTGCGGAATTAATAGGACAAACTATGGAAGTTTATGTGGATGACATGCTGGTAAAATCGAGAAAAGCCAACGATCATATAAACCACCTGGATGAGATGTTTCAAGTACTTCGCCAATATGGAATGAAGCGGAATCCTATAAAGTGCTCCTTCGGAGTATCGTCGGGAAAGTTCTTGGGATTCATCGTCCATGCCGGGGGATTAAAGCACACCCCGAACAAGTCCGGGCTTTGCAAGATATCAAGATACCATCCACTCAAAAAGAGATGCAAAGCCTAAACGGGAAAGTGGCCGCCCTAAGCAGGTTCATCTCTAAAGCAACCGACAAATGCATCCCTTTCTTTGAAGCTCTGAAGAAAGACAAAGGAAAGTTCGAATGGACTGACGAATGCTCGACAGCCTTCCTTAACTTAATCGGACACCACCAGAGACCACTGGTACTCTCAACTCCAAATGAAGGCGAGGAACTATACCTATACCTTGCTGTATCGTCCCATGCTTTAAGCGCCACTTTGGTGAGAGAAGACAACTACGCACAGCGGCCCGTATACTTTGTAAGTAAGAGATTTACGGGGGCAGAAGCCAGATACCCTAAACTTGAAAAGCTAGCATACTGTTTGCTAATCACGTCACGGAAACTGTGACACTATTTCCAATCTCATTCCATCAGAGTTTTAACCGATAAACCGCTAAGGCAGGTACTCCATCGCCCCGACACTTCTGGGCGACTACTTAAATGGTGCATTGAACTGAGTCAATATGATATCGCCTACCACCCTCGCACCGCCATCAAGGGACAGGCCATGGCCGATTTCATTGCCGAATTCACCATCAATGAAGGTAAAGATCAATCTGAAATAACAAAAGATATCAAGTGGAATCTCTTTGTAGATGGAGCATCAAACGAACAAGGCTCGGGGGGCAGGTATTGTGATAATCACCCCTGGGGGAAGGAAGCTGCACTATGCCCTAAAGCTGGAATTCGCTGCCACCAACAACGATGCAGAATATGAAGCAGTGATAGCCGGATTAGAACTTGCCCTAGAGATTGTAGTCGGTTCTTTATGCCTCCATAGTGATTCTCAACTTATTGTAACTCAAATACTGGGAGAATTCCAGACTCGAGGAGAATGACTCACCGCATATCTAAAGAAGACCAAGCTACTGCTCAATCAATTGGATCACTATTTAATCAAACACATTCCTCGAGGAGAGAATCAGGAGGCCGACGAACTGGCAAAGCAAGCTAGCATGAAGGAGCGCACCACTTCCGGAGCAATAACCATCTCAAAGCAACTATCCCCGAGTTTCGAGCAAGTGAATCTGATAGCCGCAATCGAAGAAGAAACCTGGATGACTCCCATCCGGAAATACTTACAAGATGGCACACTGCCCGAGGGCGTAACGGAGTCAAGAAAATCTTGTGGAAAGCTTCCCCCTACACAATACAAGAAGGCATCATCTATCGGCGCGGCTTCTCCAACCACTTATTAAGGTTTGTCGCTGGAAGGGAAGCCAAGGAAGTCCTGTCCAACATCCATCAAGGAAGTTGCGGAGATCACACTGGAGGGCAGTCTCTAGCAAAGAAAATACTCTGATATGGGTATTACTGGCCCACTTTAAACAAAGATGCCCTAGACTTCGTCAAGCGATGTGATAGATGTCAGAAATTTGCTAAGATTCCTCGACTGCCAACAAACGAAATTACTCAAATGACCAGCCCTTGGCCCTTTGCAGTATGGGGAATTGACTTGATTGGTGAACTGCCGATGGGCCGAGGAGGAGCCAAATATGCCATAGTGGCAGTTGAGTATTTCACCAAATGGGTGGAAGCGGAGCCTCTAAATAAAATATCTTCGACAAAAGTTATTAACTTCTTGATCAAAAATGTTTTATGCAGGTACGAGTTTCCACTCAAAATCTTATCAGACAATGGACTTCAATTTGACAGCGAGGAATTCACCGACTGGTGCAGAGAGCATGGAATTCACAAAAGCTTCTCCTCGAGGAATGTGTTTGATTAAATAGTAATCCAATTGATTGAGCAGCTGCTTGGTCTTCTTTAGATATGCGGTGAGTCGTTCTCCTCGAGTCTGGAATTCTCCTAGTATTTGATTTACAATAAGTTGAGAATCACTATGGAGGCATAAAGAACCGACTACAATCTCTAGGGCAAGTTCTAATCCGGCTATCACTGCTTCATATTCTGCATCGTTGTTGGTGGCAGCGAATTCCAGCTTTAGGGCATAGTGCAGCTTCCTTCCCTTGGGGGTGATTATCACAATACCTGCCCCTCGAGCCTTGTTCGTTTAATGCTCCATCTACAAAGAGATTCCACTTGATCTCTTTTGTTATTTCAGATCGATCTTTACCTTCGTTGATGGTGAATTCGGCAATTAAATCGGCCATGGCCTATCCCTTGATGGCGGTGCGAGGGTGGTAGGTGACATCATATTGACTCGGTTCAATGCACCATTTAAGTAGTCGCCCAGAAGTGTCGGGGCGATGGAGTACCTGCCTTAGCGGTTGATCGGTTGAAACTCTGATGGAATGAGATTGGAAATAGTGTCGCAGTTTCCGTGACGTGATTAGCAAACAGTATGCTAGCTTTTCAAGTTTAGGGTATCTGGCTTCTGCCCCCGTAAATCTCTTGCTTACAAAGTATACGGGCCGCTGTGCGTGGTTGTCTTCTCTCACCAAAGTGGCGCTTAAAGCATGGGACGATACAGCAAGGTATAGGTATAGTTCCTCGCCTTCATTTGGAGTTGAGAGTACCAGTGGTCTCTGGTGGTGTCCGATTAAGTTAAGGAAGGCTGTCGAGCATTCGTCAGTCTATTCGAACTTTCCTTTGTCTTTCTTCAAAGCTTCAAAGAAAGGGATGCATTTGTCGGTTCCTTTAGAGATGAACCTGCTTAGGGCGGCCACTTTCCCGTTTAGGCTTTGTATCTCTTTTCGAGTGGATGGTATCTTGATAACTTACAAAACCCGGACTTGTTCGGGGTGTGCTTTAATCCCCCAACATGGACGATGAATCCCAAGAACTTTCCCGACGATACTCCGAAGGAGCACTTTATAGGATTCAGCTTCATTCCATATTGGCGAAGTACTTGAAACATCTCGTCCAGGTGGTTTATATGATCGTTGGCTTTTCTCGATTTTACCAGCATGTCATCCACATAAACTTCCATAGTTCGTCCTATTAATTCCGCAAACATCTTGTTGACGAGGCGCTGATAAGTAGCTCCGGCGTTTTTAAGTCCAAAAGGCATTACTCTGTAGCAGTACAATCCACGGTCAGTGATGAAACTAGTGTGGTCTTGATCGGGGGCATGCATTGGGATCTGGTTATATCCTGAGTATGCGTCCATAAAGGATAAGAGTTCGTGTCCGGCTGTGTTGTCCACGAGTTGGTCGATTCGGGGGAGTGGGAAGCCGCCCTTTGGGAAAGCGTCATTTAAGTTGGAGAAGTCGATGCATGTTCGCCACTTCCCATTGGCCTTCTTTACCAGTACCGGGTCGGCGATCCATTCTGGGTAGATGGCTTCTCGTATGAAGTTACTGGCGAGTAGATTCTTTACTTCTTCCTCGAGGGCTGCTGATCGTTCTACCCCCATGCTTCTCTATTTATGTTTTACTGGAACCTTGGTGGGATCGATGTTCAATACGTGGCATGCTACGTCTGGGGAGATTCTAGTCATGTCAGCGTGCGTCCATGCAAATACATCCATGTTGTGGCGAAGAAAATCGACGAGTTGATCCTTCAATTTCGCTCTTAACTGAGACTCGACTCTCAGCAGTTTACTTGGATCGTGTTTGTCTACATATACAAATTCCATAGCCTCTGCAGGCTCGATGGTGACCTCCTCCTCCTTGTCCCTGGGGTCTAATTCGTTGAAATGATCGCTGGTATATTGAAGAGGAGGGGCTTTCTTTAATTGTTATGCTTCCAAGTTTTTCTTGCGGAGAGAAGTCTCTGCATCCTTCCCTTTATCCTTCCTGCGGTTATTGCGAAGTTCAGTCGCGTAGCAATCTCGAGCGGCGTCTTGATCTCCCTCTATTTCTCCTATTCCGTTGTCCGTTGGAAATTTCATCTTCAGGCACCACAAGGCTAGGACAATTTGGAAGTCAGACAAGGCTGGCCTTCCCAAAAAGGCATTGTAGGCCGAGTGGTTCTCTATTAGCACAAATGTTTGTTTTCGCACAACGGAGCGGGGATGACTTCCTATTTCGACAAAGAGGTCCAGTTGCCCGAGGGGCATCTTTGCATCTCCAATGAAGCCATGTAGCGGTTTGCTGTAGGGAGACACATCCTTCATTGACAGCTTCATTTTTCGAAAGCATGCTTGAATAGGATATTTACTGAGCTTCCGGTGTCTACTAGAATTCGAAAAACCTCGGCTGGACCGAACCAGGCATAGATGACCATAGGATCCATGTGAGGGTACCGCCTTCCCTCTAGATCACACCTACTGAATGTGATGTCATCATTCTCTTTTCGTTTCAGGTGGCGTTCTTCTGTAACAGAATTAACGTAGCCTTTATTATTTCTAAGTGACTTACCGTATCTCTCCATCTCTGCCCAGCTTTCGTCAGCGATGTGTGGTCCTCCTGATATGGTAAGGACCACTATCTTCTCTTGACTGGAGCTGCTGGTGTTGCGATTTCCTTCGCCTACCTACGGGAGGGGCAGCTCTGGGTTCTTATTGATAGGAGTTGAAGTCCTGTTCTGACCATTCACATAGCGCTCTAGTCTCTTCCTTCTGATGTGTTCTTCAATCAAGTCCCGGAGATGATGGTATTCATTAGTGTCATGCCCATGAGATTCGTGGAATCGGCAGAACTTTCCAGACTTAATTGCATTATCTGATTCCTTCTTGTGCGGGGAGCGCTTGTATCTAACTTCATCCTGGGTGGCCAAGAAGATGTTTTCGATTATTTCATTTAGAGGAGTGTAAGAGTCAAATCTCGGTCCTAGCCTATATAAGCGCTTTTCCCCCTTCTTACCCCCAGCACTATCTCTGGAGTCATTTCTTCGAACGTCCTTTGCTACTGCGGATGTGTTGCCATGAGCTGCCTTGGTTCGTTGCCCTGTCTGCCTTTCAATGGCAGCGTCTTCAAGTCTCATATATTTCCCGGCTTCGTGGAAGAGATTGGGTAAGGTAGCTGGCTTTTCTTTCGTTAGTCTTCTAGCAAACTTAGTATCCGGATGCATACCACTGCAGAGGTCCATTAAGATAAGTTTCTCGTCGGCATCTTGGACTGCGGCTGCTACGGCGTTGAATCGGGTTAGATATTGTTGCACTGTCTCCCCAGGCTTCTGTTTGATATTAGATAGGGAATAAGCGTCCTTGGGTTGTTCCACGTGAATGCGGAACTAGCTGATGAACTTTTCTTTCAACATTTCCCATGAGCTGAGGGATCCTTAGGGCAGATGGCAGAACCGGGAGGTAGTTAGATCTGCCAAGAATAATGGAAAGCATTTACACAACACTCCCTCTGTTGCTCCGCTCATTAGCATATGTTGTATGTATCTCTGCAAGTGTACAACGGGGTAAGAGGTTCCCTTGTAAGGTTCCATTGTTGGCATTTTCCATTCCCGGGGGGTGATGGCAGTTTCGATATTGCGGGTGATGGGGCCGGTTACCCTAGCACCGATCCCCTGATCCCTTTGTTCCCGTTGGACGCACTCTCTGAACAATCGCGCCATCCTTTCATCAGAACATGGAGCAGATAGTAATGAGTTTGGTTCTTCCCTGCGGGATTGATTCCATCCAGATGACTTGTAGGGATGGTATCGTCTATCACTCCTAACATTCTCCAACGGTTGCCTCTGGTCTTCTGGGGGCATGCTGGGGTCAGCCACAGTTGGCCCTTGCCTTGATCTTTCCCTGTTGGGTTCTCTTCTCAGCACTTCCTCGGGTCCAACTTCGGGCTGGACTCCAGCTCGGCCCCATCCCTTGGTGTTTCCATGGTTAGGTAGCATGGCGGACTCAGCTACATCCGACCCTTGCCTGGTACCTCCCTCGTTGGGTTCGGTTCCAAGCGTTTCCTCGGGTCGGAATTCGGGCTTAGTCCGGGCTCAGCTCCTACCATAGTTGTTTCTGTTGTTAGCCTCTTCGAAGAAGAAAGACCTTTGTCGTCTCCTAGACCCTCCAAATCGGGACTCACCCCATGATTCAGTGTTGCGGTTGGTTTCTTCAACATCCCTTAAGCGTGACATGAGTTGATCCACCAAGGCTTCTTGTTGAGACATGAAGCGGTCAGTTACTTCAGCCATAACCCTGTCCAGATCCGCCCTTGTAATTAGTTGTTCCATAGTAGGGGCTGTCGGATATGCCTGATTTACATTTGTTGTTGGAACCGGACGATTGTCTTGGTCTCTGATCACTGGATCTAGGATACTGCCAGTTGCAATGTTCTTTCCTTTGTTAGCATCTTTCTTCCATCCGGGAGGCATGTTTTCCAAGCAATGAACGATGAGATTTATAGAAAAAGGGTTAAGTGGGAGAAGCTGAAGCTTCGAGCTTCCGCTCTCAGTGAAAGCACCAAAAATGTTTGCACAAAAAATGGACAAACACCTCCAAGTCGTATGATTTAGTTGATTATACGTTGTTCTTAGTGATTTGGGTGATTTATGCAAACATATAAAAAGCAGGGACTAAATTGTAAAAGACACACGGATTTATAGTGGTTCGGCTAGAACGTGCCTACGTCCACTTTATATGTTATTCTCCTCTCTATTCAGATTACAAGTACAAAGCTTTGATTACAAGTAACTGAAAGACAAGTGGCCCCTTTCCAGCTCCAGCCCAACTCCTACGCTATCTTGGTGTGCCTATTCGCGATTTTCCAGAGAAAGTACGGGCGCCCCCCTCTAATCGGGAGATTCGGTATCTATATAACTTGAGAGGTTACAAGAAGGGGTCCCCATACATCAACTTGGAATCGGCCATGTCCTTCAAGCCGGTCTTGGACTTGTACTCAAAGTTCACCATGTTTAAGAAGGAATGGTTCTTCGTCCAGGATGACACCGTTTCGATCCACCGCTTCACCTCTGGCTGTAAGTTGCAACTTATTTATAATTTCGGTTCTGACTGAGATGCTTCTTCTTATGTGCTTTTATTCCTTGCTAGCGACAGGTGGCTTTCCGGTCGTGGAGAATGATCACCTGGTTCAGATGGCCGTGGAGATAGAGGCTATTTCGGGAAGGGATAGGTCAGCTTCTTACCTAATCAGGAATGCCACTCTCCTCGGACACAACTTGATTCTACCACATCAGTCTGTGTTCAAGCAGAGGGATACGGCTGAGGAAAGAGCTGCCAAAGCCAAAGGAGGGGCCACGACAAAGAGCAGCAAGAGGAGACCCTTCTCGATACCTCCAGTTGTCGGGGAGAAGAAGCTCAAGAAATCTGATGGACCCTCTCCCAGCACATGCCCAAATGTTCCGGAGGAGGAAAGTGGAGAGGAGGAAAGAGGTGAGGTATGGAGCGGAGGTGATGGAGAAGGTGATGGTGGTAACGGTGGTGAAGGACAGAGTGGTAGTGGAGTTGGTGCCTTGACTTCTGGGCAAGCAGGTGAGATTCAAGAGTGGACGGATGATGCTTTCCGCCAAGCCTTTGAGGGGTTGGAGGAAGGGTCGGCCTTTGTAGAGAAACTGAAGAAATCTGATAAGGCCGGGACTGGTGCCAGTCCATCTTCTGAGAGCATTTCAGCTAGGGCAACTCCGGCGGTTCAAGGTGGATTTTCAACTTCTCTTTTAACTTCACATGTTTCTTGGATTATAGTCTCATGCACGCTTGTAACACTTGGTTTTTATTTCAGGGACGGGTAAGGCGGCCAAGACATCAGACATTCGGCACTGCCTCAAGCAATTCAAACTCTTCAAAGCTTCTGCTAAACCAAAACCTTCGACTGACCGATCCGGGGGCGTAGTCGGCTACCGTCCTCTTCTCGGAGTCATTGAAGAGGATATCCAAAAGAGAAAGAGGAAGCGTTCCATGTTCGAACCTTCGCTTGGACCTCAGCCCCCAACCCAGCCTATTCATGACATCACGGGGGAGGATACTGAGTCCATACCATCTCCGCATCCATCAGAGAATCCTTCCGCTACTCATGTTGATCGTCCCGGCTTGGCTCGTTAACCCATTTGCGGGTCATCCAGATCTGGACCTGAGTTCTCATGATATTTCCTTCGATGAGGTTACCGGTGAGCACCTCCTACCCCGTAATCCGATGGTAAGGGTGCTTGATGAGACTAAGTCTTTGGATCTCGACTTGTTGACCACTCGGATTATGACTATGGGGGATGAGGCCAAGGCAAACATTGATCGGGTGGCTGAAGAGACCAAGAAGTTGATGGGGCATCACGCCCGACTGGTCAAGGCTGGAGAGGAAATCGGAAGTGCTAACATTCGGCTACGGCTAATGGTTTCCGATCAGGCCAAACAGCTTGCCGATCAGGCCATTCAGATCTCCCAGCATGAGGCGGCCTCCAGGCGGCTAAAGAAAACTATGGAGGAGGCTAGCAGAGCCAAGATGCGAAAAATGGAGGCCACCAGCAAGGAACGAATCGATATGGCCATTACAACGGTGGATGAGGTTCAGAGAGCGGATCTTGAGCGGATAGAGGAGTTATCTGGGAGGCTTGAGGCCGCAGAGCTTGCTCAAGCCAAGCTTAAGGAGGAGATGGAGGCGATGCGGAAATCCCTTCAGGCTGACTGCTCAAGATACCGATTGGAGAGAGATGCTGCCGTTGCAAGGCTGTCGGCTTCCGAGGCCCGGATGAGGGAGTTTGAGGAGAACGAGGGGATGATGGATGAGATGCTCCAGGACATGTACTTCCGTACTTGGAAGCAGGGCAACCTGTCCTGGATGGACGATTATCGCCGGGTCATGGCTAGGATATATCTCCAGGATTTGGAGGAGGCCAAGGCTGAGGCGGATAAGGAGGGTGGTGTAGCTTTCAGAATGAATGTGGTCACAGCCCAGTTTACTGAGGAGGAGAAAGTGGCGGTGAAGGAGGGCATGCGGCTGCTTACCGCCGAGGAAGTGGGTGTGCAGTTGGAGGATGATGATCAGGGAGCAGACGCTGGTAAGTCTTCCCTTTTAATCATTTCTTAACTTGACTGCATATCATTTATCTGATGGATTCTTCTCCTGAATCGGACAGGTGGGACCTCTGGCCAGCATGCTGGGAGCTCTGATCCAGCGGTCAAGTAGGTCCTGGAGGGCTAGCAGGATAGAGGTGGAGCCCTGCTGTAGCTGGTTACTTTTTTGGTTTACTTGGCATTCCTGAATATACTAGTCCAAAACATTAATGTACTTTCAAGCTGTAATTATGTAATTATGTCATTGTAGCGAATGATTTTATTCTTATATAATTTTATAATATAAGCTGATTCTGTCATATTTGAATGCTATCGTTATTTTGATGTGTTGCATTAGAAATATAGTTGTGTATATGCATGTGCTTTAATCGTGTTTGATGCTAAGCTCTTGCTTAGAATATAATTTCACATCTCGCAATGTTAGTGTGATGTGTGAATAGGCTATAGCTACATGTTTATGTACAAGAAAAGGAAGTACCACCCTTCATGTTTTAGTTGTAGACGGTAGCTTTGAATGTCTTGCGTGACTGAGGATGGAATGCAGCTGAGTGACCTGTTATCCAGTTGTGAGTTCTCATTTCCACTAGCGAGTGTCTCCCATTTTGTGTCATGTACTTTAGTTCTCGTTATAGAGGATAGGAGGAAAGTTTTTATAAATAAAATGGAAATATAAGAAATAGTAAAACTTCAATCACGGAAGGCCTTCGATGCGCTTAAGTTCGTGGCAAACGGGTTTTGTAGTCACTTTCCCTAGCTGTGGGTCTTGGAGACATTCGTCACCCATCTTATGCCTCCGTGGGAAGTTTTCTTTTTTACCACAGCCGTACTTAAGACACATCAGAGCCGAGATCGCGCACAGTAACTTCCCGGGCCATTATGGCCCGTAATCATGGGTATTATTCGATTTACCATGGCCGGCTAGCGTGGGTGCCAATCGTCAACTGTGAACTGCCCCTGGCTGGCCACACCTTATGTTGGGGCTTATAATCGGTTCACAATCGCCGGCGAGCCGAACGCCGTAATGAGCTGCCTAGGCTATAGTCGGCCTTCTCAGTGGCTTATGATCGGCTCATTACAGTTGGCTTTGAGGGTCGTCGCGAGCAATGAGTTAACTCGCAGCAGAGGGATGCTGGAGCAAAAGTGTCTCATTAACGAGGGCATGATTCATATAGTACCTGTTAGGTCTTGTCCAGGTGAGGTTATGCCGTGAAGTGTCCAGAATGGAAATGCCGTTATACAGTATTTTGTTCAACAGAAAAGGATAAAGCTTAACAAGCAGCCAAGATATAAAGGAACAAGTTAAAAAGAGACAAGATTTGTAAAGTGGTTCGACACGAAAATGCCTACGTCCACTGATTCTCTTTGTTAATTCACTTCATATGGGCAGTACAAGTTAAGAAAAGTATCGACGAAGGTGTTGGATGTTCCATGCCATCTGGAACACCTCTCCGTCCACTGTTGATAAAATATAAGCTCCGTTGTGGAGATCTTTATGAATTACATAGGGTCCGTCCCAAATAGGATCTAGCGCTCCGGGGCGCGGGAAGATCCGTTTGAGAACAAGGTCTCCTTCTCGTAAGTTGCAGTGCTTGACTTTGGAGTTGTATAGTGCTGCCACTTTTTGCTTGTGAGCTGCCGCTTTAAGTGCTGCATCATTTCTTCTTTCTTCGATTAGGTCCAAAGACATGTGTAGGAGTTCTTCATTCTTTTCTGGGTTGTAGTGGATCCTACGATGGGAGGGCACTACAGTTTCAATTGGGAGCATGGCCTCCGATCCGTATGCCAAAGAGAAAGGAGTATGTCCTGTTGATGTTCTGTAAGATGTGCGGTAGGCCCAAAATGTCGTAGGAAGTTCATCCACCCAAGCTCCTTTTGACTTTTCAAGTTTCTTCTTGATTAGAGTTTTGAGAATTTTGTTGACAGCTTCGACTTGCCCGTTTGCCTGGAATAAAAACCAAGTGTTACAAGCGTGCATGAGACTATAATCCAAGAAACATGTGAAGTTAAAAGAGAAGTCGAAAATCCAACTTGACCCGCCGGAGTTGCCCTAGATGAAATGCTCTCAGAAGATGGACTGGCACCAGTCCTGAACTAATCAGATTTCTTCGGTTTCTCCACCAAGGCTGACCCTTCCTCCAACCCCTCAAAGGCTTGGCGGAAAGCATCATCCGTCCACTCTTGAATCTGACCTGCTTGCCCAGAAGTCAAGGCACCAACTCCACTACCACTCTGTCCTTCACCACCGTTACCACCATCACCTTCTCCATCACCTCCGCTCTCCTCCTCGCCTCTTTCCTCCTCTCCACTTTCCTCCTCCGGAACATTTGGGCATGTGCTGGGAGAGGGTCCATCATATTTCTTGAGCTTCTTTCCCCCGACGACTGGAGGTATCGAGAAGGGTCTCCTCTTGCTGCTCTTTGTCGTGGCCCCTCCTTTGGCTTTGGCAGCTCTTTCCTCAGCCGTATCCCTCTGCTTGACCACAGACTGATGTGGTAGAATCAAGTTGTGTCCCAGGAGAGTGGCATTTTTGATTAGGTAAGAAGCTGACCTATCCCTTTCCGAAATGGCCTCTATCTCCGCGGCCATCTGAACCAGGTGATTATTCTCCACGACCGCAAAGCCACCTGTCGCTAGCAAGGAATAAAAGCACATAAGAAGAAGCATCTCAGTCAGAATGAAAATTATAAATAAGTTGCAACTTACAGCCAGAGGTGAAGCGGTGGATCGAAACGGTGTCATCCTGGACGAAGAACCATTCCTTCTTAAACATGGTGAACTTTGAATACAAGTCCAAGACCGCCTTGAAGGACACGGCCGATTCCAAGCCGATGTATGGGGACCCCTTCTTGTAACCTCTCAAGTTATATAGATACCGACTCTCCCGGTTAGAGGGGGGTGCCCGTACTTTCTCTGGAAAATCACGAATAGGCACACAAAGATAGCGTAGGAGTTGGGCTGGAGCTGGAAAGGGGCCACCTTCAAATAGGTGACGAAGCTAATTATCCAAGCATTGATTGGAGGAATGGCCCCACACATGCAGTGGTACCTACTATAAGCGAAGTATCCTTCAGGGGATTATATGGCATGACCCCCTTCCCTGGCAACAGCATGCGTTCTCTGTCAATCCCAAAGGAGCGGGAGATAACATCAAGCTGCTTCTCTCTGAGAGGGCTAGGAAAGCAGTCAGGCGGAGAAATCAAAAGCTCTTGGGGACCGTACCCATCTACTAGCGATCTCGGGGTGGGTCCATGACGTTATGGTCCTGGCTGAGCTGGGGGCACTAAAGCAGACTCTGCTTCGTCCTTGGATTTCCTCTTATCTGATCGAATTTCCACTTTGTGAGACATTATCTGCGATACCAGAAAAACACACTGTTAAAACAAGGAGTATGGAAATATAAAATAAAATAAAAGAAAAGAAAACAACAAGTTTCATTCGGCAATTCAAATACGAGAGTGTCGTTTGGTACATGCAACCCATCAAGTTCGTTCGGTAAATCGAAGTTATCAAGTTCATTCGGTATGAGTCCATTCGGTGGTTCAATCATAAAAGTCGTTCGGCAGAGGAACACTCACCTGGTCCGGCAGTTGAGTTGATTCGGTAGCTGATTGGTTCGGTTGTTCTAAGCAATCAAGTTGGTTCGGTATTCAGTTGATTCGGCTGATAAGGAAAAACGAAGATGTTAGGCCCCTATTTATAAGCAAAAACAATGACCGAACCAGTTGGTTCGGCATTAGAGAACGGATGATAGCAAAACAAAGCACACCATATACAGGCATACGCCCTACTTTGGGGGGCAAATGTTGGGCACGTTTTTACCTACCACCAAACCATCCCTCTCCATGCATTGCCGAGCCAACTCCCTTCCCCACATAGCTGAATCAACCTCCTTCCCTGCCTACCAAATCAACCTCCTTTCCATGCCCACCGAACCAGAGCCAATTCCACTCGCCCACCGAACCAACTCTCCCAGCTACCATCGGTTCCACCTACTACCGATCCAAACAACATACCACCTCCTACCAAACCAACCTACTCCACCCATTGCCGAGCCAAATTCCACCGGACCAAGGCATACCGGACCAACACTCCTAGGCCAGATTGCATCAGCCCAGGTCCACCAGCCGCTATATACATCCAAGACCCCTACCCCCAACCTCACTCTATAAATAGAGGGGCAGAGGTACAACAATGGCAGACAAGTTTGATAGCTCAAGCACGGATAGAACTTCCAAACAACTTTTAGTTACTTGTAATCAAAGCTTTGTACTTGTAATCTGAATAGAAGAGGAGAATAACATATAAAGTGGACGTAGGCACGTTCTGGCCGAACCACTATAAATCCTTGTGTCTTTTACAATTTAGTCCCTGCTTTTTATATATTTGCATAAATCACCCAAATCACTAAGAACAACGTATAATCAACTAAATCATACGACTTGGAGGTGTTTGCCCATTTTTTGTGCAAACAGTTTGACGGTTGTTCTGTGATCTGTTTGCATTTGTTGTTATGTTTTTTCTAATAGATCTATTAGCCACCTTAGTTTTGTATTAAGAATGTATTGAGTATGTCGATCTACTTGATAAAGATAAAAGAGAAGAAAAAAATTAGAGCACCTAATCGACGTATTCAATACATGTTTAAGACAAAGGTATGGATGGTCGCTCCTAACTAGCCTTATTCTTTGCATTAGTAGACAGTGTTACACAGTAATACTCTTTGTTTATGGGTCTTGGGGTGGGGTGTCACATCCGCGACCCTTGGCATGCTATGTGAAGATGTTGAGTTATTTATTTGTGGTTTTCCTTTTCGTGCAAATCTGCACTTGATTCATTTCCTTGGTTTTGATATATTTTGGTTATGGACTAGCTTGTTCGATATGAGGCCAGGATTCTTTGTTTTGAGCGAGTTATATATCTTCGACATCCTGTTTCGTCAGCTCAGCTCTCTTATTCCTTGGAATGTCGATCATGATTGTGAGGCGTTTTATTCGCTCTTGAGTCCCCAGATGAGGAAGAATTATCTCGGATTCCAGTTGTATGTGATTTTCTTCATATTTTTTAGCATGTTTCGGGTTTGCCACCCGAGCGGCCATTGAGTTCTGCATTGACCTTATTCCTAGAGCACAGCCAGTTAGTAGGTCGACCTATAGTATGCATTTTTGCCTACCTTATTTCTTTGTTTTGATGTTCTTTGCTACTTGTTTCAATGATTTATTCCAACCATTTTTGTGATTTTTTGTGATTTTTTGAAAGGCTCTAACCTATCAATAGGTAAGCCAATATTTTGGTTGATTGGTACACCGGATTGATGAGTTTTTGAGACGGTTTCATATGCTGAATTTTCAATGTTTTTCGATGATTCCTATTGTTTTTTAGCACGTGCTATTTAAACTTTTGCCTATTATTCTTGAATACTGTAGGATGTGTGACAAGTTTGTCCGTTCTGCTTTACAAATCTGAGAACATGGCTTTTGGCTGTGGGCACCTAGTAAAGCTTGTTTAAATAGTTTATCTCGATAATAAAGCGTTTTTAAATATTTTATAATATAAATATTAAATGGAATATTTTATCCATGAGCATTCACGTGCAGTGAATGTGGACCAAATCTTAAAGTCTTCCCGGTTTGTCGAAGTGGAATTGTACCTAGAATCAATCTTTACTAATATTACCTTGCTAGTTCTGCATGTAAATGGTCTTTGCTTGTGAATCAAATAATTAAATAATGAAATCTCAGGTATACTAAATACAAGCAGTACTAATGTCATGTATCCTTGGATTCTGGAATTTTTAGTTCTGTATTTGCATTTTTGAACCTCTATTTTCATTTGTTAGTTCATAGTTGACCGTTGATAGCGTGTTTTACTTTTTTGGTGTTTTATTTTGTTAAATGTTCCATGTCGTCTTTATCGTCATCTTTGGCTTATTCCCAAATGAATTGGGTCAGCCATGTGAATTTTTAGTCTCCATGCCTTTTTATCTTCTTGCATTATATTATCTGTTAAATATAACATTTTGTTATGACATTCTCCATCCTTGTCAATTTGGATCTTTCTTTTTCTCCTTTTCCTCCAACATAAATATTATTCTCTTCCTACAAAAGCTTTTTTGCGTCTTCTTTATACATTTCTATACCATCTACGCCTACGTTTTCTAATTTTCTCAGTTATAAGTGTTTCTTTCAATCTTTTTCTCTTTTTGTAATTTTATATTTTCTTGTAATTCCAACCATCCCTCTAAGCAATTTCATTTTTCCTATTTAACTTATTTGCTTCTTTCTTATTGAATGATCAATATTCAGCTCCATATAATATTGCGGGTCTGATTGCCATATGATAATATTTCTCTTTTACTTAGTTATTTTTCTATCACATGAAATGACACTAGCTTGTCCCCATTTTACCTGACCTTTGAAAATCCGGTTTCTTATATCCCTTTCTACCTCTTCATCCTTTTATAATATTAAACCTAAATATTTACATGTATCTGGTTTATTAATCATATGATCTTATTTTTTTATCATACTAATTTATGTGGTTTTTTTCTTGAAGTTGAATGACATGTACTTCGTATTAGCAATACTAAGACCTAGTCCTGATTTAAGTGCATTTCTTCATTTTAAATTTTTTGTCATGCCCTTCTTTTCAAAGGTATCAATCAATTGAATGCCATTGGAAAACATCGTAGGCCATGTCATCTTGGAAATCCTTTGTTATTTAATCAAAAATTAGCGTAAATAGATATGGACTTAAAACCTACCTAGGTTGCAACTATACCTTTGCTGGAAATTCGCTAGTGTCTCCATATGTAGATCATACTTTCATCTCAGATCATTCATACATATCTTGAATTATCTTTGTCATGTGTGTTGATATTTGTTTTGATTTAGTGCTATCAAATTACATCTCTTTGTACTCTACCATATTTTTTTTCAAATACACGAATATGGAATGGAAGTATTTTTGTTTACTCCTAAATTTCTTTGTTAATCTTCTCATTAAATGTATAGCTGCTGTAGATCGTACCAACATAAAATCATACTAGTCGTTAAATTGCGATTGTTAGAGAAAATTCAAATTAACACCATTAATGCAGTGAAAATGACAGAGTTGAATTAATAGTAAGGGAAAATAAACAAAAAACTAATATATCAAAATTAGCAAACACAGACCACAGATACACAAAAAAAGTTAATCACACAAAGGATTTATAATGGTTTCACTATCGTGAGATAGTTTACATTCAATAGATGAGATTTTATTACTTTCTAAAAAAAGAAAATTATAAAATGAATAATGAAGGCTAAGTAGAAGAATATGAAGAAATATAACTTGAGGAGATGATTTAATCTCTAAAGAACAATGAACTTGAGAGTTTGAAGGGTATGCCCTAGCGGAAATTCTGTAATTTTTCATTAATTCTGCATACAATCTCAATTGAAATAAGTGGTGTTTTTTTTCCATTTTATACTTGTTATATTATGATATAATAATTAAGTAATTAATTTAAGTATATTAAAATATAAAATTCTCAAACAGTATGTTATGTGATAATAGTTACAAAGAATTATAATCATAGAAAAGTATCACGGTATAAAATAATAGATTGTTTTAAAATATTTCTATTTAAATGTTTCTAGGAAGGATATTTATACACGTTGAGACTTAAGTGTGTGACGCTCTTCAAATGTTGTACAGTATACTACTCATGACTACCAGGGGCACTAAGGTGTTACATATCCATAGTTATTTATGGTTATAGAATGACTCGTCCGAGGGTTTCTCAACGTGAAAATATTAAACATTTTCCTGGACTTGAGGACATTTGGGACATCAACATGGATTCACCACTTTGACTATAGGCAAATCATGACATGACGATCCATCGGGGGACTATAGTTAGGTCGAAGTTGAAGCATGGGAATGAAGCACTGTGTAACAACCCGCATATTTAACGATTTTATATTTAAATATTTTATTTAAATAAAGCGTCGTTAGTCGGATTTTTGGGTCTGAAATGTTACTTTTTGCAAATGGCCGAATTGGGGATCGATACCACTTCCATTGAGTTCAAAACATCGTTTGCGATCTTTTTGAGTACAAGCTTTGATATGTTTGGAGTAAGTCGAATTTTGCAACTTTTTCTAGTTGGGCTTTAGGTTGGGTTCAGCCCACTAACTAACTAATTAACCCTAACTCAGTCCCTCTCCTCTCCATTCACTTATTTCATTTCATAAAACTTAAGCTAAAAACTGAAAATGGGGGAAGAGAATGGGAATTAGAAATTCCAAGCCCTAGTTTCCTCTTGCAACTTGAAATCTTGCTCCAAAATCAAAGTGAAGCTACTGGTAAGCCTCCTCTTCTTCTTTTCCAACTCTTCTCCTCTTCAATTTCTGAAAGTTTCCTAAACCTAACTTTGGAAAATATGTGTTTTATTCTTAGATTGAAACTAGTAGAGTTGAAGTGAAGAGTAGTTTGTCTCCTTCTTGTGTTTGAGCTTCTTCTTCTTTGTTTTGGGATAAAAGGTGAGTTTTGAACTCACATCTACTTCTCTTGATTATTGATGTAGGGTGAGATTTTTATCTCACATTTATGTTTACAACTATGTTGGATTGTTAGGTATGAGTTCCTAACACTTATTCATGTGCATTTGCCTTTGGTTTGAATTGAATTGGTGAACATTTCACATTTTGGTGTTTCGGAGTCAATGGTGTTGGGTTATCGATTGGCAAAAGCCCCTTTAAGTCCATTGCTCGACAGGTTGCAAATGGGGTAAGTTTGCTCCTCCATTTGTTAGGCTGGAAAACATTTCCAGCTACAGCCAGTCGACTGACCCCCTGCAGTCAGTCGACTGACCCCCTGCAGAGTTTAAAAACTCTCGGGTTATGGTTCAGTCGACTGACTGCAGTGGGCCAGTCGATTGACCTGCTTCATTTTGTCCAATTTGCCTATTTGTTTGTGATTTCCACTTTTATCGATTTAAATTGATTCCAATTAGTTGTTTATGCATATGTGACCTTGATGATTTATTTGTGACTTCATTCACGGGTTTTATAAATAATCCCTCTAAATCGTATTAAAGTTTCCTTCTCAAATTCTTAAATTCTATTTAAAGCGCACACACACAATTTCGCACTTCGAGCGGAGTGGAAGGGAGATTAAATGGTTAGGTAAAACACGGTGCGTTTGTCTTACCGATTAATCCCCGACCTATTCGATTGATCGTTTTGACCTTTTGGTCTGGTTTACCGATGAGATGAGGTGAACTTTGTACTGCTTTGAGTGTGAAATTAACCAACGGATAGTAAACCGTTTAGTGCGAACGAGTGGTTATGGGACTCACGTTACCACTTTTTCGGATTCCTTTTTGAGAGTTATGACACATTCCGCCAGTTAGTGGTGTCCAGTACTGGGTCTTCGACCTTCACCACTACGGTTTGTTGCCTTCGGGTATGTTGCCTTCAGGTTTGTTGCCCTTTAGTATTGCTTCTGATGTTGGTCGTTATGAGCCGCATGGGTGATATTGGGTTACCCTTTAGTATCGCTTCCGATGTTGGTCGTTATGAGCCGCATGGGTGATATTGGGTTTGGAGTCTTCGGGCTCATGGATCCTTGTTTGTACAGTACTGAGCTCGAGCAAATTTTATGACCTTTCATTGATATGTATATTCCCTAGGTATTGCCCTTCGGTGTTGGTCTTTTTGAGCCGCATGATATGTAGCGATTACCTTGTGGAATTTGTGTTACCTTCATTGGTATTTGTTATTTGCCTTTATGGCTTGTTTTGGGATATTCCTATCCTTTGTTTCTCTGAGTTGCCGATGATATGAGGCTTGTTATGATATGATTCATCTTTTTGTTAGATGATTGTGTTATCTCTTTTAGAGATATTTGTTATACATTGTAACCTTGCAGGTTTATTGTTGTTCAGTTTATCTAACTGATTTGTTTAGCTAGACTGACCCGTGTATTTTATACTCGGGTCAGACCGAGATGTTTCAGGTTAGGTGCTTTTGGACTTAGCCTATTTTGCTTCAGCATGAACTATTCAGCTTATTCCTTTTTGTTAAAGCTTTTTGTGTAGTCCTTTTTGTTGTAACTTTGATGTGTATTCTTTTGATTCGTCTGTATATTGTGGTTTGCTATACCACTTGGCGTGTATTAGTTTGTATACTCTGGTATGTATCTGTATATGTGTACATGATGATATTCTATTCTGTGATGTATATTACATTTGAGTTGTTATATTCTGTTCTGATAGATCCTTCAACCACCTATGGTTTTGTTTTAAGTATTTATTGGATATGTCGATCTGTTTGGTGTGATTATTGTCGATGTATTCAATAGATAGTTAGAGCAAGGCTATAGATGGTCACTCCTAACCAGCCTTATTCTCCGTGTTAGTTGACGGCATTACCCTGTAGTGTCCTTGGCTAGCGTGGGTATAGAGGTGGGGCGTCGCAGCGTAGTATCAGAGCTGAGGTTCAGAACAAAATATGATAAACACAGAATAGATGCACATATTCTGGTACATCAAAGTGTATAAGTGATACAAAAATTTTGAATCGTCGTGTCTCTCTATTCCTTCTACCATCAAGGGTTAAATAGAATGTGGGAATGCGTCTAGGAATGCATTTAAATTCCGTAGTATTCCATATTGAATTATCTACCTTGTGAATAATCTTGTTCTTATCTTACTTTCAGCGTATGGCTAAAAGAGGCAGGGGACGACATTCGGATGCTGGGCAATCCAGTGGCTCACATCCGGATGGCGTATATATGTCTGCCGATCAGTTTTTGGAATTGTTTAGGAGCACTCAGCCTCCAGTTCCTCCTCGAGTATCTCCACCTCGCAAATCTGCCTTTGCACGTCAGTGCAGTTATTTTTCTCATCTTGGGGGAAAGCCGTTTAAGGGCTCCGAGTCTTTTCTTGAAGTCCAAGCTTGATTTCGCACGTGCGAGCGTATTTTCTCTCGCGTGGATCTATCTGACTATGATAGAGTTCTTGTAACTTCTAGCTTATTGCAAGAGCGTGCTCTTGATTGGTATGAGCTTCTTGTAGCCGAAATTGATGAGTCCACTCTTTCTTGGACTCGGTTTCAGGACCGATTTGAACTCAAGTTCGTTCCTGAATCTGAAAAAGTTTTATTGACCCGTCGCTTCCTTGAATTGAAGCAAGGGAAATCTTCTGTTTTTGAGTATGTTGCATCATTCGAGGCTTTATCTTAGTATGGTCTTGAATTCATTAGCACTTCTTATAAGAAGAATTTGAAGTTTGTCTATGGTCTTAAGAAATATCTTAAGAAGTCTTTGTTGCTCCAGCTTAAGCTTTCTTTTGAGGAGTTGGTTGATTCTGTGCTTCATCTCGAGATCGTCGAGAAGGAGTGTGATAGTGATGTTGATGTTGAGGTTTCCATGAACCCCAATAAGAAGCCGTTTCCATTTCAGAAATCCAGGCCTTTTCCTTCTAAGAAGAAGAAGACTGGTAGTTCTAGTTCTCAGCCTCAGTCTGCTGGAACACCTTTCATTCAGAAGTGTTTCAATTGTGGTTCTCCTGATCATATTATTCGAGCCTGTCCTAAGCCTCTCTTCTGCCGTTATTGCAAGAAAAAAGGTCATCATGTTTCAGCTTGCCCTACTGTTCCGGTTGGTGCCAAGTCTAGCAGGCTTTATGCTGCCAAGGCTTCTAAAGATCCTTCTCAGCCCAGAGGTATATCTCCATCTATTTTGGAAGGTTCTATTTTATTTCATGATCATAGTATACGAGTTCTTTTCGATACGGGTGCTTCACATTCCTTCGTATCGAAGAAGCTCATTGATGATTTATCCTTGGATGTTTCTTGTTTGGTTACTTCTTTAAGGATTACGAATCCTATTGGGGGATCCACGACCCTTAGCTTGCTTTGTGATGATGTTGAGATTGTTTTATGTGGCTTTTCTTTTCGTACGAATCTGCATGTTATTGTCTAGGATTTGATATGATTTTGGGTATGGACTGGCTAGTGAGTATGATGCCAGGATTATTTGTTTGGAGAGAATTTTGTATCTTCGACATCCGGATTCGCCTACTCAGCTATCTCTTATTCTTCGGGATGTGGATAATTCCGAAATGGCTTTATATTCTCTTGCTTTGTGAGATGATGATGATATATCTCGTATTCCTATTGCTTGTGACATTTCTGATGTTTTTGAGCCTGTCTCGGGTTTGCCACCTAAGCGGGCAATTGAGTTCCGCATTGATCTCATTCCAAGCGCGCAGCCAGTTAGTCGCCCTCCCACGAGGATGTCTACAAGGGAAAATGAGGAACTCAACAAGCAGTTTTTAGAGCTTGAGTCCAAGTAGTTGATTCAGTCCAGTTTTTCTCCGTGGGGATCCGCGGTCGTCTTCGTGAAGAAGTCTGATGGAACTCTTAGGCTTTGCATTGACTATCGCAAGCTTAACGAGTTAACCATCAGGAATAGGTATCCATTGCCTAGGATCGATAATATGTTCGATCTATTGAGTGGTGCTAAGGTCTTTTCTCAGCTTGACCTTGCCACGGGTTTTCATCAGTTACGAGTCGCGGAGGATGGCAAACCTCTTACCGCTTTCCGCACTCATTATGGTTCTTTTGAGTGGCTCATTATGCCGTTTGGTTTGACGAACGCTCCTGCTTTCTTTGTTGATCTCATGAATCGGGTATTCCGAGAATATCTCGATAAGTTCGTCCTTGTCTTCATTGATGATATCCTTATTTATTCTAAGTCTGAAGCCGAGCATGCTAATCACTTGAGAATTGTCTTGAGTACTCTTCGTCATCATCTGTTTAGAGCCAAATTCTCCAAATGTCACTTTTGGGAGAATAAGGTTAAGTTCATAGGCCATGTTGTATCTTCCGATGGCATTTCTGTCGATCCCTCAAAGATCGAAGCCATCCAGAATTGGAAGAGGCCTGAGAATGTGCATGAGATTCGTAGTTTCCTTGGATTGGCGGGTTATTACCGTCGGTTCATTAAGGATTTTTCCCATGTTGTGCTTCCTCTCACCAGCCTTACTCGGAAAGGCATTCGTTTTATTTGGTCCGACAAGTGTGAAGCTTCCTTTCAGACATTGAAGGAACTTCTCACTAATGCTCCTATTTTGGTGGTTCCAAAAGGGAATCATGATCTTGTTGTCTACACCGATGCTTGTGGTAGTGGTCTCGGTGCTGTTCTTATGCAGAAGGATCGGGTAGTTGCTTATGCTTCTAGGCAACTACGTCCGAATGAAGTTCGCTATGCCACTCATGATCTTGAGTTAGCCGCCATAGTCTTCGCCTTGAAGATTTGGCGACACTATTTATTGGGCGAGCGCTTCATTCTTTATACCGATCATAAATCCTTGAAGTATTTGTTCACTCAGAAGGAACTCAATATGAGACAACAGCGTTGGCTCGAGTTTCTTGCTTCACATGACTTTGATATCCAGTATACCCTGGTAAGGGTAATCGTGTTGTAGATGCGCTTAGTTGCAAACATTCGGCTGTTGTTTCTACGATGCTTGCCGAATGGGATATTCTTGAGACTCTATCTTTTTGTGAAATTCGTGATCGAGGTTCATCTTCTGATTCTCCTATTCTATTATTTAGTTTGGGAGCTCGACCCATTTTGTTGGTTCGTATTGCCGATGCTCAGCGGCGTGATCCTGATTTGTTGCATTTTATACAGCTTTGTGAGTCTGGATCCTGTGATGAGGTGTTGCGGGATTTCAGCATTGATTCTCATGGGTGTCTTCGCAAGAAGAACCGTCTTTTTGTGCCTTCTGATTTTGCACTTAGGCATGACATTCTTGATGACTGTCATCGTTCTAGGTATACCTTCATCCTGGTAGTAGTAAGATGTATGCTGATATGCATCGTCTTTATTATTGGGAAGGCATAAAGCGCGATGTGGCGGGTTATGTGAGTAATTGCATAACTTGTCAGCGTGTTAAGGTCGAAAATCAGCGTCATTTAGGTCTTCTTCATCCTCTAGAGATTCCATTGTGGAAACAGGATCAGATTTCTATGGATTTCATTGACGGCCTACCTCGTTCGAGGTCGGGCCATTCTAGTATTTGGGTTATTGTTGATCGCCTCACTAAGTTTGCTCATTTTGTCCCTATTAAGTCTAATAGAACTGCTTCACATTTGGCTAAGTTGTATGTCAAGGAAATCATGAGACTTCACGGTGTTCCTAGTTCTATTGTAAGTGATCGTGATCCTTTATTCACGAGTCATTTTTGGAAGAGTCTTCAACAAGCTTTGGGGACAAAGCTTAATTTTAGTACAGCTTATCATCCGCAGTCTGACGGACAGACTGAACGGGTGAATCGTATTTTGGAAGATCTTCTCCGTATTTGTATTTTTAATTTCGGTGAAGTTGGAAGGATCATCTACCTCTTATAGAGTTCTCCTACAATAATAGTTTTCAGTCTAGTATCGGTATGGGTCCTTTCGAAGCTTTATACGGAAGGCCATGTCGATCTCCTTCATGTTGGTTGGAACCTGGGGAGAATCTTATTCTTGGTCCAGATTTTGTTCGTGATTCTTCCGAGAAGGTCGATCTTATTCGATTGAGAATGAAAGAGGCACAGAGCCGCTAGAAATCCTACGCAGACAACCGTAGGAAGCCTCTCGAATTCTCGATTGGTGATCTTGTCTTTATTCGTGTTTCTCCTTTGAAGGGGGCTATGCGTTTCAGTACGACTGGGAAATTAGCTCATCGCTTTATAGGACCATTTTCTATTACTGAACGTATTGGCCCTGTGGCTTATAGAGTTTCACTTCCAGCTCATCTATCTGGCATTCATGACGTGTTTCACGTCTCTCAACTTCGGAAGTGTCTTCGGGAGTCGGATTCTGTTATTACTTCTCCTGATTTGCTTGAGCTTGAGGTCTCACCGGACTTATCTATTGTACAGCAGCCTATTCGCGTACTTGACACGGAGGTGCGACACCTTCGGAACAAGGACGTGCGCTCGTTAAAGTTCAATGGTCCGCTAGTCCCAATGACTGTACTTGGGAAACCAGAGAGTATATCGAGCGATCTTATCCGGGTGTTCTATCTTCGCTTGGCAACGGTGAGAATATCTTTTCGTCTCAAGCTTATTTCCTTTTCTTTTGAATGTTGTATGTATGTAGCTGTTACAAATATCGTCTCTACGAATTGCGTGGACGCAATTTTGTAAGGAGGGGAGATCTGTAACAACCCGCATATTTAACGATTTTATATTTAAATATTTTATTTAAATATAGCGTCGTTAGTCGGATTTTTAGGTCCAAAATGTTACTTTTTGCAAATGGCCGAATTGGGGCTCGATACCACTTCCATTGAGTTCAAAACGTCGTTTGCGATCTTTTTGAGTATAAGCTTTGATATGTTTGGAGTAAGTTGAATTTTGCAACTTTTTCTAGTTGGGCTTTTGTGACGACCGCCCATGACTCCCGCACCAAAACAAGGAAATAGTACGCTGAAAGGCATGCCAGGCAGCCATGGGTGACCGTCAAGGGTAGAATAAACATCGTAGTATCTCTATCGTACAACTCACAGCGCATGGATAAAATACAATAGAGAAATATATAGTGAAGCTCCGTAACAGAAAATCATCATATAAGTATCATAGTAGTTTTATACAAACATATGAATCATCCATACATCAAAGCCTCGCTACATAACACTCAATCAGATACAACAGCGGAACACCCAGTACATATAGTAAGGAAACTAATATGTAAAGCCTCCTGCTCGTCTTCGTCATCATCAGCGTAGATTTCCAAGAACAGCACTTGTCACCTGCTACCTAGTCTGCCCATCCCAAACATGGATGAACAGCCCAAGGTAATAAGAGGAGACATAAAACCTTGAGTCAGACAAAGTCTTAGTGAGCAGTAAATTAACTACCAAACATACCAAAAGAGCATAAGGGATAAAAGGAATAGGAACCAAACCATCCCACTCCACCTCTTTCTACAGTGATAGCCCCCAGACACACACTAAGGAGAAGCAAGCATAACATAACAAACAATTAAGGTAAGAAATAATCACTCGAGTCAAGGTCGATGTTCTCTAAATACAAACCCCCAAGGCCTAAACCAAGATCAGATAAGCACGCAGAAAACACCGCTCTTGAGACCGAATGATGATACAACCAAACATCCGTGACTCTGGCTATCACTGTTATCCTTGCCTTGATTTCACCGTTAATTGAATGGCCACCTGTCAAGGGCTAATGGTAACCCCGGTTTTAGACATAACTCTGCACGTCATCATGACCCGTGCCTAAGCCGAACGCATCAGCCCAGAGTACTAGCACGTCATCGTGACCCGTGCTTGGAACGTCATCGTGACCCGTTCCAACGTACCCTTGCTTTGAGTATGCTAGAACATTCAACAACGATGAGATCTTAGCCTCCTAGTCATCCTCCTTGACGACTCTTTCCATACTAGCTCAAGCGCCTCTCAAGCTAACCATTGTCCATCCCAACTCGGACCGCATCACCGAGTTATAACTTCGCACGTCGTCATGACCCGTGCTTGGAACGTCATCATGACCCGTCCCATCTCAACATATGCCTTGCCCCATCACATCATAGCAAAGTCCCATCTCAATATCATGCTTTGCCTCATCGCATCATGGCAAAGTCCCATATCCTCGAATCCATCCAGATGAGCTTCCACATCCGCTTCATATGCCACAGGCAGCTTTCCTTATTCAAGAGCCTTTCCACTTGGCTTTTGAATCACCATCAACCATACTTGTCCAAGTCAAGTAATCGATCAACTAATCAATCAAATCAAACATTAATCCAAGCAATCAATCATTCAACAAGATCTAAATAGACAATCAAATAATCAAACATGATCTAAATAGGCATTTATAATTACAATGGCAATTTCGTAAATAAATGAGCATAGATCTAACTTACATGAATCATGGGTCTTTAGCATAGATCTAACAAATATAAATCATGGGTTTTGTCTCTACAACTAGATGAATGAACTTGCAAAGGTAAACATCTTCATAAGTAATGGATCTACACTTGGATCTAAGGAAAAATGCATAAAATCACTAACTACAACACTCCAACAAACCACCAATCCAATACACTCCTTTGGGTCCGCGTGAGAGATAACTACCACTCACCAAATCACCCAAACACTTCAAAAACTATCAACTTCAGATCTGGACAGCGACGCTTCAAGCTTGATTCGTCGAAATCCCGCTTGAAACGATGAAATCTAGCTTGGTTGGATAAAGATCTTCAAATTTAGCTCTTGGATCTTCAATCTCGATCTTCGATCTTGGATGGATGTTAGAACTAGATTGAAGTGGAGAAAAGAAGATGAAGAAATGCTGTAGTCGAGCTTTCAAAATGGCAGCACTTCATCGCTTCAAAATCCGGTGCCAAAAAGTGAGCCAAACCCCTCTATTTATAGGCTGAAATTACCCTTAGGTCGCCCAGACTTAGGTCGTTGCCGACCTATATACTCCAACGACCTAACAGCCTAACCAACCCAGAAACCTACGAGCTAACAAACACAGCCGACCTATCTCTATGCCGACCTAACTAAATGCCGAGTCAACGACCTAACTACCTAGGCCTTCACGCGACCTAACAACATACGACCTATCTGGGTTAAGGACTCACGCGGCTTAGCGATCTAACAAACCCTACAACCTAAAACAAGGGCGACCTAACGGTTTGGTCTAAACAACTAAGGTCACGACCTAATACATGCGCGACCTAACAATCCAACGACCTAAGCCTTACACTAATGCGCGACCTAACATACCCGACCTACCACAGACACAGGGTCTAACGACTCACGACCTAACCACTAAGTCGCTCGCGACCTAACCACATCTCCTTCACACGACCTATCTACTACACGGTATCAAACATAGGTCGCTCACAACCTAACTAGAATGACCCCAAGCCATCATCTCCTAGGTCGCTCTGCCCTAGGTCGCTAACTACCTTAGGTTGGTCCAACCCTTAGGTCGCTCAATACCTATAAGTTGCTCACCTATTTAGGTCGTACTAAAACCTTAAGTCGCTAATCCCTATAGGTCGTCTACGACTTAAGAACCCCACTAACTCGTTAACTTCTTAACTCGCCCAGTTCTTAACCCGTTAGCTCGTTAGCCATCTTAGGTCGCAACATATTAACCTACTCCAATTACCAACTTGCTAACAACCTATTCCTTGACTCGTATCCCCTTAGGTCATCTACGACTCATGAATACCGACCTAAGCTTTCCTACCGAGTTAATCTCTACACGAGTTAACTTCCATACGACTTAAGCTAGGGACAACATAACACTAACGGCCTGTAAATTCTACGATCTATCGACACGTAAAATACGGGTCGTTACAGCTTTGGGTTGGGTTCAGCCCACTAACTAACTAATTAACCCTAACTCAGTCCCTCTCCTCTCCACTCACTTATTTCATTTCATAAAACTTAAGCTAAAAACTGAAAATAGGGGAGAGAATGGGAATTAGAAATTCCAAGCCCTAGTTTCCTCTTGCAACTTGAAATCTTGCTCCAAAATCAAAGTGAAGCTATTGGTAAGCCTCCTCTTCTTCTTCTCCAACTCTTCTCCTCTTCAATTTCTGAAAGTTTCCAAAACCTAACTTTGGGAAATATGTGTTTTATTCTTAGATTGAAACTAGTAGAGTTGAAGTGAAGAGTAGTTTGTCTCCTTCTTGTGCTTGAGCTTCTTCTTCTTTGTTTTGGGATAAAAGGTGAGTTTTGAACTCACATCCACTTCTCCTGATTATTGATGTAGGGTGAGATTTTTATCTCACATTTATGTTTACAACTATGTTGGATTGTTAGGTATGAGTTCCTAACACTTATTCATGTGCATTTGCCTTTGGTTTGAATTGAATTGGTGAACATTTCACTTTTTGGTGTTTCGGAGTCAATGGTGTTGGGTTATCGATTGGCAAAAGCCCCTTTAAGTCCATTGCTCGACAGGTTGCAAATGGGGTAAGTTTGCTCCTCCATTTGCTAGGCTGGAAAACATTTCCAGCTACAACCAGTCGACTGACCCCCTGCAGTCAGTCGACTGACCCCCTGCAGAGTTTAAAAACTCTCGAGTTATGGTTCAGTCGACTGACTGCAATAGGCCAGTCGACTGACCTGCTTCATTTTGTCCAATGTGCCTATTTGTTTGTGATTTCCACTTTTATCGATTTAAATTGATTCCAATTAGTTGTTTATGCATATGTGACCTTGATGATTTATTTGTGACTTCATTCACGGGTTTTATAAATAATCCCTCTAAATCGTATTAAAGTTTCCTTCTCAAATTCTTAAATTCTATTTAAAGCGCGCACACACAATTTCGCACTTCGAGTGGAGTGGAAGGGAGATTAAATGGTTAGGTAAAACACGGACCATGAATCCATGCATTTGTCTTGCCGATTAATCCCCGACCTATTCAATTGTTCGTTTTGACCTTTTGGTCTGGTTTACCGATTAGATGAGGTGAACATTGTACTGCTTTGAGTGTGAAATTAACTAACGGATAGTAAACCGTTTAGTGCGAAGGAGTGGTTATGGGACTCACGTTACCACTTTTCGGATTCCTTTTTGAGAGTTATGACACATTCCGCCAGTTAGTGGTGTCCAGTACTGGGTCTTCGACCTTCACCACTACGGTTTGTTGCCTTCGGGTATGTTGCCTTCGGGTTTGTTCCTTCGGGTTTGTTGCCCTTTAGTATCGCTTCCGATGTTGATCGTTATGAGCCGCATGGGTGATATTGGGTTGGCCTTTAGTATCGCTTCCGATGTTGGTCGTTATGAGCCGCATGGGTGATATTGGATTTGGAGTCTTCGGGCTCATGGATCCTTGTTTGTACAGTACTGAGCTCGAGCAAATTTTATGATGTTTCATTGATATGTATATGCCCTAGGTATCGCCCTTCGGTGTTGGTCTTTTTGAGCCGCATGATATGTAGCGATTACCTTGTGGAACTTGTGTTACCTTCATTGGTATTTGTTATTTGCCTTTATGGCTTGTTTTGGGATATTCCTATCCTTTGTTTCTCTGAGTTGCCGATGATATGAGGCTTGTTATGATATGATTCATCTTTTTGTTAGATGTTTGTGTTATCTCTTTTAGAGATATTTGTTATACATTGTAACCTTGCAGGTTTATTGTTGTTCAGTTTATCTAACTGATTTGTTTAGCTAGACTGACCCGTGTATTTTATACTCGGGTCAGACCGAGATGTTTCAGGTTAGGTGCTTTTGGACTTAGCCTATTTTGCTTCAGCATGGGTTATTCAGCTTGTTCCTTTATGTTAAAGCTTTTTGTGTAGTCCTTTTTGTTGTAACTCTGATGTGTATTCTTTTGATTCGTCTTTATATTGTGGTTTGCTATACCACTTGGCGTGTATTAATTTGTATACTCTGGTATGTATCTTTATATGTGTACATGATGATATTCTGTTCTGTGATGTATATTACATTTGAGTTGTTATATTCTATTCTGATAGATCCTTCAACCACCTATGGTTTTGTTTTAAGTATTCATTGGATATGTCGATCTGTTTGGTGTGATTATTGTCGATGTATTCAATAGATAGTTAGAGCAAGGCTATAGATGGTCGCTCCTAACCAGCCTTATTCTCCATGTTAGTTGACGGCATTACCCTGTAGTGTCCTTGGCTAGCGTGGGTATAGAGGTGGGGCGTCACACACTGTTCGATAAAGAATTCATCTCTTCAATTTTTTAAGGTTAGTATCAGGGTCAATTGAAATCAACTCACGTATGCCTCGGCTGTAATGATTGAATTATCAGAGGGAGCTTATCGCCTGATAGCTCAGATTAATGGACATGGAAGGAGCAATCATTCGTATACACAACTTTAAGTTAACATAGATACCCTGAATGCATCTAAAATAATACGTATCATTTATAAATGCAACGTAATGTACAAAAGATTTAAAATTGAATAACTCAAATATCAAGAACACATATAGATAAATGTCACGTGTATCGACATCACTCCAGAAATAACAACATATATATCACAAAATATATCTAAAATATAGATTGCTCAAATACAACTCTTTAAACTCGATAGACTGTGCACAATCTAAAGTTACCAAGTTCAAATGTCCATGTAAAAATTCCTCCTACAACCGATCCTTAAACATGTCCACGATTGATTGAATCTTCTCAACTCCATCGTTTCTATGAATAAACCAAACAGTGCTGCGAATTTTAGCTTCCAAGCAAAGATTGCTTAAATAAAACCTTAGTAATACTCAAAAAAAAATATATACTTTGTATAACCTCCTCTATGGACTTCTCAGTAAATAAGGCCGACTGACGTTACAGGTAGTTATCCTGAAAACACAACATCTTAGTCTGACCCAAGAGATTATAATATACATAACAAACCTTGAGTCATACCAAAAATCTAGCTGTGAATATAATCAAAATCATAAAATATAAATGTGTAGTGTCGGGTTTCATTGTAACATTTTAAAATATATAGATTTCAATTACACTATACTAAGTCCTGCCCACAATTCATCAAAATGGTTACGTGTTATGACTCTATCAATCGAGACTCACAATTGCAACTCTAGCTAATCGGGATGTCATAATCTATCCATAATATATGAGTGATTATCAATTTAAATTCAAGTACACTGTATTCAGATGTCATATATCTGATTTAATCGTTTAATATAGTACAATCTTCTCAAAAGCATGTCTAAAAAATTAACGGTTGGATTTATAGTTTACAAGGATGAATATGATTTCATTGTTTACCATATTACCGATAGGTTAATAATGTTTTAAAATGAAAAATAGTGAAATATACTCCCTTTGTAGCGAAGTATCTTGATGATAATGAAATGGCTAATGTGGATAAAGAAGAACACAAGGTCATTGGTGAGTATTTTAGGTTTTAGGGAAGAAAGGCTATGAAAACGATAGGTTTATATAAGCTAGTCTATAATTAGTTTACAGTTAAGGAAGTTAGAAGAAGTGAATCACGATATAGATAATGATTAAAAAGGTGGTTGATTAGATAATTTCAATTTATTTCACTTTCTTTTAAACCATTCAAAAACCCTTGCTACATTATTACCCGACCACTATAGAATACCGATTAAAAATATGCTTGAGGTGTTTTAATCAAAATTTTATTTTATATTCACGATAAATTATCTTTTTTTAAATATTTCAAATTTCAAAAATTATAAAATATTTGTTTTATTTCCAAAATAAATTTCAAAATCCGAGAAATAACATTTATTTTTCTTAAATATGTTTCCAAATAGCTTTTGAATTTTAAAAAATAATTCAAACTTCACTTTTAAATTTTAAATTATTATTTATCAAATAAATTCAAAAATCACTTTTATTGAAATAAATTCAATAAAATATCAAAATTATTTTCTAAATACACATTGATTATTTCAGCTTTTCATCGAGTAATATAATTTTTCATAATTCAAAATCCCAAATTTCTTTGATTTAAATTTCAAAAATATAGTTTTTCATAAAAAATTCAATTATAATCCCAAAATACATTTTTTTTTATTAACTAATTGGTGGGATGTTACAGACTCCCTCATTTAAAGAAATTATGTCCTCGCAATTCACCAACGAGTATTATTACTTATTTTCAATATTGTTTAACTAGTCCTATGGATCCATGCACAGTAATTAATCAAAAAGTTAAACTAACATCCATAGCTCGACAGAATTTAAATAAACGTGCCGAATTGGTCAAAACTAAAACACTTCAGTCTACTACGTATAATCTTTAGGGTTACTTTGACCTTTAAACCTTTATTATACCAACTGAACATTCACGTTTCTCAGCTACTATATCTTCCCACTTTGGTTTTATATAACTTTGTTCAGATTCCTTAATATACCTAGATAGATCAAGTAATTATATCAAAAAAAATTATAGCTCAGCCTACTTGAACTGTTATAACTTGAGTACTCTTGGCTCGGCCTACAGGAACTTTAAAGAGGGTGTCCCGGGGGAGTAGTACAGGTTAAAGAATAATTTAGAAGGAAGATGCAATTGATTCAAGAATACACCCAGTTTTGATAATTTTTTTGCACAAAGTTATAGCTTGTATAAAGTTATAGCTTTCCTGTTTATCATTCAGGCTCTAAACAGAATTTTTTTCAAAAATAAACTATTATATATGTAAAGTTTCATGTTTTTTTTTTCAAAATTGATATTTATGTAAACCTTTACTTTTTCTAAAAATAACTATTTCATTAGTATACAACGCTCCAGTAAGAAAAGTATTTAATTTCACTACTGCAACTGTTAATATATCAGGGGTGCTAAATTGGAGAAAATTAAAAAAAAATCCATTAATATCAACCAACTAGAGGGTAAATAATTAATTGTGTCTAATAATATATTTTAATCAACTAGACTAATCGATATCTTTCTATATTGTTCAGATTCTAATTTTTCCTAAAGATGATTCCAGGTATGACCTTTTTAATTTATGCCCCATTTATGATTTGGTGCAGTTGAGAAAATTAATATACTGGGAGATTTTCGATGAATCCCAACTTTTGTTTAGATATCAAATGATCTGAATCATGCATTTTCGTATTGAACATCCATATTGCATGTTCTCAACTTATAAGTCTTTTTTGTGAACAGTCGCATAATATCAAAATCCTCAAAACGAGTATCTCTTCCCCCACCTTTTGGAAGTGATTGTGCACCTTCTTTAGGGTCTAATTCCATCGCATGATCGGTTATCCTACAGAGATCATACCATGTATATTGGATACAATGCTTCACAAATCATTCCAAGTATTTCTGAATATACTACCCCACACAGTACAGTTCCACTGCCTTTTAGTTCTCCCATGAATGATCAGGTATGTCTCCACCCACAATTTTTTTTAATACATAGTTAGTCTCACATTTCTCTCATAAAAACAGTTTAGTACACGTTTCTTATTTAAATTTGTGAAATTATTAGTCAAAATAGCTTTTAACTAATATTTCAATTTTTTCCTTAAAATCCAGTATTTTATTTCACCAGTTTTTATGTATCGAATGATGATCTATTATACTGAAAAATGCTACTTAAATATCAAAAAATTTAATGTCAATGCACTGTTGTTATTCATAATATTAATTATTTGTATTTCTAATATTCGATGTGCAACAATGCCACATAAAAGCTGCAAATAAATGCATCCAAATTTGCCCTTGTATATAATTTCAAATATTTTTTGTGCAAATATGAATGATATTTGCACAAAAAATATAGTAGTGTAAATATTACCTCAATAATTATAGAGTAAATATTTACACTGCAAATAATTATATTAAAAAATAATTGACAAAAAAGTTGCTGAGAAATAAAATCATAATAAAAATGATTTGAAAAAAAATATGTTTAAAAAGAACAAAGACATGAACCAAATCTGCAATAACACACACGTGTGTGTATTCATTTTGCTATAAATTAGATATTTAATAACAACGTATGGTGCTATTTAAACTATTGCATATTATTCTTGATTAATGTGCGATGTGCAATAGATATATATATATATACACATATTTATATATGTATATGTATATGTGTATGTGTACGTATATGTGTATATTCACTTTGCTACAAGTCAGATATTTAATCGACAAATCGTAAGGTGATATTTAAACTTTTGCCTATTATTCTTGATCAATGTGGGATATGCAACAGGTTTATCCAATCTACTTTACAAATCCAAATAATACGGCTTCTGACTGTGGACACCTGGTAAAGTTTTTAATTACTTTATGTCAATAACAAGGCATTTATTGAGATTTACAAATATAAATATTAAATAGATTAATTTTTCTTTGAATGCAGACGTGCAACAAATGCGGACCTAGTCTTTAAGTCTGCCTTGTTTGCCGAAGTGAAATTATTAGTAGAATCAAACTTACTGATACCACCTTGCTATTTCTGCATGTAAATGGTCTTTGCTTGTAAATTAAATAATCAAATAGTGCATTCTCTGGTACACTGAGTGCAAGCAGTATTAGGGTCACGTGTTCTAGGATTGCTGCATTCTTAGTTCTTTATTTGAATTTCTCATGCTCTATTTTCATTTGTTAATCCATAGTTGATCGTTAATGGTGTGCTTTACTGTTTCAGTGACCTTATTTGTTCTCTTTCCCCTTTTCCTTTCCTTGTTTATGAATTACTTATGAACTGTTTGTTCTTATCATCCTACATTTTTCTCCTTTGAGTTCATCATGGCAAATATTCGTGGTCTTCGTCATCGTCTTTGGCTAATTCCCAAATAATTTGAGTTGGCCACGTAAACCTTAGTTTCCATACTTTTTTGTCCTTTTGAATTATATTATCTGTTAAGTATAATATTTTTATATCACATATTTTTCTTTCAAGAAAATAGGCACAAGGACAAACTTAGAAAAAAATTTAGGCTCAAAGACAACAAGTTTATTTTTAGGCTGAAGAACACTGCTAGTTATAATTAGCATTTTGTATATTGTAAAAGTAAATATAATGCTAGATATAACTAGCATTTTGTATAGTGTAAAAGTGAATATAATGCTAAATATAACTAGCATTTGTCCTTTGGTCTAAAAATGAAACTTGGTGTCTTTCGGCCTATTTTTTATCAAAGTTTGTCCTTTTCCCTAATTCCCTCTTTTTCTTTCATATCGATTTTGATCTTTCTATTTATCTTTTTCCTACAATATAAATGTTATTCTCTTCTTACTGGTGCATTTCTCGTCGTCTTTATATATTTATATGTCATCTAAGTCCGCTTTTTCTAGTTTTCTCAATTATAAGTGTTAATTTCAGTCTGACTCTTGTTTGTCATTTTATATTTTCGTATAATTCCAACCATCCCTTCTACCATTTTCATTTTTCCTAAATTTAATTTATTTTCCTTTTCTTTTTGAAAGGTCAATATTCATCTTTTTATAATATTGCTGGTCTAATCGACATGTGATAAAATTTCTCTTAAGCTTTTTTTTGCTTTTCTTCTATCGCATAAAATGACACTAGCTTGAATCCATTTTACCAGACTTCTGCAAATTTGCAAATCCGGTTTGTTATATCTCTTTCCACCTCTCTGTCCTTCTATAACATTGAACTTGGAATTTAAGTATATATGTTTTGTTAATCAAATGATTATGTATTTTTATCGTATTAAATTTTGTTTTTTCTTTGTTTAAAATGAAGGACATATACTTCATCTTAGTCATACCAAAAGTTTTTGGCTTTTGATTTTCGTGCGTTTCTCTATTTTTTTCATTTTTTCTACCTTTTTTCAAAAGTATCAATCGACACAATGCAGTTTTCCAAACATCATACACCATCTCATCATGGAAATCCTTTGTTATTTAATCCAAAATTAGCTTGAATAACTAAGGATTTAATACCCATCCATGATGTTGATAGAGTTAGGGGTATGCTCTAGGGGCAATTATGTAATTTCTTACATAAATCTAACTCGTTGACCAATCTTGTTCGACATAAAAGATATTTTCTTCCTATTATATACTTGATATAATGTGATTATATTAATTAATTAACTTAATTAAAGTATATTTAATAGAAAAATCCATAAATGGTATATTTTATGATAGTAGCTACAAAGTGTTGTGACCATGAGCAATTTATCACAATGAAACAAATATACCATCTTAACGTTCCTAGTCAAGATGCATCGAGACTGGATATCAATGTATTTATTGAGACTGGAGTACGTAACTCTCACCAAATGTTGGGCAGTATATACTGTGACAGCTAGGGGCACCAAGGGGTTATGTACTAATAGTTACAAGATACACTTGAATGACTCACTCGATAGAGTCTGTTGGTTAATATAACTAAGGTCAAACAGAAAATATCGATGTGACTGATTTACACATTTCTCTCGACTTGCGAATATCATAGTTCTTCAATAAGAAAGCTCGCTTTAAGTATAGCCAAATCATGGCATGACATCCATCGAGTGACTATAATTGGGTCGAGTGGAAGTATTGGAAGTAAAGCACTATTCAAGAGAGGATTCATCTTCTCAGTTATGTGCGGTTAGTATCACAGTCAACTCAAGTCAATTCAAAGTCAAAGTCTCTGGCCAGAGCATTTTGATTAATAATAATTGTTATTATTGAACCAAGGACTTTATATTTGGACTATAAAGTTGAATGTAGATGAGGTTGGATTTTTAACCATTACCAAATTACATAAGTCCAAAGTGATATAGTTTTAACGAAGAGAATTAGTGTAAACAAATGTCACAACCGGGTAACGCTTACTAGACAAAAATTGGATTTTAACAAAAAAGAGTAAGCAATAAACTTGACCATAATGTTACACCATCTGCTAAGTGATGTGTGAACGTTAACATTAGAATAGCTCGATGTTAACCGCTGACCAAATTTACACCCAAGAGTTACACAACCGAAATAATGAATTCCCTTAAAATCGAACGATTTAATTGGTTTATAATTATTATAAATTTATTGATATTTATGAAATACTCATTATAGAATTTGAATACGATTTGAAAAATAAATAATATTATATATATTTATAATAGTTCTAAATATATCAATTGATATACAATATTGACAAACAATTGAAATAGATTTAATTGCATAGTGTTTTTGCTTGGGCTTAGATAGGTTTAAGGCCCATCATTAGGGCTGGAAAATTTCGGTTTTGGGAAGGTTTAGAGATGGCTAAAACATAGGGAATCGGTTGGAGATAATTGGTTGAGATCAAGTGAGAATGGGTAAAAAGATTTTCCTTGTTTCTCTCTAATACAACCCATATATATATATATATATATATATATATATATATATATATATATATAATTACTAACCTCTATTGGCCGCCATTACCTTTTACATTGCTGGTCAAAACATATGTAACATCCCGCCTTTTTGCACGTTTTAAATCGACACACGTGCCAATTCAAACCATACGGAAGGGCGGATTGTTATGGGGTACCTAAGAAAAACAGAAAAGAGAAAAAAAACTAAACAGAATCTCACAGCGGAAGGATAAAATATAATAATAAATATACAGTTCATAAAACTGTTTACAAAACATTTGATTCTTCTTCATACAATAAATATCAGAGTTCACATACCAATAAATACCAATGCATCGGAATTAAATAGTGTAGTGGAATAATATAGTAGATAGTAATACTACAGATCTTCGTCTTCGTCCTCCAGAATAAAATCTTCAAATCCTGAAATGATTGGACTGACTCGAGCGAATTGAAAAGACAAAACACTCGAGTGAGAACTAAAAGATCTTATGTAAGTTAAATTAACAGAAATAAATATGAGTGCAGTAACTCAAGAGATGCTCGGGATTTACATCTCCTAAGGATCCGTTAAACTATTTACTATGTAGTATATTGCGCTATTATAATAGTGTCTAATTGTAAAATAAACTTACTTTTTTCTTAGCATTAAGGGATTACCCATATAGCCCTTAACTCGTAATAGTCTCAGTAGTCCATCCAATATCATAGTCCCTCCTGATCGGGAAGCCACCAGAGGATACCACACAGACTATGGGAGAAATCCAAACTCGTACAAGGCGCGATTGGGTAGGTGACACGGCACAACTAGGCAATGCCAGGGTAGATATACCAATTACGCTTCCGGGTCGGTGGTAACGCGTAGCGCGCAGCTACCGCCCACCTCGAACAAACTCCCCTAAAACAAAGAAATCAAAAGTGAAGGTGGCCACCGAATCAATCCGAAGTCAGAGTATAGTATCGAAGGGAAGTGTCTGATCAAAGGTGCTACCTTATTAACCCGTCAATCGCTCCTGTTTTAGCCACCTTATGCCAACTCACGGGAGTTGGGTCGATGTATTTATCTTACAGGAAACGCCGCCACCAACCTACTTCATTTTGGAATCTCCACCGTATACACGGTTGTGAAAGTGGTTTTCGGAGTTGGCAGAGAGTATGACAACTTTCGATCCCGGTCTCTTCAACAACCAAATGTTATTATAACACCGCGGTCTTTAAAATAGTTTATACTTTAAAACCAGAAAGTAATTATCCATTTCAAAAAAACCCATAAATACGATATCATTTCCATTTCCAAAACAACTCATTTTGATATTATTTTTATAAAACCCAAATCAATAATATCATTTTATTTCAAATATATTTCTCTTCCAAAATCATATTTCTTCAAAATTTATAATATCTGGAAACCAAACATTTGAATTATAGCTTTCAAAACATAATACTGCAAAATTCATAGCTTTAAAACCATAACTTCTAAAACTTGAATGGTTTGGATATTCAAACGGTATATAGAATAATATAGTTTGAATTTAAAATTTCTTTATAAAATAAAATAATTTCCATGACTTTTCAATTTTATTCATAAAATTTTTAGTCTAAATCCATAAATTTTAAATTCACTTTCAGTTAAATAAACAACTTCAAATTCAATATATTTCTAACTTTGAGTATTTAACAATTTCAAAACTTAAGGTTGGAATTTATATTCACCAATTCATCATTCTATCATTTAGTTTTGAAATGTTTACATAATAAATCAAAATCATTTAAAATAAAACTCCAGTTACTAACAACTTAAATATTTCCTTCAATTTATTTATGCTAGAAATATTCGTATAATTTATCTTGAAATAGAAATCCAATTATAAATCTCATAACTGTACAATTTCCAGGTTTACTAAGTTTTACCTCAGCTTGTAGAGTTAAAAAAAAAAACTTATAAGCTCAATTCCAAATAAGTTTCCAATTTATCTTCAAATCTTAATTTATTTGAACCATTTTAAACTTTATATATATACAATATCATAAACATGTACTTAATTATATAATAAAAATTATCAAACTCCATTTTTCAACTTATTCATTTTTATTTAACAAATTTATACATAGCTTAAATTCACAATTTAACTATATATGTATATATAAAATAATATTTATAAAATATCAAAATTTAATATTTATTAAATCGTATCCTATCCAAACCATGGAAATTATCTCAAAATAATTTATATACGTAGACCGCGGTGCCTGTATATAATTTTCTATCCTATGGTCAAGTGATACGGATATTTATCATTTCAATCCGTAATTTAAAATAAAAATTACGGTTATATATCATTTCAAACCGCAATCTCGAATGAAATGAAAATGCATAATAACTTGCATTTTATACAATATAAAATATAGCATCCATTCATCCAAATATCAATCATCAACCATTTATTACAATCATCATCCAATTTAAACAACATCAATATAGAGCATATAAAATATAACAGGTAATAAATAACAGGTATTAACTAACAATTTATATTCAATAATAAATTTAATAACTGTTTAACTAGCAGTTTATATGCAAATAAATAAATTTAACTGGCAATTTATATGCAAAAAAATAAAATTAATTAACAGTTAATTAAATAAATGCGATGTAACTGAGATGATGAATAAAACATGCCAAACAGTTATAACTAAATTTCTACTCATATCTTAAATCAATTTAACAAACATAAGAAATCTTAGAAGTTGTGAGTGGGTTAAAACACTCACCTTTTGAATTTAAATTCAATTTAAACCCAAAAATTTGACAGTCTCCAAATCCTCCCAAACCAGCGCTAAAGTGTCCGGAATCCCAATACGAACCTAGCGGAGAAAACCGCGCATGAATTGGAGTTCGTGTGTAAAAGTTATGTTGATTAAAGCGTATGAAAACAAAATTAAAAATAAAACAAAAATAAATAAGGTGAAAACTTCACCACGTCATCATCCCGAGAAACACACGCGCTCCAAAGTACTGCTCTCGAACGCGATCTGCTCATCACGGCCGCCACTAGGGTTTGCAAACTGCCGTCGCCTCGATGATCTCTCTCCAGATCAGACCCTCTCATTCGAAGTCTCGGGTCGAGCCGGCCCTACTACATAGCTGCAGCCACGAACGGCCTCCAAAATGACGCAGCACCGCCGCCGCTTATCCCTGCAAATCATGGCGAATTGAAACGCCTTGGACCAAAACGAACCGTACCGATCTCTTCTCCTCGTCTCCCTCTCCAATGTTGTGCCTTCCGATCGAACCATCTCTGACGATCCACTGTCGAAAAGCAAGCCCTAGTTTCGACGACCGAGACTAAACTAGCCAATTCCAGCCACATCGTAACCCAAATTGAAAAAAAAATTACACCATTGAATTACGCTCGTCTAGAGCATCAGTATATATTTTTTTGAGATTTTTCTGAGGACTTTGAATTTTTGACTTTTGATTTTGGATTGTAATTGGATCTAGGGTTTGCATCCATTGAAGAAGAAGAGGAGTTGATGAAATTTTACACGCAGATAAATGAGAATTGGCATAGGCTAGGGTTTAGTAAGGTATTTATAGATAAAGTTGAAAAATAGATGGATCGGGTTGATAGATATATGTGCTACCGCTAACGTGGCCCAAAAAGCCCGTTCTAACACCGGAACGAAATTGGGTAAACCCATATATCAAAATAGGTGTTTTAAAATATTCTGAATGCGATGGAAAAAGTTTCACGTCCAAATTCCATTGTATGAAGAAGTTATGCAGAAATCAATATTTCCAAATTGATTTCAATTAAATCGATTTCAAGTCGTTTCAAGTCTGTACGATCAAACGACAAGTCCAAGCATTACGAAACTTAAAATCCTACAATAATTCACCGTTCCGGATCCGATGAAACTTGTTTCGTCGAAATCCGAGTCAATGACCAAAAGGGCTATTTTTATATTAATTAAATAAATTTAAAATAAATTAATTAAATCAAATTTCGCGTTAAATTTCTGAAATTTGCGATCTTTATCACTTTAAAATTTTCAAACATTTACAATGATTTAACAATTTTTAGAAGTCAATTTATTAAAGATTAATCAATATAAATCTTCAATTTCATAAAATTCAAAATTATAGATAAATTTCCAAAATTTCCATCAAATCGAATTTACTCATAATTATTCCATTCATAATTTCAAATAGAAGGGTTTCCCATTGGATTTAAAATTATCACATAAATATTTCCCGTTTTCAACTTAAATTTTAAATTAACGTAATAATTACATATTTGATTTCATTCATTTGCAATAAATCCAATTATTATAAATTAAATAAATTAACTCACTATTAAAAATTCAAATTCTATAATTCATAAGTTTTTTCAACTTGTATTACTTATAAACTTATAATTCTTTAAAACCGATTCCCATCTTCAATTTAAAGTAACTTAATTCACCCATTATAGAATTTATTTCAATTTCTTAAAATAACCCCTTTATTATAAATTGAATCCAATTTATTTTAATAAGTTTCCAACTAAACGGGTTAGATTTAATTCCAACCCTTAAATTGAGTCTATTATAACTCTATACCACAACTAACACTTGTCTCACATTTCATTCCATTGATATACTCAAATTTCATCTTCAATGCTTCATTACCTAAATATACACCTATTTACATTTTAAATTTGAATGAATATTATGTTTTTAAATGTGTATTTCTATATATTTAACACATAAATTACGGTATTCAAATACTTTACGTTCATAACTTACTTTACATACTTTTTCGTATTAATTTCATAATTATCAAAATTTCAACTTATTCCCCAAATCCACAAATTATTACTTAACATAAATCTACGCTTTTATTACTTTACGTTCACACTTCCATTACTATATAATTAATCACCAAGTAACGTTATCATCAAACCAACATTAATTAATATATTAAATGCTTACATTTATTTCTCTATATCCAATTTGTTCCAACTTTATTTATATTAATGCTATCCCTTTATTTTGGTTATTATTTATCAACTTGTTCTAACCTTATTACCTAAATTTCCGTTATTGTAAACCTTTAATATTTTCATTTAAATTAAATATAAATTCCAATTAAATTAACCCTTTCAACATGAAACTTATAATAACTTCTTACAAGTACGAATGGAATTATCATTTATTCTAATATTTTCTAAATTTACATTAACATATTAATTAATTCCCTTTAAATAAATTTTATATCCAGGTATAATACTTACCCCATTTCATTCATTGAAATTTATTCAAATTGCTAGTTAATAGGTTTTAAGTCACCATTCATATGATTTAATTTAGCGTTCATTTCAATATTTGTTTATAAAGTTTTTTTTTCTTTCTACTAAATTTAATTACCAAGCTCATTAATTCAACCAAATTAAATCCACGAAATATAAGGGTTGTTACACTCTCCCCCACTCAAAACTTTTCGTCCCCGAAAAGGAAAAAAAGGGAGAAGGAAGAATTAAATAAACAATACATCTTATTCAAAATATTAACTTATAAACAATAATTTACAAAATTTATTGTTTTAAATAAAATATACCCCTTTTATAATCATTATATCTTTTTATACTTGAATAAATAAAGTTTGGTAAAATATTTCAAAAATTTCTAAGTCCAAAAGTTTACGAAAAATTTCAGCAGAGTCTTCCTTGTATGGAGAGGCTCGGGAGAAAATATAATATCCAAATATAACAATTATATGACATATATTATCCAAAATATAATATCCCAAACCCAGGAAAATATAAAAAAAATAGCGCTATAAACCGTAATCTGAAACGTACCTATTTGTCGGGCAATTTATGCTTAATTTATGGAACCAAAAGCAGTAGCAATTGCTTCCATAACCTGCATTTCACTTATAAAATCCAAAGGGTTAAAAATTTATATAAAGTGACATATTTAAGTGGTTTCAATCGCTAACAACAAATCAATACAACAACCATCAATTTCAACAACAGCATACACAACAAATACAAAACAACCGTTCAACCAAACAAACAAATAGTTGTTCGGGTTCAAACTTTTAAATTGTACGGAATGAAGAATAAACTACTAGCGCATCATTTACTCAACAGTCTTAGATAAAACTAAATAGATTATTCATTCACCCAAATCCAAATTTCAAAGTATCTTACCCAAACAACCATAACCAGACAACAACAATTCCTACTAACAAATCGAATTAACTTATTATTAATTTTATTTCATACATTAGTTGTTTGATTTCCTTTCATTCATTCAGTGATTACTTCTTTTTTTCATTTATTACTTACAATGTTCAAAAAATTTCCATTTTAATGTCATGTAAGTTTCTTCTTTTTATTCATTTATTTATTTTATTCCTATTCAATCGAATTCTTAGTAGGTAAATTCATTAACCTAAGATTATAGTCAAAAAAATTTCTTATTTTATTCAGAATTAACCTCAGCCTATTCACTTAAATTTATAATTTCTTGCTCACGATACCTACTTTCCATTATATTTAATTAGTAGTGTTCAATTATACTTAAGTTTATACAACTACACATCAATTCTGATTTATTAAGGAATTCCATTAATTATTTATTCATTTATTATTGCATGTCCTCATTTATTTATTACTTAATTTCATTTATTACAGTATTCATTTTCCCACTAATTTTATTTATAATTATCTTCAACTGTTTACTTAAGTTCATTATCATTCATTTATACTACTTCATTTCATTTATTTATCATTTTTTTATTACTAAATTCCATTTACAATACTTACTTTTCTATTTTAATTTGTAGTCTTTTCAATTTAAACTTAAGTTTATAACTCTATACCACCAATTCAAGTAAACAAAAGCAATTTATTGGACCCTTTCATTACATACTTTTACTTTACAATTTCCATTACATTTCTTATTAAACATTTCAACTTTTAATATTTGGTAGGTTATATATATGCTTTTAAAGAATGTAATTGAAAGTTATACCAGTTTCTCATTTCTTGTAATTAATTCATTGTTCAATAAATTTTTACCCTTTTTTCTTATAAGTTACAATTTCAACTTCCTTTTTATTTCCTTTATAACTTGGCATTAAATCTCTTACCCAAATTAGAGGTTTCCATTTATTAATTACTTACCTTTCATTTCACTACAATAATTGAAACAATTAATTAATGGAAATTTAAGAATTTAATACCAGGTTAAATTTTCAATTTATTTTAAAACAATATATAAATATATTCTTACAACTTATATATCTCTAATTATATTTAAACAATTAAAAAATTATATATTTTTCAAAAATGAATCTGCAGTAGAGCTACTACAGTGGCACTCCCCCTTCGAAACTCGAAAATGAAAGTCGATGATGCGGCCGCCATCACCGAAATTATTTTCCACCGACAGATAGGAAAGTACAAAACTTATTTTCTCCAAAATATTCTTTAAAAAAATTCTTTCGAATTATATTAAATATTTATATCAGAAAATATTTCTAAATACTATTATTATATTTCAAAATTTATTCGAAAGAAATTTCAAAACCCTGAAACCTAAGTTCTAAATTTCCAAATTTCATTTATTTTATTTTTCAATCTTATTTCTATTATTATTTATCCACTTTATTACCTAACAACCAATCTTTTACAGTCAAATATAGATATCATTTGAAAAGAAAAAAAATTCTATATAGAAAATATAATAGGCAAAATTATTTCATTCACCTATATAAAACAAATATTATGTCGGTCTGTCCTATTAAGTGTTTAGAAATCCTTATTGATGTCACAGCATCCCATGCATCAACCAGAATTTATAAATACAAAATGGAATAGATTAACACAATATAAAAACCTTTTTATAATACTAACAAATGCGCTCTCTCATATATATACACTCAACGATCCCATAGGGTATTACTACCCTATTAGTAAAGAGTTGTAACCCCACAAAGCTAAGGTTTACCGCTAAACCAAAGCTCTGATACCAGATGTAACATCCCACCTTTTCGCACGCTTTAAATCGACACACGTGCCAATTCAAACCATACGGAAGGGCGGATTATTATGGGGTAAATAAGAAAAATAGAGAAGAGAAAAAAAAACTAAACAGAATCTCACAGCGGAAGGATAAAATATAATAATAAATATACAGTTCATAAAACTGTTTACAAAACATTTGATTCTTCTTCATACAATAAATATCAGAGTTCACATACCAATAAATACCAATGCAGCGGAATTAAATAGCGTAGTGGAATAATATAGTAGATAGTAATATTACAGATCTTCGTCTTCGTCCTCCAAAATAAAATCTTCAAATCCTGAAATGCCCGGACTGACCCGAGTGAATTGAAAAGACAAAACACTCGAGTCAGAACTAAAAGATCTTATGTAAGTTAAGTTAACGGAAATAAATATGAGTGCAGTAACTCAAGAGATGCTCGGGATTTACTTCTCCTAAGGATCCGTTAAACTATTTAGTATGTAGTATATTGCGCTATTATAATAGTGTCTAATTGTAAAATAAACTTACTTTTTTCTTAGCATTAAGGGGTTACCCATATAGCCCTTAACACGTAATAGTCCCAGTAGTCCATCCAATATCATAGTCCCTCCTGATCAGGAAGCCACCAGAGGATACCACACGGGCTACGAAAGAAATCCAAACTCGTACAAGGCGTGATAGGGTAGGTGACACGACACAACTAGGCAATACCAGTGTAGATATACCAATTACGCTTCCAGGTCGATGGTAACGCGTAGCGCGCAGCTACCGCCCACCTCAAACAAACTCCCCCAAAACAAAGAAATCAAAAGTGAAGGTGGTCATCGAATCAATCCAAAGTCAGAGTATAGTATCGAAGGGAAGTGTCCGATCAAAGGTGCTACCTTATTAACCCGTCAATCGCTCATGTTTTAGCCACCTTATGCCAACTCACGGAAGTTGGGTCCACGTATTTACCTTACAGGAAACGCCGCCACCAACCTACTTCATTCTGGAATCTCCACCGCGTATACGGTTGTTAAAGTGGTTTTCGGAGTTGGCAGAGAGTATGACAACTTCCGATCCCGGTCTCTTCAACAACCAAACGTTATTATAACACCGCGGTCTTTAAAATAGTTTATACTTTAAAACCAGAAAATAATTATCCATTTCAAAAAAACCCATAAATACGATATCATTTCCATTTCCAAAACAACTCATTTTGATATTATTTTTATAAAACCCAAATCAATAATATCATTTTATTTCAAATATATTTCTCTTCCAAAATCCTATTGCTTTAAAATTTATAATATTTGGAAACCAAACATTTGAATTATAGCTTTCAAAACATAATACTACAAAATTCATAGCTTTAAAACCATAACTTCTAAAACTTTAATGGCTTGGATATTCAAACGGTATATATAGTAAAATAGTTTGAATTTAAAATTTCTTTATAAAATAGAATAATTTCTGTGACTTTTCACTTTTATTCATAATTTTTTTAGTCTAAATCCATAAATTTTAAATTCACTTTCAGTTAAATAAACCACTTCAAATTCAATATATTTCTAACTTTGAGTATTTAACAATTTCAAAACTTAAGGTTGGAATTTATATTCACCAATTCATTATTCTATTATTTAGTTTTGAAATGTTTATATAATAAATCAAAATCATTTAAAATAAAACTCCAGTTACTAACAACTTAAATATTTCCTTCAATTTATTTATGCTATAAATATTCGTATAATTTATCTTGAAATAGAAATCCAGTTATAAATCTCATAACTTTAAAATTTCCAGGTTGACTAAGTTTTACCTCAACTTGTAGAGTTTAAATTTTTTATTTTTTTATAAGCTCAATTCCAAATAAATTTCCAATTAATCTTCAAATCTTAATTTATTTGAACCATTTTAAACTTTATATATATACAATATCATAAACATGTACTTAATCATATAATAAAAATTATCAAACTCCATTTTTCAACTTATTCATTTTTATTTAACAGGTTTATACATAGCTTAAATTCACAATTTAACTATATATGTATATGTAAAATAATATTTATAAAATATCAAAATTTAATATTTATTAAATCGTATCCTATCCAAACCATGGAAATTATCTCAAAATAATTTATATACGTAGACCGCGGTGCCTGTATATAACTTTCTATCCTATGGTCAAGTGATACAGATATTTATCATTTCAATCCGTAATTTAAAATAAAAATTACGGTTATATATCATTTCAAACCGCAATCCCAAATGAAATGAAAATGCATAATAACTTGCATTTAATACAATATAAAATATAGCATCCATTCATCCAAATATCAATCATCAACCATTTATTACAATCATCATCCAATTTAAACAACATCAATATAGAGCATATAAAATATAACAGGTAATAAATAACAGGTATTAACTAACAATTTATATTCAATAATAAATTTAATAACTGTTTAACTAGCAGTTTATATGCAAATAAATAAATTTAACTGGCAATTTATATGGAAAAAATAAAATTAATTAAAAGTTAATTAAATAAATGCGATGTAACTGAGATGATGGATAAAACATGCCAAACAGTCATAACTAAATTTCTACTCATATCTTAAATCAATTTAACAAACATAAGAAATCTTAGAAGTTGTGAGTGGGTTAAAACACTCACCTTTTGAATTTAAATTGAATTTAAATTCAATTTAAATCCAAAAATTTTACAGTCCCCAAATCCTCCTAAACCAGCGCCAAAGTGTCCGGAATCCCAATACGAACCTAGCGAAGAAAACCGCGCGTGAATTGGAGTTCGTGTGTAAAAGTTATGTTGATTAAAGCGTATGAAAACAAAATTAAAAATAAAACAAAAATAAATAAGGAGAAAACTTCACCATGTCATCATCCCGAGAAACGCACGCGCTCCACAGTACTGCTCTTGAATGCGATCTTCTCATCACGGCCGCCACTAGGGTTTGCAAACTGTCGTCGCCTCGATGATCTCTCTCCAGATCAGACCCTCCCATTCAAAGTCTCAGATCGAGCCGACCCTACTACATAGCTGCAGCCACGAATGGCCTCCAAAATGACGCAGCGCCGCCGCCGCTTATCCCTGCAAATCGTGGCGAATTGAAACGCCTTGGACCAAAACGAACCGTACCGATCTCTTCCCCTCGTCTCCCTCTCCGATGCTGTGCCTTCCAATCGAACCATCTCTGACGATCCACCGTCGAAAAGCAAGCCCTAGTTTCGACGGCCGAGACTAAACTAGCCTATTCCAGCCACATCGTAATCCAAATCGAAAAACGAATTACACCATTGAATTACGCTCATCGAGAGCATCAGTATATATTTTTTTGAGATTTTTCTGAGGACTTTGAATTTTTGACTTTTGATTTTGGATTGTAACTGGATCTAGGGTTTGCATCCATTGAAGAAGAAGAGGAGTTGATGAAATTTTACACGCAGATAAATGAGAATAGGCGGAGGCTTGGGTTTAGTAAGGTATTTATATATAAAGTTGAAAAATAGATGGATCGGGTTGATAGATATACGTGCTACCGCTAATGTGGCCCAAAAAGCCTGTTCTGACCCCGGAACGAAATTGGGTAAATCCATATATCGAAATAGGTGTTTTAAAATATTCTGAATGTGATGGAAAAAGTTTCACGTCCAAATTCCATCGTATGAAGATGTTATGCTGAAATCAATATTTCCAAATAGATTTCAAATTGGTTTTAATTAAATCGATTTCAAGTCGTTTCAAGTCCGTACGATCAAACGACAAGTCCAATCGGTACGAAACTTGAAATCCTACAATAATTCACCGTTCCGGATCCGATGAAACTTGTTTCGTCGAAATCCGAGTCAGTGGCCAAAATGGCTATTTTTATATTAATTAAATCAAATTTCGCGTTAAATTTCTGAAATTTGCAATCTTTATCACTTTAAAATTTTCAAACATTTACAATGATTTAACAATTTTTAAAAGTCAATTTATTAAAGATTAATCAATAGAAATCTTCAATTTCATAAAATTCAAAATTATAGATAAATTTCCAAAATTTCCATTAAATCGAATTTACTCATAATTATTCCATTCATAATTTCAAATACAAGGGTTTCCTATTGGATTTAAAATTATCACATAAATATTTCCCGTTTTCAACTTAAATTTTAAACTAACGTAATAATTACATATTTGATTTAATTCATTTGCAATAAATCCAATTATTATAAATTAAATAAATTAACTCACTATTAAAAATTCAAATTATATAATTCATAAGTTTTATCATCTTGTATTACTTATAAATTTATAATTCTTTAAAACCAATTCCCATCTCAATTTAAAGTAACTTAATTCACCCATTATAGAATTTATTTCAATTTCTTAAAATAACCCCTTTATTATAAATTGAATCCAATTTATTTTAATAAGTTTCCAATTAAACGGGTTAGATTTAATTCCAACCCTTAAATTGAGTCTATTATAACTCTATACCACAATTAACACTTGTCTTACATTTCATTCCGTTGATATACTCAAATTTCATCTTCAATGCAAATTTTATTTCATTACCTAAATATACACCCATTTACATTTTAAATTTGAATGAATATTATGTTTTTAAATGTGTATTTCTATATATTGAACATATAAATTACGGTCTTCAAATACTTTACATTCTATAACTTACTTTACATACTTTTTCGTATTAATTTCTTAATTATCAAAATTTCAACTTATTCCCTAAATCCACAAATTATTACTTAACATAAATCTACGCTTTTATTACTTTACATTCACACTTCCGTAACTATATAATTAATCACCAAGTAACGTTATCATCAAACCAACATTAATTAATATATTAAATGCTTACATTTATTTCTCTATATCCAATTTGTTCCAACTTTATTTATATTAATTCTATTCCCTTATTTTGGCTATTATTTATCAACTTGTTCTAACCTTATTACCTAAATTTCCGTTGTTGTAAACCTTTAATATTTTCATTTAAATTAAATATAAATTCCAATTAAATCAACCCTTTCAACATGCAACTTATAATAACTTCTTACAAGTACGAATGGAATTATCATTTATTCTAATATTTTCTAAATTTCATTAACATATTAATTAATTCCCTTTAAATAAATTTTATATCCATGTATAATACTTAGCCCATTTCATTTATTGAAATTTATTCAAATTGCTAGTAAATAGGTTTTAAGTCACCATTCATATGATTTAATTTAGCGTTCATTTCAATATTTGTTTATAAAGTTTTTTTTTCTTTCTATTAAATTTAATTACCAAGCTCATTAATTCAACCAAATTAAATCCACGAAATTTACGAGTCGTTACAACATAGCTCTCAATCCACTCAAAAATTCTCAAATATATTTCAGATTAAAATAATATTATTTGATAGTTAGAGGTCGGTGATTCCAAACATGCAATCTGGCGAATCAAGAACAGTAAAAGGAAGGGAAGCCATTGCTTCAACGTGGATCCAAAAGCATCATTAAATTCGTAATTTTAATTCATATTACAGTAATTAGATTATATTCTATGATTCTATAATGAGCAATTTGATATCTATTTAAATAAATTGCTACTATATGTTTAGTTAGGTGAGATTTTTGTAAGTAGATGTAGTTGTCACAAATCAGTTTGGATATGTGCATAGTTTGTTCATCATACCATTTGATTTTTGTGTAGACAAATGTTGTTTACTGTACAAAATCAAATTTTGTCACTAATAATTGTATTATATATATGTTTATTAATAAATTCAAATATATATGTATATATATATTAATGTATATTTCTCTCTCATAATAGCATATATGCATATATAAGATATTTATACAATTTAAAATACTTAGTACACTTATTTAAATATAATATGAATTTACAAATTCGAAAATTAATTATCATACTTAGATTCATATTTTTAAATTAACATTTATTGAATCTTTGAATTGTTTATTATATAAAAAATAATTATTACATTAAAAAATAAATTTTATATTTTTTAGAAATATTATATCATTTCAGAAATGTATAAAAAAGATTAGGTATTTTTCAATAAAGTTATTATTTTTAATGACTAATATTAATTCGAAAAAACTGTTTATGATTTATTTAAAATAATAAAGTAATTGTAAAATTCTTTAAAAAAATTTGTAACCTTTCTTTCACGTTCATAGAATTTTTGAAATTTTAAAATTTTAAGTTTTAATAATCTATTATTTTATATTAAATAATTATTGCCAAAATCAATATATTTGTTATTAAAAAATTAATATTTCAACTTTGAAAAATATTCAGATTTTTTCTAAGCTCTATTTTATGATCTTAGATTTTCTAAAATTTTGAAGTTTTAATTATCTTTAATTTATTATTTAAGTTAATTATTTATGGATGAAACACTATTTTATTCATAATATATATAAATTAAAATAATAAATTATTATCTTTGCAAAACTAAGTTAATTTTGAATTATAATTAAATTTTAATAATTGTTCTCTCTGTTTTATTTATATTTATCTATATATAAATGTTTTATGATTATATATATAATATATTTATACATGCATATATGCGTGTGTTTATATATATATTGCAATGCATATACATGCATATATTTGGACGATACATACAAAATGAGCTGATATATCTATTGCGATATAAATCCCAACATTTACATATGAGCAAATTATACTTTCATGGATTATTACATTACGCATGCCATCACACATATATGTATATGATACATTTATGTATAAACTAAATCAAATAAAATTAATTTCATACCTTAATATATTTGAATTTAAATAAAATAAAAGATTTCATTTAATTGAAATTTAGAAATGTTCTAAATTCAGTTAGACTTCATAAGCCCAATAAAGATCCAAAAGGGTAAAAATTTGAAATTCAACCATAACTTCTATTGTGGGCTGGTCTAGTTCCAACATCGGTATCGGAGTCCAATAGCCTATGTAGTCTAAGTTAGTTATATTAGGGCTAACTAATTAAGTTTTCCCACTTAGTACGGTGTTTAGAAAGGTAATTCTAGGATTAGAATTCGGTAATCAAGTACTCTGTCCTACCTGGTTACCGCCTGGCTTGAAAGGTGAAGTGAGCCTAAAGGTTGCTCCTAATAGAAAAGGTCCAACTTAATTTGGGCATTGGGCTAATTTTAAAATCTTTTTGAAAATTAATACTAAATATTTTAAATTTAATAGTTAAATTTAAAATAAAACATGTTTATTATAAAAATTATAATGCTACATAAGTTTTCAAAATATTTGAAAGGATAATAATATTTTCAAATGCTTGAAAATATTTATATAATAATTTCAAATTTATTAATAAAATAAATTAATTAAATATGTTAATTAGTTAATGCATATATGCATGTATTACATATGGTGATATATGTTATGTTATTTTAAAATATTTAAGATAACATAAGTATATATGTCTGTATACAAGATAGATTTTGAAATTAATAAATTTAATAAAAATTGTTTAATTAAATAAATTAATTAAAGGTTAATTAATTAAATGAAATACACATATATATGATATATGTGTGCTACACTATAAATTTTATAGTATACACTATAAATTTTATAGCAGATATGTCCAATATAAAAGCTATATTGGAATACTAATTTAAAATTAATTAAAGAGTTAATTGATTAAAATCAATTAGATAAGATTTAATTAATGATATATTATACGTAAGACTGTCATATAAGTAATATTAAGTATGAAAGTTATATAACAATAAAACTTATATGATATGTGTATAAACTAAACGTTGAACATTAAAGAAACCCGAATAGACTTGAGAATTGAATATACATGTAAATGTACATATACTGTGATTTCTGATGTGTCTGACACTTGAATCGCTAGAGTATTTCTTAAGAAATATATTATTCTATAAGTCAATATAACTCAATATATATCGAAGAGTATGAATCTTCAATATATTATTGTCCTCTACCATATATATTAATAAATTACTTACACGCTCCTTAGTTGTTGAGAAAACTCAAGCTAGGGATATTATGCATAGTATTATTAATATATTGAACAGATGAGGTAAGATAAGTATATGTATTTGTTGAGAAAACTCAAGGTACATATACTATACTTAGATCATCACACATGGTAGGTGTGAGTGAATAATCTGTTTCGATTTGTTGAGCAAACTGAAGGTCGAAATGAGATTAGAACAATGAAAAATGGGTTAGGAGTTTTATGTGATATAGCCAATAAGGAGTTATCTATCGTTTATGGAGCTATAATTTGTTGAGCAAACTCAAGGTCAGAATACCAAAACAAATGAGTCCTAACACCCACTAGTGAAGTTGTAAGATTTCTATGTTTCATCTTAGGGTTTGGAACAACATAAAAGACTAGTGGGATCCTTATTAGAAAAATGAAATGTTATCATTTAACCTTTCTAATATTTTAGAAAAATGAAATGTTATCATTTAACATTTCTAATATTGTAAGAACATATGCTATATAATGTTATAATTATCTATAATGATAAATTTTTGCATTTAATATGATTGATGAAATTTTTTTCAAATAATATACAAAAATACAAACCGAATTGAAAGTTGACAAATAGAAATATAATAGACACTTACTAATAATTCTAACTACGTGTTATATAATGTTTCTATACTCATGAAAGTGCCTAATTTCTAGTACTTAGTGCATTCGTAAGTTGGTCACTTATATTGATTTCTGCTTGGTTAAAAAATGCCTAATTCTCATGAAAGTGCCTAATTCTCATGAAAGTGCCTAATTTCTACTAATAATTCTAACTACGTGTTATATAATGTTTCTATACTCATGAAAGTGCCTAATTTCTATACTCATGAACATTCAAGTTGTTTCGTCTTCATCTCGACCCTTTAACTTCTATTGATTTCTGCTTGGTTAAAAAATCGGTACCTCTTCAAGCGTCAATTTCCCTATATCTAGACAAACTTAAAAATTCTTTTTTCTTCAACACCTCTTCCATATTCAACTTCCATGCACCAAAATCACCTTTTCCATTAAATCTAAGGATTCCATAATTTGTAGAGCTTCTACCAATGTTATTCTTTGTAGAAATAGACATAGTTGAAATAATCTTTAAATAGAACAACAAGCTCTGATGCAAAATGTAGCGCAAAATCAGAGTTTTGGGCAGCCTTGGAGAACTCCATTGTCATTTTTTGTTGAAAAATATTTATCTTCATATATATAATTGCTAAGATGAAGACTGAGTTGGAGATAAGGTTAAAATCTTACAAATTTACTTGAGGCAAATTCTATTCAAACACCATTAATTGCTTTACCTATAACATCATTTTTTTATAAAATATTAGACAAAAATGCCCCTATTTTAGAAGAAAGATAAAAAACAATATTAAAGAATAATAAAACCATAGTATAATCTATATAATATATTTCATAAAGTATATTTCATAAAGTATAATTTTGTTTCGTTTTCCACTGTTGTGAGTTCTCGGTGTTGTATTTCTTTTGGGATTGATTTGGTTACCTGTCAGGCGTGTTGACAGCTTTTGGTTGAGATTATCTATGTACAGCTTTTATATATATATATATATATATATATATATTTCATAAAGTAACAAAATTTCTATACATCTTCGGTTGAAGTAAATTTAAATTTCTTTTAAGTATTAAATTCTATTTATACACTTTTTGTTTGTATTCATGCACAGTCAATTAACATTTTTCACATCAAATTAAATTTTAAAATTATTGCTGAAATCAATGTTTCGCACAGTACCGAGTTCTTCTCATTTTTTCACTTAAATTAAATCAAGTTTTAGATTAACATCAAAATTGAAATGGTTGAATATTTTAGTATTCAAAAACAAAATTTAATTTACTAGGTATAATTGATTAAATAATTTGAAATCGAAATTTAGACAAATGAATTTGAGAACCTTTTAATTAATGCATGAGAGAGGTAATTACTAAAATGACATAAGCATTTTATTTTACTTTAAATTAACGGTAGATTTGTAATACATATGGTATATATTAAGTAAAAAACGATGTATCTGATTTTATAGAAAAAAATTATAACAATTTAGGATGTGTGAATAGAGTTTTATTTTACTTGATTTGATTTCAAAACAAATTAAACATGATTATATTTGTTTTCACATATATCCACATTTGGTTGATTGCTTGATTCAATTAATAGATTGTCTTAAATTAATTGATTAACCTTGCTGATTGCTTCTCATCTTTAGTTGATTGCATGAATCAATTAATATTTTCTTCCTTTTAATATTTGAATTATAATTGATTTAATTGATTAATTGATATTTTTGCTACATTAATACAATCAATTAGTATTTCTTCCTTTTGAATATTTGGAATATATTCGATTTAATTGAGTAAGTTGATTGTGTTGCTGTACTAAAATCACGGTCACCTTTGGCATCAACCTCGTCATTATTATAATCGCTATATTAAAATCGGTGTTGTTATCCTCTCCTAATAACGAAAACTTCAGAGACTCTTCTTTCTCTCTGACCTTATCCCTTCGTTGTTCTCTCTTATACCTATTCTCATATCATCGTCTTTAGATTAATCTCATTTGATTTTTTTAGAAGGCAATGGCTTCTTCTCCAACTTCACTATTCAAAACCCTGATCCTGAACGACCTCTTTGTCACCTCATCTCTCCCAACCACAACCCTCTCTCCCAAAATACCACTCTTTCTCTCTCCTCCAAACCCAATTTTGCCATTTCTGTCCCTATAAGGAAGAAGCTCACTTTTCAGCAAACCATAATGCCTTTTGTTATGCAGACTTTTGACTAGGTTCAGAGGGGAGAGCAAAGAAGTCAGCGAGGAAGAAGGAGAAGGAAAATATATTGCAGCTGAAGGAATATGAGAGGGCGAAGAGGTGGTGGAAGATTCTGAGGAGCCCTCTGAAGATGACAAGCTTTTTGTTGGGAACCTTCCTTTTGATGTTGATAGCGAGAGTCTTCTCAGTTATTTGGTAAGGCTGGAACGGTTGATATTGCTGAGGTATAAAAATTTGTTCCTTTTGGTTATTTATTTATTTATATTGGTTCGAGTTATGTATTTGCGGTAAAATTAGCCTTCTTTCAGTATTATTGTTGCGTTCCAGTTGCTGGCAGTTGTGATTGAGTATATGTATTGGTAATAAATATCGATCTGTTATAATATATGTATATTATGAAGTGAATATGCTTGTACATTGTTTTGTTTAGTCCCACATCGTGGGATAAGTTCAGTCCTTACCTCTGAAGCCCTTATATAAAGTAGGCCATGTAATGTAAATAGACATCTATTCTCTGAATGAATAAAATTGTTCTCTCTCTCTCCAATGGCTTCTATTTTCTTTATTCTATAACACGTTATCAGCACGATGTTTTATTCTTAAGATTTTCTTTATGCATTTGAGATCTATTTCTTTTCTCTTGGGATCTAATTTTATTTCATAGATCAAATTTCGTTTTGTAAACATTTGTTTTGATCTCATTTTTTTTCCTGGATCTCATTTTGTATATCTTATAATGTTGATCTAATTATGTGAATCTAATATTATTTATTTGTATAGATCTAACTTTGTAGACTTCATTTTTCAGATCTCATTTGTAGAATTATTAAATTGATTTTATTTATGTTGATTTCAATATGATCTAATTTTTCTGATCTAATTCTATTATAAATCTAATTTTATCGATCTATAACATTTTATATTTTATATACTGTTGCTTTTCTTTTCGATCCACAACCCTAATATGGTATAATGATTGATTTTAGATCTCATTGATCTTTCATTATTTTTAATTGATATTCTTTGTTATGAAGGATTTTATATTAAAAAAAAATTTCTACCAAATTAATGCTGATTATCAAATATCTACATGAAATAGTTTTGATATTTGTAGCGTTTATAATTATATGTATTATTGTTGATTTAATAATACAGAGAGGTTTGAGTTGCAGAAGAAGCAAGCAGATTAATTTCCAATGACTCCAATAATGGATATCGAATCGATGGTACTTATATTTTTGACTTGTTCCATTTTTCATTCGTCGATGTATAAAACACATTTCCCTTTAATGGAAACACGCACTTTTGCTCTTGCTATGAGATTTCCGGTTTCATTCATGCATTGAGTAAAACAAAGTTCCGTGATGTTCATATTTTCATTTAGAAATAATTTAGAATTTATATGATTATATCTGGGTTTTTTTTGTTTAGGAATTAACCATATTCAGATTGTTTAGTGATTTAACTGAAAAAGAACATCTTTACCTATGGAACTCCCTGAAGGAGCGTTATGACCACCAAAATATGGTCACACTTTTAAACACTAGACATGAGTGGTTGAACTTGAAGTTTTAAGTCTTTAAATCTACTAGGAAATACAATTCCTCTATATTAGAATTACTTCTAAACTAAAATTATATGAAAGGATTGTCTAGTGATGCTAACCTGAAGTTAGATCATTTCTTCGACGATGAAGGAAACTTCATTAATGATGAAAATCTAAGTACAGTAATAAATGATATGGTCGAATTGATCAATAATAGCAGCCTGAAGTCTGCTATGTGGATTTTATTTTATTTCAGTTCAGTAAATCAGTTTAAAGTTGGTAAAACCCAAGTTTTGATAATCTTTGGGTGTGTTTGCCAAACTATATATTTGAAGAAGTACATTTTAATATTCTCCAGAAGAGATAATCCATATGACATACTCTTGAAGAGATGTATTATGATTTTTATATTTCAAAATTCAAACATCCTAGAAGAGATGTTGTAGAATTATGTCAATTATGTAGAAAAAGATATTGATTATTGATGACATCCAAAAAACAATGCATATAAAGTATCTTTAGAAGTGATATGTACCACTCTAGAAGCGGTGTTTATGAAATATCCTCAGAAGTGATATTATATCATCGTATAGCACTATAAAAGAATTGCCTATAAAATATTGTCAAATGTGATAATAAATTATCCAAAATTCAATCGTCTATTGTCATGGACCCGTAGCTCCATTAGACAAATAGTGATATGTAACCTTTTACTTTTCAGAACTTACGATGAATCAAATATTATATGCACAACTATTCTTGAAGAAATATCTTTAGATATGCTCCTGAAGAGATAATCTATATGTCATATCATAATTTTCACTAAAGCTATATAAATATGGTCTTGAACAAATCGGTATGTGCAACCATTATAATTTCTTATTTTTATAACATTTCAAGGGTCCAGAAGATACTCTTATTTATGTTGTAAATATATCTATTTTACTGAACTGTCTAGAGGAGATGTTTATATATAATTATAAGTTAGTATATATTTTCTAATAAACAATCATAATTAATGTTCACTAGTAATACTAGAGATATAATCAAGGAATAATGATATAATTTTTTTTTGTAATAACAATAATGTATTCAAAAAAAAAAAAAAGAATAATGATATTGTATACCAATGTTACACTCCAGAAGTAGTGGTTTTATCTCTTGCATCTTACTTTCAGTTGGTGAATCTAATTTTGTCACTGTATTTAAAGTTTGATATGCCATTTTAAAAGCAATTACAACAAAAATCTCCAGCATGGATATTTTATGCTACTGTAAAAGTAGTAATTATGTAATATGTATAAAATAAACAATGTATATTGATATGCTGGCCATCATGAATCCTTTAATAGTAGAGAAATATGGACATGTAGTCCTCAAAGTACCGAAAGTACTTGAAATGCTTAATATACCCTGAAGGTATAAATGTGGTTTAAAATCATATTAAATAATGAAAGTATACAAATTCCTGAAGAATATAAATAACTTTCATTGTTATAAAGAATGCAAAGAACAAGGAGAGTAAATTTCAACCTACTTTTAAGTATTGTTGTAATGAAAATCTTGATATAATTCATGATGAGTAGATTACTTCCTATTTTTAAGTATCGTTGTAATGAAACTCTTAATATCCATTGAAGTGATAGTTGCGATATGCAAATACTTATTAAAGTATACAAATTTCTGAAGAATATATATAACTTTTGTAGTTATAAAGAATGAAAAAGACATGAAGTGTAGATTACAAATTTCTTCTAAGTATTGTTGTAATGAAAATCTTGATACATGAAGATGGGTAGATTACTTCCTGCTTTCTAGTAATGTTGTAATGAAATTTTTAATATTCATGAAAGATGTATAGTTACAATGCGCTAAACTAATTTGAAGCAAAAAAAATAAAAATAAATAAATAATGAAAGCACATGAAGTGTGTTTCATAAAAGTAGCATACAAATGCATAAAATGCAAACCATATTTGGAAGAAACAATCTTAGAAAATTTGATTGCATCGAAGGAAACTATTAATAAATTGTATTATTAATGAGATTCATATTTATAGATCCAGAAGTATCTATAACCAATTTGAGTTATCGAAAGACGAATATGAATTCAGAGGAAAATTTTAAATCAGGGAGAGCATCCATAAGTATTTTATAATGCACTCTTTTTCCTTAACTAAGATTTTTCCCACTGGGTTTTTATTAGTAAGGTTTTAACGAGGCATTATCTTGATCCAGAAGTATCAACTCCCTGTAACATATGAAATAAGCTATAATGTACTCTTTTTCCTTATTTAAGATTTTTCCCACTGGGTTTTTCTTATTAAGGTTTTAATGAGGCATTATCTTGATCTAGAAGAATCAAACGTCTTTTCAAGAAATAACATCTCAAATATGTTATTTAAGTTAAATTATATTTTTATCCTTGACTAAGGTTTTTCCCATCAGGTTTTCCTTTGTAAGGTTTTTACTGAAGTGTTAAATTGATACAGAAGTATCAAACTCTATCTGATGCAGTAAATTATTGAAATATGACATACTATATTGTACTCTTTTTCCTTCACTAAGATTTTTCCCATAGGGTTTTACTTAGTAAGGTTTTAATGAGGCATTAGTTTGATCTAGAAGTATCAAGCTTTATTTAAAGAAATAAGAAAATAAAATATGTCATTGTACTCCTTTTCCTTCACTAAGATTTTTCCCATTGGGTTTTTCTTAGTAAGTTTTTAATGAGGCATTATTTTGATCCTGAAGTATCAAACTCTTATAAGAAATATCATTTTTAGTATGATATTTATGATTTCACAAGTTGCACTCTTTTCCTCGTTCAAGGTTTTTTCCCACTGGGTTTTTCTAATAGAGGTTTTTAATGAGGCAAATCTATATCGATTGAATCGATAAATGCAAGCGAGAAAATAATGAGGGGGAGCAATCATCATACATGTTTCGTAACGGAAATTTCCAAATTATCCGAGCATTCAAGATTTTGAAGACGCATATTCAAGGGGGAGTGTTATAATATATGTATATTATGAAGTGAATATGCTTGTACATTGTTTTGTTTAGTCCCACATCGTGGGATAAGTTCAGTCCTTACCTCTGAAGCCCTAATATAAAGTAGGCCATGTAATGTAAATAGACATCTATTCTCTGAATGAATAAAATTGTTCTCTCTCTCCAATGGCTTCTATTTTCTTTATTCTATAACACGATCTTGTTTGTTTCTTAATTGTATATTTTTAGAATTATTGTTATTATTTATACATGTTTGACTTGATTAATGTAAAACGCCAGAACAAATTATTTTCTCCTCCATACGTTTCAATTAAATTGGGATGCGATCAGTATAATTTAAAAATCGAAAATTTTAGTGAATGATTTGGGGATTTATTTCCTTACTATTTAAGATGCTTGTTTGCAGCTAGAAACAAAACCGAAAATGGGGTATAAATTATATACATTAATAGAATGTTGTATGTTAACGGTGTTTCTATTTCTAGAAAAGGGAAAAAGTTTATATGAATATCAAATTTGAAAAAATAGAAAACTTTTCATATATAATAGTTTATTTTTGAAAAAAAAAATCTATTTAGAGTATGATTGATATTCATACAAGCTACAAATTTATATTCATACAAGCTATAAGTTTATACAACACAATCATCAAAATTGGTTGTATTATTGAATCAATGGCATTTTACTTCATATAAAAGTTTACTATTGACAGAGCATCGCTTTCACTAAAATTGATTTTCAACCGTATTACTAAAGACCGCTTCCAGCTTTCATAGAAAACATCAACCCTTTCTGTGCCAAGACTGGAGAGCATCAATTCATAATTACGAGCATCTCAGATAGGTATTCATGGTAATTTATTTGTAACAAGTGACTAGTAACAAGTGAGATTTGAAATCAAGGAAATATTGAAAAGAACAGGAAAAACTAGTGGCGGTATTGAAGAAAATTATGGTTCATAGTTCTAAATATTAGATAAAGTGTGCCTAGTTGTAAATATTTATATGGATTTCGACAACGTAAAAATATTCAAGATGTCACCTTGTTCTGTGTTGCTTTTTCATACTCTACGATGACACTTTTCGACATTGAGATCGTATCAGCCATATGCAGAAAATTTTATTTTATTTATACTCGTGTGTTTTAGAGTGTACTAACTATTGGTCTTCTTTTTCTTCATGGTTTTCTTATTTAAACTTTTATATCGTGCATATTTTATGTTGTAAGTAACAAAAAAAAATGACAATAAATTTAACATATAACAAAAAACGTGATATTTGAGATTAAATATTCCATTATAAACGCTCTGAGAGTCTATCGAAATTCTGTAATGTCACTGTACTACAAAAATATGCATATTAAAAAAAAAAATTTAATATCCAAAACCAAGAAGAAGACAAATAGTCCGTGTACCATAAAACATGCGAGTATAAACTAAAATGAAATTGTCATCATAATACAGATACGATCCCAATATCGAAAATTATCATCTCAGAGCATGAAAAAACATTGAACATGGTAACATCTTGGATATTTTACGATGTCAAAATCCATATAAAAATTTAAACTAGGCACACTTCATTAAATATTTAAAAGCATGAACCATAATTTTATCCATTAGTTTTTTCTGTTCTTTTCAATATTTCCTTCATCCCAAATCTCTTCCAAACCATGAACCAAATCTCACCTACCAAAAATTTAAACTAGGCACACTTCAATATTTCCTTCATCCCAAAGCATGAACCAAATCTCTTCCAAACCATATCTTCAAAGACATTTCTGCTTCATCAATTCCTCCCCTACCCTCTCAACCTACCAATCCAGAATCCTCTGGAATAAAGAAGAAAGGAAGGCCAAAGAAATCGATTAATATACAGAGAAATGACTTGGACAATGGAATCAATTTCTCAATTGAACAAATTGGTCTTGAAGTTTTGTCTCATAATTCTAAGGCAAACTTGTCCTCTGGTGTTCAAACCAGAGCTTCATCCTCAATGTTATCATGATGTATGATAAAATAGGATTTTGGAATGTAAGGGGTGCTAACTCCATTGACAAGCAACTTGAAATCTCTAACCTTATTTCTACTCACAACATCCAACTTATGGCCATTTCTGAAACTAAACTTAATCATAATACTACTCAACATGCTCACTCCATCATCAGACATAATTGGAGCAGTATCCATAATTTATCCCAAGCTCCTTTTGGTAGATTGTTAATTCTATGGAATCCTCTTATCTATTCCCTATCCCCTATCACTGTCCATAGACAGTTCATTCACTCTGAAATTCTTCACATTCCCTCTTCAACTTCTTTTATCCTTACCACTGTTTATGCTGTCAATAATGCTACTCAGAGGCAAATCTTTCTTGACATTCTACCTTCTCTTCAGCAGTCCAATCTGCCTTGGATTTGTCTTGGTGATTGGAATTGCATGCAACTATCATCTGAAAAGAGTGGGGGTTCTCCATTATCTTACAGTCAAACACGCCCTTTAAACAAAGCAATTTATGATGCTAACCTTATTCCTTCCAACAGTACTGGGGCTTTCTTTACTTGGAATAACTCAAGTAAATTGAGAAGGAGAACGTACTGTAAACTTGATAGAGTTTATACTAATTACTCCTCTATTCTCAAATGGCCTAACCTATCTACCTTTATCCCTCCGCCATCATTATCCGATCACTCCCCTCTTATTCTTTCCTGGGGAAAGGACACTGTGAGAAGACGCTCCTCATTTTCTTTTTTTAATAACTGGTCTAAACACCCTGATTTCCTTGAAATTGTTAAAAATGGCTGGAATTTTCATACATTTGGAAACCATATGTTTGTTTTGCAGGCTAAGCTCAAGCACTTGAAGATTATTCTGAAGGACTGGGCTCAGCAAACTTATGGTAATGGGAGCAGCTTGTCTTCTTCAATTCGTGAAAAGCTTTTTCAAGTTCAACTGGAAATACAAAGATGTCCTGACCATCAACAGATGATACATACTGAAGCTTCTCTTCATAAGGACCTCTCCAAAGCTCTCACTGAAGAAAATAAGATGGCAAAGCAAAAATCTAAACATGAATGGCAGTTGAATGGTGATAAAAATTCTGCAACCTTCCATAAAAGATTAAAAATTGAACAATCTTCAACAAACATTTTTTCTATTCTTGACATACATGGTCAGCCATGTGATTCCCAAGTTTCAATTCAAGATGCATTCATGGAGTATTTTCAACATAACCTGGGGAAGCCTCAGATTCCTTCCATCTTCCTGCATCAGTTCGCTCAATACCAACTCCCTAAAATTCCTGATGACATGTACACTGACTTAGTTAAGGAAATTTCGGATGATGAAATCAAGCATGCTATTTTTGGATTAAACTCCAACAGTTCTCCTGGTCCTGATGGATATAATGCTCATTTTTTCAAAATCACTTGGGATATAATTGGTAGGGACTTTGTCAAGGCCATTAAGAACTTTTTTAGTCACAGCAAGCTTATCTCTGGTATTAATGCTACTAAAATTGCTCTGATCCCTAAAATTAGCCACCCAACTTCTGTTGATCAGTTCAGGCCCATTGCATGTTGCAATGTTATATATAAGTGCATTGCTAGGATTTTGGCAGCTAGGATGAAAACGCCATTGGATGGATTGATATCTGCAAATCAGAGTGCTTTTCTACCTGGCAGGGACATAACTGATAATATTCTTCTTGCTTCAGAACTTATGAAGGGGTATAATAGGAAAATCATTTCTCCTAGGTGTGTCCTTAAGCTTGATATTCTGAAAGCGTATGACTCCATTCAGTGGAAAACTATCATATATATTTTGTACAAGATGAATTTCCCCATCCCTTTCTTGTGTTGGTTATATACATGCATTTCCACTGTCAAATATTCTCTTAGCATTAATGGTAATATCTTTGGCTACTTTGGTGCCACTCAGGGTATCAGACAAGGAGACCCGGTCTCTCCTTATCTCTTTATCTGTGTTATGGAGCTGCTCAATACTATGCTATCTGCTGCTATGCGTAATAAGCTTCTGGACTATCATCCATTATGTAGAAAGATCAGTATCTCTTCGCTCCTTTTTGCTGATGACTTACTTTTATTCACTAAGCCTAATTCTAAATCGATTAGTGGGGTTTTAAATGTGCTTGATTCATTCACAACCTTAACTGGTCTGGTCATAAACAGCAGTAAATCTAAATTGCTCATTGCTGGCCTTCCAGAGGAAGATAAAGAGATGATTTACACTATGTCTGGCCTCTCTCCTTTCAATGACAATGAATATTATCTTGGGATGCCTATATGTAATTCGAGAATCAGGACTATCCAATGCTTACAACTTTTTGAAAAAATTACTGCTAAACTTGCTAGCTGGAAAGTTTCTCAATTTTCGATGGCTGGTAGACTTATTATTGTTAAGTCCATAGCAATATCCATGTGTGTTTATTATGCCAGGGTCTTCATTCTTCCAGCCAAACTCATTTCCATGATCAACTCGGCTCTTAATCATTTTTTATGGCATGGTAATCCCTTCTCTTTGAAAATGATACCCATTGCCTTTGGTAAAATATGTTGCCCTCAGGAAAAAGGTGGGCTTGGAATAATAAATATTAAGAATTGGAATTTTGCTATGCTCTCTTCAAGAATTGACAAGCTGTCAAGGAAGGATGGAAATTTGTGGTCTTCTTGGTGTAGGCATTACCTTATACGTCATAGCAACTTTTGGTGTATGTCAGCTTCTTCTGACTGCAGTTGGACATGGAGGAATATCTTGAGAGGAAGACCGTTATTCCTTCCTATGGTGCAACAGAGAATGAAAGAGATTAACAAAGTGTCTTTTTGGTTTGATCCATGGTCTGCAAAAGGGGTGATTTTAGCGAATATAATTGATTATGACATGAGAAGATCCACTGGCATTGGAAATAATGCTACTCTTGCAAGATATTGGGCAGATGATTCTGTTTCTCTCCCGAATAGTAGCTCTGCAGTGATTACTGGAGTGTGGACTGATATACACAACACCACTTATAAGCTAAGCCCTATTCATATGACTTGGAATGACAGAGAGCACTCTATTAAAACTGTTTATAAGGCCCTTGACTCATCCATGCATTTTCCTTCTTTTCCTTGGTATTCTCGTATCTGGGATCATAAGTCTATTCCTAAGGAAAACATTTTCATGTGGAAGGTGCTGAAGAATGGTATCCTAACTCTAGGCAGGTTGAAAGGTCATGGGGTTATTCAATGTGATAAATGTATCTTTTGTGGTGCTGTTGAGGAAACTGTTGGCCATTTATATTTTGAATGTCATTACACTTATCATATCTGGTGTACCATTGCTCAGCACTATGGATATCATATGCCTATGAGAAGTTCCTGTATGGAATGGTTCAACATATTTAAGGCAACGAGGTGGAAGAATGATAGAAGTAGAGGGCTGCTTAGAATTATGAAGAAGGTCTTGTATTTTATTTGGTTGGAGAGGAACAATAGAGTGTTTAAAGGGCAAGCTTCCTCTAAACATGTATTGGTCCTTTCTATTACTAGTAATTTATAGTTCCCGCTTTGCTTTCTTCTATCTTGTGGTGGTCAGTATTTTGTAATCTTATGCGGTACAATTTTTGGTTAGTAATAAAATGGTAGGGGACCATTCAACCCCGCTTGCTTTGCAAAAAAAAAAAAAAAAAAAAAAAAAAAAAAAAAATCTCACTTGTTATTACTCACTTGTTACAAATAAATAGCCGTGGAATACCTATTTGGGATACTCATAAATTGCGAATTGGTGCTCTTAAGTTTTTGCGCTGGAATAATTGATGTTTCTCAAGAAAGCTGGTAGCGATGCTTGACATCGTTGTTAATATGGTTTTAAATCTCAAAGTCTTTCGAAAAGCAATGCTCTGTCAGTAGCAAATTTTTGTACGAAGGAAGATGCTATTGGTTCAAGAATACACCATGCTTTGATGATTGCATTATATAAATTTATAGCCTATATGATTTTCATCAAGCTGTAGATAGATTTTTTTTCAAAAATAAACTACTATATATATGGGAAGTTTCTTGTTTTCTCAAATTTGATATTTATATAAACATTTTATCTTCTCTAAAAATAATTACTTCATTAACGTATAATGCTCTACTAAAAAAATATTATCACTATCTCAACTGTTACTGTTAGGGGCATCTTCTATAGGATCTAATTAAATTGCATCGACCGGTTATCCTACAAAGAACATGTCATCTTATCCAAAATATGATTCTTCACAAAGTGTGCCAAGTATTCCTGAATATACCACTATGTACAGTACCATTCCACCGGCTTGTCATTTTCCCATGGATGATCAGGTATGTTTTCACCCACATTTTTGTTTAAAAATACAATTAGTCTCACATTTTCTTTCATAAAAAGAGTTTAAGACGCGTTTCTCATTTTAATTGAATAATTGTTCAAAATGGCTTTAAAGAAATATCGCAATTTTTTTCCAAATCTATTGGTGTTATTTTTTTAGTGGTTTTTAAATGTCGAATAATGATCTAATATACCGGATAAATGCTACTCAAACATAAAAAACTCAATGTCAATGCACTGTAGTTTTTTGCAGTGTAAATTATTTGCAGTTCTAATATTCGATGTGCAACAATCCCACATAATTGCTGCAAATAAATGCATTCAAATTTATCCTCGTATAGAATGTCAATTATTTGTGGTGATAATATTTGCAGTGATTACATGATATTTTTACAAAGAATATGGTAGTGTAAATATTACCTAAATAACTGTAGAGCAAAAATATTAATGGTTTAAGTAATTGTAGTGAAAAATAATTGATAAACTGATTGTCGTAAAATAAAATCATAATATAAATGATTTGAAGAAAAAAAATAAGTCCCTTTTATTTAGCCTCAAACCTAGCCCCTTGATTTCAGCCACCCATTCTAATTTAAATAATAATACATTCTCTCCCCTATCACATCGTATTATTATTTAAATTGGAATAAGTGGTCGCAAGGAGCCCGGTTGTAGGCTAAATAGAAGGGGTGGCAGATCCTAGATCATTATATATATATATATATATGTGTGTGTGTGTGTGTGTGTGTGTGTTTATACACACACACACACACATGCCTATATATATGTTAGACTTTTAATCGATAAATATATGGTGCTATTTAAACTTTTGCCTATTATTCTTGGATATTATATGATGTGTGACAGGTTTGTCTGATCTGCTTTATGTAACAACCCGCATATTTTACGATTGAATATTTAAATATTTTATTTAAATATTTTATTGTCAGTCGGATTTTTGTCTGAAAAGTTACTTTTTGCATACGGTCGAATTAGGACTCGGAACCACTCCATTGGGTCCAAAGCACCGTTTGCGATCTTTTTGAGTATAAACTTTGATATGTTTGGAGTTAGTGGAATTTTGTCACTTTTTCACTTTGGGCTTTGGGTTTGGTTTAGCCCATTAGCCTAAACTATTAACTCTAGCTCAACCCATCTTCCCTTCATAACTTCACTTTCATTTTCCTAACACTCAAGCTTCATCAAAAACGGAGGAAGGAATGGGAAATTAAAACTCCAAGCCCTAGTTCATTTGCAAATCCAACATCCAACTCCAAATTCAAAGAGAAGTCATTGATCTTCATTTGCTTTCAAGCTTCTTCTTCATTGATTTTGTGTAAAGGTGAGATTTTTATCTCACATCTTTGTCTATAACTATCTTCGATTGTTGGGTATGAATTCCTAACAACTATTCATATGCATTTGCTCTTGGTTTAGATTGAATTGGTGAAAATCCCAATTTTTAGTGTTTTGGGTTCAAATCTTTAAAAATCCAAGCTTTGATGTTTGAACACGTTTTTGGTAAGGCATCGAGGAGCCAATAGGACCGGGTAGCCGATGGGCATAATCCCCTAGTGTCCGTTCTCGATCGGTTGCAAATTGGGCGAGTTTTGCACTTCAATCCCCTAGTGTCCGTTCTCGATCGGTTGCAAATTGGGCGAGTTTTGCACTTCAATCCCCTAGGTCGCTCGGCCTGCACAACTCGAAATGCTCGGCCTGCAATTAGGTCACCCCCTATAGGTCGTGCTATTCTTAGGTCGTTGCTCGGCCTTGTATCCTTTAGGTCGTTAGGTCGTTAGGTCGTTGCTCTGCCTTGTACCCCTTAGGTCGTTAGGTCGCTCAGGCCTTCTTTTACCCCTTAGGTCGTTAGGTCGCTCGGCCATCTTCGCAACTTAGGTCGCTCGGCCTTCTCACACGCCTTAGGTCGTTAGGTCGCTCGGCCTTCTTCAACCCCTTAGGTCGTTTCGTGTTAGGCCGCTCACCTCCTTAAGCCGCGAGCTCTTAGGTCGCTCGGCTATATATTAGGTCGCTCGTCTAGGTCGCGCCACTTGGTCGCACTACTTAGGTCGGCCTGCCTTATCTTGCAACCACTTGGGTCGCAACCCCTTAGGTCGCTCAGCCACGTTATGCCGTTAGCTCATTAGGTCGTTTTCACCCCTAGGTCGCTCGGCCATGTTATGTTGCTTGTTCTGTTAGGTCGTGCGCTCGGTCATTAGGTCGTTCCACTCATAGGTCGCTCAACCATGCTAAGTCGCACCTGCCATCTCGCAACCATGTTAGGTCGCTTGCTCTGTTAGGTCGCGCCATTGGTCTCATAAGTCACTCGGCCTTCTTCACAACATAAGTCGCGCCATGTTAGGTCGCGCCATGCTTTAGGTCGCGCCATGCCTTAGGTCGCGCCATGTTAAGTTGCTCTGTTAGGCCGTGTGCTATTTCTTGAGCCGTTGATTTCTTGCGTTGACTTATATTAAGTCGTAAGTCGTGGCTGTTAAGTCGCAAGGGTATTTCCACTTTGATGAATTTGGAATTGAATTCTTTGGATTGTATTCACGTCTTCGAATGTGAATTATTGTGATTTATTGTTTCTACAATCATTTTTGTGATTTGTCACTTCATCTCACTCGTACGAGAAATCTAATTAAACAGCTTAGTAAAACAAATGGTATGAAACGCTTGCATTTACTTCGCCGGTTAATTCTTGGACTTGTTCGATTGAATCTCTTGTGACAATTTTCGAGTGGAGATCTACAATTTATTCGTAAATATTAAATTAAGCTAGTGGTTATGGGACATGAAGCTAAGCTTATATATTTACTAGCTTATTGTAATTGACACTTCTTGATGATCGTTGATGATCATTTTTGTGATTTAGACTAGCAAATGTGCGATATCTCTTTGTCTACGAGGGAGACTAAACCCTGTTTCTGTGGAGCTTCGGCTCAATTTGGTGGGGTAGCGACCCATGGTCTTCGGGCCGTTTTGTGGAGCTTCGGCTCAAAATTAATGGTTAGCAACCATGGAATAGCATTCCGTTTTGTGATACACGTATTGGTGAGTTTTCATGCTCCCATTTTGTGATAGGTCTTCCCCTTTTTGTGATTTCTAGATTTCCATTGATGATTTTTGGACTTTTGTGTTTTCACCAATTTTCGTGATTTACATTGATAAGTTTTATCAATATTCGTGCATTGGTGAATTTGTGTGTCATTAAATTTCATGATTGGCATTGATATTATTGTCAATATTTATGGTTTGGTGAATATAAATAAAGAGTATGACATTCCTTTTGATCTTTGAGAAGATTCTTGTGATATTGATTAATCCCTAGTTGATTTTCAATTGCATACTTATCACAGTATGACTTTATGGTTATCGTATACTTATGTCATATCTCTTATTCTATATCATTTTATCTGATATTTATAGCTAGACTGATCCATTTATTATTTTTTTATTAAATAATACTCGGGTCAGACCGAGATGTTACAGGTGCTTCTGCTTGACTTCACATCTGGGATTATCACCCTGACTTTTGGCTAACTACTTAGATTAGTAGTTTTTGTTGTATACATTTGAGATATAGACTCATTGATGTATCCATATTCTTTTGTCTAGCACTTGTAGCTATTCTTTTGTGACATTGTGGATCTTGTTTGACCACTACTCTGATGTACACTTTCATGTGTTATATATTCATATCTATTTCCGTCTTTGGGATATGGATGTCTGTGACTGATTTGTATTATGTTTATTTCTATATTTGTTTTCGAAGAATACATATAGCCACTGTGTAGTAGCTTTGAGTTTGTATCGGTATGTCGGATTTCCTTCTTAAACCAAATGCATGTTGTACTATCTGACATATCGATGCTCGCACAAAGCAATTACGCGGATGGTCGCTCCTCAACAGCCCTATTCTCCGCGCTAGTTGACGGCATTACCCCGTAGTGTCCTTGGCTAGAATGAGTATAGAGGTGGGGCGTCACAGCTTGGTATCAGAGCCAAACTTTGGAACAATGTAGAATAATCTAGCAAGGATCATCGTCCTAAGTCCATCTTAGGAGTCGTGCTTTAGGATTTAATTCGAGTCTTCGTACCGATTCATCCTATTTTCTTTATGATTCCTTGTTTATCTATCAAGATTCCTTGATATTCATTTGGTGCATAACCATATACTTCTTCTTTCTTTCAAAAAGGAAGAGAAATGGTTAGACCTGGCCGTCCCAGCGCCGGTCAATCTCGTGCTACTCCCCAAGATGGAGTATTTATGTCTGCCCAGCAACTTCTTGATCTAGTAAGGAATGCTCAAGCAGCCGGATCTAATCCTGTGTCTACTCATCCTAGGTCTAGATTTGCACGTTTGTGCAGCGATTATACCAATTTGGGTGGGAAGCCATTCAAAGGTTCTGAAACTATTATTGAAGTCCAGGCTTGGCTGAGATCGTGCGATCGAATCTTTTCTCGCATGAATCTTACTGATCTTCACTGTGTTCAGGTGGCCTCTAGTATGCTCCAAGAAAGAGCATTAGATTGGTATGAGCTTCTGATTTCTGAAATAAATGAAGTGGATCTTACTTGGGAGAAATTCTGGGAACGATTCGAATTAAAGTTTGTGCCAGAAGCTGAAAAAGTAACCTTGGCTCGTCGTTTCATTGACCTTGTTCAAGGTGAATCCTCGGTGACAGACTATGTCGCATCATTCGAGTCACTTTCTAAGTACGGGGTCGAGTACATAAACACCCCATTGAAGATGAACCAAAGATTTGTATATGGCTTGCATAAAAATCTCAAGAAGCCATTACTTCTAAAATTAGAAGTTTCTTTTGATCAACTCATTGATATCGCTCTTCGTCTTGAAGAGGCCGATAGGAAGAGTGACGTTAAAGTTATGGGTACCAAACCGAACTTCAACAACAAGAAAAGGCCTAATAAATTCGAGGGTCCTTGTCCCAACAATAAGAAAGGGAAGCAAGCCTCTCCGGCAACTAAGACTACTACCTCAAGTATTGGGCAATGCTACAACTGTGGTTCTAAGGACCATTATGCAAACAAGTGTTCTAAGCCCCGAGCTTATCGCTATTGCAAAAGCCCGGATCATTATTTATCTTCTTGTCTCAAACTTCAAGGCAGGAAAGAGGGAAAGCTTAATGTTGCTCAAGCCCCTGGCAACACATCTCGTGGTAAAGGTATTTCTCATTCTATCCTTAATGGCATTATTTATTTCGTGATCATCCTATTCGAGTTCTTTTTGATATGGGCGCGTCCTATTCTTTTATTTCAAAAGAACTTGTTGATACTTTTTCTTTGGATGTTTTGTGTTTAATGACTTCTTTGAGAATTGCGAACCCTGTTGGTGGATCCGCAATAATCAGTTTATTGTGTAAAGATGTCGAGATTATTTTGTGTGGTTTTTCTTTCCGAGCCGATTTACATGTTATGCGCTACTTAGGCTTTGGAATGATTTTGGGAATGGATTGGCTTAACCGCTATGAAGCCCAAATCCTATGTCCTGAGCGGACTATTCATCTTCGACATCCTCAATCTGTTAAGCAGATTTCTATTAATCTTAAAGATTTGGATTCCAGCTTGGTTGCATCTTTGTATTCTTTAAATCCCCATGGTGATGATAATGATGACGAGGAAGATATTATTTCTTTTATTCACGTTGTTCGTGAATTTTTCGACATATTTGAGCCCGTTTTAGGATTATCGCCTAAGCGAGCAATTGAGTTCAGGATTAATCTCATCCCTAGAGCTCAACCTATTACTCGTCCTCCTTATCGTATGTCCAATAAAGAAAATGAGGAGATGCGCAAACAATTATCCGAATGGGAGACGAAGCAATTTATTCGCTCTAGTTCCTTGCCATGGAGAGCTTCGTCTATTTTTGTGAAGAAATCCGATGGTACACTTAGGCTTTGCGTTGACTACCGCAAGCTTATGATCTTACTATCAAGAATAAATATCCTTTACCTCGGATTGATGATCTATTTGATCAACTTAGTGGTGCTAGATTCTTTTCACAATTAGACTTAGCTACCGGTTTTCATCAGCTTCGTATTGCAGAGGATAGTATTCCTTTGACATCGTTCCATACTCATTATGGATCTTATGAATGGCTTGTTATGTCATTTGGTTTAACGAATGCTCCGGCTTATTTCATTGACCTTATGAATAGAGTTTTCAAAGACTTCCTTGATCGGTTTATTCTCATCTTTATTGATGATATTCTTGTGTATTCTAAAACCGAGGAGGAGCATGAAAAACATCTTCGGATTGTGTTAGAAACTCTTAGGAGCAATCAATTAAAAGAAAATTTTTCTAAATGCCACTTTTGGCAATCTCGTGTGAAGTTTCTCAGTTATATTATTTCCGAATCCGGAATTTCCGTGGATCCTTCAAAGATTGAAGCGATTCAAAATTGGAAGAGACCGGAGAGTGTGACGGAGATCCGTAGTTTTATTGGATTGGCAGGTTATTACCGTCGTTTCATAAAGGACTTTTCAAAAAAATTCGTGCCTCTTACTAGCTTGACAAAGAAGGGAGTTAAATACATTTGGTTGGATAAATGTGAAGCTTCTTTTCAGAAATTAAAAGAACTCCTTTCCGATGCTCCTATTCGTGTGATTCCCGAGGGAAATCAAGATTTTATTGTCTATACTGATGCTAGTCGCGTTGGTTTGGGAGCCGTTCTTATGCAAAGAGAACGTGTTATTGCTTATGCTTCTAGGTAATTGAAGCCAGCCGAGACTAGATATGCCACTCATGATTTAGAAATCGCGGCTATTGTTTTCGCCCTTCGCATTTTGCGTCATTATCTTTTGGGAGAAAAATTTATTCTTTATACTGATAATAAATCCTTGAAGTATCTATTTTCTCAAAAGGAACTTAATTTGCGTCAACAACGTTGGCTCGAATTTCTTGCAGCTTATGATCTTGATATTCTTTATACTCTCGGAAAGGGAAATCGTGTTGCGGACGCACTTAATCGTAAACAACAAGCGGTCGTTTCTATGATGATATCCGAATGGAATGATCTCGGAATTCTATCCTCTTGTGAGATTCGAGATCGTGTTTCCCATTTGTGTTCATCTCTTGTTTTATGTACACTTGAGGCTCATCCTTCTCTTTTAGACCGCATTTTTGAAGCTCAAAAGCTAGATCCCAAATTGGCTTTTCTTGGCCGAAATTTTAGGGATAAAATTGATATTGAGGGTTTGAAAGACTTTGATATTGGTTCTCGTGGCGGTATTCGAAAATTTGGTAGACTTATCGTGCCAAATGTTATTAATCTTCGTAAAAACATTTTAGAAGATTCTCATCATTCTAAATTTACCATTAATCCTGGTAGTAGTAAAATGCACGGGGATATGAAGCGACTTTATTATTGGGAGGGAATGAAATCTGATATTGCTAACTTTGTTAAGTGTTGCATGACTTGCCTACTTGTCAAGGCCAAACATCAAAGGACTGGTGGGTTATTGCAACCTTTAGAAATTCCAATTTGGAAGTGGGATCAAATTTCCATGGATTTTGTAAACAGCCTTCCCCGTTCTCATTCGGGTCATGATAGCTTATGGGTGATAGTCGATAGACTTACTAAATCCGCCCATTTTATTCCCGTTCGGTCCAATCGAACCGTGCCTCTTTTGGGCAAACTCTTTATCAAAGAAATTGTTAAATTGCATGGAGTTGCTACTTCTATTGTTAGTGATCATGATCCATTGTTTACTAGTGGATTTTGGAAGAGTCTTCAAAAAGCTTTGGGAACGAAGCTTAATAGCACCGCTTATCACCCCCAGTTCGATGGACAAACAAGAGCATGTGAATCAAACTCTTGAAGATCTTCTTCATGCGTGTGTTCTTGATTTTGGTGGAAGTTGGGAAGATCATATTTCTCTTGTTGAGTTTTCCTATAATAATAGCTTCCAATCTAGTATTGGTATGGCACCTTTTGAGGCACTCTATGGAAGGCCATGCCGATCTCCTTCTTGTTGGCTTGAGGCCGGTGAGAGGCTGGTTTTAGGTCCATATTTTATTCGGGATTCCATAGAGAAGATTGACCTTATTCGTCATAAGATGAAAGAAGCCCAGAGTAGGCAAAGATCCTATGCCGATAACCGGAGAAATAAATTAGAATTTTATGTGGGAGATCTTGTGTTTATTCGTGTTTCACCTATGAAGGGTGTTGTACGTTTCAGTCGATCGGGAAAGTTAGCACCTCGATATATTGGTCCATTTCCCATAACCGAACGTATTGGTTCCGTGGCTTATCGCCTTTTATTACCGGCTCAATTTTCTGCTATTCATGACGTTTTTCACGTTTCTCAATTACGGAAGTGCCTTCGAGATTCCGATTCTATTCTTGAGCCCGGTGTTGTGGAAGAAATTGAAGTTTCACCTAATTTAACTTATGAGCAACAACCTATTCTATTATTGCTTCGAAAGGTCAAGCGCCTTCGAAATAAGGATGTTCCGCTTGTTAAAGTCCAATGGTCCTCAAATCCTAAGGATTGCTCTTGGGAATCTAGAGAGTTCATCGAGCGAACACATCCGGACTTACTTTCCCGTGCTCTTTGAGGTGAATTTCTTATTTCAAATGCCTTTTGTGTTGATATGCTTTCATGGTTGTTACCTTATATTTTCTTCTTAAATATTGCGAGGACGCAATTTATTTAAAGAGGGGAGTCTGTAACAACCCGCATATTTTACGATTGAATATTTAAATATTTTATTTTAATATTTTATCGTTAGTCGGTTTTTTGTCCGAAAAGCTACTTTTTGCATACGGTCGAATTAGGACTCGGAACCACTCCATTGGGTCCAAAACACCGTTTGTGATCTTTTTGAGTATAAACTTTGATATGTTTGGAGTTAGTGGAATTTTGTCACTTTTTCACTTTGGGCTTTGGGTTTGGTTTAGCCCATTAGCCTAAACTATTAACTCTAGCTCAACCCCCCTTCCATTCATAACTTTACTTTCATTTTCCTAACACTCATGCTTCATCAAAAATGGAGGAAGGAATGGGAAATTAAAACTCCAAGCCCTAGTTCATTTGCAAATCCAACATCCAACTCCAAATTCAAAGAGAAGTCATTGGTTCTTCCTTTGCTTTCAAGCTTCTTCTTCTTCATTGATTTTGTGTAAAGGTGAGATTTTTATCTCATATCTTTGTCTATAACTATCTGTGATTGTTGGGTATGAATTCCTAACACCTATTCATATGCATTTGCTCTTGGTTTGGATTGAATTGGTGAAAATCTCAATTTTTAGTGTTTTGGGTTCAAATCTTTAAAAATCCAATCTTTGATGTTTGAACATGTTTTTGGTGAGGCATCGACGAGCCAATAGGACCGGGTAGCCGATGGGCATAATCCCCTAGCGTCCGTGCTCGATCGGTTGCAAATTGGGCGAGTTTTGCACTTCAATCCCCTAGGTTGCTCGGCCTGCACAACTCGAAATGCTCGGCCTGCAATTAGGTCGCTCCCCTATAGGTCGCGCTATGCTTAGGTCGTTGCTCAGCCTTGTATCCTTTAGGTTGTTAGGTCGTTGCTCGGCCTTGTAGCCCTTAGGTCGTTAGGTCGCTCAGTCCTTCTTTTACCCCTTAGGTCGTTAGGTCGCTCGGCCATCTTCGCAACTTAGGTCGTTGGCCTTCTCACACGCCTTAGGTCGTTAGGTCGCTCGGCCTTCTTCTACCCCTTAGGTCGTTTCGTGTTAGGCCGCTCACCTCCTTAAGCCGCGAGCTCTTAGGTCGCTCGGCTATATATTAGGTCGCTCGTCTAGGTCGGCCACTTGGTCGCACTGCTTAGGTCGGCCTGCCTTATCTTGCAACCACTTAGGTCGCAACCCCTTAGGTCGCTCGACAACGTTATGCCGTTAGCTCATTAGGTCGTTTTCCCCCTAGGTCGCTCGGCCATGTTATGTTGCTTGTTCTGTTAGGTCGCGCGCTCGGTCATTAGGTCATTCCACCCATAGGTCGCTCAACCATGTTAAGTCGCACCTGCTATCTCGCAACCATGTTAGGTCGCTTGCTCTGTTAGGTCGCGCCATTGGTCTCATAAGTCACTCGGCCTTCTTCATAACATAAGTCGTGCCATGTTAGGTCACGCCATGCTTTAGGTCGCGCCATGCCTTAGGTCACGCCATGTTAAGTTGCTCTGTTAGGCCATGTGCTATTTCTTGAGCCACTGATTTCTTGTGTTGACTTATATTAAGTCGTAAGTCGTGGTTGTTAAGTCGCAAGGGTATTTCCACTTTGATGAATTTGGAATTGAATTCTTTGGATTGTATTCACGTCTTCGAATGTGAATTTTTGTGATTTATTATTTCTACAATCATTTTTGTGATTTGTCACTTCATCTCACTCGTACGAGAAATCTAATTAAATGGCTTAGTAAAACAAATGGTATGAAACGCTTGCATTTACTTCTCCGGTTAATTCTTGGACTTGTTCGATTAAATCTCTTGTGACACTTAGTGGAGATCTACAATTTGTTCATAAATATTTATGTTAAGCTAGTGGTTATGGAACATGAAGCTAATCTTATATATTTATTAGCTTACTATAATTGACACTTCTTGATGATCGTTGATGATCATTTTTGTGATTTAGACTAGAAAATGTACGATGTCTTTTTGTCTACGAGGGAGACTAAACCCCGTTTCTTTGGAGCTTCGGTTCAATTTGGTGACGTAGTGACCCATGGTCTTCGGCCCGTTTTGTGGAGCTTCGGCTCAAAATTAGTGGTTAGCAACCATGGAATAGCGTTTCGTATTGTGATACACGTGTTGGTGAGTTTTCATGCTCCCGTTTTGTGATAGGCCTCCCCTCTTTTTGTGATTTCTGGATTTCCATTGATGATTTCTGGAATTTGGTGTTTTCACCAATTTTCATGATTTACATCGATAAGTTTTATCAATATTTGTGCATTGGTGAATTTGTGTGTCATTAACTTTTATGATTGACATTGATATTATTGTCAATATTTATGGTTTGATGAATATAAATAAAGAGTATGACATTCCTTTTGATCTTTGAGAAGATTCTTGTGATATTGATTAATCCCTAGTTGATTTTCAATTGCATACTTATCACGGTATGGATTTATGGTTATCGTATATTTATGTCATATCTCTTATTCTATATCATTTTATCTGATATCTATAGCTAGACTGATCCATTAATTATTTTCTTATTAAATAATACTCGAGTCAGACCGAGATGTTACAGGTGTTTCTGCTTAACTTCACATCTGGGATTACCACCCTGACTTTTGGCTAACTACTTAGATTAGTAGTTTTTTGTTGTATACATTTGAGATATAGACTCAATGATGTATCCACATTCTTTTGTGACATTGTGGATCTTGTTTGACCACTACTCTGACGTACACTTTCATGTGTTATATATTCATATCTATTTCCGCCTTTGTGATATGGATGTCTGTGACTGATTTGTGTTATGTTTAATTCTATATTTGTTTCCGAAGAATACATATAGCCACTGTGTAGTAGCTTTGAGTTTGTATCGGTATGTCGGATTTCCTTCTTAAACCAAATGCATGTTGTACTATCTGACATATCGATGCTCGCACAAAGAAATTACGCGGATGGTCGCTCCTCAACAGCCCTATTCTCCACGCTAGTTGACGGCATTACCCCGTAGTGTCCTTGGCTAGAGTGGGTATAGAGGTGGGGCGCACACTTTACAAATCCGAAAACATGGATTTTGGCTGGTAAAGCTTTTTAACTAGTTTTTGTTGTTAATAAAGCGTTTATAAATATTTTCTCATATAAATATTAAATTGAATATTTTTAGTGTAGACGTGCAACGAATGTGGATCAAATCTTCAAGTCTGCCCGGTTTTTTGAAGTGAAATTGTGACTAAAATCAAACTTTACTAACATTTCCTTCCTAGTTCCGCACGTAAATGGTCTTTGTTTGTGAATCAAATAATGAAATCTCAGGTATACTGAATACAAGTAGTGTTACCGTCATGTATCGTTGGATTCCTGAATTCTCAGTTCTATATTTGCATTTTTCAAGCTCTGTTTTCATTTGTTAATTCATAGTTGACCTTGTTAGTGCGCTCTACTGTTTTGGTGTTCCTTTTTGTTAAATGTTCCACGTCGTCTTTGTCGTCATCTTTGGCTTATTTCCAAATGAATTGGGTCAGCCGCGTGAACTCTTAATCTTCGTACATTTTTATCTTCTTGAATTATATTATTTGTTAAATATAACATTTTTATATGACATTTTTCTTCCATGTCAATTTAGATCTTTCTTTTTGTCCTTTTCCTTCAACATAAATATTATTCTCTTCTTACTAGTGCATTTTCTCATCTTCTTTATACATTTCTATACCATTTACGTTAGCTTTTTCTAATTTTCTCAGTTATAAATGTTGCTTTCAATCTTTTGCTCATGTTTGTAATTTTATATTTTCCTATAATTCCACCCATCCCACTTTCAATCATTTGCTCTTGTTTGTAATTTTATATTTTCTTGTAATTCCAACTATCCCTCTTAACAATTTTATTTTTCCTATATTTAACTTATTTTCTTCTTTCTTATTGAAAGGTCAGCAATCTGCTCCATATAATATTGCAGGTTTAATTGCCATACGATAATATTTATTTTTTCTTTGCTATTCTTATATCACATGCAATGACACAACACTATAGGAAGAACAATAAAAGCGACTATTTCCGATGGCCGCCGACGGCTCGTCTACTGTTAGCGACGGCTGGCAATTTCTGTGGCATAATTGAAATTAAAATAACATCGTGTTCGATGGTCATTAGAAGCCGTTGAGAACACCACCGTTGGCGGCCGTTGGAAGCCGTCAAAAAATCGTGAATACCTAAAGCTAGGCCGACAGTTTCATTCATTCTTTCTTCCCCAAATCTTGCATCCACTCCTCCAAAGCCTCCTCCAACATCTCCTCCATGCTGTCTATAGCCTTCCATGCCTCTAACACGTCGAAATCTTCGATTTTATGGTAGCTTCATCACCTATTTCTTGGTAAGAAGGTTAAATTCCTATTTTTAATTTTGATTTGTTAACTTAGGTTTATTTTGTTGTTATAGTTGTATCATACCCCATTGATTGTTTGGTATACCCTACTGAATGCTAATTAAGTTGTTTTTACAATTGTTAATTATTGAAATATTGAGAGAGCAAATTTGTTCAGTGTGTATATGCGTTAATTCGTGTATATGCGTTGATTAATTACTACATACGAGCGTTATGGCAACTTTAGATTAAGTAGAGTTGATGCTCAAAATTTGATATATTCGTTTTCAAAATGACGAAAACGATGATTTAGTGTATGCATTTTTTAGAATATAAATAAGTTATTGTCAAGATTGTTGTATAATACACTTCACTTTTTGTAAATCCATTAGAGAATTTTTGGCCCCATCTGATAAATATTGTATATGATCGTTGTATAGATATTCGTTTTTATTACAGAACGAAAAATTATATTCACACGATACAATATTTGTCGGATTTCTTAAAAACACGGTAGTGATTATATTTTGCAAATCATTTTATTTTAAATCGTTCACAAAATTTCTACAAAACTTCCTTTTTGTTTCCAGTGTACACACATAAGTATATTGATATAGGAAACAAATGGGAAGTGTTGCCGAAATTTTGTTTGATCTTTAAAATAAAATGATTTACAAAATATGATTACTACTTTATTTGTAACGGGAAGTAGGATTACCAACCATCAAAGTGTAAAACAATAACTTAAAAATTGTAGATTATATTCATATAATAATTTGTGTAAATTAGTTTGAAAATAAAATTAAATAGAATAATATTATATATTTGTGAGAATTTAAATATGTGATTTATTTGAAAAATGATATGTCAAGACATAAATGATTAACGTGCTTTTATGTTTTAAAGTAGGAAAAATGGTCAATTATTTTATCGATCGGAACTGAATGTGTCAATAAAGAAGAGAAATTGGAGGCTCCATAAGTGAACATTTTCAAAATGGTGTATCTGTTTTATTGAATTTGCTTTACGTAATAGTGGAAACGATGAAGAAATTCGTTGTCCATGTAGTAGGTGTAAACTATTGAAGCATTAGGTACTAGATATGATAAAAGTTCACTTGTGCCAATATACTTTCGTGCTGAATTATTTGGTATGGGATCGTCATGGAGAACTTATAGCACCTAATGCCGTATATTCGAAGGACGATGTGGATAATGAACTTATGCCGACAAATCTCATAGAAGATGTGGTTAAAAATGCATCATGTTCAGTGCCCCATATTGTTGAAGTTGATGGTAACGATGTTAACGTTGAAGAAAAACCAAGTATTGGAGCAAAAAAAATTATGATTTATTTGATTATGCTAAGAAACCCCTCTCGGATGGCTGTATAAGAGGTACTCAACTATTAGTAACTGCAATGAAATCAAAATACAATTTCATAGAAGCAGGGTTTACAGCTATAGTACAAGTCACATAACCGCATATGCCAGTCGATAATTTGATGTGAGAAAAATCATTATGAAGTGAAAAAACCTATGACCGCTTTTGTTTTTCTATATTAAAAATAGATGCATGTTTAAATGATTGCATGTTGTTTTGGATAGAAGACATCGCTCTTAGGAATTGTAAAATATATAATCAAGAAAGATACAAATTTAGAACAAAAAAAGAAAGGTCCGTACAAGCATATATATTACTCACCCACCACTCCTGGGTTTCAAAGGTTATGTTTATTTAGCCCTGAAACATAGAAAAAAGAAGGAAAAGGAAGTTATGTACAAGTGACACATTTATTTAGTCCTTAAACCTATCCCCTTGATTTCAGCAACTCATTCCTATTTAAATAATATTACATTCTCTCTTATAACATCTTATTATTATTTAAATCAGAATGAGTGGTTGCAAGGAATCAAGTTGCTAGCTAAATAGAAGGGTTGGCAGATCCTAACCCTTCACATACACACACACACACACACACACACACACACACACGTTTAATCGATAAACGTATGGTGCTATTTAAAATTTGCCTATTATTCTTGAATATCGTAGGATGTGTGATAGGTTTGTCCGATCTACTTTACAAATCCGAAAACTTGGTTTTTGGCCGTGGACACCTGTAAAGCTTTTAACCAGTTTCTGTCGATAATAAAACATTTATAAATATTTTCTAATATAAATATTAAATGGAATATTTTATTCGTGAATGCAGACGTGCAACGAATGCGACCAAATCTTCAAGTCTACCCGGTTTTTCGAAGTGAACTTGTGATTAGAATCAAACTTTACTAACATTTCCTTGCCTGTTCTGCATGTAAATGGTCTTTGTTTGTGCATCAAATAATTAAATAATGAAATCTCAGGTATACTGAATACAAGCAGTGTTATTGTCATATATCGTTGGATTCCTGAATTCTCAGTTTTATATTTGCGTTTTTCAAGCTCTATTTTCATTTGTTAATTCATATTCGACCGGTGACGGTGCGCTTTACTGTTTTGGTGTTCTTTTATGTTAAACGTTCCACGTCGTCTTCGTCGTTATCTTTGGCTTATTTCCAATTGAATTGGGTCAGCCACGTAAATTCTTAGTCTTCATTCCTTTTTATCTTCTTGAGTTATATTATTTGTCAAATGTAACGTTTTTATCTAACATTCTTCTTCCATATTAATTTAGATCTTTCATTTTGTCCTTTTCCTTCAACAGAAATACTATGCTCTTCTTACTAGCGCATTTTCTCATCTTCTTTAAACATTTCTATACCATCTCCATGTGCTTTTTCTAATTTTCTCAATTATAAGTGTTGCTTTCAATCTTTTGCTTTTGTTTGTAATTTTATTTTTCTTGTAATTCCAACTATCCCTCTTGGCAGTTTCATTTTTCCTATATTTAATTTATTTTCTTCTTTTTCATTGAAAGGTCAACATTCTGCTCCATATAATATTGCAAGTTTAATTGCCATACAATGATATTTCTCTTTTACTTTGCTATTCTTCTATCATATGAAATGACACTAGCTTTCCCCAATTCTACTTGACCTTTGCAAACCTGGTTTGTTATATCCCTTTCTACCTCTTCATCCTTTTGTAATAAATATTTACATGTATCTTGTTTATTAATCATAGGATCTTATATGTTGATCGTATTAATTTCTATTGTTTTTTGTTGAAAATGAATGACATATACTTCGTCTTAGTCATACTTGGCCAACATCGTACGCCATGTCATCTTGGAAATCCTTTGTTAGTTAATCCAAAATTAGCATGAATAAATATGAAATTAATACCTATCCATGTTGTAACTCTACCTTTGCTGGAAATTCACTAGTCTCTCCACATGCAGATCGTATTTTCGTCTTAGATCATTCATACATATCTTGAATTATCTTTGTCATGTATTGATATTTGGTTTTATTTAGTTCCCATTTAATTACGTCTCTGGTACTCTACCATATTTTTTCTAGATACACGAATTGGAAGACTTTTTGTTTACTCCTAAATTTCTGTGTTAATCTACTCATTAAATGTATAGCTATTATAGATTGTACTGGCATAAAATCAAACTAGTCGCCAAATACCAATTTTTAGGGAAAAATTAAATTAACACCCCTAATGCGGTGAAAACGACAGAATCGAGTTAATGGTAAGCAAAAATAAACAACAAACTAATATCTCAAAATTAGCAAACATGGACCACAAATGCACAAAAAAAGTTAATCATACATAAGATTTACAATGGTTTCACTATCATGAGATTGTGTACATTCAATAGATGAGATTTTATTACTTTTTAAAAAAATAAAATTATAAAATTAATAATGAAGGCTAAGTAGAAGAATATGAAGAAACATAACTTAAGAAGATGATTTAATCTCTAAAGAACAACGAACTTAAGAGTCTTAAGGGTATGCCCTAGTGGCAAGTCTGTAATTTTTAATAAACCATTAATTCTGCATACAATCCCAATTGAAATAAAAGACTTTTTTCTATTTTGTACTTATATTATGATATAATAATTAAGTATTTAATTTAAGTATATTAAAATAGAAAATTCTCAAACTGTATGTTATGTAATAATAGTTACAAAGAATTGTAATCATGAGAAATGTATCATGGTATAAAATATCATATTATTTTAAAATATTTCTATTTAAGATATTTTAAGAAAGGGTATGTATAACGTTGAGATTAGAGTGCATAATGCTTTTTAATGTATCACTCAAGACTGCTAGGGGCACTAAGTGGTTACATATCCATAGTTATTGATGGTTATGAAATGACTTGTCCGAGGGTTTCCTATTAGTTAATAACAACCAGATCAAATAGAAAATCTCAAGATGACGATGTTATACATTTTCCTCGACTTGAGGATATTTGGACTTCAACATAGACACACCACTTTGATTATAGGCAAACCAAACCATGACATAACGATCCATCGAGCGACTATAGTTAGGTATGAGTTGAAGAATGGGAATGATGCACTATTCAATAAAGAACTCTTCTCTTCGATTGTTTAAGATTAGTATCAGGATCAACTGTAATCAAAAGTAATGACCTAAATTTTTATAGTAATTAAAAATATTAAATTAAATAAGATTTTGAAATTTAATATTGAGTGAAATCAAAATTTATGATTTATAAATGGAAAAGATTATTGGAATGTAATTTTATAATGTTGATTTAATGTAATTGACAACTATTCTAATGTAATTTCAATCAATTGAAATAATTATAAATATGGAATAGATTAAATGTTGGATTCAATGTTGAAATTAAATTTATTAACTGAAATAGGTTTATAAAAGAATAAAAAATCAATTAATTGGTACGTAAACTTATTAGCTTGATTATAAACAGTAAATTCAGAAATATGTTGAATTGCTAATGTGTAGTAACTGTTGTAATTATTATTTTATTATTTAATCTGTTGAAATAATTTGGAAATCAATATGAATTTAATGTAATTAAATATTGCAGCAAATATGAGTTAAGATGAGAATAGTAGAATATGAATGTAATAAAATGTATAATAATGTTAATTGTATTCATAAGATATTGGTTGATTTAATAAAAAGAGTGCAAATCAAAATAAAAGAATTTATTGGAATATAAAATATAATTAACTATAATTTTATTACAATTGCAATTGTACTCTAAAATTTATGTAATATTTAAATAGTGGATTTAATATGAAAAAAATATTTTATAGATTATTAATTTCCATGTAATCAAGAATGAAAAAATTGTCAACTTTTAAAAGGTGATTAAAACAATTTAATAGAAATTTATTTAATTAACATGGAAATTAGCCTTCTTGGCTACTGTCTCGAATTTCGATGATATCAGTTTCACCACATCTGTAGCAACAAATTATTCTAAGATTTTGAGTTTCATAGCGATCAGACTTACCGTTTGATCGTGCGAGCTCGAAATGCGTAGAAATCAATTAATAGAACTTAAATGAATATAATTTGGTTTTGAAAGCTAACTTCTGTATACAATGGAATTAGGATTTGAAATAGTTCCATTGAATTTAAATTTTTTATCGAAAACCTATATTTCGATATATTGAATGACCCACTTTCGTTTCGAGAACGAAACAGGCTTTCTGGTTCGTTGTTATCATTTCGACCCAATTCGATATGTCCATTCATTTTTATCCATCTCTATCTATATAAATAAATATGTTCTGAAATCCTTGCTGTCTATTCCCATTTTTATATGTATATGTTCAAATCATCTACTTCTTCCTCCTTCCCAATGGCTGTCATCCCTAACCCTAATTCCCAAATTCAAAATAAAATCAAAATTCAAACTCTCCAAATCCTATCATATTATATACCATTTTGGAACTCTTGACAATACGAATTAGGGACAATTATTCGTTTTTAGAAATAATGTTCGATTTGATCTGGAATCGTGGTCAATGGTCATAAATCGTGAAATCCAAATTGGCGATTTGGGGCTTTTCGATTCGCGTGCTAATTATTGAAATTGGCTTATGGGTATTATGGAGAGTGTTGTTTGGAGTCGATTGATGGTGTTGTTGCTAGCTAATTTAAATGGAGGTGGTTGAAATTTTTTAATCTAGGTTCGAAAACCTTAGCGTTTGAAGTGGTGGCAGCTGGATTTTGTGATACCGATCGGCGATGTAGGGAGTCGTGGGTGGTCGTGGAGCATGGAGCAGGTGGAGGCTGTCCGGTTGGTGATCGATGGTGTGGTGACGTGTAAAGATCGCGGTGGGTGTAGCTTCATTGAGTAGTGTCGAGCATCGGTTGCATGCAGACAAGGCTAGGGCTTGTGTGCTTATTATTTACCAAATTGCCCTTATATTGAATTTAATTTGAATTTTAAAACTTATAACTTGAATAACTTTTTCATATGAGCTCGAATTTGGATGCAGTTTTCTCCATTCCGATCGGATCGAAATTACAAACAACGGGGAACTGGTTTGGTTGGATTTGGAAACTGTTCAAATTTTGAGCTTTATTTGGCTTTTAAATCGACGATAAATCAAATATGAGTGATTTAACCCGCTCACAAATACTAAACCATCTTGTTAGTTAAATTAAGTTTATGATGTGATAAGATTATTATTGGTTGTAGTTTGGTAGTTTAATATGACATTTTAGTATGATTTGAATTTATATTGCATTTAATTGCCATTTAAATTAATATTGACTTTAAATTGTTAATTAAATACCCAAAACCGATAACCAGTTAAATATTGTGATTTATATAGGCTGATTTAAATGATGATTGTGATGGATGTTTATTTGTTGACATTTTGGATAATTGGAGTTGTATATCTCTGTTATCACAATGGGTTTAAATGATACATACCTGAATGATCTTATAGATTAAGGAAAATCGTTATGGGTTGAAATGATAAACCCGAATGATTTTATTGATTTGGAATTATTGATTCGATATACGGGCTAAACTGGTATATACCCATGAAAATTAACAGTTTAAGTTGAAATGGTACATACCATATCACTTGACCAGGGTAGAAAACTATATACGGACATCGCTGGTCGATTTTGAATTATTTTCAAATAGTAAGTACATTCGATTTAGAAATATTATTTCTAAAATTTTATTTATGATTTTGTTTAAAATTTATATTTGGAAAATAATTTATTTTATATGTTTTAAAGTTTCAAATTATAAGTTAATATATGATTTTAAATGTAAATCTAAGATTTTGGCTTATGATTTTATTTAGTTTTAAATATATAATTTCAAAAAAAAATTTAATTTAATAAAATATTTAATATAATTTTTATATACATATTTTAAACTTAATATAATAAATATTGTTCTGATTTAATAATAAATATAGATTTTATAATAACCTTAATAAATAAAAATGTAAGAGGTTTTGTAGGGAATCTGTAAAGGTTCTGTACGAGATTTTATAATGGATTTTATAAAAGGAATCTTATAAAAGATTTTTGTAAAGGATTTTATGAAGGGTTTTATAAAAGAACTGGTATAAAGGGATATGGAAGTGTATAAAGAAATTTGTGTAGAAGTTTATGATAAAGGAAAGAGCTATAAAAAAAATTTGGGAATTTATAAATAGCTTTGTAAATGGTTTTAAAGCATATAAATAGTTTATAAATGGTTTAGCAGAGATTTAAAAACTATTTTCGAAATTGACTGAAAGAAAACTTCCTCGGTATTTATGAATATATTTATGCTTTTGGAATAAGTATATAGTTATCTTAATATGAAAGTATGATTTCTGGATTTATTATTATAAATGTTTAATAAAATGACCACGATGTGAAAAATATAATGATTGGTTGTTAAAGAGACCGTGGTCGGATATTTTCATACTCTTTGCCAATTCCAAAACCACTTTAACAACTATGCACATGGTGGAGAATCCAGAACGAAGTAGGATGGTTTGGCAAACGTTTCTGGTATGAGGTAACAACGCAATCTTGGCCCCCTCCGGTCAGCTTGATATAATTAAAATAGGAACTATACCAGGCCAAGTGAGGTCTCTCCTCAATAGGGAACATTTCTTCGATGCCATATTTGTTACTTTATGATTGATTTGGTGACCACCCACGATTTGATTATGGGAGTGTGTTCCAAGGTGTGTGGTAGTTGCTGCTACTCGTTACCATCAGTATGATAGTGCAAAGCGGTAGAATTCTACACTGGACATTGTCTCGTGTACCTTGTCATTTGCCTTATCGAGCACACTACGATTTTGGTTTGTGTCGTACCTATGGAGGTCTCCCCGATAGCCCACCGGTTTGGTGGAGTTTACAGTACTATGTAGACTATGGCTTTTATAAAATGTGTTTAAGGGGATATGCGTAACGCCTTAACGCTATTTTAATACTTTAATTTACTGTTAGACACTACATATATTGCGTTTATTACTACATACAAATAGTTTAACGGATCAGTTATTGTACACATGTTATACGCTGGATAAGAGATGTAAATCCCATTTACATCTCTGAAGCCATTACCCTCATTTTTATTTGTTGTTTGTTTAACTTGCATAAGATATTTTAATTCTGAGTCGAGTGTTTTGCTTTTCATTACGCTCGGGTCAGCCTGAGGTTTTCAGCGTTGAAGACATTATTTCTAGAGGACGAAGACGGAGTTAGTTTTATATTATTATTAGTATTCTACCATATCACGTTGTTCTACTACATTATCCTATTATACATGTTGTATGTATAACTTTGATTGTATGTAAAAATGTGATCAAATATTATTTGTAAAACAGCTTCATGAACTATTTATTTGGTTATTAATATTTTATCATTCCACCATGAGATTTCATGTTTTGTTTTTCTTTCTTTTCTCTTATTTTCTTATTTATCCCGTTAACAATCTATCCTTTTGAATGGTTGAGTTGACATGTGTGGTTTATTGTCGATTTAAACAGTCCAAAAAGGTGGGTCGTTACATCAACTCATGTGTTCCCTGACTTTATTGATCGAATTATAAGAGGGAGTTTATCGCCTGATAGCTCAAATCAATGGACGTGGAAGGAGTGATCACTCATGTATACTACATTAAGCCCACTTAGATATCCTGAATACATCTAAAATAATATGTATCATGTATCGGCGCAACGCAATGTACACGAATTTTAGAATTGAATGACATCACAATGAAATAACAACATATATATCTCAAAATATATCTAAAACATGGATTTCTCAAATACTTCACTTTAAACTTGGTAGAGGGTGCACAATCCAAAATTACCAACTTCAAATGTCCGTGTAACGACTCTTCCTGCAACCGATCCTTAAACATGTCCACGATTGATTGAGTCTTCTCAACTCCATCATTTCTATGAATAAACCAAACAACGTTGCAAATCTTAGCTTCTAGGCAAAGATTGCTAAACTAAAAACTTAGTAGTGCTCCAAAAAATAATATATACTATGTATAACCTCCTATGCATACTGCTCAATTACTAAGGCCGGCTGACGTTATAAATAGCTATCCTGAAAACGCAACACCTCAATCTGACCCGAGACATTGCCATATACTAAACAAACCTTGAGTCATACTAGAAACCTAGTTGTGAGTATAATCAAAGTCATAAAAAATAAATGTGTAGTGTCGGGTTTCAATGTAACATTTTAAAATATATAGATTTCAACTGAACAATACTAAGTCCCGCCCACAATTCATCAAAATAGTTAAGTGTTAGGACTCTATCAATCGGAATTCACAATTGCAACTCTTGCTAATCAGAATGTCACAATCTATCCATATTATATGAATTATTATCAATTTAAATTCAAGTACACTATATTTATATGTCATATATCAGATTTTATCGTTTACCATAGTACAGTCATCTCAAACGCATGTGTAAATAATTAACGGCCGGATACATGTTTTACAAGGATAAATCTGATTTCATCGTTTACCATATTACCGATAGGTTAATAATGATTTAAACTAAAAATTTGTGAAGTATACTCCCTTTGTAGCAAAGCAGCTTGATGATAATGAAGTAGCTAATGTGGAGAAAGAAGAACACAAGGTCGTTGGTGAGTATTTTGTGTTTCAGGGAAGAGAGGCGATGAAAACGATGGGCTTATATAGGTTGGCCTGTAATTAATTTAGAGATAAGGAAGTTATAAGAAGTGAATCACGATATAGATAATGATTAAAAAGTTGGATGATTAGATAATTTCAATTTATTTCACTTTCTTTTAAATCATTTGAAACCCTTTACTACTTTATTACTGGACCACTATAGAATATCGATTAAAAATACGCTCTCCGAGTTTTAATCAAAATTTTATTTTACATTCACGATAAATTATCTTTTATTTAAATATTAATTTTAAATTTTCAAAAATCATAAAATATTTGTTTTACTTGCAAAATAAATTTCAAAATTCCACAAATAACATTTATTTTTTAAAATACGTTTCCAAATAACTTCTGTATTTTAAAATTTAATTATAAATTCATATTTGAATTATAAATTATTATTTATCAAATAAATTTAAAAATCACTCTTACTGAATTAAACTCAATAAAATATCAAAATTATTTTCTAAATATACTTATTGATTATTTCAGCTTTTTATCAAGTAATTAATTTTTCATAGTTCAAATCCATTTGAGATTCAAATTTCTTTGATTTCAATTTCAAAAATATATTTTTTCATAAAAATTTTCAATTAAAATCCCAAAATACATTTTATTATTATTAATTTAATGGCAGAATGTTGCAGACTCCTCTATTTAAGAAATTATGTTCTCCCAATTCATCAGCGAGTATTATTACTTATTTTTTATAATGTTTAACTAGTTCTATGCATCCATGCATAATAATAAATTAAAAAATAAAACTAACATCCATGGCTTGACAGAATTTAAACAAATGTGCCTAATGAGTCAAAACTAATTGGGTCGTGTCCATGGTGTAAGCTCTTCAGTCTTATGTATATAATCTTTAGCGTAATTCACCTTTGAACCTTTATTATACCAGCTGAACATTCTTGTTTCTCAGCTACTATATCTTATCACTTTGGTTTTATATAACCTTATCTAAATTCTCTTGGTACCTTAAGTAATTATATCAAAAAAATTTATAGCTCAACCTACTTGAACTGTTATAACCTGAGTGAGTCGATCAGTTATCACTCAGTTATCCTCTTCTCCCTTATGGTACTATAAGGAATACAATTAATATTTTAATATTTTAATGCATGTTCCTTACTAGTTGACACTTAATACCTCTCTTTACATAGTTATGATATTTCTTTCATAATCTTTTTACACATCTTCTTTTATAAATCAATAATATTCAGCCTTCTTTTTTGTGATGAATACGAATTTTTCGCGTTCGAAAATCGACATCCATACTTTACATCGTACTCGAATGTCGCAGATTCGACCGTTCAAATCCGAGTCGTCAGAGCTTATAACACCATTAAGTACAACAAAACGAATAAAATGAATATCAATATACAACATTGATACAATATCTAATACAACAAATGATATAATAGATATCAATATACATCGGAGATATGATACAATAAAATAGCAGCGGAAAGGAAAAATAGATAACACCAGCAGCTGAACAAATAACTCTAAGATAGTCTTCAAGAGAGAACTCCAGCAGCAACAGCTCGATCCAACATCACGATGCACAAAGATAAGCAAGTCTCCTCCACATCCAAAGACTGAACTAGCTCCAGATAATCTACTAAACTTGACTATCTGAAAAACCCAACTCTAAACTGCCCGTGTGGAAAAAAAATTGGGCACCAAGAGTTTAGGAAAGGAACAATAAACTCCAGGTCAGTCATGGGACTGGTGTGAGAACTTAAAACAGCTTATCTTTAAAAACAAACAAAGAAATTTTTTAAAATAGATCCGCAATGCTTTTAGAAAATGTAACTACCACAAAGCCTCCCGCACACACACACAATGCAAACGCAGAATCGGAGGAGATTTCTCCTTATGATAGTCAATCATGCTTGATACGCAAATTTTTGATATTATTACTATAAGTGCAAAGTGTGAAAAACCATTTCGAAAGTATAATATAAATCTTAGCTAGTACAGGCATTTTGCACTTATGTCTACTATAGCTACCATGTTCAATAGCAGGTTACCACCACATTCCATGGCAGGTTATACAACTAAAACCGTACAAGGCTCGTATTGTTTCTTTGGATTTCCCACAAATGGTTAGGCTAAGGAACTTCCTATTGCCACATGGGTACGCCTCTGGAAAGACGCCCCGAGAACCTAACCGGATCTCTGCTAACACAAAGCCGGGTTAGCTCTAACTAGGTAACTACTAACACGAGTATGCCATCCCCCGGTCGTAACCGACCTTTATCCCGGGATCCCGAAAACCAACAACCACAAAGTAATAAATTCGCAGTAACCACATAGGTTAAATATCTGGGCTCCATACTATGATACCACCTCTATCCAGAAGGAAATGAACATACCCTCAGGGGGCGCTATCCCCAAATAACCTTGCTGCATTCTTCATGTTTTGACCATTACCGGGTTGTGAGGTTCGACGAAGTCTCGTCCACAAAGCTACGCTTTTCACAAAAGTCACGCTTTGATCAACAAATGATCAGCAACACTGAGCATGCCACATTACCAAGTTGGGAATATATTACGGATAACCTTCAACTACATAACCTCTGAGCTCGTACGTCTCAGAGAAGGGTGCTAAGCTAAGAGAATAAATTCTCCGCCACCAACAGAAATGTATTTGAAAGAAATCTGCTATATATCTCAAAATGTAATGTCAGACGTACAATCTATACAAGTCTGTTCTGGGTTCGAACAGAACCTAAGGCACTTCCGAAGAAGCCCTTGAAAATCAGGGTATTCACAATCCCAATCGGACTTCCCATCACTTAGGGAATCTCTATACCGGAGCAACTCAGTGCAGAGACAATCGATAGGTTATCCTATCGTTCTCGCAAATATCCGGTCTTTACCACCGTTCTTCGAATGTTATCCATAACGTCGAATAAATATTCGAAATGGGCTATATGACACAAAGGTCCTCTCCTGGCTAAACCGAATAGTGAGTGCAATATTTACAAGAAACATATGGATATTGGGGTCTTAGTTAAGTCACAACTTATTACCCAAAAACTTTTCTTTCAAATGGTTTGAACAAATTACCATTTCCAATCTTTTTAAACAAAAAGATTCATTCTACTAAGTCCATCCAGTTTCACAAAGATCCATTTACGGATTTCAAAACAATTTCCATTTCAATTGGATTTACTCGTTTAAAATCTTTAAATTAAAGATTTAACTTATAGCTTTTAAATCGTTTCCATAACTTGGAAAATCATTTTCATTTTTAACTTGAAATCCCTTTTAACATAATTTGGAAGTTCATTACTTATGTGGAAGCTTTTATTTTTTTTGAAAACAAACAGTTTTCGTTTCAGAAAAATCTGATTATATTTGCATGAGTTAAAGCCTTTAAATATACATTCAAATTCCCAAAACATTTGAATTCAAATTGACTATAAAAAAACATTTCAAAAATCTGTGACTTAATCGATTTCCTCGTGGAATCCACATTCGTGTGTGTATAAGTGTGGTCCAGGGGTTTAACACAGTAGTGCAACATCATTCAATCATCACAGATTAAAACACAGAAATATAGTTGATAAGCGATATAAACTATAATGCTTATCGCCCATTCATAGATTCACAGATAATATACAAATGTAAATAAATGAATAAATTATACACAGCTCAATCCATAGAACAAAATATCACAGATCGGATAGGACAATCTATTCAAGGCAACTCATACACTACAATCATTCGTAAGTAAGATCAAGCATTCAGTAGTCATTTATAAGTAGGATTAATTAATTATTTAATCCTAACTAATTCAATTTATTTTCAATTAAATTGATTACTCATGAATTAATTATCCAAATCCTGATTAATTAATTTCAAATCATATGATATAAATAAATTAATCAATCACCTTAATTAATTAAATTATTCTTAATTAATCGTATTAATTAAATCAACCTTTAAACCAAGTTACATAATTAATTAACCTTAATTAATCAAAATATCCAAAACTAATTACAATAAGTGATTAATCCTTAATTACTTTCATTTAGTAATTACATTTAAACAATTTATAATTGATTATCTAAATTAATTAGTCCAATTAATTATTAACATTAATCACTTTAACCAATACTTAATAATCCATATTTAATTATCTTTGTTAACTAACAATATTTCTTTAATAACTTTCTTAAGAAAATTTCTTAGATTAAATCATTATTAATCATTTCTAATTAATTTAGTTTGTTAATTTATAAATAAAATAAATCATTCTTTACTTACCTTATTAATTAAATCATTTTAATTACCTTAATTATCTCTAAGATAATCCATTTATTTATTAATAACTTAATTAACATTAAAGTGTATTTAAAACATTACACTTTTAAATTTAAATTCGAATTCCATTTTGAATTTAAGATTCAATATGATTAACCAATTAAACATTACCAAATTTAAATTCCATTTATAAAACTTTTAAATAATGTAAAGAACCATTACTTATATATGAAACTTATATAAGAAAAGTTTTAAAAGAATTCAAAACCCAATTTCATTTCAAATTCAAATAAATTTAAGAATACACTTAATCATTCAAATTATTTTAGAACAATTTAAATTCAAATTCCGTTAAAAACACTTGTAATTATTAAAACTATTTAGAATTCTAAAACTTGATCTATTCACAAACTAAGTTTTCAGACAAACTTGAATTTATTATTTAAACTTTGATTTAAATCTTAAACTTTGTTTATAATTTGAGATTAGATTTTAAAGTTTAAAACAGAAAACAGGTTTAAACCTGTTCCAGTTTTCGACCCGAGCCAGAAGCAATTTGCTTCGAGTCCCAAACAGCTTTACTCGAGAAAAACTCGAGTTCTTCGCTACTATTCCCCGTGTCTCTTCTCTCTTCTCCTCTTTCTACTTCCTTCTTCTTCCACTGCTTATTCTTTCTTCCTTTATTTTTTTTTACAGTAAATTAAATTTTAGTTTAAGTTTAAAACGAAAGCATCAGTAACTCGCTTGCATCCTCGAGTATGAACCCGGAAATTTCTTCGACCTATCGTCACGTTTCACGAGCGCGACATCGAGCTTCCCATCATCTTCCCCAAACTCAAAACCCACATTAAACCCAGACACACTAGTACGAGTGTGCACGTGCACAATGACGTGGCGGCGCTTCAGTCAACATCCCTGATTCCGGCAAGTCGCAAACCACTCCAACATGCGAAATCTAAACTCGATTCGTCTCTGAATTGCCCAGATCGAAATTAATCATCTCATGGCAAAACCTGTAACTTGAACACCCCCGCAAATTGCTTCTCCTCGGTCGCTCCCACCATCGGAATCGCCACTACTTCGGCCTCACCACGCTAACCCCTTGTTCTTCCATTCCCCTCAGTTTCGTTCAACTCGGTCTAACAGAGGTGACAAAATCACCTCGTTTCTGACCACAACAAAACCCAATCACTAAACCCTAGTCTTGCCTCAATCTAACATCTCATGCAATAGAAAAATTATATAACAATTTTCTCGACATCATTGATGGCTAAGCCAACTTCGAGCAAAATTTTAACACCCAACATTCGTTTGATCGTCAGTAATCGATTCAAAAGCATATTTTGTTCAAATATGAACTGCTCGTGAAATTCTAAATTTAAAATCATCGTATTAATTTTAAAAATCCTATCTTTGGCTGTTTATTCAAGTTGCATAATCAAATCCATAATTTAAACAACTTGAATAAATCATATGATTTTATTTTTACTGTGAAGTTTTGGTTACATAGTCAAACTTCCATGATCAAGATGAAAACAAATTTTTAGCTCATAGATGATGTTTAAACAAACCTATTTGTTGAAGATTAGAATATATGGGAGATTAGGGTAGTGAAAATTTAGAGTTTTTAACTTGATTGAACTCTGGACTTAAAAGAAACAGAGATGACATATTCATTCACAGCACAAATAAAATTGAAACATGTATAGATATATTCATCTATATAAGATCATACAACACAATATCACTTAGAATTCACATATTCCAACATTCATTACTTTAAACTTCAAAGTTAAGTGTTTACTTACAGTTGATTTCCAGAAGGAAAAAATGACAGAGCTTCCTTTATGTTGGAACTGATTTTGGAAATTGATAGCTGAAGATCTTCTTCCTCTACTTTGTATTGATTTGTTTGGTGTTTTAATTGAAGTTTGTTTAAGTTTGACATAACCATACTTCAGGTTTGCTTTGAATAAATGGAAGAAACTGAGATGAACCAACTGAATGAAGTTACTTGATATAGGAAAAGTGTACAGGGGTTACAACTTTGTATAGGGTGATATATTTTCTTGTGTACCAAAGATGTGGCAGATATGGTATTCATTAATTGCTAGAGATATGTTGCATTAATTACTCAAGTCCTTTATGTTTTCATTTGCAAGCTATTACTTATACTTGTTTATTTGTACAAAGATATTTTATTTCTTTGCTTTGTTTAGTGTCTTCTTGCTTGAATATGTTTGACTGTCTTCTTTTGTAAGTGTTCATACTTAAGTATATTATTTATATTTTATTTCTTTTACAAGCTATTACATACATATTTGAGTTGAGTATATTTTATTTGTTATCCTTTCTTTGTAATCTTCACTTTCCTTTGCTTTGTTTTATAAGCTACAGCCTTATCCCTTTATAAAATAAAATGAACTTCTTTTATTTGTTCATACTTATGTATATTATTGTCTTCTTGCTTTGTAATGTAAATGACATTCTATATTTACTTATCTATTATTATTTATTTTCCTATGTCATTTTATAACCACATGATTTTATTACAACATACATTTTAAATTTCATTTCTATTCAAAGTTTAATCATCAACATCAAATTTTTATCTCTTCTTGTTACTTGTCTTTTGTCTTATGTATTCACTTTGTATTTTGCAAAGTTTATTTTCAAGTTGACATACATATCAAATGAATTACATAGATATATATTTTACTTTGTTTTTGTTTATTTCTTGCCTTGTCTTGCTTATGCCTAAGTACATATATTTACTTACTCTCTTTATTTCTCTTTTATTTTAAAACTTAGACTATCAAATGCTACATTTAATTATTATTTATTTTTATACTTATGCTTAATATTTAAGGTTTATTTTAAATTTAAACATTTTGAAAGACTTTATTTCAAATTTACATATCATAGTTTCTTCCAAAATATCTATTTGTAAAGACATTACATTATAAACATTGTTTAAAAATTACTCATTATTAAATTAAAACAATTTATAAAAGAAACTATCTCTTTATTAATAGATAACATATTTTATTTGAATTTGGAAAAACTCAAATCGATTAACCAATTAATTTCACAATTTTTTTATCAAAAATTAAATTAATTGTTCATTTAAACTTAATAAAAATTTGGGATCGTTACAGATTCCCCCTCTTAAAGAAATTTCGTCCTCGAAATTTGCCAGAGAGATAACAAAGATAGATAAAGAATGATTGATCAAATCAAACTGAATATCTATTCTGAATTTGGCTTAGCAAATCAGCATATCGACAATATGAGAACAACTCATACAGTTTTTCATAAGATATTCGGGTCTTCAGATGTACAAAATATGGAGAGGCATTGGTTAGTCCGAAGGATAACTAACTGTACGTAGAACATATTCGGACCCAAAATTAGACAGGTAAAAGGTTTTTTTTTTTAATTTTCCACAACTTCCAAACATCAAATATGGATTCCCAACTCAAATCGGAATAGCCCAAAATATATATAATTTGTCCCTCTTCGGACTTCGATCTACCCAAGAAATTACAACAAAATTTCAAATTTGGTTTTAAACGAAATCGTTTTATTGATACAATTCAATTTATCCTTTATATTCTATTAATCAATTTTAACTCAAATTAAAATTTCCAATTTATAATTTTCAATTTCTAATCTTTTCATTCATATTTATTAAAGTTTAAATCGAGAAACTGATAAGAAACCGATGAAGATACAAAGTAATGATTCATAGGGCCATCATCCCACCGAAACTTCTTCTTGCAGCTGGTACGAAGCAATCAAAAAGAATTTAGAAACGAATCGAAGAAAATTGATAGAAAATTGTTTCTGCTACTGCAGGATATTGACCATTTGTAGTGGTACTTCCCTGTCCCCTATCTCATCCTCTTCTTGCACTCATACTCACTATCAGTGAATAGGAAGAGAATTTACTGAGGCACGCGAACGGATATCTTAGGGATACTCATTCTAGGGTATACTTCACCCTATCTCTAATTAGCTACTTTATGTGTTATACTCCTGAGCTAAAGTTTTAACCCTCAGCTCTGATACAAAATGTGACGAATACGAATTTTTCGCGTTCGAAAATCATCATCCATACTTTACATCGTACTCGAATGCCGCAGATTCAACCGTTCAAATCCGAGTCGCCGGAGCTTATAACACCACTAAGTACAACACAATGGAAAAAAATGAATATCAATATACAACATCGATACATTGTCTGATACAACAGATGATACAATAGATATCAATATACATAAGAGATATGGTAAAATAAAATAGCAGCGGAAAGGAAAAATAGATAACACCAGCTGCGGAACAAATAACTCTGAGATAGTCTTCAAGAGAGAACTCGAGCAGTAGCACCTCGATCCAACATCATGATGCACAAAGATAAGCAAGTCTCGTCCGCATCCAAAGACTGAACTAGCTCCAGATAATCTACTAAACTTGACTATCTGAAAAACCCGACTCTAAACCGCCCGTGTGGAAAAAAATTAGGCACCAAGAGTTTAGGAAAGAAACAATAAACTCTAGGTCAGTAATGGGACTGGTGTGAGAACTTAAAACAGTTTATCTTTAAAAACAAACAAAGAAATATTTTAAAATAGATCCGCAATGCTTTTAGAAAATGTAACTACCACAAGGCCTCCCGCACACACACAATGTAAATGCAGAATCGGAGAAGATTTCTCCTTATGATAGTCAAACATGCTTGATACGCAAATTTCTTTGATATTATTACTATAAGTTCAAAGTGTGAAAAACCATTTCGAAAGTATAATATAAATCTTAGCCAGCATAGGCATTTCGCACTTATGCCTACTATAGCTACCATGTTCAATAGCAGGTTACCACCACATTCCATGGCAGGTTATACAACTAAAACCGTACAAGGCTTGTATTGTTTCTCTGGATTTCCCACAAATGGTTAGGCTAAGGAACTTCCTATTGCCACATGGGTACGCCTCTGGAAAGACGCCTCGAGAACCTAACCGGCTCTCTGCCAACACAAAGTCGGGTTACCTCTAACTAGGTAACTACTGACACAAGTATGCCATCCCCCGGCCGTAACCGACCTTTATCTCGGGATCCCGAAAACCAACAACCACAAAGTAATAAATTCGCAGTAACCACATAGGTTAAATATCTAGGCTCCATACCATGATACCTCCTTTATCCAGAAGGAAATGAACATACCCTCAGGGGGCGCTATCCCCAAATAACCTTGCTGCATTCTTCATGTTTGGACCATTACCGGGTTATGAGGTTCGACAAAGTCTCGTCCACAAAGCTACGCTTTTCACAAAAGCCACGCTTTGATCAACAAATGATCAGCAACACTCAGCATGCCACATTACCAAGTTGGGAATATATTACGGATAACCTTCAACTACATAACCTCTGAGCTCGTACGTCTCAAAGAAGGGTGTTAAGCTAAGAGAATAAATTCTCCGCCACCAACAGAAATGGATTTGAAAGAAATCTGCTTTATATCTCAAAATGGAATGTCAGACATACAATCTATACAAGTCTGTTCTGGGTTCGAACAGAACCGAAGGCACTTCCGAAGAAGCCCTTGCAAATCAGGGTATTCACAATCCCGATTGGACTTTCCATCACTTAGGGAATCTCTATACCGAAGCAACTCAGTGCAGAGACAATCGATAGGTTATCCTATCGTTCTCGCAAATACCCGGTCTTCACCACCGTTCTTCAAATGCTATCCATAACGTCGAATCACATATTCAGAATGGTCCTCTCCCGGCTAAACCGAATAGTGAGCGCAATATTTACAAGAAACATATGGATATTGGGGTCTCAGTTAAGTCACAACTTATTACCCAAAATTTTTTCTTTCAAATGGTTTAAACAAATTACCATTTCCAATCATTTTAAATAAAAAGATTCATTCTACTAAGTCCACGCAGTTTCACAAAGATCCATTTACGGATTTCAAAACAATTTCCATTTCAATTGGATTTACTCGTTTAAAATCTTTAAATTAAAGATTTAACTTATAGCTTTTAAATCATTTCCATAACTTGAAAAATCATTTTCATTTTTAACTTGAAATCCCTTTTAACACAATTTGAAAGTTCATTACTTATGTGAAAGCTTTTATTTTTTTGAAAACAAACAATTTCCATTTCAGAAAAATCCGATTATATTTGCACGAGTTAAAGCCTTTGAATATACATTCAAATTACCAAAACATTTGAATTCAAATTGACTATAAAAAAATCATTTCAAAAATCTGTGACTTAATCGATTTCCTCGTGAAATCCATATTCGTGTGTGTATAAGTGTGGTCCAGGGGTTTAACACAATAGTGCAACATCATTCAATCATCACAGATTAAAACACAGAAATATAGTTGATAAGCGATATAAACTATAACGCTTATCGTCCATTCACAGATTCATAGATAATATATAAATGTAAATAAATGAATAAATTATACACAACTCAATCCACAGAACAAAATATCACAGATCAGATAGGAAATTAACTCAAGGCAACTCATACAATACAATCATTCATAAGTAAGATCAAGCATTCAATAATCCTTTATAAGTAGGATTAATTAATTATTTAATCCTAATTAATTCAATTTATTTCCAATTAAATTGATTACTTATGAATTAATTATCCAAATCCTAATTAATTAATTTCAAATCATAAGATATAAATAAATTAATCAATCACCTTAATTAATTAAACTATTCTTAATTAATCGTATTAATTAAATCAACCTTTAAACCAGGTTACATAATTAATTAACCTTAATTAATCAAAATATCCAAAATTAATCACAATAAGTGATTAATCCTTAATTACTTTCATTTAGTAATTACATTTAAATAATTTATAATTGATTATCTAAATTAATTAATCCAATTAATTATTAACATTAATCACTTTAATCAATACTTAATAATCCTTATTTAATTATCTTTGTTAACTAACAATATTTCTTTAATTACTTTCTTAAGAAAATTTCTTAGATTAAATCATTATTAATAATTTCTAGTTAATTTAATTTATTAATTTATTAATTTATAAATAAAATAAATCATTCTTTAATTACCTTATTAATTAAATCATTTTAATTACCTTAATTATCTTTTAGATAATCCATTTCTTTATTAATGACTTAATTAACATTAAAGTGTATTTAAAACATTACACTTTTAAATTTAAATCCAAATTTCATTTGAATTTAAGATTCAAAATGATTAACTAATTAAACATTACCAAATTTAAATTCCATTTATAAAACTTTTAAACAATGTAAAGAACATTCATTCTTATATATGAAATTTATATAAGAAAAATTTTAAAAGAATTCAAAACCCAATTTCATTTTAAATTCAAATAAATTTAAAAATATACTTAATCATTCAAATTATTTTAGAACAATTTAAATTCAAATTCCTTTAAAAACTCTTGTAATTATTAAAACAATTTAGAATTCTAAAACTTGATCTATTCACAAACTAAGTTTTCAGAACAACTTGAATTTATTATTTAAATTTTGATTAAAATCTTAAACTTTGTTTATAATTTGAGATTAGATTTTAAAGTTTAAAACAGAAAACAGGTTTAAACCTGTTCTAGTTTTCGACCCGAGCCAGAAGCAATTTGCTTCGAGTCCCAAAACAGCTTTACTCGAGAAAAACTCGAGTTCTTCCCTACTTTTCCCCACGTCTCTTATCTTTTCTCCTCCGTCTACTTCCTTCTTCTTCCACTGCTTATTCTTTTTTCCTTTATTTTTTTTACAGTAAATTAAATTTTAGTTTAAGTTTAAAACGAAAGCATCAGTAACTCACTTGCATCCACGAGTATGAACCTGGAAATTTCTTCGATCTATCGTCATGTTTCACGAGCACGACATCGAGCTTCCCATCATCTTCCCCAAACTCAAAACCCACATTAAACCCAGACACACTAGTACGAGTGTGCACGTGCACAATGACGTGGCGGCGCTTCGGTCAACATCCCTGATTCCGGCAAGTCGCAAACCACTCCAACATGCGAAATCAAAACTCGATTCGTCTCTGAATTGCCCAGATCGAAATTAATCATCTCATGGCAAAACCTGTAACTTGAACACCCCCGCAAATTGCTTCGCCTCGGTCGCTCCCACCATTGGAATCGCCACTACTTCGGCCTCACCACGCTAACCCCTTGTTCTTCCATTCCCCTCAGTTTCGTTCAACTCGGTCTAACAGAGGTGACAAAATCACCTCGTTTCTGACCACGACAAAACCCAATCACTAAACCCTAGTCTTGCCTCAATCTAACATCTCATGCAATAGAAAATTTATATAACAATTTTCTCGTCTTCATAGATGGCCAAGCCAACTTCGAGAAAAATTTTAACACCCAACATTCGTTCGATCGTAAGTAATCGATTCAAATCCATATTTTGTTCAAATATGAATTGCTCGTGAAATTCTAAATTTAAAATCATCGTATTAATTTTAAAAATCCTATCTTTGGCTGTTTATTCAAGTTGCATAATCAAATCCATAATTTAAACAAAGTTGAATAAATCATATGATTTTATTTTTACTGTAAAGTTTTGGTTACAGAGTCAAACTTCCATGATCAAGCTGAAAACAAATTTTTAGCTCATAGATGATGTTTAAACAAACCTATTTGTTGAAGATTAGAATATATGAGAGATTAGGGTAGTGAAAATTTAGAGTTTTTAACTTGATTGAACTCTGGACTTAAAAGAAACAAAGATGACATATTCATTCACAGCACAAATAAAATTGAAACATATATAGATATATTCATCTATATAAGATCATACAACACAATATCACTTAGAATTCGCATATTCCAACATTCATTACTTTAAACTTCAATGTTAAATGTTTACTCACAGTTGATTTCCAAAAGAAGAAAAAATGACAGAGCTTCCTTTATGTTGGAACTAATTTTGGAAATTTATAGCTGAAGATCTTCTTCTCCTGGTTTGTATTATTTGTTTGATGTTTTAATTGAAGTTTGTTTAAGTTTGAGATAACCTTACTTTAGGTTTGCTTTGAATAAATGGAAGAAACTAAGATGAACCAACTGAATGAAGTTACTTGATATAGGAAAAGTGTACAGGGGTTACAACTTTGTACAGGGTGATATATTTTCTTGTGTACCAAAGATATGGCAGATATGGTATTCATTAATTGCTAGAGGTATGTTGCATTAATTACTCGAGTCCTTTATGTTTTCATTTGCAAGCTATTACTTATACTTATTTATTTTTACAAAGATAATTTATTTCTTTGCTTTGTTTAGTGTCTTCTTGCTTGAATATGTTTGACTGTCTTCTTTTGTAAGTGTTCATACTTAAGTATATTATTTATATTTTATTTCTTTTACAAGCTATTACATACATATTTTAGTTGAGTATATTTTATTTGTTATCCTTTCTTTGTAATCTTCACTTTCCTTTGCTTTGTTTTATAAGCTACAGCCTTATCCCTTTATAAAATAAAATGAACTTCTTTTATTTGTTCATACTTATGTATATTATTGTCTTCTTGCTTTGTAATATAAATGACATTCTATATTTACTTATCTATTATTATTTATTTTCCTATGTCATTTTATAACCACATGATTTTATTACAACATACATTTTAAATTTCATTTCTATTCAAAGTTTAATCATCAACATCAAATTTTTATCTCTTCTTGTTGCTTGTCTTTTGTCTTATGTATTCACTTTGTATTGTACAAAGTTTATTTTCAAGTTTACATACATATCAAATGAATTACATATATATATATATATATATTACTTTGTTTTTGTTTATTTCTTGCCTGGTCTTGCTTATGCCTAAGTACATATATTTACTTTACCTCTCTTTATTTCTCTTTTGTTTCAAAACTTAGCCTATCAAATGCTACATTTAATTATTATTTATTTTTATACTTATGCTTAATATTTATAAGGTTTATTTTAAATTTAAACATTTTGAAAGGCTTTATTTCAAATGTACAAATCCTAGTTTCTTCCAAAATATCTATTTATAAAGACATTACATTATAAACATTGTTTAAAAATTACTCATTATTAAATTAAAACAATTTATAAAAGAAACTATCTATTTATTAATAGATAACATATTTTATTTGAATTTGGAAAAACTCAAATCGATTAACCAATTAATTTCACAATTTTTTTATCAAAAATTAAATTAATTGTTCATTTAAACTTAATAAAAATTCGAGATCGTTACACTTTTTATATCCTCAAACTTTCACTCGAGCTTAACTTGAGTCTACATGAATTCTCAGAATCATCATTACTTTTAGAACCTTTTAATTTATTTTCCACACTAGGATCATTATCCTGACTCGTTAAGATTTAATTTAGTAAGTTTGGTTGAATATTAAAGCTAGTTAATATAATCATTTCCTTTTATTCTTCTATAGTAAAACAATAACTCTAAGGTCTTCAACTCAATCCTTAGACTCTTTACCCTAATTAAGAAATCTATCGAACGATTAAATGTTTAGAATTTAATCAACATAATTCATTGCTTTCTGAATGGTAGATTTACAATTATCTAGTTAGAAATATAGAATATTAAATTTTATTCAATCTCATTTTCTTGAGATTCCATAGATTATTGAAAATAATTCAGATTGATATTTGATGCTTCTGAAGTGGTCAAAGTTCATTTTGCATGATCGAACTATTGAAAAGTAATCATTTGTTGACCATGTAGTAATTAAGTCTAATGAAACTCCAACTAATCTATTCTTAAGAAAAATACATTTTACTCGGAACATTAATATATCTAAATATCTTATTCTAATGTTTAGAAATCTCAATCGATAAGTTGGTCAAGGACGTTGACGGGAATTTATAACCACTCAATGGATAAGTTGACAAAATCAATCTTTCCATATCTTTCTTTCCTTATAAAATAAAGTTACCCAGTTAGCTTATGGTTTAACTCGAGAAACTACTAGATTCTACTTTGTTCAAATAAGCGAGTGTAATATTATTGAGTGATAACGACTTAATCTAGATTAAAGTGGGTTCGTATTCCTCTGATTGATAGCTTCTCTTCCATAATCCATATTCTAAACTGAACATATGAACAAAAAACTGATAAACATGTTGTCTATTCACATACAAACTATAATAACCCTTAATTTCAATTTAATTTAATTAATTAATTAAGAGGTCAAAATGAGTTAAACAAGAGGGAAAAAGGGGTAATGAATTAATGACAAACGTTAAGAGCGCCCAAATTATTGTGGGATAATAAGGGTTACTCGTTTTCATTATTTCATTTCATTCTACTAAAAATAAAGTGAAATCTTAAGGGAAATACTAATGGTAGCAGCTTAAAGAGAGAAAACAAAGGGAATATAAGAAAAATGCAAGGTAATGGGAGGAGGATTTAAAGAAACTAAAGCAAGATATCTCATAGATTTAGGTGAGTAATACTTTTAATTTTTTATATTATTCCATAATATATGACCTCGGTATGAGTTTGTAAGTTTTTATATATATGATGGAGTGTCATACGGACTTCCATTAACAAGTATAAAAGTTTAATGAATGTTTTTAAGGAAAAGTAGATGAACATGGGATGTTTCGTTATGTTTCCATACTCTAATGATTTCTACAAGTTTAGTGAACGTTTGGGGGAGAGATAGATGAACATGGGATGTTTAGATATATTCTCTACCTTAATGATTTCGAAATGCTATATAAGTATTATATAAAGATCTAACTATGATTATAGAAATAGGTTTTTAGTTTGAGAAACTTCCTAGATTAAAATAATTTATTATGAATTTTTAAAGGAGAACACTTAGAAAATAAATAAGGAAATAACCTTAAACTGAAGTAAGGAATAGAGAATATAGTAATAAGCGTTCATGGGTTTTCTAGGGTTTTAGTAAAGTTTCCTGAGACGAAAATAAGTTGTTATGAGTAAAGTACTGTGTTGGAAAAAGGGAGAACTACGGGGATGCTTGAAATATAAAATTATATGATAAAACAAGTGTTAGGTAAATAGGGAATCAAATCCAATTTATTTATTGAAAAAATGGAAATAGTTAGTAATAGAACGTTAAATACTAATAAGATAGCAATACATGTAAAGACGTTGTCAGACCTGATCGATTTTTTTTATTATGGAGTGTAGGTGGCGGCCAAAGGTTAACGAGAGAACCGCGTATACGAGAAAGAGGTAGAGATTTTCCAAAAGGTTCTAGAGATGTTTTGGGGAAAGTAGAGTCGTGTGGTAATTTGTGGAAGGCATACCATGCCACGAAAAATAAAAATTAGGAAAATACTAAACTGCGCCGCAATATGTAGAGGTCATACTTTGTCGCAATCTGCAAAAGAACGCTTAATAAAAAAGTGTACAGTGCTCAGATTTTGGGGCGCGGTGATAATGCACTGAGGAAAGAAGTGAGTGAAACATTATTAAGGATAAAAATGTATGAATCATGTAACAACCCACCCTAAAACGGACATAAATTCCGACCAAGAAAAGGACCATTGAAAATTAAACCCATTCAAAAGCTGATTGTTGGTTAGTATAAAGAACAATGCAGCTCTATTTATCTACACATTCAGAATCCATAGCGGAATGATTAAATATAATAACAGAAACAATGCATATTTCATTTAAAAATCCAAATGTCATAAAATCCATAGCACTATACCAATATCGACCATCACATATCTTAATACAACATTTTCAAAAGACATCATTCTCTTTAATAGGTACATGAGAAAGAAAATAACATAAGTATATAAACAGGTAAACCGACATAAGTTTCATCATTGCCTTCAGCATCACCTTTCCTAAAATGTGTTATACTGAGAAGGGAGTCAAAACAGCATATGTTTGGTGAATAAAAACCTCAAGCCTTATTGTAGTAATACTTTGGTTGTATAATTTAAATAAGAATATGTCTTTTGTATATTAGCTAAATTCTAAGTCTTTCTAATTATAAATCATAAGTCTTTTTCCAATTCCAACTTCATAACCATTACTCTTTCAACCAATAACCCATATCTATAATCATTAATGTCATATCAATGTAAGAAATAGTACTCAAGTCACTAAATACTCTTTTTATTAGAACAAAGCAAACTCTGACTATTTAATACCTCATTTAGGGCAGGTCCCCATCATTTAATACATATCCCAAGGTCGACTCTTCATCGGTACTTATCTAGTTCATATTGCACGAAATCTTTTTGGGAACTTAATAACGTATATCAAAATAGATCTTTTTTGAGATATTATCTACCATGCCTAACCACTAACCCCAACCATTTACTACTTCCTACATAGGGAAGAGGTAGGCCATCACACAGCCACTTAATCCCTTCAAACCATGAAGCAGTTCATTCATATTTTGACCCGTGCCCTACAATGACATTTCACATTAGTCCGACTATTCATAGGTACCGATAGCCAGATCAGTTGGGTAGGTTTACCCTATAGAATTTGGGACTAACCTCGCGTCATATGTAGTCACTTATTATAGGTGATGTCTCTCATCAGCCGCACATCACACTATTGGTAGCCATATTAGCCGAGAAGACTTCCATATGCTTTTGGCTAATCTCATGTCCCTGTAACTTAGTCTGATTTATAACACTCTCTAAACGTATCGTCACTCGTCTAATCACATCCATTATTGAGGCCTTATTACAAAACTTCTTGTTTCGCCTCTATTACTTTCCTAGAGGGGATTTAATAATAATTGATAACTTATTAAGTACGTAACTAATACATTATAATTATTATGTTATTTATGCATATATATGCACCTAATGAATTTTTAAGCCTGCGGCGATTATGCCCTAAAATAACATTCAAATGTAAAATCTTCAAAATATACAAGTCCTATTTCCATATTAACAATCCAATATCCAAAATCCTATCAACAAACGTGTATAAAAATAAAATCCAAACCCGACTTATTTTATACTAAACCAAAGGAATAAGTCAATAATAGAAACCTACAGTTTAAATACTTTTACGTGCTATTCGACTTTTTTTTACATGAAATTAGACAAAGAGAATTTCTATTCAAATTATAGAAATATGCGGTGAAAACTACGGATAAGAATTCAAACCTTACATACCATTTCCTGATCAAATCCTTAATTAAATCCAAAGAGAAAGGTTAAGAAGTGGAATAGAAGTTAAAATACTAAAATTGCAAAAACCTACACAAATTCTATTATTTTAATAAAAAACAATTAGAATTCCAACCTAAGAATTGACATTTCGCTTTAGAAGAATTTTGGGAGTTTTAATGCGATGTTTTCGTAAACCAAATTCCCTAGAGCATATATCATATCCAAACTTGACTATTCAATTGCTAAAATAAGAAAGACTAAGATTTTCACTTACAACTGGTCATTTTTTTCTTCCTCTTTTTGAATTTGTCACGCCTTCTATAATATCTTTAAGATCTTAACTTTTTTATATATACAACAAGGGATTTGTATATGAATTAGATTCAGAAATTCAATGATTGGAGAAGAGTAGGATAAGAAATTAAATAATAAACACCTAAATTTCTTACCTAAAACCCTAGGGAATTTTATGAATCTTTGATGAGAGAAACTGATAGAGCTTCGCTTGGTTTTTAAACTAATTTGTGAATAAAAGTGAATGGGCTAAGCTTTTATTTATAGTGGTTGGAATACATCAGAACCGTCGGATTTAAACTGATTATAAGTAATAAAATCTAGAATTTTTGTCTGCACAAAACCTTAGCCCCCACACAAAGACTGATTGACCACTCCTACACTACTAGTTGCCGTTATAGTTATTTTGGGAACAATGTTTTTGTGTTGTTGATTAATTTATCTCATTCCTTAATTAGCCTTTTAGTGTTAATTTTAACGATTACTTAATCCCTAAGTTTAATTGCTTTTACATTTTTAATTTCAAACTTAAGAATTATTTGTTTTTTAAATTTGAATTATATTTAAATTATGTTGAGCTCAAAACGTCAAAAATCCATAACGTTTTTGTTTGAGCTCCGTTTTTAAAACATTATAAAATGAATTGATTAGAAAATTGCCATGAATGCAATGACATAACATCAAATAGTCAAATTCTAACTGTTACAAAATTCCAACTTTAGCCTCATCTTATTTAATTAATTAATTTATTTATTTTGTATTAATTTTAATGGGTATTACAACTCGAGAAGAGACTAATATAGTAAGTAAAGGGTTCCCATATTAGAAATAGGATTGAAAGGGCTACCGACGCAGGGTGGGGATGCTCACTCGAACACACACCTTGGAAAGGTGAGGAGAGGCATTCAACTTCAATGGACTATGGCAGTAGTTCCAAATTAAATTAATGTATAAGTGGATGCATACCTTAAAAAGGTAATGAGAGGCATTAATGAAAGCACGCCTTCGAAGGTGAGGAGAGGCATTCAACCGTGCTTAGGGTATAAGGTGGATGAAAGCATAACCTAAAAAGGAACTTTAAAGAGGCTGCACTGGGAGAGTAGTGCAACACCTAGTATTTTTAGATAATTAAATACCCAAAATAATTATTAAATAGTGAAAATAAGCGTTTTCGGAGTTTTCATAATTTAGCTACGGGAATTGCACCATTGATTCCGTCGCAATTTTCTGATCAATTTCTGTATATAACTTGTCAAAATCCGAGCTAGTGTAGTGAAGTTACGATAGTAACAAAGAAACTCAAATTATATATATAATTAAACGAAAAAACCGATAGGGGTTGACCCTTTCTAGGGTCGGGTCGACCCATAGGTCGGCCGTGAATTGGCCAGGTTGACCCGCATTTCCTCTTGGACGATTTTTCATCCAGTTACAAACCGAAGACCGTAAATTTGATTTTTTTGTGTGAAATCCTATGTGTTCATAGCACATCTGATGGTTCCTAGTGACCCTATGACGTGGTTACACCAGATTAAATCTTCAAATACGACGATCTGAGATTCCCAAACTCCATTATGAATAGAACTTTAGGCCTAGCCATTTTTTTCATTTAAATTTTCTCCCAATTAGGTTCATTGCCTAAGGCTGATCCCTAAATACAAAAGATTTTGGGGAGGAAATTGTTTTCATAAAAATATTCTACACCCTAGAAGTGAATCCAGAAAGACCTAGGATTAGAGCTAAGGACCATAGGTTAGTATTTTGTAATTATTTTTAATTTATAAGCAGTTTAAAATAATAGGGTTATCAATATTATAGTTTTTCTACAATTTTGAGATAGTTTTTATGTAAGTTTATTTACAGTCAGTTTTTAAGTAAATTTCAGAAGTTCTTTTCAATCTATTTTTATTCAGCTATTTTATTCAGTTATTTTCAGTTATTTACAGCTATTTACAGTTATTTGCATCTATTTTAAGTTGGAATTTAGCATGTAAATGTTAGTTTCTTTTTTTATAGAGATTTAATCCTTTTTGGCGCGAATAAAATATCAAAAAGAGAAGAATTCGCAAATATGGATTAAAATAGAAAAACACTAAATCTACAGAAATCAGATGTAAAATGAGAAAAACTGAAACGAAATAGAGATGAACTGAAATAGGCAAAATTTGAGATATTTAACAAGTGGTTATAACTAAAAAGAGAAAATATAAGAATAATAGTTGCAAGAATAATTATAACACGTAGGTTATAATTAGAAAGAAAGAAATAACAAAAGGGACTTATTTAAAAACTTCGATCTTGGATTAAGTTAATAAGCACATGTAGCAGTAGGGGCCTGTACTGGCAACATTCTCTTTTAGGTCTAGGACTAATGGTCTCACACGTGAGTGAGGCTGGGCATGCTTATGCTAATTATGGTAACTAAGTGGCCAATAGATAAAGGCTCAAATTTGGGGATTTTGTCAAGGGGCCCAAAGTTAGAAGATTTGTTTGTTAGGAACAGTACCGGCAGCATTCTCTTTCAGGTCGAGGACTGATGGTCTCACACGTGGGCGAGGCTAAACATGTTTATACTAATTAGGGTAAATAAAGGATCAAATAAGGGCGACAGTTAGTGTGTATCGGCAATGACCGAGCGTGCGACATCGTTTACGGTAAATATTTCGCTACTGCGTCCTAAGCGCTAAGAGGTGTCTTTTACTGTGGGACGAACAGGATTGGCTCACAGTGGCACAACAAAGATAGGAAAGGCTGATCAATGGATAGGATTAGGATTTCAACCTAATCAAGTTAGCATTTGAGATAGGATTAGCATTTCAACCTAATCACAGCAGTTTAAGACAAGTGCACACAATCAAAGCAAACAGTCAAACAGAATCGAAAACAATATTTCATGCAAATTTAATCTTTTCTATATCTTCCTTTAATGGTAGAACTATTGCTTAGCCTATTATCTTTATCTTACTTAGAAATGCTAGTACATACTTTCACTCACTGGACTTGTTATCTGACCTCCTCCTCTATCTTTCCTTTTCCCCAATAGGCCAGCAGAGTTGAGGATAATTGATTCAGGTTGCTTGGAGATTCATTTCTGGAGTTTTCTCATTTCAAATGTATTCTTCTACTTTTCATCTTTTTCGTTTGGCTTATGATGGATTGGCACTTGTGAGAGAGACTACTATTGTTTTGGTACTCTGACTATGTGAGACTGAGATGTATTTTCATGAGACATGAGAGATTTTGAGTTTTTGAGACATGTTATATTTTTATATCTTATTTTGAGATGAGGTTTAGTTTTGAATGATAAGTTATTATTTATATGTATTCCGCTGCTTTTACTTATTTGTCTTATGAATCTTAGTCTCTGTGATGCTTTAGTTATACCTATAACGCGTCACATTCTTTGGTGTGTCCTTTTTAGGAATACTAAGAAGTATGAGGTGTTTCATTTGGTATTAGAGCCTAAGGTTGCATGATTCCTAAAAACTTGTTTTGAAAGTAAAGTATTTTCCAAATGTAACATATCTTCAAAGTAAAAGTATTTTTAGAAAGAAACTTTTATTATATAAATATTTTTCAAGTATAAGAGAGTTTTTTTTTTAAATTCCCCCAAAGTCCAGTTCAACCTTCTTCCGGTTCTTTTGAGCCTAGATTTTATTTTCTTTGCATAGACTGGCAGATACCCTAAAACTTTCAAAAGGTGTCCAAGACCCTGGCTGGTTCCGTAGATAACTCCAAGCTATGGCACCAAAGGTGCAAGGGCAAGCGCCCAATGCATCACCGACAGGTGGAGATTTCACTAATCCACCTGCAGCAGCCAATTTTTCTAAACTATACAAAGGCTTCACTAATCTAGGATGTTTTCTAGCACGAAGGATTTCATAGAGGCACGAATTTGGTTGAGGGATACGAAGCAGATATTTGAACTGTTGGGATTAGAGGACCAGTAGAGAATTTAGCTTGCATCTTGGCAGCTGAAGGGAGAGGCTTATTACTGGCGGGAGATTGCAGAGATGGAGGGTACGTAAATTGGTTGGGCAAGAATTTGGGAAAGGTTTGAGAGAAAGTTCTGGTGGCAAGTCGAGGAAAGCATGCAGTTGGAGAAGTTCATTAGTCTGAAGTAGAGGAGTTTTTCAATGAAAGAGTATATAAATCAGTTCATTGAATTATCGCAGTTCGGGATGGAGCTTGTTAATACACCGCATAAAAAGGCCACTAAGTTTGCTAAGGGTTTGAACCAGCCATTCTAAGTGTTGGAATTGACACATGTACCTATGGGAGCGATGTATGAGTCACTTGTGCAAATGGCACTGATATCAGATGGTGCTAAGGAAGAAGAGGTTAAGGGGGTTCCTAAATCAGAAAACTCTGAGAAGCAGTGGTGGAAGAATAAGAAGGATATATAAGGACAAGAAGAAAAAAGGAGGACCTCAAAAGGGACATAACAAGAAGGGCAAGAAATGTCATAATTTTGGATTGGTTAGGCATTACTCAAAGGACTGTAAGAAGGACACGACGAAGGGGAGGTGTTATAGCTATGGATAGCCTAGGCACCTTAGTGGAGCTTGTCCTCAAAGGACAGGGCAGAAAGCAGGTGCACCTACGGCGCAAGTACAGCCTTTAGATGCAGCAACTTCTAGTAGTGGACCAGACCGAGGTAGGAAAGTCTCTATAGAAGGTTTGATCTCTATTTCAGATTTTCCCATTCGGACTCTTTTTAACTCCAGAGCATCACATTCTTTCATTTCTAGTTCCTTAGTTGATTGTTTGCCCCTTGTTATTTCTCTAGTTGTAAACCCTATAGTTGTTTCAAACCCTGTAGGAGGATCGGCGCATTTATCCATGATTTGTAGGGATTTGAAATTTTTTATACTTAGCATAGAGTTTGATAGTGATACCTATATACTGGGATTTTCGAGATATGGGATGGTTTAGGGGATGGACTGGTTATACACTTATGGTGCGATATTGCACTACAAGAGGAGAATCGATAGGATAGGAACATGCAACGGACAGACTCTCAAGTTTCTTGCTACTCGTAGGTGTCAGTTATGTTGAGATTCCTTTCTTCCCTTGATTCATCGCTAGGAGAGTTAGGTTCAGCTCCAGTTGATAGAGACTTCCCATACGTTTTTGAGGAGGTTAGGGGGCTACCCCTTAAGAGAGAGATTGACTTTTAGGATCTATCTGAATGATAATGCTAAGCTAGCGACATTGTCTGTGAGACATATGGCCCCTAGAGAGAGGAAGGAGTTAAGTAAGCAAATCAGTGAGCTATTAGAGAAAGCTTCATCAGACAGAGCATATCTTAGTGGGGGCACTAGTCGTCTTCGCTACACAGGCAGATGGTTCCCTTCGACTTTGCGTAGACTATAAAGAGTTGAATAGCTCATGAAGAAGAACCGTTATCCACTTCCTAGGATAAAGATCTTTTCGATCAGTTGGTTGGCTCTTCAGTATTTTCTCAGCTTGACTTATCCACTAGATTTCATCAGCTTAGGGTCATTGATGATGGCATCGATAAGATAGCATTTAGGACACCAGATGGATTCTTTTAGTGGTTAGTTATGCCATTTGGGCTTACCAATGCCCTGGCCTATTTTGTAGATATGATGAGCCGTGTTTTCGAGATGTCCTAAACAAGTTCGTTGTAGTGTATGTGGTCGACATTCTGGTGTTTTCCAAGAGTATGGAAGACCATGTTATTCTTCTTGAGGAGGTTCTTGTACACTTCGTGTTCATCGGTTGGAAGAAAAATTCTCGAAGTGTCACTTTTGGTGTGAGGAGGTGCGTTTCTTGGGGCATGTCGTCTCAAGAGAAGGTCTAGCTGTAGATCCCACTAAGTTAGTAGTGGTACTGGATTAGAAGGCCCCCAAGAATGCTATCGAAGTTAGAAGCTCCTAGGTTTAGCTAGTTATTATAGGAAGTTTATCAGACAATTTACTAAGATTTCAGCAAGCTTACTCATATCATTGAGAAGAATGCGGCATTCGTATGGGGAGTGGATTGTGAGGATTCCTTCACGATGCTAAAGAGGACCTTTACTAGTGCACCATTGTTATTTTTACCCAACGGATCTAAGCCTTTTACAGTATACACTGATGCATGTGGGACTAGCCTTAAGGTAGTATTGATGCAGGAGGGAAGGTAGTATGCTATGGGAGTATAAAGTTGAGAACTCATGAGAAGAGATACCCCACCCATTTTTGGAGCTGGATGCTATTGTTTTCGCGCTCAAGTCTTGGAGACATTACTTGCTAAGAGAGAGGTTCGAGAGTTTCACTGATCGTAAATCATTAAACTTGAGGCAACAACGTCGGATGGAGTTTCTGGCATCGTATGACTTTGAGATAGCTTACACCCCTGGCAAGGGGAACGTGGTTGCGGATGCGTTAAGTAGGAAGAGAACAACCCTTAGCCTAACGTTCGTGAAGTGGAAAAGCCTAGAGTTTATTTTCTCCTTTGATTTTAAGCCCTCTAGGGACATCACTCCTGGATTATTGGCAGCACTTGAGGTTAAGCCTACCCTCAAAGATCAGACTAGCTCAAGGCAGCGAGAGGATTCGGAGCTTGTGGATATTCTAGATAGGATCAGTAGAGAAGAGGTCTCTAGACATCTCCAATGCTATTACATCGATGGTGAAGGGTGGTTAAGGAGAGATGGAAGAATTTATGTCCCTGATTGGTGATTTAATGAGTGCAGTTCTAGCAGAGGCACACGATTCTCATATGACTATTCATCTGGGTGGTGATAAGATGTATACAATATGAAGAGAGTATTTTATTGGAGTGGCATGAAAAAGGATGTAGCAGAGTTTGTGGCTAAGTGTCTTGTGTGCCAAAGTGTTATGGCGGAGCAACAGAGGCCTAACGGATTGCTTCAACCACTGGATGTATCCGAATGGAAGTGGGATAATGTTTTAATGGACTTTATAGATGGTTTATCCTAATCTAGGAAGGGGAATACCGGTATTTGGGTGATTTTATATCGTTTGACTAAGAGTGCCCACTTCATTCCGGTCAAGAGTAAGAGGGCAGCACCTTGTTTGGCATCCATATACGTTCGTGAGATAGTCCGGCTTCATGGAGTTCCCTCTAGTATAGTGAGCGACAAAGACCCTATCTTTACTAGCGAGTTTTGAAGGAGCTTGCAAGAGGCTTTAGAGACACAACTTATATTGAGTACAGCCTATCACCCTCAAACAGATGGCAAAATGGAGAGAGTTAATAGAGTTCTTGAGGATTTTTGAGGATGTGCATTCTTGATTTTAAAGGGACTTGGGAGGAATACCTTCCTTTAGTGGAATTGCGTATTACAATAGTTTTCAGGCTAGCATTAGGATGGCTCCTTTTGAAGTCCTTTGTGGAAGACCTTGCGGGTCGCCTTCGTGTTGGTTGGAGTCTATAGAAAGATTGCTACTTGGTCCCAATATGTTTAGAGAGACTTTAAAAAAGATTGATTTGATTAGAAGAAGAATGAAGATGGTCCAAGATAGATGGAAATCCTATGCAGATAAGCGGAGAAGAGATATTGAGTTCGAGGTAGGAGATTTGGTTTTCATTAAGGTGTCTCCACGAAGAAAGGTAGTGAGATTTGGATTAAGTGGGAAAACCACTTCCAGATTCGTAGGACTGTTCCGCATTGTGGAAAGGGTAGGGAAGATGACATATCAGATAAAGCTATAAGAGATACTCATGGGAGTTCATGATGTTTTTCATGTTTTGCACTTAAGAAAGTGCTTACATGATTTGAAAGAGTTAGTGGAACCTAGCCAACTTGAGGAAGTTAAGTGGAGAGAGAAGCATCGATTCGTCGCATTCCTACCAAGATCGTTGGACATGATATCAAGAAGCTTAGAAATAAGGAAGTCCTTTTGGTTAAGGTGCAGTGGGGAGATATATTGAGGACACTACATTGGAGGCAGAGGAGAAAATACTTATCACTCAGCCTCATCTCTTCGATGGTATGTTTGGAATTTCCTATTTCCATTTTTAGTTTTGAATAGGTTCTTTCCTTTAGTATCCTTTAAGAGGGTGGATTTTAGGATTTGACCTATGGATAGTAGGACTGAATGTAAACATGTTGCTAGAACATGTTATGTATGTGGGATGCAAGTAGTTGCAAGTGTTTGCAAGTGGATGCTAATGGACGCATATACACAAACTAAGCGCTATTATCTCTTAGAGATCGGTATAACTAGGTCACTAAAGCATATGTATATGGATGTGTGTGCACTTGCATTTTTATTTCATGGTTGCCATGAATGGGTGATTATCATATGATTGTTATATTTGAATGATGATTGTAGCATGCATATAGAACTATCAGTTGTCATTAGGGAACTTGCATTCATTTGGATACATGGCATGGACATGAGCGCATAAAAAAGATGTCGACCAAATCAGTGACCATCTAATCTTTTGCATTAGTTAGGGACATTGACACTACACTATTGCATATATCGTAAATTGCATTAAAAGGCTTAAGGATAATAATGCAATGGATGATGGTTGAGTATGTGGTTGTGGAATTTAGATGAAAATATTTATTTCATTCTTCTATCCTTGGAGATTTCGGGGGTAAAATCCTTTAAGGAAGGGAGAATCTAACACCCTGCGTTTTAGATAATTAAACAATCAAAGATAATTATTAAACAACGAAAATGAGTGTTTTTGGAATTGTCAGAATTTAGCTATGAGAGTTGACACCTTGGGTCCATGGCAATTTTATAATCAATTTCCATATATAACTTGTCCGAATTCGAGCTAGTATGGAGAAGTTACGAGAGAAACAAAGAAACTCAGAATTATATATATAATTAAACAAAAAAAGACCCGTGTGGGTCGACCCTCGCTAGGGTCGGGTTGACCTATGGGTCGACCCGCAAATAGCCCAGGTCGAACCGCATTTCCTCCTGGAAGATTTTCTTCCAAGTACGAGACGAAGACTGTAAATTTGATTTTTTTTGTGAAATCCTGTACATTCATAGCTGCATCTGATGGTTCTTAGTAAACCTATAACGTGGTTGCACCAGATTAAATCTTCAAATTCGACGGTCTGAGATTCCCAAACTCCACTATAAATTAAACCCTAAGCCCAGTTATTTTCCTCATTCAGATTTTCTCCCAATTGGGTTCATTGCCTGCGGCTGAACCATAAATAGAAAAAATTTCTGTAGAGGAAATCTTTCTAATAAAAATATTCTACGCCCTAGAAGTGGATCCTAAAAGGCCTAGGATTAGAGCTAAGGACCAACGGCGAGTGTTTTGTAATTATTTTAGGTTTGTAAGCAATTTAAAATAGTAGGGTTATCAATAGTTGTATTTTTTCTACAATTTTGAAACAGTTTTTATATAAGTTTATTTATAGTCAGTTTTTAAGAAAATTTCAGAAGTTCTTTTCAATCTATTTTTATTCAGCTATTTTATTCAATTATTTGCTGTTATTTGCATCTATTTTAAGTTGGAATTTAGCTTGTAAATGTTAATTTCTTTTTTATAGAGATTTAATCCTTTTTGACGCGAATAAAATATTAAAAAGAAAAGAATTCGTGAATATGGATTAAAATATAAAAACACTAAATTTACATAAATCAGATGTAAAATGAAAAAAAACTAAAATAAAATAGAGATGGACTGAAATAGGAAAAATTTGAGAGCAAGCATGATTATAACAAGTGGTTATGACTAAAAAGAAAAAATAGAAGAGTAATAGTTACAGGAACAATTATAACACGTAAGTCATAATTAGAAAGAAAGAAATAACAGAAAGGCTTATTTTAAAACTGAGATCTTTGATTAAGTTAATAAGCAAATATAGCAGTAATGGCCCATACTGACAGCATTCCCTTTCAGGTCTAGGATTGATGGTCTCACACGTGGGTGAGGTTAGACATGCTTATGCTGATTAGGGTAAATAAGTAGACAATAGACAGAGGCTTAAATTTCGGGATTTGGACAAAAGGCGCAAAGTTAGAAGATTTTTTTGTTAGGAACAGTACCAGCAACATTCCCTTTTAAGTCGAGGAGTGATGGTCTCACAGGTGGGTGAGGCTGAACATGCTTATGCTGATTAGGGTAAATAAAGGGTCAAATAGGGAGCAATAGTTAATGTGTATCAGCGATGACCGAGCGTGCAGCATCAATTAGGGTAAATAATTTGCTACTGCATTCTAAGCACTAAGATGTGTCTTTTGCTATGAGACTAACAGGATTGGCTCATAGTAGCACAACAGAGATAGAAAAAGCCAATCAATGGGTAGGATTAGGGTTTCGGCCTAATCAAGTTAGCGGTTGAGATAGGATTAGGGTTTCAGCCTAATCACAGCAGTTTAAGACAAGTGAAAATAATCAAAGCAAACAGTAAAACATAATCGAAAGCAGTATTTTATGCAAGTTTTATCTTTTCTGTATCTTCCTTTCATGCTAGAATTATTACATAGTCTATATCTTTATCTTGCTCAAAAATGCTAGTAATTACTTTCACTCATCGGACTTATTGTTTGACCCACTACTCCATATTTCCTTCCCCCCCCCCTCAACAGGCCAGCAGAGTTGAGGATAGTTGATTCAGGTTGCTTGGAGATTCATTTTTGGAGTTTTCTCATTTCAAATGTATTCTTCTGCTTTTCATCTTTTTCATTTGACTCCTGATGGATTGGCACTTTTGATGGGGATTATTATCGTTTTTGTATTCTGGTTATGTGAGATTGAGATGTATTTTCATAAGATATGAGAGATTTTGAGTTTTTGAGACATATTATGTTTTTATGATTTATTTTAAGATTAGGTTTAATTCTGAATGATAAGTTATTATTAAATGTTTTTCGTTGCTTTTACTTATTTGTCTTGTGAATCTTAGTCTCTGTGATGCTTTAGATATACCCATAAAGCACCACATCCTTTGGTGCTCCCTTTTTGGAAATACTAAGGGGTGGGGGTATTTCAAGTAGGTCACTTAAAGAATAAATTAAAAGGGAGAATGTTAAGGGGACCACTCCTGGGGTGTGGTGTTAAATAAATTAGAGAATAGACTAAAAATAAATGCTATGTAAGGGGCCGCACTAAGAGCACAGTAGAAGATGGAAACAAATTATAGATTAAAGAATAATCTAAGGTTGGAGCTAAGAGGGTTCTATGTAGGGAGTGCAATAGCGAAGGGGAACCACTTAAGAATGCGTAAAGGCACAACAGTGAATAAGAGCTACTTCCATCAGTACTATGATTGTTTCTTTTTTAATGTTTTGAAATAGTCAAGGAGAAACCCCTTTTTTACAAAGCAGATTGGTCTCACTATGATTTTTTTGGGTAAGTATTATTCATATTTTACTTTGTGTCTGACCCCGTGTTTTTATTAATTTTTTCCTCATAAACTCACTAGTGATCAGTTGAGTAAGTTGAGTTTTTAGGATAGGAAGGTTAATTATAGGTGTCGTAGTACGCATACCGAAGCTGGAGCAGGTGGCTTTTTGTAAATAAAGATGTTGTTTTTTGCTATGGTTAAGGAGTTCAAGCTGCATCTCCATATATTGACCTGGCCCTTTTCTATGTTAATTTTCTATTTAACCCTTGCATGGGCATGATTGTGGGGTTAATTTTGGAAAAAAATGTTTGCAATGAATATTGAGAAATTTCTACGAAATGGAAATATCATGGAGAAATACATATAGTGAAGAAATTCCGGGATCTGTTTGAACTGGTTTTGGGTTGTCACCTTCAAGAGCGGTAGAGTTTTGCATAGATTTACTACAAGGGACTAAACCAATTGATCGACCTCCTAGTAGGATGCCTCCAAATGGGGCGTAGGAGTTGAAGAAGTAGTTGGAAGAGCTAGAAGGTACGAATTTTATATGGCCAAGTACTTACCTTGGAGAGTGGCAGTAGTATTTGTGAGGAAGTCCAATGGTTCATTAAGACTGTATATAGATTATTAGAAGCTGAATGAGCGCATGGTGAGGAATAGATATACTTCGCCAAGAACTGATGATTTTTGATTAGTTTAATCGAGCTAAAGTATTTTCGTAGCCAGATTTTGTTGTGGGGTTCCATCAGCTGAGCGTTACAGAGGAAAGCTTTCCTTTAACTACATTCAAAATAAGGCACGGTTTATACGAGTAGTTAGAATTTGCTGTTTGGGCAAACCAATGCACATGCGTTCTTTGTGGACTTGTTGAATAGAATTTTCCTTTGAGGCAAGCTAGATAGATACGTATTGGTGTTCATAAATGACATCCTAGTATAAGGATGAGGAGGAGCATGCAGTTCACCTAAGGGTTGTACTGGAGACATTGAGACATCATAAGTTAAAGGTGAAATTATCTAAGTATCACTTTTTGAGAAGGGAAGTGAAGTTCATAGACCATGTGTTTTCAAAGGAAGGCTTGGTAGCAAATCCTTTAAATGTGGATGCATTAAATTGGTGCAGAGACCTAAGACTATGGCTGAGGTGCGAAGCTTATTGAGAACGGCTGGCTATTATCGAAGATTCATTAATAACTTCTCTCGTATAGTCGTGCCAATGACAAGACTGACTTGGAAGGTTGAGATTGTTGGCGTGAATGTAGGAGTGTGAGAAGGCATCCTTAGAATTGAATTACTAGCTGATGAATGCGCTTGTGTTAATTATACCTAAAGGGAATAATGGTATGACCGTATATAGTGATGCATCAGGTATGGGGTTAGGAGCCGTGTTGATGTAAAAGGGCAGGATAATTACATATGCATCTAGGTAGTTTGACCCATAACATGATTTGGAGTTAAAGTTGGTTGTCTTCATATTGAATATTTGGAGACATTTTCCCTAAGGGGGACGTTTAAGTTATTTACTAATCACAAGTCCTTGAGGTACTTATTCTCTTAGAAGGAGCTGAACATAAGACAACCGAGATGGTTAGAATTTCTATCATTTTATGATTTTAGGATAAGTATACCATAGAGAAAGGAAATAAATTAGCTGATGCCACAACAGAGTTGCATTTCGGCCAAAATAGAAGAATGTACCGTCTTAGAAAATTTGTCTACGTGTAATGTGAAATTTCCGTCAAGAGCTGGTTCGAGTAGTACTTCTAGGATGTTGTCATGCCTGGAAGTAAGGCCTGTACTAGTAGAAAGGACTACTGAACTGTAGAGGGGTGACAAGTTCTACGTTGACACAATAAAGAAAATCATGTAACGTCCCTTATTTTGAGGCTCAAAGCTAAGCGATATGGATGATGTAGTCATCCATAGTATTAATTTTCGATGAGAAAATGAAATCAGTTAATTGAATCGGTAACACCAAAAGCATATAAATATGAAAAAAATTTAAAATCATTTCATTAAGACTTTCAAATTCAACGCATCTCGTTAAATAATCCCATCCATTCAACTTTCAAAAAAAATATAATAATTATTATAATTATATTCCAAGAGATACATTTGACAATGCCACCCTGGATGATCAAATCTATCTACTTGATAGTTATAAATCCTATCATTACATCCATTCAAACAAAACCTAAGCAGTAAACAACACAACGGAGATAAACTCCTAATACTAGCTAGATTGTCTCATACATGTCTCTGAAAGCTTATCCGTCCAACCAGAAAATCCCTACTCTCAACCTAATCAATAGGATACCCGAGAGTTTAGGACAAAAAAAACTTCGGATCAAAAAATAAGTCTAATATGAATAATAATATACCATCACGAACCAAAATAGATATCTAGTGAGACCATGCAGCTAAGCGGAACGAGTTTTCCCTCAATAGTTCTTATCCAAATAAGTCAATGTATAACTTACATACTCTATACAATTGGTTTCTTTAATTACACAATTATTTTCATTCTAATTCACATTCACCACCACTTAAGAATCATTTCATAATAGTAGTGCTTCAAGTTATTAAACATTATATAACTAGAGTTCATACTCGTATAGTACTCCACTACATCCTAAGAGTAAGTAAAAAAACATCCAATCCGTTTTACTTAACATGAATATGCAGTAAATTAAAAAAATTCTAAATTCTAACATCATCTAAGTTTAATTGTTACATAAACTCAGCTTTATATTTTCACATAGCACTTGGCTTTGAATTCTATAATAGATTATAAAGTTTCGACTATCCGAAATCATTGATAAATTCATTTCGTTTCACCAAATGAATCTACCCTAATGTAGAGGATACATGAGTTCACAAAATATCTTAATAGAATAACTTAAGAACGAAACACATGGTTTCCATTTCAATCATTTGAAATGATAATATATACCTCTTTTGTGCCAAATCATACTTTCAGGACTTAAATCAAAATCTGTTTTACCAAAAAAAATTCGATGCATACTATAATAACATCCCCACTTAGAAATTTGAAAATAAACATTGATGATCCTATAGTCATACCCATAATTATTTTTCAATCATAGAAGTGAGTTTAATACATCCAGACCATACCTTTTGGACTTAACCGAAATCATTTCCTAAATGATATCAAATACTTTGTAAATATTACTAAGTAAGTAAATTAATTTCATAAACCTTTGCTTTAAAATAATAAAAGTGTCATTTTTTTCAAAAATCATAGAAAAAATCAATTTCAAAACAAAGGGATTTAACTTTTCAAATTCTTAGTTTAAATCCTTTTTATTTATAAACTATATTTATATAAAGTCATTTCTTATATAAAACAATTACACAAGCGTTTATCTTTAAAATATCTTACATTCCATTAAGACTATAATAAATAACATTTGTTAAAAATTAAATTTTATCATCGAATGCCTTGTAGTCAAACTATGAAATTTAATTCACAGGGTGTGTGTTCAAGTGTCCCCAAAAGTTATTATCTATCCAGCCCATGAAGTGAAAAGGTAAAACTGCTCATAAACTAGTCGAGCACAACCAATCAAACAAAAAATGATAAAAATTAAATATTATTGTTTCGTAACAAATGAACACATCATAAATAACTATATCAATTCTTTGAAAATTATCCTTTTATATGTATATGATCTTAGTTAAAATTATTTCATTTATCAATTTCAAAAACAATACTGTGTTGGTTTGTCTTGTTTAAGCGTTTAGAGATTTTTATCAACAATGATAGCAACTCGTATTGACCAAAATTCATAATTCATTCGATAAACCAATCAACACAATAAAAAAATTTGTAAATCAATAATAAATATGCATTCTCCTATATATAATACACTCAATTCGTAATAAGGTATTTTATCACCATATATCTTAATGAGTTATAACCACCAAAGCCAAGGTTCTAGCTTAACCTTCGCTCTGATGCAACAGGTAACGGTCAGCCTTTTCAACCCTTGAATATCGATACTAATACATCCACGACATTCACGTGCCAAGCATCCAGGTGACGAAAAGATAGAACATTTGGGTAAAAGCAAAAGAAAACGAAACAGAACAAGAAAGAAGAACACAATATCGAAATCTCACATGCAAAACGATAATATATAATATCTCAAAAGGACTTTACCAAAATGAAAACTATGATATAAATACATTAATCATATTAAATTAACCTATCATCAGTTTGAACAGTTATAGCAGCCTACCCTCGAAAAGGCTGATGGATACAAATCAAGTGACGTAGTGAAAAATAAGCACGGTAGGAAATCATCTAGCTCCTCTCCAAGAGCACCAACGAACCATACAAAAATATGGAAATATACTCGATCTAACTTGAGTATTATAAGAAAATAATATCTAGATCAGTCTAGTAAACCAATGTGAGAAACTCAAATCATATGGATTGTTATATTTTTAAAACCTTTCAAAATAAGGATATCTCATAAGACTACACCAAAAATAAACATGGATGGACTTTACTTTATGATAACCAAACCATTTCAATTATAACATCCATTGATAATATAATAATGTCCAAGGTGTGAAATATAAATTATCATGTGATAGGGATGCATGTGCTAAACGACCAATAATTTTATCGCTTTGATTTGGAATATTTAATTAATTTTAAATATTTGAATATAGTTGTGTTAAAATAAGTAATCATTATTTATGTGATAAATAGTAATGGTGATTTTGTTTAGGAAAAACGTTTACAAAAATGTATTCTTTGGAAAAATGCGATAATGTGACTGAAAATAGTTTTATCGATAAATAGTTTTTTTACCCATCAAAAGTCATGTACGATTTTTTTTACATACATTTATTTAACTATTTAAAGAAAAAAGTGACAATAATAATTTCCCATTTTTGACAATTAAATAATTACGATGTCATTGATGATGTCATCATTTTCATAATTGAGCATATAAGGAAAGTTTTGGTATTTCGGGTATTTCAATATCCAAATAATTATTTTGAATGATGAATAATCCATTTTAGTTATTATATAGTGATAATAGTGTTCTCCAGTTTTTCCTTCAATCTCCCGCTATTCCTCTCCCCTAGTTCTTGATTCCTACTTGATGATGTCGTCTTCTCCGGTTCTCGGTTGCCCTCAGGCCCCTCCACCTCTTGACCCGCCTCCCTCAACCCCAGATCACCCACCCGGCTTCGACCCAATCCCAGATCGTGCCCTCCTTGCCGATTCAGATGATGGCTTTACCCTAGTTTCCTCTCAAAAATGGAAATGGTAGCCCAAGTTTTCTCCTCTATCTCGATCCCCTAGATCTCATCCTTGCCCTACCCATTCTCCTAATTTTAACCCTGCGCCCTTGCCTAACACACAAAAATTATCCCCTAATTCCAAAGTAAATGCTGAATGAACTAACGTCCCCAACAAGAATTATCCTATTAACAAATGAATGTACTCCACTTCATCAAGCAGAGCATGGAAGATAAAGGCAATAACACCTGGTATCTATTTCGTTGAAGTTTTACCACCCCCGTGAATTCAATTCTATGAAATGTGCAAAATGTCCAACGAAGTGATTCAATCGGCTAGAAAGCAATGGGACAATGCCATAATTATTTATGTGGCCTGACATAAGCCCTATTACCCTATACTAGTAGAGATTGGAAACCGTCTGAAGATTTCTTGATTTACTCAATGGAAAATGGTTTCTATGTGATTAAGTTTAACAAAGAACTAGACTGTGTTAAAGTTCTAGAAGGAGGCCTTTACTTTTATAATAAAAATTAATGGTGATGAAGGGATGGTCTCCAGGTATGCAGCTCAATAAAGAACTATTCCACACTATTCCAATATGGATCCATCTTCCCAACCTCCCCCTTGACTATTGTACGGAGGAAGGGATTAGTCGTATAGTCCTTTCTTGGTTCTCCTATCAAACTGGACAAGTTTACCAAAGGCATTATTAAAGTCGCATATGCTAGAGTCCTAATAGAAATTAATAACTCCTTTAAATATCCTAATAGAATCCCTATGCTTAATGAGAGGAATGAAGTGATATGCAAGCACATGAGTATGAATGGAAACCACTACATGTGCTAACCACTCAAGTTATGGTCACAAAGATAATCAGTGTCAGTTTAACAAAGTTTGGATGCCTAAGATGGAAGTTCAAAACCCAACGACAGATAATACTGACATGCACATCGACACAAACTTTGGCAGTTATGAAAGTAATCTGGAAAGTTTATCCCACATGAATCATTCTAATGACAAGAATACAATGCCCACTGATGCAATGTTTTAGACCAATAGTCAAGTTCAAGATATTAACCGTAATTCAGTCGCTATATATTATAATCATGGACCCAAAGCGTGACGACCCGGAACTTTTGGATATTTGAAATTGAAATATTTAATTGATTTTAGATATTTGAACGTTAGTTTAACTTGAAATTCAAATATCACAATTTATTGGATAATGTAAATATTGAATTAACAACTACAAATTGGGAAATTTGTTGAATCCGGAGTTCGAGGCTTGTTAAAAGTAATTTGAAAGCTTGTAAAATTTATATTAATGATACTAAAGATAAGGAAAGCTTTAGATTTGAATTTAAAGTGATTTGTTCATTTTTAAAAATATATAGTTTAAATTGATATATTAAAAATAGCCTTTCGAGGCACAGTCTTGGAATTTGACGAAACTAGTTCCATTGGATCCGTGATAGTGTATTATTATCGGGTTTCAATTTTTGAAATGTTTAGAGTGATCGTTTGGCTGTACGGTAAGTAAACGCGCTGAGATTTATATCGAAAGTTTTATATAATAACTAGGGCCAAAAAGTTATCTTCTCCATACGATAAAATTGGGACTCGAAACCTTTTCTATAGCATTCGGAATGGGGGTATAACTTTAGAAATGCCTAGCGGCACACCTCGATAGGAGTTCAAAATTTTGAGTTGCATTTTCCAAGATAATTTTAATTTTAATTTGAATTTAAATATAATATTTTTTTTTAAATATTGGCAGGCCTTTGAGGACACGTATTCTACTTTTCAACACGTAGCCTGCCTATTTAAACACTTGTCCTACCGCACTAACACGCGCTTAATTTTTCAAAATAAAAATAAAAAGAAGGACTGTCTCATTTAAAATTACAAAATAAAAAATTGACGAAAAAAGAAATCAACTCAACGATTCAAAAAAATGGCCGCCCCTTTCTAATTTTAATTCACGAATTCGTGCATCGGGCTGGAAACCTTAATCAGTGGCCGAACCAATCTAACATAGCAAATCAATTCGAACTCGTTCTATTCGAGATAGGAAACACAATCATGCGGCCGAAGGCGACTTAATGGCTCAGGAGTGGGGCAATTGCTGGGACGAGAGGGGGAAGGGTCGACTTTCTCAAGTCAGAGGGCTCGCGAGATCGAAGGGACATTGAGGAAGAAGGGCGGATCGAAGGATTTTGGGAAGGGGCTGTCTTAAAGTTTGACATACTCGTTGTGGTGACTGTCGCGCTTGGGTGAAGTTTCGTGCTTGTCGTTGCCGAGTCAGTTGTGCCAGTGAGGTATTTCATTTGCTCTTTGCATTTTAAAATTTAAATCAGTCATATAAATTTACAGCACAAATTATATATATATATATATAACTTTAAGTAGAAAACCTTTTTATTCAGGGAAGTATGTATACAAAGATTTTTCTTTATATATATGTGTATATAGATAAACTGTAGAAAATAATTTTTTAGCAGCTTGTCATAAATTTAAAAAAAAATATTAAACAGGAAATTCTATATATAGTTAAGTTTGGAAAAGATAAATAAATGGGTTTTTAAAATATTGGAAATTTATATATAAAATTGGATTTTTTTTAGACTTATATAGATTGTTTTAGAAGTGTAGCTTCAGAGAAAAATAAATATACACATTCTCACTTAACTAGTTTATTTTAAAAAAATGTGATATAGAGATTATATTGTTTAATTGACTGATCTAAACTATTTAAGTTACTAAAAAGATTTATTAAAGGAAATTCAGTTTTAAACTAAGTCATTAATTAATTAAATTTGAAAATGGCAATTAATTGTCCGATTTGCTTCAAATATTTATAAACTGTACATTGTTTATACAAGGTCATAAATCATGGAGAATCAAGCCGGTGTGGATCGGAGTTGCAAAATAAAAGCAAAGGAGAGTTAATTTCACTCATTTGGAATACCCTCTATATTTAAATAGTTAAATTTAAATTATTGGTTGAATGATTGGATTTTCTGGATGTGGTATATTATATATATATATATATATATATATATATATATATATATATTGGATTGATTGATTTCCCGCATTATATAGCGAATGACCCCATATACCGTGATATTCCACCTCGAAGTGGAATTAGTATTTTTATATTGTGCTAACTTCTGTGGATGTAGGGAAACAGGTTGGAGGGATCTAACTGGATTCCTCAAAAATATTTAGATTTGTTTAAATATTCTGTGATATGATTTATTTAACAATCTGAGATAGTTTAATTGATAATTGAAATACTGAATGCTATGGTTTGATTAAATATATTTGGGTATACTAAGTTATCAAAAATATATATATTGGATTTTTGAAGGGAAAATAAAAGAGGAATTTTAAGTAAATAATTGTAGAGAATTTGGATAAATTGGAGAATGAATTGGAAAAGAATAAAAGTTGATAAATAAATAAATTCTGGATATGGGAAAGGAGATTTTTGAATAAATGAGAATAAATGAATTTTAAACTTAAGTGATATTATTTAAAGAATTAAAGGATTTATTTAAAATTCAGGATTTAAATGATTTGGGAAGAAAGAAAGAAGAATTTTGATATAAAATATGAAATTGGTATTTTCAATTTAAATAAGATTTTAAGTCATAATAAAGAAATCAAATCTGAAATTAATGAGTTTTGAAATAAATTGAACAAACAAAGGAATTTATTTTTAAAATGGAATAAATTTGGAAATCAATTTGGAAATTAATTAAATGTTTGAAATGGTGTTTTAGAAGGAAAATAAGACTATGGAATTTATGAACTGGGTTTATAAAGTGAAATAAGATAGTAGTGGAAATTTGGAAGTATAGATTCCGGTGGGAATTTATAAAGGAATGAGGAATTTGTTTTAAAAAATAAATAGTGATTTATTTTTAAAGGTGTGAAAAGGAAAGTATATTTCTTGCAAGGCCAAGTATATTTTCAAAGTAAGGTTTTCAAGTATAAGTTAGAGATTTTAAAGTGGTTTTAAAAGATTGTTTTGGAGAAATTTTATTAATTGTTTTAGAATTTTAAAATAAATTCTTATTTAAATAAATTATAGTAGTAATTATTTTAAAGGTTTAACTAGCATTATGATTTAAAAGATAATTATTTAATATTTATACCTTATAAAATAACTTTTATTTTAAAATTAATTTTGGCTTAAGTTTTATATGAGAAATTATTATAAATTTTCATAACTAGTATTTTAAATAAAGTGTTCAAATAGTTTTTATTTAAGTGTTTTAAAGTATATATATTTTTGGGTAAAGCAATTTTAAATTATTTTAAATCTAAAGTTTTTATACTTGGTAATTTCCAGTGGAGATGAACAATATTTTGGAATTTATTCTGCAAGAGGAAAGTGATTTGAAAAATGTTTTCAAAAGGGTTGAAGTAGGGAAAAATAGCTTGTGAAGATATTTTGAAATAAATAATTTGGAAAATTATTTATAGTTCGATGGTTGTTTGTGAATGTTTTTTGATAGTTAAATAACTGACTATCAATATTGGCCAATGCGTTGATCATTTTGAAGAGACCGGGATCGGGATTAATTTCTCCAAAACCACTTTGATCCGGTTTGAAAGTTTTCGTGAAGAAGACAAGAGCTTGGAGTCGAAGAAGGAGCAGTGAAGTGCAAGGGCTAATCGCTATTAATCCTGAGGGTGATTCCAAAATGGATGTACTAGGAGTAGTGCCTTCTGTAACGGTTCGCAAATCCATACCCCTTGAGTCGACACTATTTTACATCAATCAACTCAAGTTGAACAGAAATACGAACCATCAGGGTTAAAGATGAAGAGGTAGAAGAACATAAAACAGAAAACAACAACATCATCTAACCAACACAGCGGAATAAAATATAATAGGTAATCATAGCTCTTTACACCAAAAACAAATACTATATCTGTTTATACATACATCATCAGAGTACATCATCGGAGTTCAACAGCATCAATAATATACAACTGGATACACAGCGGAACAATAATCAAGTACGGAAATACATATCGCCCTCCGGCTTGTCTCCTGAGCTCCACGGCATCATATCCTATATTCTATAATACTCGGTTTGACCCGGGCATTACAGTTAAATAACACCCGAGTCAGTCTGGAATACCAGCGTGAGGAATCACACTCAAATTGATTATTAAAGTTTCAAAAATTCCTTTGAAAACACAAGCATCTTGTAAGACCACGCCATATATAAACATGTCGGGTTTTACCTTACAATAGCTAAAACTTTTTTATATTAAAATCCTCTGATATTATAATAGGGTCTATATACAAATACTTATTAAAATATCCGAAATTGTTACATCTATTATATTCTAGCTATTGGCCATAAAGTGGGTAATAAAAACAAAACTCGTAAAAGGCGCGTAGGGAGTATGGATTTCCAACTAATGACTAGGCGCTGGGGTACCTCCAGTCACGGTACGTGGCCTAGATCACCGTACCGAGGATCACTCCCGACCCCCTGCAACACAAGACCGGGACTATCCCTTAATGGATAATCCCGAGTAAGATCACCTCATGGTTGTGATCAGCAACCGCACCACTAACCCGAAATAAAAAGGGACATCTAGACAGGGATGACCTCACCCTGAAGTGGGTGCTACCCACCTAGCCTTGTTGCGTAACCTTTGATTTTCAGTCATTCCCGGTTGATGAGGCTTGAGGCTAAGCGTTACCTTTTAGAACGTTTCAGTTAGAATGCTCATCATCCACCTGACGATGTTCTGAAAGCATTCATCCATACAAGTTTGTCCCGGGTTCGAACGGAACCAAAGGCACTACTCCTACTACATCCATTTTGGAATAATCCTCAGGATTAGTAGCGACTAGCCCTTGCACTTCACTGCTCCATCTTCGAATCCAAACTCGTTTTTCCACAAAAACGTACAAACCAGATCGAAGTGATTTTCGAGAAATAAATCCCGATCCCGGTCTCTTCGAAATGATCGGCGCATTGGCCAATATTGATAGTCGGTTATTTAACTATCAATTAACATTCACAACAACCATCAAACAATAAATAATTCCATAAATTATTTATTTATCTTAAAATATCTTCGCAAGTTAAAATTTCCATTTCAACCCTTTTGAAAACAGTTTCAAACTACCTTCCTTTTACAGAATAAATTTCCCCAAATATTTTCTATTTCCACTGAAATCACCAAGCACAAAACTTTTGATTTTTTTTTTAAATAATTGAAAACACTTTATTGTAAAATATGCTTTAACATTTAAATTTAGAAAAACTACTTTAATACTTAATTAAAAAATAATACTTTAGGAATATTTAAAATAACTTTACTTTGCAAAATATAAAACTAGATTTTTTTCCTTTAAAACAAAATACTAAGTCACCTTTAAATAATTACTACGATAATAGATTTGGAAAATACTTACTTTAGAATTTAAACATTTAGCAATAATAAATTTTCTAAAATATGCTTTTTAAAACAATATTAAAAATTTTATCTTATATTTAAAAATTTACTTTGAAAACGTACTTGGCTATCCAGGGAAAATATACTTCTCTTCACATTCTTTAAAAATAAATCACTATTTATTTTCAAACAAATTTTCCCATTCCTTTAAATAATTCCCATCGTGAATTTATTTTTCCAAATATCCACCGATATATTACTTTACTTTTATAAACCCAGTTTATAAATTCCAAAGTCCCACTTCTCTTTAAAGTTCCAACTTCAACCCTTTAAATCAATTTTCAAATTGATTTTCAATTTACCCCATTTGAAATAAATTTCTTTACTTACTCAATTCATTTCAAAATCCATTAATTATAGACCTTATGTATTTATTACTATTATTTCCGTTTGATTTTAAATCTTTTAACTGAAACATACCAATTTCAGATTTTCCAAATTTCCATTTTTTTGTTATTAATTTTAAATCTTAAATTTAAAATAAATGCTTTATTCTTTTAAATAATAACACTGAAGTTTAAAATTCATTATCTTTCTGTTTATTTAAAATTCCCTTTTCATATACGAAATTTATTTATTAGAATTTTTAAATCACTAATATTCTTATCCAGTTCGTTCTCAATTTATTTAAATTCTCTATAATTATCTCACTTACAAATTCTCTTCTTTTTATTTTATTTTCAAAAACTCCATTTCTATATATTTTGATTACTCGGTGTACCGAAATATATTCAAGTAAACCATAGCATTCAATATTTCAATTATCAATAATATTCATCACAGAATATCGAATATTCATAACAGAGAATATTAAACAATATAAATAATTTTGAGGAATCCAGTTGGATCCCTCCAACCGGTTTCCCTGCATCCATAGATGTTAGCACAACACAAAATACCAATTCCACTTCGAGGTGGAATATTGGGGTATATGGGATTTAAATATAATATCATCAGCTATTATGCGGAACATAGAGTCTCATCTGCTATATAGTGCGGGAAATCAATCATTCCAAGATGTATTATAGACTAAAATATAGCACATCAAATCAATTCACCCATTCAACCAATGATTTAAATTTAACCATTTAAATTTAAATAACCCATAAGAGTGAGATTAACTCACCTTTGATTTTTATTTGTAATCCACTTCAATATTGCCTTTGTTTTCCTGATGTTTGACCTTGAATAAACAATATACGGTTTATAAATATTCGAACTTATCAAAAATAAATTTCCATTTATTAACATTTTCCATGATTTTAAACTACTATTAATATTCCCATTTTAAATTTAAATCTACCAGGTTAATAAAATTATAAACTTTACTTTACTGTTAAAATTTTTGATAAATAGATTAAATTAAAAGCTTTAACTTACTTAACCTACATTAAAATGTCTGAAAGATTAAATTTTCTTAAGATATATACATATTTTCCCTTAAAAAACTTTATAACAAAAATGTATATATCTATATATTTTTAAAACAAATACTGTAATATGCCAGAAACCCAAAACTACTTTTATAAACAATACATAAACTGATAAACGTTATTATTCTAACAAATCCATTTAGCTATTTAACAACATAGTATCATCAGTTAATAGATTTGATTAACCAATTTTAAATTAATAATTTAGCTAGTCAAATTTTCATATCTCTATTTAAAAAGTAACAGGAGTTAAGTACTGAGAAAATTTCGAAAACTAAAGAGAAAAAAACAACTCGAATACATCAGCAAAACTCTGGCGACGAACGACGACCCTCGCACGAAGGAACCCAGACAGCAACACAGTCGAATCCCCCATTATGTGAGCACCATAGGTCGTTGATCGAAACCCTCCTACGAATCGCTCACTGTCGAGATCCACCCCTATAAAAACTCCATTCGTGAGCACAATCCTTATCGCTTCGCCTCTACTTAAATGTAACCACCACAAAACTGCACGCGCCTACAACCTCCACCATCGATCGGCGACCTTGACCCACCTGCACGCTAAACAAATTCCAAGTTGATCTAACTCGCGACGCTCCTAGCTCGAGATCAAGCTACCCAAACTTCAACTCCACCATGAATGAAATTGACTTCGATTAGAACGAGAGGGAAAACTGGTTTCGGTTTCGATTTATATTAAAATGAACTGAAGAGGGAAAGATTTTATTAGGATTTGTTTCTGAAAGAAGGCGACCATTTATATTATTTTTTCCAATCTCGTTCGTTACCTTTCTCTGGCTTTGAATTGATGCGTGTTACCATTTTTGTTTTCGGCTGGTTTTGATTTATTGATTGCGTTTTAAAAAAAATTTGATTTCGATATAAATTACCGTACGATCACACAACAACTCCGATCATTACGAAATTTGAAATCTGATAATAATACAGTATTATGGATCCAATGGAACTGGTTTCGTCGAATTCCGAGACTGTGCCTCGAAAGGCTATTTTTCAATATCAATTTAAACGATATAATTTCAAAACTTAACAAAGCATTTCCAAATTCAATTTTAACACTTTTACTATTTTTAGTATTATCAATATAAAATTCACAAGCCTTCAAATTATTTTTAACAGGCTTAAAATCTCAGATTTCATATTTTACCCAATTTCCAATTATTAAATTCAATAAATAAATAGTGATATTTGTAACTCAAGTTAAAATTAACCTTTCGAATATTTAAAATAAATTAATCATTCCCATTTCAAATGTTCAAAAATTTCGGGTCGTCACACCTTCGGTTCCATTCGAACCCGGAACGAACTTGTATGGATGAATGCTTTCAGAACATCGTCAAGAGGACGATGAGCATTCTAAGTAAATGTGTGCTAAAAAGGCAACGCTTAACCTCGAGCCTTATCAACCGGAATGACTAAAACAGGGGAGGTGCACATAAGGCTAAGTGGCTTGCAACCAATTATGGTAAGGTCACCCCTGTCCAAAGGTCCCTTTTTTGGGCTGTGTGGGCGGTTGTTGATCCCAACCGCAGGGTGATCTCATTCGGACTATCTTGTAAGGGATACATCCGGTCTGGCAATGCAGGGGATTAGGGTGGATCCGTGGTACGGTGATCTAGACCACGTACTATAACAGGCGGTACTCCAGTAGCCCTGCCATTGTATGGAATCCAACCTCTAATAAGCGCTTGTATGGTTTTGATCGTGCCCAACTATGCTGAAAGGTGAGATGCAAGCATTTCAACTAGATTCTATTTTACTTCCTATAGATTCTATTATAATATAACACGGATTTGACAAAAATGTTTTAGTTATCGTAAGGCAAAAACCCGACATGTTTATTTGTGGCGTGGTCTTACGAGATACCTTTGATTTCAAAGGATTTTGAAAACTTTAATAATCCAATTGAATGTGTTTTTTCACGCTGATTTTCCAGACTGACTCGGATGTTATTTAACTATAATGCTCGGGTCAGACCGAGTATTATAGAATACAGATTGTGGATTGACTGTTGTGGAGTTCAGGAGACGAGCTGGATGGCAAGACATATCGCACGTATTTGATGAATATTCCACTATGTTTGTTTCAATGCATAGTCAGTTTTGTGAGGACATGTTATGATAACCGTCCAGTTGTATGTTATAGATTTTTTTGTATACTGATGACATAATGTATAAACAGATATAGTTCTTTGTTTAACGATGTGTCATTTATCTATTATATATTGTTTCGCTGCGATTGTGAGACTCTGATATTGTTTCTATTTCTTCTTCTACCTCCTTCTTCTTTAACCCTAATTGTTCGGTTTTCCGACGTTCGATTGTTCGGCATTTGACATAGTGGACGTATTAATGTCATTTTTTAGGCGTCGAAAAATCAGGTTATTACACAAAGACATTACAATAAACATTTAAGAACAGTCCAGTCGATAGATCTATGTTCGATTCTTAATTCATCTTCGAGAAAAATGTTGAATCCTAATACAGTGACAAAGAAAAGTAGTGAAGTAGTTGCTATAGAAAAGGAAGTTCTAGTTACGTATAACGATACTAAGTTTCCTAATTCTAATCCAAATGAAACGACAGTAGACGGCTTGGGCCCTCTCCTGTACTAGAATTTTGAGGCCTCTACATCCAAAACAAAGTCCACTCGAAAGACTAGGAAAGACGAAATTCCTTTCGAATTTAAAGCCCCCATCGATGTCGAAGTTATCGAAAATCCTGCATGGACATCTTTAGTAAATCAGCTTAAAGGTAAAGGCAAAAAATCCAAAAAAGCTAATGGGGTATGCTACTATCCCTGAACACAGTAGCACTCCTGATTCTAACAATTAAATGGAGTTCCTCATATGGAACATAAAGGGTATGAATGCCCCTACCAAACAGTTAGAGCTCTTTCATATTGTAAAGTCTAACAAATTTTCATTTTTATATGTTCTAGAAAATAAACTGTCTATGATTAATATAGATAAATTTATGACTAGACTTGATATAAACTAGAAATATTCCCATAACATCTCCTTTGACCAAAAAAGTCGCATTCTTCTCACTTGGGACTCTTCCCAATGGTCCAACATTATTCTTCACACAAGTGACCATTTCATATCTTGTGTTCTTCATAATCCTAACGATATTAGTGTTCTATGCATAATAGTATATGCGTTTAATGAGGTAGTGCAACGTAAAGATTTGTGGAACCACATCAATGAATAGTCTAAGAGAGTTAATCTATCGTGGCTTGCAGTGGGTGATTTTAACACCATCCTATCTCCGAATGGTAGAATGATGCCAGATATTTAATGATTGTGTCATTTTATCTGAGCTGGAGGAACCACAATTCTTAGGCAACTTTTTCACATAGAGAGAAGGTAACTTATTTTCCATTCATAGCAAGATAGATCGTGTGTTTGTGAACAATTTATGGATAGACAAATTTGATCATTTTGGTGTCTATTTTGGTAATCACTCTTTGAGTTACCATACTCCTATCATGATCAATTTATTTACTCATATCATAAAAAAAAACATACCTTTTAAGTATCAGAACTCCTAGCACTTGTAAATGGGATAGCACTCCTCCATCTATGCCTCTCTGAATCAAACCTGCAATGGTAATCCTCTTCACATGCTGATATGCAAGTTAAAAATGGTGAAAGCATCTCTAAAGACCTGGCCCAAATGTAACGACCCTGGATTTTGGCCCTATTTATTTTAATAAATATTCAAATCAATTTAAATAAAATGTATACTTAATCATTTGAAACGGATGTGATTTTGAAATAATTGCCATTGTTTATATAAATGGTATTTTTAAAAGAAAATTGATTTGGAAGTTTAATAAATTTTCTCAATAATATTCATAATAAAATTTATCTTTTATGATTAAATTAAAATATCTTACTTTGTTTATATTTGGTAAGTATACATATGAATGATAATCTGTGAAATAGAATTAAAATATAAATGTGAGATATAAGTCAAACTTATGCATATAATTTAAATAAAATACAAATGAAGATAAATGTAAAATAAGTATAAATGTAAATAAATCATATTGTACATAATTTAAATATTTATAGTTAAACACAAATAAAATAAATATGAAGAATGAGTAAACTCACGAATCTAATTTGAATATTGACAGTTAAAATATAAATATAAGAATATTAAGTATAACACATGAATATAACTAAATTAAGAACAAAGTTTAGAGTAGAATAAAAATAAATATATAAAATAAAATAACATAAATAGAATTAAAATAGATAAACAAGCCTACAACCTAAACTTTTAATTTGAGAGCGTAAGATAAAATAAGCATAACGTATAAACTAATAAAACAAATTAACTTCATATACACATGAATATATACCTGCAAATGTTATGCACAAAAAAAATAACAAAACAACTTATCCACTTACAAGACACAGGATATAAGTAAATCTGATAACATGTAAACTGGAAACTAGTAACAGGACAAATATTTATAAATATAATAGAACAAGTGTTGTTGTTGTGATGACCCAGAAATTTTAACGATTTAAAATAGAATAACAAATTGTTTTTAATATTAGAAAGGTTAATTTTAGCTTGAGTTCCAAATATTAATATTTATTAGATAATTAAAGTATTGGATTATATAATTGGAATTGGGTAAATTGTTGAATCTGGGATTTCGAAGCCTGTTTAAAATAATTTGAAGGCTTATAAAATTTATAAGGATGATTCTGAAGATAATTGAATGGTTAAAGTTTAAATTAAAGGTGATTCGTTCAATTTTAATAATATATCGTTTAAATCGATATTTAAAAATAGCCTTCCGAGGCACAGTCTTGGAATTCGACGAAACCAGTTTCATTGGATCCGTAATAGTTAGTTATTATCGGATTTCAATTTTCGTAGGAATAAGAGTTGTCATTTGACCGTGGCAGCTCATAACGCTTCGAATTATTTTAATCGATTTAATTTAAAATTGAACCTTTTCTTCCGTAACTCGCGCATACGATCAAATTAGCCTCCGAAACACGTTCCATTGTGTTCGGAATACGGGTAAAACCTTATGAACGCTTGTCGGCATGTCTGATTCGGAGTTCGAGATTTCGAGAATGCTAAACGAGATATTTTCAATATTCGATTATATAAAATCAATTAAAGGTCTAAATTGCATCACCCTACTCACGTGATTTCGCTCTAGCTTGCACCCGAAGTCACTTTTAGGAAATATCCTCGTCGTTTTCTTTCAGGTTGATAAAAATGTAAAAAAAAAAAATCGAAGGCGTCAACGATATTTTCTGACTCGTGCACGAGAAGCCTCGCATCCCCTTATTTCTATTCCCTGTCTCCCTCGAATGAAGAAGCAGATAACAGCATCGCATAAAAAAAAGCATATAATGGCCGAAGCCTATTCTTCCCCTTTTCAATTCGATCCTGTTCACAAATTCAAACTTGGAAATAAGTCGACCGCTTCTTTCCAAACCTTGGCCGAAATCACATCGACGTGGGGCTCGAATCGAGCGAGATCCGTCGGCAAATCGAAGAGGCTCTCGAACGTTAGGGTTTCGCGTTTGATTTTGGGAAAAGATGTGATTCGAGGTGGAAGAAAGTCGCGTGAATCTGGGCGGTGTGAATTCGAGCTCGAGCTCGAGTAGTAGTCGAAGTCGCGATTCGAGGATGCGGAGTTCTGAACAGTTATGGTGGCGGCGTGCTCAGGAGATGGTAGGCGCGAGCTTGGGTTTCGTTCGTGGGACGAAGTGATGTGGTTTCGAGCTGCATGTCATTCGAGACGCGCCTCGGCTAGGGCACGACTGCAATGGATGGGTTAAGGCGATCGTCGGCTCTGGCGATTTGTGGTGAGGCTTGTTAGTTGAGAGGTATTGAAAATTTTATATATCCACTTACTGTTAATAGAAATAAAATGAAATAAATAAGTACTAGGCTGGTTAACTTAGCTCATTTAAGTATTTTAGGTCATTTAAAAATAATTTATTAAGGGAAAATTAGGTTAAATAAAATTCTTTGTTAACCAAATTAATAATTGGCAATTGATTGTTTGATTAATTCAAATAGTAATGAATCGTATAACTGTTTATACAAGGTTTAAATCTGAAGGGAACAAATCGAGATCAGATTGGAATTGCAAAATCAAAGGTGAGTAATCTCATGCACTGGATTTTATTTAAATTTAAATGGTTAAATTTAGATAATTGTAGGATTGATTGAATTGTTGGATGTGCACTGATGATTTGATGATTTTTGTTTTGGTTGGTCCTCGAGTTAATTGTTGATTGACTCGAAGCATATGGAATTTAAATTGTTTAAACTTAAATCATAAATAAGGAAATGGTTTATTTTTAAAAAAATCAAATAGGATGTAATAAATTAGTGATTCAATAAATTAGTAGGATAATTGAAATGGATAATTAATTAATTTAATAAATAAATGATTTGGGCTATTTAATCCAGTAATTAAAGGATTTAATAAATAATAAATTCAGTAGTAAGTAAATTAACTAAGTATAAGTAATTCAGAATAAATCATTTGATGGTGTGATAAATAATTACCTAATGTAATTAATAAAATACAGTTACTTTGTGAAATTTATCAAGAAATTTATCAAGAATATTTAATTAAGGGTTAACTGATTTATTGATGAAGTAAATAAAGGATTAGTTAATTACATCTTGAGTTTAATTGAGAATTGATAAATATTGGGGTTGGATTAAAGTAAAATAAAAATTGGAATCATTAATTTATATAATTAATGAAGTAGTTAAAGATTTGATTTAAATTGAGATTAATTAATTCATAATAAGTGACTTATGAGTAGTCAATTAATATATGCAATTAATATAAGTAATTAAGATTACTTATTGATTTGGATTAAGGATAATTAATATCGTGAAATTAATTGGAGATAATTACTTGAATGCAATTAAAAGAAAATTAATCCAGTGTGATTAATTAAAATGAATAATGAAGAGTGATTAATTAATTGGTTTGGAATTAATTAATATTGAATGAAGGAATCTAAGTGGTTGAGATTTGAAATTCAATTAGAATCAATTGAATTAATTTTGTATGTGATTAAGCTTTGCTTATGAATGATTGAATGGCATTGGATGCTTTGAATGAGTTGATATTTCTAATATGAAATGTTATGAATTTCATTTGAATAGCTTGGGTTAGGATGATATGAGTCTCGAATAGACAGGGGTCGGGTATTTGGGAAATACCCGAAACCACTTCGAATATTTATATATTGATTTGTGAAATCAATAGGCTAGAATAAAACGATTTGAGTGAGTTGGATTATTCTTTCTAAGTTCGGTACTTAGAAATTGTTTTGTGAAATGAGTGATGACTATAGCAATTTGTGAATTGATATGAGTACCCGGGTTTTATATAAGTTGATTGTTTTGGTATTCCATGTTAGTTGGGTTTACTCACGCTAGTTTCCAGCCTGACCCGGGTGTTACTTTGGTGTAGTGCTCGGGTCAGACCGAGTATTACAGATTTTCAGGTAGGTACGTTCTGGAGCTCAGGAGGCGAGCTAGATGGCGATATCGTATAGAGTATTCCGCTGTATTTATATTATTGTTAATCTGAGTCATGATAATTGTAAATATTCAGTGACTGTATATAATGTGAAGCTCTGATGTATATTAAATGTAATCGGCATATATAGTATTCTTTTGAAAGCTATTATTATTTATTATTATATTTTATCCGCTGCGAATGTGAGTTGTTGATGTTTCTGTTCTTCTTCTTCTATCTCTTTCTTCTTTTTTTCATAACTATCTGAAATTTTCGGGAGTGAAAATTTCGGGTCGTTACATTTGGTATCAGAGCAGAAGGTTCAGCGAGAACCTTGGCTCTGGTGGGAATTACTCGTTAAATAGAGTCTGTAGTACTCCATAATGAGTTGAGTGTATATATATGAGCGCGTACTTGTTATTTCTTATATAAAGATTTTAAATGATTTTATATAAAAATATATTTTGATATATAAGGAATATTTCATTCTAATAAATATTAAGGCAATTGGTTGTTAAATTATTGAAATTAAAATTTAGAAATAATATAATACAACCAAACTTTGAAATGGATTCAAACTGAAACTGAAGTTCAGAATTGGAATTAAATTAAGTAGGAACAAAAATACAACTAAATTAAAATTTAAATGATTGAAAATAAAATTCTAAATCTAATCCCAGAATTTGGAAATTTGGGTTCAAAGTAATGAGAAATAATAAATAATTATTATTTGGATAACTGGGACTTGTTGAAACAATGGGTTGTTTGAAATTGATTTGAATTTAAAACCGAAGGTGGTTTAAAATTTTAAAACATGGCTGGAAGGGCCAAGAAATAAATATGTATGTATGGGTATACATGATATCAAAGACAATTTGAAATAAACTCTAAGAGGTTGAGTTTTGATTTTTCCTGGAAATGTGATATTAAAACCCAAAGTGATATAAGTTTTGAACTTATAAAAGGAAAAGAATTTGAAGTTGAAGTGGGAAATTCAATGTGAGAATGAGGTTGACTGGACTAAGTAAATTGAATTTAACTTGGAAGAAGTTAAATAAGTTTGAATGAACAACTTGGATTGAAGATTTTAAGATGAAATTGGAATTTAACTTGGAAAGCTAAATGGTTGATTGGAATTGGGAATGTGTGTGATCTCAAACGGTTTGAGATTTAAAAATTGAAAATGGAGGGACGTTTTCAAATAAATTGGATGATATCATCCTATAGTTAATAAAATCTTTAAATTGAGAATGGAATTGTATAAATAAAATAAATTTGAATAATTGAATTTGTAAATTAAAATTGTTTAAGAACTGGCTTCAAACTGGAAGATAAAATTGAATAATAAATTAAAATTTTAAAATAAAATTGTGTTGAACTATTATTTGAACCTTGAAATATATAAGTGAAGATAATATAAAATGGAATTTTGAGAATTGGATTCAGACATTAAATTAATTAAAAACTTTGAATACAAATTAATTTAATTTAAAAAGGTAAATCAACCTTTGAGAATTTAACTCGAATTTATATAATTCGAAACAATTTGAATTCAAGATTGAAATTGAATTAGTTCAAAATTGAAGTTGGTTTGAAGTAATTGGATGGGTGATTAAAGATGTATAAGTTTAAAAAAAATTAAATGGGAAATTGGATTGGATTAAATTGAAGTGATTTGGATTCTGAAATTAAATTGATAATATTCAAATTTATTGGAATAATATGAACTTACAATTAAAATTGAACAGGATTAAAATCAACTAGAATTTGATTTAAATTTAGGAAGGAATCAAGATTGATTCAACTTGAATTGAGAATTAATCAAGTCCAATGGAATTTGGAGTTATTTGAATTGGAATTGGGTCAATTTAAATGGAGATTTAAATTGAATTGTTGGGGGAGTGAACAGTTGGACTCTTGATTATTTTTAATAAATTGTTTTGATACAAACTTATTTTTCTAAGCTATTAAATATATACAACCTTTCTTTCTTAAAGCCAAATTATTTTATGGTTTGGAGTTATTTAACCATTTTTCAACTGTTTTCTAAACTAATTCCTATTTTTTAACTATTTCACAAACTAATTTCTATTTTACAACCATTTTGCAATTATCTACATTGTTTGGAACAATTTAACCATTCCTCAACTATTTTATAATTAGTTAACTATGTTAATAGCTATTTTGCAAACTAATAATTATTATTTTTAACTACTTATCTATTTTTCAAAATTTTCAAGCTATTTTCTAAATCAACTGGTCGGAGTTTAAACTGTTATTGATTAAATACCCAACTGGGATAAGAATTGACGTAATAATCTAAATGGGGATAAAGGCAAATGTGAATAAGTGAATGTGAATAGAAAGGAAATTGATATTGGAAAGAGTAATCAAATGTGAATATTTGATTTTGGATAAACAAGGTTATATCTTTGTTATATATTCTTCCCTTGTTGAATCTATTGCTGGAAGAAAAGGATTTTGGAAGTGTTTGAAGTATAAAAGGAATTTTATACGAGTTTAAAGTGATCCAAGGTTTTAAAAATTATATATATATCTATATATATATAAAGGATCTATGAGGATTTTAGAAAAGGTTTTGGGAACCTTTGGATTTGTAAAGGCTTTTGATTTTGGGTAAAATCAATATTGGAATTTGGAAAGCCTATTTTGAGAATTATTGATTTTGGGATAATCAATTTTGTGTAAAGGAGCTTTGTATGATATCATACTAGGTGTATGATTTGAAGATACTATATGTATAGTATAAAGTGTTTTGATGATTGCTCTAGGGAAAAAGGCGCTCCCTTGAAATGAACTTCTCAGGAGTGCCACCGGGTGGTGCTGCCTTGAGCCCGGGGGGGTTCTAAAGTTGATCCTGTAAGGAGTTCGGACAAAACTAGTTCCTGAGGATTATTGGGTAGCGTAAGTCGATGGCGTTGATGCCTACAGAGGCATTTGGGTTATGCTGTGACGATAGTGTAACTCGATGTCGTTGCGATCTAATGTGGGGACCATAGCGAAATCGTGTGGAGGATGAGTGTCAACGGTCTACGCTTGATTTTGCCGGGAAGGCAACGCAACATCGGTAGACTGCGATCTATGGTCAAGTGGAGTAGAGAAGTTTCATTTTTGGCAGCGAAATTCGATGGCGCTGATGCCTACAGTTATATGGGTTTTTGCTATGATAGCTACGTAACCCCAGTTGTAGCTGCGATCTGTCGTGGGTTCCATGGTGTAATCGTGGGGCGCGGAGGCCTACAGTTATCTGTGGATTTTGTCGGGACGGCAACGTAATAATCGGGTTAACTGCGACCATGGATGGGGGTGATGATTTCCAGAGCATTCTCACCAAAGATATTTCCTCTATTTTCAAAAACCTGATTCCTATATTTTCAATAAAATTATTTTTCAAATGTTTTACTGGGTTTTGAAAACGGGTTTACCAAGTACTTATAGATTTTCAGTCCAACGCCTGATCAACGTATGACTGAATTTCTGTGAGAACAAGGATAGACTGGTTGAGACATCGAGTTATAAAAGTATTTTTATAAAGAGCTAATTTATTACGTATGTTGTGAATTTAAAAGCATTTCTAAAATTTTAAATAAAGGTGTTGGAATTTTGGGAAATAAAAAGGAAATCCAAACTAGAATTTCAATGAAGTGATTTGTAATTAAAATCGAATATTGATTTAGAAATTGGAAATAAACTAATTGGTTAAATAATTGTGAGATTGAGTATGTTAATAAAATTTAACTTTGGTAAATAAATGGATTGTAAATTAATAATGGAGTTTGGAAATGAATGCAAATTGTAAATAGAACTCGACTTGGATTTAATAATGAAATAAATTAGAAGAGATGTTGTAAAATAAAAATAAAATAAAGTTTGTTTGAAAAAGTGATGGTTTGAATTGCAAATAAAATCCAAGTGTGATTTGAATAATATTTAATGAAATTTGCAAGTAAATTGGATATAAGTGAAGTGTTGTCATATGATATGGAATTGAATAATAATAGAAATGGTTTGGTTGCAAATAAAACCCAAATGAACAGAAGTAAATTGTGAATGGCCTTATATTAATAAAATAAATCCGATAACGAATGAAGTAAGTAAATTAAAAATTTTAAATGGGTTTATTGAGTTAAATAATAAATGGATGAAGTCTGATGGAATAAAAACTAAATCAAAATTGTGATTGGAATAAGATTATCAGACTAAACTTAAATTTGGTGGTATATTAATTTAAAGTATAAATGAGATAAGTATGTGGTTGGGCATTTATTTGGAAATTGTGAAGGTGAATTTAAAATCAAAATTTAAAATGGATAAGTTAACTAAATTTAATGGAAGTTGCTTAAATGAGAATCAAATAGAAGCAAACTTAAGTTTAATGTTGGAATAAACTAAAGTAAATTCACTTAAGTTTAAAAGTTATGGAAATTTGGCTTCGCATAAGACTGAAAGCCCATTAAATAAAGCTTGGATTGAATTAATTTGGGAATGGCTAGTAGTATACAAGAATGGAATGTGTCGAGCTAAATAAAATGATTGTGAATAAATTAAAATGGAATTGAAGTAAATAAAATTGAGTTGGAATCAATTTTAATAGGTTATAAACTTAAGTAATTATTTATTCACGTGGATGTTATCAAATTGCGTAGAAATAATTGTTGTTTAACGTAAACTGGATTTAATTAAATTTTATGGATTAGTGGAAGCAAATAAAATTGATTTTTTGAGTTAATTGAAGTGAATATGAGTTTGTTTTGCTTAAAAATGAATTGAATGTGAACAATTGCATTGTAAACCATTAGAATTGAATGAAATGGCATATAAATTTGGTTGAAAGCAATTGGATTAGCTTTAAATTATATAAATCGCTTATGGTAAGTGTTTGGTGTTTGTTGTTTTTGAAATGCTTGTGTTTAGCCATTGAAAGTAAGTGAAATGCTAATAGAATTTCTATATATGGCACTTACATATTTAAACTGAGTAAGTACAGGTACAGGGAAGCCGTTTGGCTAGATTTGGGGTATGCTAATTGCTAAAATAAATAAGCTGCTTGCTTAAAAGCTAAATAAAGGTACGCCTACGCAATTAAAATAGAAAATATGAACTGTTTTGCTTTTTCCGACCGTGTGGGTCGATGTATACATATTTATATCTTTTGTCAAATTGCAAAAGCTCCTCCGTACAAAGGAGACTCTGTCAAAATTTTCTGAAAATTTTGGGAGTTAGAGAATTTTTGGAAAATTGGTTAACGACAAAACAATTTCAAATTGGAAATTAAAGTAAACTAGTAAATGAAACTAACATGAATCAGTTTTAATGAAAGATAAAATTCAATATTATAAATCGAAATAAAATTGAATTCATATGAAAAGGGAACAACAAAATTGAATAACAGTATATGTGAAAACCTATATATGAGAATGTATAAAATGATTTGTAAGGTTGCGATTGGATATTGTTGCTAAGTGAGATATGCAGGTATTAAAGAGAAAAGGAATTGGATTTGGTTCCAAAAGATAAATTTGAATTGCCCGACAAAAGGTATGTATTTAAGTTTCTGTATGAAATTGGATTGAGTTTTTGATGTAGCCACTTGGCTTTTGTTTTCTTTTGGAATTTGGGAGCCCGTAGAGGCCTTTTGTAGTAGTACCGAGCTAGCCGCGCAAAGGAGACGCTGGCAAAAAAATTCGGGAATTTAGAGAGTTAGAAAAATTTTGAGAAAATTTTGATAATTCCGAAGTTGCTTTTAAATTGAAATTTAGATGATTGAGCAAAGGGGTGTTGTTTGATACTATAGAGGGTTTTGAGAAGTTGATTAAGGTGATAATGGGGCTTTGATAAAAGATAGATGGTGGGATGTTGAATTGAGAGTTTTGGAGAAAAAGGGTAAACGGGTATGGGACATTCTTCCTAATTGGTAATTTCGAGGACAAAATTCTTTTAAGGGGGGAGGAATGTGATGACCCGGAAATTTTAACGATTTAAAATAGAATAACAAATTGATTTTTAATATTAGAAAGGTTAATTTTAGCTTGAGTTCCAAATATTAATATTTATTAGATAATTAAAGTATTGGATTATATAATTGGAATTGGGTAAATTGTTGAATCTGGGATTTCGAAGCCTGTTTAAAATAATTTGAAGGCTTATAAAATTTATAAGGATGATTCTGAAGATAATTGAATGGTTAAAGTTTAAATTAAAGGTGATTCGTTCAATTTTAATAATATGTCGTTTAAATCGATATTCAAAAATAGCCTTTCGAGGCACAGTCTCGGAATTCGACGAAACCAGTTTCATTGGATCCGTAATAGTTAGTTATTATCGGATTCCAATTTTTGTAGCAATCAGAGTTGTCGTTTGACCGTGGCAGCTCAAAACGCTTTGAATTATTTTAATCGATTTAATTTAAAATTGAACCTTTTTTTTCGTAACTCGCGCATACGATCAAATTAGCCTCCGAAACACGTTCCATAGTGTTCGGAATACAGGTAAAACCTTAGAACGCTTGTCGGCATGTCTGATTCGGAGTTCGAGATTTCGAGAATGCTAAACGAGATATTTTCAATATTCGATTATATAAAATCAATTAAAGGTCTAAATTGCATCACCCTACTCACGTGATTTCGCTCTAGCTTGCACCCGAAGTCACTTTTAGGAAATATCCTCGTCGTTTGCTTTCAGGTTGATAAAAATGTAAAAAAAAAAAAAAAAAAAATCGAAGGCGTCAAAGATATTTTCGGACTCGTGCACGAGAAGCCTCGCATCCCCTTATTTCTATTCCCTGTCTCCCTCGAATGAAGAAGCAGATAACAGCATCGCATAAAAAAAGCGTATAATGGCCGAAGCCTATTCTTCCCCTTTTCAATTCGATCCTGTTCACAAATTCAAACTTGGAAATAAGTCGACCGCTTCTTTCCAAACCTTGGCCTAAATCACGTCGACGTGGGGCTCGAATCGAACGAGATTCGTCGGCAAATCGAAGAGGCTCTCGAACGTTAGGGTTTCGCATTTGATTTTGGGAAAAGATGTGATTTGAGGTGGAAGAAAGTCGCGTGAATCTGGGCGGTGTGAATTCGAGCTCGAGCTCGAGTGGTAGTCGAAGTCGCGATTCGAGGATGCGGAGTTCTGAACAGTTATGGTGGCGGCGTGCTCAAGAGATGGTAGGCGCGAGCTTGGGTTTCGTTCGTGGGACGAAGTGATGTGGTTTCGAGCTGCATGTCGTTCGAGACGCGCCTCGGCTAGGGCACGACTGCAATGGATGGGTTAAGGCGATCATCGGCTCTGGCGATTTGTGGTGAGGCTTGTTAGCTGAGAGGTATTGAAAATTTTATATATCCACTTACTGTTAATAGAAATAAAATGAAATAAATAAGTACTAGGCTGGTTAACTTAGCTCATTTAAGTATTTTAGGTCATTTAAAAATAATTTATTAAGGGAAAATTAGGTTAAATAAAATTCTTTGTTAACCAAATTAATAATTGGCAATTGATTGTTTGATTAATTCAAATGGTAATGAATCGTATAACTGTTTATACAAGGTTTAAATCTGAAGGGAACAAATCGAGATCAGATTGGAATTGCAAAATCAAAGGTGAGTAATCTCACGCACTGGATTTTATTTAAATTTAAATGGTTAAATTTAGATAATTGTAGGATTTATTGAATTGTTGGATGTGCACTAATGATTTGATGATTTTTGTTTTGGTTGGTCCTCGAGTTAATTGTTGATTGACTCGAAGCATATGGAATTTAAATTGTTTAAACTTAAATCATAAATAAGGAAATGGTTTATTTTAAAAAAAATCAAATAGGATGTAATAAATTAGTGATTCAATAAATTAGTAGGATAATTGAAATGGATAATTAATTAATTTAATAAATAAATGATTTGGGTTATTTAATCCAGTAATTAAAGGATTTAATAAATAATAAATTCAGTAGTGAGTAAATTAACTAAGTATAAGTAATTCAGAATAAATCATTTGATGGTGTGATAAATAATTACCTAACGTAATTAATAAAATACAGTTACTTTGTGAAATTTATCAACAAATTTATGAAGAATATTTAATTAAGGGTTAACTGATTTATTGATGAAGTAAATAAAGGATTAGTTAATTACATCTTGAGTTTAATTGAGAATTGATAAATATTGGGGTTGGATTAAAGTAAAATAAAATTTGGAATCATTAATTTATATAATTAATGAAGTTGTTAAAGATTTGATTTAAATTAAGATTAATTAATTCATAATAAGTGACTTATGAGTAGTCAATTAATATATGCAATTAATATAAGTAATTAAGATTACTTATTGATTTGGATTAAGGATAATTAATATCGTGAAATTAATTGGAGATAATTACTTGAATGCAATTAAAAGAAAATTAATCCAGTGTGATTAATTAAAATGAATAATGAAGAGTGATTAATTAATTGGTTTGGAATTAATTAATATTGAATGAAGGAATCTAAGTGGTTGAGATTTGAAATTCAATTAGAATCAATTGAATTAATTTTGTATATGATTAAGCTTTGCTTATGAATGATTGAATGGTATTGGATGCTTTGAATGAGTTGATATTTCTAATATGAAATGTTGTGAATTTCATTTGAATAGCTTGGGTTAGGATAATATGAGTCTCGAATAGACAGGGGTCGGGTATTTGGGAAATACCCGAAACCACTTCGAATATCTATATATTGATTTGTGAAATCAATAGGCTAGAATAAAACGATTTAAGTGAGTTGGATTATTCTTTCTAAGTTCGGTACTTAGAAATTGTTTTGTGAAATGAGTGATGACTATAGCAATTTGTGAATTGATATGAGTACCCGGGTTTTATATAAGTTGATTGTTTTGGTATTCCATGTTAGTTGGGTTTACTCACGCTGGTTTCCAGCCTGACCCGGGTGTTACTTTGGTGTAATGCTCGGGTCAGACCGAGTATTGCAGATTTTCAGGTAGGTACGTTCTGGAGCTCAGGAGGCGAGCTGGATGGCGATATCGTATAGAGTATTCCGCTGTATTTATATTATTGTTAATTTGAGTCATGATATTTGTAAATATTCAGTGACTATATATAATGTGAAGCTCTGATGTATATTAAATGTAATCGGCATATATAGTATTCTTTTGAAAGCTATAATTATTTATTATTATATTTTATCCACTGCGAATGTGAGTTGTTGATGTTTCTGTTCTTCTTCTTCTATCTCTTTCTTCTTTTTTTTCATAACTATCTGAAATTTTCGGGAGTGAAGATTTCGGGTCGTTACAGTTGTAAGTACAAACTAGCAGCTGTTAAAACAAATACTTTTAAACAAATGTCTTCATAAGCCAATCTATTTGCAAATGTGAAACAGAGAAGCACAGGTCACATAACCTACTTGCAAGTATATACTATTTTAAAGACTAATCAATTCCATATAAAATATTTAATGTCAGAGAAGATATAACATAGCTTCAATGTCAAGTTGTCTTTATTAAGATAGTATATAAAAAATTTTAAATAACTAATCAATTCCATATAATAGCTTCATGTACAAGCTTTGTTAGCCTGCAAAGTGAAAAGGAACAAATCAATATCCTTATGCATAGTACAAAACAATTGTATACGAATATTATGTGCAGCTGAATATAATGAGCGTGTAAACCTATTTAGGAAGCAAAACATTTAATGCTAATATCTCAGCCTACATTTTGTCAAGTCAAGATATTTAAAACCTGTTCAGTCAAGAAGCTTCTGTCCAGATGAAGCCTTCCCATTCTGTTCTTTATTTATATGTATATCTCATGCTACTTCAAGTTCGTGAAACAAAAAGAAAAAGTGAAACCAAAAGAAACTAAAACAAGAGAATGAAACATATTCAAATCTAAAAGGAAAAAGCAGATTCATGAATAAACTCAGGTTGTTCCATCTGTAGTTTTCAAGATATCAAAAGGGTTTTCTATTCAACAATTATTTGAGGTGAGTAAACTTAAATTTCAAGCTTAAGTTAATTAAACTTGTAAGATAATTTCATGAGATTTATATATGTGTGTATATGCTTTATTGTGATATGTATCTGAGATTTTATTCAAGCTGTAATGGGAATATTGAAGATGTTGTTCTCTTCTTTATGTTACAGGATGAAAACAATTAAACTTTGGATTGTTTTCATTTGATTATGGTAAGTTTTAACTTGTTATCATCAAAAAAACTTGTTGCTTGAGCTTAAATCATAATTTTTACAACCTGTTTCAACATATTAACAACCTATACTTTTTCTGTTTACAGTCAATTAAGGAAACATTGTTAAATTCGATCATATGAAAAGCTAGTTATAATTTATATCATGAATTATTACTAAAAGATATGATTTTTAAATTTTGAATGAGGATTTTTAGCTCAATATATCAAGAGCAGTTCGATGTTGAACAAAAATTGAACTTTTATCAAATTCTCGAAAATTACTCAATATAAAATGCTGAAATTCTTATCGAAGCAAGTATGAAGGTTAGTGATCTTAGGAAAAATATTCAAGGATTTTTCCATTGCATAGAAATTGGATACGAGATCGACATAGGGTTTTACTGCAGGTTTATGTACATGCCTGCAAAATATGAGATTTGGCTCGTACACGTGATCGAGTGGTTAGAGGCTCGGGTGGAAGATTTCTGGTGACGGTGTCGAGGTGTGGTCGAGTTTCCATCGCCTCCGGTGGACCGTGCTTGGGTGGCGTGACGTTTTGTTTCAGAGTGGTCGACCGTTTATTTCATTCGAACTGCATATTTTCGTATTCGAATTTTAGTGGTACTGCGACTTTGGATTTCTCGTATTCGTGCTAGTTGGGATTTGCGCGAAGTCTCAAAAGATCGCCGGAGCCACGAGCGACGCTGTACACGTGTACAGCACGGTAGCGTATCAGTGATTGAAGGGGGAGGGCACTGTCTCGAGTCATTCTCGAGAATTTTGGTTGTTTTCTTCAGGTTTCCTTTGAGTTTGAGTGCGTATATCTTTTGATGTTATCGTATAATTAAGTTTAAACGAAAGCTTGCTGTAAAAAGAAAGAAAGAGAAGAAGATGAAGTCGCGTATCTGGGTGGGTGACTCGGGTGAAGGGGGCGATCTACTCGAAGCAGTGATTGAGTGTAACTGGGAAGGTCTCGGGTTCTTTATATCTGCGTGCAATATTTTATAAAATTTGTTAATGATTAAATGCTTCAACAAAGTGTCACATAAAAATGAATACTGTTCAAAGTTTAAGTAAAAATTTAATTCAAGTTTGATTATCATAGTTAAGGTTTATTAACAGGTTAACTCGTGATTAACTATTTTAAATTTACTGATTACTTTTGTTAAAGCTTATTCATGTTTTAAAATTTTGTTAATATTAGGAACAAATTAAGTAAATTAACAAATAATGTTTCAGTTAGTAATATAAATGATAACGAATTTAAGAAGACTTGAATGTTAATTAAGTGAATAATCAATAGTTATTGATTGGGTTCAGAAGTAAATAAGAGTACTTACTTTGTAATTATAATTAGTAGTGTATAATAAGAAATAAGTGAAATTGTAATTAACCACTTAATTAATTAATGAACGATTAATATTTACTTAATCAAGAGATTTAACTAAGAATTAAGAAATGATTAATGAAACAATTAGCAATAAATAACAGGTAATTAAGTTCTATTTAGGTCGAAGAATAGTGATTGAGATATAATTGCTTAAGTAATCAAAGTTAGATAACTTGATTAAGAAAGTAATTAATTAAATAGTAATTAAGTAATTAAGAAATTAAGACATATATATTAATTAAGAATTGATTTGTTGATTAAATAATTTGAAGGGAAATAAGTGATTAAACAGGGTTAAGAGATTAACTCTCAAGTAATTAAATTAATCACAATAAGAATTTAAGATGGTTGCTTATGGATGTTGAATATTTGTTTGTGATGTTTATGGATGATATTCTATGATGCTTTCTGATATGCTGTAATATGTCATGGCAATTGTGTATGATTTATCTATGGTAAATGTTATATGAATTCAATTATTGAATTAAATTGTTTAAGTTAATTAGACAACTTGGCCTTTAAAATGGCGTTTGGATTTCGATGAGACCGGGATCGGGTGTCAATTTTGATATTCCAAAAACCACATCGATCCAAATTAAACATTAGGTCGTGAATTCTCAAGTGAAGATCGAGATGGTGTTTTCAGAATGCAAGGGTTATCGTCGTTGACTTTGTGGGTGATTCCAAAATGAGTGTGACGAGATAATGCCTTCGGTTTCGTTCGAACCCGGAACGAACTTGTATGGATTAAATGCTTTCAACACATTGTTAGGCGGACGATGAGCATTCTAAGAAATATGTCCTGAAAGGTAATCGCAACCTCAAGCCTCATCAACCGGGAATGGCTAAAACAGGGGAGGTGCAGCAAGGTTAGGTGGGTCATGCCCAAGCATGATGAGATATACCCCTGTCTAGATGTCCCTTTATTTCGTCTGTGTGGCGGATGGATATGCGCACCAACTGCGGGGTTATCTTGTTCGGGACTGTTCTGTAAGGAATGGTTCCGGCCTTGTGTTGCAGGGGAGTTAGGGTAGCTCCTCGGTACAGTGATCTAGACCACGTACTGTGACGGGCGGTACCCCAGTAGCCCTGCCATTGTATGGGATCCAATTTCCAATAAGCGCCGTACGTTTTGATTGTGCCCAACTACGTTGGAATGTGAGATGTAAGCATTTCAGCTATTTCTGTATTTTACTTGAAAACCCTAGACACTATTATAATATCACTGGATTTCCTATAAAATGTTTTGGTTAGCGTAAGGTAAAAACTTACCCGTATTTATTTGTGGGGAGTCTTACGTGATACCTTTGTTTTAAAAAGGTTTTCAAAATTAAACAATTTAAACCGTTTACTCATACCAGACGCATGTCTGACCCGGAGTTTATATTTTGTTTTTCATAAACTCTTGGGTACTCAAATTTTTACGAGTAGCCAAGTGATAGGTTTGGATTTTGATTCTGGAGGAGCTTGGAGCAGGAGTTTCCAGACGTATGTGGATATCTACCTAGTTCCGCTGTGTTAGTTGATGTATACTGTATCTCTGATGTATATAGTGACAGATGTATGTATGATTGTCATGTATTGATATTGTATAACTCTGATATATGAAATCTATGTAATAGATATGTGATATATTATATTTTGTTCCGTTCCGCTGTGAGATTCTGATGTTTTGTTTCTTTCTTTTCTATTTCTACCCCTTTCTTTCTTAATGATGATACGTCTTTCTGGTAGTTGAAGGGCGGGTCGTCACACTTGGTATCAGAGCGCTAGGTTGAGTGAGTACCTAGGCTCTTGAGTGATTTATTTCTTGAGAGAGCGCATTTGTAATTTTGATATATATATATATATATATATATATATATATATGTATGTATGTATGTATGTATGTATGTATTTCTACCTATTTAGTTGGGTTACCCGTTCGGGTATTCCAATATAAGTTATAAAGGTAGATAGGGTAGTGGTGTGTGAAACACGACTACCGATGGTTGGAGTTTTGAATATTTGTAGTTGGAATGTATCTGTCGAGACTGCAGACCTATTACCATCTCGAGTGAGCTTTGGGTGATGTGAGGATTTCATTGTTGGAATGTAATTTTGGATGACCTTGAGTTTGGATCTATCGGATGGACAGGACCAAATCATGATATCTTGATATCTCAGGGTGTAGTAGCTGTGTAATGAGACACTGTGAGTTTGGATGTCTCCGAAGATGTTTCTTTGGAACAAGTTAAGGAGGTATGTCCGTTTCGGAATTGTGACCAAGTTCAATAGGGTATTTTTGTTTGATTGGGGCCCGAGTTTCTCGAAGAGCTTTGAATAGAAGTCTTTGGACATTGAGGTTAGCCCTATAGCTTGGAGTGTTCTGTGTACTGTCGAGAAGGTTTGTTGATTAACAGTTTTCTTGAGGTGATTTCAGATGTAGCAGAGTGGATTCATTTCCTCGATGGATTGACCAGAACAGTATATGGATGTTCTGGATTGTGAAGGGAGAACAAACTTATTTGGGTAGAATTACCAGAGTGTTGTGCGACAATTCTGGAATTCATCTGTGTAATCTTTTTCATGGAGTTGAGTTTTTTTTAAGTATTGAGGTGAACCAAGTTTTTCCTGATGTATTCGAGAAGTTAATTGTTTGTCTTCCCATCGAGAGATAGACTTTCGTGTTGATTTGATTCCAGGGTAGTGCTGGTGATTCAACCTAGTTCGAGGATGGTGTTGGAGACAATGGGGAGGCATGTTTTGAAGGCGAGTTCTTTAAGTGCCAGTTTTGGAAATCGGAAGTTATTTTTGAGGCACATTATTTTGGGTGAAGATACCTCTGTAGACCCAGCGAAGGGAGAGTCTATTCTAAGAATGGAAGACGAGGCTAACCAGTGCTCCAGTGATTGTTATTCCGGAAGGAAAGGGCAGCTTTGGAATTTATATGGATGCTTGTATAATTGATTTGGGAAGCAGTGTTGATGCAAGATAGGAAAGTAACTGCGTATGCGTGACAGCAATTAAAGCAACATGAAGGGAACTACGCTACGCATGACCTTGAGTTGTTAGCCATTGTGTTAGTTTTGAAAATTTGGAGGCACTATCTGTTGGGAGAGAATCTGAGGTATTCGCGGACCACAACCATTGGAATTTTTTTTTCTCTAAGGGAATGTTAATCTGAGGGAGCCGTGGTGAGTCGAATTTCTGGCCTCATATGATATGGATATTCTGTATACCCAGGATAAGCGAATGTTGTGGTTGATGCTCTTAGTAGGAATGCGGTATTGTTCTTTTAGAAGTTATTCTTTCTCTCCAGGGCAGAATCATAAGTAAGTAAAGGGAGGATAGATCTTTTAAGGAATTGAATCTTAAACTAAGGATGGAAGGTGTTCAGATTTTAAAGGTAGATGATCAAGGTGCTTAAAGGATTAGTGGCCGTTTGTATGCTTGATATGGATGAATTGAGGCAATAAGTTTAGCTAAAGGACATCACTCCAGACTGAATATTCACCCGGAATCTTTAAGATGTATAAAGATATGAGAAGATTTTTCTGGAGACCGAGCATGAAGAGGGTCGTAGTTGCTTTGGTTTATAGTTGTACTTTCTATCAGCAAGTTAAGGTAATTATGAGAAGTTGTCTAGGATTATTGCAATCTTTAGAAATATCAGATGGAAGTGGGCGATGATTTCGATGGATTTCATCGACGGTTTGCCAAGAACCAAGAAAAAAATGATGGAATATGGATTATTGTGGATCGATTAACTAAGAATGCTCATTCTATACGAGTTAGATAACTCGGACTACAGCTTCTGGCCAAAATTTTCTTGAGGGAATAGTAAGATTGCTTGGTGTTCCTGTTAGCATAGTAAGTGATCGTGACCCTATATTTCACCAGCAAAATTCTGGAAGGCACCGCAATTACCTTTGGGATCGAGTTTGAAATTTAGTATAGCCTATTATCCTCAGAAGGACGAACAGAGAGACTGAACCGTATTCTAGAGGATATGCGGCAAGCTTGAGTTTTGGATTTTGGTAGATTGTGGAAGACTATCTTGTGTTTGGACCAATTTTGATTTGTGAAGTTTCTGTTAAGATTAGGCTTATCAAAGGATAAGATAAGAGCTTCTCAAGACCGTCAGAAGAAGTACGTAAATAAGAGAAAGGAGAGAATTGGAATTTGAGATTTGTAATTTGTTTTTTTTGCCAAAGTTTCCCGATTAAAAAGGAACTATTAGATTCGACAGGCGGGAAAAACTTGACTCGGGATATATTGGACTATTTCGGATATTGAAAGGATTGGAACTGTAGCTTGCAGAGTCGAATTGTCAGAACAGATGTCTGGAATTCATAGTGTATTCTGTGTGACCCATCTAAGGAATTTGTTCTTGATTCAGTATTAGTTGTAGAATCAATAGTACAGGAAGACTTGAAAGATGAGCCGAATGTGACTGTGGATAGAAATTCAGTTCGGATTGTTAGTTAAGGTGAGAGGCAACTCAGGAGTATAGTAGTGTAGCTTGTCATAGTATAGTGGAGCGAGGATTCCGGAGTTTTCACCCAGGAAACTCTGTATAGTTTTAGAAAAACTTATCTGGATTTGTGTACGGGTAGCTAGCGATGTTTGTTAGGATAGATTGTTGGTTGTTTGTTAATATATGAATGATATGTATGTTTGAATGGTTGATATGACAACTTTTAAATTATCTTTGTTTTAAATTTCGGGGACGAAATTCTTTTAAGGGGGGAGGAATGTAACGACCCTGGATTTTGGCCCTATTTATTTTAATAAATATTCAAATCAATTTAAATAAAATGTATACTTAATCATTTGAAACGGATGTGATTTTGAAATAATTGCCATTGTTTATATAAATGGTATTTTTAAAAGAAAATTGATTTGGAAGTTTAAAAAATTTTCTCAATAATATTCATAATAAAGTTTGTCTTTTATGATTAAATTAAAATATCTTACTTTGTTTATATTTGGTAAGTATACATATGAATGATAATGTGTGAAATGGAATTAAAATATAAATGTGAGATATAAGTCAAACTTATGCATATAATTTAAATAAAATACAAATGAAGATAAATATAAAATGAGTATAAATGTAAATAAATCATATTGTACATAATTTAAATATTTATAGTTAAACACAAATAAAATAAATATGAAGAATGAGTAAACTCACGAATCTGATTTGAATATTGACAGTTAAAATATAAATATAAGAATATTAAGTATAACACATGAATATAACTAAATTAAGAACAAAGTATAGAGTAGAATAAAAATAAATATATAAAATAAAATAACATAAATAGAATTAAAATAGATAAACAAGCATACAACCTAAACTTTTAATTTGAGAGCATAAGATAAAATAAGCATAACGTATAAAATAATAAAACAAATTAACTTCATATACACATGAATATATACCTGCAAATGTTATGCACAAACAAAAATAACAAAACAACTTATCCACTTACAAGACACGGGATATAAGTAAATCTGATAACATGTAAACTGGAAACTAGTAACAGGACAAATATTTATAAATATAATAGATCAAGTGTTGTTGTAAGTACAAACTAGCAGCTGTTGAAACAAATACTTTTAAACAAATGTCTTCATAAGCCAATCTATTTGCAAATGTGAAACAGAGAAGCACGGGTCACATAACCTACTTGCAAGTATATACTATTTAAAGACTAATCAATTCCATATAAAATATTCAATGTCAGAGAAGATATAACATAGCTTCAATGTCAAGTTGTCTTTATTAAGACAGTATATAAAATTGTTTAAATAACTAATCAATTCCATATAATAGCTTCATGTACAAGCTTTGTTAGCCTGCAGAGTGAAAAGGAACAAATCAATATCCTTATGCATAGTACAAAACAATTGTATACGAATATTATGTGCAGCTGAATATAATGAGTGTGTAAACCTATTTAGGAAGCAAAACATTTAATGCTAATATCTCAGCCTACATTTTGTCAAGTCAAGATATTTGTTCAATCAAGAAGCTTCTGTCCAGATGAAGCCTTCCCATTCTGTTCTTTATTTATATGTATATCTCATGCTACTTCAAGTTCGTGAAACAAAAAGAAAAAGTGAAACCAGAAGAAACTAAAACAAGAGAATGAAACATATTCAAATCTAAAAGGAAAAAGCAGATTCATGAATAAACTCAGGTTGTTCAATCTGTAGTTTTCAAGATATCAAAAGGGTTTTCTATTCAACAATTATTTGAGGTAAGTAAACTTAAATTTCAAGCTTAAGTTAATTAAACCAGTAGGATAATTTCATGAGATTTATATATGTGTGTATATGCTTTATAGTGATATGTATCTGAGATTTTATTCAAGCTGTAATAGGAATATTGAAGATGATGTTCTCTGCTTTATGTTACAGGATGAAAACAATTAAACTTTGGATTGTTTTCATTTGATTATGGTAAGTTTTAACTTGTTATCATCAAAAAAACTTGTTGCTTGAGCTTAAATCATAATTTTTACAACCTGTTTCAACATATTAACAACCTATACTTTTTCTGTTTATAGTCAGTTAAGGAAACATTATTAAATTCGATCATATGAAAAGCTAATTAAAATTTATATCATGAATTATTACTAAAAGATATGATTTTTAAATTTTGAATGAGGATTTTTAGCTCAATATATCAAGAGCAGTTCGATGTTGAACAAAAATTGAACTTTTATCAAATTCTCGAAAATTACTCAATATAAAATGCTGAAATTCTTATCGAATCAAGTATGAAGGTTAGTGATCTTAGGAAAAATATTCAAGGATTTTTCCATTGCATAGAAATTGGATACGAGATCGACATAGGGTTTTACTGCAGGTTTATGTACATGCCTGCAAAATATGAGATTTGGCTCGTACACGTGATCGAGTGGTTAGAGGCTCGGGTGGAAGATTTCTGGTGACGGTGTCGAGGTGTGGTCGAGTTTCCATCGCCTCCGGTGGACCGTGCTTGGGTGGCGTGACGTTTTGTTTCAGAGTGGTCGACCGTTTATTTCATTCGAACCGCATATTTTCGTATTCGAATTTTAGTGGTACTGCGACTTTGGATTTCTCGTATTCGTGCTAGTTGGGATTTGCGCGAAGTCTCAAAAGATCGCCGGAGCCACGAGCGACGCTGTACACGTGTACAGCACGGTGGCGTATCAGTGATTGAAGGGGGAGGGCACTGTCTCGAGTCATTCTCGAGAATTTTGGTTGTTTTCTTCGGGTTTCCTTTGAGTTTGAGTGCGTATATCTTCTGATGTTATCGTATAATTAAGTTTAAACAAAAGCTTGCTGTAAAAAAAAAGAGAAGAAGATGAAGTCGCGTATCTGGGTGGGTGACTCGGGTGAAGGGGGCGATCTACTCGAAGTAGTGATTGAGTGTAACTGGGAAGGTCTCGGGTTCTTTATATCTGCGTGTAAGATTTTATAAAATTTGTTAATGATTAAATGCTTCAGCAAAGTGTCACATAAAAATTAATACTGTTCAAAGTTTAAGTAAAAAATTAATTCAAATTTGATTATCATAGTTAAGGTTTATTAACAGGTTAACTCGTGATTAACTATTTTAAATTTACTGATTACTTTTGTTCAAGCTTATTCATGTTTTAAAATTTTGTTAATATTAGGAACAAATTAAGTAAATTAACAAATAATGTTTCAGTTAGTAATATAATTGATAACGAATTTAAGAAGATTTGAATGTTAATTAAGTGAATAATCAATAGTTATTGATTGGGTTCAGAAGTAATTAAGAGTAATTACTTTGTAATTATAATTAGTAGTGTATAATAAGAAATAAGTGAAATTGTAATTAACCACTTAATTAATTAATGAACAATTAATAGTTAATTAATCAAGTGATTTAACTAAGAATTAAGAAATGATTAATGAAACGATTATCAATAAATAACAGGTAATTAAGTTCTATTTTGTTCGAAGAATAGTGATTGAGAAATAGTTGCTTAAGTAATCAAAGTTAGATAACTTGATTAAGAAAGTAATTAATTAAATAGTAATTAAGTAATTAAGCAATTAAGACATATATGTTAATTAAGAATTGATTTGTTGATTAAATAATTTGAAGGGAAATAAATGATTAAACAGGGTTAAGAGATTAACTCTCAAGTAATTAAATTAATCACAATAAGAATTTAAGATGGTTGCTTATGGATGTTGAATATTTGTTTGTGATGTTTATGGATGATATTCTGTGATGCTTTCTGATATGCTGTAATATGTCATGGCAATTGTGTATGATTTATCTGTGGTAAATGTTATAAGAATTCAATTATTGAATTAAACTGTTTACGTTAATTAGACAACTTGGCCTTTAAAATGGCGTTTGGATTTCGATGAGACTGGGATCGGGTGTCTATTTTGATATTCCGAAAACCACATCGATCCAAATTAAACGTTAGGTCGTGAATTCTCAAGTGAAGATCGAGATGGTGTTTTTAGAATGCAAGGGTTATCGTCGTTGACTCTGAGGGTGATTCCAAAATGAGTGTGATGAGATAATGCCTTCGGTTTCGTTCGAACCCGGAACGAACTTGTATGGATTGAATGCTTTCAACACATCGTCAGGCGGACGATGAGCATTCTAAGAAATATGTCCTGAAAGGTAATCGCAACCTCAAGCCTCATCAACCGGGAATGGCTAAAACAGGGGAGGTGCAGCAAGGTTAGGTGGGTCATGCCCAAGCGGGATGAGATATACCCCTGTCTAGATGTCCCTTTATTTCGGCTGTGTGGGTGGCTGGATATGCACACCAACTGCGGGGTTATCTTGTTCGGGACTGTTCAGTAAGGAATGGTTCCGGCCTTATGTTGCAGGGGGGTTAGGGTGGCTCCTCGGTACAGTTATCTAGACGACGTACTGTGACGGGCGGTACCCCAGTAGCCCTGCCATTGTATGGAATCCAATTTCCAATAAGCGTCGTACGTTTTGATTGTGCCCGACTACGTTGGAATGTGAGATGTAAGCATTTCAGCTATTTCTGTATTTTACTTGAAAACCCTAGACACTATTATAATATCACTGGATTTCCTATAAAATGTTTTGGTTAGAGTAAGGTAAAAACTTACCCGTATTTATTTGTGGGGAGTCTTACGTGATACCTTTGTTTTAAAAAGGTTTTCAGAATTAAACAATTTAAACCGTTTACTCATACCAGACCCATGTCTGACCCGGAGTTTATATTTTGTTTTTCATAAACTCTTGGGTACTCAAATTTTTACGAGTAGCCAAGTGACAGGTTTGGATTTTGATTCTGGAGGAGCATGGAGCAGGAGTTTCCAGACGTATATAGATATCTACCTAGTTCCGCTGTGTTAGTTTATGTATATTGTATCTCTGATGTATATAGTGACAGATGTATGTATGATTATCATGTATGGATATTGTATAACTCTGATATATGAAATCTATGTAATAGATATGTGATATATTATATTTTGTTCCGTTCCGCTGTGAGATTCTGATGTTTTGTTTTTTTCTTTTCTGTTCTTTTCTATTTCTACCCCTTTCTTTCTTAATGATGATGCGTCTTTCTGGTAGTTGAAGGGCGGGTCGTCACACCAAAAAAAAAAATTTACAATCTATAGCTGATACATTAAAGGAGCAGAATAATGATATTTATCAATAGCTGGTTTGCAACCCTCTCAATAATGATCTTATAGAAACGTATTCCACCAACTATGAGCAGTTACATAACATCATGAGATACATTGCAATGAATAGTGAGAAAAAAATGAAAATAAATTGGCTTGTTAAAGGGGATAAACCATCTAATTTCTATTTCAGTCAAATTAGCAAATGCAGAACTAATAGAAGGAGTCAAATTATTATCAATAATAGGGGCTTGTGGTCTTCAGCATCAGAGAAAATTGCCCAAGAAGCTTATGTTTACTTCTCTAACTTATCTCAGTCATCTCAAGCCGCAGTTCAATTCCCTAACAAACTTGCAAGAAAATTCTTATAGAAAAAGCAAGACTCAAACTGTGTTCACCATCTCTTTTAGAGGAAGTTAAAGAAGCTATAATGCAAATTAGTGATAATAGCTCCCCTGGTCCAGATGGTTTTAATTCCAAGTTTTACAAAGTACCTTGGGAACAGATTAAATATGATTTATGGAATGCAATGAGTGGTATTTTTTAATCCCAAAAAATCATAAGAGAAGTCAACCATACATTTATTTTCCTTATTCTAAAATTCCAGATGCGGTGAATATGCCTATATCCCTATGTAATGTCCCATATAAGATATTAGCCAATTTTCTATGCAATCGAAGGAAAGCTTATATGAATGATCTAATCTCTCACAATCAAAATGCTTTCATTCCAAGTAGAATTATTTTTGAATATTCCCTATTAGCTTATGAAATGGTGAGAGGTTTCAACAGAAAAAATTCTAACAATTTATGTTTGAAAATTGACCTGCATAAGGCTTATGACACCACTAGTAGAGAATTTATTCATCACATGCTGATTTCAATAGGGTTCCCACAATCATTTTTTGACCTTATTTACGAATATACCTATACCCCTTTGTTTTCTGTTTTAATTGATGGTTCCCCTTACGGTCTCATTAACAGCTCGAGAGGTCTGCGATAAGGTGACCCCCTCTCACCATATCTTTTTCGAATGTTATGGAATTTCTCACCATTAATTTCGATATGGAGTTCTATAAGGTAAAATATCACCCCCATATACCAAATTGAACCTATGGTTACACATTTATTATATGCAGATGATATCTTACTTTTGGTTAAATTCTCCATTAAAAATGTAGAAATTATTCGTCGAATTTTTCAACAAATGAGGAATTTAACTGGTCTTGATTTGAGTGCAGATAAGTCTACTTTATTCTTCAGTAAAGGTGCAGTACAAAAGAAGCAAATTACTGATATTCTTAAAATTAATGCAGGTAATCTTCCCATCAAGAATTTGGGTGCTCCTCTTTCCAATAACAAATTAAAAATCAAATATTTTGGATGCCTTATTGATAAAATTAACAAGAATTTCAATCAGTAGAGCAATAGATTTCTTAATATTAGTGGTAGAGCTGAGCTCATAAAAACTGTCATACACCCTATGCTTCATTTCTGGCTCCAGATTACTCAATTTCAGCTGTAGTAATACAAAAAATTAACTCATTGTGCGCTAATTTTTTATGGAAGTCTAAAACTCAAAAAATGTGTTGGGATGGAGTGTGTAAAACAAAAAGTGAAAGGGGTTTTGGTATAAGGAAAGTAGATGATATTGCCAAAGCAAATGCAGCCAAACTTCTATGGAACTATATTAAAGACGATTCAATCTGGGCTAGTGGATTCATAATAAATACCGCAGTAATACTAATTTTTGGACAGCCAATATGAACAGCAATGCTTCTCACACTTGGAAGACTATTTTAAGAGCCAAACAATTATGTAAGGGAATTATAAACAGAAAATTTTCCAATGGAGACAACACTGATATCTGGTTTGATCCATGGCTAAGTGGTGCTTCTCTTATCGAATTTGTAGATGGAATTCCATGGCTATTTTTGGTGGATGTCATAAGAAAGTGTCCATGCTAATTACTAAAAATAGATGGAAACAACAACTACCCTACATTCCTACTCAGTCTATCCAAACAGTTAATAATATTACTATTTACAACAATGTTAAGCGAGACTTTTGGTATTGGATCCTTAACCGTCAAGGCAATTTTACTACGAAATTATCTCGGAATCATTTTAAATGCAGACACAATGAGAATGATTGGGAAAAGGTGATTTGGGACAAAGATTGTGCCTTAAAGATGTCTATATGTTCCTTACTGGCTATTCATAATAAATTAAGCCCCAAAGACAGAATAAGTAAATGGTCTCCTAATATTGATCAATCTTGCATTCTGTGTTCTAACAATAATGAAAACAGAGATCACCTCTTTTGCAACTGTTCCTACTCGAGAAACTTGTTGGTGGAACTTATGTTTAAACTCAAGATTTGTATAGGAAATAACATCGACCTCCACAACGTTCTAAATAATATAATTCAAGCTTAGATTAAACATACTTCAAGTAATCAAATTATAAACATAATTTTTACTACTCTTATTTAGAATATCTGGATTAAGCGTAACAATCGAATGTGCAAAGGTATCGAATTTCCAGTTAACTTCAGACTTAAAATCATCATTCAAGACAGTAAATTCCTACTTTCACACCAATTACAGTAAAATAAGCTAAACAGCGAGATGATACTTATCTTAGAAGAGCTTAACATTGCAACAGACCTCCTGTCCACCTTCCGTCCTCCTTGAGCTCCTTTGATTAGAGTTGCCGAGCTAGATTTCGTTGTGTTGGAATCCAATTTTAGATCTGATGTCTGCCATTCTCGATTACTCCGATTTCAAGAAGTTTGTCTCAGAGGCTTCTTTTTCTTTTATTTGATGTTGCTACATGTCTATATTGTGGTGTAACATTACTCCTTGCTCTTTTCTTTTGTTTTGTTTTATGATCCAAGTTTGCTCATGTGGATGTTTTTGAGTGTGTTCCTGTAACAACCCGGAATTTTTGACAGCATATTTCAATGAATATTTAATCTAATTTAAATTAAATATAAGCATGTCAATGTTTAAATTGATGAGATCTTGCATATTTAATAGTTATATATATTTGTAAAAGAAAGTTTTGATTTGAAAATTTAAAATAGAATGCTTCGAAAACCAGTTAAAACAAAATCTGTCTTTTACACTAAAATCAAAGATTTTATATGGTTGATATTTAATCTAGTATACCTATAAAATGAAATTGAAATAATAATGTTTTAAAATAAACAAACATAGAAATAATAAACATAAACATGGAAGTATAAAACAATATAAATAATTATAAATATAAACATACAAAACTAGTATAAAACATAATCATAAATTATAAAATGTAACTCAGAATATAAATGTACAAATATAAATTATAATTTGAAGTATAAAAATGCAAGTATATGATATAAATCGATGTTTGAAGATTTAATCAACAAATATAATACAACTAATATGTTAATATTAACTTTTAAGCAAACATATCAGAAAGTTGAGAAATATAACCTGTATATACAAATGAATAATGCAAAGAAACAAGACAAGTTATATATAGTTGTACTTAACAAATAAAAAAATCAAAATCAGGCTTCACTAAGAATAATAAACATATGTATAAATGAGCAAGCTTCTACAATAAGACAAGGAAATGTATAGCTAAATATACTAACAAAATCTAGTTGAACAAAATCTGATTGTATGAAACTGAACAATTGCAAAATGTTTCAAACATCTTTGTCCAGTACAAAAAGAATATCTTTGTACAATCAATGCTATGAATTAAATATAAAGTTTATGTGCTGCAGGAAAATTCATATGCATAAGAAAAACAAGTTTTACTTTGATATAATAAAACTTAACTAAACCTAAAAGACAAACCTGAAAAAAAACATGTTTGGCCGAAATAATAATAAACATCTTTGTACACATTGCAACTATCAGTAAAACATTAAATACATGTTATCATAATTAAGGCATAAGCATTAATTAGCACAACTTCTTGTTTAACAAGTACAGGTAGCCGAAATCTCTTTATGATTTCATACTGCAGGTGTATATTATTTAACCAATAAAAGAAAGAAAAAATAATACAAATACTAACTGGCCAGTTATAACCTGTAGGTAGCTTCTATATATATCCAATATATATACTGTGTTCATTTATAAAACTTGATCAAAACTTAAAAGCAACCCCGAGAAAAATATTGTATTGCTTTGCAATATAAATAAAATTCAAAACAGAGAAACAGAGAAAAGAAAAAGAAGAGTTTCAGGAATTTCTTTCTGCAGTGTTCTTCATCAATATCTTACCTTCTGTTTTAAAGTTACTTGGTGAGTAAACATACTTTTCTTGAATTTAGGTATGGTAATTAACTTCTGATGATTGTGCTGCTACATATATTGATAAAATATGAACTTGTATTGATTTATGCATTGGAAGCTTCTGTTCCTAATTTGTTGTCAAGCTTCTGAGTAAAAGAAGTAAAGGACATTTATACTTCTCTATTTGAATTAATTTTAAACCTAACATGTAAGTAATTCAGAGTGTTTAACATAAAACAAAGCCTGGAAATATATTGAAGTATAACAGTAAGTTATAAATACTGTTTTTTTTCAAGTTACAGGTAAAAAATTTAAAGGTTCAAAATTCAAATGTTTAAATTTGTAAATTCAATAACATATTTAGATTTCATACACGTAATTATGATTTTTAACACAAAAATTATGATTTTTATGCAAGGGTATTAAGAGCAGTTTTGAAATGAAACAAAAATGGGTTTTCGTCAAAATTGGATGATCAAGTAAATTTTAATTTCTGTAAATTGATATAAAGTAAGTTTGTAATCCATTTAACACCAGAAAAATGCTGGAAAAATTATTCAATGAAGGGATTTTGAGATTGAATCAAAAGTAGGGTTTTAGTGCTTTTACTTTTAATGCTCTGTAAAAATTGAGTTTCGGCATCTTATGTCAATCGAGTTGGCCGCGATTTCAGGTGGAGTTAGGGGGGTGTGATCGAGGTTTTGGTGGAGTTTCATCACCTCCGGTAATGGATGGTGGCTGCACGAAGGATTTGACAGTGGGTGTTTGTTGTCAAGTTCGAGCATCTGGTTTTTTTTGTTTTCAACTTGAAATTGAAATCTGGGTTTCGACTTCGTATGAGTGGAAGTTTTGTGATGTGTGGGGGCTGTCGCGAGTCGCCAGAGGCCAAGCGCACCACCGTGCACGTGCACGGTGGCGTGGGCGTGTCAGTGAGGACATAAGTGGCTTCGTATCGAGTGGTACTCGAGTGGGTACTCGAGTAAAGGGGTGGGTTAGTTCGAGTTAGGACCCGTGTGAGTGCGTGAGTGGCGACTGCAGTTCGACTTGAACTGATACCTAAAAAAAAAACAAGAGAAAGAAGGAAGAAAGAAAACATGCAATGAAGAAGAGGGTGGTTTGAGAGAGAGAGACGCGAGGTAAAGAGGGGAAGAACTCGATGTTTGCACGAGTGGATAAGTGGATTACCTCGGGTCCACTTCCAGATTGATTTGCCTAATCCCTTTTGGTTTTTTTTAACAAAGTTTAAACAGTAAATAATATTAGTTAATTTTAGGTAAATAATTGATTTATTGTTTATTTAAAAGTAAGGTTTGTAAAAAGGTAATTAATTAGTATTAAGTAATTAGGATGTAAATTATTTTATACTTGTAATTAAATTAATAACTTTAAATTAAATTGTGATTAGAAATTAATCTTGTGATTAATCTATTCAACTTAAGAAAATTTAATTAAAGGATTAATAGATGGTGATTAACTTAAGTGTTTAATTAAAGATTATATGATTAATTAAATTAATAATAATTGATTAATTAAAGTAATTCGTGAGAATTAAATAAGTAATTAATTTATATTAAGTAAGTTAATAATTAATAAGTAAGAATCAACTAATTAACCGAGTAATTAAGTAATAGTTAATGAACAGAAGTTAATTAATTAAATAATTAATTAAAGATTAGATGATTAATGAATTAATAGTTAATGATAACTAATTAATTAATTGATCATTAATAAGTTAATTAATCAGTAATTAATTAAGCAGAATTTAATAGTTTATTCTTAAGAAATAAATTAAGTTAAGTAAAACCAAACTGTTTGGTATGCATTGATAGTTCTGTTTGATTGACTTTGATATTTGTTGATGATTTGTTTGTAATATGTTGTGATATATTATGGATAACTGTGTATGATTTATCTGTTATATCCGTTATGTTAATCCTGATATTAAATTGAATTGTTAAGTTAAATAGACAACTTGGCCCTTAAATGGCGTTTGGATTCCGACGAGACCGGGATCGGAAGAATCAATTTGATTCTCTGAAAACCACATCGATCCAAATTAAACGATAGGTCGTGACTTATCAAATGGTGAATCGAGATGATGTTTCAGAATGCAAGGGTTATCGTCGTTAACTCCGAGGGTGATTTCAAAATGAGTGTAACGAGATAATGCCTTCGGTTTCGTTCGAACCCGGAACGAACTTGTATGGATTGAATGCTTTCAACACATCGTCAGGCGGACGATGAGCATTCTAAGAATAATGTTCAATAAAGGTAATCGTAGCCTCAAGCCTCATCAACCAGGAATGGCTAAAACAGGGGAGATGCAGCAAGGTTAGGTGGGTCATGCCCAAGCAGGACAAGATATTCCCCTGTCTAGATGTCCCTTTTTATTTCGGCTGTGTGAGCAGTTGTTGGCCACAACTGCGGGGTTATCTTGTTCGGGACTGTTCAGTAAGGAATGGTTCCGGCCTTGTGTTGCAGGGGATGAAGGGAGTAATCCTCGGTACGGTGATCTAGGCCCCGTACTGTGACGGGCGGTACCCCAGTAGCCCTGCCATTGTTGGAAATCCATTTACCCTACGAGACCCTACGGTTTTGATTTGTATTACCCACTTCTATGGCTAGTAGCTGGAATTTAATGAATGTAACAATTTCGGCTATTTTCTATTTACTTGAAAACCCTAGACACTATTATAATATCACAGAATTTCCTATAAAATGTTTTAGTTAGCATAAGGTAAAAACTTACCCGTATTTATTTGTGGGAAGTCTTACGTGATACCTTTATTTTCAAATGATTTTCAAAGTTAAGCAATTTTAACCTGTTTACTCATACCAGACCCATGTCTGACCCGGAGTTTATATTTTGTGTTTTCATAATTTCTTGGGTACTCAAATTTTTACGAGTAGCCAAGTGATAGGTATTGGAGGTGTTGATTCTCTGGAGGAGCTATTTTGGGGGGAAAACCAGACGTATGTATATATATATAGTTCCGTTGTGTGGTTAGTCTATGCTGTATTTTGGATGTATGTATGGACATATATGTATATGACAGTCCTGTTATGTGATATTGTACGACTCTGATGTATGTATAACTATGTAATAGATATGTGATGTATTATATTTTGTTCCATTCCGCTGTGAGATTCTGATGTTGTTGTTCTTTCTTTCTATTCTTTTCTATTTCTATCCCTTTCTTTCTTAATGATGAAACGTCTTTCTGGGGTTGTGAAAGGCGGGTCGTCACAGTTGGTATCAGAGCGCTAGGTAAAGCGAGTACCTAGGCTCTTGTGTATATTTATCTTGAGAGTGCGTATTTGTATTTTCATATAATATTATATATACCTATCTTGGTTGAGTTACCTGTTCAGGTGACCGACATGAGTTCAGGAAGAAGAGGCAGAGTGAGGGCCAGTACTTCTACAGATAATGGACGGAGTCAGAATGTTAGTGAGGCTGTCAATCCAGTACCGTCTCAAGTTAGCTTTGCAGCTTTATGCAAGGATTTCAAACATCTTGGAGGTCAACCATTCAAAGGTTCGGAGTCAATAATTGAAGTTCAGGACTGGCTACGCTCTTGTGAACGCATTTTCAAGAGCATGAGATTGACTGATGAGCGTAAGAGGCATATGGCATCATGGCAGTTGCAAGGTGGTGCAGCAGCATGGTGGGATTCAACTATTGCAAATATTTCTGAGGATGACATTTCTTGGGATAGATTCAAGGAGTTGTTTGAAGAGAAGTATGTGCCGACGGCAGGGAGAACCCAATTGCGTCAGGATTTTCTGTATTTGAAGCAAGGTAGTATGTCTATTTCGGAGTACGAAACTAGATTCAATGAACTCTCTTGTTATGGTCCAGGACTCATCGATACTCCTTTGAAAAAGAATGAGAAATTTGTGCAAGGGTTGAGGCCTGAATTCCATGGGAAATTGACAGTGCTTCTGAAGGGATCTTTTGTTGATTTGATTGATATGGCATTGAGGTATGAGAATTTGATGAGTAAGAAGCCGGTGGATTCAGTTGCAGCTTCAAGTGGGAATTTCACTAATCCGAATAAGCGAAAGTTTGATCCCAAATGGAGGAAACCAAATAAGAAGAAACCTGGGAATAACAACGGACCCCGAAAGTGCTACATTTGTCATCAGGAAGGGCATTTGGCAAATAAGTGTCCTAGGAAAGGATTCCAGCAGCAACAGCAGCAACCGCACCAGAGTGGCCCAGGATCAGCTATGGTTCAGAAATCATTGTGCTTTAATTGTCATCAGCCAGGACACATGATCAAGAACTGTCCACTTCTGCAGAGAGCACCTCAGAATAAAGTTTTTGCTTTGGAAGCCGGACCATCTTCTTCTTCGATGGGCAAAGGAGTATTAGAAGGTACTTTACTTTTAAATGGGAAATATATTAGAGTTTTGTTTGATTCGGGTGCTTCCTTGAGTTTTATTTCTTTGGACTCTATTGAAAAGTTTTCTCTTACCCCTAGTTCAGTAGATAGTTCTATCTTGGTGTCTAATCCTATAGGAGGGGTGACCAAATTAGACTCTATTTGTAAGGACTTGAAGATCTCTTATCTATCCCACAGTTTTTCTTGTGACCCGTATGTGTTGAATTTTGAGGGATTTGATCTTATTTTGGGAATGGATTGGCTGGATAAGTATAAAGCCGTCTTGAATTGTGATGAGAGAACAGTTTCGTTGGAAACTGATCTGGGTAGAATTGCCAGAGTGTCGTGTGATAATTCTGGAATTCACTTGAGCAGTCTTTTGCATGGAATGGAGACATCTGAAGAGAGTGTTGAAGACATCGATGTGGTTCAGGATTTTGTTGATGTTTTTGAAGAAGTTAAGTGTTTGCCACCACATCGAGAAATAGAGTTCCGTATTGATTTGATTCCAGGAGTTGTGCCAGTAATTCAACCCAGTCGGAGAATGGCTCCCAGGGAAAGAGAAGAGTTGATTAAGCAGACACAGGATCTTTTAGAGAAGGGATTGATTAGACCTAGTTTTTCTTGTTGGGATTCAGCGGCGGTGTTTGTGACCAAATCGGATGGATCACTGAGGTTCTGTGTGGATTATAGAGATTTGAATAAAGTGACTATCCGTAATAAATATCCTCTTCCTCGCATCGATGATCTTTTTGACCAGTTGCATGGTGGTTCTATCTTTTCTCAATTGGATCTAGCTTCAGGTTTCCACCAGTTGAGGGTAGCTGAAGACAGTATTCCCTTGACTGCATTTAGGGGACCGAATTGTTTCTATGAGTGGTTGGTTATGCCGTTCGGATTAACCAACGCTCCTGCCTATTTCGTTGACCTCGTGAATCGAGTCTTTAGGGATGTATTGAATAAGTTTGTGCTGGTATTTATCGATGATATCTTGGTCTTTTCCAAATCCGAAGAAGAGCACGGGAAGCATTTGAGGATTGTATTGGAGACTCTGAGAAAGAATGTGCTGAAGGCGAAATTTTCGAAGTGTCACTTCTGGAAATCGGATGTTAAATTTTTAGGGCACATTGTTTCGGGTGAAGGCATTTCTGTAGACCCAGCAAAAGTTGAAACTATTCTGGAATGGAAACAGCCAGAGACACCGACGGAAGTTCGCAGTTTTCTATGATTGGCTGGCTACTACAGGAGATTTATTAGAGATTATTTCAAGATTTCTTCGCATTTGACTAAGTTGACCAGAAAAGGAGCAAAATTCAAGTGGACACCTCAATGTGAAGAAGCTTTTCAGGAATTGAAGATAAGGCTCACTAGTGCACCAGTACTTGTTGTTCCGGATGGGAAGAGCAAATTCGAGGTTTACACTGATGCTTGTATTGTTGGTTTGGGAGCAGTTCTGATGCAGAACGGAAGGGTTATTGCGTATGCTAGTCGACAGTTGAAGCCTCATGAGAAAAACTATGCTACGCATGATCTTGAATTGCTTGCCATTGTTTTTGCTCTGAAGATTTGGAGACATTATCTTTTAGGAGAGAAATTCGAATTGTTCACGGATCACAAACCATTGAAATATTTATTCTCTCAAAAAGACCTTAATTTGAGACAGCAGCGGTGGGTTGAATTTCTTGCATCCTATGATTTGGATATTCTGTACACTCCGGGGAAAGCGAATGTTGTAACTGATGCTCTTAGTAGGAACGCAGTTTTATCTCTTCTGGAAGTGGTTCCATCTCTTATTGAAAGGATATCAAGCATGCAAGAATCTGATAAGAAGCTGAGGAGGATCATCAAAGAAGTCAGGAAAGGTCAGAGTCCCAGTTTTGAAATTGATGACCAAGGAACGCTAAGAATCAACGGGAGAATTTGTGTTCCAAACGACAAGGAGTTGAGGCAGGAAGTTTTATCTGAGAGTCATCGCTCCAAATTGAATATTCATCCTGGAACCTCGAAGATGTATAAGGACATGAGGAGAGTCTTTTGGTGGAAGGGCATGAAGGAGGATGTAGCTGCTTTTGTAAACAGTTGTGCCATTTGTCAGCAAGTTAAAGGTGATCAACAGAAATCTGCCGGGTTATTGCAACCTCTGGAAATTCCGAATTGGAAATGGGAAATGATCTCGATGGATTTTATTGATGGTTTGGCTAGAACCAGGAAAGGAAATGATGGTATATGGGTTATTGTGGATCGTTTAACTAAGAGTGCCCATTTTATACCAGTAAAGGCAACCCGTACTGCAGTTTCTTTGGCGGAAATTTTCTTGAAAGAGATAGTTCGATTGCATGGTATTCTAGTTAGCATAGTAAGTGATCGTGATCCTATTTTCACTAGCAAATTTTGGGAAGCTCTGCAATCAGCGATGGGTACAGATTTGAGATTAAGTACAGCCTATCATCCTCAAACAGACGGACAGACAGAGAGGCTGAATCGTATTCTTGAGGATATGCTACGGGCTTGTGTTTTAGATTTTGGAGGATCTTGGGAGGACCATCTTCATTTAGTGGAATTTTCTTATAATAACAGTTATCAAGCAAGTATTAAGATGGCTCCTTATGAAGCTTTATACGGAAGACCGTGTAGATCTCCATCTTGTTGGATTGAATCGAAGGATCGTCTTGTGCTCGGGCCCAATCTTATTCGTGAAGCTTCTGCGAAGGTTGAGCTTATCAAGAAAAGGATGAAAGCTGCTCAAGATCGTCAGAAGAAATATGCAGATAGAAGACGAAGGCCATTGGAATTTGAGATCGGAGATTTAGTTTTTGTTAAAGTTTCCCCAATTAAAGGTGCTATAAGATTCGGAAAGACGGGAAAACTTGCTCCGAGATACATTGGACCATTCCGAGTGTTGGAGAGAATTGGAACTGTGGCCTACAGGATTGAATTACCAAAGCGGATGTCTGGGATTTACAATGTGTTTCATGTATGGCATTTGAGGAAATTTGTTCATGATCCCTCACTGGTTGTGGAACCGGTAATTCAAGAAGATTTGGTAGTGGAACCCAATTTAACTGTGGTCAGAAATCCATTACAAATTGTCGACCGAGACGAGAAGCAACTCAGAAACAAAGTGGTGAAACTCGTTAAGGTACAATGGAGTGAGGATCCCAGAGACTGTACCTGGGAAACTATCGATAGTTTTAGGAGTGCTTATCCGGATTTATGTTCGGATAACTAGTAATGTTTGTGAGAGTAGACTGTTTGTTTGTTTGCTATTGTATGAATGATATGTATGTTTGGATAGTTAATATAAAAGCTTTTGAATTTACTGTTGTTTAAATTTCGGGGACGAAATTCTTTTAAGGGGGTGGGGAATGTAACAATCCGGAATTTTTGACGATATATTTTAATAAATATTTAATCTAATTTAAATTAAATATAAGCTTGTCAATGTTTAAATTGATGAGATCTTGGATATTTAACAGTTATATATGTTTGTAAAAGGAAATTTTGATTTGAAAATTTAAATAGAATACTTCAAAACCATTAAAAACAAATCTATCTTATTCAATAAAATCAAATCAAAGACTTTATATTTTTATTATTTGATAATTTATATGAATACAATGTTAGTGTTTAAAATATAAAGTTTAAAAATATACAAACATAGTAATATTAAACATAAACATGAAAAAAACAAGTATGAATCATAATTATAAACATAAGTATAAACCATACATTATAAAATATAAAATATAACCAAGATATAAATTTACGAATATAAGTTATAACTTGAACTATATTAATACAAGTGTATGAACATGAGAACACTATAACATTAATATCAGTGTAAATGAACAAATAGAAAGAGTATGGAATAATAAAAGTAATTATAGTTATGCATAAGAAAACAAAGTCAAATATAAGAATCTTGATACATTGCTTAATACACATATAAGTTTGTACAGCAATTAAGTGTTGTATACAGAAAAAAAATAATAATAATAATAAACTAAAAATAAAGGTAAACCAGTAATAAACATATAAACAAAACCTGTACACACAAATGTACAACAACCAAAGATCTTGTTCAGAACAGTAAAACAAACATAAAACTTATATGTTGCTGAAGCTTACATGCATAAGGAAAATAAGTTTTACTTCAAATAGAATACAAACGAAACCTATATCTTGCAAAACATGTTTGGCCGAAAACAATAAATATCTTTGTACAAATAGCAACTATCAGTAAACATTTATTACTTGCCATCATAATTAAGAGCATGAACATTAAATAGCATAATTTCTTGTTTAATCAAGTACATGTAGCCGAAATCCTATATCATTTCACTGCAGTGTATATTATCTTAACCAATAAAAAGAAAGAGTGACAATGCAAATAGTAACTGGCCAGCTACAACCTGTTGCTTAATAGCTTCTATATAAATCTACCTATATATCATCAGTTTATAGATACAAACCTAAAATTATAAAGTAAACCTGAGAAACATTGTTTTGGCTCTGCAAACAAAGTTAGTTCAAGTTAGGAAACAGAGAAGCAAAGAAAGAGTTTCAGGATAGATCAACTGCAGTCTCTTCAACATACTTTCTGTTCAACAGTTTTATGTGAGTAAACTTACCTTTCTTGAAATTTTTTCATGATATTTAGATCCTGAAGTTTGTGTTGCTTTATATTGTTTATCAGAGGACCTGTATCTATTTTTGTGTATTGAAAGCTTTGAGTTAAGCTTCTGAGCAAAGAGGTGCAAAGAATATTAATACTTATCCACCTAAATCATTTAAAACCTAGAGATATAAGTTAATTAAGATTGTTTAACTCTAAACAAAGCTTGGGAATTTATTTGAAGTATAACAGTAAAACATAGGAACTGTTATTCAAGTTACAGGCAACAAGAAATTAAAGCTAAAATTCGAATATTTTAATTTGTGAATTCGATCACATATCTTGATTATACACACAAAGTTAGGATTTTTAGTATAAAAATTATGATTTTTAAGTGAGTGTTTAAGGTACAGTTTGAATATGAATAAAAATTACATTTGTGTCAATTTCTGTGGCTTCAATTAATTTTAACTGTTGAAATTTTTTATGAAGCAAGCTTGAAGATAAATTAACTCAAGAAAAATGTCAAATTATTTTTCGAATGCAAGGATTTGGGGTTTGAATCGAAGGTAGGGTTTAGAGCTTTCATTTTCAATGCTCTGTAAAAACATTTGTTTGCGGCTCCATTAGGCGACCGAGTGGCTCGCGATTCTGGAAGATGGTTGAGGGGGATATGGTTGAGGTATGGGCGAAGTGGAGGCGCCGCTAGTGGTCGGCGTTGGTAGGTGGAGGCGATTTGCTGTCGAGTGTTCAAGTTTTAGTTCGAGTTTCAGGCCTTTTTCTACGATTCGCCTTTTTGTGAAAATTTGGGTTTTGATTTTGAGTGCTCGGTCAAATTGGGGTTCGCTGGAGATAGCGCAACTCGCCGGAGGCGAGGCGAACCACCGTGCACGTGCACGGTGGCGTAGGGATGTCTGTTGATACGTAGGGGGTGACGCGTGCTCATACTCGAGATATGGGGATGTTTGCTTTGAGTTTGTCTTCGGGTTTGCCTGGGTGTGAACGCGTGAGTGTAGTATTTAACTCTAACTTAAACTAAAAAAAAAAAGAGAAAAGAACAGGTAAAAGAAGATGATGGGAAGATGAGGGAGATGCAGGGAAAAGCACGGGGGAACTCGAGAATTTCTCGAGCAAGGGGTGGTGCTGCCTCGGGTCCACGCCTTAATGGACGTGCATAGTTTTGTTTAGTATTTGTATAACTAAGTTAATAAAGCAATTAGTTAGTGTTAGGTTAGTAATTCATTTAAAAGTTTATTGAGGAAGTCCGTAAAGATAGTTGATTAATATAAAGTAATTAGAATGTTAAGAAATTTATACAATTTTGTAATTAAAAATAAATCATATGTTAAATCAATTTAAATCTTAAAAATGTTAGCTTATCACTTAAAGTTAATTAATTAATTAATAAATGATAATTAACTTAAGTGATCAATTAAAGATTATATGATTAATTAAATAAATAATAATTGATTTATTAAAGTAATTTGTGAGAATTAAATAAGTAATTAATTTATATTAAGTAAGTTGATAATTAATGATTAAGAATCAACTAATTAACTGAGTAATTAAGAAACAGATAATGAACAAAAGTTTAGTAAATAAATAATTTAAGATTAGGTGATTAATAAATTAATAATTAACGATTAACTAATTAATTAATTGATCATCAATAAGTTAATTAATCAGTAATTAATTAAACAGAATAAAATAGTTTATTCTTAAGCAATTAATTAAGTTAAGTAAAACCAAACTGATTGATATGCATTGATAACTCTGTTTGGTTGACTTTGATATCTATTGATGATACTTCTGTGATATGTGTGATATATTATGGATATCTGTGTTAACTGTATATGATTTATCTGTTATATCTATTATGTTAATTCTGATATTAAATTAAACTGTTAAGTTAAATAGACAACTTGGCCCTTAAAATGACGTTTGGATCCGATGAGACCGGGATCGGAAGAATCAATTTTGATTCTCCGAAAACCACATCGATCCAAATTAAATGATAGGTCGTAACTTATCAAATGGAGATCGAGATGGTGTTTCAGAATGCAAGGGTTATCGTCGTTAACTCTGAGGGTGATTCCAAAATGAGTGTAACGAGATAATGCCTTCGGTTTCGTTCGAACCCGGAACGAACTTGTATGGATTGAATGCTTTCAACACATTGTCAGGCGGACGATGAGCATTCTAAGTGATATGTTCTTTAAAGGTAATCATAGCCTCAAGCCTCATCAACCGGGAATGGCTAAAACAGGGGAGATGCAGCAAGGTCAGGTGGGTCATGCCCAAGCAGGACAAGATTTTCCCCTGTCTAGATGTCCCTTTTTATTTCGGCTTTGTGAGCAGTTGTTGGCCACAACTGCGGGGTTATCTTGTTCGGGACTGTTCAGTAAGGAATGGTTCCGGCCTTGTGTTGCAGGGGATGAAGGGAGTAATCCTCGATACGGTGATCTAGGCCCCGTACTGTGACGGGCGGTACCCCAGTAGCCCTGCCATTGTTGGAAATCCATTTACTCTACGAGACCCTACGGTTTTGATTTGTATTACCCACTTCTGTGGCTAGTAGCTGGAATTTAATGAATGTAACAATTTCGGCTATTTTCTATTTACTTGAAAACCCTAGACACTATTATAATATCACAGAATTTCCTATAAAATGTTTTAGTTAGCGTAAGGTAAAAACTTACCCGTATTTATTTGTGGGAAGTCTTACGTGATACCTTTATTTTCAAATGATTTTCAAAGTTAAGCAATTTTAACCTGTTTACTCATACCAGACCCATGTCTGACCCGGAGTTTATATTTTTTGTTTTCATAAACTCTTGGGTACTCAAATTTTTACGAGTAGCCAAGTGATAGGTATTGGAGGTGTTGATTCTCTGGAGGATCTATTTTGGGGAGAAGACCAGACGTATGTATATATATATAGTTCCGCTGTGTGGTTAGCCTATGATGTATTTTGGATGTATGTATGGACATATATGTATATGACAGTCATGTTATGTGATATTGTACGACTCTGATGTATGTATAACTATGTAATAGATATGTGATGTATTATATTTTGTTCCATTCCGCTGTGAGATTCTGATGTTGTTGTTCTTTCTTTCTATTCTTTTCTATTTCTATCCCTTTCTTTCTTAATGATGAAACGTCTTTTTGGGTCGAGAAAGGCAGGTCGTCACAGTTCCCTTATTCTACTTCTCCATCTGTTTGACAACTTGGATCAATTCTGGGCCTTTTTTTACTGTTAATATATGGAAATGATATGTACTCTTTTTCCTTACAAGACACCTATCTAGATTAGGAGGATTGTAAGGTTTTAACGAGGCACATGGAAGTATATGCTTTTATGTTTGGTAAATAAAGTACTTTTTTCAAAAAATAATAATTGATTTATAATAGTTTTATAAATGTATAAACTTATTTTACAAAGATATGCAAATTTCGTCGCACTAGCAGTTTAATGACTGAATTTTGTAAGATTTCTATAAATATTGATTGTTCTAAGATAATAAGAATATTCAAGGTTTGTTTATATATATATATATATATATATATATATATATATATTTGTATATATATAGCTTAACTAAAAAGTAAAAATATGCCCACAATTCGGATTTTGGATTATCAACGGTTTATCAAAAAGAAGTTATAATTGAATGTCGCACTATGGTTTGTCAAATGAGACATATATATATATGCATATATACATACACATAACATGTACAAACATATAAGAAGTTACCATGTGTATCGACATATTTACCTTAAGTTAAAAACAATACCAAGATATTTTCAAAAAAAAATCAAACAAAATCATAACATATCTCAAAGCACATGCCAAAATGTGATAGTGGTGATGTAAGGGAGAAGTACGGCTAGAAGTGATGGGAGACCTGTGACAATGATGTTGGAGATATTTTACCTAAGTGTTAAGCTTCCAAAATGCTATAAATAGCACCCTACCCCCTCACTTATTCTCACCAATTCTCTTCTTCTTCCTCTTCTTGAAGCTCTTTAATGGCTTCTTAAAATAATGAGGAAGTTATGTGTTAACCCCGTTTTCACCAACGAGTTAAGACTCAGGCCGACTCAACTGGTTACGACTTAATTAGCTAACGAGTTAAGGTTCACGGCGACTTAAAGGAGTGGAACGACTCATGGGGATTAACGGTTCATGAGACAGGCCGACACAGTGAGTTACCGACTCAACGAAGTTTACGACTCATATGAGATGACTCAAGGCCTAGACCGACTCAACGACTCAGGGCTTGTAACGACTCAGTGGATCAACGACTCAACTGAACTGAGGAGTTGCAGGAGTTAAAGAATTGCGCGACTCACGACTTATGGGGATCAACGACTCAACGAGTTAATGCCTTAGAGGAGCAGAGTGGCTTAACTAGTTAGTGGTTTATGGGGCAGACCGACTCAGGGTTTCCAACGACTCAAGGCGACTAACGACCTATCATAAGTCGCTGGCGACCTAAGCATATGAGGAACAAGCTCAATGCCGTTTCATTTATGTCGCTGCCTGCTGACTCGTGATATGTGAGTCGGTCACGGCTCATCTTGAATCGGTCACGGTTCATCCTGAGTCGGTCGCGACTCATGACTTGGTCAACAATTCCAACCCAGAAATTGGCCTATAAATACATGGCCACCTCCAATATTCAAGGGACCTTTTGGCCAATCATTTCAAGCGCCAATACTCTGCTGAATTCTCAACTCACCCGACACTTCAAGTTCGAAAGACATTTCAACTAACTTCAAGGGAAAATCTAACGCCATCTACATGGATTCGAAGAATTCTTCTCTACCAAAGTTCTAGTTGTTTGTCTCGTCATAATTGTAATTGAAGATTGTTGTAAAGTTGTAATCGGTTTAGCAATAAAGAGAATTAAAGTGGACGTAGGCTTGCCTTGAGCCGAACCACTATAAAATCGTTGTTATTCACTGTTTTTTCTGTGATTTTCTGCTTATACTCTGCTCCCGAATCATCGGGTGGTGCTTTCACAACTACACTTCATACACCGGGGTGTTAGCGTTCAAATTTTAGCGTTAACATTTTTGGTGCTTTCACTGAGAACTGAACTCAGGCAAATCGTCATCATTGCTCCACGAAAGTTTGTTGAAGTAACCTCTCTGAAGACTAGAAGTTTATCCGAAATCATGGCTCCGGGGAGAAAGAGTAGATCTGTTAGATCTGGAAATGCTCAAGAGGGAACCTCCGCTTCCCCAGTACCTAATCAAGCCACTCCACCTGTTGGGGTTACAAAAGCGGAGTTGGATGCTGTAATCTTAGGGCTGAACCAGCAGATAAATGCTCAAAGTGCACAATTGGAAGCTCAGAACGCCCAAAATGCCCTAATTTTGAATAAGTTGAATGACTTGCTTGGGGTAAACCGTCAACCAACGGGTAATGAAAGGAACTTTGCTGGCAACATTCATGAAGATGAAGAAAGAAACATTCGTGAGAGGGCTGCCAGCCCCTTTGAGCGGACAATTCCTGAAATTGGTGGATCTAGAGCTCGAAATGATGAGGGATATCTTTCTAAAATGGTTCGACAAATCATGAAGGAAAGCATGCAAAGGAACGAAGATGAGAAGGAATGGGGTTTTGCTCCAAGTAAAACCCTGTTTACCGAAAGGATCTTAAAGGCTGAGTTCCCAAGGAAGTTCGTCCCTCCAACTATCCCAGCTTACAAAGGAACAAGTAATCCGAACGAATTCTTGTATAGGTATGATTGGCACATGACAGGTGCCAGAGCTTCTGATGAAATAAAGTGCCGATATTTTCCTGTATATCTGGAAGGTGTAGCTCTGCTTTGGTTCACCAAGCTGCCAGTCCGGTCTATAGATCAGTTTTCTGACTTTACCCGGAAATTCAAGGAGCAGTTCAGACTATACGCTTCAAAAGCCAAAGATATTATGTCGTTGTCAAGTTTAGAGCAGAATCCAGGGGAGACTATCAGATCTTTCTTGAATCGCTTTAACATAGCACTGGCTGAGGTAGACAATGCAGAGCCACGGATGATCTTGACTTATCTGATGAGGGCCATCGACAAGTCAAGCAAATTTGGAAAATGGCTAAACATGAAGGAACCAAATTCCCTTGAAAAATTCTACAAGAAAGCAGATGAGTTCATACGCCTGGAAAGCCGTCCTGTACCGGTAAAGGCAGTGTTAGAAAAAGCTGAAGATAACATTACTGCTCCACGCAAGAGTGAATCTGTAGGACAGAAAAGGGAGAATAACGATGGAAAGAAACAGAAAAATCTGAAGAAGCCTTGTTCCTTCAAACCATCGGAATATACTCCTTTATCAGATACGCCGGAGCGTATATACCTTGCCACTAAAGATTCTGTTGATTATCCTAAACCTTCCGTTCTGAGAACCGGGAAAAAAGCAGTACAAAGCGGAAAGTTTTGCCGCTTCCATAATCAACCCGGTCATGATACCGATGAATGCCGCCAATTGAAAATTTTGATTAAAGAATTGATAAGGGAAAACAAGCTGCAGCAATTTGTGGAAAAGAATAGCAGCAATCCCGCTTCGACTAGTCAGGGGCAACGAGCTCCTGCTCATCAACCCAGGACAGGTGAAAAGACTGCAGGGCATGAATCCGGAAGGTCTGTTATCAATGTCATTACGGGAGGACCTCACCCAGCAGGCAGGAGCTGGGGTGAGATGGAAAGGTATACCCGAGCTTTGAAGTATGTACCGACCGAGGAAGATGTATTCGTTTTGGAAGGTGCTATGCCCCTGAAGCAACAAAGAACTTTCAATGATGATATTGTGTTTAGAGCCAGGGATTCCGCAGGTGTTGAAGCTCCTACCTTGGATCCCTTAGTCATCTCGGCTGGTATCGGGCCAGCTATTGTCTGAAGAGTTCTCATTGATTGTGGCGCATCCTGCAATATCCTCTTCAAGAAAACATTCGACCAAATGAAGATCCCTATGACTGCTGTGCAAGCCTCATCGTAGAAAATTGCTGGCTTCACTGGGGAGCCAAAACAGCCGATAGGAACCGTTGATTTGTTTGTGGAACTTGGAGAAGGAGAGAGAAAAGTGGTCCGCAAGCAAACTTTTGTGATTGTCGACGAATTTTCTGCTTATAATGCTTTCCTTGGCCGTCCAACTCTCGCAGCATTCAAAGTTGTTCTGGCCCCATGGTGCCTCACCATTAAATTTCCCACAGATAATGGAGTGGGAGTTATAAAAGGGGATCAAAATGCGGGGCGGGAATGTTATCTAACAGAGCTACGGGAAACAAGGAAAAGAGAAATGGGAAAGGATGCGGCAGCCCCAGTCCGCATCAAAGAACCAGCCTTGTAGCAATTACAGGGCGGACCCTGCACTGGCGAGCACAGCGGAGCACGGAAAGAGATGGATCCTAGAAAAGTCAGTGCAGGGGAGAATAGAGTGGTACCAGTGGAAACGACAATACCAGTACCTGTTGGCCCAAAGGACCCAAACAAGGTGTTGAATGTGGGTTCACAACTTAATGTGTCAATTCAGAATATCTTAATATCTTTTTTAAAGGCAAATTTGGATGTTTTTGCTTGGACTCATGCCGATATGTGCGGAATATCCCCAGAAGTTGCAGTACACGCCCTGAATATTGATCCAAAATTTACACCTGTGAAGCAGAAAAGGAGAACTCAAGGTCCAGAAAGGTCAGCAGCGTTAAAAGAAGAAGTTGATCGGCTCATGGAGAATAATTTTATCAAAGAATCTACCTATCCGAATTGGGTTTCAAATCCAGTGCTGGTTAAGAAAGCCAACGGAAAATGGAGAGTATGCATCGATTTTTCAGATCTAAACAAGGCCTGCCCCAAAGGACAATACCAGTACCTGTTGGCCCAAAGGACCCAAACAAGGTGTTGAATGTGGGTTCACAACTTAATGTGTCAATTCAGAATATCTTAATATCTTTTTTAAAGGCAAATTTGGATGTTTTTGCTTGGACTCATGCCGATATGTGCGGAATATCCCCAGAAGTTGCAGTACACGCCCTGAATATTGATCCAAAATTTACACCTGTGAAGCAGAAAAGGAGAACTCAAGGTCCAGAAAGGTCAGCAGCGTTAAAAGAAGAAGTTGATCGGCTCATGGAGAATAATTTTATCAAAGAATCTACCTATCCGAATTGGGTTTCAAATCCAGTGCTGGTTAAGAAAGCCAACGGAAAATGGAGAGTATGCATCGATTTTTCAGATCTAAACAAGGCCTGCCCCAAAGACTGCTTCCCATTACCCAGAATCGATCAACTGGTAGACGGAACAGCGGGACACGAATTGTTATCTTTCATGGATGCTTACTCCGGATACAACCAGATCATGATGCATGAGCCAGATCAGGAGGACACGAGCTTTATCACTGACGTTGGTCTTTACTGCTACAGAGTTATGCCCTTCGGGCTGAAGAATGCAGGGGCAACATACCAAAGACTTGTTAATGCTATGTTCAAACCACAATTGGGCAAGACTATGGAAGTCTACGTCGATGACATGTTAGTAAAGTCTAAGAAAGCAGTGGATCACATAGAACACTTAGCAGACATGTTCGCAGTCCTCCGAAAATACGGAATGAAGCTCAATCCTTTAAAATGTTCATTTGGAGTGGAATCCGGTAAGTTTTTAGGTTTCATCGTGAGCGCTAGGGGCATTGAGGCTAGTCCAACTCAAATCACCGCCTTAAAGGAAGTCAAAGCTCCTAGAACAAAGAAGGAATTGCAAAGTCTCAATGGAAAAGTTGCCGCCTTGAGTCGGTTCATTTCCAAAGCCACAGATAAATGCATCCCATTCTTTGACGCCCTAAAGAAAGGAAGAAAAACTTCGATTGGACTCTCGAATGCCAAAAAGCCTTTGATGAATTATTCTCCATATGGAAACGCCTCCAATACTTTCTAGGCCTGGCGATGGCGAGGATCTTCTTATATACTTGGCAGTATCATCTCATGCTTTAAGTGCAGCGCTGATACGAGAAGACAAGAGGATTCAACATCCAGTTTACTATATCAGCAAAAGACTCACTGGGGCAGAGATGAATTACTCTAAGTTGGAAAAACTTGCCTATTGCCTATTAATTGCATCTAGGAAGTTGAGGCAATATTTCCAAGCTCATCCTATCAGAGTCCTCACTGATCAACCTTTAAAGCAAGTCCTGTTTCGCCCTGAGACTTCGGACCGTCTTCTAAAGTGGAATATTGAACTCAGTCAATATGACATCACTTATCTCCCCGAAAAGAAATCAATGGACAAGCTTTAGCGGATTTGATCGTAGAATTCACAGATAAGGGTAAAGTGAGGAGGAAACGATCGACGACTCCCCAATCCAATAGAAGTTATATGTCGATGGCGCGAGAAACGACTACTGTTCTGGAGCCGGAGTTGTACTCGAGACCCCTGAAGGTCGATCATTATGCTACGCACTAAGATTGGAATTTCCTTCAACAAACAATGAAGCAGAATACGAAGCCCTTATCGCTGTCTTAAGGATTGCTAAAGAACTAAACATCCGAGCGTTACAGATCTTCAGTGATTCTCAGCTTATTGTATGCCAAGTCAAAAAGGAATTCCAAGCGAAAGGGGGGAATCTGCCCGCCTACTTGTCAAAGGCTTGGGAACTCCTGGGTGATTTCGATCATTACATGATAAGTCACATTCCTCGAGAAGAAAACATGAAAGCAGATTCTCTCGCAAAGTATTCTAGCACAGGTGAAGCTCAATTTCTGGGGTTAATTCCAGTGGAGGTCCTGTCGACTCCGAGCATTGATGAGATGGATATTGATTGGATCATGAGCGTGTCTCAAGAGCACAAATCATGGATGACTCCAATAACAGAATATCTGCTCAATGGCTCTTTACCGGAAAACTCAAAAGAACGAAAGAAGCTACTGAGAAAAGCCTCTCGCTATATAGTCCAGGATGGCCAGCTATACAGACGGGGATTCTCAATGCCGTTACTTCGATGTGTATCCAGGGAAGAGTCCAAAACAATCCTAGCTGAGGTGCATGGGGGAGAATGTGGTGATCATTTAGGTGGTCAAACTTTAGCGAAAAAGATTCTCCGATACGGATATTTTTGGCCAGAAATTAATCGAGATGCAGCAGACTATTCCCGAAAATGTGACAGATGCCAAAGATTCGCCAAAATCCCTAGAGCTCCTTCCACTGAACTCACACAGATGGTCAGTCCATGGTCGTTTGCAATATGGGGAATAGACCTTGTAGGACCGTTACCAACTGCCAAATCTGGAATTAAGTATGCCATTGTTGCTGTAGATTATTTTACTAAGTGGGCAGAAGCTGAACCACTGGTTACTATCACCTCAAAAAAGATGATAAGTTTTGTGACTAAAAGTATTATTTGCAGATACGATGTGCCTCAAATAATAAATACAGACAATGGTACTCAGTTCGAAAGTGAAGAATTTCAAGATTTTTGCAAACGATTCAAAATCCGAAAAAGCTTTTCAGCAGTAGCATATCCGCAGGCAAACGGGCAAGTGGAAGCAGTAAATAAAATTATCAAGTCAACCATCAAGAAGCAACTTGAAAGAGCAAAAGGTGGTTGGGTCGATAAGCTACCGCTAGCACTATGGGCATACAGAACTACCCACAAAACTGCGACTGGGCATACTCCGTTTTCATTGGCATACGGATCAGAGGCAATGATTCCGGTAGAAACAGAGGTCCCTTCACATAGAAGAATCCATTTCAATCAAGCGGAGAATGAGAAACTACAGCTTGCGGCACTAGATCTCCTTGATGAAAAAAGAGAAGAGGCTGAGCTCAGAATCGCATCTCATCAGCAAAGGATAGCCAGACATTTCAATTCCAAAGTTCGCCAACGCAGCTTTGAAATTGGAGATCTAGTCCTAAAGAGAATTATGACAGCGACAGGTGTGTTTGGGCCAAATTGGGAAGGACCATATGTCATAGGTCAAAAGCTTCTGGACGGCACATTCAAACTCACTACTGTCGAAGGAGATCAAATTCCAAGAGCTTAGAACAGCAATCACTTGCGTCCATACTTTACTTGATAGCTTTGTTGAAATATTGTAAAAAGAATTATGAATGTATGATTCATGTAATTGAAAGCGATTGTAAAACCGATGCAAGTGAATAATGAAAGACTATAAAGTGGATGTAGGCCCAAATTCTTGGCTGAACCACTATAAATCTTGTGTTCCTTATCATTATTACATGTTTGCTTTATTTTCGATATGAAAAGTACATTAAATGTATTACTGAAATGTCGATTTAAATTTTTGCAGGCAACGAAAACAAAACTTGCACATTACAAGACCAAGTGATTCTTGTTATCATTCAACAAACAAATTCCAAGTCGCAAAATTCCCGAGCTTAAATCCTAGATAAGAAGTGCTTCAGTTGAACGGTCAATGATTTCGCCGAAAACGGGCCTTAGCTAATAAATTGAGAAGTTTGAACAAACAAACATCCAATTAAGAAGCTTATGTCCGTTCTCGTGAACTGGCCTAGCAATGAAGTACACTTCTTTGGATTAAACAAGCTACTTGTAAGAGAAGGAAGTGCAAGCTTGAAAAAAAAAATAGAGGATCACTGAAAAGGCGTAGGCAAGTGGACAAGGAACAACTAAAGTCCTCTTCGGAAGCACAACTCTTCGGAGGATAAAGACCTCTAACGAAGCATATGCCGTAAAAAAGAAAGTTCTCTACTCAACCAAAAAAGATTGGAGGAGTCATGACCCTCCAACCATGAGAGAGTAACTTCCAGGCAATCTTCGGAGGCCCATTTCACCAGGAGTTGAAGTGTTACAACCGCTCTTCGGAGTTTCACTTCACCAGAGTTGAAATGTAAAACAAAATAAAAGCCCTCTTCGGAGGCCCATTTCACCAGGAGTTGAAGTGTTACAACCGCTCTTCGGAGTTTCACTTCACCAGAGTTGAAATGTAAAACAAAATAAAAGCCCTCTTCGGAGGCCCGTTTCACCAGGAGTTGAAGTGTTACAACCGCTCTTCGGAGTTTCACTTCACCAGAGTTGAAATGTAAAACAAAATAAAAGCCCTCTTCGGAGGCCCATTTCACCAGGAGTTGAAGTGTTACAACCGCTCTTCGGAGTTTCACTTCACCAGAGTTGAAATGCAAAACAAAATAAAGACCTCCTCCAGGAAACACAATCAAGAAGAAAGACCTCTTCGGAAGCCCACGTTTCACCGAGATTGAAATAAAACTTCCAAGTGTTGAAACGTGAAAAGGCTTTCTTTAAAGGCACAACTCTTTGGAGGTACACGTTTTACCAAGATTGAAATAAAACTTCCAAGTGTTGAAACGTGAAAAATTCCTCCTCAGAGGTACAACTTTCTATGTTTCTAAAAAAAATCCTCATTAAAAGCACACTTTAACTTTCAAAGGAAGAGTGATTTACCTATTCTGGAAAATAATCTTCCTTAAAAAAAAAAATTTAAAGTATCCTTCAGAGGCCCGCTTTACCTCATAGAAGAATTCACTTGGTAAAGTGTGTACATAAGCAAAAGAAAAAAGTGATTTCTTCGAAGGACAAAGCGTAAAAAGTTATATGAAGGGAGTTGTACTCTACGAAAAATTTCTTCAAGAATGAAATAATTATTCTTCAGAAAATAAGAGTGCAAGTCCCCTCGAAGTATAAAATATTGCAGCAAGCTTATGGTATGGGGGCAACATGGTATAGTTATATACAATATGGTATAGCCACATCGGCGAAAGTAATGCTCAAACAACATGCCATAAGCCCGCTGCAATATCATATAAATAAACTTGTGCAAAAATGAATAATAAATGCATTCTCAAATTCAAACAGGAGTCTGTACAAATAAAGGATCATTTTATTCAATTGTATTGCAGATACAAGTTTCAAAATAAAAAGCAGGGGCCGGTACCCGCACAATTCTCGACCAGTACTTGCAAAAGACAAGAAGCTAAAAACTGGAATCTTCATTTCTTCTTGCCACCTTTGGACCCTTTACCCGGCCGAATGGTTAGCTTTTCAGGTCGGTCTGTAGGCATAAGGGAAGAAGGGGAGGGAGGTGCAACTGGTGCAACTTCCGGTTCCTCTTCAGTAGCAATGATTTTCTTCCCCCTCCTCTTCGATGTTCCGTGCTTCTTTCTCCTCTTCGAAGAAGACTCACTCCCTGGAGTAACAAGAGCAGACAAAATTATGTCATCAGAAGGAGTCCGCTCCGGAGATATCTCACCTCCCTCAAGTCCCTCGTCTTTCTGCTCTTGCAAAGCGATAGGGTCATCTAAGCCATGAAGAGCCTCTATTTGCTCCTCTTGTGACCCGGGCTGTGAAGCAGAAGGAGGAGCCACCTGAAGAGACGGAGGAGGGATAACCGGAGGAGGCGAAGTTTGCACAGCACTTGGTGTTTCAACTGCAGAAGAAGAGAAATTAAAAATATTAGTATCTCCCCAAAAGAAAGGAGATATGGGTTCGTCAAGATTCAAGAAGTAATCGAGAAGCTCATCAAACTTTTGAGGAGCAAGCGGGCAATCCACCTGAATCGGACCAATGTCAAAATTACCTGAAGATATTTGCTTCGTTAGTTCAATCTCATAATTTTGAGCTCTAATATCCTCCAAAGCCTCATCATCAGTAGGGGTAATTACCCCGGTTCTTGTAGGAGGCGGGGAATGAGCACTGGAACCTGTGATGTCAACTCCAGGAGAAACTAAAGGACGTTCAGAGGTAGTAGGTGGTAATTCTTTTTCAGAACGTTCCTCTTCCGCCATCCCAGTCCGCACTCTGGCAAGTTGCTCTTTTCCCTTCGCAAGAGCAGCGCGAGTTTCCTCATCTAGGTAGCGCGCCTCAAGCTCTTCCTCGGTATACCCGACGCCTTTGAACATGTCGAGAGCAGCTTCCCACACTTCAGCCAAGGTGATTTCGTATTTAGGACCAAGAAAAGAGAGACTGCCATGCCCTAAGATGCTGTGCAAGTAAAAGTCGAATAGATTTGAACTGACGTTGGCTTCCATGGTTTGAATAGATTCTTCAGCTGCGATTTTACCAGCCATGGCCTCATCTCGTTCTTTTTCAGTTTTAGCAAGTTGAGCTTTTAACGCTTCAATCTCCATGTCTTGGGCGCTCATTTTACTCCGCAACTGAGCGACATCAGTGCGGTAATTCTCTACAACCTCTTCTAGCCTCTCAACTTTAGCTTCGGCATCTCTTTGGCCAGCATGTGCATCCCGCACTTGTTTTTGTAGCACCTCTTCTCTTTGAGTGTAAGTGTTAGAAGAGGTGGTAAGATCGTCTTTAAGCTGCTTGACTTCAGCTTCAAGTTTCTCGTTATACTCGGTTATGTTTTTCATCTCGATGTTGTGCTGGTCAAGAATCTTCTGCCATTCCGACTTATCGTTCTCCATAGTTAGCATCGCCTCGATATTGGCCCGATTGACCCTTTGGAGTTCATCAACAAGCTTTTGCCATCCAGACATTCTTTCAATATCGAGTCTGACGGCATCAAGATTTTGGTACATGGCTTCTTTACCGATGGGAACTAAATCAAGATCGAAGCGAACCCCCTTTAAGCACCAATTCGGGAATCGGCTCTGTAGGGTCGGTGGGCCCCTTTCAACACGATATGAAGGCCTATTAAGAAGTGTTTGAATAGCGCTTCCTTCAAGAGCAGGGGATTTGGAAGGAATGTCGATAGAGATGGGAGCGTCAAACTTTTCAGATATTGCAGATGCGTGTTTCTCACTAGGTTTGGCACGCTTGCTCGGGTCCTCAACAATGTGGCTCTTCCCCCGACCATCATGTGTTTTACGTTTGTGAGAGTCATCGCCTCTTGAAGAAGACTCGTGTCGCACATCTATCCTCTCATGACGCTCTTCATATTCTCTCCTCTCTCTAGCTTTTCGAGCAGCTCTCTGCTCATCGGTTTCTCTGGGACCAGTAAGGTAGCGTCTATAATCATAGTTGCCACGCCCTCCATAGCGCTGAAAGTCTTTATAGTAAGAGCCGCTGCAGCTACGCCCCATTGAAGGATCTGAAAGGCAAAAAGACGAGTCTTAAAAGCCTTTAGAGAAAAGAAGTCAAACACAAATAAGTGCTGAAAAATCCTAAGTGTTGTGTAATGTGTAAACTACACGCATCAAGCTACAGACCACTCTGTGGGGTAGAGGTGGTGATAACTTGAGTAGGAGGAGTTGACATTTGTTGTAGAGAAGATGTCACCTCGATTACAGAAGAGATAGTTTTGGAAACATCATCTTTAAAAAGTTCTTGTGAAGTCACAATTAGGTCGCTCAACCCCTCAAAAACATCATCACCATCATGCTTTTTGGGACTTGCTTTCTCAACTCCTTCGTCAGCAGATCTCCCGGAAGATCGTGGAGGTTCTTCCTCTTCGATAACTGGGGCAAGTGTCAAATTGCTAGACGGCCCCGCAACATCAGTGAGAGTGGGGCACTTCACCAGTAAAGTTTCAGTGGAGGGATCTTTTGGCATAAGCTTTTTAGCCTCCGCTGGAGAATCGGGAACTTCACAAAGCTGAGTGGAACGAGAAGGGTGAAGGAGTCCAAATTGATGTAAAAATTCATCATTTAACAAAAACTTTATACTCCTCTCTTCTGTCGCCACGGCATTCAGTCTTTCAAAAATTTGCTTATAGCATGGATCTCTAGAGGGAGGAGGAAGTGCTAAAACAGAAAAAAAAAAAAAAGAAGAAGCGAAGTTAGCATTTAGCAACTCAGATTTCGAAAAGCTCAAGAATGGAGAAATAAAAACAGGAAATCTTACTTCCTACTCTCCAGATGGCATAAAACCCTGGAGGACAGCGAACAAAGAAAAACTGATTTAGAAATCCATGAACGCTTTCAGGAAGATCAGTGATGAGTTTGCGGTTTCGAGCACTCCTTATAACTACGATAGAGGGATGATCTTTAATTTTTGTGAATGAGCAGAAGTAGCAGATTTCCCCAAAGCTCGGTAATTGGTCCAAAACTCTCCTAAATAGCACACATAACCCCATCAGAATGGCATGGCCGTTGGGGTGCAATTGGAATGGAGAGATAGATAACCGAAGCAGGAACTGCTGATTAAAAGGTGGGATGGCACCGCTCAAGCACATTTGGCGATTGACAGCAATAAAGCCAAGAGGGGGCCTATCTGCAGTATCATTTGGCCCCGGACGTAAGGCATCAGCTTCGGCAATGCCAAATTGGATGCGCAATTGGTTAAACACCCGTTGATTCAGAGTTGTGGAAGTTCTCTCCGGAGGGTTATCCAATGGGTTAGCTATTGGGAAGACATCTTCAGCCTGGCCCATCGGTTCTTCTTGTTGAGAAGTCATTCTACACAAGCAACTGGATGTTCAAATGCGAAGGTGCACGTTTCCTAAAAGTGTGAAGTGTTGTGCAGAACTAATGAAGATAAACAAGTAAATATAACTGAAGTTAAGCTAGTTGGCAATTGATCAATTACTAAATTTCAGGACTTGTTAATTTAAAAGTTTCAGGTATAGTGTTAGTGCAAACCGGTCAATTTCAGTTGACTATTTCAACATTGCCTTAGCACTCTACTTGGGTTCGTTGGTTTAAAGTACTTCATTCACGCAATCCATTTAAATTAATTATCTTCTATTGACTAATCTGTCATTAGATGTGGGCAATCAATGGCAGTATATTCGTCCCAATCTTCTGTGATTGTTGTATTAAATAGGTTGTATACTAGCAAATTGAAGCAATCTGTAAAACTAAAGTATGCAATAAAGTTTAACAGGTTAAAGTCCAGACAATTCAATATTCAGGCAGTTTATTTCAGCAATTCAAGTCAAAGATCGAGTCAGAATTATGCTTCAAAGCAGTACAATGTGATAACTCATTCATGTTTTAAAGGTTATGAGGCAAGTTAAGCTAGGTCGTTTATGCTCCAAGTCAGTAATGCATCGAGTCACTAGTTCTCTAAGTCGTAAGGCATGGTAAAAGGAGAAAAATTTTAGTTCAAAGCAGTGTGAAATTCTCCAAGTGCTGTCTCGGCCGCGACTCAAATCCTAGGTTGCATCTAATTGAGCCGGTCATAGGTTCAAACCACAAGGAGCAACTCGGTATGAAAAATAGTCCAAGTGCTGAGTCATTCACGACCTATGACCTGAGTCGTTCATGGCCTATGGCTTAAGTCGTTCGCGGCAGATGGTTTGAGTCGTTCACGGTTCAAAGGATGAGTCGCGGTGAGGATCTAAAGGGCTGAGTCGCTCGTACGACCAAAAACCTAAGTCATCAAAAAACCAACTAGGTCATGAGAATCCTAGGTCATTTCCTCAACCGGTCATCTTCTCTCTAACCCATTAACCCGTTAAGGATCATTTCATCTCTTCCAAACTCGCAGACCAGATAATTCGAGGCACTATAATCCATTGTCTTCACCTCACGCCATCAGAAAATCACTCAAAGGACCAATTCGAATCGCTTCAAGTTTGCGACGAATCTGACGCGCTATTATGTTATCGCGAGCAATAACAATAATATAATCGATGGCAGTTGTAAATCGATCAAAAAAAAAAACATGAGTCGCGATGGAACATGGCACAAAGATGCATCGGAGTCAGAAAAATGGGAGTCCGGATTCGTAATTCAATAACAGTAAGGAATCGAGAGAAAATCAGACTCACTTACGCAACAAAGATTATTAGTAGGAAGTTGGAATAGAATTGCTTTCGAAAGCTTGGAGGAATGTTAATGGCAGAAAACGACTTACGAGATTGGTATGAGAAGAAGAAGATAAAAGTGACGATTCATGCCTTTTATACCAGGGTAGTGGAACATGAGTCGGCACATGCGAGTCAAGATGAGTCGAAGCACACGACCTACGACTTAGGCGTGTACTTCGAGGGGCAAATGTTAACCCCGTTTTCACCAACGAGTTAAGACTCAGGCCGACTCAACTGGTTACGGCTTAATTAGCTAACGAGTTAAGGTTCACGGCGACTTAAAGGAATGGAACGACTCATGGGGATTAACGGTTCATGAGACAGGCCGACACAGTGAGTTACCGACTCAACGAAGTTTACGACTCATATGAGATGACTCAAGGCCTAGACCGACTCAACGACTCAGGGCTTGTAACGACTCAGTGGATCAACGATTCAATTGAACTGAGGAGTTGCACGAGTTAAAGAATTGCGCGACTCACGACTTATGGGGACCAACGACTCAACGAGTTAATGCCTTAGAGGAGCAGAGTGGCTTAACTAGTTAGTGGTTTATGGGGCAGACCGACTCAGGGTTTCCAACGACTCAAGGCGACTAACGACCTATCATAAGTCGCTGGCGACCAAAGCATATAAGGAACAAGCTCAATGCCGTTTCATTTATGCCGCTGCCTGCTGACTCGTGATATGTGAGTCGGTCACGGCTCATCTTGAGTCGGTCACGGCTCATCTTGAGTCGGTCACGGTTCATCCTGAGTCGATCGTGACTCATGACTTGGTCAACAATTCCAACCCAGAAATTGGCCTATAAATACATGGCCACCTCCAATATTCAAGGGACCTTTTGGCCAATCATTTCAAACGCCAATACTCTGCTGAATTCTCAACTCACCCGACACTTCAAATTCGAAAGACATTTCAACTAACTTTAAGGGAAAATCTAACGCCGTCTACATGGATTCGAAGAATTCTTCTCTACCAAAGTTCTAGTTGTTTGTCTCGTCATAATTGTAATTGAAGATTGTTGTAAAGTTGTAATCGGTTTAGCAATAAAGAGAATTAAAGTGGACGTAGGCTTGCCTTGAGCCGAACCACTATAAAATCGTTGTTATTCACTGTTTTTTCTGTGATTTTCTACTTATACTCTTCTCCCGAATCATCGGGTGGTGCTTTCACAACTACACTTCATACACCGGGGTGTTAGCGTTCAAATTTTAGCGTTAACATTATGCAAAAATAATGCAAAGTTCTGGCAAAAAAATAAAAATAGTTAAATACATATACTCGCAAAGTTCTTTCACCTCAAAGCTATGACCAAAACACTTCTCTACCCTCCTCAAACCCACAGCCACCACTATTCACCTTTGGCTAAGCAACACCCTCAGGAGTGCGATGGCCAAGCAAGTAAGAAGAAAGAAAGATGACCCAAGTAGCTCCGGAGTGAAAATAGTGGAGAGAAGGGCTGCCGGAATGTCGTTGAAGTAATTTAGAGAAGTTATGGAGGGAACGCCATAATAGTGAGATACTCTGCTAGTTTATTTTATAAATCATGTGATGATATGATATATTTTCTATGAATATTTCTATTTTTGATCGTAACGTTTTGGATGCGATGATATGCATGCTTGGTTGTAGAGATAATTCACGGCAAATACATGTCGAATTTACACAAAAAACTTTTTCTTATGAGTTATAACAGTTTTATGGCATAGTTAAATCTTTTAATAGGAATAAAAATGTTTATAAATGTTTTATAAACATTAAAAATCATACAGAAATTTTTTGAAAAGATATAAAAAATGAGTCAAAAGTGAGCGCGTCACGTAATGGCAGTTCTCGATTTCGCACCATAAAAGTTAAATCAGTATGTAGAGCAGAATATAGCTTGGTATTATTTGAAGTAAGAATCTTTTGGACTCTTATAACTATAGTTTCCAAATAAAGGGGGAAAATAATATTTCATTTTGTAAATTTGAGATATGCCCAAATCAAGTTTTTAAAATCATCGCGTTTTGGCGGTTCGTAAAATATGGATTTCAACTATTAAAAATAGATATTTTTAAATCTTTGGAAATGTGAGATAAATTTTAAAAATACTTTAAAAGAGTTTTAAATGGAATAATTCAGAATATAAAAGGCTTAAATAGGATTTGTGAAACAAACCCTTAAGAGCACTATTCACTAGCAATTTAACAAAGGAATTTGGAAATTCTCGAAATAAGATTTAAACTTAGGATTTCTTCCCAAATCTCTTTGAAATGTTTTTCAAATGATAAATAAAATACTTTTAAAAGCTTATGATCGATTAAATAATTTTCCATTTTATGTGTAATAGAGAGGGTAGTCCCTAGATTGGAGTTTGGAAAACGGTTGTCTACTCCCCCTAACTATCCGGACAGGCCTGACGGAGGAGATAGTTAATTTGATTTGCTCAAGCCGCGTTTTCTTAAGATAAAAGAAAAGAGATTTGGAGATTTTCAAAAGTTAAGCAAGACTTAAAATGGAATTTTGATGGTAGAGAGAACATTCAAGTTAAACTCTATATTAAATTCTGGGGAGGAAACCCCCACTATCTGCGTGAATTTAGAAGGTGATTTCGCTGTTATTTGATTAATAATACATGTTGAATACAGAAATTATTTTTAAGTATAAATAATCTAAAATCTATGAATCCTTTTTACCCTATACTAATTGGTTTGGGTATACAGTAAATGATGTCTTAAATAACATTGGTTTTAACCCATTAAAAGATATCTTTTGGAAATAAGTAATCTCAATTAAGATTGGAATTATCCTAATAATAGTATACGGAAATATTTTTCCTAAAAAATTAAAAGGAAATGATTTGGTATTTCTAAATTTAAAAGGAGGTTTAATAATTCTGTTATCCGGAAATAAAAATGGTTTAAAGATATATATTTATAAACGATATTTATGGGATAAAAAGATACCTTCAAAGTTAAATATCATTTCTAGTAAAAAAAGAAAAGTGGATTTAATGAAAGTGGCTAATATTTCTATATACAGATATACACATCTATGACGACCCGGAATTTTTAACAATTTAAAAATTGGAATATTTAATTGATTGTAAACATTTAAAAAGTTAAATTTTAACTTGAATTCAAATACTATTATTAAAAGCAATTCAGTTATTAGATTTAAATAAACTGAAGTTGGGTAAAATGTTGAATCTGGATTTTTAAGCCTATTAAAAATAATTTGAAGACTTATAAAATTTATAATGAGGATACTGAAGATAATAGAATGGTTGAAATTTAATTTAAAGGTGATTTGTTTAGTTTTAATAATATATCATTTAAATTGAATTTAAAAATAGCCTTCCGAGGCACAGTCTCGGAGTTTGATGAAACCAGTTCCATTTGATCCGTAATATTGTATTGTTATCGGATTTCAATTTCCACGGCGTTTGGAGTTACTGTTTGTTCGTACAGGTAAGAAATGTGTTGAAATTAAAATCGGTAAATTAATATTTAAAATCGATTCAAAAAAAAAATAAGTCAAACCCTTTCTCTTCAGCCGCTCATATATCCACTTCAGCCACCCTATAATCGTACTCGAGCCACCCTACCTTCTGAAATGTGCAGAGCTATTTTCCCCTTCTCGTTAAAATCTCTCAACCCTCCTGCTAATTAAACAAAATCGAGAAAAGGAATAAGGGAATCCATTTACCTCTGTGTCGTTTGTTTCCACTTTCTTCCTTCGTTCTCAATTCAATCCGAAATCAAAGTCATGGCCGAACTTTCTCTTCTCTCCATTCTTCTTCTCGTTCGAAAATTCAAAACAATTCGTATTCACTAAAAAAAGGGGAAGGCCGAGTGGAAATCACGAGTGATAGTGAGGCTGGGGTTGTCGTGCTAGGGTTTTGCATGCACGTGGGGTTTTGGCATGGCGGCGATTGGTGATGCAGCTCGCGTCGTCGGGGTTTAGGCATTGGAGCTGGAGGTGATGTGTGGGTGCGAGGAACGGCAGAGGGTAGGGTTCGGCAAGGGCGACGTTGTTGACTGGTTCGAAAAGTTAGAGTCGCTTTGTCAATTGGGTTCTCCCGAAGGCGGGTCACGAGTGTGTCTGTGCTTTGGCAGATGAGATTCTTTCGAAGTTCAGGTATTGTTTGCGATAAACTCAATTAAATTAAATGTTTGAATTTGTGTTGTTAAAAGAAGAAAAAAAATTATCACAGTAAGTTACAAACAGTTCTGTTCTTCATTCAATTTAATTTTATATATACACACATTTATATATATGAATTAGGAAGAAGAATTTACACAGTAAGGTATGATTCTGTAAAGTGATATACATTTAGTTCGATAGTTAAATTTTTAAATTAAGGATTAGTGGTTTAACGAGAAAATTTGTTTAAAAGTTGATATATTAATTAACTAAATTTAAATGAAATTAATTGTTCGATCATTTAAAATATTAATAAATCGTATAACTTTTTATACAAGGTTAGGATCTGAAAGGTACAAGCCGGATGGGAGTGGATTGCGAAAAACAAATCAAAGGTGAGTAAACCTCACGCTTCTGGATTTCTATTTAAATTTAAATGGTTAAATTTAAATAATTGGTTGAATGATTGGTTTGTTTTGACGTGCTATATTATATATGGTAGTATATAATATATATTGGGGTGATTGATATTCTGTGATGGATATTATTGGTAATTGGAAGTTTGAATAATGTGGTTTGCTTGAATATTTCGGTACCCTGAGTTATCGAAATATATAAAATTGGATTTTTGAAAGAAATATAAGTGTGAAATTTTGAAAGTGAAATAATTATAGAATAAAATAAGAACGATTTGGAAAGAAATAAAAGTGATATTTAAAAACTGGAGTTAAATTGTAAAGTAGAGGTTTAAAACAAGTTCTAAATCAAAGTTAAATCTAACAAATAAAGTTTTAAAATATTAAGTGTTTTAACAACTTGAATGTTAAAGTGCAATTGTAAATCGAATTGAATTTAAAAATAAATTTGGTTTTAAATTCCTTTAAGCTTCCATTATAAAATGAGTAATTAAATTAGATTAGAATAAATTGAAATGTAAAGGAGAAATCATTAATTTGTATAATCAATGATGTAAATAGAGATTGCTTAGTTAAGAAAAATTAATCAATAATAAGTGACTTATGAGAAGTTAATTAATATAAGTAATTAAGGATTTATGTAATTAAAATAGTTAATTAATTCATGAAGTAATTAAGATTACTTATTGATTTTGATTAAGAATAATTAATATTGTGAAATGGATTAAAGATAATTACTTGAATGTAATTGAAGGATAATTAATCCAGGGTGATTAATTAAGATGAATAAATGAAGGGATGATTGATTAATTGATTTGAATTAATTAATGTTTAATGAAGAAATCTAAGTGATTGAGGTTAGTAATTCAATCAGGATTAATTAAATTAAATTTATATGTGATTAAGCTTTGCTTATGAATGATTGAATGGTATTGGATGCTTTGAATGAGTTGATACCTCTGATATGAAATGTTGTGTATTTCATGTGGATAACTTGGGTTAGGATGACTTTAGACTCGAAGAGACCGGGGTCGGGTATTAGAAAATACCCGAAACCACTTCGAATTTTTATAGATTGATATGTGAAATCTATAGGCTGAAATGATGTGATTTAAAGGAATTAGACTATTTAAATCTAAACCATGGTACTTAAAAAATGGGTGTGTGGAATAAGTGATGTCCATGATAAATTGTGGCTTAGTGAATCGAAATGAGTTACCCCTGGTTTTATATAAGTTGTATGCTTTGTATTCCATGTTAGATGGGTTTACTCACGCTGGTTTCCATCCTGACCCGGGTGTTACTTTGGTGTAATGCTCGGGGTCAGACCGAGTATTACAGATTTTCAGGTAAGAACGTTCTGGAGCTCAGGAGTCGAGCTGGATGGCAAGAACGTATGGAGTGTTTCCGCTGTATTATATTGTTGTATATCTGTGACATGATAATTGTGTATATTTAGTGTATGTATATGTACGTGTAACTCTGATGTATTAAAATGTAATCGATAGATATAATATTCTTTTGTAAGCTGTTACTATTTATTATTATATTTTATCTGTTGCGAATGTAAGATGTTGGTGTTTCTGTTCTTCTTATTCTCTCTTTCTTCTTTTTCATAACTATCTGGAATTTTCGGGATCGGAAATTTTAGGTCGTTACAGTTGGTATCAAAGCTGAAAGGTTAAGCAAGAACCTTGGCTCTGGTGGGGATTACTCGTTAAATAGAGTACGTGGTACTCTAGAATGAGTTGAGTATATATATGGGCGCGTACTTGTTATTTACTTATAAAGATTTTAAATGATTTTATATAGAAATATATTTTGATATATAAAGCACTATCTCCTTCTAATAAATATTAAGGTGATTGGTGGTTAAATTAATAGAATTAAATTAAGAAATAATATAAAATACAACCAAACTGAAATCTTGAATGGGAGTTAAATTAAGTGATATAGAAATACAACCAAATTAAAATTATATAAAGGTAAGTTTGAAAAGGATTCAAACTGAAATTTGATCATGAATTTATAGAAGTAAGAATAATATAAAAGGGAATTGTATCTAGATATGATAACCTGTGGTATTGTCATAAATAGTTATTGTGTTAAATAATGATATATTTGTTATTAAGTAAGCCAAATGAAGTAAATTTATAAGATGAGTATAACTTCTAAATTAAAGTAGGTTTTAAAATTTTGAAGTTTTAAAACCTAAGTCTGGAAACAATCAACTGTTTCAAAGAGTTAAAGAAAATAACAAAAATAAAGTTCAGACTATTTTGAATATAGTCTTATTTTAAAACAAGAAATGTTTGGAAGATTTTTAAGGGATTTGTTTTGAAATTAAAACCAAGGGTGGTTTAAATTTTAAAAGTAGCCTGGTGTGTATAGGAAATAAATACGAAAATAAACTCTAAGGTTGAGTTTTGAATTTTCCTTGGAATATGATGTGAAACCCAAAGTGAAGCAAGTTTTAAATTTAAGTGGAAAGGTTATTAATATGAAGGTTTAAAATTTAAATGGAAAATTTGGATTAGATTAAATTGAAATGATTTGAACTTGAAGTGGGTTCAATTGATAATAGTCCAAAATTGATTGGAATAATCTGGAATTGAAATTAAGGCGAGTGGGATTAAAATCAAATGGAATTTGATTTGAAGTTGGAAAGAAATTGAGAATTAATTCAACTTGAATTGGGAATAAATCAAGTCCAATGGAAATTGGAGTTATTTAAATTAGAATTGGGTCAATTTAAATGGGAGTGGAAATTTAAATTGAATTGATGGGAAAGCGAACAGTTTTGATTCTGGACTATTTTCAATATAAATTGCTTTAATATAAACTTATTTTTCCAAGCTGTTAAATATATACAACCTTTCTTTCTTAAAGCCAAATTTTTTTATACTTGTTTTACAATTATTTTTGGAGCTATTTAACCATTTTTCAACTATTTTCTAAACTAATTACAATTTTTCAACTATGTTACAAATTAATTACTATTTTACAACTACTTTGCAATTATCTGAAAGTTCTGAAAACATTTAGCTATTCTCCCATTATTTTACAATTAGTTAACTATTTTACAGTTATTTTGCAAACTAATAATTATTTTTCAACTACTTATCTATTTTTAAATTTTTCAAGCTATCTTCTAAATATAAACTGGTCGGAGTTCAAACTGTTATTGATTAAATACCCAACTGAGATAAGAATTGAAGTGATAATCCAATGGAATTGAGGCAATTGTAAATAAGTGAATGGAAATTAAAGGAAATGTGAATATAAAGGAAATTGATTTAGTAAATAATCAATGAAGATAAATACGTAGGATGTATGTATATTATTCTATTCGCATAGTGATTTGATCCAGATTCGAGCATAGAATTTCGAGATAGTTATATCGATCCGAGTTGGGATTTTTCACTCGTTTTTCGATGGCGAACCTGGATATGGATTGTTGATTGGTTTTGGATATTCTCTATCATAGTTATGGCTATGCAAGGAGAATGACGGTTTCTGATCAAGAAACCAGATCTGTGTCAGCACTAGGAAGTCGGATGGATAATACTAGTTCGGAAGTGAAATTGTGTGATCGAGTGAGCGATCAGATTGGTATAGCGTACGGATGATATGTGTACATCGTACGGATTTGAATGAAATTGATATTGAAAAGAGTAATCAAATTTGAATATTTGATTTTGAATAAACAAAGTTATATATCTTTGTTATATAAGATAAATCTTCCCTTGTTGTATCTGTTGACGGAAGAAAAGGACTTTGAAGGTGTTTTGAAGTATAAAAGAAATTTTATATAAGTTTGAAATGATCCAAAGTTCTAAAAATTATATATATCTGAATATATATATATAAAGGATCTTATGATGATTTTGGAAAAAGGTTTTGGGAACTGTTGAATTTGGAAAGGCTTTTGATTTTTGGGTAAAATCAATATTGAAATTTGGAAAGCCTAGTTTGAGAATTATCGATTTTGGGATAATCGATTTTGGGTAAAGGAGCATTGTATGAGCTCATACTAGGTGTATGATTTGAAAGATACTATATGTGTATAGTATAAAGTGCTTTGATGATGGCTCTGGGGAAAAAGGCGCTCCCTTGAAATGAACTTCTCAAGAGTGCCAACGGGTGGTGCTGCCTTGATCCCCAAGGGGGATTCTAAAGTTGATCATGTGAGGAGTCCGGACAAAACTAGTTCTTGAGGATTATGAGTAGAGTATATCGTAGTGAAAGTCGTGTGTGCCGCTGAGAGCCAACAGTCTGCGTTTGATCTTATATCGGTAGACTACGACCTATGGTAACAAAGCGAAAGTCGTGTGTGTCGCTGAGAGCCAACAGTCTGCGTTTGATTTTAAATCGGTAGACTGTGACCTATGAAGGAGTGGAGAAGTTTCATTTTGATAGCGAAAGTCATGTGTGCCGCTGAGAGCCAACAGTTACATCGACTTTTGCTGTGATGGCAACGTAACCCTGGAATGTAACTGCGGTCTGTTGTGGGTTCCATGGCGTAATCGAGGGGAGCGGAGTGCCTATAGTTACATGGACTTTTGCTGCGATGGCAACGTAACCCAGGATGTAATTGCGACCATGGATGGGGGTAATGATTTCCGGAGCATTCTCACCAAAGATATTTCCTCTATTTTCAAAAACTATTTTCTATATTTTCAATAAAATTATTTTCCAAGTATTTTCACTGGATGTTGAAAACGGGTTTACCAAGTACTTATAGATTTTCAGTCCTACGCCTGATCAACGTATGACTGAATTTCTGTGAGAACAAGGATGTACTGGTTGAGACATTGAGTTATAAGAATTATTTTTATAAAAAGCTATTTTAATAGTATTATGTAAATTTAAAAGTATTTCTAAAATTTTGAAATGAAAAAAATGTTGGAATTTTGGAAAATAAAGGGAAATCTAAACTGGAATTATGAAAAAAAATTGAACTCGGGAAAAAATTTAATGAAGTGATCTTTTATAATGAAATCAAATATTGATTTAAAGGTTGGAAGTAAGCTAATTAGCTAAATAATTATTTGATAGAGTATGTTAACAAAATTTAACTCGGCTAAATAAAATGGATTGTATGTTAATAATGAAGTTTGGAAATGAATTCGAATTATAAATAGAATTCGACTTGGATTTGATAATAAATTAATATATGTGGGGATGTTGTAAAAATAAATTTCAAGTGAGTTATAAATAAAATTTAACGTAATTTGCTAGTAAATTAGATATAATGGAAGTGTTGTCGAATAAAATAAAAGTGAATTATAATTGAATGGTTTGAGTTGCAAACAAAACTCAGGTAAGTAGAAATAAATTGAAAATGGCTTTGTATTAATAAAATAAACTCGAAAATAAATTAAGTAGGTGAATTAAAATTTTAAATGGGGTGAATAAATGGGTTAATTGAATTAAATATATATACATCAACTCACAGAATCTATTTCTATAATCCATATATTTGTTACTATACTTGTTATTACTAGGAATTAGAGTGTTGTTGTTTTAAATTCCACTTGCTAGCTATCAAATTCATGATTATATATACATATGATTAGAAACTAATAATAAAAATTAATTAGCAAATCCATTGTTTTGCGATGTCTTGTGTTTGCTGCCATGTTTGGATCTTTGTGTTTTTAGACTAACAGGTTGTTTTGATTTGATCGTTACCCCTATGCTCGAATTAGTAATTTAGTTTGTACACTTGAAGTCCTAACTTGAAGCTATGTTTGCTCACACATGTGCTCATGTTGCTTATGCTAGTCACCTTGCAATAGAGATCAGACCTTATGTCTTGCATATTCATTTGGATCGGCATAAGTGTTTGGGACAGTATAATAATCTTAAGTTATAATTCCAAAACAGTGTATATATGAGTTTTGAAATGTTGCATGATCTAGATCTTGACCTGATAGTGCCTATAAAAAATAACAAAGTATACATATACATTGATTTAGTACACATTATTATTAGCAACCTATATTTCTCAAATACTTAAAAGGAAGTGTGTTGTCCATACTTTTGTATATGTAGTAAAGCCTCGTTTATGATCTGTATAAACTAATAGCCTAGCATTTTTAAGTAATGGCATAGTATCATATGTGAAGAAAAAAATTCTTTGACTTGGACCTTATTTTAGTTGCCTATTTTATTTCCATTTAAAGGATGTACTGTTCAGGTCTTTAATATATATGGCTTGACTTAGTGCATGTTTTATTAGCAGACCTTAAATGAATATGTGATATGCTTTCTTATGTACAATGATAACTTAACTGCAAAACATATTACATTTTGTTAAAACTGGATTTTACCTTAGTTTAAAAACACATATACTTATATTTATAAGTTTAGATTTAAAATATATAAGGAGACTTAGATTGTAAAACAAGATAAGTGTCAGTTTAGTCTTCAACTAAGTGTAGCTATATATATATATATATATATATATATATATATATATATATATATATATATATATATTCATGCATTAGCCGATTAAAATGTCTTATGATCCTTCTTGTTTTTAAAAATTGAACGAAATGGTATATGAATTGGTTGAAGGAAAGTGAAATCGTATTGAAATCATATCAATTGCTCGAGGAAGTTATTTAGAATGCATTTCTTTTTGAGTTGATGTGTTGTAGTTGTTTAAGTAAGAGAAATGTTATAAACTTCATATATATGGCACTTACATGTTTAAATTGAGTAGGTACAGGTACCTGAAGGCCGTTTGGCTGGATTTTGGACGCGATAAATGCTAAAATAATAAGCCACTTGCTTAAAATGCTAAATAAAAGGTACGCCTACGCAATAAAAATAGGAAATATGAACGGTTTTTGCTATTTCCGACTGGGTTGATGTATATATATTTATATCTCTTGTCAAATTGCAAAAGCTCCTCCTTACAAAGGAGACTCTGCCAAAAAAATTTGAAAATTTTGGGAGTTAGAAAAATTTTGGGAAAAAATTTGGTTGGCGACAAACGATTTCAAATTGAAAATTGAAATAAATTGGTGGATGAAACTAATCTACAATAATGATATGAATCAGTTATAAATGGAAGAAAAAATTTAATATTTGGAATTTAAGACAAATTGAATTCATATGGGAATGGGAAAACTACATTGAATAGAAGTAAATGTGAAAACTTCTGTAACGAAATATATAAATGATTTGAAAAGTTACGATTGGATATTATTGCTAAGTAAGGTATGAAGGTATTGTAAGGGAAAAGGAAAATTGATTGTGATTCCAAAAGATAAATTTGGATTGCCCGACTAAAAGGTATGTATTTAAATTTCTGTATGAAATTGGATTGGGTTTTTGATCTGGCCATTTGGCTTTTGTTTTCTTTTGGAATTTGGGAGCCCGTAGAGGCATTTTGTAGTTGTACCGAGCTAGCCGCACAAAGGAGACGCGGGCAAACAAATTTAGAAATTTAGAGAGTTAGAAAATTTTGATAATTCAAAATTTGGTTTTAAATTGAAATTTGAATGACTGAGCAAAAGGGTATTGTTTGAAAACTGTGGGAGAGTTAGGGAAGTTAATAATAATGATAAGGGGTCTTTTATAAATAATAGTTGGTAGGATTTTGAACTTTTGGTTTTGGAGGAAAAGTAAACGGGCATTGGACCATTCTTCCTAACTAGTAATTTCGAGGACAAAATTCTTTTAAGGGGGAAGGAATGTGAAGACCCGTAATTTTTAACAATTTAAAAAATGGAATATTTAATTGATTGTAAATATTTAAAAAGTTAATTTTTAACTTGAATTCAAATATTATTATTAAAAGCAATTCAGTTATTAGATTTAAATAAACTGAAGTTGGGTAAAATGTTGAATCTAGATTTTTAAGCCTATTAAAAATAATTTGAAGGCTTATAAAATTTATAATGAGGATACTAAAGATAATAGAATGGTTGAAATTTAATTTAAAGGTGATTTGTTCAGTTTTAATAATATATCGTTTAAATTGAATTTAAAAATAGCCTTCCGAGGCACGGTCTCGGAATTTGACGAAACCAGTTCCATTGGATCCGTAATATTGTATTGTTATCGAATTTCAATATTCGTGGCGTTTGGAGTTACAATTTGTCCATACGGGTGAGAAACGTGTTGAAATTAAAATCGGTAAATTAATATTTAAACTCGATTCAAAAATAATAATAATAATAATAATAAGTCAAACCCTTTCTCTTCAGCCGCTCATATATCCACTTTAACCACCCTATAATCGTACTCGAGCCACCCTACCTTCTGAAACGCGCAGAGCTATTTTCCCCTTCTCGTTAAAATCGCTCAACCCTCCAGCTAATTAAACAAAATCGAGAAAAGGAATAAGGGAATCCATTTACCTCTACGTCGTTTGTTTCCACTTTCTTCCATCGTTCTCAATTCAATCCGAAATCAAAGTCATGGCTGAACTTTCTCTTCTCTCCATTTTTCTTCTCGTTCGAAAATTCAAAAAAATTCGTATTCGCTAAAAAAAGGGAAGGCCGAGTGGAAATCGCGAGTGATAGCGAGGCTGGGGTTGTCGTGCTTGGGTTTTGCACGCACGTGGAGTTTTGGCGTGGCGGCGATTGGAGATGTAGCTCGCGTCGTCGGGGTTTAGGCATTGGAGCTGGAGGTGATGTGTGGGTGCAAGGAACGGCTGAGGGTAGGGTTCGGCAAGGACGACGCTGTTGACTGGTTCGAGAAGTTGGAGTCGCTTTGTCAACTGGGTTCTCGCGAAGGCAGGTCACGAGTGTGTCTGTGCTTTGGCAGATGAGATTCTTTCGAAGTTCAGGTATTGTTTGGGATAAATTCAATTAAATTAAATGTTTGAATTTGTGTTGTTAAAAGAAGAAAAAAAATTATCACAGTAAGTTACAAAAAGTTCTGTTCTTCATTCAATTTAATTTCATATATACACACAATTATATATATGAATTAGGAAGAAGAATTTATACAGTAAGGTATAATTCTGTAAAGTGATATACATTTAGTTCGATAGTTAAATTTTTAAATTAAGGATTAGTGGGTTAACAAGAAAATTTGTTTAAAAGTTAAGACATTAATTAATTAAATTTAAATGAAATTGACTGTTCAATCACTAAAATATTAATAAATCGTATAACTGTTTATACAAGGTTAGGATCTGAAAGGAACAAGCCGGATGGAATGGATTGCGAAAAACAAATCAAAGGTGAGTAGACCTCACACTTCTGGATTTCTATTTAAATTTAAATGGTTAAATTTAAATAATTGGTTGAATGATTGGTTTGTTTTGACGTGCTATATTATATATGGTAGTATATAATATATATTGAGGTGATTGATATTCTGTGATGGATATTATTGGCAATTGGAAGTTTGAATGATGTGGTTTGCTTTAATATTTTGGTACCCTGAGTTATCGAAATATATAAAATTGGATTTTTGAAAGAAATATAAGGGTGAAATTTTGAAAGTGAAATAATTATAGAATAAAATAAGAACGATTTGGAAAGAAATAAAAGTGATATTTAAAAATTGGAGTTAAATTGTAAAGTAGAGATTTAAAACAAGTTCTAAATCAAAGTTAAATCTAACAAATAAAGTTTTAAAATATTAAGTATTTTAACAACTTGAATGTTAAAGTGCAATTGTAAATCGAATTGAATTTAAAAATAAATTTGGTTTTAAATTCCTTTAAGCTTCCATTATAAAATGAGTAATTAAATTAGATTAGAATAAATTGAAATGTAAATGAGAAATCATTAATTTATATAATCAATGATGTAAATAGAGATTGATTAGTTAAGAAAAATTAATCAATAACAAGTGACTTATGAGAAGTTAATTAATATAAGTAACTAAGGATTAGTGTAATTAAAATAGTTAATTTATTCATGAAGTAATTAAGATTACTTATTGATTTTGTTTAAGAATAATTAATATTGTGAAATGAATTAAAGATAATTACTTGAATATAATTGGAGGATAATTAATCCAGGGTGATTAATTAAGATGAATAAATAAAGGGATGATTGATTAATTGATTTGAAATTAATTAATGTTTAATGAAGAAATCTAAGTTATTGAGGTTAGTAATTCAATCAGGATTAATTAAATTAAATTTGTATGTGATTAAGCTTTGCTTGTGAATGATTGAATGGTATTGGATGCTTTGAATGAATTGATATCTCTGATATGAAATGTTGTGTATTGCATGTGGATAACTTGACTTGAGACTCGAAGAGACCGAGGTCGGGTATTAGAAAATATCCGAAACCACTTCGAATTTTTATAGATTGATATGTGAAATCTATAGGCTGTAATGAAGTGATTTAAAGGAATTGGACTATTTAAATCTAAACCATGGTACTTAGAAAATGGGTGTGTGGAATAAGTGATGTTCATGATAAATTGTGGCTTAGTGAATTGAAATGAGTTCCCCGATTTTTATATAAGTTGTATGCTTTGTATTCCATGTTAGATGGGTTTACTCATGCTGGTTTCCAGCCTGACCCGGGTGTTACTTTGGTGTAATGCTCGGGTCCGACCGAGTATTATAGATTTTCAGGTAAGAACGTTCTGGAGCTCAGGAGTCGAGCTGGATGGCAAGAACGTATGGAGTGTTTCCGCTGTATTATATTGTTGTATATCTGTGACATGATAATTGTGTATATTCGGTGTATGTATATGTATGTGTAACTCTGATGTATTAAAATGTAATCGACAAATATAATATTCTTTTGTAAACTATTATTATTTATTATTATATTTTATCCGCTGTGAATGTGAGATGTTGGTGTTTCTGTTCTTCTTCTTCTTCTTCTATCTCTTTCTTCTTTTTCATAACTATCTGGAATTTTCAGGATCGGAAATTTTGGGTCGTTACAACGTCTTTTATTGATAATTGGTTCAAAAAGATTGGAATCGAATTTGGGTGATTCATATATGAAAACCTCTTCGAACCAATACAAGCGTTCGAAAGTGGAGAAATTTTGAAGACAATAATTTTAAAGGCAGAGATTTTCAAAATGTAGGGATGCTCACCACTGACCTCATGATTCCCATATTATATGCATCTGTGTAGTTAATGCCCCGCTATTACCCCGCTACAAGCCCGCTATATCTCATAGCGGACTTCTACTGCTACGATTTTTCTATGTAGCCCTAAAATATAGCCTTTTCGCTTTAATCCCCGCTATTTCCACTATATCCAGTTATTTCCGCTATATTCCGCTATTTCCGCTGTATCTTTTTTAATAAAATAAATTGAAACTTTGCATTTATACATTATAAAATTATGAAATTAATTTATTTGATTTAATTTTTGATACATTTTTAGATATGAAAATACTCTAATATTCTACCGATTTCAGTTACGTTATATAACAGTTTTTCGTTTATTTAAAGTATATTCACACGTGTTTTTATTTAAAATTATTTATGTATTATTTATAATTCAATTAAATGATAATTTTTCATTTAATTACCATTTATATATTTGTAAAACATTAAGTAACAGTTTTATATGCTATTTTAGAGCCATCCGCTATATCCCGCTATATCCTCGCTGTATCCCCGCTATGACTTTTTGCACCTCCACCGCTTTGAATCTACCGAGCGCATTAACTGCACAGATATGCATATGGTTACCGTAGTACCTTTATTTTGAAATCTTCAATGTAAGGACTGCTCGCTACTAGTCCTGTTGGTGATTCCCGAACAGGATGTAGTAAGAGTACCTTCGATTTGTCCCGTTCCTAGACAACTTGTATGGACGAATGTCTGACATTGCACTTTTAAGACCACGTGCATTTTTTTACAAATTTCATTTTTTTTAGTGGTGCAGGGGGTAACCCTTCTTATACTTAACACCCTTCCCGAAGGCGTGTGAACTCAAGGGTCATACTTTTGTGGAAACCAATTTGTGTGTTGTCAAAAATGGCAATGTGACATTAAAAGTGTGATTTTCATGTGAAAGGTAAAATGTTGCCTCAAACCTCACACATAAGTAATGGAAAAAACATGGTAGATGCATCAGAGCTAGTATCCATTAGGATATGTTCACCACCTTTCTAGATATCCATTATATTTCGGGTTTGTTATGTACACTATGGTCATGGATAGGTCGAGAATGACCGGGGTGATGGGATATTTGATATTATCTATGGTAGAGATAGGCCGGTTTTGTGTTGATAGAGGGCAGTGGGGTTATGAACGGTGCATTCCTCTAGAGATGTATTGTTGGAAAGTAGTCATTTACCGTGTCATTGTTGGAATTCATTCTTCAATACGTGCCTTTATGGTTTTGATTGTAGAACCTAGTATACTATAATTTAATTAATGTAATAATTTCAATTATGATTAGTATGCTATTTGAAAGGGTTTTCAAAGAATGTCGTTAAAAATAATATCAAATGATTTGATAAAAATGTTTTAGTTATCATAAGGTAAAAATCCGTCTGTGTTTATGTGCGATGTGGTCTTATGAGATGCTCTTCTTTTCAACAGTTTCATTTGACATCAAAGTTGATCTATGACACTATCATATAAATATATTTATGATTTGTGTTTCTCACGCGGGTTTACTAGACTCATACAGGTATTTTTAATACTCGAGTCGGATCTGATAGTTTCAGGATTAGCTGAAGACGCTTGGAGTTTCCAAAGGAGAGTTGGAGATCTTTATCACCGTATGGACATAGTTTACTTTCCCCTATGTTTGTCATTTTTAAGCATTTGTAAGGACATGTGTCTATAAATTTTCAGGTTTAGCTTAGTTTAAAATTCTGATATATGTATTTTTAAATTTTCCGCGGTAAAAGATACTGATATTATAAATTGTTCCATTCGTGTGACATTTTATTTTGTCTTTACTTTTCTTTTTACCCTTGATCGGTCTATCTTTCCAACACTTAGATATTCGGCACGTGAATATCGTGGACATATTAGTGTCGATTTCTAAAGGTTGAAAAGGTGGGTTGTCACAGTTGATATCAAAGCTTAGGTTGAGCGATCACTTGATCCTGGTAGAGGTAAAATCCCATTAGAGATAGGGTTAGTAAACAACCTAGGATAAGTAACTCTTAAAGATAGGGTAAGTGACACCCTTGAATTAGTTGAGAGTATTATATATATATATATATATATATATATATATATATATATATATATCTTATTTGTTAATGCTATATAAAAATGATTTTTGAAAAAAATAATAAATGAAATAATTTTACCTAGGATTATATTTTGAATATAAAGTAATATCCTTCAAATGATATAGTTATTTATGTAGTGTTTAGTTGTTAAGGAAATGATAATTTCAGTTATTATCATTTATTCATTGGGTTGTTTGACCAAAAGTTTAAATACGAACACCTCGTGAATTTAGTTTTACGATTTGACTATGTGGAGTTTAATAAGTAGTAATGTTGGTTTAAGATTAAAGGAATTTATTTAAGATAGATAGATTTTATGAACGTCTTATAAAAATTAGTGATTTTATAAATTGGATTTATAAAAGTGTTTTATAAAAATGGATAAGAGATGTGTTCGGATGGTAAGTGCTTCTCTTATGTATTCCCGTTTTTGTTAAGGGAATATGCGATATTATAGGTAGTACCCGGTTCCTTTGTTATAATTTTTGAGTTACTTGATATATATAATTTTCTAAATTTAAAAAGATAATGTAAATCATTAATTGATGGATTAATAGTGATTGTTAATTTTTATAAAGGTGTTTGCATTGAATATTGGACAAGGATTTTATTATAATTTTAGTAATAAAAGATATATAGTAATATTTTGAAATAATAAAATTGATATTTGAATTCTTAAAAAGTTGATTCAAAATAAAAGTTCAGGTAAATTTTTATCAAGGTATTTTGAAATAATAAAATTGTATTATGAAATAATTTTAGGAATATTGTATGCCCTACTTCAACCCTCCCACCATCGCATTTTCAATCCCTTCACCATAGAATATCAAATCTCCATCGATCAACTCGCCATGCCATCCCAAACTTGCCTACTCCTTTGATTCGACCTCCGGCTGCCCATAGTAAATTGAGACCTACAGCTCCATGCATGACAAGACCATGTCGCTTTTCACCTTACTGTGCTGCAGCACCCCTACCCTACATCAATCCCCTTGACTTCGCCGGGCGAACCCAACGAAATTGACGCTATCACCTATCGTCCCCCGAATCATCGAGAATCCTTAACCATAGCTACTAAAAATGACTATGCTCTGGTACTAATTGAAAATGACTATGCTCTGATACCAATTGACAATCGCTATGCTTTGAAACCAAATGAAAAAAGGCAGTGCGGATCGTGCTATATGGAATTATATTATACTAGTGCAGAAATAAACTAAGTTACTATAGCAATGTGAATAAGTAAAATAAAACAAGCACACCAGGAATTTTTATACTGGTTCGAACTTCCCATTCTACATCCAGTCCCAGACTCCTTCTGGAATTTCAACTACAACAACCCTCACTTAACCCGAAGGAACAAGTTTACACTGCCTGAGCAACCGAACAGGACTTCACCCGCCTAGGCAACCGAGTAGGACTTCAACTGTCTAAGCAACCGAATATGACTTCTTTATAAATAACAAATGTATCTAACTGTAGCGTGTTCTTAAATAATACTGATAAGTCAATTAAGTACAATCTTCCTATAATCTTCTTCTTTATGATATATAGTGCGATATGCTTTGAGAATTATGGAAGATAAAGTGATTAATGATCAAAGTATGTAAGCAATTTGAGTGCAATTTAAAAGCTTGAGAATAGATGAGAATTCAAGATGCTAAAAGTAAATTCAGTTTCGGTTAATTGTTTGTTGAATTCAGTAATCTATTTATAGTGTATAAAGAGTTGCAACCGTATATGAAAAGTTATATTGAAAAGAACAGGCGCAATCGTTGATTTTGAAAACGTTTCTCTTCGATGAAGATAAGTGTCTATTCATGAAAAAGCTGTTGAGAAATATTCATAAGTTTGAATAAAATAATTTAGACTTCTGAATTAAGTTGAAATGCAAACAGCAAAGATAAATGCTGTTTTTGTGACGACCCGGAAATTTTAACGATTTAAAATGGAATAATAAATTGATTTTAACATTTGAAAGGTTAATTTTAGCTTGAATTCCAAATATTAATATTTATTAGACAATTAAAGTATTGAATTATATAATTGAAATTGGGTAAATCATTGAATTTGAGATTCTAAGCCTGTTAAAATATAATTTGAAGGCTTATAAAATTTATAACGATAATAATGAAGATAATAGAATGACTGAAATTTAATTTAAAGGTGATTTGTTCAATTTTAATAATTATATCGTTTAAATTATATTTAAAAATAGCTTTCCGAGGGCACAGTCTCGGAATTCGATGAAACCGGTTCCATTGGATCCGTAATAGTTAGTTATTATCGGATTTCAATTTTCGTAGCAATTGGAGTTGTCGTTTGATCCTGGCAACTCAAAACGCTTAGAAACTATTTTAATCGATTTAATTTAAAATTGATCGTTTATTTCCGTAATTCGCACGTACGATCGAATTAGGTTCCGAAACACGTTTCATCGGGTTCGGAACGCGGGTAAAACTCTATAATTGCCTGACGGCATTCCTTAAGAAAAGTTCAAAATTTTAAATGGCAATTATTGAGTCGTTTTGGAATTTTATAATATAATAGATTTAAAGTAAAAGTCAGAGATATTTATTAACACGAACGCGTGTCCAAGAAGCCTTCCAATTGATATTTATCGCCAGCTCTCTCTCTCTAATTTTCAGAAGCCAAATCGAAAAAAAAAAGGGGAGGGATGGCCGAAGCCGGCCTCAGCAAATCGTTTCTGATAAAATTCGCAAGCAAATCTCGAGCGCGCGCTCGCGCGAGATTATGGAGGCCTCTCTTGGCGGGGGCGGAGCGGGGTCGCGATTGTCATTGGATGGGGCATCGACGCCGGAGGCATCATGAAGTCGAGTAGGTGGGTTTCGGTTGTGTCTTGGGATTGGCGACGTGATGGGAGGCAACTCGAGTTCGACTCGAGTACAGTGGAGTGGAGCTAGGGCTCGCGACTGTCGATGTTGAGGATGTCGAGGGGTGAGGGGATGCGATCGGCTAGGGTTGGTGCTGCAACTTTTAGGATCTCGTGTTGGATTGGGCAGCAAGGTAGTTATTTATTGTTTTGAATTTTATATAAAAATAAAATAATACAATCTGTTTTACAGTAAAGAAAAGGGGTGTATATATTTTTTTTTATCTATTATACAATCTGTTTTACAGCAAGGTATACAATCTGTTTTACAGTAAAGAAAAGTGTTAGAAGTTTATATGAAGATTGGATTTTTAATCTATATATTATTTTATAAGTAAGATTTTGGGAAGAGGAAAAAGGGAAAATAAACTATGTACACATGTAAGTTTGGGTATTGGGAATTTTGGGGATTATCTTGTTGCAATAAGTTATTAGAGGAAATTGGTTGAGATTAGAATTTATTATTATAACCAAATTGTTAATTTAAAATTTAAGTATTAAATGTGATTTTCGATATATTTCAAATATTAATAAATCAGATAAATTATTATTCAAGGTCAACATCTGAAGGAAACCAAGTCGAGATTGGATTTGGGTTGCAAAATCAAAGGTGAGTGAATCTCACTCTGTTAGTCTATTATTTAAATTTGAATGGTTAAATTTAAATAATTGGTAGAGTGATTAAATTGATTAGACGTGCACTAATGTTGAGGTGACTTGGATTTTGATTGGTTCTCGAGTTAAATGTGGATTGACTCGAAATATTTGGGTTTAACTTGTTTTTAAAACTTAAGCTATAAATAAGGAAATATTTCCATTTTAATGTTGATAAGGACTTGATGGTTGTGATCCATCAAAATTAGCAGGGTAATTAGAATAGATAATTAATTCAACTAATAAATGATTCGGGTTAATTAATTTAGTAGTTGAGAGTTTGAATTAAGTAATTAAGGAATTAAGTAAATTAATGAAGTTTGATTAAAATTGGAAAATCATTGGGCAGTTTAATGAGTAATTGCTTGAGTAAGAAATAACATATAATTGCTTGTAGAATTAATCAAGAGATTAACTAAAATAATTAATTAAGGAGTAAGTAATTTATTTAATGAAGTAAATAAAAGATAATTAAATATAGGTAGAGGTTGTTGAGAAGGGTTAATATCGGGGTTTAATTAATGTAATTAATTTGGATTAGGATAAATGGAAATGAAATTGGAATTCATAATGTATATAATTAAGGATGTAATTTAAGATGAAATTAATCGATACAAGTGACTTAAGAGAAGTTAATTAATATAAGTAGTTAAGGGACTGTAATTAATATAGTTAATTAATTTATGAAGTAATTAAGATTACTGATTGATTTTGGGTTAAGAATAATTAATATCGTGAAATTAATTAGAGATAATTACTTGAATGCAATTGAAAGTTAATTAATCCAGTGTGATTAATTAAAATGAATAATGAAGAGTTGATTAATTAATTGATTTGGAATTAATTAATATTAAATGAAGGAATCTAAATGGTCAAGAATTGATATTCAATTGGAATCAATTGAATTAATTTGTATGTGATCAAACTTTGCTCATGGATGATTGAATGGTATTGGATGCTTTTGAATGAGTTGATATTTCTAATATGAAATGTTGTGAATTTCATTTGAATAACTTGGATTTGGATAATATGAGTCTCGAAGAGACCGGGGTCGGGTATTTGGGAAATACCCGAAACCATTTTGAATATTTATATATTGATTTGTGAAATCAATAGGCTGGATTAAAATGATTATGTAGACTGGAAAATTTATCTAAGTTTGGTACTTAGAAATTAGTAGTTGAAATAAGTGTTGTCTATAGTGAAATGTGAATTGGTTAAATTGATATAAGTTACCTCGGGTTTTATATAAGTTGTTTGCTTTAATATTCCTGGTTAGATGGGTTTACTCACGCTGTTTTCCAGCCTGACCCGGGTGTTACTTTGGTGTAATGCTCGGGTCAGACCGAGTATTACAGATTTTCAGGTAGGTTCGTTCTGGAGCTCAGGAGGCGAGCTGGATGGCTATAACGTATAGAGTATTTCCGCTGCAGTATATTATTATATATCCGAGACATGATTATTGTGTATATTCAGTTCTGTGTATATATGTGAAACTCTGATGTATATTAAATGTAATCGAAAGATATAGTATTCTTTGTAAACTGTTATTATTTATTATTATATTTTATCCACTGCGAATGTGAGATGTTTGGTGTTCTATTCTTCTTCTTCTTCTTCTATCTCTTTCTTCTTTTCATAACTATCTGGAATTTTCGGCTTCGAAAATTTCCTGGTCGTTACAGTTGGTATCAAAGCTGAAGGTTAAGCGAGAACCTTGGCTCTGGTGGGGATTACTCATTAAATAGAGTCTGTAGTACTCTAAAATTTGTTAAGCATATATATATATATATATATATATATATATATATATATATGAGAGCGTACTTGTTATAGGCTTATAAGGATTTTAAATGATTTTATATAAAAGCAAAGTTTGATATATAAAGCAATGAATATTAAGGTGGATGGTTGTTTAATTAGTGGAATGAATTTAAGAAGTAATATAATACAACCAAATTAAAACTAAATTAATTAAAAATGAAATTCTAGAATTAGAACTCAGAAATTAGAATTGTTTGAAACTTTAAATGAACAAAATTAATTTGGTTTAATAGGGTTAAACCAATTGTTGAGAATTTAGCTCGAATTATATACATCGAGATGGTTTAAATTTGAAGTTGGAATTGAACTCATTCAAATTGAATCCGATTTGAATTAATTGGATTTGGGGTTGAAGATGTATAAGGTCAAAAATTTAAATGGAAGATTTGAATTGGGTTGAATTGAAATGATTGAAATTGAAGTGGGTTCAATTAAATGGATATTAGTCCAAAGTAATTGGAATAATTTTGGAATTGTAATTTAAGTGGAATTGGTTTAAAATAAAAAAAATAAAAAAATTTGAAATATAGACTGTAAATGTAATTTATAAATTGAAATAAACTTCATAAATAAACGAGATTATAATTTGAAATAGAATTCCAGAGAATATTTGAAATAGAGTAAGATGAAAATTCCAGAGTAATGTTTAAATATGAATTTGATGGATTGGGATTTTGGAATTTTGGGAAAAAATTAAAATTTCTTTGGGTTTGAAAGTGGTTTCCAGGGTTGTGAAGAAAAAATAGTATTATTTCAAAAATATTTTTGTGTTGAATTTGAAATTTGGGAGATTTGAAATCAAAAATATTTGAAAGTGTTTTTAGAGAGATAAAAGCATTGAACTCTTTGGTCACTGGAAAATAAAGTCGGTGATGACTGCAGCATCATCGATGTTCATTTTCTAGTTTCTAGAAGAGAAATTGCTACCAAATTGTTTTAAATTGGAATTGTAGGAGAACTGGGTTTGGTTTTGAGATTCAAAGGGATAATTGAATTTGCCAAAGAATATTGAATATAGTTGAATTCTAAGGTGATACCAGAATTTTGGAAATTGTTTAAACTCTGGAATCTTGTTTAAAATGTTTATAGAGTAATAAAAAAATAAAATGTATAATTCTGAGCTAAAAGCAAATGTGAATGTAATTGATTATAAATAGAAGATGTAAAATTGAAATTGTACTTAAAGTTGTACAAATTTAAAGATCAAATGGAATTTGATTTGAAGTTAGAAAGGAGTTGAGAATCAATTCAATTTGAATTAGGAATGAATCAAGTCCAATGGAAATTGGAGTAAATTAAATTGGGATTGGGTTAATTTAAATGGAGTGGAAATTTAAATTGAATTGTTGGGGAAGTGAACAGTTTTGACTCTAGACCATTTTCAATGTAAATTGTTTTAATATAAATAGTTTTAAATCTATTTTCTTATCTATTTACTATACAATTTTCTTTTTAAAACCTAAACTATTTTATACTGGTTTTGCCACTACTTTTGGAACTCTTTAACTATTTTACAACTATTTTATAAACTAATTATTAATTTTCAACTAAGTTACGAATTAATTTCTATTTTACAACTATTTCGCAATTATTTAAGATTTCTATAACTATTTAACTATTTTCCAACTCTTTTACAATTAGTCAATTATTCTACAACTATTTTGCAAACTATTGATTATTTTTCAACTACTTATCTATTTTCAAAATTTTCAAGCTATTTCCTAAATATAAACTGGTCGGAGTTCAAACTATTATTGATTAAATACCCAACTGAGATAAGAATTGAGGTAATAATCCAAATGAGGATTAAGGCAAATGTGAATAGAAAGGAAATTGATATTGGAAAGAGTAATCAAATGTGAATATTTGCTTTTGGGTAAACAAAGTTATATCTTTGTTATATATTCTTCCCTTGTTGAATCTATTGCTGGAAGAAAAGGATTTTGGAAGTGTTTGAAGTATAAAAGGAATTTTATATGAGTTTAAAGTGATCCAAGGTTTTAAAAATTATATATATCTGTATATATATAAAGGATCTTATGAGGATTTGGAAAAGGTTTTGGGAACCTTTGGATTTGGAAAGGCTTTTGATTTTTGGGTAAAATCAATATTGAATTTGGAAAGCATAGTTTGAGAATTATCGATTTTGGGAATAATCGATTTTGTGTAAAGGAGCTTTGATAAAATTCATACTAGGTGTATGATTTGAAAGATACTATATGTGTATAGTATAAAGTGTTTTGATGATAGCTCTGGGGGAAAAGGCGCTCCCTTGGAATGGACTTCTCAGGAGTGCCACTGGGTGGCGCTGCCTTGAGCCCCAGGGGGGGTTCTAAAGTTGATCCTGTGAGGAGTCCGGAAAAAACTAGTTCCTGAGGATTATGGGTAGTGTACCATAGCGAAAATCGTGTGTGCCGCGGAGAGCCAACGGTCTGCGTTTGATTTTATATCGGTAGACTGCGACCTATGGTATACCACATAGCGAAAGTCGTGTGTGCCGCTGAGAGCCAACAGCCTACGTTTGAGTTTATCTCGGTAGACTGCGACCTATGTAGGAGTGGAGAAGTTTCATTTCGACAGCGACAATCAGAGGCCGTTAAGAGCTTGCAGTTACATGGACTTTTGCTGTGACGGCAACGTAACCTTGGATGTAACTGTGATCTGTTGTGTGGGATCCAGGGCGTAATCAAGAGGCCGCGGAGAGCCTGCAGTTACATGGACTTTTGCTGCGACGGCAACGTAACCCTGGGATGTAACTGTGACCATGGAATGGGGGTGATGATTTTCAAAGCATTGTCACCAAAGATATTTCCTCTATTTTCAAAAAACTGTTTTCGATAATTTGAATAAAATTGTTTTCCAAGTATTTTCACTGGGTGTTGAAAACGGGTTTACCAAGTACTTATAGATTTTCAATCTTACGCCTGATCAACGTATGACTGAATTTCTGTGAGAACAAGGATGAACTGGTTGAGACATCGAGTTATAAGAAATATTTTTATAAAAGCTATTTTAATAGTATAAGGTGGATTTAAAAGCATTTCTAAATTGTTAAAAATAGAAGTGTTGAAATTTTAGGAAAATTTAAGGGGAAAATCCAAACTGGAATTATAAAATAAAATTGGACTCAGGAAAAATTTAAATGATGCGATTCTTTGTAACAAAATCGAATCTTGATATAAAATTGGAAGTAAGCTAATTAGCTGAATAATTGTTTAATCGAGTATGTTAATAAAATTTAACTTGGGTAAATAAAGTGGATTGTAAGTTGATAATGGAGTTGGAAATGAATTCGAATTATAAATAGAATTCGACTTGGGTTTGATAATGGATTAAATAAGAAGAGATGGTGTAAACAAAAATTGAGTTGGATTGAAAAAGTGATGGTTTGAATTGCAAATAAAATTCAAGAGATTTGAAAAATATTTAACGTAATTTGCAAGTAAATTTGATATAATGGAAGTGTTGTCGAATGAAATGAAAGTGGATTATAATAGAAATGGTTTGAGTTGCAAACAAAACCCAAGTGAATAGAAATAAATTGAGAATGACCTTGTATTAATAAAATAAATTCAAAAATGAATTAAGTAAGTAAAAATAAAATAAAATAAATAGATGAAGTCTGATTAAATAAAAACTAATTCAAAGTTGAAATTGGAATTGGATTATCAGACTAAACTTAAATTCGGTGGCATATGTGCTTGAATGTTATTTTAGTAAATGGAGAAGGTGAAGTAAAAATTAAAATTGAATGGATGGGCTAACTGAATTTAATGAAATTTGATTAAATGAGAATCAAATAGAAGTAAACTTAAGTTTGATGTTGGAATCAATTAAAGTAAATTAACTTAAGTTTAAAATTCATGGAAGCTTGGCTTCGAATAAGAGTGAAAGCCCATGAAATACAAACTTGGATTAAATTAGTTTGGGAAATAGTTATTAATTTATAAGAATGGAATGTGCCAAGCTTAATAAATTGTTTTGCATGAATCTAATGCGGAAATAAAATGAAATGCAATGAATGGTTGGTGAATAAATAAAAACAATGAAGTGGAATTAATTACAGGATGGGTTGAAGAGTAATTAGAAATAGTTATAAACTAAATAAATACTCTATTAAGCGAATATTGACGAATTGGTATAGAATGAATCGTCGTATGGCGTAAATAAAAAGTAATTAAAAGCTATGAGTCAATAGAAATTAAATTAAATTGATTTTGAAATCATTTGAAGTGAATATGAACTTGTTTGGATTATAAATCAATGGAATGTCAGAAATTGAATTGTGAACCATTAAAACTTAAATGAAACGACATATGAATTGGTTGGAAGTAATTGGAATTAGATTTAAATTATATAAAGCGCTTATGTTAAGCGTTTGGTGTTTGTTGCTTTCGTAATGCTTGTTGTTTATGTAATTCTTGTGTTTAGCTATTGGAAGTAAGTGTTAGGTTAATAAAATTTATATATATGGCACTTACGTATTTCAATTGAGTAAGTACAGGTACAGGAAAGCCGTTTGGCTAGATTTGGGGAATGCTAATTGCAAAAAAAATAAGCTTCTTGCTTAAAATGCTAAATACGGTACGCCTACGCAATAAAAATAGGAAATATGAATTGTTTTTGCTTTTTCCGACCGGGTGGGTCGATGTATATATATTTATATCTCTTGTCAAATTGCAAAAGCTCCTCCGTACAAAGGAGACTCTGTCAAAATTTTTTGAAAATTTTGGGAGTTAGAAAATTTTTGAGAAAAATTGGTTAACGACAAAACAATTCCAAATTGGAAATTAAAATAAATTAGTAGATGAAACTAATATGAATCAGTTTAAATGAAAAATAAAACTCAATATTAGAAATCAAAAATAAATTGAATTCATATGAAACGGTGAAAACTAATTTGAAATAGATATGAAACTTGTGTAAGGAAATGTATGAAATGATTGTATAGGGTTATGATTGGATATTGTTGCTAAGAAAGATATGCAGGTGTTAAAGGGGAAAAGAAAATTGGATTTGATATCAGAAGATAAATTTGAATTGCCCGACAAAAAGGTATGTATTTAAAATTTCTGAATGAAATTGGATTGGGTTTTTGATGTAGCCACTTGGCTTTTGTTTTCTTTTGGAATTTGGAAGCCCGTAGAGGCCTTTTGTAGTAGTATCGAGCTAGCCGCGCAAAGGAGACGCTGGCAAAAATTTTCGGAAATTTAGGGAGTTAGAAAAATTTTGAGAAAATTTTGAGAATTCAAAATTTGGTTTAAATTGAAATTTAAACGATTGGGTGAAAAGGGATTGTTGGAAACCATGGAAGGTTTTGGAAGTTAGTTGAAGTAATAGTGAATCTTTAATAAAAGATATTGTGGCAAGTTGATAAACCTGTTGGTTTTGGAGAGAAGGTAAAAGGGATTGGTCCATTCTTCCTAACTAGTAATTTCGGGGACGAAATTCTTTTAAGGGGGGAGGAATGTGACGACCCGGAAATTTTAACGATTTAAAATGGAATAATAAATTGATTTTAACATTTGAAAGGTTAATTTTAGCTTGAATTCCAAATATTAATATTTATTAGACAATTAAAGTATTGAATTATATAATTGAAATTGGGTAAATCGTTGAATTTGAGATTCTAAGCCTGTTAAAATATAATTTGAAGGCTTATAAAATTTATAATGATAATACTGAAGATAATAGAATGACTGAAATTTAATTTAAAGGTGATTTGTTCAATTTTAATAATTATATCGTTTAAATTGTATTTAAAAATAGCTTTCCAAGGGCACAGTCTCGGAATTTGACGAAACCAGTTCCATTGGATCCGTAATAGTTAGTTATTATCGGATTTCAATTTTCGTAGCAATTGGAGTTGTCGTTTGATCCTGGCAACTCAAAACACTTAGAAACTATTTTAATCGATTTAATTTAAAATTGATCGTTTATTTCCGTAACTCGCACGTACGATCGAATTAGGTTCCGAAACACGTTTCATCGGGTTCGGAACGCGGGTAAAACTCTATAATTGCCTGACGGCATTCCTTAAGAAAAGTTCAAAATTTTAAATGGCAATTATTGAGTCGTTTTGGAATTTTATAATATAATAGATTTAAAGTAAAAGTCAGAGATATTTTATTAACACGAACGCGTGTCCAAGAAGCCTTCCAATTGATATTTATCGCCAGCTCTCTCTCTCTCTGATTTTCAGAAGCCAAATCGACAAAAAAAAGAAGGGGGGATGGCCGAAGCCGGCCTCAGCAAATCGTTTCTGATAGAATTCGCAAGCAAATCTCGAGCGCGCGCTCGCGCGAGATGATGGAGGCCGCTCTTGGCAGGGGTGGAGCGGGGTCGCGATTGTCATTGGATGGGGCGTCGACGTCGGAGGCATCATGAAGTCGAGTAGGTGGGTTTCGGTTGTGTCTTGGATTGGCGACGCGATGGGAGGCAACTCGAGTTCGACTCGAGTACAGTGGAGTGGAGCTAGGGCTCGCGACTGTCGATGTTGAGGATGTCAAGGGGTGAGGGGATGCGATCGGCTAGGGTTGGTGCTGCAACTTTTAGGATCTCGTGTTGGATTGGGCAGCAAGGTAGTTATTTATTGTTTTGAATTTTATATAAAAAATAAAATAATACAATCTGTTTTACAGTAAAGAAAAGGGGGTATATATTTTTTATCTATTATACAATCTGTTTTACAGCAAGGTATACAATCTGTTTTACAGTAAGAAAAGTGTTAGAAGTTTATATGAAGATTGGATTTTTAATCTATATATTATTTTATAAGTAAGATTTTGGAAAGAGGAAAAGGGGAAAATAAAATATGTACACATGGAAGTTTGGGTATTGGGAATTTTGGGGATTATCTTGTTGCAATAAGTTATTAGAGGAAATTGGTTGAGATTAGAATTTATTATTATAACCAAATTGTTAATTTAAAATTTAAGTATTAAATGGTAATTGATTTTCGATTTATTTCAAATATTAATAAATCATATAAATTATTATTCAAGGTCAACATCTGAAGGAAACCAAGTCGAGATGGAATTTGGGTTGCAAAATCAAAAGTGAGTAAATCTCACTCTGTTGGTCTATTATTTAAATTTGAATGGTTAAATTTAAATAATTGGTAGAGTGATTAAATTGATTAGACGTGCACTAATGTTGAGGTGACTTGGATTTTGATTGGTTCTCGAGTTAAATGTGGATTGACTCGAAATATTTGGGTTTAACTTGTTTTTAAAACTTAAGCTATAAATAAGGAAATATTTCCATTTTAATGTTGATAAGGACTTGATGGTTGTGATCCATCAAAATTATCAGGGTAATTAGAATAGATAATTAATTCAACTAATAAATGATTCGGGTTAATTAATTTAGTAGTTGAGAGTTTGAATTAAGTAATTAAGGAATTAAGTAAATTAATGAAGTTTAATTAAAATTGGAAAATCATTGGGCGGTTTAATGAGTAATTACTTGAGTAAGAAATAACATATAATTGCTTGTAGAATTAATCAAGAGATTAACTAAAATAATTAATTAAGGAGTAAGTAATTTATTTAATGAAGTAAATAAAAGATAATTAAATATAGGTAGAGGTTGTTGAGAAGGGTTAATATCGGGGTTTAATTAATGTAATTAATTTGGATTAGGATAAATGGTGTAACAACCCGCATATTTATCGAGTTTACATTTAAATATTTTTATTTAAATATTAAATCGTTAATCGGATTTTGGTCCGAAAAAACTACTTTTTGCAAACGGTCAAATTAGGACTCGAGACCACTTCCATTGAGTTCGAAATGTCGTTTACAACTTTTTAAGTATAAACATCGATAGGTTTGGAGTTAGTGAAATTTCACTAACTTTTCCCGCTTTGGACTTTGGGTTAGTTTAGCCTATTAAGCCCAAGTTTCAACCCTCTTCTCCTCACTCTTCATAAATTTCCTAACTAACTCAAGCTTTAGCATTAATGGTGAAGAGAATGGGAAATTAAAACTCCAAGCTCAAATTCAATTGCAACTCCATCATTCAACTCCAAATTCAAGTAGAAGATATTGGATTCAAGCTTTGGATTGCTTCTCCTTGCTTTCAAGCTTCATCTTCATAAAATTTTAGTGCAAAGGTGAGATTTTTATCTCACAATTCTAGCCTATAACTATATTGGACTGTTGGGAATGATTCCCTATCACTTTAGCATGCATATTTGCTTTTGGTTTGGATTGGATTGGCGAAAAACTCCGATTTTTGGTGTTTGGGAGAAATTTCTGCATTTAGGTCGTTCTGGCCGTTTTTAGCTCGCTCGGAGTTAGGTCGTGTGGACCTTAGGTCGTAGGTCGCGTACGAGTTAACCCCTAGGTCGTTCTGGCCATTTTTAGGTCGTTCGGAGTTAAGTCGTTCGTCCATGGGTCGTTCGGAGTCTAGGCAATTGAAGCCGGCCGAGACTAGATATGCCACACATGATCTAGAGCTCGCGGCTATTGTTTTCGCCCTTCGAATGTGGCGTCATTATCTATTGGGAGAGAAATTTATTCTTTACACGGATCATAAGTCTTTGAAATATTTATTTTCTCAAAAAGAACTTAATTTACGTCAACAGCGTTGGCTCGAGTTCCTTGCACCTTATGATCTTGATATTCTTTATACCCCCGGTAAGGGTAATCGTGTCGCCGATGCTCTTAGCCGTAAGCAACAAGCAGTTGTTTCTATGATGATATCCGAATGGAACGATCTCGAGATCTTATCCACTTGTGAGATTCGAGAGCGCGTATCCGATTTATGCTCATCGCTTGTTTTATGTAGCCTTGAGGCTCATCCTTCTCTTTTAGACCGCATTCTTGAAGCTCAAGGGCTAAATTCTGAATTGGCTCTTCTTGGCAAAAATGTTAAGGATAAAATTGATATTGAAGGTTTGAAAGACTCTGATATTGATTCTCGTGGCGGCATTCGAAAATTTGGTAGACTTATCGTACCAAATATTGGAGATCTTCGTAAAGATATTTTAGAAGATTCCCATTGTTCTAAATTCACCATTCATCCCGGTAGTAGTAAAATGTACGCTGATATGAAGCGACTTTATTATTGGGAGGGAATGAAATCTGATATTGCTAACTTTGTTAAGTGTTGCATGACTTGCCAACTTGTCAAGGCCGAACATCAAAGGCCTGGTGGGTTATTGCAACCTTTAGAAATTCCAATTTGGAAGTGGGATCAAATTTCCATGGACTTTATAGATGGCCTTCCCCGTTCTCGTTCGGGTCATGATAGCTTATGGGTGATTGTTGATAGACTTACTAAATCCGCCCATTTTATTCCGGTTCGGTCTAACCGAACCGTTCCTCTTTTGGCCAAACTATTTGTCAAGGAAATTGTAAAATTGCATGGAGTTCCTACTTCTATTGTTAGCGATTGTGATCCATTGTTTACTAGTGGATTTTGGAAGAGTCTTCAAAAAGCTTTAGGAACGAAGCTTAATTTTAGCACCGCTTATCACCCCCAGTCCGATGGACAAACCGAGCGTGTGAATCAAACTCTTGAAGATCTTCTTCGTGCTTGTGTGCTTGATTTTGGTGGAAGTTGGGAAGATCATATTTCACTTGTTGAATTTTCCTATAATAATAGCTTCCAATCTAGTATTGGTATGGCACCTTTCGAGGCACTCTACGGAAGGCCATGCCGATCTCCTTCTTGTTGGCTTGAGGCCGGTGAGAAGCTGGTTTTAGGTCCAGACTTTATTCGTGATTCCACGGAAAAGATTGAACTTATTCGACATAGGATGAAAGAAGCCCAGAGTAGACAAAAATCCTATGCCGATAATCGAAGAAGGAAATTAGAATTTTCTGTTGGGGATCCTGTTTTTATTCGTGTTTCACCTATGAAGGGTGTTGTACGTTTCAGTCGATCGGGGAAGTTAGCGCCTCGATATATTGGGCCATTTCCTATCACTGAACGTATTGGTTCCATGGCTTATCGCCTTGCATTGCCGGCTCAGTTTTCTGCTATACATGATGTATTTCACGTTTCTCAATTACGGAAATGCCTTCGGGATTCCGATTCTATTCTTGAGCCTGCTGTTGTGGAAGAAATTGAAGTTTCGCCGAATTTAACTTATGAGCAGCATCCTATTCGAATTATAGCTTCTGAGGTTAAACGACTTCGAAATAAAGATGTTCCACTTGTAAAGGTTCAATGGTCCTCAAATCCTAAGGATTGTTCTTGGGAATCCACAGAATTCATCGAGCGTACACATCCCGACTTGCTTACTCCTGCCCTTTGAGGTGAACTTCTTATTTCAAATTTCTCTTGTGTTAATATGCTTTTATGGTTGTTACTTTTTATTTCCACCTTATATATATATTGCGAGGACGCAATTTCTTTAAGGAGGGGAGTCTGTAACAACCCGCATATTTATCGAGTTTACATTTAAATATTTTTATTTAAATATTAAATCGTTAATCGGATTTTGGTCCGAAAAAACTACTTTTTGCAAACGGTCAAATTAGGACTCGAGACCACTTCCATTGAGTTCGAAATGTCGTTTACAACTTTTTAAGTATAAACATCGATAGGTTTGGAGTTAGTGAAATTTCACTAACTTTTCCCGCTTTGGACTTTGGGTTAGTTTAGCCTATTAAGCCCAAGTTCCAACCCTCTTCTCCTCACTCTTCATAAATTTCCTAACTAACTCAAGCTTTAGCATTAATGGTGAAGAGAATGGGAAATTAAAACTCCAAGCTCAAATTCAATTGCAACTCCATCATTCAACTCCAAATTCAAGTAGAAGATATTGGATTCAAGCTTTAGATTGCTTCTCCTTGCTTTCAAGCTTCATCTTCATAAATTTTAGTGCAAAGGTGAGATTTTTATCTCACAATTCTAGCCTATAATTATATTGGACTGTTGGGAATGATTCCCTATCGTTTTTGCATGCATGTTAGCATTTGGTTTGGATTGGATTGGCAAAAAACTCCAATTTTTAGCGTTTTGTTGAATTTTCTGCACTTGAGTCGTTCTGGCCATTTTTAGGTCGTTCGGAGTTAAGTCGTTCGTCCATGAGTCGCTGAGTCGCTGAGTCGTTGGCCCCTTGAGTCGCTGAGTCGTTGGAGCCTTGAGTCGCTGAGTCGTTGGAGCCTTGAGTCGCTGAGTCGTTGGACCCTTGAGTCGCTGAGTCGTTGGCCCCTTGAGTCGCTGAGTCGTTGGCCCCTTGAGTCGCTGAGTCGTTGGAGCCTTGAGTCGCTGAGTCGTTGGAGCCTTGAGTCGCTGAGTCGTTGGAGCCTTGAGTCGCTGAGTCGTTGGCCCCTTGAGTCGCTGAGTCGTTGGAGCCTTGAGTCGCTGAGTCGTTGGAGCCTTGAGTCGCTGAGTCGTTGGCCCCTTGAGTCGCTAGGTCGTTGGACCCTTGAGTCGTTAGGTCGTATGACCCTTGAGTCGTTAGGTCGTTAGACCCTTGAGTCCTTAGGTCGTTAGACCTCATTTTATCTTCACTAGGTCGTACCGTTTTGGTCGGGGCGCTGCCCCGCACCCCGCCGGGGGCGCTGCCCCCTGGACCCCCGCGACCTGACCGGGCAGGTCGAACCCCGTAAGCGGTGGCGTTGCCCCCGCACCCCCACCTTGGGGGGTTGCCACCCCCCTTGGACCCCCCCTCCGTAGGCGATCTTATCTGAAAAACATTCAACAGAATTTGCTTTGTTGAGATGCTGAGTTGACCATTCTTCGAGACAAACCATCTCTGGTTATCTCGGCCACGTTTGGTCGTTGGGGAACTTCCACTTTGATGCTTTTGAGCCGATTTCCTTGGATTTTATTCACATCTCCGAATGTGATCTTTGTGATGATTGTTTCTACAATCTCTTCTGTAATTTGTCATTTTAAAAATATAAAGGTTTCAATACTAGTAGTAAATATCAAAACTCTTTTAACAAACAATTTCAACTCTATTTTTAATAACAAAGCTCTTTTCTTAAACCATTTTCCAATCTATTAGTATATACAAACCTTTACCTCACTCGGATGAGAAATCTAATTAAACGACTTAGTAAAACAAGTGCTATGAAACGCTTGCGTTCACTTCGTCGGTTAATTCCTGGACTTTTTCGATTGAACCTCTTGTGACAATTTTATTAGTGAAGATTTACAGTTTGTTCGTAAATATTTAAGTTAAGCAAGTGGTTATGGGACATGAAGCTAAACTTCTATATTTACTAGCTTAGTGTAATTGACACTTCTCGTTGATCATGACGATCATTCTGATGATTTAGACTAGCAACTGTGCGATGTCTCTTGTTGCGAGGTTAGACTAGACACCACTTGTGTGATTCCACTCACACATACCTTTTTGCTTTTTGGTTAGTCTGGACCTTAATCTGTGTGATTCCATTCACACATGTGGGGTAGCTCCCCTTGGTCTTCGGACCGTCATGTGATAGGCCTCTTTCCCTTTTTATGATTTCTGGATTTCTCGTGTTGATTTCTGGAATTTATGTCATTGACTTGTTATGAGTACAAGTTTAGGGTTTGATGCCCCCTTCGAATCTTTGAGAAGATTCTTGTGATATTGATTATCTCTTATTGATTGATCTTCTGTTGATCATTATTTACATACTTATAGTGGTATGTCGTTATGGATGTTTATGTTTATGTCATATCTTTTATGTTATATCATGTCATCTGATATTTATAGCTAGACTGATCCGTTTATTATTTTCTTAAATAATACTCGGATCAGACCGAGATGTTACAGGTGCTTCTGCTTGACTTCTTCCCAGGGATTCATCACTCTGACTTTTGGCTAACTGTTTAGATTAGCAGTTTTTGTTGTATACACTTGAGATATAGACTCATAGTTGTATTCTTTTGTATAGCACGTGTTGCTATTCTTTTGTATTATCGTGGATCTTATTGACCACTACTCTGATGTACACTTTCATGTGTTAGTTATATATTCATATCTTCTTCCGCCTTTGTGATATGGATATATGTGACTGATTTGTGATATGATTATTTCTATGTTTGTTTCCGAAGATTATTTATAGCCACCGTGTGATAAGCAATTACATGGATGGTCGCTCCTCAACAGCCTTATTCTCCGTGCTAGTTGACAGCACTTCTCCGGAGTGTTCTTGGCTAGCGTGGGTATAGAGGTGGGGCGTCACAAATGGAAATGAAATTGGAATTCATAATGTATATAATTAAGGATGTAATTTAAGATGAAATTAATCAATATAAGTGACTTAAGAGAAGTTAATTAATATAAGTAGTTAAGGGACTGTAATTAATATAGTTAATTAATTTATGAAGTAATTAAGATTACTGATTGATTTTGGGTTAAGAATAATTAATATCGTGAAATTAATTAGAGATAATTACTTGAATGCAATTGAAAGTTAATTAATCTAGTGTGATTAATTAAAATGAATAATGAAGAGTTGATTAATTAATTGATTTGGAATTAATTAATATTAAATGAAGGAATCTAAGTGGTCGAGAATTGATATTCAATTGGAATCAATTGAATTAATTTGTATGTGATCAAACTTTTCTTATGGATGATTGAATGGTATTGGATGCTTTTGAATGAGTTGATATTTCTAATATAAAATGTTGTGAATTTCATTTGAATAACTTGGATTAGGATAATATGAGTCTCGAAGAGACCGGGGTCGGGTATTTGGGAAATACCCGAAACCATTTTGAATATTTATATATTGATTTGTGAAATCAATAGGCTGGATTAAAATGATTATGTAGACTGGAAAATTTATCTATGTTTGGTACTTAGAAATTAGTAGTTGAAATAAGTGTTGTCTATAGTGAAATGTGAATTGATTAAATTGATATAAGTTACCCCGGGTTTTATATAAGTTGTTTGCTTTAATATTCCTGGTTAGATGGGTTTACTCACGCTGGTTTCCAGCCTGACCCGGGTGTTCCTTTGGTGTAATGCTCGGGTCAGACCGAGTATTACAGATTTTCAGGTAGGTTCGTTCTGGAGCTCTATAACGTATAGAGTATTTCCGCTGCAGTATATTATTATATATCCGAGACATGATTATTGTGTATATTCAGTTCTGTGTATATATGTGAAACTCTGATGTATATTAAATGTAATCGACAGATATAGTATTCTTTGTAAACTGTTATTATTTATTATTATATTTTATCCGCTGCGAATGTGAGATGTTTGGTGTTCTGTTCTTCTTCTTCTATCTCTTTCTTCTTTTCATAACTATCTGGAATTTTCGGCTTCGAAAATTTTTGGGTCGTTACAGTTTTTGTCCTAATTCAGCCGTCTGAATACTTTTATTCAGACGTCTGAATATTGTGGAACAATAATTTTGTTTCAGCATTCAGACTTCTGGATGAAGTTATTTAGATGTCTGAATTTAGCCTATAACAGAGGTTATCATAGCTCATTTGGTTGAGCACTTGCCTTCTAAATTAGTGACTCGGGTTCGAGCCTCGCTCCATGTAATTTTTTGAAAACTTGATTTTTCATTTAAATTATGAATGTATATATGTATATACCATTTGGAGAAGATTTTAACATCTGTAAACTCTAGACACGACACTATATGACTAATAATACTATGCTTGTCACCTTCGTCTTGTCTCTATCGTGTATATCTCTTTTTGTATCTCCATGTACATACTTCATTCTTTTTTGTACTATGAATCTTATTTATCTCTTTTTGATGCTCATGTACCTGCAAATTAGCTTAGAGATTCTTTGACATAATTGTATAGTTGTTGCCATTAAAATCCAACAATTGTGGTTCTAACAGCTACGGCCTCACTACGTCGGCCACAACCAATTTCCATCACACCCACTATTGCATACACCGAAATGAAGCACTCATCCACGCGATTCAATGAATCCAAAATAAATTGATTTTGTTGCCTAGTTCTATGGAAACAATCGGTGGAAGAAAGATAATAATGGCAGCCCTCTTTTATCAAAAATTAAATGAAGAGGAAGAGGAAATGTAAAAAAGAAGATTTTATCAAGAGGTATTTATAATAAAATAAATATTATTATTTGATTCTCAAATTGAAACGTAACGCGTTTTCAAGTTCGGATGACCACACAACACGTCTGAACGTTACAAAACTCGTCAGTGTATAACAATTCATTATTCCAGATCCAACGATGTCAGTTTCATAAAAATCCGAGGCATATCCTCGGAATGATAATTTCATACGATAATTAAAAAGTAAAACAAATTTAGTCGATTTAATTATAAATTAACGATTTACCATCATCACTTATTTAGTTAAAACGAATTTAAATAAACTTTCGAAATCATTTTTATTCGCATTAAATCCAAGATTCAGTTATTTAAATAATTCTGATATTCAACTATAAAACCTTTGAAAATCCAGATCGTTACATTTATAAGTTAATATTTAATCACATAGATTTTACATAGCATAAAATTTTTAATAGCACTAATATAGATTCGAAAAAAAATAGATTGACTTTTATACTTGCATAGATTATGGGTCTTTATTTTCCTTTAATGTATTTGTTAGCTACGATCACATTATCAATAAATTCATTGTTGTTCCATGTAGGGATATTGATGGATACCTGAAAAATTCAAAATCTGTCTACTTCCACATTCAAAAAGTGGATAAATATCAGATATCCAAAAAAAGGATGCGAAGGCGAATAGGAAGACATCCGCTTCCAAAAATTATCCGTCCGGTTTATATCAAGATTATAGTTCAAGTTATGTGCAGTTTAATGTAATAAATGATATTTGTTAATTATTTTATTAAGTTAGTAGTTTATATTATATGCATTTAATGCTTATTAACTGTTTAAAACTATTTATTAGCATCATATTTGTTAATTTTTAACACTTTTATAATCATTGAGATTGAAAAATATTTATGTTAAACTAAAATTATCATTTTGTAATTCTTGATTTATCGATCGTTGGCAGATATGATAATTATTCGATATCCATCCGTATCCGCAGATGCGGATATTCGATATCCAAAAATGATTTCGAATGCGGATGCAAATATGATACTATCCGCATTCGAAAACATCTGTTGACAGGCCTAGTTCCATGTCTCCCCTTTTGATTTTAAAATGAATCGAGCTGAAACTAGTATAGGTTAGAAAATGTTGTAGCCATTCATTCTGGTAGAAGTTCCAACACATCAAAAAGTCCCATTTCCGGATAAACCCAGTTTATCTGAAATGTGATTATAAAATGCCAGTGGGATTGGTAGACCCCACTAAGCTTGAACTGAGTCCGTCATTATGTGTGCGTGTGTGTGCATATGCTAGAATGAAAATTGCCTTGAAGATAAAGGTTGAAATCTTTCTAGATTTACTTAATTTGATTTCAATACAAATTAAGCACAATGGTATTTGTTTTCACCCATATCCACATTTGATTGATTGCTTAAATCAAATAATAGATCTTTTTAAATTAATTGATTATTCTTTCTGGTTGCTTTTCATTTTTAACTGATTGTATCGATCAATCAATACCTTCCATTTTTTAATATTTGGAATGTATTTGAATCATTGTTTAGCAGATTATGGCTTAGTTTGAATTTCTTAACTAAATTTTTATTGCAATTTTCAACTCATCGTTTACAAACGTCTACTTTTCCTTAAATACACAGAACTATTAAAGTTAAAATTGGAAATTTGTTATAATATATGTAAATATAAATAGTGAATATGCTATATACTGTTTTTTGTATTTAGTCCCACATCGTGGGATTAGTTCTATCCCAAGCTCCTAGGTTTTTATATAAAGGAGCTAATGTAATGAAAATGTATGATGAATCTCTAAATGAGTAAAATTGTTCTCTCTCTAATGGCTTCTACTTTCTTTATTTCATAACACGTTATCAGCACGATCTCGAAATGGTAAACAATTTTTCAAATCTTGCTTTATTGATCTTATCTTTTCAGATCTCCTTCTATCATAGATCTAATATTTCAGATCACATTCTATTATATATCTAATTTTACAGGTCTAAATATTTTATACACTATTGCTTTTCTTTTCATTCATATAATATATTTCTTAGATTATTACATCTAGTTACATGTTGTGTACATATTTATTTACAAATACTGGACATGCCATGTATTATTTTATTAATAATTATTGGCTGCATAAATAAATTAGTTTAGCATTTACAAACAAGTAAGTCCTTTCTTTCTCTCTTTTGAATGGAATTGATTTTGATTGTATCATATACGCTTGTTGAGTTGCTGATGTCTCAATTCTCCTAATATCTTAGAGTCTATCAAAAATAATTAGGTTGATTTTGCATAAAATTTATAATACATTTCTTGGTTGCAGTAATCCACTTCAGTTAATTTATTTATACAACTATTTCTAGATCTATAGATCTGTAAGTCCTTTTGTTACTTTGGCTGATGTTAACTGTAACAACCCTGGTTTTGCTGTTAATTTGTTATCGTCATTAAATGATTAATGTTGACAAATATTTGCTATTTGGAGTTTTTTTTATTATTCAGGTAGAAATTCTTTTATAAATTTGAAAAAGGGATTATGCGGGCTTAAAATTTAACTCTTGGTCCACGTTTGTATTTCAAGGGGTTGTGCTTATCATGGGTTGAGACCCGATCCCCTTATTCATTTTTCGTTCAAAAACCTAAACATAACGTATGAGATAAAAATGGCGGCCTCCTTTCATTCGTCCCTCTTTTCAAAATTAGGGCTTCGGAAGAATTGAAGTCGCCGACGTCTGTAGCTCGAGCGTTGATGCCTTCTCTCTGCTTGCGGCTGCTTTAATTCGATTCAACAAAGGTGAGTAATTTTTAATTACTCACATCTAATTCAAGTCGATTATATATATATATATGTGTGTGTGTGTGTGTGTGTGTGTGTGTGTGTTTGTGTGTGATTTTGGGGATTTGCACGGTTTTGATGATTTTTGATTTGAGTTTGGTGATGTTGTTATGTTCGACTTTCGGCCTTGTTCGATTGATCTGCTATTTTATGTATTCGATCATTAACAGTTGCTTTAATTTCTTTGTTGGGTTTTTTGAAAATACTACCTCTAACTTTGTTCGATTCTAGCGCTGACCTCCTCGGCTTTGAATTGGTGATAAACTTTGGTTTTGATAAAACTGGTTGAATTTTGTTTTGTGCTTCAATTCGTTTCTCACCTGACTTTGGCCGGTGATAGTGTTGGCCTCGGCTTTGGCTTGATTTTGACAAAATGATTTCGTTCAACTTTGGCATTTCTTGGCTCTGTTCGAACATGTATATTTGCTGTTGCTTGCAGCGGCATCGTTTTGTCGAGTTCGAGAAAGGTGAGTAAATTTATTTACTCACATCTTGTTCAACTTAGTTCTATGTTACGGCAATTCGATTTTGTTTTGGTGATTTCGCGACTTTCTCTTTGACTTTGGTTTTGTTCGAACTTGTTGCAATTGGACTTGAGCATCCTCGAGGTCTGGATGTTGTTTCTCGGTTTTGAATTTGGTCTCTCGACTATGAATTATTTTGTGATACTCTGTATTGACCTGTAGCTTGAACTTGCTATATGTTTACACAGATGCTTCACTTGTTGACTGGGTTCAAGTGTTTTTGTTTTCATTCTGATCATCTTGGGTTGCTTATTGTTTCAACCTCTGTAGTGTTTGTGCACTGGTGGTCTGGAGTTGTTTCTTTGTTTCAGTTTGGTTTTGTTGATTTTCTTCTGGCATTTGGCTGGAGTACATTGGTTCATTGTTTCGACCATGTGACTGCTGAGTTCATCAGTTGCCATATCATGTGCTCGAGCTCTGTCCCTACTTGCATACTGATTCATTCGAGTTGTACACATATATTTATTCTTGTGTACACTTTTTGGTGTTTTGTTGGTCTATAGCTTTATACTGCCACCTTTAGTGCTTGGGCATTATCAACTAAATGGGAGCTTGTTGTATTTTGACATGTGCACTGCAGTCACTTTGATGCAATTTCATGTTGTCTTCGAGTTCTGTCCTTTGTACTTCGAGGCATGTAGTTTACGGGTGTATTTGTATTTGCTGTTTCATGTACGTGTATACATGTTGTGGCTATGCAGTTGTAGTTGACTTGTGTTGTATTACTGCCTTTGTTCTCGAATTTGGTCCAGTTTCATTAAGTTGTTTCACTGTGCACTGATGCATTTTGTTTTCAATACGCACTGAGTCAATTCTCATGTGCATTGATGCCTTTATTTTCGTTGCACTGTGATTGATCATCTCGGCTGTGCCTTGGTCTTTGGTGATTTCTTTGCATTGTTGAGTTGTCCTTTGTGTTTGTTGTACATATGAAATTGATTCATATGTATGCTAAACATTGCATCTCAGTGACATTTACTTGCATCTATATGCTTAAATGATTTAGTTGTTGCTATGTTGTCTTATCTTGGGTACATATGCTTATCTTACCTGTAGCCTTGGCTTTGTACTTGTGTTGAATCCGATATTTTGGATTTGACCTCGTGCTTGATTGTGAATTTTCATTGTGCACATACGTGCATATTTTCCATGTCATTCTGCTTTGACGTTGAGGCCGTGGCATCGATATTTGATTTTTCATTGATTTTGGTTCGTCGATCTTTTGGGTACATCATCACTGTAGTGGCAAGGCAGTGCACGCAAGCGTGTACTGCTGCCACACGGTGTTGAGCTTTTGTGTACATCATCACTGTAGTGGCAAGGCAGTGCATGCAAGCATGTACTACAGCCACACGGTATGGTTTTATGATACATTATTTTGTTTTGATTATTTTATCTTTTGCATATTCCATATGTTGTAGTGGCGAGGCAGTGCACGCGTGCGTGTACTGCAGCCCTACCCGTATTGTCACTTTAATTAATATTTCAAGGGGTCGAACTGTTTTGTTTATTCAATTCAAGATGTTTTAAATTGTATTTTGATTGTTTTAATTTGATGATTTTGTTGTTGTCTAGTTATCTATTTGATAATTAGATTATGAGTTTCTAATTATTTATTTAATAATTAAATTTTGTCGTTAATTGCCGTTTCGGCAATTCTGTCGTCTATTTGTTATTTAATTATTATTGCTTCTGTGCATTAATAACTGAGTTTGAATTAGAATGACCCGTGTATTATTTTCTTTTGAATTTAATACTCGGGTCAGACCGAGTTATTACAGGTTGTAGATATCTTGCTTTGGGTTGCTGCAGGAGCTATGAAGTTTCTTTATATCATTTGGAGTAGATGTTGTCACTGTATAAGATGTTGTATATTCATGTATATTATTCACGATAATGTACTTGTGTATATAACTTCCTGAGTCGACAGTTGTAGTTGTATCATATGTATTGTATCACATGTATTGTAACTGACATCAGTTATTATATATATGAGACATTTTTGTTTTATCTGTGTTCCGCATATATATTATCTGTGTTATTATTATATCTATTGTCCTAAACTATTATGAACCATCGTAGTTCGTTTTATACTGGAATTGGATATGTTAATGGGAGTAAATAAATAAGAGATGAAAAATAAAAATATATACCACTCCTATCGAGATAACCAATACTAGTGTAAGGCCTAATTATGGATGGTCGCTCCTATCCAGCCTTATTCTTCGTAATAACGGACAGTATATCTTATAATACTCTTTGTTATTGTGAGCATAGAGGTGGGGCGTCACATTAACTGTTGAACAATATATTTTTTTGACTTATTTTATTTGCTTAAGTTAAATGCATCATCTGTTTGCTGATCGTTTCTTCATAGATCAAAGAATCGGGTTCTGAATTATACAGGTCACATCAGTCCATGGTGTTTTAATTAATATGATAAATAAAATTTACATAATACTAATAACCAAATTTTATATTTATATTTGATCATTTCAAGTGCCGCATGTTATCAATTCTACAACTCTATGCGGAAGCTTATTTGAACAAATCAGCGCTAGTATATATTATCTCATATAAGATTGTGACGCCCCACCTCTATACCCACGCTAGCCAAGAACACTCCGGAGAAGTGCTGTCAACTAGCACGGAGAATAAGGCTGTTGAGGAGCGACCATCCATGTAATTGCTTATCACACAGTGGCTATAAATAATCTTCGGAAACAAACATAGAAATAATCATATCACAAATCAGCCACAGATATCCATATCACAAAGGCGGAAGAAGATATGAATATATAACTAACACATGAAAGTGTACATCAGAGTAGTGGTCAATAAGATCCACGATAATACAAAAGAATAGCAACACGTGCTATACAAAAGAATACAACTATGAGTCTATATCTCAAGTGTATACAACAAAAACTGCTAATCTAAACAGTTAGCCAAAAGTCAGAGTGATGAATCCCTGGGAAGAAGTCAAGCAGAAGCACCTGTAACATCTCGGTCTGATCCGAGTATTATTTAAGAAAATAATAAACGGATCAGTCTAGCTATAAATATCAGATGACATGATATAACATAAAAGATATGGCATAATCATAAACATCCATAACGACATACCACTATAAGTATGTAAATAATGATCAACAGAAGATCAATCAATAAGAGATAATCAATATCACAAGAATCTTCTCAAAGATTCGAAGGGGGCATCATACCCTAAACTTGTACTCATAACAAGTCAATGACATAAATTCCAGAAATCAACACGAGAAATCCAGAAATCATAAAAAGGGAAAGAGGCCTATCACATGACGGTCCGAAGACCATGGGGAGCTACCCCACATGTGTGAGTGGAATCACACAGAATGAGGTCAAGACTAACCAAAAAGCAGAAAGGTATGTGTGAATGGAATCACACAAGTGGTGTCTAGTCTAACCTTGCAATGAAAGAGACATCGCGCAATTGCTAGTCTAATTCATAAAGCGATCATCAAGATCAACGAGAAGTGTCAATTACACTAAGCTAGTAAATATAGAAGTTTAGCTTCATGTCCCATAACCACTTGCTTAACTTAAATATTTACGAACAAACTGTAAATCTTCACTAATAAAATTGTCATAAGAGGTTCAATCGAACAAGTCCAAGAATTAACCGACGAAGTGAACGCAAGCGTTTCATACCACTTGTTTTACTAAGTCGTTTAATTAGATTTCTCATCCGAGTGAGGTAAAGGCTTGTATATACTAATAGATTGGAAAACGGTTTAAGAAAAGAGCTTTGTTATTAAAAATAGAGTTGAAATTGTTTGTTAAAAGAGTTTTGATATTTACTACTAGTATTGAAACCTTTATATTATAAAGTGACAAAACACATAAGCAAGTGTAGAAACAATCAGTCACAAAGATCGCATACGGAGATGCGAATAAAATCCAAGGAAATCAGCTCAATATTTTTCAGATAAGATCCCCTACGGAGGGGGGGTCCAGGGGGGGTGGCAACCCCCCAAGGTGGGGGTGCGGGGGCAACGCCACCGCTTACGGGGTTCGACCTGCCCGGTCAGGTCGCGGGGGTCCAGGGGGCAGCGCCCCGTCCAAAACGGTACGACCTAAGTGAAGACAAGCGGCCTACGACCTAAAGCAAAATGAGGTCTAACGACCTAAGGGTTCACGCGGCCTAACACAATGGCCGAGCGACCTAACTGGAGTTAAGGGAGGCAAGCGACTTAAGGTCCAACGACCTACGACTCAAGCAAGCCGAGCGACCTAGTGTGGAGGGGTCGAGCGACTTAAGGAAGGCGAACGACCTAAGGTCTAACGACCTACGACTTAACAGAGTCGAGCGACCTAAGGTCTAACGACCTACGACTTAACAGAGTCGAGCGACCTAAGGTAAATGGTCCAACGACCTAACTCGAACGACTTATCTGGAGCTTAGGTCGGAGACGACCTACGAGATAAAGCAGGCCGACTTAACGTTTGCCTGGAGATTATAGGTCGGAAACGACCTAAGACTTAAAGCTTAACTCGCGAGCGACCTACGGCTTAAGGCCTAACTCGTGAGCGACCTACGACTTAAGGCTTAACTCGCGAGCGACCTAACTCCGAAGTGCCCAATACTTCCAGAATGACCTAAAGTTAACTTGTGAACGACTCACGACCCATGGACGAACGACTTAACTCCGAACGACCTAAAAATGGCCAGAACGACCTAGGGGTTAACTCGTACACGACCTACGACCTAAGGTCCACACGACCTAACTCCGAGCGAGCTAAAAACGGCCAGAACGACCTAAATGCAGAAATTTCTCCCAAACACCAAAAATCGGAGTTTTTCGCCAATCCAATCCAAACCAAAAGCAAATATGCATGCTAAAGTGATAGGGAATCATTCCCAACAGTCCAATATAGTTATAGGCTAGAATTGTGAGATAAAAATCTCACCTTTGCACTAAAATTTTATGAAGATGAAGCTTGAAAGCAAGGAGAAGCAATCCAAAGCTTGAATCCAATATCTTCTACTTGAATTTGGAGTTGAATGATGGAGTTGCAATTGAATTTGAGCTTGGAGTTTTAATTTCCCATTCTCTTCACCATTAATGCTAAAGCTTGAGTTAGTTAGGAAATTTATGAAGAGTGAGGAGAAGAGGGTTGGAACTTGGGCTTAATAGGCTAAACTAACCCAAAGTCCAAAGCGGGAAAAGTTAGTGAAATTTCACTAACTCCAAACCTATCGATGTTTATACTTAAAAAGTTGTAAACAACATTTCGAACTCAATGGAAGTGGTCTCGAGTCCTAATTTGACCGTTTGCAAAAAGTAGTTTTTCGGACCAAAATCCGATTAACGATTTAATATTTAAATAAACATATTTAAATGTAAACTCGATAAATATGCGGGTTGTTACAAAGATCTAAATGCCTGAAACTTAGGTCAATATATAGATTTAAAATACAACAGAGATTTGGAACGTATTCTCACTTGGTTATTTAATTTAGCTTCCTTCCATGAATAATAAATTATTCATCACACTAATCCAAGATTTACTCCATTATGCAATTTTGATGAAAGTGGTGAGGCAATTTTTAGTGGAATCTATAAGTGAGCCTTGCAACATTATAAAAGATTATTATTTTATGTTTTGCTAATTTTTTTTGTTTTTGTTGGGTGAAACACGTCATTTTTTTTTCCTACTAAATCCATGCTTATGAACGTGTATTTCACATAGAAAGGAAAAATATCTCATAAGAATTTAACTGATACGTGGGTCTTGCCACAATGTTCTACCAAATGCACACCGTTATAGGTGTGGATTTACCAGGGTGTGGGAAATGCCATACCTTATTTTAAAACAAACTTTTAAAAATAGCATAGTAATTTGATTTGATAGCAGACTTGGTAACAGTCTAGGTACAAGCGTGTTCATTTTATCATGATGTAATATACAAATTATTATATCAAGATAAGGATACAGATTAAATTTCACAGCTATCTGCTCTACAATATAACTTGCTTATTACCCATCTAAAAATGTTTAAATGTAATTCATATTCCTATTACTTTTACCCAGTTTATTAGGAGATAAATCACTGCTTGATTCTTAAGCCACCTGGCATTTTTCACTGTTCAATAATTTTCTAATTACACTTACGTCAATGGATGTTATATTGCTGTATAAAATATAATCACACATTATGTTTTGCCGAATGAATAGATATGGTTTAGACTAGGTAATATAGGAAGGGTAAAATGCAGTGCAAGCATTCACTAAATAAAGGAATCATAAAAGTGTAAGTGTAAAGATTCTATCAAAACAGCATAGTCTGAGACTATGGTAAAGGGTGTGAAAAATGAACAATTCTAAAATATAACTTACTTTGGTTATGGTTTATTTTAGCAAACAAAAACAGCAAAGTTATTGTGCATGCGAGGAAAACATGTTCATATAGCACGAGGTCATTTTAAGCTTATGTAAAATCATCGTCATTAATGATTTATCATGACAAAATTCCTTTTCTATTACTTTGAATTTTGGGTAAAGATTGCCGCTTTTCTTCTTCTATTTAAGTTTTCCGAAAGGAAACCACTTTTTTTTGTACACTGCTCAACACAAACTAATTCAAGCACCCTCTTAAGCTTTCTGTATTGGCATGTCTTGTTGAAATGCAACTAATAAGTTAGAAATAAATCTAAATATCTACTTATGTATGTTTATGTTCTCTCTTTGCAATTAGTTATGGGTGTATGTTCAATTACACATTTGGACACTTGTCAATTTGCTTATATTCGATATCATCTAGATTGTTCACTTGATTGGTTAGCAATTTGAGTGTAGATCACGAAGGAATCTTTTTTTTTTGTTTAATTTTGTTCAACAATTGTATATAAAACTATGGAGTTGATAATAGTACACATTTTTTTAAGGTGCTAGTATTCACAACTAACCTCACATCGATGTAAAATAAACAAGAAATCAATTATTAAGCTTTGTAATGTCACATAAAAAGGTCTTATGCGTATATTTCAGAAGTAGTTACAACAAAAATCTCTAGCAGAGATATTTTATGCTACTTTGAAAGTAGCAACTATGCAATTTATGTATGCAAAAAAAAAAAATCTCTAAAAAAAGGCGATGTTGTATATTGCCATGGCATTTAAAAAGTAATGAATGTAATGTATCTCTAGAAAAGATATGTGACACTACATAAGCGATGATGGTAAAATATCTCTAAAAGAGAATTACATGATGTCCCTAAAGGCGAAAATATGTTTTACTATAATACTCACAAATAGACTTTTGGCATAATAATTTTACTATTACACTCCAAAATTGTGGTTATAATATATCCCAGAAGTGACGTAATATATTCGTATAGCACCACGAAAGCATTGTCTATGAAACATTTTCAAATATGATATAGCACTTCAAGAAGTGATATGACAATAAATAACTCAAAGAATTTGTAAATCAAATATATAACCTAAAGAAATGGATGCAAACTACATCTACAAAATTCAATCTGCCATTGTAGTGGACTTGTAGCTCCATTAGTAAATTTAAGAGAAAATAGTGATATGCAATATATTCTTTTTCAACAATATGCCATGAATTCAACATCAAATGTATAACTATTCTTGAAGAAATATCTTTAAATATTTTCCTAAAGAGGTAGTCTATATGTCATATCATACATCATGAAAGACATAAATATGGTGTGGAACAAACCTGTATGTGTAACCAATATAATTTCTTGTTGTTATAACATTTCAAGGTTCTAGAAGATACTCTTATTTATGTTGTAAATTAATGTTCAAAAGTAATATTAGAGATATAATCAAGGAATAAAACTTAACAACTTGAAGTTGTGTATATAATTTATTTGAACCAGAAGTTCAATATGATTCCAAACCAGATGTTTTGAACATTATCATGCGGTCTTGAAGGATTCACATTCATTGATCTATAAACAAAAATTTAGTAGTTGGATCCATGTAATAGTTTGTTCTAAAATCACTAACTCGATATATAATAAGTGGACGCACGTATATATCCATATATAAAGATATTGAACTAACAACCTGAAGATTGTTATGAGCTCATCTTATAGATTATCCATAGATATCACTCAGTGATTTAAAATTCAATCAACAGAAATGTTGAATGACCTGAAGTCGTGTATGTATTCAACGATCTATATAATAAGTAAATTCCTCCAGCTCTCTAGATCAATGAATGAGAACAAACTCTAATAAGCAATATCAATTGAATGCATCTTATTAACTAATAAAAGGATCATCCTCCTATAACTGATCTACATATAATGTATTTGCTAGTAGCAATGGGAGAATGGATCAAAATGAGAATCCAAAGAGGATTATAATTTAATGTGACAATTGTCATCATTAAGGAGGAGGATAAAGGAATACAAGTTCATTTTGATCATCAGTGTTAAATATTTGTTAAAATATACAATGATGCAAAATATTATCAATATTATCCCTGACTTTCTCCAATATAGATTTGAATCCCTGAAGGATCAAAATTTGTAAACCACATCTGAAATATGGTTCAAAAGTCAGTTCAAAATATTTTTGGAGTAAGAAATAAAAAGGCCAAATAATGGAGGTGAGTGTTTTTGAAGAAACACTTAAGGGTGCTCTTGAAGAGACCAATGACATGATTGTCAAATTACCCAAAATTGGTTTAGGTATCTAAAACATAATTAAAGAGATCTCAATAAATCATGTCTATAACTGACAAGAAATAACCATCGATGATAAATTTATAAATAATAAAGCGCTTATGTTTATAAATAGATTAAGAATCTTGAATTAGGGGAAAACATGACTGGCCATCATGAATCCTTTAATAGTAGAGAAATATGGACATGTAGTCCGCAAAGTACCGAAAGTACTTGAAATGCTTAATATACATGAAGGTATAAATGTGGTTTAAAATCATATTAAATAATGAAAGTATACAAATTCCTGAAGAATATAAATAACTTTCATTGTTATAAAGAATGCAAATAACAAGGAGAGTAGATTTCAACCTACTTTTAAGTATTGTTGTAATGAAAATCTTGATATAATTCATGATGAGTAGATTACTTCCTATTTTTAAGTATTGTTGTAATGTAACTCTTAATATCCATTGAAGTGATAGTTGCGATATGCAAATACTTATTGAAGTATACAAATTTCTGAAGAATACACACACACACACACACACACACACACATATTGTAGTTATAAAGAATGAAAAAGACATGAAGTGTAGATTACAAATTTCTTCTAAGTATTGTTGTAATGAAAATCTTGATACATCAAGATGAGTAGATTACTTCCTGCTTTCTAGTAATGTTGTAATGAAATTTTTAATATTCATGAAAGATGTATAGTTGCAATGCGCAAAACTAATTTGAAGTGCAAAAATGAAAGCACATGAAGTGTTTTTCATAAAAATAGCATACAAATGCATAAAATGCAAACCATATTTGAAGAAACAATCTTAGAAATTTTGGTTGTATCGAAGGAAACTATTAATAAATTGTATTATTAATGAGATACATATTTATGGATCCAGAAGTATCTATAACCAATTTAAGTTATCGAAAGACGAATACGAATTCAGAGGAAACTTTAAATCAGGGGGAGCATCCATAAGTATTTTATAATGCACTTCTTTCCTTAACTAAGATTTTTCCTACTGGGTTTTTATTAGTAAGGTTTTAATGAGGCATTATCTTGATTCAGAAGTATCAATTCCCCAGTAACATTTACTCTTTTCCCTTATTTAAGATTTTTCCCACTGGCTTTTTCTTACCAAGGTTTTAACGAGGCATTGTCTTGATCTAAAAGAATCAAACGTCTTTTCAAGAAATAACATCTCAAATATGTTATTTAAGTTAAATTGTATTTTTATCCTTGACTAAGGCTTTTCCTACCGGGTTTTCCTTTGTAAGGTTTTTAATGAAGTATTATATTGATCCAGAAGTATCAAACTCTATCTGATTCTGTAAATTATTGAAATATCTCATACTATATTATACTCTTTTTCCTTCATAAGATTTTTCCCATAAAGTTTTTCTTAGTAAGGTTTTTAACGAGGCATTAGTTTGATTCAGAAGTATCAAGCTTCATCTAAAGAAATAAGAAAACAAAATATATCATTGTACTCTTTTTCATTCACTAAGATTTTTCCCATTGGGTTTTTCTTAGTATGGTTTTAATGAGGCATTATTTTGATCCGAAGTATCAAACTCTTAGAAGGAATATCATTTTTAGCATCATATTTATGATTTCACAAGTTGCACTCTTTTCCTCTTTCAAGGTTTTTCCCATTGGGTTTTCCTTATAGAGGTTTTTAATGAGCCAACAGACAATATCTATATCGACTGAATCGATAAATGCAAGAAAGATAATAATGAGGGGGAGTAATCACATACACGTTTCAAAAGGGGACAATTTCAAGTTATCGGAGCATTCAAGATTTTGAAGACGCATATTAAAGTGGGAGTGTTATAATATATGTAAATATAAATAGTGAATATGATATATACTGTTTTTTGTATTTAGTCCCACGTCGTGGGATTAGTTCTATCTTAAGCTCCTAGGTCTTTATATAAAGAAGCTAATGTAATGAGAATGTATGATGAATCTTTAAATGAATAAAATTGTGGGGATTTTCACTTCAAGGGCTTATTTGTGCAGGGTAATAAGTTTTAAGGACACTACTTCTGAAAAATTAGTTTTAAGGACAATTTACAGGAAAAAGATAAAAGAATTTATCATTTTCAGGTATACAGAAATAATGATAAAAGGATTTATCAATTTTCTGTATAACTTAAAAAGATAAATGAATTTATCATTATGCTGTAAATTGTCCTTAAAACTAATTATTCAAAAATGCTGTCCTTAAAACTTATTATCCTGTAAGTAGAAGCCCTTTAACCTAATTTCCACTAAAATTATTCTCTCTTTAATGGCTTCCATGTAAATCGAATAAAATAAGTACCTGCAACCGGCTAAAGTTGATTTTGTTGCCTATTAAATCACGCTCGCTTGATCCTAATTGCTGTTGTAATTACTTTAAGTTATCAGAAATAAAAAATCACTGTGTTATCCTCTCCTATCCTTGTAGCGAAAGCATCAAAAGCTCTCCCTTCTCTCTTCCCTTATCCCTTCGTTGTTCTCTCCTAGAAACCTATTCTCCTACTTCGTCTTTGGATTAATCTCCTTTGATTCTTTTAGAAGGCAATGGCTTCTTCTTCAGCTTCACTTTTTAAAACCCTAATCCCAAACGACCTCTTCCTCACCTCATCTCTCCCAACCACCACCCTCTCTCCCAAAATACCACTCCTTTCTCTCTCCTCCAAACCCATTTTCGCCATTTCCCTCTCTATAAAGAAGAAGCTAACTTTTCAGCAAACCGTTGTGCCTTTTGTTGCGCAGACTTCTGACTGGGCTCAGCAGGAAGAAGAGAGTCAAGAAGTCAGCGAGGAAGAAGGAGAAGGAGAAGATATCGTAGCTGAAGGAATAGGAGAGACTGAAAAGGTGGTGGAAGATTACGAGGAGCCCCCTGAAGATGCCAAACTTTTTGTTGGAAACCTTCCTTTTGATGTTGATAGCGAGAGTCTTGCTCACTTATTTGATAAGGCTGGAACGGTTGATATTGCTGAGGTATAAATTTTTGTTCCTTATGGTTATTGATTTATTTATAGTGGTTTGAATTATGAATTTGTTGTAAAGTTAGCATTCTTTCAGTATAATTGTTGTGTTCCAATTGTTGGTAGCTGTTGTTGAGTATTGAGTTTATGAGTTTGACAGAATTGTGATAATTTATATCTCTATGTTAAGAGATCAATTGACAATATAATAGTTGAGGTGCTCGGGTTCAACTATTATGACCTGAAAATTTCTTGCTCCATGTAGTAGGAATGTTCTCTTCACACAGTGTTGGGTGATATGATGTCTAGATGAGCTTTTGAAGTTTTACTTTAGAAAAGACTTTTCCAAGTTCCCAAATTGATTTTTGTTTTTACTATATTCGCTCAACGGTTCATTTTCCATTAAAAAAATGATGATGTGTCGGTTTACATAATTTTGTAAATGCAGAAAAATAATAGTGAGAATTTCATTTGATATGAATTTTTTGGTTTTATGGTTAGCAAAGATGTTTTCATGTGTTAGTAGTTGAAAGATGCTTCTTTCATTACAGTTTGATTTGAGAATGGACATCGCAAGAATTTATATGAGCAGCAGCACTAAAAGAATTTTACCATCATCTATTATCTGTTCAATGTGAACTTTTTGAATTTTTTTATCTGCATAAACAATGTATCATCATTTATTCTAAATGCGAACTTTTAGAAGCTTTATGTTTGCATTAAAAAAATAGAGATGCTAGAAATATAGAATGTCTGTGATTTTGGATGCAGAAATAAGTGAATCTGATAATGGATGGGTGGATATTACGCGGCTCCAGAAATCCTATGTTTGTTCATATCTGTTATCTATTTTTCGGTGAAGTAGAATTATTGTATACCATCACAAATGTATGTGCATGCATAACACACATATGTATTATGTATGTATATGCATATTATAAAGTCATGTTCAATTAAATATTCTTCTTGTATGTTGTATAAAAAATTGTCTACTTCAGTTCCCGATACAAAATACCCTGTAAAATACGTAAAGGAATAGATTGACGTGTGTAGATTTAGGTCTTACTAACAAGAGGCTGATTAGTTTTAACTAGTTTGTATTTGATTATGTAGGTTATTTACAATAGAGAGACAGGTCAAAGCCGCGGTTTTGGTTTTGTGACCATGAACACTGTTGAAGAAGCAGAAAAAGCTGTCGAGATGTTCAGCCGTTATGTAAGTATTTTTAAGTATATTTACACATGCTATGGCATTATCCTTAGTGAAGGCTATGGGACAAGTAAATACCCGTGAGTTCCCGATTTGATTCTACTTGTTAAGATAGACGTGGGTCGCAAAATCCGAAGTTTTAATTTATGTTTATCCGATTTCTGTTTGAATCCATACTTCAGGTTTGCCCTATGTATAGGTCATCCCTGTGTATATGTTTAATTGATATACAGGAGACTCAGAATATAGATTACATTGTCAATTCCTCTGTTCTGGGAAACCCCCAATACTCTTTTATGGGCATTTGGTTCTTATCTTAACTTATTTTCATTAATGTCATTGGCTGTCTTCAGATATAGTAATGATATTCCTAAGTTGTTTACATATTTATTATTGGAAACTTGTATAGTCGGCATTCCATAGTATACTTGTAAAATGCATAATTCATTTTTGGTATATCTGAGTTATGGCATTCAAAAGATGTTGAATCCTATCCTATTGATCTCCATGATTAAACCATGACTTATGCGATATATGGTGCACATAAGTTTCATTTAGTCATTTATTTTATTGTCTGCTCATTGATATAACAGTGCTCTGTATATTGCAGTGGTATACTTTATATTTATATATATATATATATATATATATACATATACATATATATATATATATACAGAATTAATGGCTTATTTTATTTCACTTATTGAACTAAGGAAACTAATGCACTATATGAAAATATATCCATGCATACAACATAATGTATCATAACTTTCAACATTATAATTTATTGATGTGTTGGGAACAGGATATAAATGGAAGGCTTCTGACAGTAAATAAGGCAGCTCCAAGAGGAACCCGGCCAGAAAGAGCAGCTCGTGAGTTCGAGCCATCATTTAGAATATATGTCGGTAACTTGCCATGGTCTGTAGACGATAGTCGCTTGGAACAAGTATTTAGCGAGCATGGCAAAGTGGTGAGTGCACGTGTTGTTTATGATAGAGACAGCGGGCGCTCTCGTGGATTTGGTTTTGTGACCATGGCATCTGAAACTGAATTGAATGATGCGATTGCTGCTCTTGACGGACAGGTGTGTTATAATCATCTTTCTTACTTGACTTTTTATTTTTATTTTTATTTTCCACAGCAGTTGTGGCCTCATCAAAACCTAGTAAAAAAATTCGGGAGAATCTTGTCTTTGGCAAAAAGCAACATAGTGGAGAAAAGTATCTTTCTTTGGTGGCTCATATAATAACATTCACATGTAGTTGTACATCCATAATTGGATTAAAAAAAATACAACAAAATAAACCCACGAAGTACAATATAACATTTGATATAGAAGAAGAAAATTATGCATGTGGGAAGAAGAAAATTATGCATGTGGGAAGTATATGCATAAGAGCTGATTTACACATGTGCATGGGAATGAACAACAAAAAGGGAAGTATGGAGTGTTTGATTGAATGATTCCCACAGGTGGTATCTACGCCAGCTTAACTACTAATCTCCCAAAACCCCCAATTTTATCAAAATCATTTAATATTATGTAGGTACGTTCTTATTGCAATCATGGTCATCCTCACAAATTTTTGTATCATTTCAAAATGTTTAACTCATTCAAAATCATTAGGAGTCATTGAATATATATATATATTACCATCAATTTAAAATGTAGGTCTAAAAAGTGCAAATCACCTAGACCCAAAATGTTTAACTCATTCAAAATCATTAGGAGTCATTGAATATATATATATTACCATCAATTTAAAATGTAGGTCTAAAAAGTGCAAATCACCTAGACCCAAATTACGCTGTCCTGCCCAACCATTTAACACGTGATACACATACAAACTTTTGCAAGTAAATCCATAACAAAAAAGAAAATGGACTTATTTGCAAAATTTCAACCATTTTGATTGGTTGGGCACACTGACACCAAACTTTGGAATTAGGTGGTTTACTCCCATGTTTAAAGGGGTTAAAAGTTTGAAGATTCTTCATTTCTTTATAAGACGATCTCTCGATACCAAATGGATCTCATCTACAGATTTTGTTTATTTCAAATATTTTGACACTAAAAATCGAAGTGGAGATTTTGAGGGATAAATAAAATGGATGTGTCTGTATATACATGCAGAGGGAACCACCAACCCTTCATTTTTAGCTCTTTTGTAGTCTTATAATATCCACACTTGGATTCGATAAATTAATAGTTGAAATTAATGGTGATGTAACAAAAAGAGAATATGAATAGAGCATAAGGGAGAATTTCATTGAATCCAACCATTTATATGCGATCTAATTTAATCTAGTTGATTGATATATATTATAGATGCCATTCATTACTTAGCCTCTAGTTGATTGATGTTAAAGGCAGAATATTAATTTTGTCTTTAATCCAGCGACTCTAACATTAATAGTTGTGGTAGTAAAATTATATATGTTTCTTAATAGATAGTTGTACTTTACGGAAGTAATTATTTTTAGAAAAGAGAAAAAGTTTACATAAATATTAATAATGATCCCAAGCACCGCTACCAACTTTCTTACAAAACATCAACTCTTTTCGGTGCCAAGCCTGGAAAGTACCAAAGCATCAACTCTTGTTTAAGAAAGCTATTAGCGGCGCTTGGGATTATTATTAATATGGCTGTACCAAAGCATCAACTCTTGTTTAAGAAAGCTATTAGCGGCGCTTGGGATTATTATTAATATGGCTGTAAATCTCAAGCTCTTTTGATGAAAGCAATACTCTGTCAATGGTAAATTTTTGTACTAATGAAAATGCCACTGATCCAAGGATACGCACAATTTTGATGATTGTGTTGTATAAATTTATAGCTTGTATGAATATAATTTTATAGCTTTTATGATTATAAACTTATAGCTTGTATGATTGTCAATGAGGGCTCTAAAATAGAGATTTTTTTTCCAAAAAAAAAAAAACTATTATGTACGGAAAGTTTTTGTTTTTTCAGATTTGATATTTATGTTAACCTTTTCTCCTTTCTAAAAATAATTACTCCATTAATATACAACGCTTTATTGAGAAACCTATATAATTTCACTATCGCAACTGCTAATATTAGGGGCATTAGATTAGGGATAATATTAAAATTCTACCTTTAGTATCAGTCAACTGGAGACTAAATAATTAATGGTGTCTAATAATATATATTAATCAACTAGATTAATCGATTACGACATCGGTTGAAGATTTGGATAATCGTGATTTGTCATACTAACTATGCTTATTTGATATTTATAAAGATTGTGCACTTAGTAATTTAAGATTTGAGTAATAACATGTCTACTAATGGCATTTGCTCTCATGCACTAGTGATATGTGCATGCATAGTTCATTTATAGACAAATAAATTAGTTCGTGGAAAAAGTCAAAAACATAGTTTTTTTATCAACAATAGTAAACATTATTAACATATATGTAAAATGCTCCAGATTAACAGGATGGTTAATCATCATGGACGATTGTGGTTATAGTTGATTAAAATATATTAACTAACAACAATTGGAGTTAAGCAGTCGTAACGTCCTTGCTCATTATTAAGGGGCTACAAAGCGGATATATAGTATTTCTTATTGTACTACAACGGCGTCTTTTTTTTAACTCTAGTTGTTGCTGCAGTAGAAAAGACATTGGACTAGAGTACTCAATGAGACATTTGAAATAGGGCATTGAGTATGACTTACATTAAGAGGCGCAAGGATCATCTCTCTGCATGCATTTGTGTTGAAGCGACTTTCATCCAAAGGTTCGATGTTGGTGTACGGCTGATTAATGTAGGCAATTCCACTCTTTTTAATTCTTGGATTATGGTTTCAAGTTTCGGCGTTAAGAATGCTTGACAAAATGTTGACTTAAGTGCTTATTTGCTGTAGCATAGATCATTTTTTTCTCGTTTACAACCAGCTTTACCGATGACTCTGGGACGATAGTATTCCAACACTTTGTGTATATGTGTGTGTGATAATCATTTGTTTAATTTAATTTAGGGAAGGAAAATTTCATTTTTTCCTCTTAAACTTGTTCAATTAATTGATGAAAGATTGACTTATGCATATAAACTTATGAGAGAGAATTGAAAGATTTCTTCGTCTAAATTAAATAAAGCAAATAGATGTTACGCACATATACACACAAAGTGTTGAAATACTATCGTCCTGAAGTTGTCAGTCAAGCTGGTTGTAAATGTGAAAACAGAAAACGTTATCTATCTTGCATCAGATAAGCATTTTGTCAGCATTTTGTCAAACATTTTTACATTGGAACTTGGAGCCATAGTCCGTGAATTAATAAATAAGAGTGAGATTGGATGCATCGATTAGCTATACAACCACGTCGAATCTTTGGATGAAGGCCGCTTCAACAAAAAAGCGTGTAAGTGATGATATTCGCACCTTTAAATGCAAGTCGTACTCAATGTGCCTATTTGCAATATTTGATTGACTACTCTAGTGCATCATCTTTTTTCTGCTGCAATATTAGCAAGTGTTCAAAAAAAGACGCCTCTGTAGTATAGTAAGAAATACTATGTGTAGGTGTGGCAGGATGATTGAGTTGGAACTCCACTTGAATGGTGAAATCCCTATGCCTCAGGGTTATGGAGCTTTTATGAAGAGCATGCCAAATTACGTCAGGATAACTGTTGATTTAAGAAAAATGTCGGGTGCCGGCAGTGAATAATCAGAGTGCAAAGATGGTGATATTGAGTAGACATAAGCTATCGACCTTCAACTTCCTATCGAAAAGGTATAACATATGTTTATTTTGCCATTGTTGACCAACATATGTTTTGGCTGCGTCGTGTTTATGAATCATCGTTTAGCACGACGTATATGACTTTGGAAATTTTGAAGGTCTATCCGGGCATATCTTGGCCGACCATATATTTTAAACGGGATGGATTTGATTGATATTTAATAAGTAACTAAAGAATGAAGGTTTTAAAGGAGGAAATTAAAAGGTTCCAATGTTTCCTTTAACACAAATTCTTTTTCATTCGTTAATGATTTCTCTTGATAATTCATTTTCTCCTACTCTCTTCCTCTCTCCCTTAATAGCGAAAATTCCTTGGCTTCATGATGAATTTTTTTTTTCAAAACAAATAAAGTAAATATAAAAGCGGTGCCTTAGACTGTCTCAATGTTTAGGTGATTCATTCGGACCTTAGAGTTTCCACACATTCAAGGTGTGTTTCTTAAGCTACCTCTTAAGGTAATTATCTAACCTCAATTTTAGTTATATATATCAGATCGTGTTAGTATATATTAGATTCCTTATATAACGACGATTTTATATGTGCAAATGTTGTCACCTATGATTGTTTGAATCTGCATACATATAGACATATACATCTTAGAATATTTTGTGTGTTGTAAATAGTATTGTTGGAGTTTTATATTAGTCAAAAAACTTAAAATGTTTGTTTGGCCAAAATCATTTAATATATATGCATATATACACATACATATACATAATATATATATATTTTTGTTAACTTAATAACTATATATGTATATCTCAAACTTGCGTATTTTAAATAGTTCATGCTTTTTAAATAAAATAAAGTTATTTTTAGCTACTTTTTTATTTTACAAAACTATATATATATTTATTCATTTTGAATATTTAGAATATCTTCAATTATAGTTTCCAATTTGATATTGAAAATTATATACTTAGCAAATTAGATATTTGGATTTTAATTTTGAACCTATTTTATTAGCTTAGTCAAATCTATTTTTCATTTAGTACATAATATGTATATATAGTATAAATCAAATGTATGTGCATCGAGTAGCTAAATGTATTTACTTTATATCTAATAAAATTTAATGGGGATGTGTGCAATAAGTACAAAAGATTTGATGTGCACATCTTTATTTCAAGGAATCTCGCTGGGGTTGATGGCATCGAACATAAATGGTATTGAAATTCCGTTGATAGATGGTTTAGAATGACGTGATGGTGTAAGCTGCAAACCAATGGTGAGATTTCATTGATAGGTGGCAACACAATGGGTACCATGTAGGGTATTTTTAGAATTTCAAAAAAAAAAACACGGCTGAAATCATCCTGATTGAATTTTCATTATTAATAGTTTGTGTGTATATGAGAAAAGTCTATTTTGACATAATTTATAGACACAAATGGTGACATAATAGATCTTAACCATTAGATCTTCCCCGATTTTCACCCCTCGTATGCAAGGACAAAAAGATCCAACCGTTTAGATCTATTGTGTCATCATGTTTTATTTTGTGTTCAACTAGCCGGCCTATATGTATGTATGTAGAGAGGGAGAGAGAGGGAGTGGGAGTAGGCCCGTCAATGGATGCTTTGGGATGCAGATAGTGTCATATCCGCATCCGCATCCGAAATCATTTTGGGATATCAGATATCCATGGATACGGACAGACTCGGGTAATTATTCTATCCGTTAACGACTAATAAATCAAGAATTGTAAAAGAATTTTTTAGTTTAACATAAATATATTTCAATCCCGTTGATTATAAAAGTGTTAAAAATCAACGAATATAATGATGATAAATAGTTTCGAGTCGTTAATAAGCATTAAACGCGTATAATATAAACTACTAACTTAATAAAATAATAAATATCTTTCACTGCACTAAAATACACATGATTTGAACTATAATTTTGACAAAAGCCGGACGGATGATTTTCGGATGCAGATGTTTTTATCCGCATCCGCATTGTTTTTTGGATATCAGATATTTATTCGCTTTTCGAAAGCGGATGTGGATGGATTTTGGATTTTACGTGTATCCATTGACAGACCTAAGTGGGGGAGGGAGAGGAGGGGGAGTTGATTTATGCAGGATTCAGAATTATTTTGAAACTTATATCTTCTTCAAAATTACATTTCAAATCAGTAGTTAAAATAAATATCTTCAACGTTTCATGTTGGGTTGCATTATTGAACAAGTTTAAAGTTTTGAAATGATTTCAAATTTTGCACAAAAAGACGTAGGAAGATCTAGAAGCAATGGGGGATCTCATCCATATATCCACAAGGAGTGATCCATAGCTCCTATAGTCTAACCATTTCCTTAGCCCTCTAATTTCAACTGTTAGTTTTAATTTAAATATTTGTTACTTGTTCCTGTTGTCTCATCATACTGTTAATTAAATAGGAACTAGTAGTTGAAAGCAATGTATGTATGTATGTATGTATGTATAATGAGGAAGTTTTAATGGTCATCCTTTTTTGTAGTACATCTTTAGCACTTCTAGATTTAATGTCAAAAGATAGAGTCGCACGTTATTGATATATAATTTAAAAATGGTTAGAAATTTTGAAAGTTTCTTATTTTTTTATAGCAATTATGTTCACAATGTAAGCTAAACATCTGCATAATTTTGTAGCATCTAATGCAAGCTTCTGAATCTCGGATTTCGAACGAAATCTCGGATTAATTTCTTAGTTTATATCTCGGGTTCTGATAAGATATCAGGTGAGATGGGTGTCAAATAATTCAAAGTCATGTTTGAAATCCCGTCCCGTCCAACTGCAAAAAGTGGACTCGGGGAAGATGATGGTGATTTAAAACCGATCTGATGTAGAATAACTCAAAATATGGTAATGAGATATTAAACAAGTGCTCCTAACTTATGATGTGTATAATGCAACCGATGCAAAATATAACCATAAATCATGGATCTACGATGTGAGACTATTCATGTCTAATGAATGAGATGCACTTGGTGACATGAGGTGTAATCATCTTAGAGCATATCCAACAACATTTCCAATGAAGGATGGGTTAGTCAGTGATCCATCCTCAGTGTGACTTGATTGGTCCATCAAACTAACCTCGAGGTTTGATTTGGCAATCCTGCAGTTTCTTTCCTATTTGACATTTATAATGCTTGACAAGGATCCGTGATCACGAATATTTGTTCATACGTGGATTGCAATCGTGATCACAAATTCTTATCCATCATTTAAAATGCCAAATAAAGAAAGAAAGCTATGTTGAATTATTGAGGATGAGAGCTCAATCAGGTCCCGTTTGGTTTGTCGTTTTTAGTCTTCTGTTTTCGTCTAAACACAAATGCACACTTCATAAGTATTTTTGGAAAACAAACAATTTTGAAAAATGAAATTAATCTAGAAAATAGAAAACAAGTTTGATTTTTCGTTTTTTGGGACATAACAAAGGACGGAAAAAAAAATCATCTCCTCCATTGTCCGTCCATCGTCGCAATATTTAAGTAAAAAAATTTCTCACATTTTCTTGCATTTTGCGGTGAATGTTGAAAACACAAAACTCAAAACGAAACCAAACGTGCCCTAATTTTTTTCGTCCGACTCACACTTTGCTGTTGGGATTACTACTCTTATGCTTGATGGTTGATATTGATGTTATACGATAAAACCAGATGGCCAGCCTTTGAATATTTTCAAGTATGAATGAACTGTTCCAGACAACTCATTTATTGTTGATTTAGAAACGCCGACCTTTTTGCTATGCTATACATGTTTAAGTGTTGTTACTATAGAACATTTACTTATTGCCCATTTGGGCTCATTTGGATGGACTAAAATAAGTCATGTTTTTGCTTTTTGGAAGACAAAACTCATTCATTTTGGCTTTCAAAAAGCCAAAAAGCGATTTATTTAAGTCGTTCCAAACGAACTATCAATCCTTTCCATTTGCACAACAATCACTTAAATGCCTATGTTTTTCAGAGTCTGGATGGAAGAGCAATTAAAGTGAATGTTGCTGAGGACAAACGTCGTTTCTGAGTCCTGTAGTTAAGTTTTATAACGCCAGGAGTTTGTTATTGTTTTATAATGTTCTTGCATTACGCAATTTGTCGATTTTTTGTTTTGTTTCTTCAAATGACATTTTTCTGTGAATTCTTATCTCTTAGTCTGGAATCCACAGTTTGCAACATCATCATAACTATTGCTGGATTATTGAATGTATCATCATCATATGGAAATAGTTCAATCTAAGTGTGAAGTTTTCTTAGGTTAATTTACTTAAAACTGATCTTTGAACTTTGGCTTTATGTAAATCAAAATTGAATTTAGCCAGCCTACTTATTCTGGTGTCTGCTGTGACTGATCTTACCATACAGCTATTTTGTGTGTTTGGACACACCTCAAAGAACTAAATTAGTATCACTAAAGTTGTTTTTGGAGGGCTATAAGAAAATAGGTACATTGAAGAATCTGCAAAAAAAAAAAAAAAAAAAAAAATTCTTAAGGACGAGAAGTTTGTTTTTTCGTCTGAAAAACACTTTTTTAGCATAAACAGAAAACGATAGCTCTGTTTACACTAAAAGGTGTACTTTACCTAAAAAGCAAACTTTTGTTTTTGAAACCAAATTTTTCTTCGGCTTTTTCTCCGAGCTAAAAACCCTTTTTTGATACAAGCTCATCCAAACTAAAGAATGTGAAAGTCAGGCCTGCTCCCAAGGAAAATCAAACTAGACTTTAGTCATATAAAGATGGGGGCAATCTTAAATATAAATATAGTGTATTGTTAAAAACATTAAATTTCTTACTTTCTAATACAATGATGTGGTATTAAATGATGGAATTCCGTGTGTATTTAGTACCATACCATTACAACTAAATGCATTCGGATTTACACTATCTAATACTACGTCCTTATGTTAGGAAGTACGAACTCAAACTCGGGTGCATTTAGCAGATTAAAATTAATATTTGTTAAATTCTAGGAATGTAATCGTCTAGTTTTTTTTGTTAAACTATGAAACAAACTCATATCTTAGTTGTTATATACTGTACAAGTAAAAAGATTTATCCAGCAGTCGATCATTTAGATTCAACGTCATCTATGTTACAACCTCGGATCGTTGGTGAGGAACATTATGAAATTGCTCAATGAGTTAAGTAAACTTTACAATGTTACAAAGAACTTTCGGACATTATAGCTATCTTGGGGTTGGACGAATTATCCGAAGAAGATTTGTTTAACTGTAGCCAGTGCATGAAAAAAAGAACGCTTCTTATCGCAGCCCTTCTTCGTGGCATAAGTCTTTACTGGTTCTTCAGGAAAATATGTTGATTTCGCCGAAACAATTAGGAGGTTTCGATTGATCCTTTCGAATTAAACGGGCAAAACATTTAAATTTATTTGTTTTTTATTAATTTTTCTTGTACATGTTATATAATGAAAAGATATAAGTTTCCTAACTAATGTGAGATTTGATGATTTCGTCATCCGTTGGACTTTTACCATGTAAGTTAGAATTTTTGAACTCGTTTATTTTTGTAAAAATGTACTGCATTACATAATTAAAATAACATATTAAATGAAGATAAATGTTCTACACTAGAATGTTGGTATACAAACAAATACACACTTCATAATGAAAGTTATGTAAAATTTAAATTTATATATTTTTGCTAAAATAATTTTGATTATATTTACAAAATGATGTATTTGATGTATCTAAATGTATTTATGTTCACCATAATGTAAACAATATGCGAATTCTGTTATATATTCTTTCCCTTACACGTATAATCATAAATTAAAAAAAATGTTGCTGAATATCAAGGTTGTTTAGAACTCCAACTTTTTTTTGTCTTTTCAACCACATGTCACGTATATAATAAGTTATAAAACCACTTGACTTCTTTTACGATGATTAAATGTTGTTGCTACTTAATTTGCTTCTAAATGATTCGTCCAAAAAAATTAATTTGAAATTTTGATCATCTCTTTTTAGAAAAAGTTAATGAATCCTCCCATAAAGCAAAATAATTAAGAAGACGGTGCACACAAAATTATGAACTGGATTAATAAGGATTTTTAATCAATTTGAAAGTTATGGTTACATGGATTAGGTATTAATCCGTTAAACCATGATTAATCGAAGTAGAGGTTTTTGATAACTCATATAACAGTGTTTGGTTTGAAAATAAATTTTGTATTTTGCATTTTCAATATTTGTGTGCGGGAGTTGATAACTTAGAATATCTTGATCAATCCAACAATGGTAAGAAAAAATGCAAGAAGATGGTTGTTATATTTTACAAAAGACAAAAAATACAAAAATTTTGTTTCTATTATATATGTTAAAACCATTTTTCAAATCGACTGTTTTCCAATTGTTTTGCTCTTCCTTATTCTTCGAAGTACTTATTAAAAACGCAAAATAGAAAAGTCAATTTTCAAGCCAAAGTCTTAATGTTTTAATGTCAATCAATATTATTTAAAATTTTGGAATTTTGAATATTTTTCAAAGTAGCCAAAAAGACAAGACCATTTAAAACTAACACAGTGATGCTTGTACGTGACACCGAATCTTAAAACAGCATAATCAATGTCTAAATACATATTTAAGTTCTTACATGAAACAATAAACCTTGTCTATGTGTGTAGACAAATTGTTTAAACGAGAATTAATTGTTTAGATGATAGGTATGAATTATAAATTAATTATTTAAACGAGAATTAATCCAAAGTGGACATTTTTGATAACCCATATATTTTAAGTCGAAATTTTAGAATGTTATTCAAAGTCAATCGATATCAATCGAAAATTTAGGATTTAGACGCGCTTCCAAGTATCCAAGAAGCTAAATCCGTTTAAAGCTAACAAAATGATGCTTGTAGGGCTGTCAATGGATACCCGAAAAATTCGAAATCCGTCCGCATCCGCATTCGAAAAGCAGATAAACATTTGATATCCGAAAAAAGGATACGGATGCATATATGAAGACATTCGCATTCGAAAATTATTCGTTCAGCTTACGTCAAGATTATAGTTAAAATTATGTGTATTTTAATGCAGTAAATGATATCCGTTTATTGTTTTATTAAGTTGATAACTTATATTATATGCATTTAATGCCTATTAACTGCTTCATACTATTTATTATCATCATATTTGTTAATTTTTAACAATTTAAGAGATTGAAAAATATATATGTTCAACTATAATTTACTTTTTATAATTCTTGATTTATCAACTGCTAGCGGATAGGATAAATATCCGATATCCGTCGGTATCCACGAATACAGATATTTGATATCCGAAAATAATTTCAAATGCAAATGCAGATATAATACTATCTACATCCGAAAGCATCCGTTGACAGACCTTGATACTTGTACTTACCTGAAATAATGTACATGTTTAGATTTTTAGATGAGATGATAAACCTTTTTAGGACAGGCCTAAACAAATCATTAAACGATAAGTCTTACCTTACGCCTAAACAAATCATTAAACGATAAGTCTTACCTTACGCCTAGACGACAGCTAATCAGAGACCTAAAATGATCTTTACAACATTGATCGCAAGTTTTTGCTTCTCTCATTATGTCGTTTCACACACGTTTACTTATGTTGAGATGTTAAGAAAAATTGTGAAGCCTCCAAACAATTTGAAGATTCTAAGCATTTGCTTAATTGGTCTAGAGGTAAAGACCTCCTTGCATTAAGATGGCACTAGGCAGCTTTCAAATATAAACTAGTGACATAGAACCAGAAGTAGATATGCTCTCATACACGCATAGCACAGAAGAAAAAATCATGCCACCTTTGCGTCACATGAAGACATAACTCTAATCATATACCAGTGGAAGAACCAGCACATTCATACTGACACCATACTTACAAGCGTGCAAAACTAAAGAATAATGACAAAGAAACAACTTTTTAAACGTGAGAGCAACACACATTCACTAATATAACATTGCAACTATATACACAGGTAGTAAAGAACTACCCTAAATTTTCCACTCAGTAGCCTTTCAACTGCTCTTCTCGACTGGTCAGAGGGACATAGCGAACAGATGTGACTGTATGCACGCTCACGGAGCCATCGAGCTTCTTATCCACAACCTCTAAATCCTGAAGGTATTTTCCTACTGGAATTACCATTCTGCCCCCAGGCTTCAACTGATCCACGAGCGGTTTTGGTATTTCGGGTGCTGCAGCTCCAACGTGAATTGCGTCGTAAGGTGCCAGTTCCGGCCAGCCAAGCCTTCCGTCTGCATAACATCAAACGAGCGACTTTCAACATTGTTATATTGACTGATCTTTTTTCACTATATGCATCTATATGGTTTCCAAGCTAAGTCTCCGCTAGCTTAAAATGCTAAATTCCAAATGCTGATTGCTGAATTTGAATAATCCCCATTTTTTTGTTTGCAATCTAAAACTTAAAATTAGAATTAATAATTAGATATATATATATATATATATATATATATATATATATCTTATCTGACAATGTTCTCTATATCAATTGGTTTTTAAATTTGCAATTTTAAATTTTAAACGTTTAAAATTAATAAAAGTTTGAATTAACCAAAAAAATTAATAAAAGTTTGAATTAACCAAAATTTGAACACTAAAAAGGTTGTAAAAATATTAGTTTTTAAAGATTAAGTTTTCAAAATTAATTACGGATTTTTTAATGTTTGAAATTATAATTTCTAGAAACAATGAATTTTTAGGCTTTTAGTTTTAGAATATTTGAAATTTCTAAAACAAATAGTTTTCGAAATAATTAATTTTGAAAATTCAATTTAAAAATCTTGAATTTCCAAATTTAGAATTTTCAAAAATGTAGCCTTTAGAAGTACAATGGACTTTGAATTTTTGAATTTTTTGAAATTTAAGAATTCAAATGTTAATATTAATATTTCGAATTAACATTATATTTTACACAATGAATTTTTAGGCTTTTAGTTTTAGAATATTTGAAATTTCTAACTAAAACAAATAGTTTTCAAAATAATTAATTTTGAAAATTCAAATTTAAAAATCTTGAATTTCCAGATTTAGAATTTTCAAAAATGTAGCCTTTAGAAGTACAACGGACTTTGAATTTTTGAATTTTTTGAAATTTGAGAATTCAAATGTTAATATTAATATTTCGAATTAACATTATATTTTACGATTTTATTAGGAGCATAAAGTGAACAAACCAACCTTCATCATTCAGAACTAAAAATAAGCAAGAAAAAATTTCTGACTAGTTTATTTGAATAATTTTGTTTGAATATGCGGTTTTAATGAAATCAGAAGTTCTATTAAGAATTTCTTAATGAAAACATACATAGCCCAAGTCGGATTGTTGCTACACATGAAATTTGAAATTTAGAACAGAAATCAAACTAGAAAGTCCGACGAAACTCATACCAGCAACGTGAATGGAAAGAGAGCCTCTATCAAGCAATGCAGAAGCAGCACTTCTTTTAATATTTTCCACTGACTGAGCTACGAGCTCAGGAATATGTTCAACTCCAACTGCATGACCTTCTGGGCCTACCATCATCGCAAAGCATGCTGTCAGGTATCCAGACCCTGCAGCATCGTATCAAGCATGTATAGTTTTTTTTCTTTTCATATGAGGAGATTGGATAGGACTACTCTTTGCTATTGCAACGATAATTGTGAAGGAATCTGCTATTCTTCTTATGCTACACCTCAGTGTTTTTTTTTCTTTCAAGTTTCATACTTTGAAATGAATCCAAATATTAAGGATGTTTAATATATCATCTATACAAATTATTTTGAAATTTATAATATGTACAAAATGTTAATCTAAACATTAGCCGTTGCATTTACCTTACTTTTGAATAGTGTTTTAAAAAAACTTAAACTTACCCGAACAATCCAAATTTTTGTCAAATGATCTTAAACTATGTAACAACATATCCTCAACTTTTTGGATTTATTTCGAATTGTCTAATTCGAGAAATAATTTTGTTATATATATGTATATGTCTGTGTGTGTGTATACACAAACACACACACACATATATGTATATAGCTAGGATCTATAGCTTTCTTTATTTAGCACCATTTGTAGCCCTTTAATACTAGCCATAAGTTTATATTTAAATATTTGGTCCATGTGACAGGAAAGAGAAAAAACAAATATTTAATTAGAAATTTCTGGCTGATAACGAGGACTATGAAACAGTGCTATATAAGAAGGGCTATTGATCCTAGCTCACACACACATATGAGCAGGAGATCCGCAACTGTCTTATTATGTAACCCACTCATGGTCTCCTTTTATCTTTTTGTATCAAAAAGTTTCGGAATGAAATAAAATTTGAAGATACACTCCGTTTACTACCAGAATCAGTTACTCAACCAAAATCTCAAACTTGTTCAAAATCACACACACACAGAGGGATCCACGGCTCTCTTGTGCTGTAACCCGCTCCTGGTCCCCCTTTCATCTTTCTGTATCAAAATTTCAGAATGAAATAAATTTAGAAGATACACTCTACTCTGTTTACTACCAGAATCAGTTAACCAAAAATTGGATCGAACCAAAATCTCTCTCTCACACACCAAAAAAATAAATAAATAAAACAAAACACTCAAATTCGTTCAAAATCACACACATGAAATCTCAAATTTGTTCAAAATCACACACACATATACACCCACAATCTCAAACTCGTTCAAAATCTCAAATTCGTTCAAAATCACATGGCGCACGGCACGCGCACACCACCCACCCACCCGTCGATTGGAAAGAAAAATTGATGAAACTAGAAGTCTCAGATCAATCCAACACGCATATAAATGAGAGATAAATGCAACTTAATGGATGCATAGCAAAACATTATACCTGAACCAACATCCAAAGCACGCATGCCAGGTTGCAGATGATCTTCTAACAATTCAAGACAAGTAGCATGCATATGAGGAGCAGATATAGTTGCATTATAACCAACTGGCAATGGAGTATCCATATATGCTGGGTTTCCTTCAGGCACAAACAACCCTCTATCGATTGTCTCCATAACTTCGACCACCTTGTTTGACTTCACAATTCCATAATGCTGCAATTGTTCCACTAGTGCTTTATTTTTGCTGATTGAACCTCTAGTGCAGAATCTCTGAAACAGATGAAATAGGTTTGAGAAAAAATAGATGTGCTGCTGCGAAAAAAATTACAGCTTAACCTTTTATGTTAGCCGCGGTAGTACCTTAAAATCTTTAACATCATATTCAATCAAATGTGCAAGTAAGATAAAGGCAAATATAGCATCCATGAGGAATGATCTACTAGACAATTGAAACAAGCTAGCCATCACAACTAATGGTCACCAGTAACAGCACAAAATTATATACCCTAAAATAGGAAGACAATTATTTCCTCTTTACAAATCTGTTAAATCATTCAAATGCAAATCTAAACACATTCAAATAACCTCTGCAATTAATAGAATACTGACAAAAATATAAACTAGTTCTTTACCATGAGAGGAAAAAAAAAGTTATTTAAACATGAAAGTCAAGAGCAGGCAAACAATTTGAAGCGAACAGAACAGTTATTTGCACACTGTAAAACTTCAAATCGAAATGGACGAGTGAGTAAAACAAGTTAAGAATAGTTCGATAATACTGAGCTAAGTTGCATCAACATAAAATAAACATATCTGCTTATTTTAATCACATAACTCGGAACATCTGCAACACTTGCAAGTTTATATCCCTGCAGAAACATAAAGTACTGTTGCTAGTCATCTAAGAAAATTGACCATCAAGACCGTTTGATCCCAAATTGAAATGCTTAATTGACTTATAAGAGATTAATACCATCTATTGCATCCGATGAAAGTGAAATATCAAATACTTCACTCTAAGTACTTGGAGAGATTAAAACATTATTCATGATATTGTTTTGTGAAAAATGTCCTAATATTTGACATTTTGTAGAGAAATATTGTTTCGGTGTAAAAAAATTTTAACCCAAAACCAATTAATTATGTAAACCAAGTGTTGCATGCATAATAGCTAAACAAATATAAATTACCATATGATGCATGATGTGGGTGTCATGTGGCTCTTATACAGTTTAAGACAGTCAATAAACTTGGATATATTTTGTCAAAATTTTGACTTAAAAGCATCAATCATAAATTAAAGTATGATGGTAAACCGGCTACATAGATGGAAGAACTTGTAAACCAACGGTGCATCGTTAACTTCCACTAATGAGAGGAATCTTAATAATTGTCACCGCTGATCTTAATTTCTTAATATATGTACTCCAACAAGCCGACCTTAGGAATTTTATGTACGCTTTTTACCTTTCATTTTCGAGTGGTAAAAAATCGAAAAGTTTCTTACCAACATAAAATTTAATGTCGTTCTTCTGAACATGTTTAAACAAAGGAATCAAAATCATGCGATCCCTAATATACATTTTTGGTACATATCAATTATGAAACTAAATCTGTTATACAAAGCGAATACTTCACCATATTGAAGCGCTTTTCAAGTACAACAATGTCATTCGATGAATTATTTACAAAAAATAAATTATATTTTAACTCAAATTTTCTTTTCCACGTTTTATCCATTCACTCTCATTCGACACTGTTTATATCCACATTAAAATACTTAATTCCTATTTTGTGGCCTCAAATTGAGATGTTAATATTCCTTTTTATATGCATGTGCATTGCACGAACCAAAATAGTGGTATTCATTGAAGCAATACTTGAAAAAACTTGCAAACTATCTTTTCTTCATCATATCAAATGCCAGTATCAACATCAACTCATATTTTTGAGACATCAAATATGAGGCTAAATAGTCATTAAGCATACCTCGAAAAAACTTGTAATCGTATCGAATTCCACTATCAAAGAAAGATATTTCTGGAAAAATCATCCTCTTATCACGATAAGAAAACTAAAAAAGATGACCCTGAGAGTATCACGTGACAATACCATTAACAAAAATAATGTAATATTCATCCAACTCCCTTTAAGAGCATATCTAACAACAGAGAACTCGAACATTTTATATCCTTAAAACTATGGGTTGAAGCACACACTGAAGTAACAACAGCGTGCTCCATCTACCTGTTCAACAGATTCCTTATTCATTTCTTATAATTTTATTTTTCCTTCTTTTGGTATAGGTAGGTTTTCACTACTTGGTTGGAGCAGCAACTACAACTACCCAGCTTCAACTTCTTTTTGCACCATTTGTGATACAACAATACATTCTCCCCCTTGAACTTCAAAAGCAAAACTCAATTATACAATTTCTTTTAGATACCCGGAAAAATGACACATGAAAGACATTGAAGGTTGGAATCACGTTAGCACTACAGGAGTAATTTTTTGATGTTCCATCCTAAGCATCAGAGTATCACATATGGCAACTTCTTTGATCCATTTTGAGAAAATATCACATATTTTTGCCACTCCGAGGTGATCAGCAAAAAAATTCCAATTCATAAGTACTTTTTGAAGGTCCACTTGAATTTCAAAATACGTACTCCAACCTTCTTTCATGTACTATTTTTCTGTAGTAAATAAATATATTTTAATGTAAAAATACTTTTTACTTCGCTTTTTTGAAATTCATGTCAAACATAACACAAAAGAAGTTGAAGCAGAATTTTTGTTGCTCCAAGTGAAGCAGGGAATTCTCCTTACTCATGTTGGCATTATTACAACATAACAAATACAATATACTATTTCCATCAAAATAATCGGGGGTGAATATATTAAGCTCAAAAGGAGCAGCTGACCTGCTCAAATATTGACTTATTGATAGTGTTTTGTCTTATTAGAGAATTATGTTTAACTAAGCATGCTTTGTCTATTTTTTGGTCCACCTGAAATAAATCTCTATTCTCCCCTAAAAATAATACATTGTGCACTATTGTCCATAAGAGTAGTGTTTAGGGACTGTAAAATATACATTCTATATTAATTACGATCATGTGATGTACACAACCAACATTATACTTATACCTAGACAGACCATTCAATCCGAAAAATCCAAAATCTGTGCATCCGAAAAGCGGATAAATATCCAATATCCAGAAAAACGGATGCGGATGCAGATACGAAGACATCCACATCTGAACTGTCAGGTTTTTCGCAAGATTATAGTTCAAATTATGTGTATTTAGTACCATAAAAGATATTTATTTATTGTTTTATTAAGTTAAAAGTTCAAATTATACGCATTTAATGCATATAAATCGCTCAAAACTCTTTATTATCGTCATATTTGTTTATGTTTAACACTTTAATAATCAATCGTATTGAAAAAAGCGTGTTAAATTAAAATTTTCCATTTATGTTTCTTGATTTATTAGTCGTTAGCGGATAGGATAATTATCTGATATCCGTCTGTATCCGTGAATACAGATATCCGATATCCGAAAAAGATTTCGAAGGTGGATACAGATATTGCCCGTACCCTAAAGTATCCGTTAACAGGCCTAAGTGTCCGTTGACAACCTACATTCAAATTAGATATGTATTATCATTGTGTAATAACTTTATCTAGAGATCATTGTAAAGTTGCGACAGATTTACAGGTGACAAGTTTAATTAAACTAGGCTCACATGAAATTGTGAACAGATTCAGGTCGTAAACAATTTACACATAGGTTTTGAACAAATTCATGCGGTCAACAATCATCAGACAAATAATATCTCATGTGATATTGCAAACACAATTAAATTGAGACACATGTTTAAGCACACCTTTATTTGAAGCCCCAATGCACACCTTTGTTTGAAGCGCTTAGGTTTGTGGATTTTGAATGCAAAGTCGTGATATAGGCAACAGTTCTAATTCAAGATATTTCAACGTGTGAACATTAATTTACATCAAGCAAATTATATTACGACTCAACAATACCGATTATTTATTACTATTATTTCTTTTGATGAAAAAAATAAATATAAATAGAACAAAATCGCCGGGAATAATCACACGAAAGAATTACCTCCATTGGGAAGAAAGAAAAGGGGAGTCTAATTGAAGAAGATGATGCCAGAAATGAAGGCGGAGCGAGATAATTCCTGAGAGGCGCACAATAGCGGAGACCACTGAAGAGAACAGGCATGAGCAGAAGATAAATCTGCTTTTAACAGGATTTAATACTGCGAAGTCTAATTGAGAAGGATCCAGTACTTCCCTTCCGGACAGCTGTATAATTTTCTACCTGCCGCTTACTTTAGCAAATTCTATTTAAATTCATGTTTGTACTAAGCTGCACTCCAAAAAAATTTTAAAAAAGAAAACCTAAAAATATCTCATTTTGCTAAGTTCTCCCCTCTGAAGAAAAAACTAGAAATACCCTTCGTCGCAAGGCAACTAGATGGTGCCATTACGACATGACACATGACTACGCGTGGTAATCTGAAGGCACCACGTAGTTGCTCTGTGTGGTTGCATGGTGCCTTTCAGGTACCACGCATTAGCCTTGCGTAGTTGTTCTACATGGTACCCGAAGGCACCACATAGCTGTATGTATAAAAACAATTGATAAAAATATAAAACAAAAATTTAAACAAAAATAATTAAAATAATATTTACGTCCTTAAAATTTTTGTAAAATCTGAAGGGTCAACCCAGCACAAACATGAGTTTAAAAAGAGTTTGCCCTATAACTTCTTATTGAACGTTGAGATTAATGCACAAATTAGTTAACAATATTGGCAAAGACACTAATTTTTATTCTTATTAATACCATTACAAATTGAGAATCATTAAAAAAGACTTTATATTTTTAGCTCAACAGATATATCAAGGTAAACTCTATTTAAACCACGTTTTTTTTCTTTCGCACCCACTTAAAAATAAAAAGATATCGATTAATTTACCTTATGAGTTTCATTTCTCTTTTTTGTAAATCGATGGGGCATGTTATTGAGTTTTCTAAATATGACGATTTTTCTCTTCCTTTTTTGTGATCTCAATATGTAAATTAGTTGCGCATGTTTATCTTTTTAATCGACAAGTTCTCCCTATAGGTAATGATAATGCATTGAATGCTAAGTTTATAATTTAAACATGGTGTCTTTGTAACTATAAATTAATATAAACCAAGTTTGTTAATATCTTGGATATGATAAAAACCTAGCTTGGAGTTGACTAATATTAATGAGTTTCTTTACCCTGCAATATGTGAAGAAATTGTACTGTTGTACGCTAATACAACTATGAAATAGCTAGCCAATTGTTTGTTATTGTTATTCAGCTTTTTAACCAAACAGCCTTTTAACAGATCCAGACGTCAGGACAAAGGCGAAACGATTCACGGACTTGAGAACACACTTAGGAAGACAACAAAAGTGGACTTAGGAAGTTGCAAAATAATCAGAGTTAAGAAAAGCACTTGGTATCAATCGCTTTTTTGACCTCTGGTGGGCCCCCGAAGCTATAGTTTATGGAGGGATGGCTTATGTGATCATCTCAAGATACATGTGACGCCCCACCTCTATGCTCACAATAACAAAGAGTATTAAAAGAAATACTATCTGTTATTATGAAGAATAAGGCTGGATAGGAGCGGCCATCCATAGTTAGGCCTTACACTAGTATTTGTTATTTTGATAGGAGTGGTATATATTTTTATTTTTCATCTCTTATTTATTTATTCCCATCGGCATACCAATTTCAATATAAAATGAACTACGATGGTTCATAATATTTAGGACAATAAATATAATAATAATACAGATAATATAAATACGGAACACAGATAAAATAGAAAATCTCATATATATAATAACTGATGTCAGTTACAATACATATGATACAGTACATATGATACAACTACAACTGTCAACTCTGGAAGTTACATATACAAGTACATTATCGTGATTAATATACATGAATACATAACAACTTATATAAATATACTGACTACGAAATGACAGCAACTACTCCAAAAGATAAGAAAAGACTTCATAGCTCTAGCAACAATCCAAAGCAGGGTATCTACAACCTGTAATAACTCGGTCTGGCCCGAGTATTACATTCAAAAGAAAATAATACACAGGTCAGTCTAATTCAAACTCAGTTATTAATGCACAGAAGCAATAATAATTAAATAACAATTAAACGACAGTTAAAATAAATCTCGTCTATCCAATCCTTAAATAAAGAAATCAGATAACGATAAATATAACACGTAACAGTGTTAAACAACAAATCAACAAAAATCCAAATCATCAACGAAGGTAAATTAAAAAGATTAGCAATGAAGATAATTTAGAAAACAACAGAATTGCCTAATTAGCAATTAACAACAAAATTCTAATTATTAAATAAATAATTAGAAACTCATAATCTAATTATCAAATTGATACTTAGACAACACCCAAATGATCAAATCAACAAATCAAATACAATATCAAAATATTGAATTGACAACATGAAACAATTTCATCAATTGAAATCAATCAATATAAAACATCACATTCTACATTGGCTGCAGTACACGCACGCGTGCACTGCCTCGCCAATACAGTGATGAAATACACAAAAGCTCAATTAAAAGCTCACAAACGAGCACAAGGTCAAACCCAAAATCAGGTTCAACACAAATGAAATTCAAATAAAATCCCTGCGCAAACACAAGGTCAAACCCGAGCATTTAAGCTGGATTCAACACAATGTACAAATTTAATTGAAATGGTCAAGACATAAAAATCAAGTCTCGACCCAAGTTCCAATCAGTCGACAGAAAACAGAAACTACAACAAGATTGCAGTCCCAAGAAGATCAACAGAAAGCAACCAGACTGCACACTCTAGTGCCAGCCGAAGTAAAAGCCACTAAGTCAAGCAGTGGACAGGAGAGGCAATACATGAATGCGGTAGTGAAACTAGGCAGTGCAAGCTTCCAATTCGAGAACAAAGGCAGCTTTATAACACGATTGAACTACAAATGCATAGCGACAACATGTATTCAGGTACATGAAGACGACAATACAAATACACACATGAACTGCATGATGAACAAGTATGCAAGTGAATGCAATGTGAACCAAATAGTGTACTAGTAAGGTTAACAAGACTCGAAATGTACATGAAACTAACAGTACAGGAAGGGTAATAACATGGCAAAGTGACAATGTAAACTACAACGTGAATGCACTGTCATACTTGATAATGGAGTTCAAGTGATACAACAATTCGATGAACGAGTAAACACAAAGGCTACAGGTTCGAAACCACAAGGCAGTGGCAACATAGAGTGTACCAGAACGAAAGGAATATCCCTGCAACATGCACCAGTGATGCATGTTAACAGCAACTCAGAATGATAACTCCCAAAACTATTTCAATATGGCAAATCCAAATATGCTACTGTTTTACATATACTCAAGCAAACTTAAGTAACAAAGTAGTTCAGGCCTGAAGCCATCAAGTGAACAAAGTGTAAAATCGAATGAGCGAGGACACCAAAGAAACGGCATCACAGCAGTATGAAGACAGCAAAGCCAACAGACCAAAGTCACCATAAAACCACTATATAAAGACTGTAACATACTCAAGCTAGCTTGACTCCAAACATCATTGTCAAAGATGAGAAGAATCAAGTGCAGACAGCACATTCCAAAGAAATAAAATGGAGCATATTTACAATAAAGATGAATCGTCAAAATTGCACCAGTATAGTGTCAATTGAATAAACAAATCCGAGTGCCAAACCCAAACATAACAGTATGTTGAAGCAACCGAGACATTATCAAGTCAGAGCAGAATCAAGCAACCATGTGTACAAGTCAGTAAAGAACCCAGTTAAGGCAGCACTTACAACAAGTGGAAGACTGCAATACTGTGGCCGAAACATGGCCGAAGTTACAATGGTAATCAAGTCGAAACCGAGAACCACTGACCAGAATCATGAAACAACAAAGTGATTCATCAAGTCAAGCTTAATGTCTCACGTGAAATATTTTCACAAAAATCAACTTAATCAATTCAAGTGGATATAGCCAACAAACATCAAAATCGAAACAGCATCAACATCATAAAATCAAACAACCAAAGTCAATCAAGTTTCCACAAACGAGCGAATTGAAAACATCGGAGAAGGCATCAACATTCAAACGAAATAACACGAATAAAATCAGAGGAATTATGGAGCTCGGATTAAATGTGAGTGAAAGTTTCACTCACCTGGTTTTCGAACTCGATTCGAAGCAGACGAACCAAATCGGAGACCATCGATTGACCCAAAAAGAACACTGAATCATCTCGAAGCCCTAATTTTTTTTGCCAAAGAGGGACGAACGAAACTAGGCTGCCATTTTTGTTTTCTTTCGTTTAGGGTTTTCCGAAGTGCGAAGGAGAAATGGGGGACGGGTTTTCTTTTGACAACCACCACGGCACAACCAAAAATGAAAACGTGGGCCAAGATCAAAATTTTAAACCCGTATAACCCTTAAACAATTTCGAACGAATTGCAACCGATTTAAAAACTCCATCATCAATTAACAAACTAATCCAATCGTCATTTGACGAAAATTAATTGTTATAAAACTCCGGGTTGTTACAGTACATTTCACAAGGAATAGATGGAAAACTCTAAGGAAGTTGTGGAGGAAAAAAAAAACAATACAAATGATATTAAAACCTTCAAAAACAACACAATCTCTAAGGAAAAGTGATCAGAATACAACGAATCAGAGATAGAAGACCAAAGGAAGGAAGAAGGGTATTTTCCTCCAATAATCAGGTTGGTACTAACCACTTCTAATTGATATTAAGTGTATTTTATAGCTCAAGGAGTTCAATCTTCCTCTCCTACATTCTTAGATCTAGACCTGGTATTTCGTAGATTTCCAACTCTCTCGGACGGTTTCCCTATAAATACAACCCCTATAGCAACCGGAGAAGGACTTCTAGTATTTTTCTTTCTTCATCTTCTATCTCTTCTCCACCATAGTCACTAAGGAAATCTAGGTCGTTAGATTAGTGAAACCCTTGTATTAATGACTCCCAAATCTATAACCAATAAAAACTACAATGGACGTCGGACAAAGATTGTCGAATCACTTTAAAAAATCTTGGTATTCTCTCTATTTTCATATATTTTCTATTATATTTCTATATTTCTGTAGGATTTGGGTGTTGTGCAATTTTTAGGCTCAACATTTTGGTGCTTTCATTGAGAGATGATATTCTTAGATGTAGATCTAGCTTTCTATTTTGGATCGGAACATCCATAGGTTAGATCTAGAAGACTGTCATCAAGGAACTTGAAGGATTTGCATACAGAAATCAATGGCACATAGGAGATCTGGTAGATCATGTGGAGAAGTAGCTGGTGCGAATCATCATGCGGAGGTTAGCAACAACCAAGCATTGCGAGGACATATGCTCCTCAAGAGATGGTTAACAGAGTAAAGTTTGATAAAATGGTACAAGAGCCGAATCAGAGAATGACTAATAGTCGAAAGGTTCTTTTGGATAAGATGGATGCTAGTATAGCTTTGCTGACCTAGCAGTCATAGAAATCTAATAGGAACATAGAGAGATTTCACCTAGCGGATCTGAAGAGGAGAACTTATCCGTTTTTGGTCAAAATGGATAAGGTGGGAAGCAAAAGAAGAAGGAAAAGACATCTAGAACAACAAGTGAAGTTGTTGAAGGAAGTCGGAGGGCTCCCCGCAAAGGAATTCATATCGGTAGCGAAAAGAATCAACTTGGTACCGAGAAGAATTTTGGCACTTCGATGGTATGAAGAGCTGAAGCTGTGGACTTGTCTGATTTAGAGGATGATTTGCAACATGATGGTAACGATTGTGAGCTTGATGCTGGAGTTCAAGCTGTTAGTGTGAAAACAACCACTACGGAGCCGGTCAGGCGATAAAGAAGAGCTAAAGGAGTTGTTCTCCTAGAAAATGGAGAACCTAAATGTCGACGAGCAAACCGAGTTCGTTTGTAGAGTCAAACACTCATTGTAGCTCCTGATAGTTGACCTTCAAAGCTCCAAGCAAGTGAGGAGTATATAGCAGACATGGTTAAGTGGTTGATAAAAGGGAATAAGTGGAGAAAGAATGTGGAATAAGGTTCTGCGCTGACAGAACTTTGTTCATAGAGAACATTCTGAGGGAGGAGTATCCCAAGAGGTTTACGATGCAGACAATACCATCGTACAAAGGGACTACCGAATCCCAAGCAACACTTGTTTAAGTATGATTGGCATATGGATGGTGCTAGAGCAACAGATGTAGTATGGTGTAGGTGTTTTCCTGTTTTTCTATAAAGTGCTGCATCATGTGGTTTACTCGGCTTGCTCCAAAATCCATATGGACTTTTGATGAGTTGTCAAAGAACTTTGTGGATCATTTCAGGCTCCATACTACTTGGCCTAAGGATGTGATATCCTTCTCGAGCATATCTGAAGGACGTAAGGAGTCATTGAATGAGTTCTTGAATCGGTTTCATGTTGCAGTAACAGAAGTTAATAATCTAAAGGAGGATTTGGTGTTTATGGCATTGGTCCAGGGCATACATCCAGACAAGAACTTTGGAAGATGGCTGAAGATGAAACAACCAACGACTATGGAGGAATTCCACCAGAAAATTAATCAGGTTTTGCGTTTGAATAAAAAAGTCGCGTTGCTGGAAAGACTGACGGTGAACAGTCAAAAGAAGTAGTTAAGAGCAATGTTGCAGTTAATCAAACCGTCGATGGTTCCGATAACATGGTAGAATTGGAAATTCTAATAATCAAAAGAAAAAGAATCAAGGCTCTAATGGTTAGGCGGAACGAATCTACAAAGCGCTCGAGGAATATGAGGCTAGATGAGTACATGCCTCTAAATGATACATTGGAGAATATATACCTTGCTACATAAGGAACACAATGGTATAAAAGGCCACCTAGGAAGGGGGCGACCGAAGATGAAAGTCGTTCATGAAAGTACTATTATTTCCATCAACCCATTGACACAACACGAATGAGTGTCAATATCTAAGAGATTTTATTGAGGATTAATAAATAAGAAAAAGTTGCAATAATATGTCAGAGATCCGCAGGATGACGGACAAAATGCTAGACCCCAATGGCCGAATGCCCAAGGAAACTAGCCTGGACCCAATGGAGAAGGGCCTAAATGAACTGATGGAAGGTTAGTCATAAATACCATAACATGAGGACCTCATCTAGCGAAGAAAATCTGGAAGGAAGTGGAGTAGTACGCGAGCTCATTGAAGCATGTAACATAGGAGGACTGCTTTGCCATCGAGGATGGAGCTCTAGCTAAACAATAGAGAATGATGACCGATGGTATTGTTTTCAAAAATAGGGATTCTGAAGGAGTTGAAGGAACAACGTTCGACCCCATGGTGATCACGACTATTATTAGACCGATAATGTATGTTGGGTCATGGTAGATAGCGGGAGTTATGTAAACACTCTATCCAGGAGAACATTTGATCAAATGAAAATTAGTATGAATAGTGTCATGGCTTATAAAACCAAAATTCAAGGATTTATAGGCGCAGCAAAACGACCAGTTAGGACGATTGATTTATCAATTGAGTTGGGTGATAGAGATCGTAAAGTTGTGCAGATCCAAATGTTTGCTATAGTGGGATTAATATTCAACATATAATGCCTTTCTGGGTCGAACGGCCTTGGCAGATTAAAGAATAGCACTATCTCCTTGGTGCTTAATAATGAAATTCCCCATAGAGAATGAGGTCGGATTAGTAAGAGAATACCAATGCATTGAAAGGGAGTGTTATGTTTTGAGCTAAGAGAAGCGAAGTGATGATAAAAAGGAAAGAATGTAGAGAAAACTCTTTGCATTAAGAATTTGGAAGCATAGCAACTAATGCCCAAGCCCTAGCCCGGGAACCATAGCATGTTCGATAAGTCTATATATCCCAGGAAGAAATCAGAGGAAATGTAGGTAGCACCGGTTGAGTTGACAGTAAACATTCCGATCAACATGGATGGTCTATCTCGGGGTCTTAAAATGCGATCTCAACTCAGCATTGATTGAGAAAGGAATTGGTTAATTTTCTACAAGCAAACTTGGATGTATTTTCTTGAACATGTTTTGATATGTGCGGATTATCGCTGGAGATAGCATGTCATGCACTGAATGTGGACCTAAAGTTTCCACTTGTGAAAAAAAAGCATGGTCTAAGTCCAGAGCGATCTGCTGCATTAAAATTGACAGTAGACAAATTAAAAGTGAAAGTTTTCATTTGTGATGCTTTATACCCTCAATGGATATCGAACCCTGTCTTGTTCAAGATATCAAATGGAAAGTAGCAGACATGTATTGACTATTCTAATTTGAATAAAGCATGCATGAACGATAGCTTTCCATTGTTTAAGATTGACTAGCTAGTAGAAGGGACAGCGAGACACGAGTTGCTCTCGTTTATGGACGTTTATTCTAGTTATAACTAGATTCCGACGCATATACCGGACTACGAGCATAAAGCTTTATAACAAATATGGATTTAGATTGCTATCGGGTGATGTCGTTCGGTTTAAAGAATGCCGAAGCTATATACCATAGATTGGTGAATATTATGATCAAAAAGCAAATTGAACGGATGATGGAAGTATATATGGATGATATGCTCATAAAGTCACGACTATCTAGGAACCAGATTTACGACCTTTCAGAAAGGTTTGAGGTAGTATGGAAGTATGGAATGAAGTTGAACCTATTTATATGCTCTTTTGAAGTGGCATCGAGAAAAATTTCGAGATTTATTGTAAATTCGAGGGGAATTAAGGCTAATCCAGAGCAGATTGCGCCTTAAGGAATGTGAACGCCCCGAATGGAAGGAAGGAGTTGCAGAGCTTAAATGGGGAGGTTTCTGCTTTAAGTCGGTTCATCTCAAAGGTGATGGATAAATGTATACCCACTACGCCATTGATGGCCTATTGCAACGAAAATACAAGATGTTGCTAGCTACAATGTAACGATAGCTATGCTGATTTTGGTCTATTACAACATTAGCTTCAGGATGTTAGTATAAATATCAACACTATGTTGCAGTAGCTATAGACTTATAAAAATATTATAAAAAATGAGTACGGGCTGGGAAAAAAACGGGCTGAAATAATTTTTATCACGCTGGAAGCAAAAACAAAGCGACAAAAGTTAACAAAATATTGAAGGGTTTCACTCAAACCCTTAACAAAATACGTACTCCGCCGCTCGACCTGTCAAACACTCAAACAGTCTGCGATTTCTTTTCGTGATTCTCTCTTCTTCTTATTTTTTTCTTTTCGTGATTCTTTAAAGAAAAAGTAAAAAAAAAGTCGCGATTGAGGGTCGGATTTCAGGCTTCGGGGTCTGGATTGAAGATTGATTATGCAAATTATGGTTTGATGTTGGTTCGAAGTGAAAGGCGATGTCGTGGGTGGTTTAGGCATTCGAAATGGAAAGGAAGGGAGAGAAAAATCCAAGTGATATTGATGCTAACTGGCTGCCAAATTTTGGTAGAGTTTGGCAAACTAGCACGAGAAAGGAATCTAAAAAGGAATTTGAGAAGGAGAAGAAAGAACTTTTGAAAGATAACAGTCAACCTAAGCCATCAATGGTGCAACCATACATAAGCAAAAGAATGGTAATTTCTTCTACTTCATAATGATCCATATGTTTCTCAATGCATTAAAACCTGTGAGCAATACAATATGTTAGTTAGGGTTTACTTTATTTCTTTTGTTACTTCTCATAATTTGAATTTGAATGCTTTCCATTTTCACACTATTTGTATTATATGGTTTAATTTACACCACTGATATATATTTGCCAAAGTTTAGGTATCATCCTTTTGTTCACACGCGTTTGTGCATCTTATAAATATATTTGTGCATGCAGCGTATGAGCTCTTCTATCAAAGACCTATGAGCCTATTGCTGTCGGATGACCAGAAGCAATTTTATGTCCCGTAAGCTGTAACCTCGTATTTGTACAAATGCAAAAATGCACAACCTTCATTTTTGCTTCCTTAACAATGCTTTTTTGTTGATCATGATGTAATAAAATGTCCTTAATCCTGAAGGCAGATGACATGTTGCAAAGATGGTTTGAAGATGATGATGCGTTGGAGCATGCTCTAAATGGAGAGTTTTCTCAGCTTCAATCTATGTAATTGGTTTTATTAAGTAGCTCGTTATCGGTATAATTTTGACATGTTTATATTGTAAATGTAGGTGGTACCTTTTCCTTATAAATAATGAAAATGGAAAACTGCAGCCTATTAGATTGATTAAAGGTGAGAAGAAACCATGTGTTTTCGGGTATTTGCAAAAATATATCGTGATTTTCTTTTTCATTGTTGAATTATCAGCTTACATATCTTATCTGTTGCAGGAGTCAAACAAATGCAGCATTAGGTGTCAATTCAGTCAGTTACAATTCCCTCAGGTCAGTATAAAGTGTAAATTAGTTATCCATGGTTCTTTTTACTATCTATTAAGCGAAACTCCATGTTCAGGTAACCTATTTTTTTATTGAGAGGAGTTGTGAGATGCCCCCACCCAACCCCCCAACCCCCCACCCCCACCCACAACAAAAAAAAGGCGAAGGGGTGTTGAGAAGTTTGTAAGCCGTAAACTAGTTATCCACAGTTCTTTTTGGTTACACAAAATAATTTAATTTTAATTTTACTCTTTGAATTTTTTTCTTTATCATTTATTTATTTTATTTTGTGTTAATTTTCCATTATAAAAAAGAAAAAAAGAAAATATTTTGTGTAAATTTGTTGTTACATTGTGTGTTTTGTTCATTTGTGCGTTTGATGTTGTTTGGTTTTATTTAGTGTTTGTTTCCATATTCAAAAAGAAAACAGTTTTCTGTTTCAAAAAAAAAAAAAAAAAAAAAACAAACTACGTTGTGTTTGCACAAAAAATGGACAAACACCTCCAAGTCGTATTATTTTAGTTGAGTATGTGTGATTTTCAATGATTTTAGATGAGTATGTAAATATGAGAAAAGTAAGGGCTGAAATGTAAAAGACACGCAGATTTATAGTGGTTCGGCCAGAATGTGCCTACGTCCACTTTATATGTTATTATCTTTCTTCTTCCAGATTACAAGTACAATGCTTTGTATATAAGTGTATGAAAGTAGTTTGAAAGTTCCTTCCTTGCTTGAGCTCTCAAACTTGTCTGCCATTGTTGTACCCCTGCCCCTCTATTTATAGAATGAGGTAGGGGGCAGGGGTCTTGGAAGTATATAGCTGCTAGTGGGCCCGGGCTGAAGCAATCTGGACTAGCAGTTGTCTGGTTCGACGAGGTCTCATTCGGCATGGAGCTTGGACCGGTGGTAGGCTTGGACCGGTTGTGAGTGTGGACCGGTGGTCCGGTGCTTGTTTGGACCGGCTGTGGGGTTGGTCCGGTAGGTCATTTGGTCCGGTGGTTGCAATTGCTTTGGTTCGGTTATGGTTGGACCGGATGTGGGGGATGACCGAATGGCCTTCGGTTCGGCATGAATTGGAGATGCCGAATGGACTCATGCCGAATGGACCTTCACACTTGGAATGCCGAATGAGCTAATAGGCTTGTATAGCCGGATGAACAGGTACTCCGGATGGACCATCACTGCCGAATGAGCTTGTTCCTTCGAATCGCCGAATGGACATAGGAGCTGATGGAATGGAGCTTGCCAACCCGGGTGAAACTGACACTTCTTGGTCTCGAGATCTTCTGGGTGAGAATTCGCCCAACATTTGCCCCCCAAAGTGGGGCACGTGCTTGCATGTGTCGCGCTTTGTTTCCTGTGGTCGGAAGGCTTGTTTTGTAATGCCATGGACTGCATGTTCACATCCTGTTGGTGTTCTCATGCCTTGCGGTAGGAAGACGCGATTTGTTAATGCGTTGAGCCGGACGTCCATATCTTGTTGATGTCCTGAAAAGGAATTTACAGTTTCAGTATGATTTCAAATAACGACCGTTCATGATCGAAATATTCGAGATGAAGTGAACTGCGCCGTTCGAGGCGAGTTAGAGTGCCCCGAGGGGGCTTAGCATTGTCGATGCCAGGTTCACGTTAGAGTGGGTCCCTGGGTCGTTTGCCAAGGTGGTTTATCGCCAGCTCAGAGCATGCCTAGGGGTCGTTCGCGACCCCGTACATGTGTAAGTAGCTTAGCCATTTCACAATTATCAAATATCCATTTGACCGATGGGCTTAAAAATGCGTGTCAAAGTGTAAATTCCCACGATGATAGGGTTAATGACCATTCAGAGCGTGCCTATGGACCATTCGTGGTCGCGTACACGTGTGAACGATTTAATTCATGCTAGTGGGAGTTTTACGACTTATTCATCGTTGTCATAATCTTATTTTATTAGTTAGTTCTGGAGTTCGGTACTTATCTGAGTGAAGCGCCTTGCGTGCCCCCTGTTTCTGGTTTCTGCTGGTAGAGACAGTTTTATTCGGTTGTTGGTTGGACCGGTACGCTGGTCCGGTATGTTGGTCCGGTAGGCCGAACCAGCTGGTTCGGCAATCCTGAGTTTGCCTATATATAGAGGCTACCCCCCTTAGTTTTCCCTTACCGAACCAAAGAGAGCCGAATCAATTTTTAGCCGAACCAAACTTCTGCCGAACCAAGCTTATACCGAATTAGGTATATATTCTTTTGCCGAATGGTTTTTTATCACCGAATGAATATGATTGCCGAATGCACACGAAGGGTTTTGTTTTACCGAATGATATGTATACCGGATGTGTTTTTTAGTGCCGAATGGACTTATGACCCCATTGCCGAATGAACTTAAGTCCCTAGTGCCGAATGAGCATAAGACCCTAGTGCCGAATGAACTTTGTATTCGGTCTTTGGGTGGAACTCTGGACTTATGTATGCTTGCTTGTATTCTTGTTCTAACATCATGTTTTTCACTTTTGTGTATGCAGATAAATGTCTCGCAAGGCGGAAACACGATCAGACAGACGGAAATCCAAGGATGGAGGAGAGTCTTCTTCTGTGCCCCCAGCCCAACCAGGATCCGGGCAACATCGACCTGTTCCGAGGTCGTTGGTGGACGGACATGGTCCACAGGAACTTCTGGTCTCCCCTCCCGACTGCTTTCCTAGCTCCCTAAAGGAGGAGCAACTTGACGTTATATCCCGTTCCTTTGGGATAGACAGGGCTCTTATGCTGTTACCGGGGGAGGGGGTCATGCCATATGATCCCCCTGAGGGGTACTTCGCTTACAGCCGTTACCATTGTATGTGCGGGGCTATTCCTCCAGTCAACGCCTGGATATTAAGCTTCGTCACTTATCTGAAGGTGGCTCCATTCCAGCTCCAGCCCAACTCTTATGCCATTCTGGTTTGCTTGTATGCTATCTTCCAGAAGAGATACGGGCGTGCCCCCTCCAACCGGGAAATACGATATCTGTACAATCTGAGGGGGTACAGGAAGGGGTCCCCATATATTAGCTTGGAGTCAGCCGTTTCCTTCAAGCCGGTTTTGGATTTATACTCGAAGTATAGCATGTTCAAGAAGGAATGGTTCTTTGTTAGGGATGACTCCGTCTCTATTCGCCGATTTACCTCCGGATGTAAGTCAAAACTCTACTCATAATTCCTGTCTTGGCTGTAATTCTCTCTCTTATGCGCTTTTATTTCTTGCTAGCGACAGGTGGTTTTGCGGTTGTGGAAGATGATCGCTTGGTTCAGATGGCAGCTGAAATTGAAGCTATTTCCGGGAGAGACAGATCGGCTGCTTATTTGATTAGGAATGCCAGGCTCTTGATGTATAATTTGATCCTCCCACATCAGTCCGTAGTCAAGCAGAGGGACACGGCAGAAGAGAAGGCTGCCCAGCCTAAAGGTGGGGTGACAGCGAAGGGTGGCAAGAGGAAGCCCTTTGCACAACGTCCAGTCGTAGGAGGCAAGAAGCTCAAGGAGTCCGATGGCCCTTCTCCAAGTACTTGCCCGGATGTCCCGGAGGAGGAAGGTGTAGAAGAGGAGGAAGGAGGTGAAGTTGGAGAAGGGTCGGAGGGTGGAGGAGATGACGATGGTCAGGGTGGTAGCGGTGTTGCTGCTCTAACCTCTGAGCAGGACCTCGAACTGGATGAGGCTCTCCGTCGGGCCTTCGGGGAGTCAGAGGGGGAGTCGGAAACGGAGAAGGGAACGGAGAAGGCAAAGGAAACCGGCAAAGCTGTGGCTGGCACTGACCCATCCTCTAAGGGTTCCTCAGCTAGGGTGATCCCGGCGATGCAAGGTGAACTTTTGTCTTCTGCCGATTCTATTTTCGATAAGGACTTAGAAATTTTTTTTACGGTTCACTTCCGTCCTGGAATGAGATCCAGGACTTATCGCCGTATCCCACTCCTCCGCCGGGTTTGTATAATAGATGTGTCTCCTCACTTTTCTTTCTTTCTAACTTAGCACATTTTTTGAATTGCGGATTATTGTATGTTCGTAACACTTGTTCTTTATTCCAGGGGCAGGCCAGGCAGTTAAAACGTCGGATGTTCGACATCGTCTTGAACAATTTAAGTCGAGGAGAGCTTCCGCGAAACCTTCTACTGATCGCACTGGGGACGTAGTCAAGTACCGCCCTCTCCTTGGGGTCATCGAAGAGGGCATTCAGAAAAGGAAGCGGAGCCGTTCCTTATTTGAGTCTTCTTCTGCTTCGCAGCTTCCTACTCTGCCTCCCCCTACTCAGCCTCCTCGTGATACTACGGAGGAGAGCACGGAGCCCTGCCCCCCTCCTCCTCCTTCCAAGAGATCTACTGTCATTCATATAAGGCGTCCCGATGTGCCTCGCCCCGTGCCTCGTGACCCTTTTGCCGGTCATCCTGATTTAGACCCAAGTTTTCGGGACATTTCATTTGATGAGACCACGGGCGAGCACCTACTTCCCCGCAACCCCATGGTACGTGTGCTGGATGAGGCCAAGTCCCTAGATCTTGATCTGCTTACTACTCGGGTAGTTACTATGGGGGACGAGGCCAAGGCTAATATTGACCGGGTGGCCGAAGAGACTAAGAAGTTAATGGAGCATCATGCTCGATTGGTCAAGGCCGGGGAGGAGATTGGGAGTGCTAATATTCGGTTAAGGCTAAAGGTTGCCGATCAGGCCAAGCAGCTTGCCGACCAAGCCATCCAGATCTCCCAGCATGAGGAAGCCTCCCAGCGTCTGAAAGAGACCATGGAGAAGGCCAGTAGGGCGGAGTTACGGAAGATGGAGGTTACCTGCAGGGAGCGGATTAACATGGCCATTACAACGGTGGATGAGGTTCGAAATGCGGATCTCGAGCGGGTAGAGGAGTTGTCGGGGAGACTCGAGGCTGCGGAGATGGCTCAGGCTGAGTTGAAGGAGGAGATGGAGGAGATGAGGAGGTCCCTTAGGTTGAAGGAGGAGGAAATGAGGAGGTCACTCCAGGCTGACTGCTTGAGATACCAATCAGAGAGGGACGTCGCCGTCGCTAAGTTGCAAGCTTCCGAGGCTCGGGTGAGGGAGTTTGAGGAAAATGAGGGGATGATGGATGAGATGCTTCAGGATATGTACTTCCATACTTGGAAAGAGGGCGGCTTGTCTTGGATGGACGATTACCCTCGGGTCATGGCCAAGGTGTATCTCCAGGCTTTAGAGGAGGCCAGGGTGAACGCGGGTAAGGAAGGCGGAGAGGCTTTCAACTTGAGTGCGGTTACTGCTCAGTTCTCAAAGGAGGAGCAAGCGGCGGTGAAGGAGGGGATGCGGCTGCTTGCTGCGGAGGAAGCGGGCGTGCAGTTGGATGATGAGGATCAAGCGGCGGATGCTGGTGAGTTATTCTTTTCCCTTTCTTTTCTTTCCGTGTTTTCATAACTTGATCGTTCGTTTAATGAATTCCTCTTCCGATCTGGACAGGTGGGACTTCAGATCCACATGCTGGGGGCTCCGATCCTGCGGCTAAGTAGGCTGGGGGAGTTGGTGATGGAGTGTGGATGCATCTGCCATCTTTTTGTTTCTTTTTTATCACTGTTCATGTTAGTCTTTGATATGCAACTGTAATAAAATTATTTGCAAAGAATAACTTCGTGTGATCTTATAATATAAGCTGATTTTGTCATGTTTAAATGTTGTTGCTATCTTTATGTGCTGTGTGAGAAGTATAATTATGTATATGCCTGTGATTCCACTTGTGTTTGATGTTAAGTTTTTGCTTGAAATATAATTTCACGTTTTGCAATGTCAGTGTATGAATAAGTTATAGTTACGCATTTATGTACAAGAGAAGAGAGTACCGCCCTTTATGTTTTATTCGCAGGCGGTAGCTTTGAGTGTCTTGTGTAACTGTTCACGGGTATAGCAGAGCGCCCTGCTACCCAGCACGCAGGCTTAGAGCCTCATGAGTGAATGCTTCCTATTTGGTTTCCTGTACTTTAGAGTTTGTTATACAGGATAGGAGAAAAATATTTAAATGAAATGGAAATATAGTAAAAGTAAAACTTCCAGTCACGGAAGGCCGTCGATGTGCTTAAGTTCGTGGCAAACGGGTTTTGTAGTCACTTTCCCTAGCTGTGGGTCTTGGAGACATTTGTCACCCATCTTACGCCTCCGCGGGGAGTTTTCTTTTTTACCACAGCCGCACTTAAGACACATCGGAGCCGAGATCGCGCACGGTAACTACCCGAACCATTATGGTCCGTAATCGTGGGTATTATTCGATTTACCGTGGCCGGCTAGCGTGGGTGCCGTTGGCCGTGAACTACCCCTGGCTGGCCACACCTTATGTTGGGGCTTAAAGTAGGTTCACAGTTACCGACGAGCCGAACGCCGTAATGAGCTGCCATCGGCTATAGTCGGCCTTTATGATGACTTATAATCGGCTCATTACAGTTGGCTTTGAGGGCAGGCGCGCAATGAGTTAACCCGCAGCAGAGGGATGCCGGGGCAAAAGAGTCTCATTGGCGAGTGCATAGAATCGTAGTGTACCTGTTAGGCCTAGTCCAGATGAGGCCGCGGTGCATCTTGAGTGGAGATGCCATAGGATTTTGTTCAACAGAAAGGGATAAAGCTTAACAAGCAGCCAAGATATGAAGGCACAAGGTAACAAGAGATAAGATTTTTAAAGTGGTTCGGCACGATAATGCCTACGTCCACCGTGTTAATACGCTTCATATGGGCGGTACATGTTAAGCAAAGTATCGACGGAGGTGTCGGATGTTCCAAGCCCTCTGGAACACCACTCCGTCCACTGTTGACAAAATATAAGCTCCGTTGTTGTGAAGATCTTGATGAATTTCATATGGCCCGTCTACTGGTGCTTTCATGGTTAGGTAGCATGACAGGCTCAGCTATATCCGACCCCTGCCTGGCACCTCCCCCGTTGGGTTTGGTTCCAAGTGTTTCCTCAGGTCGGAATTCGGGCTGAGTCCGGGCTCGGCTCCTACCATGACCATTTCTTTATTAACCTCTTCGAAGAAGAAAGGTCATTGTTGTCTCACAGATCCTCCAGATTGGGACTCGGTCCATGATTCGGTGTTGCGGGAGGATCCGCATGAGGATAAGATCTCCCTCTTGTAAGCTGCGATGCTTGATTTTGGAGTTGCATTGTGCTGCCACTTTTTGCTTGTGGGCTTCTGCTTTTAAGTGTTGCATCGTTTCTCCTTTCCTCAATCAGTTCCAAAGACATGAGGAGGAGTTCTTCGTTTTCTTCTGGGTTGCAGTGGGTCCCATGGTGAGATGGCGCTACAGTTTCAACTGGGGGCATGGCCTCCAATCTGTATGCCAAAGAGAAAGGAGTATGCCCCGTTGATGTTCTATGAGAGGTGCGGCAGGCCCAGGGTGCCGTAGGAAGTTCGTCCACCCAAGCGCCTTTTGACTTTTCAAGCTTCTTCTTGGTTAGGGTTTTGAGAATTCTGTTGACAGCTTTGACTTGTCCGTTTGCCTGAGGATAAGCTACAGATGAGGAGCTTTTGTGAATTTTGTGCTCTTGGCATCGGTTGGTAAACTCTTTGTTGTCAAACTGGAGTCCGTTGTTTGATATGATCTTGAGTGGGACTCCGTACCTGCATAGAATATTTTTTGATCAAGAAGTTGATAATTTATGTAAGAAGTTGATAATTTATGCCAAAGATATTTTATTTTAAAGGGTCCGCTTCCACCCATTTGGTGAAATGATTAAAAACATCCTTCTAGCCATCCAGGACAAAGTTTAAAGCAAGGGAGGGGGGCAAGAGTCAAATCTCTGTCCTGGTTGATATAAACGCTTTCCTCCCTTCTTGCCCCCAGCGTTATCTCTAGAGTCATTTCTTCAAACGTCCTTTGTTGCAGCGGGAGTGTCGCCATGGGTAGTCTTAGCCTGTTGTCCTGACTGTCTTTTAGCGGTAGCGTTTTCAAGCCTCATATACTTCCCAGCTTCATGGAAGAAGTCAGGTAACGTAGCTGGTTTATCTTTTGTTAACCTCCTAGCAAACTTGGTATCCGGATGCACGCCACTACAAAGGGCCGTTAGGATAAGTTTCTCATTGGCATCTTGAACTGTTGCTGCTGTGGCGTTGAACCGTGTTAGATATTGTTGCAGCGTCTCTCCGGATTTCTGTTTGATATTGGATAGAGAATAAGCATCCTTGGGTTGTTCCACATGGATGAGGAACTGGCTAATAAACCTTTCTTTCAACATCTCCCATGAGCTGATGGATCCTCGGGGTAGATGGCAGAACCAGGAGGTAGCTAGATCTGCTAGGAATAGCGGAAAGCATTTACATAATACTCCTTCTGTTGCTCCACTCATGAGCATATGCTGGGTGTATCTCTGTAAGTGTACGATGGGGTCGGAAGTTCCTTTGTAAGGTTCCATGGTTGGCATTTTCCATTCCCGGGGGGCGATGGTAGTTTCGATATTTCGGGTAAAGGGGCTGGTGACCCTAGCGCCTATCCCCCGGTCCCTTTGCTCTCGTTGGACACACTCTCTGAATAATCGTGCCATTCGTTCGTCAGAACTTGGAGCGGACAAAAATGAGCTTAGTTCTTCCCTGCGGGATCTATCTCGTCCAGATGACCTGTAGGGATGGTACAATCTATCACTTCTTGCATTATCCAGTGGTTGTCTCTGGCTGCTCGGATGCATGCTAGGACCAGCTACAGTTGCCCCCTGCCTTGATCTTACCCGGTGGGGTTCTGCTTCGAGCATTTCCATGGGGCCAACTTCGGGCTGGGTTCCAGCTTGGCTCCGTTCAGCGGGGTTTCTATGATTCCTGTCGATAGTTTCTTCGAAGAAGGAATACCTTTGCTGTCTCCGAGATCCTCCAGATTGAGACTCATCCCATGATTCAGTGTTGCGGTTGGATTCTTCAGCATCCCTTAAGCGTGACATAAGTTGGTCCACTAAAGCTTCTTGTTGGGATGTGAAGTGGTTGGTTACTTCAGCCACAACTCTGTCTAGATCTGCCCTAGTTATTGGTTGTTCGGTGGCAGGAGCTATCAGATTTGCCTGGTATCTATCTGGTGCTGCTGTTGAAATTGGATGATCCTCTTGATCTGGGGCTACTGGATCCGGAAGACTGCTAGTTGCGATGTTCTTTCCTTTGTTAACATCCTTCCGTTGCTTGGAAGGCATGATTTCTAAGCGACGAACGTCGTTATGAGGAAGAAGGTTGAGTGGGAGAAGCTGAAGCTTCGAGTTCAACTCTCAGTGAAAGCACCAAAAATGTTTGCACAAAAAATGGACAAACACCTCCAAGTCGTATTATTTTAGTTGAGTATGTGTGATTTTCAATGATTTTAGATGAGTATGTAAATATGAGAAAAGTAAGGGCTGAAATGTAAAAGACACGCAGATTTATAGTGGTTCGGCCAGAATGTGCCTACGTCCACTTTATATGTTATTATCTTTCTTCTTCCAGATTACAAGTACAATGCTTTGTATATAAGTGTATGAAAGTAGTTTGAAAGTTCCTTCCTTGCTTGAGCTCTCAAACTTGTCTGCCATTGTTGTACCCCTGCCCCTCTATTTATAGAATGAGGTAGGGGGCAGGGGTCTTGGAAGTATATAGCTGCTAGTGGGCCCGGGCTGAAGCAATCTGGACTAGCAGTTGTCTGGTTCGACGAGGTCTCATTCGGCATGGAGCTTGGACCGGTGGTAGGCTTGGACCGGTTGTGAGTGTGGACCGGTGGTCCGGTGCTTGTTTGGACCGGCTGTGGGGTTGGTCCGGTAGGTCATTTGGTCCGGTGGTTGCAATTGCTTTGGTTCGGTTATGGTTGGACCGGATGTGGGGGATGACCGAATGGCCTTCGGTTCGGCATGAATTGGAGATGCCGAATGGACTCATGCCGAATGGACCTTCACACTTGGAATGCCGAATGAGCTAATAGGCTTGTATAGCCGGATGAACAGGTACTCCGGATGGACCATCACTGCCGAATGAGCTTGTTCCTTCGAATCGCCGAATGGACATAGGAGCTGATGGAATGGAGCTTGCCAACCCGGGTGAAACTGACACTTCTTGGTCTCGAGATCTTCTGGGTGAGAATTCGCCCAACACGTTGCATTTCTGTTTTCAGTTTACTGTGCATTTTGTGTTAGTTTGCATATGTTGTGTGCAATTTTACATTTTTTCTAGTGTCTTGTTCTAAAAGAAAAAAGAAAAAAAGAAAAGAGAAGGAAAAAGTCTCATTGGTTTCATTTTCATCGTTCTTTTACATTTCTTTGCTGGTAGTAGTTCTAGTTTGCTGATGATTAAGTTTTTACAATCATGTTTGTTTGTTTTCATATTTGCTGATAATCAAGTTTACATTTCTTGTGTTCTTGTTGTTCTCATTGCTTATCTTCATCTTATTTACTAACTACATTTGCATTTCCATTTTAGTTTCTATTATTACATTGCACTAAAAAAAAGAATTTGCATTGCATCCTTATATTTTACATTTGTGTTCACATTCTATTTTTAAGTTACTGAGTTTTCATTTAGAAGTCAATGTTGCTACACTATTGCACATTTCTGTTGTACATTTTCCTCCCCCTTCATTCCCAAACTGTTGCATTTACACACTAGTTTGATTGCATCCATTTTTGGTACATTACATTTTAAAAACAAATCATTGCATTTTACATTTTTATTTTCATTTTCACATCTCAGTTTCTTGTACATACTTGCTCTGTGCCTTCCTCTGCCTTCCTCTGCCAACCTGAAGCAACTTCATCTCACCCAAACAGCCAGACCCTCCATTACCCTCACCATCACCACACATCACTACACACAAATACTCCATCACAACCTTCACCATTGCAACCAAACTCTCCTCTAGCAAAACACAACCTGCATAATCACTTCACCTCAAACCTTCATCTCCCTGCACATTCCAAATAAATCACTTTATCCACACTCCCTAATTCCTCAAACATCCCACAGTCACCAGCAAACCACTTCAACCAGTTCACCGCACTTACAACTACCAATCATTATCATTCACAACCATCTTTGCAACCAATACAACCGTGACAGCCTTTGCAAACCACGACAAAAGGACGCAACCCCAATCGCAAATTCTACAAATAGTGCTAAATACATTGACATACCTATTGAACTTGGTGGAATCTTCAGACCATCCAATTGAAGTAGTACATGATTTTGTGTTTGATAGGACAAGGTCTATCAGACAGAATTTAAGCATACAAAATATCATCGACAAACATGCAATATATATGTAAGAGGAAATGGTAAAGTATCATTTTTGACTTTTGTATATTTCTAAAGTAAAACACAGCAAATGTTCTTATTAATATTTCTAACATGATTCATATATTATTAATGAACAGATCAGATTCCATATACTCTCCCACCAGAAGCTTTCCAAATGTGTTTGCAAACCTTAGCTTAACATGGAACAGCTTGTAAAATGTCTCCTATCGCACCTTGATATCTATGAAATAAATTGGAAATCAGAGTTCATTAGTAAAAACGAACCTGAGTTTTGTTTCGTTTTATGTTCTCATTTATCTTGGTTTTAAGGTGCTAGTAACGGTGAATTTCTATCATGATATTACCGTCTATTATTATCTTCCATTTCTCATCAATTTACCATACTTCGCCTTATTTTCATGTGTGGAGCAGTTCACTGTCAATCTGGTTTAGGAGATTGCCTTCTTCAGTTCTCCATTCAAAGGAAATGCAATTTTCTAGAACTATTCTAAGGTAAGATACGCACCGCTGATTTATTTTGTATAGAAGTATTTCTTTTAAAGTTAAACATTATTTCCTTTACTTTTTGTTTGACAGATATTTCCGAATTGGGTAACTGATCTACAGTTGTGCATTATGGAACCTTTTCTAAATAAGGTACATTCTAAATCTTTGTTATCATTTTGCATCTGATACAGTTTGGTTACATCTTTTACTCGTTATCATTTTCTAATCAATCATCTACTCTTGTAGCTCATATGCTTGGTGAGTTTTAGCATAACCATCACTATAGCGGGTTAGGATGTTGAATATAAGTTCCATTTCTTTTATTCACATTGCTTATGTTTTATGATTTCAGTGTGTTGCCATCTCAAACTCACCGTTAGCTCAGTCAGAACTTCTTTTTTAAAATATAATTATTAATTTACTTGACCATGCCTTTAATGATCTTTTAATAATGTATGCATTTAGCCTAGAAGTATCCAGGTCAATTCAAATTGTTTGGTCACTTACAAGCAAATTTATCAACATTGTTTTTTCCCCAAAAATATCAAATTTTTCATTAAATGTAGTAAGAAAAGTTTGTTTTCTTGCTTTGGTAAAATTAAATTCAAACTTAAACTTACTCTGATTCTACAATAAAACTCCAGTTGAATATTATTTCACACAATCGAATCTGGAAATTGAACTTGAACGTGGAAATATGTTCAAATATGAATCAACTTTATAACATCGAATTTGGAAAGTATAATATGCTATTATAGTCGGCTTTCATTGCATTAAATATAACTCCAAGCCATCAATCATTCTCTTTCACGTTTTGTACATTGTTGCTTATAGCAATATAATGTATATTCATGTATATTTCTCTAATATTACTTGAATTACAAGGTCCGGGCACTTGCAATATCGTATATCAATAATGGTTGTTATAAGCTCTACCCTTACCCATTGGCACACTTGTCTGATATCTTATTAATCAAGGTACCTAATAACATTAGTCTCCTGATTTGTATGAGTACTATTTGATCAATTAGTAACTTATGCTATGTTGTTCAAGGAAAGCGAGCTTGATTCTCTATGTCACGACTACGGTCTCAAAATCACCACTGATGGAAATGGTTCTAAACTTCTACCTGTGAAACAATGTTTTAATTTTCCCAAGTTAGGACTCCATAGCTTTGGGCTTACAAAAAGGTGAAAAGTAAAGAGGTACACTTTATAACTCTAATTTGGATATTTGGGTGTTCGGTTGGACAACTGACTCTTTATTTTATTTTTCTTGTTTATTCAATTTATTTATCACCCAGAATGTCTATATTCGCTTTCAATTTTATTTACTACCTTTATTCGCTGTACTCGAATTCAATTTGATTTTCAATTTTATTTACAAACAATTGAGTCCAGTACATTATTTATTGATTTCAGTTATTGATTTTTTTTCCTAATACTTTTCATTCTCTCTGGTTAGTTAGTTACGATCTTCTCTCCTACTAGCGATTTTCTTAAAGTGGAGTTTTATTTTGTCAGTGAACAGTGTTTATACCTTTTTTTGTTTGTGTACTTTTGCCTTTAAATCTTTGTCGAATTTTTTGGTTTGTTGCTAGTGTTCTTATGAGCAGCGGTTGGTTGAAATCCTCGGATACGCATTTTAATATGATGAACCTTCACGTTTAACAGTTAATGATGCTCATCCGTATTTCTTAATGTAGTCAAATTCTTTGTTGTTGTCTAATTATGGATCCCACGATTGCTTAAAAGTGAGATTTTTTGCATTGTCATTAATAGTAATTTTGTTGTTGTTAGCTTTGTGGAGATTTCTTGTTGTTTAGTAAGTTGGTTGTTTACGTTGTCCAGTTTTGCATTTTTATTCATCATAAATATTAAAGCAACCCAAGATTATGGTATTAGTGCTATAAGTAGCTACATATCAGTTTTTAGAACATATTTTCTCAGTTTTTATAGTTAATTATTCTCTGCGATGTAATTGTGAACAAGAACTAATGGTTTCTTTCAAACACTTGGGTGTCATGTTATAGTTTATTTTCTTTCAACCACTTTATTTGTAATCTCGTTCGAGTGCAATTCTAATTAGGTATGTAGCTTGGTGGGCCTGAGATCGATATATGTGATCTTATTAATATTGTTAATCAAACACAACCATGCAAAAGAATAAGATGGATTCTGGCATAACAGAAGTGACTGAAATGGAAAAAAACATGATACCGATGCTTCACATTTACCAAATATTGATTGGGAGGAGATAAGCTCTGCTTCTGCTCCTAAACTTGAACCTACCCTCCCTAAATTTTCTCTTCAATCAGATGTCAAAAAAATGCTTCATTTTGCGCATCGACATTTTTATAGAATTAGATCCTGTTTTGTTGAAACCTATAGCAGGATATTTTCTGAATCCATTTTAAAACTGTTAATAGATATTGCAAAACAATTCTTGTTTAAGAAACTTGTTTCAGAATTGTTAATTTTATTTAATGTCACATTTTGAAACTGCTTTATTTTGTAGGATAAGATTGAAAAAGCAATAGGTGAAGGAGGAAGTGATGGAGTTGTTCAAGAAATGATTTCTGATGGAAAGTCACACGGTCCATCTTGGCTTATAGGACGACACACAAAATCTGCAGAAGTTTCAAAATATCCCCCAACAACAAGCACATACATACAGGAGCTTGCAGCGAAGATAAGGGAAAATATAGCTGACGTAGTCGAAGCAAAGATGAACAAGAAGGTCCAAAATGAATTTGATGCAGTGGCTATGTTTTTAGTATGTTTGTTATTTTGTACCTGACTAAGTAAAACTTGTGTTGCTGGTTATTCTGAAATGAAAAGTTCTTTGTTGCAGTGTAATGTTGCCAATAGATATGATATAATGTTGTAGTATAATGTTGCCATAGATATGATATAATGTTGTAGTAGTATAATATTGCAGTTCATTTCCAATTTAAATTGCAAAAGGTGTTGCCATAGATATGATATAATGTTGTAGTATGTGATGTTAAATGTGGTAATAAACTGGCAAAGTGTTGCCATTGGATGGTAAAAGTGTTACCATAGATTAATGAATATGGGCCCCACAACACGGTTCCGTAAAGGTGGGCCACAGAATTAGTGGGCCCCATAATGTGGGCCCACATGTTGGGGCCCAGATTGTAGGGCCCACTTTTTAGTAAATTTGGTACCTATGGCAACAATAGAACCGATGTTGCCCTAGGGCCGCAAAGATGTTGCCTTTGACTCTAGGGCAACGCGGCAAAATGCATCACCGAGAAAGTGTTGCCTTTGCCCTTTTTTAGCCTACAACAACATTTTTTGGCACTTCCTGCATCACTTTTGGGTGTTGCAGTATGCAATCTATGGCGTAGTGACCATTCTTTGACGCTCTCAAAAAGGGAAAACAGAACTTTGAATGGAATGTAGAATGTTAGAATGCTTTCGAGGAGTTACTACGGCATATGGAAATACCATTGGTTCTATCCAAGCCGCTGAATGGAGAAGACTTGTTTGTCTGTTTAGCAGTGTCTGCTCACACGCTAAGTGCAACATTAGTACGTGAGGAAGCGGGGATTCAAAGGTTGGTTTATTATATCAACAAGCGGTTCACTAGAGATTAAAAGAACTACCTAAAACTAGAAAAACCTGCCTATTGCTTACTAATTACATCAAAAATGCTACGACTGTATTTTTAGGCTCATTCGATTAAAATGTTAATGGATCAACCTTTGGAAACAGGTGATATACCGATCTGAGACTTTGGTAAGGTGGTTGAAATGGAATATTAAACTAAGCCTGTATGATATCACTTACCATCCGATGAGAGCCATAAATGGACCAACATTGGCGAATTTCATCGCCGACTTTAGCTTATGAGAGATTGTAGAGGAGGACAATATGATCACACTTCCTCAATGGAAATTGTTTGTGGACAGAGCTTTGAACGAGCATAGTTCAGGCCTTGGAGTGGAGCTTGTAACTACGGAAGAGCGGTCGATTTGTTGTGCATTGAAGTTGAAGTTTCCCACAACTAACAATGAGGCTGAGCACGAGGTGTTGATAGTAGGGTTGAAAATAGCAAAGGAACTAGGGATAAGGACATTGCATATATTCAGTGATTCCTAGTTAGTGGTCTGTTAAGTAAAGAAGAAATATCAGGCTAAGGGTGCGAGACTTGCTCCTTACCTGACAAAGGCACCAGAGCTATTAGAGGATATAGAGCATTATACAATTATGCACATCCCCAGAGAGGAAAATGCGAAGGCAAATTCATTGGCTAAGTTAGCCAGTTCTGGCGATGCACAACTATTGGTATTGGTTTTCGGTGGAGGTACTATCGACCCCAGGTATCGACCGGATGCATGTCAGTTGGATTTTGGAGATTGAAGAGGGGAATGAGTCGTGGATGACTTCGATCAATGATTATTTACTCAAAGGAATTCTCTCGAGAGATAGGAATGAATGAAAAATACTCCTTTGAAAAGCATCATGGTTCATGATGCAAGAAGAAGTGCTCTATAGAAGAGGATTCTCTACCCCCTTGCTTAGGTGTGTAATAAAGGATGAAGCTAGGAAGATCCTCATGGAAATCCATAGGGGTAACTATGGTGATCACACTGGGGGCAGACATTAGGAATAAAGCACTTCGTTATGAATATTTTTGGCCAATGATATATCGGGATGCAGCTGATTACACCAGATTATGCGACCGTTGCCAAAGATTTGAAAAAGTTCCAAGAGCACCATCTATAGAATTTATGCAAATAGTTAGCCCATGGCCATTTGCAGTTTGGTAAATTGACATAATCGGTGTGCTACCGATGGTAAAGGGAGGAGCTAAGTATGCTATAGCTATAGTGGATTACTTCATAAAATGGGACGAAGTGGAACCTCCAGCCATAATTACGATGAAAAGGTAATTAATTAATATATGACTAAAAACATCATCTATAGCTTTGGAGTACCACAAAATATTACAACAGATAATTGAACCTAGTTCGAAAGTATCGAGTTCAAAGATTCTACAACTAGTACAAGATTGAGAAACGCTTTCCAATGGTGGAACACCCATAGGAAAACAGGCAAGTGGAGGCGGTGAACAAAATCATCAAGTCCACCTTGAAGAAATTATTAACTAAGGCTAAGGGAGACTGGGTCAATGGACTTACATTGGCATTGTGGGCTTATAGGACGACATATAAGTTCGCGACTGGACATATGCCATTCGCTTTAGCCTATGGAAAAGGCTGTGGTCCCAATAGAATTAGAAGTCCCTTCTCCTCGTAAAAGGCATTACAATCCAAAGGTAAACGAGGAACTCTTACTTGAGTCCCTCGATTTGGTTGATGAGAAAAGGGAAGAAGCAGAATTGAGGGTCGCTGCTCAACAGAAAAGAGTAGCACGACATTTTAACACCAAGGTCCAAAGTCGTACCTTTAAGGTAGAGGGTCTCATTTTGAAATGAGTTCTCCTGGACACGGAAGCACTTAGTTTGAATTAGGAAGGCCCTTATGCAATCAAGCAAATTCTTAGAGATGGAACGTTCAAGTTGGCTACGATTGATGGAATTTTGATTCCACGTGCATGGAATAGCAACTTGCTATGACACTATTTTACTTAGTTTTATTTAATTTATTATTCATAAATAATCCATCTAAGGATTTTGGGGGAAATGTAATACTGTAGGAATTACCGCTCTTTCTATTTATAAATAAAAGTTAGCTTCTCGAACCAATGAAACCATGTTCTTATGAGCAAAGTCTTGTACTGTGCGATTAGCAGTGCAACTTGGAACTGGTTCCTTTAGTCCAAGATTCGGACAGAGGAATCAGACTGTATGGGACGATGAGATAATTCAACCTCATTCCCCGATATTGACTATTGCTCGAAAATAGGCAAGGTCGATAAGGAATGCCTGAGGGTAGGTAATGAAATACGCCAGTTTTCGAAGATAGAAATTTGCGGGCGAATAATTTTTTTTAACCATGCTAGTGGCCTGATAGGATATGCTAATCCGAGGATAAGCAAGGTGATCAGCAAATACTCTTGGTCAGCACAGGAAAACGGGTGGGACTGAGAGTGGATGCCCACAGATGGACATCCAAAGGCACAAGTTCTAGGACGTATGAACTGTTCTATGGACTGGATATTCACGACTATGCTTACTGCCCTATGGGACACATGTAACAACCTACCTTTGTAATACCCATATAAAGCTATTCACGGTCTCAAATGACCATCTTGAGTGTGTCATGGCCATCAACAAGCACTTTTGTACACCATAAGAAAATCGATACCTGGGTAGGTCACATAAGTCCATATCCTTCTGTTACACAAGTTAACTCCAAAAAAATCATATATTACTCTAAGGTCAAAACCTCAAAGTATGGACTCACTCCGTATATAACATATAGAATCGCTACGCACGGCTCCAATCGTCACGGCTTAAAATCCCACCAGACAGCAACACTATACTAATTCGAATCACATTTCAAATGGAACGCAAGAGCTTAATATCATAATACCCCTCCAGTATACCCTCCCAGTCTACCTCAAAATCAACGGTTTGGAATACGTATTGGGGTGGGTCCCACGTAGGCATCGAAATTAAAGTACTTCAAAATCTACCAAAATTTCGCCAATAATAACCCTTGAAAAATAATGAACATTGGTCCAAACCATGCCTCAATCTGAGTCCGTATGTGAAAGATATCCCATTTTGAAATTTTGATTGATTGATCGACAAAATTCAAACAGCAGGTATTCGGACGTCTGAAACATTATTTGAACATCTGAATTTTTAAAGCCAATCGTCTGAATGGGGTTTCAAATGTCTGAAATCCCCATAAATGCACTATTTCCTCTCTGTTTGTCCCCCGAGACTTATCCAGACGTCTTCCTACCAATTTCAGACGTGTGGATGCTTGTCATAGGTAGGAATAACCTTCAAACATCCATAACTTTCAATCTGTTGCTCCAAATGGCTCTCAGTTTCTTCTGACGCTTTGCCTGATGAGTCGCGTTTTAACTGGAGCCTGACCCCATTCGATCTGACATCTATCAGAGTTCATTTTTTGACATTTTGTAAGTTGCTTCTTAAGTATACGAAAACGGATGTCGATAGCAAAATTCACTCTTTGCACGAGTAGAGTTCAACAGGAAATTATAGCGACCCGGCTTCTTCTAACAAGACAAAACTACATAACCAACCTCCATGATTTGTGCGTAGCTTATACGTGTGTCGATACACTCATTCATGCACGCTTATGTACACACACTCACGCAACGCACAACAAAACACCCATCACATTTTAGACTTCATCAAGACGATTACTCGACCCAGTATACTCTCACACAACTTAGCACGTGCGATAGTCGCTATGCCTACGTGAAATGACCGTAATGGACTTGTAATCAATTACATTTCTATATAATCAAGCAATTACATATCTATGTAAAAATAATAATCGCATAACGATTCTAACTACAATACTATATTTATGTTAATTGTCACTTAGCTCCAAATCAGCGTATATGTATACCTGCTCATGCACATATACGTGCATGTATTCGAATAAGTAATTCGGTTACCATCTAAATCACAACTTACTTTTATTTACTAAATCTTTTCAATAAAAGTAAAATATATCCTTATATCATTTTATAAAATCTCATAATATTTTACAAAATATTACTTGCTTAGAAATCACTTTGTAGCCTTTTAAAATACTTAATCACTTCATTAAAATTAAGTATTCCTCATTATACTATAAAATCTCATTTCTATTTTTATAAAATATATACTTCATTTATAAAATCATATAACCATTTTATAAATACTAATTTAGCTTTATTTACCCCCTAATCACTTTAATAATAAGCGTAGAGTTCAAAACTAACCAACTTAGACAATTATTCTCAAACCATTCCAACTAGTCTAATTATTACTAACTAATGGCATGCTCCCAATTAATACGTGCAATTAGTCTCTAATCTATCACACTGTCAACCAAAACAATTACTTAGCCCATAATCAAAATTAGGGCTTGCTAACTTCTCAAAACATGCCGATTAAGGGTTAAAACACTTTATTAGCTAAGGGAAACATGTTTATAACATGAATACAGGTCTAAACCATGACATAGAATTCTCCAAATCAATGTACATGATTCTATAATTATCAATAAACAAAAATATGAAGATTAACCCTTCAATTAATAAGGAAAATCATCCCACTTACCTTTATTAAACCCAAGCTATGTTCTAATCACCAAAACCCCAAAATTTATTTTTTTAAATTCCAAAATTAGGCTTCAAATTCCGTTCTATGCCAATCCCTTGACGGGTTTTATAGAGAATGGAGAGTGAAGATTTATGGTGATTTTTATTTGATTTTAGAAAATTTATTTGGATGGGTTAGGGATTGGGGATTAGAAGTGGATAAAGGGTAATTAAGAAAAAAATAAGAGAGGTAGAAGAGGGAAACGTGAAAATTAAAGTGGAATGAAAATTATGAAGAGGTTTAGCTAATATAGGTAAGGTAATGGATCCTAGCCCAATTCATTTTCATCCACTCAGATTTCACTATTTTATTCCAAAAATTCACCGACTCCAAACATAATCAAGTTTATACTCATTTTACTCGAGTTGAATTAGCAAACTCAACCACGAGTGTGTTCAGTCCTATTTTTCTTGTTTGTAATAATCGAGTATTAGAGGCATTGTGTCACTTAATGATTAAGTATTTAAATTAAATATTCAATCGTTAAAGTTACAGGGTGTTACAACAAGCTTGGCCAAGGATAAATGAGGGTGGTTGTTGAAGTTCGAAAATAGATACTACACAACTCCTCTAGTCTAGGATTAGGGTCGAGGGAGTAAAATTGGATTGGTGGTAATTAGATAATTTGCCCTGCATGGCTAATAACCGATTGATGCCCAGAGATAGGTAAGGTCGAAGAATGGTGCCTGAACATCGGCATTTGGGGCAACTAGTCCTGAAAATAGGACTCGATAAGTGATAATGCTACAGAAGAGTAATGATTTCACTTACAGCTAAGAAGAATACACTTTGCTAAGGTTTGATAGGGTAGACTTATGGATAACTCCGATCACGCATGATTGTGGCAAGATTGGGGACATTATGAGGTGGACGCCCAAATTGCCATTTCATGGAGTTAGGAAATAGCATGAAACTTAGATTATTGGTAACTCGTTAGTGGCCAAAAGAAATTCGACCTAAAACGGATAGGAATAACCACAAAATTGGTTAAATTACGATTTTATTTAGCCAAACGAAACACCTTAGCAGCTATAAACAAGATTAACAATAACTAAAGTAGTTGCATGAACTTTATTTATATTCACACAGTTATGGTAAATAAAAGCATTGCATAAGGACAAACGTACATGATATGGATATTGTAATACAAGAAATTATATACGTAGGAAGTTATATATGGGCAGATAAAACATATAAAGGTACGGTAAAGTAAATGGAACAAAGATTACAAAAGGAAAAAAAGCCTTATATTAACTCAACTTTTTTACATCAAGGTTTGTGAGGGCCGCTCTTGCACTAACGCGGCCTATATAAAGCAAGATTCAAATAAACAGAAGCTCAATTGCCATCACTGGCGTATAGCTAAAATATCTACTTCTTTTTCCCAGCCTGATTGCATGAACCATCATGAGGCCTCTTCTGGCCCATACCATCCTTTGGCATGCTACCTTTAGAAGAGGAAGTAATGCTCTTGAAAACGATGGTGGTAGGACCTTTAGGACGGCCAAACGGAAGCTCAGAAGTCTCTGTAGTAGCGCCAAAGCTGCTACTCTAATGAGGACGAATAATAGTAGGAGGTATGCAAGAAGAAGATTTTGGCTCTTTAGCACTGGAACGCTTATCAAGACTAGGCTCAAGTTTAATCTTAACATTGGAAAGGTCAATCTCCAGTCTCTCCGCTATGGTGATTCGGTCAGTTGGGTCTATAGCACTTGAGATAACAACATCTTCCTCCAGGGATAAAGACATGTCCTCTAAGTTTTTCGAAGAGGCTCTTTTCTCAGAATCAGGCTCAGAGCCGGAACTAGAAGGACGAATAGGAGTGATAAGTCCCAGTGGAAATGGATATCAATGTGGTGAAAATTGCTATAGAACCTGGGCCTTCAGTGGCCAATAATAGAGGAGGAAGATGAAGATGACCTATATGTTGACAAACAGAATGGTAAATTTTAGAGACGAATTCAGGAAATAAACAAAGGACTTTCAATATTAGAGAAACAAGGGATATATGTTTGCTTGGATGTGATAGCGGAATGAGAGACTTTAATATCTCCCCATCTTCAAGAGAATATTAAGTTGGTGGATCAATGAAGGGAGGAACATAAGGTTCAATGGAGATGGTCGTCAAAGTTGGAACTACTCAGATAGCCTTGAAATTGGCCCCTGTAGCTGCGGGAATATCTACTGCTAGCTCCTCGAATTTGGGAGTTGACAATTCCTTCTAACCCGATGCACTTGGGTTGGTAGGAGCTTCAATGGCAGCCTTAGCGCTAGCATCTTCTTCGGCTAGGATACCTTTTCCCTCTATAAGTTTCACTATATCATCAGTGTCGAGATACTTAGCCATCAACTCTTCTTTTGTGAGGCCTTCACCCGTTGCCTCTGCACGGTGCAACACTTCTTCCCAAGCATCCACGAGGGTGCCAGCATATCCATTACCCTACCACTTCAAGTTCTCGTATTGTATAACATTGGCAAAGAAGTGTTGAAGAGTATTTTTGAGTTCCTCTTGCTCCTTTTTTTTTTTTCCTTTTTGAGCATTTTTAGATCATGCACGGTGACTAAATATTCAATTTTCATGTCTAACTTTTTAGCCTTTGCTAGCAATAGGTTTTCCTCTAGCTTGTCATTTTATATCAGGAGCCTTTGAATTTCAGATGCCTAATCTTTAATGGTTTTATCCTTAGCATGAATGGTTTCATCCTTCGCGGTAAGGGCCAGTTCCTTTTTAGCAAGCCAAGTTTTCAATGTGGTATTGTCTTCATGGGCAGTCTTTAACAAATCTTTGTGCATAATTTCTACATTGATATATGCTCTTCTCATATCCTCCATCAAATCTTTAGCCTTCCTCTCTACTCTAAGGCCACATTTTTCGCTGCCTCCATCTCTCTAAAACGCCTTTGTACCCTTTTATCATACTGTCATTAGTCTTCCTCTCTGATTTAGACGACTGAATGTTAGTTTGATTAATTCGAATGAAATTAAAGAGGGCATAAGTGAGCTTCTTTCACTCATAACATTGATAGACGAGCTCTTAAACCCATTGGACCTTCCGGTCTACTTCCTTCTTAGGAATGTTTTGATGTCATGGCCAAACGTGATAGCGGTTAAGCAAAGGTCAGGGAAAGTAGCTTGCATGCGGGATGATGGGGCTGCAATAGGAGTTGAAGAAGTGGTGATTCCTTTGGATTGAGGAGGTATGGTTGTGGTCAAAAAATATGAAATTGGAATTTGTTGATGTATAGAAGTTTGGGGTTGAGAAGAGGTAGAGGAATACCAAAAGACGAGTCAAGATAGTTGTGTGCACTTTGTGCCATTTTCCCTGGTTATAAGGTTGCCTTTCTTCGGTCTGCCTTTTCTCTCTATCCCTCTCGACCTGGTGGTTTTCCTCCACCGCTCGCTCTTTCTCCTTCCTTTGGAATCTCTTCTCCTCTATCTCTTTAGACTATGATAGCTGGAGCAAGGTAGTTCAGGAGTGTTTGTCCTCTATTCGCCAACATCATAGTGAAGGTTATCGAATCTATCTCTGCCATAGTACCTGAAACACGAGAAAATATTATATATGTTTCAAGACATTGAAAGGTAAATGGATGCAAGAAATGCGTGCTTGTGATCCTAGTAGTGTGTGAAGCACCAATGTCCCCCAAGTACTCTATGGACCATGTTCATGCGAAAATAAAGGAGTGTCACCTATTTCAGCAAGGACATCCCCATACAAGAATTTGAAGCTCGGAGAGCCCTCTTTGAGAAGATTGGCAACATCAAAATCGCTTAGAGAACCAAAAATATCTTTAAAGGAACCGGCAGGAAGAATTACCTCTACTAAGGGCATTGTGCTTGTTTCTACGGTTCCTTTTGGGAGGCTTATTGACTATACGCTTTTGTTGAGGTGGGGGAGGGGGGTAGCTTAGTGCCCTTGGGAGATGCCTTGCCATATGACTTGTCTCTCTCTGGACTAAAACCGTAGCCATTGTCGCCTGCCTCATCATTTTTGTAATGACCCATATTCTACGTATATGAGGATTGTATAATATTAATATTATTTTTATACGAAGTCGTATAATTCTGTAACATTGGGAAATAACTATTAGAGACATTTCCATCCTTAGAATTTCTGCTAGATGATTTTAACCCCTTATATCGCTTATAACTTTTGATAGGAGCATAATTGGGGTCTAAAACCACTTCTGTTAGATTGGGATGATGATTTCTCTTTCCTCAGAGTGGTCATAATAGAAAAATGGACTTACTGTTAGGGAGATTTGGCTGTTTGAAATTTCACTTGATTTTGGACAACTTCATGGATAATTATTTAGTTAATGTTTAGCCTCAAAACTCATTTTGGAATTAGCACAAGGATATAGCTTATGGGAATTCTCTCCATCATTTCACACTTTCAATAAAGAGAAAACCTCTGTTAGTCACTTCTTAGCTAAATAGTCGCTCTGAACCCGACTAAATGCACCAAATCTTATCATTAGAAGGAGATTAGCACAATTAGTACATGGATTTGAAGTGTTTCTATTAGAGATCACTTGGAGCTACTGTTCATCTTGGATTTCATGCATTCCTAGGTTGCTTTGGATTTAGGTGAGTGGTCAGGGCTTCTCACTTACTAATTAGTCATTATACACCTTAAAATGATGTTTTAAAATGATTTTTGGATCCTAAAGCGTGTTTTGAACTTTAACTAATCACGTATGTAAATTTCAAATGATTTGCAAAAGGTTTGTAAAATTTGTGTTCTTATAGATCTCCTTTGTTCTTATAGTTATATCCTTATATTAAGGCTTAACTTTAATGTATATATATGTATGCATGTCAAGATATATGGTATATAATGATTGCTTGAATGTACCATGTTTATTTGGTTGGAAACGTCGATCGATTCTATTGGACATAGAATGCGAATCTTTAAAACATAAAAAAGAGTAATCAGCTATGGCATGTTCACTAAAATAACCTTTTATAGCTAATCATTTATCAAGAAAAATTAAAAAACTCAATATGAGGGAGGAGAAAGAAATAATAGCAACTTGGTAAATGGCTATTTAGTTTTAGGGATGAACTATGGGTCGATGATGATCCATGAAGTCAACTTGACCAGAATTTGGTGCGACCCATACAAAGCAAAAAGTTAGGCCTCATAAGGCTATGTTCCAATTTTCAACTCGTTTGGAGTTCGCTTGCCTGAGTTATGGTCAACTTATGATGGATCGATGGCTATGGATTGGTTATGGTGGGTCAGCAGTTATGGATCGGTGGATGAGAGTTTCACTTTCAGGAGCATGGCTTGTTGTGTTAAAGTTTAGGATCATTATGGGATGGATCAGTGATGACGACTATGGATCGGTGAATTGGATCAGTGGCTATGGATCAGCGGAAAAGAGTTTCAATAAAGGACCATGGCTTGTTGTGTTGAAGTGTGTGATTGGTGATGGGATGGATTAGTGATGATGGGCCGATGTCCATGGATCGATGGCTATGGATTGGTGATGGTGCGACGGTGGCTTTGGATCGGTGGAGGAGAGTTTCACGTGGAGGAGCGAAGCTTGTTGCATTGAAGTGCGGGATCCGTGATGATGGATCGGTGGTAAGGAGAGTTGGAGCTATTCAGAGTAATTTTCAAGCTTTCTTCGAGACATGGCGATGTTTGCTTCGAATCTTAAGTGAGTTCACTCCGAGCTTGTGCCAACCCAATCACATAGCTAATTACGGTCAAGTGTTGGATTAGTATCGGATCATAGGTTTCGATGGCGATTTCGACAATGATGATTTGCGATACGACGGTGATATTTACATGATGGGAAATGATGGTTTCGATGATAGATAACTGTAATTTAAGACAGAGTAGAGGGCCATGAGTTGGATTGAAGGAACTGTTGGAAGGTTACGGGCAAGTGGTGATATTCTATGAATGGCAATGGTAGAGAATCATCCCAACCGCAACGACTTCTAACAAGAGTTGTAAGATCAGGTTCAGTAGATGGTCTGCTATAGATGACGTCTGCAAAGGTATCGTTGAAACCCTAGGGTTTGGAGAGCACTCGTAAAGCATGGATAATATAGGGTACCCATTTGGACCATGATGGGTCCTGATCTCCATGACGTGCGATCTGATCTCCATGACGGGCTCGATCTAGTTCTCAGCCTACTGGGTAGCATAGATTTGAGTGCCAAGGAACCAGGATCCTGAGTAGTCTTTGACCATGATGGGTCATTTGAGTTACCATGTATCTAACGCATTAAGTGAGTGAATTTGAGGATGAATGATGGATGCTATGTTTGCTCGATTTCTTATAAATGTAGGGATGTCACTTGATGCTGATATTATTAATATAGATATATAGACACCTTTTAGTACTTTGATGTACAATACACCCATGATGACTATGGTATAGACTGACGTATTCTTGTGTATGTGCTAACTCTGTGGATGTGGGGACAAGTCAAGTATGAGATTTTCTATGGCTCACACCAAACTTTTATCTGACTCGAGATTTTGTTCTTTTCTTCCTACTATTCTAGGTACTCTTAAATGAGTAGATTAGGGATACTAGGTCTGGTGGCACATGAAGCTGGACAGAGGACGGGTAGGAGATCATATTTTGGTAATACTATATTTATTTATCATGTTTTACCATTAGGTTGCACAACAATATGGAGCTTGTTGGTGCCTTTTTTATTTAGGGACAATTTATTTATGAGTTATTATTTGATGTATTACTCTATCACTTATGTCGTATACTATATGAATCTATTTACTTTGATTTCTGTGATTCATTCAGTTATTACTATCTTACCAATTTTATGTTTGAGACGTTTAGTATTATATTTTATTCGATGCGCTGTGAGATTTATGATAGGTTGTATGATGATTGGTTTACTTTACTACAACCTCGACCATTGTCTTACATCGGCCATGCATCGTTGCAGCGCACTATATAGGTATATTGGGTATTGGTGGTGTAGGAGTGTCAATGGTGTAGGGCGTTCGTCACATTTGGTATCAAAGCATAGGTTGCGTAGTTTAACCTAAGGTATACCGTTTTTCATTAGAGATAGGATAGGAGTTCTCATCCTAGACTGGATCGAGAGTTTATATAGATACACGAGAGCGCGTGCTACTTATATATTGTGGTTTTCAAAACTATATAGTACCATGTAGTATATAAATTGTACCAAACACACAATTACTATTTAAGCATAATTTCTTATAGGGAGACTGATCATCCTTATCATAGATAGAGGGATGAGCCATCAAACAAGGAATGCTGTTAGGAACTCCATTTCTAGAGTTGAAGGTGAAGCTGGCTCGCGAGTTGCTAATCCTGACTTGTAAATGATGTTCAATACCATGATGTGGAACATGCTCTAGAATGCTCAAGTAGCCGCTCTAAATGTTGCAGTTGATGGTGGTGCTCCGATGTAGGTTCCTAGAGCCTATTTTACTAAGCTGAACAAAGACCTTTCTAGTTTTTATAGCAAACCATTTCAAGGATCAGAGTGCACAATGGAAGTGTAGGGTTGGCTTGATGCCTACAAAAAGATCTTCAATGACTTAGAGCTGAATGATGCTATAAAAAGGCGGTTGGCTTCCCAAAAACTTCATGGGAGAGCCATGAACTGGTGGAACATTGTGAAGGTCACTACTCCCAAAGATTAGTTCACGTGGGACCAGTTCAAATTCTTTCCTATCTAGTGACCTAGTAGATAGATTGGGATTGAAACCCGAATTGTTGACCAACATTTAATTGTAATGAACCATGTTGGAGGCTCAACTAACCTATGTATGGTTTGTTGTAGTTTGATCTTATCGAGTCATGGATGTTCTTTTGATTGTGATTGATTTGTTTTTTCTTTCGTTGGGTTTGGTATTATTCTAAGTATGGATTGGCTTCATAGATTTGGAGTGATGGTGAATTATGAGAGGTTGTTGGTGAAGATAGAGGTAGATGATGGGCGAACAAGAGTGTTAGGCTACCTACCAGATAATGAGGTGATGGTCAGCTTTCTATATTTGATTGATATCTCACTTGATGAGTTGCCATTAGTACCTATTACTAGGGAGTATCTAGACGTATTTAATGAGGTGATCTGACTTCCGCTGTACCGAGAGATTGAGTTCCGTATTGATTTAGTTAAAGATGCCAGAATGATAGTGATGCCATAGAGGAGGATGACACCTTGAGAGTAGAGAGAGCTCAAAGTGTAAGTGAATGACCTATTATGAAAAGGGTTCATTTGTAGGATTATTTTTGAGTGGGAAGCACCCATAGTATCCGCCACAAAGGCAGATGGTTCTCCTAGATTATGTGTTGATTATCATGAGTTGAATAAAGTGACAAGGAAGAACAAGTATTCACTATGTATTGATGACTTGTTCGACCAGCTTCATAGTGCTAGAGTATTTTCTCAGTTGGATCTTGTGATAGAATTTCACCAACTGAGAGTAGCGAAGGAGAGTGTGTCGAATAGTGTTTCATACGCCATCTAGTTTCTATAAGAAGGTTATGCCATTTGGGCTAACTAATGCATCAGCATACTTTTTTGATCTCATGAATTATGTTTTCTAGGATCAGCTAAATAAGTTTGTGCTTGTGCTTGTGTTTGTTGATGATATTCTTGTCCATTCACGGATAGAGGAAGAATACAGTACACATTTGAGGATTATGCTTGAGCTCTGAAAGAAAAGTTTTCAAAGTATCATTTTTGGAGGAGAGAAGTGTGATCCTTGGGTCATGTTATTTCTTAGCAGAGCATTGTCTCAACAATCCAAGATCGGACTAGACCAAAAAATGCTATGGACATGAGTAGTTTCTTAGGATTAGCTAGATTTATAGATGATTCATCCACGACTTCTTCAAAGTAGCCGCACCATTAACTCAGTTGAAAAAAAGAAACCGACTTTACTTGGGATGCAAGATGTGAGCATACATTTGTGAGTCTAAAAGAAAAGTTGATGAGTACACATGTATTGACCATTCTGAGTGACGGTATACATTTATGCTTATGGTACTAAATTAAGGGCGGTATTGACAGAGAGAGGCAATGTTGTTGCATATGCTAGTCGACTATTGAAGCCACATGAGAAAAAATATTCGATCCATGATTCAGAGTTAGCAAAGATCATGTTTGCACTGAAGATTTGGAGGCACGATCTTTTAGGAGAGAGGTTCGACTTGTTCATTGACCATAAATCATTGAAGTACCTCTCTTTATAGAAGGATCTTAACTTTCATTAGCAAAAATGGTTAGAGACTGTAGCCTCCTACGACTTTGATATTGGATATACATCGGGGAAAAGAAATGCGATTGTTGATGCATTGCGTAGTAGACATGCCAATTTAGGAGCTATTTTCCTATAGTGGATGCAGTTAGAGTATATCACAAGCTATGATTTTCGACTGATATGCGAGTTAGAACCGGAGATATTGGTGAGCTTGAGTATCGAACCTGCTCTGATTGAGCGGATTGGTAAAAATCAGAGGCATGATGCTAAATTGGCTTAGGTTATTTCCAGGATAGAAGATGGAGTAGAGTCTGAAGGGATGCGACTATACAGAGTCGACTGAGATGGTTGGATCCATAAATATGGGAGATTGCTTTGTTCCTTTTGCCGATGGATTGAGGGATGAGGTGCTACAAGAGTGCCATCATTCGAGATAGACTATCCTTTCTGATTGTAATAATATGTACCATTATATAAAGCAGATATATTATTGGGAATGGATGAAGAAAGACCCTAGGGCATTCATCTTGAAATGCATGAACTGTCAGTTGGTTAAGGTAGACAAAAGGTACCTAATGGTTTGATGCAACTGTTGAATATGCTAGTATATGACTTTTGTTTTATGATAATAAACACATACACACACACACATATATTTAAATGTATTTGTTATTGTACTATTTTATTTTTCAATAATTGAATAAATATTTGATGAATAAAATAAATAACACAGAATTCATATTCAAGTAAATATTTTATTCAAATTTTTTTTTTATTACAAATTTAAATAGTACAAAACTTCGGCTCTCACTACATTTACACAATTCCAGTTATAATTTAATTTCAATACATTACAATTTCGATTACATCACAAATTCCAAATTACCATTTTGACCTCACTACATATCACTCAAACACTCGTATTTATCTTCAACTCTATTCTAGTTTGTATCAAGCATCTGAATTATCTGCAAAATAAACATTGATGCAGTAAAATTGAAAAAGAAAATATTTTACAGTGCAAATTAAAGTGCGTGTTTTTGAAAATGTTATTTGCCTCAGTTATTTGGGTTGTTCGTCATCATTTTCGTTTGAATCCATCATACACGAACAACTTGTGACATGCATAGTGTATCACTGTACAAGATACAAGACCGTGCACACTGATATACACTTGATAAAACTGTAGGGACAGGTGAGCACAAAGTCAAACCCGAGCCAAGGCTGGATTCAACTCAGGTGCAATACAAAAACAAGACACAAACTTTCAAATACACTAGAGCCTGAATATACACATGTGTACATGTACACATGTGCATTGCCTCAGCATCTCGAATTTCAGCCAAGAGACATCGGTACACATAAGCATGAATAAAACCAGATTCAATTTTGAACCAAATTAGATTAATGGAACAAGACCACATGAAATCAGATTCACATAGACCAAACACAAGGAAGAAGGCAGCAGGGAACAAGGTGCACCAATAACAGTTCAAGAATGAACTAGTGAAGAAACACATGATCACAGTGACACTCAACATATACATATGGTCAGACCAAAATACAAGGCAACCCAGGTTTAACAAATGCAAAGCACTTGAGTAAAAAGTGCATATGCAAAAATGTTTCAGACTAGAACAACTCATATGTACACAGTTAAGTGTGAGAACATTCAATAACAACAACAAACTTCAAGAATACAAAACAACAATATGCACAAGGAAAGCAAGGCACCAAAGCAATTACACGTATATACATAGATATATGTATGTATATATGTATAGAGACCATAATGCATCAATGAAATGTGCAGATCACCAAACCAATCCAACTCACTGCAATTAGGTTCAAGAGAAATAGAAAACACAGGCATTCAAACAGAGACCAGAGCATATGTATTAGAGCAGATATACATATATGCATACGCATATCAGTTTAGGTATGAAGGCTACAAGGGTAACCCAGATAACATCAATGAGCAGTGATCCTACAAGTTCATGCATCTAATTCACCAAACAAAATGAACCAGTGGTGCAACATTGATACCAGAGACTACAAGACCACAACAACATGCATACGGACTCAAAAATGAATTGATCAGGAGCAGAAGAGGCAGAAACCAGAGCAGACTTTAAAAATAAGTTCAAAATCAATTCAAGCACAGTTGCATATATACATATATGTAAACATGTATACACATATCAATTCAGAGGCTCAGAAGTCCAATAGTAGACATGTACAAAGCAACTGGAATAAGACTAAAACAGACATGAACAAATACATATGCAACAGCGAATCCAAAATGAGCTAACATGAATACAAAGCAGTAGAAATGACTACAATGGACAAATACAAGTTTATATGCAGTGACAAAAATAAACATTGTTTCAAAAATCAATGAAGCATTTAAAGTTTTACAAAACAGTGCAGGTAGTAGTTCGTTTGTCAATATTTCAAGTCAAAACTACTAGCAGAGATGAAAGAACAAGTTCGAACTTAACAAATCAACTTTTGAAAATCCTATGGTGCGGCTCAAATAAAAATCAAGGTAGCAGTTTCAAACCAAGTCAAGGCCGAGATGAACAAATTCAAAAAGTCAAAAATATTTGAAAATGGAAAGAGCGTGATGAACAAACATCGCCGATTCTAAAACCAAACGCAAGCCGGGGTGACCAAGCAAAGCGTATCAGAAAATTTTCGAATTGAACCAGTCAAAATAAATCACAAGTATTGAAGGAAAATCGAATCGCCAAGCAAGAATTAAGAAGAATTCAAACATATTTATATGAAAGTATATTTAGGGATTTCATCCCTATATAAACGGTTACATCATCGACAAATGGGGGATTTGAGTTCAAGCAAATAACAGAGGAATAAATCACGAAACTCGAATCGAAGTCAAGAATAATAAAAAATCGAAAAAGGGGGCAAATATCACATACCAATCTCATACATTCGAGCTCGACATAATTGGAGCCGCAATCAATCATGTAAAAGCGTAATATCAATCGATCAACTTCGAAGCGACATCTTTAATTGAACAGAGCCCTAATTCAGATCACAAAATGAAAACGGCCATGAAGAGAAGCAAAAGGGGTCGGCAGATAAAAAGAAAAAAGAAAAAGGGTGGCATCTTCTTTTTCAATTGGGCCGGTCTTTTTATCTTTTATTATGGGCCTATCTTTTAATTAAGGGCTTTTGTTGTTTTTAATATTAATTTTTATTTCGAACTCCTTTCAAAATTGTGTAATATTCTAGTGGTATGACTAGGGCTAAACTATGGGGCGTAGTTTGAGAATTCGCAACTCAGTGGTTGAGTTGTGGTAGAGTTTTGAGCGTTGAGTTAGGTTAGTCACTAGCGGGTGTCGCAAATTTACGTTTTTAAGCATCTGACTACTTAATTTCTAGTAGAAACCTTGGGGGCAACACGTAGGTAGGGTTTTGCCGAAGCTGGGAAAATCTGTATAGTTTTATTTATGCTTTTTATTATTCTTCTATTATCTGTGCTGCAATTATTTTATATGTTTTCGCATTAATTTTTACTATTATTAGTATCACCTTATTCACCCCCCCTTTAGGGTGAAATCGATCTTGCAAGTGGTGTCGGAGCTAGGAACAAAAACCAATTTTTGTTTCAAAAATTTTATTTTTCAAAAAAACCAATTTTTATTTTAAAATTTTTACCTTTTTAAATGGCTTCTTTTAATAATCCTTTTGCTAAGGGTCAGTCCATAGTTAGACCACCAATGTTCAATGGTGAATATGCTTACTAGAAAAATAGAATGAATCTTTTTTGAAAACCATTGCTGCATGGAATATTATTGAGACTAGATATAGAACACCTACTATAGTGGTAGATAATAATAAATTGAAAAATCAATGGATCAATGGATAGATCTTGATTATAAACTACAGAATGCTAATGCTAAAGCTATGAATTCTATTATTTGTTCGTTAGATCAAATTGAATTTAATCGTGTCTCACATTGTCTAACTACGCTGGATATCTGGCACACACTTGAAGTGACACGAAGAAGCCTCCTAAGCCAAAGAATCTTTCCTTGCCATGCTTAGTAGCGAATACGAGAACTTCACAATGGACAAGGATAAGAATGTCGAAAAGATGTATGGATGACTTTCTAATCTCATATACAAATCAAAAGCTCTTAGAAAACCATACATAGAAGTGGAAATAGTCCAAAAATCGTCAAGGTCCTTCCATGAAATTTTGAGGAGAAAGTTACTGCCGTTCAAGAATCAAAAGATCTGAAACAAATCAAAGTTGAAGAACTCATTGGAAATCTCACCACTTATGAGCTAGAAATGAAATTCAACGAAGAACGCGAAGGAGGTGATGCGTGAAAGAAATCAACAGCTGTCAAAGGAACAACCGAAAGTGAAGATGATCATGATGGTGATGGTACAGCAGAACTGGAACTGTAATAAAAAAATTCAAAATCTAGAATCACAAGTTGGAAATCCATTGCTAAATCAACAACTGAAAAGGAGAATAGTCAAAGTTCTAGACAACCCAGAAGAGCAGGAGATCATATGTCACAAGTGCAACAAACCCGGTCATATCAAGCCCAATTGTCCTTAGAAACGACTTAGCCAAGGAAAGAAATCGAAAAGGAGAATTTTTGCAGCTACTTGGGATGAAACTGATGAAGATGATAAAAACACTGGCAGTGAGAGTGAAAAGGAAATCCATGCCTTCAAGGAGAAACAACTGCCAGTGATGATGAGCCAAGCGAGGTATCAAAAATTTCTCACTCAGAATTACTTATATATTTTTACAAAGTAAATTGCTGTTTTGAAAGACTTAGGGAGAAGTACGCTAAAATTGAATCACAAAAGGATAGTTTGATAGAATTAAATAATTAACTTGATCAACTGGTTAAAAACTATCGAAATGAGAGCCCTAAATGTGATAAGTGTTCATCATTTGAAGTGGAAATGAAAAAAATCAGAAATTAAAATTAAATCACTTGAAAATGAGATTCTGATTTTGAAAGAAAGTGAAAATACTAGGAGAGAAAATTCTATCAAAAGGTGCACTTTGTTATTAAATGAAAACTAATCTCTCAAAACTCAAGTCCAACAATTATTTACAACTTTAGGAAAATTCTCCAGAGGAGAAAAATCACTAAATATGCTGTTAGGGAAATAAACTATTAATATTGTTAGATAAGGACATAGGTATATTTAATCTAAACATGTTGGAAGCAAAATTAATAAAGTCAATTCCAAGTGCACGATTTGTGGAAAAATTAGACACAATCCCAACAATTGTTGGTAGAGACCCGAACACGTGAAAACTATACCAATTTGGGTTCCTAAAGGCACAAATGTAAATTCCCTTAAAGTCAAACAAATATGGGTACCAAAAGGAACAAATATAAATTGTCTTGGGTCCACACAAACATAATTTTCAAAATCTTTTGTCACTAACAACCATGGACCTATAAAAACAAATAGGTCACAATTTTTTTCTCTCGTGTAGGTGTGGTGGCAAGCTAAGGAACAAAAATAGTATTATTTAGATTCTGGCTGTTCCATGCACACGATGGGCAGCAAATCAATGTTCCTTAGCCTATTACAAAGGTGACAGAATCACAATGGGTAACAACGAAAAATTATTGTAAAGGTAAAACAGGTAACGTTACATTTATCTTGAACGATATATTAAATGTTGAAAATCTGCACTATAATCTGATTTAAATCAGCCAGTTATGTGATAAAGAAATGAATATTGATTTTGATTTGTGAAAAATGTTGACCAATCGTCTTTTCATGCTTAAACTATCTCATATAGATTTGCTTGGACTAACTATATTGCAAGTTTAGGTAATAAGAGATGTTGTTTTTGTATTGGTTGATGATTACTCTAGATACACATGGATATATTTATTTATCTTACTGCTTTAAGATCTAACACTATGTTCACTAGTAGTTAATGTGCACGTTTTCAGTCGAATCCTTAAGGAATCACATTTTAAAAGCTATAAAAAGAATTTTAAGGTATTTGTTGCACATTCCATGATTTGGTCTATGATGTCCAACTAATGATAATCTTGAATCAAGGAGAAATTCAGATGCGGATTGCACTGGTAACCTAGTTGATAGAAAAACTACTAGTAGAGCGTGTTTTGTGTAGAGACATTCATCAGTTACATCACGTTTTCAAAGAAAATACTTGGATATTTTTCATTTCAACTGATTTTCAATTGGTAGACATTTTTTTGATAAAACCCCTTCCAAAAAATAGTTTTTGTTGACTTCGTTTCAGATTAGGCATTTTAGAAAACTTAATTTTATAGTTATTTTGGATTTGATCTTAAATGACTACATTAACTAATCTGACTCCCTACTGATTATCAAAAAGATAACCAGTGATTGAAAAAGAGACGAGTGTTGATATTAATCATATATTATGACGTGAGACAGTATATTTAGTAAATTTCTCTAAAAATTTAAACAAGATATTTAATAACTTTTGTTAGTAAAAATCCCATGACTATCTCTATGTCTATCATATTACTAACAACCATCACTCATTAAAATCCAATATAGTATGTCAAAATGTGGTATTTTAAAGGGGAAATTATTATTTTTTATTTTATTTTATTTTTAGCAATAAAAACATCCAAAGTATTCGCTCTTATGTAAAGTAAAGTAAATAAAAGTCCTCACGGTTATGCATGAGTGAATTACTTAGAATATTTGTTTATGTGCTTTCATGATCATTTAAAAGTCCTCATGGATATGCATGTTTGGAACACACATCAAAGTTGATTAGTAAATAGACGAGTTAATTCTAATCCCATTTAAAAGTCCTCACGGTTATGCGTGGTTAGAAGATGTTTGAAATTCATTTTTTTATATAAAAATTGGGAATACTACTAATCTCATTTAAAAGTCCTAATAGTTATGCATGGCTAGTAGATATTCAAATTCGTGATATAAATATACCACAAATAGACACAACTATATGGTTATAAACGCCGACATCATCCCTATCACTCTAAAGTGAAATATGCGCCTAATAGAGTATTTATGATTTTTGTTTGATTTTTTGTTGAAATTTAACATTTATACTCGATTGGGTATTAATCTTGTCAATTTTTCTAACACTATTACTTTTTTGCTGATAGCAAACGGGGGAGATAAAAGCTAAGATTTTGGCAAATAAATTCATATATTTTATTTTTTGCATATTCCCTGCTAGGTTCATTTGCATATTGTTATTTATTTTCATGCATATGTGCAGGGGAAGCTTTCTTGTAGGGGAGCATTCAAATAAGGGAGCAAATAGATTTCACCAATGACCAAATACCTTTAATAAATTCAAAATCTTAATATATGTTTGTTATTGTCAAAAGGGGAAGATTGTTGAATATGATAGTATATCATTTTTGTTTGATGATAATATATATATATATATATATAAATGTATTTGTTATTGTATTATTTTATTTTTCACATAAATGAATAAATATTTGATGAATAAAATAAATAGCACATAATTCATATTCAAACAAATATTTTATTCAAACAAATATTTTATTACAAATTTAAATAATACAAACTTTAGCTCTCACTACATTTACACAATTCCAATTACAATTCAATTACATTACAATTTCAATTACATCACAAATTCCAATTTACAATTTTGACCTCACTATGTATCAGTCAAACACTCGTATTTATCTTTAAATCTATTCCAGTTTGTATCCAGCATCTGAATTATCTGCAAAATAAACACTGACGCAGTAAAATGGAAAAAGAAAATATTTTGCAATGCAAATTAAAGTGTGTGTTTTTGAAAATTTTATTTGCCTCAGCTATTTGGGTTGTTCGTCATCATTTTCGTTTGAATCCATCATACACGAAAAATTGTGACATGCATAGTATATCACTGTACATGCCATAAGGCCATGCACATCGATATACACTTGATAAAACTACAGGGACAGGTGAGACAAGGTCAAACCTGAGCCGTGGCTGGATTCAACTCAGGTGCAATTCGTAAACAAGTCATAAAGTTTCAAATATACTAGAGCCTGCATATACACATGTGTACGCGTACACATGTGCACTGCCTCAGCATCTCGAATTTCAACTAAGAGACATCAGTACATATGAATAAAACCAAATTCAATATTGAACCAGACCAGATCAATGAACAAGACCACATGAAATCATATTCACATAGACCAAACATAAGAAAGAAGGAAACATGGAACAAGGTGCACCAACAACAGTTCAAGAATGAACCAGTGAAGACGCACATGATTATAGTGACACTCAACATATGCATATGGTCGGACCAAAATACAAGGCAACCCAAGTTTAACAAATGTAATGCACTTGAATAAAAAGTACATATGCAAAAATGTATCAGATTAAAATAGCTCATATGTACACAGTCAAGTGTGAGAACATTCAAATGCTCACAACAACAACAAACTTTAGGAGTACAAAACAACAATATGCACAAGGACAGCAAGGCACCAAAGCAATCACACCTATATACATAGATATATGTATGTATATTTGTATGGAGACCATAATGCATCAACGAAATGTGCAGATCACCAGACCAATCCAACTCAATGCAACTAGGTTCAAGAGCAATAGAAAACACAAGCATTCTAACAAAGACCAGAGCATATGTATTAGAGCATGTATGCTTATATGCATACACATATCAGTTCAGCTATGAAGGCAATAGGGTAACCCAGATAACAGCAATGAGCAATGATTCTGCACGTTCATGCATCGAATTCACCAAACAAAATGAACCAGTGATGAAACATTGATACCGGAGACTACAAGACCACAACAACATGCATATGGACTCAACGATGAACTGATAGGAGCATAAAAGGCAGAAACCAGAGCAAACTTTAAAAACAAGTTCAAAATCAATTCAAGCATAGTTACATATATACATATCTATAAGCGTGTATACATATATCAGTTCGGAGGCTCAGAAGTCCAACAATAGACATGTACAAAGCAACTGGAACAAGACTCAAACCAACATGAACAAATACATATGCAATAGTGAATCCAAAATGAGCTAACATGAATGCAAAGCAGCAGAAATGGATATAATGGACAAGTACAAGTTTATATGCAGTGACAAATATATACAATGTTTCAAAAATCAATGAAGCAGTTTATAGTTTTACAAAATAGTGCCGGTAGCAGTTCGATTGTCAATATCTCAAGTCAAAACTACTAGCAGAGATGAAAGAACAAGTTCAAACTTAACAAATCAACTTTCAAAAATCCAATGGTGCAGTTCGAACAAAAATCAAGGTAGAAGTTTCAAACCAAGTCAAGGACGAGATGAACAAATTCAACAAAAATTATAAATATTTAAAAATGGAAAGAGCATGATGAACAAGCATCGTAGATTCTAAAACCAAACTCAAGCTATGGTATCCAAGCAAAGCATATTAGAAAAATATTCGAATTGAGCCAGTCAAAATAAATCATAAGTATTAAGAAAAATAGAATGGCCAAGCAAGAATTAAGAAGAATTCAAACATATTTATACGAACGTTTATTTAGGGTTTTCATCCCTATATAACCTGGATACATCATTGACAATTGGGAGATTTAAGTTTAAGCAAACAGCAGAGCAATAAATCACGAAACTCGAATCGAAGTCGAGCATAATCAAAAATCGAAAAGGAGGCGAAAATTACATACCAACCTCATACATTCGAGCTCGACATAATTGAAGCCTCATCAAACTATCAAGGCGAGAGAATCGCTTGATGAACCCAATCTAGAAAGAGCATACTATCAATCGATCAACTTCTACGCGGCGTCTTCAATTGAACAAATTCCTAATTCAGATCGCAAAAAGAAATGGCCACGAAGAGAAACAAAAGGGATTGGTAGATAAAAAAGGGAGACATATTCTTTTTCAATTGGATCGGTCTTTTTATCTTTTATTTTGGGCCTATCTTTTAATTAACGTTTTTTTGCATTTAGTATTAATTTTAATTTTGAATTCCTTTTAAAATTATGTAATATTCTAGTCGTGTGACTAGGGCAAACTACAGAGTGTAGTTTGAGAATTCACAACTCAGAGGCTGAGTTGTGGAAGGGTTTTGAGCGTAGAGTTAGGTCAGTCACTAGTGGATGTTGCAATTTATGCGTGCAAGCTTCTGACTACTTAATTTCTAGTAGAAATCTTGGGAGTGACACGTAGGCAGGGTTTTGTTGAAGCTGGGTAAATCTGTATTGTTTTATTTCTGCTTTTATTATTCTACTATTATCTGTGCTACAATTATATTATATATTTCCGCATTAATTTTTACTATTATTAGTATCACCCTATTCACCACCCCTCTAGGGTGAAATCGATCCTGCAGCAACCACTAGAAGTTCTCGAGTAGAATTGGGGGCAAAAATCATTGGATTTCATCGACAGACTGCCAAGGACTAGAGCATGGTACAATAAAATTTGGGTCATAATTGATAGACCGACTAAAAATGCCAGATTTATAGCCTTAAAGTCAAGTAGAACGACCGCCAAACTGGGCAAATTGTATGTAAAGTAAATTGTACAATTCCATGGTATGTTGAAGAGCATTGTGGGTGACCGAGAACCAATTGTTCACTAGTGGATTTTGAAAGAGCTAACAAAAGGCATCGGGGATGGTGCAACATTTGAGTATGGCATATCACCTACAAACCGATGATAAAACTGAGAGACTGACTCGTATCTTAGAGGATCTGTTACAGGCTTGTATACTCAACTTTGGAAGCCCGTGGGATGATCACTTACATTTCTTTGAATTCACATACAATAGTCGTTATCATTCAATCATCAGTATGATACCATTCGAAACATTTTATGGCCAACCGTGCAATGCTCCTTCATGTTGGTGGGAAGCGGATGAAATACTAATCCTTGAACCAAAAATGATTAGAGAAACCTCAAAGAATATCGAGATCATTTGACAAGAATGAAAGCTGCTCAAGACAGACAGAAGAGCCGAGCTTATTAGAGACGTAGAGATGTATAGTTCTATATTGGCGATATGTTATCTATCAAGATCTCTCTATGGAAGAATGTAATTCATTTTGGTAGTAAAGGGAAGTGTCATTGAATTTATTTATCCTTTTCCTATATTAAAGAGGATTAGGAACCTTGCTTATAAAGTCGACTTACCTCAAAGAATGGAGGGAATGCACAATATGGTCCACATTTCTCACTTGTGGAAGTTTGTGCACGACTCAAGCATAACTATCACACTAGATCAACTAGATGCTATCGATATTGGACCAAAGGCTTCGTGGCCTCGTAGGTGTATCTGTTTCATTGGATGTGACAAGAAACAACTTAGGAGAGAGATGGTGAAGTTTGTAAAGGTTCGGTGGGGTTAAAAGCGAAAGCGATTACACTTGGGAGGCCTACGAGAGCGTGAGATAGCTTATCCAGAGTTCTTTACCTAGCGATACTTTAATTTGCTTTTACTTTCAATGATAATATCATGAAGTTTACCCTAGTGTAGTATCATGCATATTAGGATAGGCTTGGATCTTACCTTTTACATTTGTTATTGCGTGTGCATGTTCAATGTGTGATGGTTGCCTACGTTTGTATATGGTTGTTAGGCTTGCGGGATAACCTCATTGATTTTTTCAGATTTCGAGGATAAAATTCATAAAGGGGGGAGAATGTAACGACATGTATTCTACATTTTGGAGGATCGTAGAATATTTATATTCTTTTTATATAAGGTCCTATGGTTCTATAACTTTGAAAAATGACTATTAAAGATATTTTTCATCCTCAGAATTTCTATCTGACGATTTTGACCTTAAAAATCTTATACGGCCTATAACTTTTGATAGGAACAAAAATAAGGTCTAAAACCACTTTCATTAGATCAGGATGATGGTTTTTCTTTTCGTAGAGTGGTCATAATTGAAAAACAAACTTAGCATTAATGAGAAATGGTTGTTTGAAACTTCACTTGATTTTCGACAGCTTAGTGGGTAATTAGCGAGTTAGTGGTTAAGCCCAAAACCTATTTTGGAATTAACACGAGGCTAGGGCTGATGAGACTTCTCTCCATTATTTCACCCTTTACAAAAATAGAGAGAAAACCTTCATCAATCACTTCTTACCAAAAAGTCACTCTAAATTCTACTTTAATTAGCCTAATCTTATCATTTGAAGGGGATTAGCATAATTAGCACTTCGTTTTGAAGATTTTCTTTTGGAGATCATTTGGAGCTGCTATTCGTCTTAGATTAAATGCATTATTGGGCTGCTTTGGATTACTTTCGATTTAGTTGGGTGGTTAGGACTTCACACTTACTAATTATTCATTATACACCTTAAAAATGACGTTTTAAAATGATTGTTGGATCCTAAAACATGATTTGGACTTTAACTAATCACATACATAAATTTCAAATGATTTGAAAAAGATTTGTAAAATTCGTGTTCTTATGGATCTCCTTTGTTCATATAATTGTACCAATAGATTTAGGCTTGACTTTGATGTATATGGATGAATGCTATTAGGATATACAGTATATAATGCTTGAATGTATGATGTTTGCTTGGTTAGAGACGCCGATAAAATGGCAATTTAGTTTTAGGGATAAGCTATGGATCGATGATAATCCATGAAGTCAACTCGACTAGAATTTTGTGCGACCCATATGAGACAACAAGGAAAGCCTCATAAGGCTACATTCCAAGTTCCAAGTCTTTTGGAGTTCATTTTCTCGAGTTATGGCCAATTTATGCTGGATTGATGCTAATGGATCTATAACGATGGATCAATGATGATAGTCAGTGGTGTTAGTCCTTGAGATGATGGTTTTGATGACAACAACCTTAGGAATTGTTGTAAAATATAGATAACTGACATTATAGTTTAGATACATATGTATATGCAGGATATAAACATGCAGGTACCAAGAATGAAGATCGTACAGTATAGAGATATCAAGATTGAAGACTCATGAGCATCAAGATATCAAGAGTCCTAGATTTCAATAGTACAAGATAAGTATTGAGTCTAGAATTATGTTAAAACTTCTTGAAAGCACTTACATCTTTATTCGAAATTTATTCGTGGAATGGAATCCACTTCGAGCCTGTTAAAGGGATGGAACCCTAGTGGGATGGAACCCACGACAATATCTAGTGGAACATATAGTGGTCCTATTTTGATATCCACTAATTTTATAAAAATGCTTTTCAAAAATATATCTCTTGTTTTTTAAAAATGTTTTCAAAACTTTCTTTTCAAAAAGACATCTCTCTTGGTTTTAAATGTTTTAGCCTCAAAACTATTTTTATCATTTTTAATATTTTGATTTCAAAATTGTCCTTGTTTTTAAACCATCTCTTGTTTTAAATATTTAGCTTTAAATATATTTATATACTCAGTTTTTTCACTTTATAGATTAAGATTATATATATTAAACTCTTTTATATGTTTAAACTATATTCAAATATATTTACAAAGTTTAGAAATTGTTTTGACAAAATTATAGAAACCAATTTTAATAAGAAAATCAAAACATCAAATTTGCCTTGAGCATGTCGACGTCCCTCAACCCCCTATGTCGACATGGTGTCCGTTAAATTCAAAATTCAAGTTTTCAAAAGAAGTGTCTATTCGTCGTAACCTTTCACAATGAGATATGACAGTTGCTCTACTATATATACCTCTTGTTTTGAACGAATTTTAATCATAATTTTACTTGTTTTCTCTCTTCTTCATCTTCCACATTTATTCTAAAGAATCCTTAACTATATTCTGTCAAAATACTGTGACGACCCGGTTTTAAGCCTTTAAAAATCGGAATACTTAATTGATTTTAATATTTAAAAGTAAATTTTTGACTTGAATTCAAATATCACTAATTATTGATAATAAAATTATTGAATTTAATAAGTTGAAGTTGGGGAAAATGTTGAATCTTCAGTTTTAAGCCTATTAAAAATAATTTGAAGGATTGTAAAATTTATATTTATAATATTGAAGAGAATAGAAGTGTTGAAATCAAATTTAAGAATTGTTTGTTAAGTTTTAAAATTTAATATCATTTAAATTGAATTTAAAAATAACCTTCCTAGGCACAATCTCGGAATTTGACAAAACCAGTTCCATTGGATCCGTAATATTGAATTATTATCGGATTTTAAATTTCGTATTGATTGGAGTAGTTGTGTAAGCGTACGATATATAAACGCGTTGAAATTTATATCGAAAATTCAATATAATAATTGATCCAAAAAGCTATCTTCTCTATACGATCAAATTGGGACTCGATACCTTTTCCATTGCATTCGGAGTAAGGGTATAACATTATAAACGCCTGGTGGCATGCCTCGATAGGAGTTTAAAATTTTAAGTTGCATTTGAATTTGAATTTGAATTTAATTGCATATATTTATACTTGTCGGTTTCAGTTGAAATTATATCAACGTCAGATCTTTTACTTTCTTTTCACATCACTGTAACTGGTAGAGCCTTCTCGAACACACTTTCCTTTAAAAACAAATATCCCGAGTCATCCTCCTTTATATGACGCAACTTTCTTCTCCTTCCATCAGTAAATTAAATAAATAAAAAAAAATCAAAAATCAAAATCAAAATGAGAAAGGATTGCAAAATAAAATCTAAGAAAAATGGCTGAATAATGCTCCTCTCGTTCGAACAGCCCAGTCTCCCTCTTTCCTTTTCAAAATCGGAATGCATTCTTCTTGAATCAAACTCATCACGGCAGGGTATTGCACCGCATTTATTCCTACCCTAAAATCATTTCGACTTGCGATGCTTTTCAATGGGTGGGCTCGTTCCTTTGACCTGGGGCTTCGGGTTCGATGGTGAGGGAGATTGAAGCTTGCAAGTCGAAATCGACTGCTTGTGGAGTTAGACGCGAAGGGGTGGAAAGGGGTTCATTTTCATGGCGAGATGAGCGACGTTGGGATGGTGCTCGCGATTGAAGGTACAAGTTGCATAAGTGATTGCCGCGTCGAAGCTAGGGCATCTGGGAAGGATGAGCTATACATTTGGGGAGGAGACGAAGTTGCGGCGATTCTTGGAGTCATGTGTAAGTGGGACCAGTGGCAGTAGGCGACCTCGCGTGACTCGATTTTAGGGGTCGATGGCATTCTGGCCTAAGATAGTAAGGTACAAACTTAAAATTTATATACTATAAATCTGAGAATTTGTTAACTATAGGAATATAGGTAATTTTGGAAATGATTTTACAGAAAACAGAAGTTATAAACTGGGAATATAAATCTATTTTTGCTAAACATATATGTTTCTGTTTAAAAATATAAACAAGAATATATTTAATTTAAAAGGGTATTGATTATTTTTGTAACTAGTTGAAAATGTAATATAAAGAAATATACCTATTTATATTCCATTTGCGTACGGTGATGACTTATTTGTTTAATTAAATCTAAATAATTTTAATTATTAAGGGTAATTTATTAAAACGAAAATTAGTTGGATTTAAATTTCTGGTTAATTAAATTTATTTAAACAAAAATTTATAGTTCGATTTATTCAAATAATTAATAGACTGTATAATATTTATACATGGTCTGAAATAGTGAAGAAACAAGTCGGATTTTGAATCGGGTTGCAAATCAAAGAGCAAAAGTGAGTTAATCTCACTCAGCTAATTTTAAATTTAAATTTAAACGATTAAATTTAAATAATTGTTTGAATGGTGTTAACTCCTATTTCTGAAGCGACCTAAGACTTACGTGACTTAATGACCTAAAAGGTACTAACGACCTAAGGGTGTTAACGACCTAAAAGGTACTAACGACCTAAGGGTGCTAACGACCTAAAAAGTGGGCGACCTAACTACAGCAGCGACCTAAGATCACAAAGCATCCCGTGACCTAATATCACAAAGCACTCCGCGACCTAAGGTCTTTAGCGACCTAGTGCTTTCCGCGACCTATGAAGTGCCGCGACTGAACAACTTAAGGATTTCACAACCTGACGACTTAAGAGGATCAACGACCTAAAGGTTCCTGTAGCTTCACGACCTAAAGCATATACGACCTAAGTAATGCCATAGCCTACCGACCTAAGAGCAAAGTGGTCTCAGCAACCTAAATCCCGAACGACTCACGACCTATAATAGGTCGCACACGACCTATTAATTTGCTCAGAAGAGAACCAAATGCAATCAAGATAAGTCGAATCCCATCTCTTAGGTCGCTGCCGACCTAGTGACTTATTCAGGGCAAGTTCTAATATAGCTAATACAAGTGATTCCTTATGTCGTGGCCGACCTATGACCTACGACCTACCTTAGGTCGTGCGCGATCTAAGACTTGGAGATTGAATTTCGCCCAGAACCACTCCTATAAATACAGCCCTAACTCCAACTAGCGGGGGGACCTTTTTGGCCGATCTCTTGAAGCACCGATACTCTGCTGAATTCTCAACTCACTCGACACCTCAAGTACGAAAGGCATTTCAACTAACTTCGAGAGGAAATCTAGCGCAATCTACATGGATTTAAAGGATTCTTCTGCATCAAAGTTCTAGTTGTTTGTCTCATCAGAATTGTAACTGAAGATTGTTGTAAAGTTGTAACTGATTCAGCAATAAAGAGAATTAAAGTGGACGTAGGCTTACTCTAAGTCGAACCACTATAAAAACTGTTGTCTTTTCTGCTTTCTCTGTGATTTTTCTACTTGTTTTAGTTCCCGTGTTCACGGGTGGTGCTTTCGCTCAACTTCAACATTACACCGGGGTGTTAGCGTCAGATCTTCACGTTAACATTTTTGGTGCTTTCACTGAGAAACCAACTCAGGAAACTTTCACTATTGCTCCGCGAAGGATTGTGGAAAGGATTTCTTTTAAAACCCGAAGTTTATTGGAAATAATGGCTCCTGGGAGAAAATGAAGTTCTGTAAGATCCGACAATGTTGAAGGGAATACAACTACCTCTCTTCCTTCAAGTCAAGTAGCTCCAGCTGTTGGAGTTACGCGAGCGGAGTTGGACGCCGTAGTTTTGGGGCTGAATCAACAGTTGGAAGCCCAGAATGCCCAGAATGCCTTGATTATGGATAGGTTGAACGCCCTGCTTGAGGCAAATCACCAACGACAGGATAATGAAACAATCTATGCTAAAGTTGCCCGCGACCCCCAAGAAGGTATTCCTCAAAGAGCAGACAACACCGCTGCAAGGGCACCTTCCCAAGCTGAAGGGTCAAGGCCATAGCCAACTTTTCAAACTTCCGAAAGGGCAGCTAACTTCTGCCAGGCAAAGTCTCAAAACGATGAGGAGTATCTATCAGGAATGGTCCGCTCAATCATGAAAGAAATCATGCAGAGGCATGAGGATGAAAACGATTGGGGGTTCGCTCCGAGCAAGACTCCGTTCACCAAAAAGATTTTAAAGGCGGAGTTTCCCAGGAAATTTGTACCTCCTACCATCCCGGCCTATCGAGGGACAAGTGACCCTAACCAATTTCTATACAGATACGATTGGCATATGACTGGGGCACGAGCATCGGATGAGATTAAATGCCGATATTTTCCAGTATATTTAGAAGGGGTGGCTTTGCTTTGGTTCACTAAGCTACTGGTTCGATCCATAGATCAATTCTCCGATTTAACCCGAAAATTTAAAGAACAATTCTGATTGTATGCGTCAAAGGCAAAAGATATAATGTCACTGTCCAGTCTAGAACAAGCACCGGGAGAACCCATCAAGTCTTTTTTGAACCGCTTTAATATAGCTTTAGCCGAGGTAGACAACGCGGAGCCCCGAATGATCCTAACATACTTAATGCGGGCCATCGACAAGTCGAGTGAATTCGGGATGTGGCTCAAAATGAAGGAACCAAACTCACTCGAGAAGTTTTATAAAAAGGCCGACGAATTCATACGCCTAGAAAACCTCTCGATGCCAGTAAAAGCAGTGGTGGCCGAAATCAAGAATAACGATGTCATCTCTAACAAGAGAGGATCTGGAAACCAGAAAAGGGAGAGTGATGAAGGAAAGAGGCAGGGCAATAAGAAAAAACCTCGACGTTTTAACCCTTCAGATTTCACCCCCTTAACTGATACACCGGAAAAGATCTTCTTGGCAACAAGGGATGTTGTCAAGTACCCTAAACCACCTGAGATGGGGAGAGGTGTAGTGCAAAATGGGAAATTCTATCGATTTCACAACCAACCCGGTCACGATACCGATCAATGTCGCCAGTTAAAGAGTGTGATTGAAGAATTGCTGAAACAGAATAAACTTCAACAATATGTGAAGAAAGACGGAATTGACCCAACCTCGTCCACTCAGGGGCAACCATGTCCTGCTTATCGGTCCAGCTCAGGCAACAGAACTACAGAGCAGGAATCCGAGAAGCCGGTCATTGACTAACATATGAATCACAAAATCATGGAATAGCATTCATTTACACCCATATTTTACTTCATAGCGTTGCTTAACTTTGTAAAATGATCATGGACGTATAATTCTTGTGCTGTTAACCACTGTAAATTTGATGTGAATCAGTAATGAGCAATTATAAATCTTGTATTCTTTAATGCCGTTAAAATGCCTGTATCATTTCGATATGCAAATATTACTAAAAATATCGATTTAGTATTACAGGCTATCAAAATAAAGCTTGCTCATCCAACACATCACAAAGCGAAGTGATCCCTACAAATCACGGAGTAAACAAACGACAAGTCACAAATGCTTGGAATTCAAGTATTTCGAAAGAAGTGCAATTTGAAAATGATTGAGGACTCCACCAAAGAGGGCACCTTCCTAATAAGAAGATTCTGAGCCTTTGCTAGCCAACCACGATCGTTTGTGTAACGAACATCTCGCGGAGCAACTTGCATCTGCCCCATGGATCCACTCAGCAATAAGGCACATTTCTCTAGCAAAGAACAAATGAAGGAATGGGACATATACTTGAAGTTATTGTGAGGGATTGCTAAGAAGCGCAGGGTATAAAGACACAAGCGCCAATGCAACTATTTAGAGTCCAAAGTACTCTTTAGAGTCCAAATGCTTCTCTTCGGATACCCAACGCAACTCTTTAGAGTCCAAAGTACTCTTTAGAGTCCAAATGCTTCTCTTCAGAGACCCAACGCAACTCTTTAGAGTCCAAAGTACTCTTTAGAGTCCAAATGCTTCTCTTCGGAGACCCAACGCAACTCTTTAGAGTCCAAATGCTTCTCTTCGAAGACCCAACGCAACTCTTTAGAGTCCAAAGTACTCTTTAGAGTCCAAATGCTTCTCTTCGAAGAACCAACGCAACTCTTTAGAGTCCAAAGTACTCTTTAGAGTCCAAATGCTTCTCTTCGGAGACCCAACACTACTCTTTAGAGTCCAAAGTACTCTTCAGAGTCCAAATGCTTCTCTTCGGAGACCCAACGCTACTCTTCAGAGTCCAATGCTACTCTTTGGAGTCCAACGCTACTCTTCAGAGTCCAAAGCTACTCTTTAGAGTCCAAATCAAAGACCTCGAGCGGGCCTACCTAGAAAAAGAGAGATCTTTCTCGATACAAAGTTGCGGAATGATCGGTCGATACATTCCCGTGAATCCGTCCAACCGAGAGAAAGAAACTCCAAACTTCCAGGCAAAAGCCCTACTCAGAGGCACACGTTTCACCGAGATTGAAATAAAACTTCCAAGTGTTGAAACGTGAAAAGCCCTCTTCGGAGGCCCATTTCACCACAGTTGAAATGCTAAAAGACCTCGAGCGGGCCAAACCAGAAAAAGAGAGATCTTTCTCGATACAAAGTTGCGGAATGATCGGTTGATACACTCCTGTGAATCCGTCCAACCGAGAGAAAGAAACTCCAAACTTCCAGGCAGTAACCCTACTCAGAGGCACACATTTCACATGATCGGTGATTCACTCCCGTGAAACGAAATGTGAAAAGCCCTCTTCGGAGGCCCGCTTCCCAGCAAACAGGGAAAAATAAAAGCCTCTCCCAAGAGGCAGAAACAAAAAGACCTCTTCCCAGAGGCACAATCAAACAAAAAAGACCTCTTCCCAGAGGCAGAGACAAAAAGACCTCCCAGAGGCACAATCAAATAGAAAGACCTCTTCGGAGGCACACGTTTCACCGAGATTGAAATAAAACTTCCAAGTGTTGAAACGTGGAAAGCCCTCCTCGGAGGCACAACTCTTCGGTGGCACACGTTTCACCGAGATTGAAATAAAACTTCCAAGTGTTGAAACATGAAAAAAGCCCTCCTCAGAGGTACAACTTTTCAAAGAAGCAAAGATCAAAAAGCCCTTTACTGAGGCGTAATAAAAAAAAAAAGAGAAGCCTCTTCAAAGACGCACTTTAACTTTCAAAGGAAGAATGATTCACCTATTCTGGAAAATACTCTTCCTCAAAAGAAGTTAAAGTGCCCTTCAGAGGCCCCCTTTACCACATGGAAGGATTCACTTGGTAAAATGTGTATATGCACAAAAGAAAAAGTGATATCTTCAAAGGATAAAGCATAAAAACTCATATGGAGGGAGTTGTACTCTATTTCTAACAAGATAATATTCCTCCAAGTATGGAATAATTATTCTCCAGGAAATAAGAGTACAAGTCCCCTCAAAGTATAAAGTATTGCAACGAGCTTATGGTATAGGGGCAATATGGTATAGCTACATACAACATGGTATAGCTACATTGGTAAAATTACGCTTGAACAACATACCACAAGCTCACTGCAATATCATATAAAGAAACTTGTACAAAAATGAATAGTAAATGCATTCTCAAATACAGACAGAAGTTTGTACAAACGAAAAGAATCATTTTATTCGATACTGTCAAAATTTTGTACAGGTACAGGTTTCAAAAGAAAAAGAAAAAGAAAAGCGGAGGCCGGTACCCGCACAATCTCCGGCCAGTACATGCAAAAAGCGATATAAAAAAAGCATAGGACCAAAGCCATCATTTCTTCTTCCTTCCGCCTTTTGAGTTTGCGCCTGGCCGAATGGTTAACATCATAGGCCGGCTTGTAAGAGTAGGAGAGGAAGGGGAAATGGATACAATAGGTTCTTCTCCCGCTTGTGTCTCGCTAGCAGAAGCCTCCTTCTTCTTCTTAGAGACTCCATGCTTCCCTCTCTTCCTGGAAGAAGACCCACTACCTAGAGAGAAAAGTGTAATTAATGGTTCATCATCGGAACCAGTTGGTTCTGGAGTCTTCTCACTCCCTTCAGTTTCTTCTCCCCTGCGTTCTTGTGAAGCAATGGGATCGTCCAAGTCTTGGAGAGCTTCTATTTGCTTCTCTTGTGATCCTGGTTGCGAGGCAGAAGGAGGAGTGACCTGAAGAGACGGAGGAGGAATAATTGGAGGAGGGGAAGTTTGAACAATGCTCGATGCTTTCTCTACAGAAGAAAAGAAGTTAAAGTCAGTAAAGAGAGGAGATAAAGGCTCGCTGAGGTTCAGGAAATAGTCAAGAAGCTCATCAAGCTCGTAAGAAACAGATGATCAGTCTACTTGGGCAAGATTAACAGTAGAGTTACCTGGAGAAGTCGGTTTCCTAACATCAACCTCATAAGCCTGTGCCTCGGCACTCTCGTCGCCTTCATCTCCACCCTGTATGCTTGTGATCTCGGTGGTAACTTTAGTAGGGGATGGAGAATGAGAACTGGAACCGATAATGTCGATTTCGGCCGAAGGAGAAGGCTGAACTGGAGTAGTTGAGATAGTTTTTCCTGAATGTTTCCCTACCGCCATTTCGGCCCTTAATTTTGCAAGCTGTTCTCTTCCCTTGGCGAGAGCAGCGCGAGCATCATCATCAAAATAATGCTCCTCAAGAGCTGGTTCGAGATAGCCAGCACCTTTAGCACCAAGCATATCAAGTGCGGCCTCCCACACTTCAGCCAGAGTAATTTCATACTTTGGACCTAGAAAGGCGAGACTACCGCTCCCCAAGACACTATGTAGGTAGAAGTCAAATAATGTTGAGCTGATGTTGGTCTTCGTTGCCTCATGAGATTCTTCAGCTGCAATTTTACCGGCAACAGCCTAATCGCGCTCTCTTTCAGTCTTGGAAAGTTGAAGCTTTAGCATTTGAATTTCCGCCTCTTGAGAGTTGACTTTCTCCTGTAACTCTGTAACCTCAGCACGATACCTTCCCGCTGTTTTCTGCTCAGCTTCAAGTTGTGCCTCGGCATGTCGTTGAGTTGCGTGAGCATCACGAACTTGCTTCTGAAGTACTTCTTCTTTTTGAGTATATGTAGTAGAAGAAGTAGCAAGCTCTTGTTTAAGTTCCTCAACTTTCTCCTCAAGCTAACTTATTGTAAGTAGTGATGCTCCTCATTTCGGTATCATGCTGCTCGAGAACCTTCTGCCATTCGGCCTTATCATTCTCCATAGTAAGCATGGCCTCTATATTCGCACGGTTGACCCTTTGAAGCTCGTCAACAAGCTTTTTCCAGTTCGACATCCTTTCAATATCAAGCCTGATGGCATCGAGATTTCGCAGCATGGCAGGCTTGTCGATAGGGATCAAGTCAAGATCGAACCGCACTCCCTTCAAGCACCAGTGCGGGAACCGGCTTTGCAGAGTAGCCGGGCCTGATCCAACTTGGAATTTAGGCCTGCTGATTATTGTTTGAATGTCTGTCTTCCCGAGAGCGGGAGAGCCAGAAGGAATGTCAAGTGAGACAGGGGCAGTGACCTTTTCAGGAGTTGTAGAAGTATGCTTCTCACCATGTCGAGCACGCTTACTTGGGTCCTCAACCATATGCATTTTCCCCCGGTCATCATGGGATTTTCTCTTGTGGGAATCGTCATCTTTATGGGAAGAATCATGGTGCTCCTCCCTTTCTTTTCTCTCATAACGCTCTTCTTGAGCCCTTCTTTCCTGAGCCTTTCGAGCGGCTCTCTCTTCATCGGTTTCTCTGTGAGCGGGAAGGTAGCGTCTATAATCATATTGACTACGCCTCCCGTAGTGCTGAAAGTCGTCATAGTAGGAACCGCTGCGTCCCATCGGAGAATCTGAAATAAAAAAAGACAAGTCTTAAAAGTCTTCAGAGAAAAGAAGTGTAACTGTAGAATCTTCAAAGTACAAAGAGTTAGGAGCATAAAAGTGCCGAAAAATACTAAGTGTGTGTAATGTGCAAACTACGCGCGTCAATCTACGAACCACTCTTCAATCGAGGAGGAATCGTGGGGGTAGTAGTTAATGTCAACTCTTGAGTCGACGGTGTCTGTTGTAGAGTAGAAGTCGCCTCAGCTACTGAAGAAGAAACCCTGGTGGTAACGGGGTCGTCTTTAAAGAGCTCCTGTGAAGTGACAAACAGGTCGCTCAACCCTTCGAAAGTGTCGTCTCCACTCTGTTTGACAGGGCTTGTTTTCCCAACTTCTTCATCACCAGACTTCTTTGAATGTGGAGGAGATTCCTGAGGCTCTTCTTCTTCAGTGACCGGGGAAAGTTTGCCAGATGACCCCGCGACATCAACAGAAGTGGAGCACTTCACTAGAGAAGCCTCAGAGGCAGGTTCTTTCGGTATGGGTGCATCAGTAGAAACTGGGGCATCCAATGCTTGGGCTGGGGAGTCTGGGACTTCATGAGGGTGTGTAGAGCGAGAGGTATGCAAAAGTCCGTACTGATGCAAAAATTCGTCTTTCAACAGAAATTGAATGCTTCTCTCCTCAACTGGCACGGCCATAAGCCTCTCAAAAGTTGGTTTATGACTGGAGTCCCTAGAAGGAGGAGGAAGCGCTGAAAAGTAAAAGGCGAAGTTAACATTTGACAACTCAGGCTATGAAAAGCTCAGAGAAAAACATCAGGAACAAAGATAAATGCTCTTACTTCCTACTCTCTAGATAGCATAGAATCCCGGAGGACAGCAAACGAAGAAAAAATGACTTAGAAAACCGTGAGCACTTTCGGGAAGGCCGATTATTAGTTTATGGTTCCTAGCGCTTCTCACAAGAATGATGGAGGGATGGTCTTTATTTTTGGCAAACGTGCACAAATAGCAAACTTCATCAAAACTCGGAAGGCGATCCAGCGTCCTTCTGAATAGCACACATAACCCCATCAGAATAGCATAGCCATTGGGGTGCAGCTGGAAGGGGGAGATAGCTAGTCGGAGAAGAAGCCGTTGAAGAAAGTCGTTAAAAGGAGGGATAGCTCCACTCGTGCACATTTGACGATTAACTGCTACAAAACCATGGGGTGGTATATCGGCAGTATCGCTTCTCTCAGGAAGAATGGCATCTGCTTCAGCAATGCCAAACAGAGCGCATAGTTGGCGGAAAACTTTGTATGTTAGTGTGGTTGAAATTCCTCTGGAGGATTAACCAATGGAGTAGCAATTGGGAAAGTCTCTTCAGCCGATTCTGTTTCTCCTTGTTGAGAAGTCATTCTATACAAGGAACTAGACATTCAAATAAGAAGGTGCACGTTTCCTAAAAAGTGTGAAGTGTTGTGCAGAACTAACTAAAACAGAAAGCAAACATAACTGAAATTAAACTAGTTGACAATTAGTCGACTATGAGATTTCAGGACTTGTTAATATAAAACTCAAGTGTAGTGTTAATGCGAACGAATCGGCTTTAATTGGATACTTTAGTTTTGCTTTAATACTTCACTTGAATTCATTAGTTCGCAGCATTTCGTTCACATAGTTCATTTAAGTTGATTACTCTTTATCGACTAATCTGTCGTTCGATGTGGGCAGTCAATGACAGTATATTTGTCCCAATTTTCTGCAAATATTATGTTTAACAGGCTATTAGCATTAGAGATAATCTATAAAGCAGTTCAAGTAGAGCAGTTCAAGTCGAGCATTCAAATTGAAATTATGCTTCAAGACAGGTCGTAGAGCATATGAAAGAAAAGGCCTCAAGACAAAGCGATGCGAATCATTTAACTCTTAACTCGGTCGCGACCTAAACCCTATGCCGCAAGAGAATTAAGCCGTTAATTCAATAGGTCGCAACCTAATCCAGCAGTTCAAAACAATAGGCATTCGTCAAAGTCCTAGGTCGTCTGGCGACCTAGCATAGGTCGGGGGATCTTAAGTCGCACTATGCAAAATAAAAAGGTTCAAGGCAATTAAACTTCATCCGAAGTCTCAACTCGTCCACGACCTAATGTCCATGCCACAGAAAAAGGAAATTAAGCCGTGAATTCTTAGGTCGTTCTGCTGCCGTTTAAACAAGTCAAGTCCTAAGTCTTAGGTCGCGAGAATCCCAGCACGACCTAAGTTTTAGGTCGCCCAGATCTGTTGAGTCGCTAACTTCCTCCTCACACAATCCATCTCGTCAAACTGCAACCCGATAACCTATTACCAACTGCACATAGAAATTCATCGTCCTCCTCATGAAATTCACCATCCCTTCATACCACCTGATCGCTTCAAAAACAATGCAAAACATCCCTGATCCATCATAAATTCAACACATTGCCGTGCCTTCTTAAATCAGTCAAACGGCGATCAAAAGTCGACCATAATAATCATTCAAAATGAAGCATGACACATGGAATTGAACTACGGTCGGAAAATAAGGATTCATGATTCAATGGTGATTATGGTGAGATGGGGATCAGATTCACTTACGGGATATAATGGTAAAGATGAATCGGAGGCTGAATGGGTTGAATTTGTCTTTGGAAGCTTGAAAATTCGTCAATGGCGGTGGGAGATCGGAGCAGTAGAGTGAGGAAGAGTTAGCGACCTAGCAAATTTATATGGGACAAAAAGGGGAAGACGAATAGGCATGCGACTTAGTACAAGTCTTAGGTCGCTCACGATCTAGCTCGGACAGATCGCAGCACACGACCTATGGCATAGGCCTGTACTTCGAGGGGCAAGTGTTAACTCCTATTTCTGAAGCGACCTAAGACTTACGTGACTTAACGACCTAAAAGGTACTAACGACCTAAGGGTGTTAACGACCTTAAAGGTACTAACGACCTAAGGGTGCTAACGACCTAAAAAGTGGGCGACCTAACTACAGCAGCGACCTAAGATCACAAAGCATCCCGCGACCTAATATCACAAAGCATTCCGCGACCTAAGGACTTTAGCGACCTAGTGCTTTCAGCGACCTATGAAGTGCCGCGACCTAACAACTTAAGGATTTCACAACCCGACGACTTAAAAGGATCAGTGACCTAAAGGTTCCTGTAGCTTCACGACCTAAAGCATATACGACCTAAGTAATGCCATAGCCTACCGACCTAAGAGCAAAGTGGTCTCAGCAACCTAAATCCCGAACGACTCACGACCTATGATAGGTCGCATGCGACCTATTAATTTGCTCAGAAGAGAACCAAATGCAATCAAGATAAGTCGAATCCCATCTCTTAGGTCGCTGCCGACCTAGTGACTTATTCAGGGCAAGTTCTAATATAGCTAATACAAGTGATTCCTTATGTCGTGGCCGACCTATGACCTACGACCTACCTTATGTCGTGCGCGACCTAAGACTTGGAGATTGAATTTCGCCAAGAACCACTCCTATAAATACAGCCTTAACTCCAACTAGCGGGGGGACCTTTTTGGCCGATCTCTTGAAGCACCGATACTCTGCTGAATTCTCAACTCACTCGACACCTCAAGTACGAAAGGCATTTCAACTAACTTCGAGAGGAAATCTAGCGCAATCTACATGGATTTAAAGGATTCTTCTGCATCAAAGTTCTAGTTGTTTGTCTCATCAGAATTGTAACTGAAGATTGTTGTAAAGTTGTAATTGATTCAGCAATAAAGAGAATTAAAGTGGACGTAGGCTTACTCTAAGTCGAACCACTATAAAAACTGTTGTCTTTTCTGCTTTCTCTGTGATTTTTCTACTTGTTTTAGTTCCCGTGTTCACGGGTGGTGCTTTCGCTCAACTTCAACATTACACCGGGGTGTTAGCGTCAGATCTTCACGTTAACAAATGGTTAAATTGATTGTTGTGCTATAGTATGGTATAATTTGGAATTGGTATTTTATGTTGTGTTAACGTTTATGGATGCAGGAAAAACAGGTTGTAGGGATCCAACTGGATTTCTCAACAATTATTTAAATTATTCAATGTTCTCTGTGTGATTATTGGATATTCTATGATGAATTATATTAGAATATTAAATGCTATAGTCTGCTTGAATATTTCAGTACTTTGATTTATCTAAACATATAGAATTGGACATTAAAAAGAAATAAAAGAGTGAACTTTTAAGAAAATAATTATAAAGAATGTAAATAAATTAAAATGAATTGGATAAGAATATTAGTGGTTTCAAAATGCTAATTAATAAATTCTGTATATGGAAAGGAATTTTTAAATAAAACAGAAAGTTAATAAATTTTAAACTTCAGCGTTATTGTTTTAGAGGACAAAACATTTATTTAAAATTTAAGATTTAAATTATTTAAGAAGAATAAAGAAGAAATTGGGAAAATCTAAAATTTGTATATTTCAGTTAAAAGATTTAAAATCAAATGAAAAATAATAGTAAATAAATAATAAAGTCCATAATTAATGAATTTTGAAATGAACTGATTAAGCTAAGAAATTTATTTCAAATGGAATAAATTGGAAATTAATTTGGGAAATTGATTTAAGTGATTGAAGTTGGAATTCTCCCTGGATAACCAAGTACGTTTTCAAAGTAAATTTTTTAAATATAAGTTAAAAGTTTTAAAGTTGTTTTAAAAAGCACAAGTTTTGAAAAATTTATTGTTTCTAATATTTAAATTCTAAAGTAAGTATTTTCTCTTAATCTATTATAGCTGTATTTATTTAAGAAGTGACTTAGTATTTTGTTTTTAAAAGTGAAAATCTAGTTTTATATTTTATTAAGTAACCTTATTTTCAAATATTCATATAGTATGTAATTTTAACAAATTATTGAAGTAGTTTTAACTTGAATATTTTAAAGTGTATTTCAAAGTAAAGAGTTTTAAATTATTTTAAAAATCTAGTTTTATACTTGGTGATTTCAAAGGAAATATAAAATATTTGGGAACTTATTTCTGTAAAAGGAAGATAGTTTGAAAACTGTTTTCGAAAGGGTTTGAAAAGTAAAAATATATCTTGTGAAGATATTTGAGATTAATAAATAATTTGGGAAATTATTTATTGTTTGATGGATGTTGTAAATATTAATTGATAGTTAAATCACCTACTATCAGTATTGGCCAACTGCGCTGCTCGTTTCGAAGAGACCGGGATCGAGATTTATTTCTCGAAAACCACTTCGATCCAGTTTGTACGTTTCGTGGAAATGAGTGTGGATTCGAAGATGGAGCAGTGAAGTGCAAGGGATAGTCGCTACTAATCCTGAGGATATTTCCAAAATGGATGTAGTAGGAATAGTGCCTTCGGTTCCGTTCGAAACCAGGAAGGACTTGTATGGATGAATGCTTTCGGAACATCGTCAGGTGGACGATGGCATTCTAAGGGATATGTTCTAAAAAGGTAACGCTTAGCCTTAAGCCTCATCAAACGGGAATGACTGAAAATTAGGGGTTATGCAGCAACGCTAGGTGGGTAGCACCCAAGCAGGGTGAGGTCATCCCTGTCTAGATGTCTATTTTTATTTCGGATTAGTGGTGTTTTATTTCGGCTTAGTGGTGCAGTTGCTGATCCCAACCGCGGGATGATCTTACTCGGGATTATGCAGTAAGGGGTAGTCCCGGTCTTGTGTTGCAGGGGAGCGGGCGTACTCCTCGGTAGTGTGATCTAGGCCACGTATTGTGACAGGTGGTACCCCAGTGCCTAGTCATTAGTTGGAAATCCATTCTCCCTACGAGCATCGTACGAGTTTTGTTTGTATTACCTGCTCTATGGCTAGTAGCTGGAATTTAATCATGTAACAATTTTGGCTATTTTATTAGTATTTGTATATAGACCTTATTATAATATCAGAGGACTTCTATAAAAATCATTTTAGCTTTCGTAAGGCAAAAACCCGACATGTTTATTTGTGGCGTGGTCTTACGAGATGCTTTTGTTTTCAAAAGGATTTTGAAACTTTAATATTCAATTGACTGTGATTTTCTCATGCTGGTATTACATACTGACTCGGGTGTTATTTAACTGTAATGCTCGGGTCAGACCGAGTATTGTAGGATATAGGATATGATGCTGTGGAGCTCAAGAGTCGAGTTGGATGACGATACGTACTCCCGTACTCACTTATATATATATATATCACGGTTTTGTTTATTTGTGTATCCAGTTGTATGTTATTGATGTTGAGCTGTGATTGATGTACTCTGATGATGTATGTATAAACAGATATATATTTGTTTTGTGTAAAGATCATTTATTATCTATTATATTTTATTCCGCTGCGATGGTTAGATTCTGATATTGTTTTCTATTTCCTTCTTCTACTCTTATTCTTTAACCCAAATGGTTCGTATTTCCATACATCTTGAGTTGATTAATGTTGAATAGTGTCGACTCAAGGGGTACGGATTTGCGGGTCGTTACACTTGGTATTCTGAGATAAAATCCAAACCTGGGATATAAAATAAGATTGAACTCAAGGAAATCAAATAAAATGATTTTCTAGATAAATGAAAAGCAAATCAAGTATGGGATTATAACTGGAAGTGTTGTTGAATGAAAATTTGAATTGGATTAAAAAGGATATGGTGTGGAATATAAACATATCCAATTCAAGCATAAATTGAATGGACTTATCATTAATAAATTCAATAATGAATTGTTAATGTAAATTAAAATTTAAAATGGATAAAAGAATAAACTAATCGAATAAATTAGTGGAATGGTTGGACTTTGATCAAAGGAAAATCAAATCAAAGATTGTGAATAGGTAATAGAATTTGGAAATGAAGCTTGAGTTATAAATAGAAATTTAACTTAAAATTGCAAGTGAATTAAACATGGATTGAAGTTGTATGGAATCGGGTTAAAATAAAAATGATTTGAGATGAAAATAAACCCAATTTGAGTATGAATAAATTAAAATGAGAGTGAAATTAAGTTATGAAATGGTGGTGAATTGAAGTAAATTAACTTAAGTTTAAAATTAATAGAAGCATGGGATGATGTCGAGTATAATAAAAATAGTTTGGAATCAAACCTTTTGGATATGAAAGAAATGCAATGGAAGTTTGTGAATAAATTAAAAAATGAGATTGGATTATGTGTAAATTGTGTTGGAATCAATTTAAACTGGTTATAAAGCTTTGGTTATTATTTATTCACATTAATATTGTTGAATTGCATTAGAAAATTGGTCGTTTGACGTAAACGGCAGTAAACAAAATTATATGAATCAATAGCAGTTTAATAAATTGATTTTGGCATCAATTGAAATGAATATGAGTTCGTTTCGTTTAAAAATGAATTAAATGGAATGGTATGTAATTTGGATGCAAACAATTCAAAAATAGTGTCGAAACCTTGCATATGTACTTATGAAGGTATATCACGTGCATTACTTATGAAATCTATGTGTTAGCTATTTGAATATAAGTGAAATGTTATTAAATTTCATATATTTATTACTTAAATATTTAAATTGAGTAAATACAGGTACCTGGAAGTCGTTTGGCTGGATTGGATCACGCTAAATGCTAAAATAAATAAGCCGCTTGCTTATAAATGCTAAATAAGGTACGCCTACGCAATAAAAATAGGAAATATGAACTGTTTTTGGTTTTTCTGACCGTGTGGGTCTATGTATATATATTTATATCTTTTGTCAAATTGCAAAAGCTCCTCCGTACAAAGGAGGCTCTGCCAAAAATTTTCAGAAATTTTGGGAGTTAGAATTTTTTTTGAAATTTTTTGGGAAATTTTTTAGTTAAAGACAAAACGATTTCAAAATTGGAAATTAAAATAAAGTGGTGAATGAAACTAATTTAAAATAACGATATGAATCAGTTAAATGGAAGATAAAATTAAATATACAGAGTTGAAGATAAATTGAATTCGGATGGAAATGAAAGAATCAATTTGAATAGAAATAGATATAAACTAAAGTGGTGAGGTGAAAATAAATAAGGAAGCATATTAAACGCTTATACTAAACTTAAGAAAAGAATGGTGAATTCTAAATGGGAAATTGATATTACAAATATATATTCTAAGTTAATATTTGGGATGAATAAATATTGACATTTCGTAAGGAAGTCACTAAAATGTTTTGAATATTGTGATTGGATATTATTGCTAAGTGGAATACGCAGGTATTATAAAAGGAAAAGTGAGTTGGTTTTGATTTCAAAAGATAAATTAGAATTGCTCGACAAAAAGGTATGTGTTTAAATTTCTATATGAAATTTGATTGGGTTTTTGATCGAGCCAATTGGCTTTTTGTTTCTTTTGGAATTTAGGAGCCTGTAGAGACCTTTTGTAATTGTACTGAGCTAGCGGCGCAAAGAAGACACTGGCAAATTTTTTTGGAAATTTAGGGAGTTAGAAAATTTTTGAGAAAATTTTGGTAATTCAAATTTGGTTTTAAATTGAAACTTGAATAGTTAAACAAATTGTATTGTTTGAAACTATTAGGAGGGTTTGGAAAGTTAGTAAGAATAATTATGGGTCTTTTATAAAATGATAGTTGATAGGATGTTGGATTGTGGGTTTTGGGAAAAAGGTAAACGAGTTTGGACCATTCTTCCTAATTAGTAATTTCGGAGACGAAATTCTTTTAAGGGGGGAGGATTGTGATGACCGAGAATTTTTAAGCCTTTAAAAATCGGAATATTTAATTGATTTTAATATTTAAAAGTAAATTTTTAACTTGAATTCAAATTTCACTAATTATTGATAATTAAATTATTGAATTTAATAAGTTGAAGTTGGATAAAATGTGGAATCTTCAGTTTTAAGCCTATTAAAAATAATTTGAAGGCCTGTAAAATTTATATTGATAATACTGAAGAGAATAGAAATGTTGAAATCAAATTTAAGAATGGTTTGTTAAGTTTTAAAATTTAATATCATTTTAATTGAATTTAAAAATAGCCTTTCGAGACACAGTCTCGGAATTTGACGAAACCAGTTCCATTCGATCCGTAATATTGAATTATTATCGGATTTTAAATTTCGTATTGATTGGAGTAGTTGTGTGAGCATACGATATACAAACGTGTTGAAATTTATATCGAAAATTCAATATAATAATTGATCCAAAAAGCTGCCTTCTCCATACGATCAAATTGGGACTCGATACCTTTTCCATTGCATTCGGAATAAGGGTATAACATTATAAACACCTGGCAGCATGCCTCGATAGGAGTTTAAAATTTTAAGTTGCATTTGAATTTGAATTTAATTGTATATATTTATACTTGTCGGTTTCAGTTGAAATTATATCAACGTCAGATCTTTTACTTTCTTTTCACATTACTGTAGCTGGCAGAACCTTCTCGAACACATTTTCCTTTAAAAACAAATATCCCAAGCCATCCTCCTTTATATTACGCAACTTTCTTCTCCTTCCATTAGTAAATTAAATTAAAAAAAAAATCAAAAATCAAAATCTAAACTAGAAAGGATTGCAAAATAAAATCTAAGAAAAATGGCCGAATAACGCTCCTCTCGTTCGAACAACCCAGTCTCCCTCTTCCCTTTTCAAAATCAGAATGCATTCTTCTTGAATCAAACTCATCGCGGCAGGGTATCGCACCGCATTTCTTCCTACCCTAAAGTCATTTCGACTTGCGATGTTTTTCAATGGGTGGGCTCGTTCCTTTGACCTGGGGCTTCGGGTTCGATGGTGAGGGAGATTGAAGCTTGCAAGTCGAAATCGACTGCTTGTTGAGTCACCCGCGAAGGGGTGGAAAGGGGTTCAATTTCATGGCGAGATGAGCGACGTTGAGATGGCGCTCGCGAGTGAAGGTTCAAGTTGCGTAAGTGATTGCCGCGTCGAAGCTAGGGCATCTGGGAAGGATGAGCTATACATTTGGGGAGGAGGCGAAGTCGCGGCGAAGCTTGGAGTCGCATGTAAGTGGGACCAGTGGTAGTAGGCGGCCTCGCGTGACTTGATTTTAGGGGTCGATGGCGTTCTGGCCTTAGACAGTAAGGTACAAACTTAAAATTTATATACTATAAATCTGATAATTTGTTAACTATAGGAATAGGGGTAATTTTGGAAATGATTTTACAGAAAACAGAAGTTATAAACTGGGAATATAAATCTATTTTTGCTAAACATATATGTTTCTGTTTAAAAATATAAACAAGAATATATTTAATTTAAAAGGGTATTGATTATTTTTGTAACCAGTTGAAAATGTAATATAAAGTAAATATACCTATTTATATTCCATTTGCATACGGTGATGACTTATTTGTTTAATTAAATCTAAATAATTTTAATTACTAAGGGTAATTTATTTAAACGAAAATTAGTTGGATTTAAATTTCCGGTTAATTAAATTTATTTAAATAAAAATTTACAGTTCGATTTATTCAAATAATTAATAGACTGTATAATATTTATAAAAGGTCTGAAATAGTGAAGAAACAAGTCGGGTTTTGAATCGGGTTGCAAATCAAAGAGGAAAGGTGAGTTAATCTTACTCAGCTGATATTAAATTTAAATTTAAATGATTAAATTTAAATAATTGTTTGAATGGTTAAATTGATTGTTGTGCTATAGTATGGTATAATTTGGAATTGGTATTTTATGTTGTGCTAACGTTTGTGGATGTAGGAAACATAGGTTGGAGGGATCCAATTGGATTCCTCAACACTTATTTAAATTACTCAATGTTCTCTGTGTGATTATTGGATATTCTATGATGAATTATATTAGAATATTGAATGCTATAGTCTGCTTGAATATTTCGGTAATTTGATTTATCTAAACATATAGAATTGGACATTGAAAAGAAATAAAGGAGTGAACTTTTAAGAAAATAATTATAAAGAATGTAAATAGATTAAAATGAATTGGATAAGAATATTAGCGGTTTCAAAATGCTAATTAATAAATTCTGTATATGGAAAGGGATTTTTAAAAAACAGAAAGTTAATAAATTTTAAACTTCAGTTTATTATTTAAAGGACAAAACATTTATTTAAAATTTAAGATTTAAATTATTTAAGAAGAATAAAGAAGAAATTGGGAAAATCTGAAATTTGTATATTTCAGTTAAAAGATTTAAAATCAAACTGAAAATAATAATAAATAAAAAATAAAGTCCATAATTAATGAATTTTGAAATGAACTGAGCAAGTAAAGAAATTTATTTCAAATGGAATAAATTGGAAATCAATTTGGGAAATTGATTTAAGTGATTGAAGTTGGAATTCTCCTTGGATAACCAAGTACGTTTTAAAAGTTCATTTTTAAATAAGTTAAAAGTTTTAAAGTTGTTTTAAAAAGCAAGTTTTGGAAAATTTATTATTTCTAATATTTAAATTCTAAAGTAAGTATTTTCTCTTAATCTATTATAGCAGTAATTATTTAAGAAGTGACTTAGTATTTTGTTTTTAAAAGTAAAAATCTAGTTTTATATTTTGTTAAGTAACCTTATTTTCAAATATTCATAGTATGTATTTTTAACAAATTATTGAAGTAGTTTCAACTTGAATATTTTAAAGTGTATTTCAAAGTAAAGCATTTTAAATTATTTTAAAAATCTAGTTTTGTACTTGGTGATTTCAGAGGAAATATAAAATATTTGGGAACTTATTTCTGTAAAAGGAAGATAGTTTGAAAATTGTTTTCAAAAGGGTTTGAAAAGTAAAAATATATCTTGTGAAGATATTCGAGATTAATAAATAATTTGGGAAATTATTTATTGTTTGATGGATGTTGTAAATATTAATTGATAGTTAAATCACCGACTATCAATATTGGCCAACTGCGCTGATCGTTTCGAAGAGACCGGGATCGAGATTTATTTCTCCAAACCACTTCGATCCGGTTTGTACGTTTCGTGGAACGAGTGTGGATTCGAAGATGGAGCAGTGAAGTGCAAGGGCTAGTCGCTACTAATCCTGAGGATATTTCCAAAATGGATGTAGTAGGAATAGTGCCTTCGGTTCCGTTCGAACCCGGGACGGACTTGTATGGATGAATGTTTGCGGAACATCGTCAGGTGTACGATGGGCATTCTAAGGGATATGTTCTAAAAAGGTAACGCTTAGCCTCTAGCCTCATCAACCGGGAATGACTGAAAATCAGGGGTTATGCAGCAAGGTTAGGTGGGTAGCACCCAAGCAGGGTGAGGTCATCCCTGTCTAGATGTCCCTTTTTATTTCGGCTTAGTGGTGCAGTTGTTGATCCCAATCGCGGGTGATCTCACTCGGGATTATCCAGTTTGGGGTAGTCCCGGTCTTGTGTTGCAAGGGAGCGGGCGTACTCCTCGGTACTGTGATCTAGGCCACGTACTGTGACAGGTGGTACCCCAGTGCCTAGTCATTAGTTGGAAATCCATTCTCCCTACGAGCCTTGTACGAGTTTTGTTTGTATTACCGACTCTGTGGCTAGTAGCTAGAATTTAATCATGTAACAATTTCGGCTATTTTATAAGTATTTGTATATAGACCTTACTATAATATTAGAGGATTTCTATAAAAATCGTTTTAGCTATCGTAAGGTAAAAACCCGACAATTTTATTTGTGGCGTGGTCTTACGAGATGCTTTTGTTTTCAAAAGGATTTTGAAACTTTAATGATCAATTAAGTGTGATTTTCTCACGCTGGTATTCCAGACTGACTCGGGTATTATTTAACTGTAATGCTCGGGTCAGACCGAGTATTGTAGGATACAGGATATGATGCTGTGGAGCTCAGGAGTCGAGCTGGATGACGATACGTACTCCCGTACTTGCTAATATATATATATTCCGCGGTGTTGTTTAGTTGTGTATCCAATTGTATGTTATTGATGTTGAGCTGTGATTGATGTACTCTGATGATGTATGCATAAAACAGATATATATTTGTTTTGTGTAAAGATCATTTATTATCTATTATATTTTATTCCGCCGCGATGGTTAGATTCTGATATTGTTTTCTATTTCCTTCTTCTACCTCTTCTTCTTTAACACAAATGGTTCGTATTTCCGTACATCTTGAGTTGATTAATGTAGAATAGTGTCGACTCAAGGGGTACGGATTTGCGGGTCGTTACAAATACCAGGTGAATCAAACTTGATTATCTCTTGTTTGATTCTCTGCCACTCTCTCCATAAGATCTCAGTTCTATTCAGAGTTATAGGATCTTTTGTAAATCAAACTGTTGAGTAAAAGGTGCGGTTGAGCTTTGAAATCAATTGGGTGTGATTGTAGCGCTGGAAATCAATTAGGTGATCTTGTAGCCTGGTTAAATCAAGAGAGTTCGCTGAACTCGAATATAGGAGGGTGTACCTCATAGCCTTGAAACCGAGGGTGTAATTTGGGAGATTGTTTTGATGATAAATCCATTTGATTATATGGGACTGGATGTTGGGTAACTCCGAACCAGTATAAAATCCTGGAGTGTTCTTTCCTTTATTGCTTTACTTAGTATTTTCATCTGTGTCTGATTCTATGATTATATCAGTGTCTATGAATTGCATTTGTTGGTGATTAAATTACATAAGTTTCAATAAGATTTAGAAAATCCATAAAACACTATTCACCCCGCCTCAAATGTTATTCCAGCCTTAAGATTCATAATCTGCATTTCTCACATTTGGTATTAGAGCAATGGTTTTCAAAGTTTTCATAATCTGAATTTTGAAAAGTTTTTTACATGGGTACCAACACTGGTTCTGTTAACTCTATCACTACTTCATTTGTAGAGGGTCATTCTACCGCCATACCACCCCTTTTTAATGGCAGTAACTACGCATATTGGGCATGTAGAATGAAAATATACTTACAGTCAATAGGATTAGACACTTGGAATATCACACAAGCTGAATATTCTGAACCCACAACTAGTTTTGCACAGTGGACTGCTGAGAAAAAGACCATTGTACAAAATAATCCAAAGCCATGAATATTTTATTTTGTTCATTTGATACGAATGAATTTAATAGAGTATCCGTTTGTAAGTCTGCATATGATATCTAGAAAACTTTGCAAGTTACTCATGAAGGAACAAGCAAAGTCAAACAGACCAACATACCAATACTCGCAAATCACTTTCAATTATTCAAAATGAATCCTAATGAGTCCATTTCTGATATGTATAGTAGGTTTCAGGATATTGTGCATTCTCTAATATCATTGGGAAATTTTTTTCGAAGAAGATCAAGTCAGAAAAATTCTAAATTCTCTTACTCCAGAATAGGATTAGAACACTCTTGCAATCGAAGAAGAAAATGATATCGGTACTTCAAAGATTGAAGATTTGATTGGAAATCTAATGTCGTTCGAAGTACAAATGCAAGGAAGAATAGATAGTAAGGCATTTGTAAAGAAGTCAATTGAATTCAGTGCATTAACAGATGGATCAAACTCAAGAAGTGATGATGATAAAGAAATAGCTTTCATGACAAAGAATTTTCGGATGTTTTTGAAATACAGAAAGATGAACTACTTTAAAAAGAATGATCATGGGAATTTTGAAAATCATAATGAAGAAATTTCCTTGGAAGGTATTGAATATCCTACCAATACTAACAATTCTTCCAACAAAACTCTCCTAAAAAATCAGAAGATTATAGTGGAAAATCATCGGATTCTCAAAAGATCCGTTAGTAAGAAATTGGATAAAATTTCCAGTAATATGAACAAATTCTTTGCTAAAGTTGGTCAGAATCTTGGCTTATCATCATCCCCCTCATCCTCTAGTACATTCTAAGAACTAGGTTTTGATGTATTAGTTGTTTTTGTGTAAGCTTTGTTTTTTTCATATTATGTAGTATCTTATGTATCATCTCATCTATTTATAAGAATCGTCTATCTTATGTTTTTCTACCTTATCATGTCTCTGGAATAAATGTTATTATAGTATATGAGTTTATATATATACATACTTATTTACAAAATAAATAAGATATATAAATTAACAGACCCATGTCGACATGCCTCTACCCCCTATGTCGACAATAACTGTCTGATTTGGTTATTTTTTAAAATTTTGAAATTAAAATAACTAACTCGTGTCTATTCATTTTAAACGAATTTCTGCATATTTAAACACCTGTTTCTTTCAAAAATTTGTAATCTTTTCATTTCTACTTATCTCTATTTGCGTCTCTTCACACTTATCAAAAATGGCTTCCTCTTCTCGAACTATAAGTAATAATCTTGAAGAAACTCTGAATTCGTTCAGGAATATACTTACTTTTATTCTCCACAATCAAAGGCACTTAGAACTAAGTCAAATGTAAATGATAAAAGAATAAGAGAAGCATTTCGATGCCCTCCATTGGATGATTTCTGCCCTAAACAAAGATGATCTCGTTGCAAATCCTATAGGAACTTTGATTCAAGATACATAAGATTGGGAATATATTAAAAAGGATCCTATCTTTAGAGAAGAAGGATGGGTTGAAGTTCCTATAAATATTTGAACTCCTTATGGTTTGAATTGATTGTTTTTGAACTGTGTGATTTGATTTGATTTGATTAGAATTGATTTGAATGGGTTGTATAACATTATATGAAACATAGTATATATTTATTGGGTTTAAACTTTCATATTTGTCATCCAGTATAAGACTAAGGGGGAGTTATATTAGTTTAGGATAAATTTTTTGTTGATCGCAAAGGAGAAGAAATATAAAATAGAGTAGTTAGAGTAGTTAGGCTTAGATTAAGGGAGAGTTATAGTGAAGGAGAAGTATATTTTATAAACAGGTTGTCATCATCAGAAAAGGGAAGATTGTTAGTCCTTGAGATGATGGTTTTGATGACAACAACCTTAGGACTTGTTATAAAATATAAATACTAACATTATAGTTTAGATACATATGTATATGCTGGGTATAAACATGTATTTACCAAGAATGAAGACAGTACAGTATAGAGATTCAAGACTGAAGATATCAAGATTGAAGACTCGTGAGTATCAAGAGTCCAAGATTTCAATAGTACAAGATAAGTATTGAGTCTAGAATTATGTTAAAACTTCTTAAAAGTACTTACATCTTTATTCGAAATTTATTCATGGAATGGAATCCACTTCGAGGCTGTTAAAGGGATAGAACCCTAGTAGGATGGAACCCATGACAATATCTAGTGGAACATATAGTGGTCCTATTTGGATATCCACTAATTTTATAAAAATGCTTTTCAAAAATATATCTCTTGTTTTTTAAAAATGTTTTCAGAACTTTCTTTTCAAAAAGACATCTCTCTTGGTTTTAAATGTTTTAGCCTCAAAACTATTTTTATCATTTGTAATATTTTGATTTCAAAACTGTCCTTGTTTTTAAACCATCTCTTGTTTTAAATATTTAGCTTTAATTATATTTATATACTCAGTTTTTTCACTTTATAGATTAAGATTATATATATTAAACTCTTTATATGTTTAAACTATATTCAAATATATTTACAAAGTTTAGAAATTGTTTTGAAAAAATTATAGAAACCAATTTTAATAAGAAAATCAAAACATCAAATTTGCCTTAAGCATGTCGACGTCCCTCAACCCCCTTTGTCGACATGGTGTTCGTTAAATTCAAAATTCAAGTTTTCAAAAGAAGTGTCTATTCGTCGTAACCTTTGAGATATGACAGTTGCTGTACTATATATACCTCTTGTTTTGAACGAATTTTAATCATAATTTTACTTGTTTTCTCTCCTCTTCATCTTCCACATTTATTCTAAAGAATCCTAAACTATATTCTGCCGAAATAGCAAGTGAATCAAACTTGATTATCTCTTGTTTGATTCTTTTCCACTCTCTCCATGAGATCTTAGTGCTATTTAGAGTTATAGGATCTTTTGTAAATCAAACTATTGAGTAAAAGGTGCGGTTGAGCCTTGAAATCAATTGGGTGTTATTGTAGCCTCGAAAATCAATTAGGTGATCTTATAGCCAGGTTAAATCAATAGAGTTGCCCTGAACTCGAATATAGGAGGGTGTACCTTGTAGCCTTGAAAACGAGGGTGTAATTTGGGAGATTATTTTGATAAGAAATCCGTACGATTGTACGGGACTGGATATAGGGTAACTCTGAACCAATATGAAATCCTGGTGTGTTCTTTCCTTTACTGCTTTTATTTAGTATTTGTATCTGTGTTTGATTCTGTGATTAAATCTGTGTCTGTGAATTGCATTTGTTGGTGATTAAATTACATAAGTTTCAAAAAGATTTAGAAAATCCATAAAACACAATTCACCCCCCTCTTGTGTTTTTCCAGCCTTAAGATCCGTAATCCGCATTTCTCACAAGTAGCTATGGGTCGGCGGAGGAGAGTTTCACATGGAGGAGGAGAGTTTTGCATGGAGGAGCATGGATTGTTGCGTTGAAACATGGGATCGGTGATGGGATGTAACGGTGGCTACGGATGGGTGGAGGAAAGTTTCATACTGACGAGCATGGCTTTTTGCGTTGAAGTGTGGGATCAATGATAGGATCGATGGTGATGATGGACCGGTCTCTATGGATCGGTGGCTATGGATCGGTGAAGGAGAGTTTCATGTGGAGGAACATGGCTTATTTTGTTGAAGTATGGGATCGATGATGGGATGGATCAGTAACGATGGATAGATGGCTATGGATCAGTGGTAGGGAGTGGTTGAGCTACTCCGAGTCATTTTCATGCTTGTTTCGAGATATGGCGATGTTTTCTTCGAATCTTGGGTGTATTCACTCCAAGCTCATGCCAACGTAAACACTTAGCCAAACATGGTCAAGTGTTGGATTAGTACAGAACCATAGGGTTTGGTAGCGATTTTTACGATGATGATTACATAATGGGAAGTGATGCTTTCGATGATGGATAGTTGTGCTTCGAAACGTAGAGCAAAGGACTATAATTTGGACTGAAGGAACTATTGGAGGGAAGTTATAGGGCGAGTGGGGATATTCTATGATTGACTACTGTTGATAATCGTCCGAACCACGACGACTTTGACAAGAGTTGTAAGATCAGTTCCAAGAGCTACTCTGCTATAGATCATGTGTGCGAAAGGATCATTGAAACTCGATGATTTATAGAGTACTCGTAAAGCAAGGGTAATATAGAGAACCTATTCAGACCATGATGGGTCCTGATCTCCATAATGGATGATCCGATCTCCATGACGGGCGATCTTTACCTTGGATCAACCATGACGGGCGATCTAGTTCCTTACCCATTGAGTGGCATGGATTCGTGCATCGAGGAACTGGGATAATAAGTAGTCTTTGACCATGATGGGTCTTTTGAGTTACCATGTATCCAACTCATTAAGTGAGTGAATGTGGGGATGAATGATGGATGTTATGATTGGTTGTTTTCTTGTCACTCTAGGGATGTTACATGATGCTGGTGCTATTGATTAGATATCTAGACACCCCTTAGTACTTTGACATATATACACCAATGATTACTACGATAAAGAGTAGCATATATCTTATATATGCGCTAACTCTATGGATGTAGGGACATGCTAGGTATGATTTTCCATACTATTTTTCTAGTATATCGACTTTCTAGTATTCGATATTTTCCATCACTCACACTAGATTGTTGTCTGATTCAAAATTTTATTCTTTTCTTTTTAGTATTTTGGGTACTTAAATGATTAGATCAGGGATATCAGGTATGGTGGGCACATAGAGCTAGACAAAGGATGGGTTGTCGATCAATCATACTATCGTATTACTACATTTACTTATTATGATCTTTTATTTCGCTGCACAACACTATAAACCTTACTTGTGCCTTTTTTTATTTAAAGGTGGTTTGTTTATGAGTTATTATTTGATGTATAACTCTATCACTTATGTCATATATTGCATGGATCTATTTACTTTGATTTTTGTGATTCATTTAGTTAATACTGTCTTGCCTATTTCATATCTGAGATGTTTACAATTATATTTTGTTCGATGCACTATGAGATATTCGGTAGATTCTATGATAATTGGTTTACTTTACTACATCCTTGACTATCGTCCTACATCAGCCGAACACCGTTGCATCGCACTATATAGGTATATTGCATGGCGGTGGTACAAGGCGGTCACCACAACATTCCTCCTTTCCTTTACCTTCTTCATTTTCTTCTTCCTTTCCCTCTCTCCTTCCTACTTCATCAAATTCCAATGGAATCATTTGCATCTTGGTTCCCTTATCTCCTTCTCTTCGAACTTCACCGGAAGCGAGATCTTCTAGTGCTCCATCGACCGGCTCATCAACATTTATCGTACCAGATAGACATTCAACTTCCCCTTGAAGATTAACATTAGAGTTGCTAGCAGAAGCTGAAGATCGAGTAGGCACCCGAGAGATTCTCAGTGGATTAGTTATTGGAGCAGCGGAGTGGCCAAGATGTAATTGACCATACCGATGAAGGTTCTCATTTGTCAGAAGATAAGCGGCGGTGCGATGTTGGAAAATGATTCTCTTTATAGCTTTCGGGCTTTTGACATGTTAAAAACTCATGTCTCGAGTGGGAATATCTATGAAAGAATTAGAAAATAAATTAAACACTTAGATAGAAGGAATCCAAGTGCAGGAAGAGTGAAGAAAAATGGATCTTACCACCAGAGTGCCAACGTCCATTTGAAACCATATGGGCACCGGACGAAGAAATACTCATTCTTGAAATGCGAGCATTTGTGGTGGAGTGCGTTAATAATCTTGCGTTTGCACTAGGCCTCAATAATCATGAGGGAAGGCGAGTCTTATTGAGACTTGAAGCTCAAGTTGTGAGTTAACTTTCTAAAATTGGGAGGACACTAGAATCGGTTCATGAATAGCACATATAAGGAGCTTAATAGTGCGTATCAGTTGGGATGAACTTTGGATGGAGCCAACCCGAGCTTTTGAAGAATCATGCGTAGGAACGGGTTGAAAGATAGTGCAACGTCGCCTAAGCACATGCACCTATTGCAGGCTATATATTCTATCGGAGGATTATGTGCTTATTTTCCCTGGATATGAAGTAGGACATCGCCTTTAGAAATTCCATACTATTGGTAGATGGTCGGGAGGGGGTAAGGATTAGTGGCACGTATTTAGGGCGGATCATCCAGTACCCTTAAGCCAAGTACTCGTTTAGTGGAGGTGGTTGATCTTGGTTCAAATTTACCAGAACGATCATTCTTTATAATTCGGTGGTAATGGAATGCCTAAGCCTAGAAGGCATTAACGTTGAAGCCTATGTAGTAGTAGATTCTGCTGTCGAAGGAGTATATAGCTTAGCACTGGTATTGAAGCGGGGCAATTGACCAGTCATTCTGGATAGGAAAACTTAGCGCTCAACACGGTCAAGTATTTTTTATTTTGGATTTCTATTTTAAATTTAAAACTGTGTGAATAATGCCCAAAATCCAGTGGACATCGACGTGTGTTTGCTAATCAAATTCTGAATGTCAACCAAGGCAAGTAAAAATGTTAATATATGCAGTGTAAGTCTCGTGTGCTATACACGACAAACGAACCATCCTATATAGATAGCTTATTCATGCTAGAAAAATGTGCTACGTCGCATGAAGGAACTATGTTACCCGTTATCGTCAGATAATCGATAACGGAACCGCTGTCTAAAGCGCGTGGAAGTTTTTCTTTTACAAGAACACAGTAAGTGTAGTAATCGAAAGTGCTTTATAATGGAATCATTCAAATATTGGAACATGTTCAATACAGCCATTCTTTGGGAAGAGACCGTCTTATTAACATTCAAATAGTGATATACAATCGGGTAAACGGTGATATGGGTTAGCCAAGGAATCTTGGAGCATAATGATTTGGAACTGAGATAAGGCAAATAGTCCTTCTATACAAACCGAGTAGAACTCCAGGTCAAGCCTTCCCATAACCAAACTCATACCAAACCATCCAAATCACTATTTCCATCCCTAACCACCATAGCACAACCATGATCTAATCGCCGATCAAAACCCCTCTCGATGACTTGTAGATTTGCATCCTAGCTTGAACAATTCAGGGTCAAGTTGTAACAAAGAATTCACTAATGAAATGTTCAGGACGAACGGCGGCAGCCGACGATAGTGTTTTGACATCGACGGTGATGTTCTTGAGGCAGCGACAACCTTGGATAAAAATGGCAATTGGTTCATGGTGGAGGAATGAGGGCGGAAGCAAGCTAGGAAAGTAGGTTTTGATAGAAGCAAGAATTCGGTTATGAAATGCTCGAAAGTAGAAAAGATAGAAATTGTCTTCTAAGTACAAGATTATTTATAGTACTCGATGATGGAAAAAAGGACTTATACCAAGAAGAACAGCTTAGTATCCACCTAATTTTTTAGTAAAAAATTGGGAAATATAGCAAGGAAAAGGTAGAGCATACCTAGCTAAGGTATAGAATGATCTCAAAGGTGCAGATCTTGTCCTTAGCGTGGAAAAGAGACAACGCTTTGAAGCAACTCTTAGATAGCCAATAGACATACATGGATAATAGCAAATGGTTGTTTCATTCCAAAGCATGCTTTGTTTACAACAGAAGCATACTCTGGGGGGAAGTGTTATTCAGCTTTTCAACCAAGCAACCTTAAGATGGATCCGGATGTCAGGACGAAGACGAAACGATTCATGGACTTTAGAACACACTTAGGAAGATAATAAAAGTCGACTCAAGAAGTTGCAAAATAATTGGAAATAAGAAAACCACTCGGTTTCGAGCCAATATACACTGTACTGATCAAGTCTTCTGAACTCTGAAGGGCCACCGAAGCTATAGCTCATGGAGAGATGGCTTATATGATCGTTTAGAGGTACATTTCACAAGGAATAGATGGGTAACCCTAAGGAGTTTCAGAGAAAAGCAAACAATACAAATGATATCAGAACCTCTCGAAAACAACATAATCTCTTAGGAAATTACAAGGAACACAACGGATCGGGGATAAAAGACCAAAGGAAGGAAGCAGGGGAAGTTCCCCCTCCAAAAGTCAGGTCGGTACCGACCACTTCTGGTTGGTACCAAGAAGATTTTATTGCTCAAGGGGCTCGGTCTTCCCCTCCTACACTCTTAGATCTGGATCTAGACCTGGTATTTCATATATTTCTGACTTCGTTGGACAATTTCTCTATAAATACAACCCTTATATCAACTGGAGAAGGATTTTTGACATTTCGTTTTCTTCCTCTTCTATCCCTCCTTCACCAGTCATTAAGGAAACTACTATTTGCTATTCTAAACTGTTAGATCAATGAAATCCTTATACTAATGACTCTCAAATCTACAATCAACAAAAACTACAGTGGACGTAGTCCAGAGATTGCCAAACCACTTTAAAACCCCGTTTTCTCTCTGTTTTTCATATATTTTCTATTATATTCCTACATGTTTTGGGAATTTTCCATTTTAGGTTCAAAGTTGTAATGCTTAGTTATGAAGTAATTGTATTGTTGTATGTTTAGATAACTAAGAGCTTGTAGATTAACTGTTTGTTAAAATGCCTACATGAATTTAATCTAACTTTTAATAGAATTCATACCAAGAAAAAAAATTGCAGAAAATTAAAAGATGTAAAAAATATATGTGGTTTGAATGTTAAGAAATCCTACGTCTACGAGTCAAACTAGTCTTTCATATTTACATTAATGAAGTTCAAGCACAGAATCCTTAAACGATCATAAATTCTTTTTTATAACTTGATGGTTATAATTCTCGGACATGGGATCTTTCGATGCTTTTTTGCTATAGTGGTCTTTTCTTTTTTATAGGTGAATGACATAATATGCATTAATGGCATAATTCTTGTATTTGACCATTGTCGTCAAATATTGCTACCTTCATTCGTTAGGCTTGTCTTGCATATTACTATTTTGGCCCAAATGAGACAATTTGGTTCAGGATGGATAACTTGGTTTAAGTGGGATAGTTTAGTTTTGAATTATTGAAATTGGGGCCACTGGATACTTGCCACCTGTTCAAAAGCTAAGTTGTGCGTATGGCTTATGGTGAAGTTCTACCTTTGATCTCATTTATTGCCTTAAAATGCATTAGTACTCCACCTTAGACTAAGCTATACAACATAGCAAGGTATTGCGCTAGTGGTTGAGGTGTAACATTTTTGTGTATACTACCATAGTACGAGGTTCTTGATATCTTTTCTATACATACATACATAATAGTGGTATAGGTTCAGATGTCATATATGATATATTTGGAACTTGTGCAGTTCATGGTTGATGTAGCTTGCAGATGTATCTTACTTATACAACGGTTATCCAACACGTCGAAGACAACATGCCTCTATAACCTATACTACAAAAACAATGTAATTGTCTGCTTTACCCTCCTTGCTTTGCTTTGCTTGTAAAATATTTTTATGAGAAAATGGTATAACAACTGCAAATGATAAAGAACCTATTATGTAGCACACAAGGATTGTGAAAGATCCAAGCGTGGAGCACTCTAGGTTTTGGTTTTATTTTATGGTACGAAGAACATATGTAGAATTTATCGGTGTGTTAAAAGGTGTGTTCTAAATTTTTTGTTAATGGTGGAGTGGGAAAGACAGAATGTGATGCTTTAATATAATTTGCCTCATATTTAATCATTTAATATTATTTAGCGCTGATGGAACATACCTGTATCAACAATTTTCAAGTAATTTCCACTAGATATAGAACCCTACTAATGAAATTCAACACCGTTTGTTATAACATTGTTCTGGCTCGATAGTTTCAATCAATGAATTTGATAAATAATATATATATATAAGACGTGCATGTATGTTGCATTTGTTGTGTGTGTTAACAATACTTTTCACCAACCTCAAAGTTGCAGTGGATTTGTGAATCTCGGATTATGGCACGTAACCCAAGTTATTTTATGCGTGAATGATGTAGAAATGCAAAACGGAATTGGAAAGTCGAGAAAAGCTTTACTCTTGTTCGATTTGATATAAACCTACGTGTAGTGAAGAATTATTTCTATCTTCATTGGTTTTTAGAAATGATTACAAATCATAGATTACACTGTGTCATTTTTTTTCTTCAAAAGGATGTACCTTACTTATTGTAGAGGATGACCTTATATAACTTTAGTATGGTAGAATTGACAACGTTGATGATGACTTGGATGATAGCTTATTGATGTGAATGATAAATTCGAACAACTAAAGGATTCCAATAGTCCACCGATGGACTTATACTCCAACATCGCTGTTTTGAGAGTCAATGGATATTAATGTAATAATAGTGGGGTGTTGAGGCATAATCACTAAGGACGGATAAGAAATGTGTAGTTTGGGGGGTGCAATGGAATAAGATGTTGAAGGTTGTATGTGGGATATCAAGGCCAGAATCAGAAAAAGTTACTATGAAGTATTTATGACATTCAAATGTTATGATCGCTATGGTCTTTTGATACAGTGAACTTTCATCTCAATATTCCTTTTTATTTCTCATCAAACGAATGACATCTTTATATAATGCCGATGACAAAGCGGTATGTAGATGTGAAACAAAGAAACCCATAGAGATGTGAAAACAATCATTTGTACTCTCCCCTCGTTCCCCTCCCTTCTTAGGTATTCTTCGGTCTAGCGGAGTTAGCTCTAGCTCATGGGCCTTTTTCACGGGTTTCACTCTTCTTAACTGTTTCAACATTTGAATATGTTTTGAGGATGAAGCTCCTTTAAGGATAACCTATATGACTCATATTTAAATACACTCCTAATCTTTTCAAAAAATAGTTTAATATACTTAATAAGATTACATTAAGATAAATCAACATGGATATGAAATTTTAGCCATGTTTAGAATAATTCATCATAAGCGAAGTAATTATTTAAGATTTTGTTTTGCTTCAGAATAGAATGTTTGAAGTGTTGAATACGAGTTATTCCTAAATGGGCCATGACTAATCAAAGCTCATTTACCCTTACGTTATATCCCACTTTGATTTCATCTTCTTTCATTATCTCCCGTTATTTAAAAAAAAGAAAAAACAACTTAAAAGAACATAGCTAGAGTCCATTTAAATTTTTGATCTAAAATCAGGAAGAAATTTAGCAAATTTAGGAAGGTAAAACATAGGAAGAGCTTGAAGAACCTTCATTTTTTTTGTTTAGGTAAGTAACATTTACTTCATGCAAATATAAATCTTATCAATTTCTTTTATAATAACGAAGATTATAAGTGTTTTCTACAATTGATCTTCGAATTATAATGATATTATAAAGGTTGACTCTAATTTTGAGCTTAGACACATTTCAATCAAACTTTTAGAGCTGAAATAGGAATAGTTTTGGATAGAGCATCTAAATCTTCTATATATGGATCTTCAATACTATCGGTACTATGCAGGTGCGTCTAACATCATTAATGCATAATTCATTTCAAAATAAATAGAAAAAATGTACTCAAGTCGAAAGTGAGATATTTTTTTACACCATCGAGAATATTATTGTTCTTATAGCCCAAAAGTTTCCATGCCGAGGGACTAAGGGTATGACATAGGGGAAATTATGTAATTTATCATAGATTATCTAACTTTGTAACCAATCTTGTTCATAATGGAGGTGTTTGTTTTTTAGTATGTACTTTGTTATATTGTGGTATAATCAACCAAGTAATTAATTTAAAATATATTAATATGAAAATCCTTAAATAAAATGTTGTATGATTATAATTTCAAATAGTTGTAATCGTGAGTAACTAATCACAATATATGATAATATTTTGTTTTGAATATTCTTGGTCAAATTTTTTTAAGAAAAAATAATGATGCATCTGTGGAGGCCAGAGGACATAGCATACTTCAAATGTTAGATAGTGTATTACTTATGACTACTAGAGGTAAAGCGGGTTATGTATGTATAGTTATTGGATAATTATAAAATGACTCAACCAAGAGTTTCCTGTTGGTTGATAACAACTAAGTTAAACATGAAATCTTAGTGTGAAGATGTTACATTGTCACGACCCAAAATTCAGCATTCAAAAGTCAACATCAAATACCTCACTTGTATTCGACTGCCGGAGATTCGAACGCCAAATTTCAGTTCGGATGGAGCTTATAAGAACATCAGATGAATATAAAACAATGGAACAGAATGAATATCATGCATACATCACAGACACAAAAGCATAATATCCATCGCTACATCAGAGTATTTTTAATACATACACCACAATTCCAAATAAAAATCATAATAATACAACAGTTATCATATATCCAAAAAGTCTTCAAAGGAAGGAAGTGATAGCGAACTCCCAATGACTAAACAACTGAGATCTCTAAAAGCTTCTGGAATATCTCCAAGATAAGAGCTCCAAAATACAGCTAACTCCAGAACACGAAAGCCTGCTACTAGGCTGCCCGTGTGGAAATTATGGCCAACCAGAGTTCAGAAAAGAAACAATAAACTCCAGGTCAGTCATGGGACTGGAATAAGTAAACAAAAACAGTTGCTTTTAAAGAAACTAGATTTATAAAGAATTCCGGTATGCTTTTAAAAAATGAAACTATCATAAGACCTCCCGCCACACACACAATGCAAACACAGAATTGGAGGAGATTTCTTCTTACGAAAGTCAAATATGCTTGGTACGGGAAAAATTCTTTGATATTATACTAGTGCATAGTGTAGAAAGCATTTTGAAAGTATAATATTAATCTTAGCCAGCATACAACCATTATTGTATGCCTACTATAGCTACCATCTAAACAGTGGGGCGCCACCATAAGTAAATGGCAGGTTATAGAACTAAAACCGTACTAGGTTCGTATTGTTACTTTGGATTTCCAACAAATGGTCAGGCTAAGGAACTTCCTGAGCCACATGGGTACGCCTCTGGAGGGACGTCCCGAGAACCTAACCAGATCTCTGCCAACACAAGGCCAGGTTACCTCTGTAACTAGGTAACTACTGACACGAGTATGCCATCCTCCAGTTGTAACCAACCTTTATCCGGGGCCCCAACAACAATCACAAAGTAATATATATATATATATATATGTATATATATATATATATTTGCGATATCCACATAAATTAAGTATTTGGGCTCCATACCATGATACCACTTCTATCCAGAAGGAAATGCATATATCCCAAAGGGTGCTACCCCCAATAACCTTGCTGCATCTTTCCTGTTTCGACCATTACCAGGTTGTGAAGATCGATGAAGTCTCGTCCCCAAAGCTATGCTTTTCACCAAAGCCACACTTTGATCAACAAATGATCAGCAGCACTCAGCATGCCGCATTACCAAGTTGGGAATATATTACTGATAACCTTCAACTACATAACCTCTGAGCTCGTACGTCTCAGAGAAGGGTGTTAAGCTAAGAGAATAAATTCTTCGCCACCAACAGAAATGTATTTGAAAGAAATCTGCTTTATATCTCAAATGTTATGCCAGATATACAATCCATACAAGTATGTTATGGGTTCGAACAGAACCGAAGGTACTTCCAAAGAAGTCGTTGCAATCCGAGTGTCCACAATCCCGATCGGACTCCCCAACACATATGGAGAACTCTATACCGGAGCAACTCAGTGCAGAGTCATTCGACAGGTTATCCTATCGTTCTTGAAGACGTCCGGTTTCCACCCCCGTCTTCAAATGCTCATCCATTTCGTCGTATCACTTATTCGAAATCGGTTATATGACACAAAGGTCCTCTCCCGGCAAAACCGAATAGTGAGCGTCAATTTTAAAAACATATGGATATGTCGTTCACAAAAGTTCACAGGATCGATGTGGGTTTCGGATAACTAACTGAAGTCTGATTCCCTGTCGCATCGAAGTTTAAATGCCGTTTTACGGGCAAAGGGGTTTCCACATCAATACAGGAACAAATAATAATTACAGTACAGTACATAGCAATCTTCATCACACAGTATCACAACCAGAACAGAAATATCAATCTAGTGCACAACAATAGTTAGTTATTTTCCAATGTGGTTTAAATATATTAACCACACAATTATTTGTAGTGATGTTTAAAATCAATTAAATTTGGATAACTTAATTAAAGCTTAATCAAATCGACTAATTGTTTCTTAATTAATCAATCTTAATTAACTATTAATTATAAATTAGCTAACAATTCTTAATTCCAATTTTATTAGACACATAATTATTAATTAGCCAATTTTCTAATTATAATTTAAATATTCTTAATCACTTTCTAAAATAATTGATTGATATTAATTTTCCATCTTTATTAACATCTAAAAATTTTCTTTAAACTTTGATTATCAATTTATTACTAACTACAAAATTTTAATTAAGTTTACTAGAAATAAATTCTTACTTAAACTAATCAAGTATTAGTTACTTCCTTAGTACTAAAGTTTGTTACAACATTTGCTTTAAACTTTATAAAGCTTGACCCCTTTTTAAAAAAAACAAAACCTGAGAATACCCAGGCTTTACTTGTAACAACCCGCATATTTATCGATTTTTTATATTTAAATATTTTATTTAAATATTTTATCGATACCCGAAATTTAGTCCGAAAAGCTACTTTTTGCATACGGTCGAATTAGGACTCGGGACCACTCCCATTGAGTTTAAAATGCCGTTTGCGACCTTTTTGAGTATAAGCTTCGATATGTTTGGAGTAAGTTGATTTTTGCTACTTTTTCACTTTGGGCTTTGGTTTGGGCTGAACCCATTAACCCCACTTATGTATTCAGTCCCAACCCCTTCTCCTCTTCATTAGTTCATTCCTCATTTCCTTATACTCAAGCTTTATATTAATGGAGAATGGAAGAAGAAATTAAAACTCCAAAACCCTAGTTTTCTTTTGCAAATCAAACTCTAGCTCCAAACTAATAGAAGAACCCATTGGTAAGCTTCTCTTCTTCTTCTCCAACTCATTCTCTTATCAATTTCAGAAATTCCTAACCCTAATTTAGGAAATGTTTCTCTTTTTGGCTTAGATTCAAGCTTGTTGAGTTGGAATTGAAGAGTTATTGTCATTGTCATTGTTCTATAGCTTCTTCCTCCTTGTTCTTGTGCATAAAGGTGAGATTTTTATCTCACATCTTTTTCTATATCTATCTTTGTGGTTAGGTATGAATTCCTAACATTTGTGCATATTCATTTGCTTTTGTTTTGAATTGATTTGGTGAATTTTCCTAATTTGGGTGTTTTGGTCCAAGTTTATGAAAATCCTATTATGAATATTTGGACAATGATACTCGGGGTGTATTGAGGAGCCGTTAAGGCTGGGTTGTCGCTAGGCATAAATCCTTAGTCGTCATTGCTCGTCCGATCGCTCCCGATACGTTTTGGCCACTTTGGCCTAGGCAAGTTGTTGCCCAGACCAGGTGACCAGACGTCTGGTGACCAATTCCAGACTTTTGGTTTGGTCCTGGAGAGAAAAATATAAACACGCAGAATATATAAAAAAAAGGCAGAGACTAATTCCAGACGTCTGAAATTTAGAATCAGACGTCTGGATAGGTCTCAGACGTCTGACTTGAAGTTTCAGACGTCTGAGTGTTCTCTGGATTATTCCCAGAGAGCAAATCCAGACGTCTGGATTCTAAACCAGACGTCTGATTAGTTTTCAGACACCTGGATTGGACCTCCAAACGCCTAGAATTGTGCATAGTGCCTATTTGCTTATATTTTTGAGTATATTTCCAACTTTAATCGATTTGTGTTGGTTCCCTTTTTGTTGTTATCATTTATTATGAACTTTGATGACATTTTCATCGTGATTTTTGGGAATATCCATTTTGATGGATTCGGTATCGATTTCTTTGGATTTTATTCACATCTTCGTATGTGAATTTTAGTGATTGATTGTTCCTATAATCTTTTTTGTGATTTGTCACTTTAAAAATATAAAGGTTTTCAATACTAGTATTAAATATCAAACCTCTTCATCAAAACGATTTCAACTATATTTTCAATATCAAACTCGTTTATAAAACCGTTTTCCAATCTACTAGTATACACAAACCTTTACCTCACTCGTATGAGAAATCTAATTAAACGGCTTAGTAAAACAAGTGGTATGAAACGCTTGCGTTTACTTTGCCGGTTAATTCTTGGACTTGTTCGGTTGAAACTCTTGTGACAATTTTCTAGTGGAGATCTACAATTTGTTCGTAAATATTTAAGTTAAGCTAGTGGTTATGGGACATGAAGCTAAATTTATATATTTACTAGCTTAGTGTAATTGACACTCCTCGTTGATCATGACGGTCATCTTTGTGATTTAGACTAGCAATGTGCGATGTCTCTTTGTCTACGAGGGAGACTAAACCCCGTTTTGTGGAGTTTCGACTCAAATTGGTGGGGTAGCAACCCATGGTCTTCGGGTCGTTTGTGGAGCTTCGGCTCAATTTGTGATGGTTAGCAACCATGGAATTAGCGTTCCGTTTGTGATACACGTGTTGGTGAGCTTTATGCTCCCGTTTGTGATAGGCCTTCCCACTTTTTGTGATTTCTGGATTTCTTGAGATGATTTCTAGAATTTGTGTTTCACCAATTTTCGTGATTTCCATTGATAAGTTTTATCAATATTTGTGCATTGGTGAATTTGTGTGTCATTGACTTGTGATTTCTGGATTTCTTGAGATGATTTCTAGAATTTGTGTTTCACCAATTTTCGTGATTTCCATTGATAAGTTTTATCAATATTTGTGCGTTGGTGAATTTGTGTGTCATTGACTTTTGTGATTGACATTGATATAATCGTCAATATTTATGATTTGGTGAACGAAATAAAGAGTATGACATTCTTTTGATTCTTGTGTAGATTTTTGTGATATTGATTAATCTCTTGTTGATTTTCAATTACTTATATATATTTCACAGCTTGGCATTGTGAATATTATGTGTTTAGTCATATCTCTTATTCTATATCGTTTCATCTGATATTTATAGTTAGACTGATCCGTTTATTATTTTCTTATTAAATAATACTCGGGTCAGACCGAGATGTTACAGGTGCTTCAGCTTGACTTCTCACTTGGGATTTACCACTCTGACTTTTGGCTAACTACTTAGTTTAGTAGTTTTCGTTGTATACACTTGAGATATAGACTCATAGTTGTATTCTTTTGTATATCACGTGTTGCTATTCTTTTGTACTATTGTGGATCTTTTTGACCACTACTCTGATATACACTTTCATGTGTTAGTTGTATATTCATATCTTCTTCCGCCTTTGTGATATGAATTATCTGTGACTGATTTATGTTATGTTTATTTCTACATTTGTTTTTGAAGATTATTATAGCCACTGTGTAGTAGCTTTGTGCTTGTATCGGTATGTCGGATTTCCTCTTGAAATAAAATGCATGTTATACTATCTGACATATCGGTGCTCACGCAAAGCAATTACACGGATGGTCTCCTCAACAGCCTTATTCTCCATGCTAGTTGACAGCATTACACCGTAATGTTCTTGGCTAGCGTGGGTATAGAGGTGGGGCGTCACATTACTCGAGTAAAAACTCGAGTTCCTCACCATCTCTCCCCGAAGCCGTCTCTATCTCCCTCACGTATACCCCTTCTTCTCTGTTTCTTATTCTTTTTTTTCCTTATTATAACTTAAGTTTTTAAAACTTAAGGACTGTTCTATGCTCGAAAAAAAATCATGCTCCAACCCGAAGTAACGACCCCTTTCCTCGAGTATCAACTCGAGTTGCCAACTGCAGACACTCCTGACACGAGACCGATATTGTGCATGTGTACATCGCCACGCCGCTGTTCTGGTGAGCATCGCGACCTTCGGCAAGTCGCAATTCATCCACATACTCGAACCCAAAGTTCGATTCGACACAGAAAATTCGAAAACGAATTTTTGCCTCTTCGTTGAAACTGCAACTCGAGCCTACCCAAAAGAAAACTGTCTCGCCGCCCCTCCTCAGACCACCAGCGACACCAAGATTTCGGCCACGTCACGCCAACACACCAAGCCATCATCCCCCAGAACCACGCGAAGCTCGATGCCTCTGAGGTGATGAAATCACCTCGTTCACAGACACGAAGAAAAACTCGAATATAACCCTAATTTGAACTCGTACCTCAAATTTATGCAATAGAAAAATTCTTTGATAATTTTCACGAAGTCACTGGTGTTCAAGCTTGCTTCAAACCATATTTTAGCATTTAAAATTTGTTCGATCATCAGAAAATAGTTTAAATGCATTTTTCGTTCAACTGTAAACTGCACATTAAATACTCGCTTAAAAATTATCATTTACATCTTAAAAATCCTATTTTTGGTTAAGGATTCACGTTATATGATTGAAGTAACAAATCATTATATTCGAAATTTTCCAAATTTGAATTTTACTCTGTAAACACACAATTTTGGTTACTGTGTAAACTTAACCTGTTTGAAAACTATTTTTAAATTATAGTTTATACTTAAATACACTTATTTACTTTTGAAGTCAGGGCCTAACAATGATCGAGTGATAAGGTATTGGGTTTTTGAACAAGGTTGACGCTCTGAAACAAAAAGACAGAGATGGTTTCAGACATTCGCACCTACTAATATTTATATACAGGGAAGATTTATGTATACATGTACATAATAAAGCAATTTCGAATCTTCGGATTTACAAACTACAAATAAATATACTTAAAATCTCTTTTTAAGTTGTTTACTCACATAGAAATATGAATGAACAGAGATGCTTTTGTTTTGAAAAAGGAACAGTTTGATCCTTTTTCTCCTTTTTCTTTCTTCAGTAAATTGTTTTCAAACTTGAATATATAAGTGATGTTTTTCTACTTTTTTTTTATTTTCTGATCTTTGTTAGGTTTTGCCTTTGAACGAATTGGAACCAATAGTCAAGTATATAAAGGAGATGTGCAGGTTCAAGTGAAGTACTGAAACAAGACTTTTTCTCTTTTTTTATTTGTACTTTGTAATTATTTGTATACCTTTAAATCAAAGATTTTTCTTCTTCTTTTTATATTCGAATGACTTGTTTATGGGCTGAGTTTGAAAACATTTAATGCTCATGTTCCCACCCTTGTTTACATACAATCTTACTTTAATTCTTGCAAGTACTAAGTCTTGTTTTGTTTGGCAGACTTTTATAATCTAATATTTTGTTTGGTTACTTTGCTAAATTAAAGAAAATTGTTTTAGTTGTTGTTTTCTTATGTCTACATATTTGAATGTATATTCTTTTTTTTTGTCTGATTACTTTATTTTGTTGCTGAATACACTCTTTACTTCATTGTTTTCCTTGTTTATATTTTTGTTTACAACCTTATATGTATTCCTATGTCTTTTCATAACTATATGATTTTGTTACAACATACATTCAAAATTTTATTTCTATTCAAAGTTTTAACTAACAACATTTAATTTGTACATATTTTATTTTATTAATTAATACAAATTTTTGTTTTGTTATATATTTCATTTATTTAACATTTATTTAAAAACTTAAACCGTCAAATATTTATTTATATCCATATAACTTTATAATATTAATATTAATAATATTTTATTTCTCTTGAAATTTCTTAAATTAAATAAAAAAGTTCAAACAATTTACTGAATTTAAAATTCCAAATTTTGGGATGTTACAATATCCCATTTTTAAGAAAATTTCGTCCTCGAAATTTGAAAGAGAGGGAGAGAGAGAAAAGTAAACAAAGAATATACGAATTCAGAAAAAATAAGGAAATGGCTTACCATTTTAAGACGAAATATCCACTCTACAATTGGGATATGATTTCTTCATATTATCTTCAGTCTTCCAAGTGCAGTCCATTGGATCGCCACTCCATTGAACTTTGACCAGTTTCACAACTTTGTTTCTCAATCGCTTCTCATCACTATCTACAATCTTTATCGGCTCTCTTTTAACTGCCAAGTTAGGAGTGATCTCTAGGTCCTGCTGAGCAGCTTCTTCAATAATACTATCTGGGTCGTGCACATACTTCTGAAGATTAGAAACGTGAAACACATCATGCACGCCAGGCAACCAGTTGGGTAGCTGCACCCAATATGCCAGAGGACCGATCCTCTCCAGAATAGGAAAAGGACCAATATAACGCGGTGCTAGCTTTCCTGTTTTCCCGAACCTCAATACACCCCGCATCGGAGAAACTTTCAAAAATACAGAATCTCCAACTTGAAATTCCAAATCTCTTCTTCGGCGGTCATAATAGCTCTTCTGACGACTTTGAGCAGTTATTAATTTCTTTAGAATAAAATCAACCTTCTCCGTGGCTTCTTTAATCATATCTGGTCCAAAGACGAGTCTATCACCTGATTCAATCCAGCATGCAGGTGATCGACATGGACGACCATATAAAGCTTCGAAAGGAGCCATTTCTATATTGGCCTGATAGCTGTTGTTGTATGAGAACTCGACCTGATGCAAATGATCCTCCCAGGAACCACCAAAGTCGAGAATGCAAGCACGCAAAAGATTTTCTAGAATTCGGTTGATCCTCTCAGTCTGCCCATCATATTGTGGGTGATAAGCAGTACTGAAACTCAATTTTGTTCCCAATGCGGCTTGCAATGCCTCCTAAAATCTACTAGTGAAGATCGGATCACGATCACTCACTGTGCTGCTGGGAATACCATGGAGACGAACAATTTCCTTTATATATAGCCCTGCTAAGCTTGCTGTTATCCCGCTTTTTGGCAAAGCCACGATACCAAAAGATCGATCAGAAACGGAGAACGGTTCGTCTCAGAGACCGGCCATACTTCGTCTCGCTATGGATGTCACTGAATTTTGTCCAAGTCCAGATTGAGCTACAATTGATAGGACACGGCAAGAAAGACCATAGGAATCAACGTCTCAAGTTTCAAGTCAATCCGAGTTCATACGCTCAAATTATGATCGATTCAATTTGAAAGAAAAGGCCTGAGATTCGAACCCATCAGGTTCGAAACCATCACCTTCGAACCCATCAGGTTCGAACCCATCAGGATGCCTCGGGTTCGAACCCATCAAGTTCGAATCTACCAAGTTCATAACAATGGACCTCGAATCCATCGGAGAGTAGCTGCTTCGAACCCACCACAAAGCGTTGTTCGACTCCAAACAAGCATCCTTGTTCGATTCCATCATAAGACATTGTTCGAACCCAAACATGGAACCTCGTTCGAAACCATCCATGATGCCAAGATTCGAACCCATCCTGTGTAGCCTCATTCGAATCCACTAGGTCAACCAACCATGATGACGTGTCTTCCATCGGTTCGAATTCGCCGAGATTTATGGAGTCGAAGCGGTCAACTCGGAGTGAAGACCGGATTGGTTCGAAGTTTGCGCTCCACGTCACCACGAAGACATGTGCCATGATGGATTCGAAACCATCGGTTCGAAAGCATGGTTTCGAACCAAACAGCCATGCAATGAACCCCATTTCGAATCCATCATATCTCCCAATCTACTGATCCAAATGCCATGAAATTTTCACAGAAGCTTGCATACATGTTGAAGAATGTCCACGCCAAATTTCACCTCGGTTGGATGAATTCTTGATCGGTTCGAATGGAGTTCGAAATGATGCCAAAGTGGGCCCAAACTTCCTGAGACCGTGCGTGTGGGCCCCCTCACGTGCCAGAAGTGCTCTCCCGAGTTTTCAGCGAAATATCAGCAGCCTACGCTTATAAATAGAGCCCCAGGGCCAACAGAAAAGGGACTTTTGGATTCTGAAGCATCCAGACTCTGCCGGATTGAGATCTCCATCATTTGTATCATAAACTTGCTGTTAAATTTGAATTCTTGACTGTATTTCACTGTTGATTGCTGTACCGATTTGTAATCATCGAAAGAAAGTCAATAAAAGTATAAAAACTTCATAGTGGACGTAGGCAATACGCCGAACCACTATAAATTGCTTGTCTACGCGTTTATTTACATGCTATTTGGAGTTTTTGTTAGATAATCCTCTGTTTCAATTTGCACTCTTCATTTATTATCTCTTCAAAAACTTCCGACGAGTGTTGTGCCCAATTTTGGTGCAAACACTTTGGTGCTTTCACTGAGAAAACCCAGATTTTCTCCCGCTTCTCGGATCTATCATCAATACCGGATTGCATAAATCTAAGAGAGAGATCCGAATCTCAAGCTCAGATTCCTTCCGTTCTATTCAGGCTTGATAAAAGTCTAGGAAAGAATCTTACTATTCACAATGGTGAGTACTAGAACCACCTCTAACCTTGGTAACCAGGAAGGCCGGGATAGGCCAGATCCCGCGCAGCTACCATCTACTCAGGACGTCACCGAGCCTTCGGAGTCATCCGGACCGGTAACGAGGCAAGAGTTTCAAACATTGCTCCAGGAGCTGACCCAGAGTCGGCAATAGTTGACGGAGCAACTACGCGCTAACACTGAATTAACCCGCCAGCTACACAGTCATAAGCGTAGGCGGTCTAGGAGGGATTACGCATCCCAGTCTTCCATGGAGAGTTCGGCTTCCACCGATTATCATCACCGACCTTCATGACCCCGAATGGATGGGAATTATGCACAGGCTACCGGAAACCTTCCGGCATTGACGGTCGGGCAACTACGAGTCGGCCCATCTGCTAGCTTCCACACAGGGCCTTCCTCCTGGGGAGGCACTGCTCCTCAACACACTACCGGCAACCGTCCTGCAACCATTGCTACGGTGCCAGGGGTTGACATCCATACTTTGTCGGATCAGAACCACCACCGACGACGGCAAACTCCTGATCTGTATGTACCAGAAGATGTCGAACCAAGGAGGCGAGATTCGGACCGTCGACAGCATCCGGTCCAGTCCCGCATTGTGGAACCCGACCACACCTTGGCTCGACATGCCCAGAACGCAGCTGTGACGGATCTTCCGGAAATGATCAGGCAGATGATCCGTGAAAGTCAGGGGTTTACTAACGACGACTAGGAATCTCCCGGAGTCACACCCCATTCACAGACGAGATTCTGTATGCCGAACCCCCTCGGCGATTTAGGATGCCCATGTTACCGATGTACGAGGGAAACTCGGACCCCAATCAACACATATTGAAGTATGAATGGTCTATGAGCGCCGCCAGAGCAGACGATGCGGTCAAGTGTAGGAGCTTTCCTATCTATTTGGGGGGCATTTCTACGATGTGGTTCACGCGATTGCCACCCCGTTCTATCTCTTCGTTCAATCAGCTGGCCAGGAAGTTCGTGGAACAGTTCCGCATGCATGTTGCAAGGCATAAGGACGTCAACACTTTGTCTAGTGTTACCCAAGCTCCAGGAGAAACTCTTAGACACTATTTGGAGAGATTCCATAAGGCCTGTGTGGAAATCACCAACCCCAATGATAACTCGATTCTGATGGCACTGATGAAAGGGATTGACCCTGATTCGGATTTTGGAAATTGGTTGGCAGGAAAACCTCCTGCGTCGTTGGACCGCTTCTACTCCAAAGCCGCCCAGTTCTTGAGGCGTGAGGACGCGAAGCAGTCTAGGAAACAGGACGACGCAGGACCCAGTGGAGAGGGGATTCAAAGTAATGTGGCTGTTAAACAATCGAGAGAGAGTTCTGGGAAAGTGCAATTAAATATCCAGAACAAGCAATCACAACCGAAGAATAATGGGAATCAGAGCAGGAAGCGGGATTAGAACCGTGGGCCAAGGCATAGGGCCCCTATGTTCAACAATTATACTCCGCTGAATACATCGTTGGAGAACGTATATCTACAAACTTGTAATGCCATGCAATACAAGAAGCCTACTCCGAAGCCGTCGTCGGAGAGACAGATTCAAACGGGAAAGTTTTATAGATTTCACGATAGTTACGGCCACAATACCAATGAATGCAGATACTTGCAGGATTTAATTGAGAAGTTGATCAGGGAAAGGAAGTTGGACCAGTTTGTACGGGCGCCGCAGTCTGGCGGTGCGGGCCCGTCAAACCAGAACGATCGGCCAAATCAGCCAAGGCAGGAAGAACCCGCCCGAACGGGCGGAAGTCTAGTGATAAACACCGTCAGTGGTGGTCCCCATCCAGCGGATAAGGGTTGGAAAGAGATGGAGTCATATGCTAGATCGGTTAGGCATATGGACTTCGAATGCTGCAGTAGTTATGACGAAGGGGCTCCGGCCAAACAACAAAAGACGATGACAGATGACATCGTGTTCCGCAACCGTGATGCAGACAAGGTCGAAGCCCCGACTATTGACCCGCTTGTTATATCCGCCCAAGTTGGTCCTGCTTGGATGAAGAGGATACTGGTGGATAGTGGGAGTTCAATCAATATTTTGTTCAAGAGAGCTCACGATCAGATGAAGATGGAAGCCAAAGATTTGAAACCCTGTCAGTCCTGGATTCATGGCTTCGATGGAAGTGCTAATATACCCACGGGGGTTGTGGAGTTACCCGTGGAGTTGGGGATCGGTGAGTGCAGAAGAGTACGCATATTACAATTTGTTGTTTTGGACCAACACTCACCGTACAATGCGTTTCTGGGCCGACCGGCCCTTGTTGAATTTCGGGCGGCAATCGCCCCGTGGTTTTTGACTTTGAAATTCCCCACCGATTGTGGTATCAGTGTGATTCATGGAGATCAGGCTGCTGGAAGAGCCTGTTATGTCGCAGAGCTGCGAGAGGCGCAGCGAAGGGAGAAAGGGAAGGGCGTAGAGGAATCTCTCTGCGTCCGTTCTGCCGATAATTGACAATTGGTGCTTGGGCCTCGGCCCGGGCACCACAACCAATTCCAGAAAGACCTTGACCCAAGGGACAACGACAACAATGAAGAATCTACAGAGAGTCAGGCTTCTCCGGCCAAACTAACTATCAATTTCCCGATCGATAATGATGGCGATAATTCGAGAATGTTAAAAATTGGGTCTCAATTGAGCCGGGGGCACAACAGGAATTGGTTGAATTTCTCCGGGAGAATCTTGACGTGTTCGCCTAGACGCACTCTGACATGTGTGGGATCTTGTCGGATATCGCGAGCCACACTTTAAACATTAACCCGCGGTATATCCTGGTCAAACAGAAAAGGCGTGGTATGGATCCAGAGAGATCTGCCGCCCTTAAGGAGGAGGTCGATAAGTTGAAAACAAATGGGTTCATTAGAGATGCTTTATACCCGGAGTGGGTGTCCAACCCGGTACTTGTCCGAAAACCGAACGGGAAATGGAGAACGTGTATCGATTATTCTGACTTGAACAAGGCTTGCCCGAAGGACAGTTTTCCACTTCCTCGAATCGATCAGCTTATTAATTCAACCGCCGGACATGAATTGTTATCCTTTATGGATGCTTACTCGGGCTACAATCAAATACCCATGCATGTGCCCGACCAAGAACATACGAGCTTCATGACTGATCTGGGACTATACTGCTACAAAGTCAGGCCTTTTGGGTTAAAGAATGCCGACGCAACCTATCAACGTTTGGTTAACCGGATGTTTTCCGACCAGATCGGGAAGACCATGGAAGTTTATGTAGATGACATGTTAGTAAAGTCACGGTATTCTGTTGATCGCGTAAAGGACTTAGGATCAATGTTTGATATCCTCCGGAGATATGGGATGAAGCTCAATCCGCTAAAATGCCATTTTGGAGTTGCGTCCGGAAAATTCCTTGGGTTCATCGCCAACGCCCGAGGGATAGAGGCTAACCCTGAAAAGATTTGGGCCATCAGGAATCTTCAAACTCCAAGGACCATGAAGCAAGTCCAGAGTCTCAATGGGAAAGTCGCAGCATTGAGTAGGTTCATCTCGAAGTCAACTGACAAATGCATCCCTTTCTTCGATCTGATCCGAAAAGGGAAACGAAACTTCGAGTGGACCGCAGAATGTGAAGGTGCGTTTCAGTCACTGGTTCAACATCTTTCTACACCGCCGATTCTCTCAAAGCCTGTTGATCACGAGCAATTATATCTTTACTTGGCGGTATCTGAAAGCGCAATCAGTGCAGCATTAGTCCGGGAGGAAGACCGAGTGCAAAAACCGGTATATTATGTAAGTAAACGGTTGACTGGAGCCGAGAGGAACTATCCCAAGCTGGAAAAGTTGGCATATTGCCTAGTCATTGCCTCGAGAAAGCTCCGTCCATATTTTCAGGCTCATCCTATCACCGTGTACACCGACCAGCCGTTACGACAGGTCCTCACGTGGCTTGAGACGTCTGGTAGGCTGCTAAAATGGAATATCGAATTGAGCCAGTTTGACATTGCTTATACTCCGAGAAGGGCCATACACGATCAAGTTCTAGCCGATTTCATTGCTGAATTCACTGTACCCGAGGAATTACCTGAGAGTAGCGAATCTTCTAAACACATATGGAAGTTATATACTGACGGTGCCTCCAATGAACGGTGTTCGGGAGCAGGGTAGTGCTTGAAACCCCTGAAGACCGATCTATATGCTACGCCCTAAAGTTCGAGTTCCATGCAACTAATAATGAGGCTGAATATGAAGCTTTACTTACTGGGTTGAAGCTGGCCCACGACCTGAGAATTGTCGCTGTAGAGATTTATTGTGACTCCCAATTAATCGTATGTCAAGTCCGAGGTGAATATCAAGCTAAGGATCGAAGACTAGTTGCTTACTTATCTCGAGTCAGGGAAATTCTTGATCGTTTCGATTACTATGCCATTTTCTATATCCCCCGGGAGCACAATCAGAAGGCCGATTCATTGGCGAAGTTGGCAAGTACGGGCGAAGCTCAACAGTTGGGGCTTATTCCCTTTGAAACCCTACCTTCTCCGAGCATTGATCAAAGTGAGGTCAGCCATGCATTCGAGGCTACCACAAGTAGGGAGTCGTGGATGACCCCCTATCGAAATTACATTGAACATGGGACACTGCCTGAGCGCAGGAGTGAGAAGAGGCAGGTCCTTCGAAAAGCCTCACGGTTTGTCATTCAAAACGGAGTTATGTACAGAAGGGGGTATTCTGTCCCTCTACTCCGATGTATCGCACACGATGAAATCAAGCGAGTGTTACACGATGTACACGAGGGAGAATGCGGCGATCACACTGGGGGGCAGGCACTCGCCAAGAAGGTACTCCGATATGGATATTACTGGCCTACCGTTAATCGAGATGCATCAGACTACGCCAAAAAATGTGACAAATGCCAGAAACATGCTCGGATTCCTAGAGCTCCACCTACCAAAATAACCCAAATGGTTAGCCCCTGGTCGTTCGCGGTATGGGGAATCGATATAATTGGAGCATTGCCTCTGGCCAAAGGTGGCGCAAAATACGCCATCGTCGCGGTTGATTACTTCACTAAATGGGCCGAAGCTGAGCCTCTTGCAACGATTACAACAAAGAAAGTGATCAACTTCGTAGTGCGCAACATCATCTGCCGATTCGGTCTCCCGCATACTATCATCGCCGATAATGGAGCCCAATTCGACAGTACCGAGTTCAAAAATTTCTGCCAATGATTTCGCATACATAAGAAGTTTTCTGCAGTGGCACACCCTCAAGCAAATGGTCAGGTCGAAGCTATTAATAAAGTTATAAAGTCCATTCTGAAGAAGCGACTAAAAAGGCCGGAGGCAAGTGGGTCGACGAACTACCTATGGCGTTATGGGCCTATCGAACAACTCACAAAACTGCAACTGGTCACACTCCGTTTTCTCTATCGTATGGCTCTGAGGCCGTTGTTCCAGTCGAATTGGAAGTGCGCTCTCATCGTGCGACTTATTATGATCCGAAGACAAATGCCATATTACTTGCTCAATCTCTGGATTTACTGGATGAGAGGCGTGAAGAGGCTGATTTGAGGGCAGCCGCATATCGGAGTCGAGTCACCCGAATATTCAATGCCAAGGTCCGTCCGCGAACCTTTGAACTCGGCGATCTCGTGCTCAAAAGAGTTTATCCGGTCCCTTCTCACATGAAGCCAACTTGGGAAGGGCCGTACATGATTTCACAAAAGCTCGGAGATGGCACGTTCAAATTATCGACCGTTGACGGTCTCACCTTGCCGAGGGCTTGGAATAGCGAGAGTCTTCGTCGCTACTACACATGAAAGACTTTACTTTTTCTGTCAATTTATTCTTTTGCATTTTATTTTAGCATTCCGAGATTTAAATTTGTAATAAGGCAACTGACTTTGCCATATTTTCTCGTTTCAGCAATAAAATGCCATCTCTTCGGGCCAGAGCTGTGATTTATTGAGTGTGACGTACAATATCACGACGCACGGAGAGCTAAGTTCCATCATGCGGTGGGATTTATTCAAATAGAGAGTGGCTGCGATATGACCGGTCACCCGCTAAGTGAAACCCGAGCTCAGGGGCAGGACATTATATCAACATTTACAGGGATTGATACACGACAATCCCTCCTTTAACTCCAAATTCCCGGAGTACGAATTGGGGTATAAAAATAACTCACGGTTCCCGGAGTGCGAACCGGAGTATAAATCTATCGCTCCCAGAGTATGAGCCAACTCCAAATTCCCGGAGTGCGAATTGGAGTATAAACATTAAATAATTCGTTCCCAGAGCGCGAGCGGACTCCAACTTCCCAGAGCGCGAATTGGAGTATAAACATTCAATAATTCGTTCCCAGAGTGCGAACGGACTCCGACTTCCCAGAGCGTGAATTGGAGTATAAACATTAAACAATTCGTTCCCAGAGCGCGAGCGGACTCCAACTTCCCAGAGCGTGAATTGGAGTACAAACGTTCAATAATTCGTTCCCAAAGTGCGAACGGACTCCAAGTTCCCAAAGCATGAATTGGAGTGTAAACATTAATTCCAGGTTACTTATGATAATAAAAAATGCTTACTATGAAATTGGCACACACACAATGCAATTGCACGCATGTGGGAGAGTTACTTATGATAGTCAAAAATGCTTAATATGCAAAAAATCTTTTTGATATTATTATTAGTGCATAGTGGAAAACAATTCGAAAGTATAATATTAATCATAGTCAGCATAGGTACCATTATATTATGCCTGCTATAGCTACCATTTTAAATGGCGAGTTCTACAACTAAAACCGTACAAGGCTCGCATTGTTTTGTTTGGATTTCCAACAAATGGTCAGGCTAAGGAACGTCCTATTGCCACATGGGAATGCCCCGAGAACCTAGCCGGCTCTCTGCCAACACAAGGCTGGTTACCCCCTTCCCAGGAAGTAAAACCTCAGATATGCCACCCCCATCCCTTTAGAACATTTATACGAGGATCCTCTACACCAACAACACCACAAAGTAATAAATATACTACGGTGCCCACATGAGCAAGCATCTGGGCTCCATACCATGATACTACCCTTTTCCAGAAGGAATGGTCACACCCTAGAGGAGCTATCCCTGAAACCTTGCCGCATCTTTCCTGTTTTGACCATTACCGGTTTGTGAGGCTCGATGACGTCTCGTCCACAAAGCTACACTTTACACGAAAGCCATGCTTTGATAACAATTGATCAACAACACAATAGCACTTAGCATGCCACACTACCAAATTAGGAGTATATCGATGATAACCTTCAACTACATAACCTCTGAGCTTGTACGTCTCAGAAAGGGTGTTAAGCTAAGAGAATAAATTCTCCGCAACCAACAGATATGTATTTGAAAAGAAATCTTCTTTATATCTCAAAATGTAATGTCAGACATACAACCATTAAAGTCTGTTTCGGGTTCGAACAGAACCGAAGGCACTTCCGAAGAAGCCCTTGCAAATCCGGGTATTCACAATCCCGATCGGACTTCCAGCATGTAGGGAATCTCTATACCGTAGCTATTCAGTGCAGAGACAATCGATAGGTCATCCAATCGTTCTTGCAAATACCCGGTCTTCACCACCAGTCTTAAAATGCAATCCATAACGACGTATCATTATTCGAAATGGCTTATATGACACAAAGGTGCTCTCCTGGCTAAACCGAATAATGAGTGCAATATTTAAAAACATATGGATATGGGATTTCAATTAAGTCACAACTTTAAAATTCAAAACTTTCTTTCAAATGGTTTAAACCAATTACCATTTCAAGTCTTTTAAACAAAATGTTTTGTTTCACAAAGTTCACCTAGTTTCACACAGATCCATTCGCGGGTTTTAAAATGATTTCCATTTCAATTGGATTAATTCATTTAAATCTTTAAATCAAAGACTCATCTTAATTCATTTAAATCTTTAAATCAACGATTTATCTTATAGCTTTCAAACCGTTTTCAAATATTAATCCATAACTTGGAAAACCATTTTCAATTCAAACTTGAAATCCCTTTAATACAAATTGGAAATTCATTACTTATGTGAATGCTTTTATCATTTGAAAACAACAGTTTTATTTCAGAAAACTCCGATCTCATTTATACAAGTTTAATCTTTGGGTTAATTCAAATTCCCAAAACAACACTTAAAAAATGGTTTAAAACCCATATAAGCTTGTATAATCCTTTTATATCATAAATACTGGATATAGAATTCAATTCCAGATATTAAATTCAAATTTAAATCAAATTATTCAAATTTCAAATCTTAACCAAGTAATTGAGAATAACTTTTATTTTTTTGGAATCCCTTTTTAAAAGCTTTTTATATTTAATTCGATTCCATTTCCAAAACTATTTGAATTTAAAATTCAAATTCAAAGCTATTTAAAAATCTATGACTTAACTGATTTCCACATGAAATCCATATTTGTGTGTGTATGGTGTAGTCTAGGGGTTTAACACAATAGTGCAACATCATTCAATCATCACAGATTATATCAATATCGATAAGCGGTATAATCCATAACGCTTACCTTTATTCATAAATTCATAGATAAAGTAAATTTATCAATCATAAAGATTTATCATTACAATTCGATGTGGGTTTCGGATAACCAATTGGAATCCGACTCTCCGTCGCATTGAAGTTCAAATGCCGTTTTACAGGCAAAGGGGTTTTCACATACATACAGAAACAAATCACTAATCACAGTTCAGCATAAGGCAATTCACATCACACAGTATCACAATCACAAACAGAAATATCAATCCAGTACACAACATTTGATGATTAATTAATCATATTCAATTTAAGGTGAAGGTGATTTAAAAGAATTGACCACATAACTATTTAAATCAATGATTAACTATGCTTAACGATAAGTTAATTAAATTTTTAATTAATTATTCCTTAATTAATTATCTTAATTGACTACTCATTATAAATTTATTAACTCTAATTATCTAATTAACAATTCTTAATTACAAATTAGTTAAACACTTAATTGTTAATTAACCGAATCTTTAATTTCAAATTAATAAATCTCTAATCACTTAGTTAATTGCAATTTTAAATTAATTAACCATTCTTAATTACCCCTTTTAAACAATTAATAATAATTATTCTTTGCCTTAATTAACATTTTAAACATCTTCTTTAAACTTTGAAATCGATTATTATTAACTTAGAAGACTTTAAATTTAACAAAAATTAAAACTTACTTATATTAACTACTAATTATAAAGTATTAATCAAGGTTTTAAAAACCATTGTTAAGTATTTACTTAAATAATTAAACTTGTCATAATATCTTAGCTTAATTTATTAAGCCTTTATTAAATCATCAAATTAACTCCCAACTTTTAAAAGGCTGCCACTTGAAATAAAAATCCGAGAAAGATTCCCAGTTTACTCGAGTTAAACTCGAGTTTCTGCCGTATCTTCCCCGCGTCCTTCTCCCTCTTCACATACGTTCTTCTTCTTGTTTACATTTGTGTAAAAAAAATTGAGTAACAGGATACAGAATACTCACGTGCAATCCAGGAAGAAGAACTCGAGCCAACTTCAGGAAAACACGAATTCCCCTTTGAGTCTCCACGAACCAAAATCTTTCGGATATCAATTCATTACCATGCACGTGCACGGCGTGGAACCGCCGTTTCGGTGAACCCCACGACCTCAGGCAATTCGCACATCACCCCAACATAAGAAATCGAAACTCGATTCGACTCTAAATTGTCCAAATCGAATTTAAGCATATCGTTGCAAAACCTATAACTCGAACACCCTCGCAAAAATGCTTCGCCTCGGTTGCTCCCACCATCGGAATCGCCACGACTTCTGCCTCACCACATCAACCCCTTGTTCTTCCATTCCCTTCAGTTTCGTACAACTCGTCAATCAGAAGTGATGAAATCACCTCGTTCCCAGACACCTCAAAAACTCGATCACGAACCCTAATTATGCCTCGTCCTATCGATTCTTATAATAGATAATTTTTTTTACATTTTTCCTGAAATCATCGATGGCCATACTTGGTCCATGCAAAGTTTTACCATCCAAAAATTCTTCGGCCACCAGAAATTGATCGAAATGCGTTTTCTGATCAAGTACGAACTGCTCGTAAGATACTTAACTAAAAAATCCCATTTTTGTTTTAAAAATCTTTCTTTTGTATATAGATTCAAGCCATGTAGTTGAATTAGCAATTTGAAATAGATGAATTAAACATAAAATTATTGGTTGCCCTGTAAATCAACTTTCCAGTTGACATACTTCATTAACAGGTTGAAACAAATTTTAAAAACTTGATTTATGTTTAAACAAACTTACTTTGTTTTAAAATGTAAGCCTATAAATGATTGAACGGAGATATTTTGAATTTTTTCTTTATCTACTTAACTCTATAACTAAAAAAACTGTATATTCAAACTTTACAGAGTTCCCATATATGAACACAGAACTATATAAACAAATACATATGCAAACATATTATTATCAAGGAATCATGCAAATAGATTTAATTAAACTTATGTCTTTTTAAAATTATGTTCACTCACCTGGAAACAAGATTGAATAGAGAGAAATTGTTGTTTGAAGGCTGTAGATTTGATCTTCCTTTAACCCTGTTTTGCTTTCTTTGAGTTGAATGATGCTTTGAATTTGTAGGTAATGATGTTTATTTCTTTTTTTGGTTTGCTTAGGTTTTTTTACCGAACAAACCGGGCAAGTATGGACGTATAAATAAAGGAAATAATTTGGTATAGGGGATGGTTTTAACTGGTATGAGTTTTCTTTTGTTTGAACAGATTTTTTTGTTGCTTTGACTAAAGATTTTGGTAACGACCCGTAAATTTTAATAAATAAATTGGTTAGTTTAATTTAATTTTTGCAATTAAATTTAGGAAAAAAAAGATTTTTTTTTTAATATTTAATAATGAAGCAAATGTTGAAAATGGAATGAAACCATGGAAATTTAAGCTAAGTATTAACAGTTGAAATGAAATTACAAATAATTGAAGTAATGTAAATTGTTATACTAGGCTAAGAATTGAATATAAGAAAACAAAGGCAAATAATGAATTAATTTAATGAATTAATAATATTAAATAGTAAAATGAATTAAATCAATGTCCTGTAGCAATTGAAATATTGTTTGGGGATGAAAACTTATAAAGGTAAGCAGTTAATTTGCCAATTCAATAATATTTTGATTAATAGTAACTGAATGTAAATAAAAGGTAATAAAGTTAATGCAAGGTAAAGAATGCTATTTTAAGTTAATGATAAATGAATGGAAATAAATTCAAATTAATGAAAATAAATTTAAATGGTATACTGGACTATGAATTGGACATAAGTGAATATATGAAATATTGGATTTACCAAGGGAAATTTTAGATAGTTAATGGAAATTGAATGGAATCAGTATTATGAAAATAAGTGGAGTAACGGAAGTGTGAATGTAAATTTAATAGAAACAGAAATTTACTGTAAGGTAGTAGTTGGTGAATTGGGAAATAAGTTCAAATTAAGATGTAAATAAGCGTATATAATGTAATGAAATAAAATTTGCGTTATATATGGAATTATAATCTGAATTGATAAGTAACGAACTCATAAATGCAGTTAAAAGCAAATAGGTGGCAATTAATATAGGTTGCTTGTTTATTTTATATGTTAAATAAATTTTGGTAATCAATTGTAATAAATCTAAATTTAACGTTTTGTTAATGTAAATTAAAGTAACAATTGATGTAATAAAGGATGGCACCAAGGTAAATTAGTTAATTGGTTTTAAAATCTTAATTTATGGGTGAAATTGACAAATTTCAATATGATTTAATTATAGAAGTTATTCACAATAAGTGGAAATAAATTAGTTAATACGAATAAAGGTGAAATTGAAAGTATCAATGTAATGAAACATAAACAAATGTTAAATATGTTTATAGGACAATGATTGTTGAATAATAAGAATGGGAATCAGGGTTTATTTATTTGAATGTAAAGTTACGGTAATTGGGTTTATTGCAATTTTTTGAAATTTAAAATTTAAATATTACGTAAATATTAATTTAGAAAAATTTAAGAATATAAATATAAACAAATCGTGAACCAATGTAAATTGCATCCTTTTGATAACGATAAATTAAATAATAGAATGAAAGGTGAATTTAACAGAAGTATTGGAAATTAAATTTATAATTTAATGAAATTGAGGTTAATATTGAAATTTATAAATTATTCACCTCTAAGTTGACATTTAGATTGATTAATCATTGTAAATGATTGAGAAATCATATGTGATGAAATTTGGCAAATTTTCGAACTGAAATTGAAAAGTTGATTTAATTAGTTAATTTTAATTTATTTCATTAACTGAAAAATAGCCATTTTGGCCACTGACTCGGATTTCGACAAAACTAGTTTCATCAGATCCGTAACCGTGAATTATTGTAGGATTTCAAGTTTCATAGCAATCAGACTTGTCGTTTGATCGTACGGACTCGAAACGCCTTGAAATCGATAAATTGAAATCAATTTAAAAATATTGATTTTAGCATAACTTCTTCATACGATGCAATTTGAACCTGAAACCTTTTCCATTGCGTTTAAAATATTTAAAAACATCTATTTTGATATACGGGTTGACCCAATTTCGTTCGGGAGTCAGAACGGGCATTTTGGGCCACTTTGTCGTTAGCGCGTATATTCAACCCGATCCATCTATTCTATTCCAGTATGTCTATAAATATCCTGCTATAAACCCTAGCTACCTCTATTCTTCATTTCTATACGTACAGAAACTTCTGTGCTACTCTTCCTCAATGGCTATAAACCCTAATTTATCCTATTCAAATTTCAATTCAAAAATCAAAGTCAAAAATCCAAACTTCTCAAAAAAATTCATAAAAAATATATTTTGAAACTCTCGAAGAGCGCAAATCAGATCTACAGTCCGTTTTTTCGATCTGGACTTTCGTTTGACCGGAAATTTAGGAAGAAGTTTCGACCGTCCGTCGCGCTCCGATCAACTGCAAAGGATCATCAAATCCTTTCTGGATATTGCAGAGGGGACTGAGGGGAGTCGATCCATGTGGGTTTCGTGGCGAGTTAACGGTCGGATCGAGCAGAAAAATTCAATTGAGGCATCATTTCCGGTGACGGCTGCTGCCCTGCTCGTGCCGAGCGTGGTCGCACAAGGTTCAGAGATTTGGGGGAAGGACGGCGGCGAACTCTGGGAGGCGGCGGCGACCCACACAGCGGTTGGATGCGGCGCTCTGAGGGGCTTTGGGTTTGCATGCGAAACAGCGTGGGAGTGGTTCTGGGTTTCCTCTTCGTGTCCTGTAGATTGCGTGTTCTGTCCCGGTAGCTTGAGTAAGAACGTGTGGTGATGTGGCAATTGTTGTTATGGGTGATTTTGTTTATTTTTGTTTTAATTAAATTTTGATTTCAAATCTTTTAATTCGAATATCTCCCACATACGAACTCCGTTTCATGCACGATTTTTGTTGTTAGGATCGTAATAAAATTCCAAATATTTTGACGCTAGTTTGGATGGATTTGGAGACTGTGCAAATTTTGGGTTTAAATCGGATGTAAATTCGATATAAATCTAAAAGGTGAGTGTTTTAACCCACTTACAGCTTCTAAGATTTCTTATGTTTGTTAAATCAATTTTTGATGTGATTTAAAATTTATCTATGATTGTGGGGCATATATTTAATCATCATCTCAGTTAGATTGCATTTATTTAAATTAAATTGTTATTTAATTTATTATTGCATATAAACTGCCATTTAAACAGTTATTTTATTTATTATTAGATTTAACTGCCAGTAAACGCCTGTTATTTATTACCTTTATATATTGATGTTATTGTCTGAAATTGGATGATGATTGTTATAAATGGTTGATGGTTGATATTGGATGAATGGATGCTGTATTTTATAACTGCTAACTGTCATGCATTTTATTGCATTCGGGATTGCGGTTTGAAATGATATATACCATAAAATTTTATTTTTAAATTGCGGATTGAAATGATAAATATCCGTATCACTTGACCTTAGGATAGAAAATTTTATACAGACACCATGGTCTATAATGTTAACGTGAAAATCAGACGCAAACACCCCGGTGTATGTAGAGTAGATGCGAAAGCACCACCCGTCAATACGGGAATTGGAGATAAGCAGAAAATTACAGAAAAGCAGTAAACGACACAATTTTTATAGTGGTTCGGCTTATAGTCAAGCCTACGTCCACTTTAGTTCTCTTTATTACTGACTTAAGTACAACTTATACAACTTTCTTCAATTACAAGACACTTTAGACTAGTAGCTCAAACTTCGATGTAGAATAATTTTTTGAGTTCATGTTGAATGATGTAGATTCTCTCTTGAAGTTTATCGTAGTGTCCTTGGTGCTTGGGGTGCTTGAAGTGTTGTTTGAGTTGAGAAAATGGCAGAGTCTTGATGCTTCGGAGAATGATCCAAAATTCCCCTTTATGTTGGGGTTAGTGCTATGTTTATAGGGTGAGCTCGGAGTTAGGTCGTAGGTCGAGGGGCGACCTAGGGATAGCTCGGGAACGACCTAAGACTTCGGCTTAACAGGGTAGCCCCTGGTCCACCTTGAGCGAGCTAAGGGGTTGGGCGACCTAGTGATCGGCTATAATTTAGGTCGTGGGAGATCTATGGGATGGCAGGAGAAAGAGAGATGCGACCTATCAAATACGGCACAAAGAAGTTGCTCTGACATCCTTAGGTCGTGAGCGACTTAGTGGAAGGGATTAGGTCGCGAGCGACCTAGTGATCGTGTGATTCAAGTTGTAGCTCGTGGAAGATGCTAGGTCGCTTGAGTATTAGGCCGTTAACTCGTTGAGTCGTAGGTCGCTAGACCATCTGATCCCTTAACAGGTTAAGCAGTTAGGTTGCGATACCTTTTAAGTTGGAACTCCACTTCAGCAGTTAGGTCGCTGGTTTTCTTAGGTCGTAGAGTACTTAAGTCGTTAGGTCGCTATGTTTCTTAACTCGGTCATGCTTTAGGTCGTTAATAGGCTAACTCGTTAGGTCACTTGGGCTGTTAGGTCACCAGGCCCTTTAAGTAATTAGGTCGCTGCTTCATTAGGTCGGTGAGCTACGAATTTGAGGAGTTAACACTTGCCCCTCGAAGTACACGCCTTAGATCGTAGGTCGTGTGCTTCGATATCTTTTAACCCGTCCCCTTCTGAGTCACAAGCGACCTAAAGGCTTGGTTAGGTCGTTCGTGCCGTTTCAGGTTCTTCCATCTCAAAGTATAAGCCGTCCACCTTCTTCTTTCTTCTCATTACTTACTCCTTTATTCGAATCCGCCATTAACGAGTCCTCGAGCTTCCCAAAGACAATTTCGAACCGGCTAATCACTGATTGTCCTTAATACTTCATTGTGTAAGTGAATCTGCTTCCTATTCAATCCTCGATTATCATTGAATCACGAATCCCACTTTCCATCTCTGACCCACTTCCTTACGTCACGTGTTACTACGAATCTCATTACATCGATTGTTGATGGACTTGAGGTAGTTCGATTTGGCTTTAGACGATTCGCAAGGAGAAGATAACGGGTTACAGTGTTTTTAGACTAACTGATTTGTGATTCTGGAGGAGGTGAGGAGATTGTCAATGGGCTAGCGAGTTATAGGGGAGAAGACTTAGGATTTTCCAAGGGGAAACGTCCTGAGACTGCCGAGCTACCTCTGGGACGATCTAGTGGATCAAGCGAGTTAAAGATTCTCGAGATTTAGGGGAAAATGAACGACCCACTAGCTCACGACCTGGCGTGCCTGCGACCTTCCCTTCTTGCGACTTATCATGCTCGAGTAACATAGGGCCTAAAGCAGAACGACCTTACTTTATAACGACCTAACTATCAACGGCATAAGTGTTTGGTCATAACCGAGCTAGGACTTGGATGATTTTACATCACTCTGACCCAAGACTCTTTTTTTTCTTCAATATGCATCACGATTTAAAGAACCAACGACTTAACTTAACTCGCGGCACATCCTTCTCGCGACCTAACTTATTTGCGGCTCAACTTGCTGGGGCATATGTCTTAGGTCGTGGGCGAACTAACTCTCAGGCACTTGTTGCGATTTATTTTCCCTGCGACTTAAGCTTTTAGGTCGTGCGCGGGTTTTGAACGACCCAACACTTAACCAAATCTGCGTTGCATTGCCCTGAGGTTCCACGCCTTGAACCCTTTGACTTGGACTGTAGCTTAATGTCTTGAACAAAACCTGAATATTTGCACCATCCAACAGAACTTGATTGTATTTCAACCTTGAACTGCTAGAATAAGCTACTCGGACTTTGTTGCACTTCTTTACAGATTACACTAACTTTAATGCTAACAACCCGTTAAACACAACACTTGCAGAAAAATGGGACGAATATACTGCCACTGATCGCCCACATCGAATGACAGATTAGTCGATAAAATATAATCAACTTAAAGAAATTATATGAAATGCTGTGAACCAACAAATTCAAGTGAAGTAGTAAAGAAATGTTAATCAACTAAAGCCGATTTGTTTGCATCAATACTGCACTTGCATTTGGACTTAAGGCGACAAGTCCTGAAATTTTACGATTGTCATATGTTTATTGATTTAATTCCAGTTATACTTGCTTGTCACCTTGTTAGTTTTACACAACACTTCACACATTTAGGAAACATGCACCTTCACATTTGAATATCCAGTTCCTTGTGTAGAATGTCTTCTCAAGAAGAGATAATCGAGTAATCTGAAGGAGTCTTCCCGATAGCCATCCCATTGGATAATCCTCCAGAAAGAACTCCAACTACCCTCAGTCAGCAGGCATTCAATCAGCTATGCATCCAGTTCGGCATTGCTGAAATAGACGTTTTACTCCCTGGGCCAAATGACACTGCTGACAGGCCACCTCTTGGTTTCGTTGCTGTCAATCGCCAGATGTGCCTGTGCGGTGCTATTCCTCCCTTCAACGAATTTCTTCAACAACTCCTTCTCCGGTTGACCATCTCTCCCTTCCAAGTGCATCCCAATGGCTACGCCATCTTGATGGGATTATGCGTTCTATTTAGGAGGATACTTGACCGTCTTCCAAGTTTCGAAGAAATTTGCTACTTATGCACATTTGCGAAAAATAAAGATCATCCTTCCATTATACTTGTGAGAAGCGCTAGAAACCGCAAGCTTATTACTGATTTGTCCGAAAGCGCTCATGGTTTTTTGAACCAATTCTTCTTTGTTCGTTGCCCCCCCCCCCCCCCCCCCCCGGATTTTATTCTATCTGGAGAGTAGGAAGTAAGATTGCTCATCCCCATTCTTCTCTTTTCTGAGTTTTTTCGAGATCTGAATTTGCTAAGTGTTAACTTCATTCTCTACTTTTTAGCACTTCTTCCTCCTTCTAGAGACTCCAGCCACATGCCCACTTTTGAAAGGTTGAATGCTGTGGCGGCTGAGGAGAGAAGTATCAAATTTTTGCTGAGAGATGAATTTCTGCATCAATTCAGACTCCTTCACTCTTCTCGCTCTACTCAACCTCACGAAGTTCCCGATTCTCCGGCCAAGTCGCCAGATGCCCCAGTTTCTGCTGAGGAACCTATACTGAAGGAACCTACTTCTGAGGCTTTACTGGTGAAGTGCTCTACTTCCACTGATATTGCGGGGCCATCTGACAAACTTACACTTGCCCCGATCATCGAAGAGGAAGAGCCTTTTCATCATTCAGGGAAATCCGGTGATGAGGGAACCGAGGGAGCGAGTCCTGCCAAGCAGAGTGGGGATGACATTTTTGAGGGCTTGAGTGACCTGATGATCACTTCACAGGAGCTCTTTAAAGACGGCCCTGTTACCGCTAGAGTTACTTCTTCAGCAGTTGAAGCAACATCTATTTTACAACAAACTCTGTCAGCCCAAGAGTTGACGCTATCTGTAAAACCCATCATTTCTTCGCAACCGAGGAGTGGTTCGTAGTTTGATGCGCGTAGTTTGCACATTACACACACTTAGGATTTTTCAACACTCATATGCACTTTGCCTCTTTACTTCAGAGAATCTCAAGTTTTGCATGTTTCTCATTTTCAGGTTCTTCAATGGGGCTAAGCAACTCTTACTATGACGACTTCCAGAGTTATGGAAGGCACGGCTCCTTTGATCCCAAGAGATATCTTCCTTCCTATAGGGAGACTGACGAAGAAAGAGCTGCGCGAAAAGCTCGTGAATGGCGTGCCTACGAAGAACATCATGAGAGATGGGATGAGCGACATGATTCTTCCCAGAGGGAAGACGATTCTCACAAGCGAAAATCCCGTGACGATAAAGGGAAAAGTCACGTTGCTGAAGAGATGAGTAAAAGGGCCAAACATGGCGAAGGGCTGGCATCCGAAATTTCCAAAAAGCCCGCTGCTCCTATGCAATCCCAATCTCCTGCCCTGGCACGTACTGATATTCAAACAATCATTGGCAGGCCCCCATATCAGGTCGGACCAGGCCCGACTACTCTTCAGAGTCGATTTCCAAACTGGTGCTTAAAGGGAGTGCGCTTTGATCTTGACCTGGTCCCGATCGACAAGCAGACAATGCTGTGCAATCTCGATGCTGTCAAACTCGATATTGAGAGAATGTCGGGTTGACCAAAGCTTGTCGACGAGCTTCAGAGGGTAAACCGTGTAAACCTTGAGGCCATGCTAACAATGGAAAACGACAAGTCTGAATGGCAGAAAACTCTTGAGCTGCATGATGCGGAAATGAGGAGCATCGCTACTTATAATGAGAAGCTCGAAGCGGAAGTTGAAAAACTTAAAGAAGAGCTTGCCACTTCCTCCACTTCCTACTCTCAAAAGGAGGAAGTGCTTCAACAACAAGTGCGAGATGCTCATGCCGCTCAAAGAGATGCCGAAGCTAGGCTTGAGAGTCAGGAGAAAATTATGGAAGGCTATCGCACGGATATTATAGAGTTGCGCAAGAAGACTAGCTCTTAGGACGCGGAGATCGAAATGCTAAAAATTCGACTTTCTAAAGCTAAAAGAGAGCGTGATGAGGCTCTTGCCGGCAAAGTTGTAGCTGAAGAGTCTAATGAGGAAACGAAGGCCATTATCAACACAACATTATTTGACTTCTACTTGCATAGCGTCTTGGGGGCACGGTAGTCTCTCCTTTCTAGGACCCAAATATGAAATAACTCTGGCCGAAGTGTGGGAGGCCATACTTGACATGCTCGGCGGTGCTGGCTATGCTGAGGCGGATTTAGAGGCAAACTATCTTGATGACAATGCACGCGCCACTCTTGCCAGAGGAAAGGAACAACTTGCCAAAGAGAGAGCCGGAATGGCAGAAGGAGAACATGTAGGGAAGGCAACTTTAACCGACCCCGTTCAACCTTCGGTTTCGGCCGATATCGACAATGTTAGTTCCGGTTCCCATTCTCCGCCTCCTACTAAAGCCATCACTGAGGGTGCAACCGCTTACAATGGAGATGAGAGTCAAGAGAGCGGTGATGCGCGGGGCTTTGAAGTCGACATAGTAAAGCCCGCTTCGCCAGGTAACCTTACTGCTGATCTTGCTCAAGTGGACTGCTCGTTCGCTTCACATGAGTTTGATGAACTTCTTGATTATTTTTTAAATCTCGACGCGCCACTAACTCCTCTCTTTACGAGAGATACTAACTTTAACTTCTTTTCTTCTGTAGAGAAAGCACCGAGCATTGTTCAGACTTCCCCTCCTCCAATTATTCCTCCTCCGTCTCTTCAAGTCACTCCTCCTTCTGCCTCTCAACCGGGATCACAAGAGGAGCAGATAGAAGCTCTCCGTGGTTTGGATGATCCCATTGCTTCTCAAGAACCAAGGGGAGAAGAACCTGAAGAAGTTGAGAAGACTCCGGAATGAACTGGTTCTGATGATATAGCGTTATCTGCTCTTTTTACTCCAGGCAGTGTGTCTTCTTCTAAGAAGAGAGGGAAAAGTGGAGTCTCGAAGAAGAAAAAGGAAGCTTCAGCCAGTGAAGAAAAAGCAGAGGAAAGTCCAATTGTGCCCCTTTCTCCTTCTTACCCTACTCTTACAAGCCGGCCTAAGAAGTTGATCATCCGGCAGGCGCAGGCTCGAAAGGTGGAAGGAAGAAGAAATGATGGCTTTGGCCTTATGCTTTTTATCTTGCTTCTTGCTTGTATATATAAACTTGCGTTGACCGGAGATTGTGCGGGTACCGGTCCCCGCCTTCTTTTATTTTGAAACCTGCACATGTATAAAATTCTCATAGTATGGAATAAAACGACTCTTTTACTTTCACAAACTTCAGTCTGTATTTGAGAATGCGTTTATTTTCCGCCTTTATGCAAGTTTCTTTATTTTCTTTTTGTGAAATTGCAATAAGCCTGTGGTATGTTATTTGAGCATTGCTTTTATGAATGTAACTATATTATATTCCTCCCATACCATGGTTTATTGCAATCTCTTTCACATTGGCATAATTTTGAAGAGCAACTCTTCTATTTCGAGAAGATTGTGTTCTTTCTTTAGAGAATAACTTTTCCATTTGAAGGAGGTTTGCATCTGTACTTTATAAGATAATATTTCCGTTTTAAGGAAATATTTTTCTGATTTAGTAGAATGCGCCTCATATTGGAGAAGCTTTCTCTCTTTTCTTTTTGTTGTGAAGTTTTTACACTTCACTTTCGGAGAAAGTCACTTTTATTTTGGCAAGTGAATTTTCCTTCGTGGTAAAGTGGGTCTTCGAAAAAGGGCTTCAACCTGCTTGTGCCTCCGAAGAGGGCTTTTCTTTGATTGTGCCTCTGGGAAGAGGGCTTTTTGTTTGATTATGCCTCCGGGGAGAGGGCTTTTTGTTTGTGCCTCCGGAGAGAGGGCTTTTTTTTGTGCCTCCGAGGAGAGGGATTTTTTGTTTCTACCTCTGTGAAAAGGCTTTTATCTTTTCCCTGTCCGCTGGGAAGCGGGCCTCCGAAGAGGGATTTTCACATTTCGACTCGTGTGAAGTTTTATTTCAGATCACGGTGAAATGTGTGCCTCTGAGTAGGGATTTTGCCTGGAAGTTTGGAGTTTCCTTCTCTCGGTTGGATGGATTCACGGGGCGAAAACAAGTTAATGAGTGTCCTATGCCACCGATCAGTCCACAACTTTCTATCGAGAAAGAGAACTCTCTTTTTCTGGCGAGGCCCACTAAAGGTCGTTTAGCATTCCAACTATGGTGAAATGGGCCTCCGGAGAGGGATTTTCGCATTCCAACACTTGTGAAGTTTTATTTCAAATCTCAGTGGAATGCGTGCCTCCAAGTAGGGCCTTTGCCGGGAAGTTTGGTGTTTCCTTCTCTCGGTTGGATGGATTCACGGGGCGGACACAAGTTAACGAGTGTCCTGTGCCACCGATCAGTCCACAACTTTCTATCGAGAAAGAGAACTCTCTTTTTCTGGCAAGTCCCATCAAAGGTCTTTATCCTCCGAAGAGTTGTGCCTCCGAAGAGGGCTTGTGCCTCCGAGGAGGTCTTTTGCTGTTTGTTGCCTGCTCGCCCATATCTTCTCGCCATTTGCTCATATCAGCGGTTCCCTGTTACCATTTCTAAGCGCACATTCCTTTCTTTTGCAAGTATCTTATTGTATCCAAAGGAGTATACTTCATTGTTAAATGAGTTCGTAGGGGTAGACACGGGCTAATTAATCGCATGTTTGTTTGCACAAACGTTCACGATTAGTTAGGAAGGGTCTACCTCTGGCAGAACTACTAACTGTTTGCTTGAAGTACTCCTTATATAGGATTTGAATCTGGAATATTTTGTGGCTAGATATTCATTTGTTGAGTGATGTCAGGGATCGCTTGGTCTTATGATGGGTAAGCTTTGTTTTAATAGCCTGCAATATTAAATCGATATTTTAGCAATACAATTGAAGTACTTTATATATCGAAATAAAACAAGCAGTAGAGAACACAAGATTTATAGTGGTTCGGCCAAGAACTGGGCCTACATCCACTTTATAGTTCTTATTATTCACTTGCACTGGCTTTACAATGGCTCTCAATACAAGAATCATACATTCATAATTCTTTTTACAGACTTAAGCAAAGCTTTTAAGTAAAATATGGACGCAAATGATTGCTGTTCCAAGCTCTTGGAATTGGATCTCCTTCGACAGTTGTCAGTTTGAAAGTGCCATCAAGAAGTTTTTGGCCTATGACATATGGTCCTTCCCAGTTTGGCGCAAACACTCCTATTGCTGTCATGATCCTTTTCAAGACTAGACCTCCAATCTCAAAGCTGCGTTGGCGAACTTTGGAATTGAAATGCCTAGCAATTCTTTGCTGATGGGCTGCAATTCTGAGCTGACCCTCTTCCCTTTTTTCATCAAGGAAGTCAAGTGCTTCCAGTTGCAACTTTTCGTTTTCAGCTTAGTTGAAATGAATTCTTCTATGTGAAGGGACTTCTATTTCCACCGGAATCATTGATTCCGATCCATATGCTAATGAAAATGGAGTGTGCCCAGTCGCAGTTTTGTGGGTAGTTCTATATCCCATAGTGTTAGTGGAAGCCTATCGACCCAACCACCTTTCGCTTTTTCCAGCTGTTTTTTGATGGTTGATTTGATAATTTTGTTTACTGCTTCCACATGCCCGTTTTCCTGCGGATGAGCCACTGCTGAGAAGCTTTTTTGGATCTTGAATTGCTTGCAAATATCTTGGAACTCTTCACTTTCAAATTGGGTTCCATTGTCCGTGATTATTTTTTGAGGTACACCATACCTGCAAATGATATTTTTAGTCACAAAATTTATCATCTTTTTAGAGGTAATAGTAGCTAGTGGTTAAGCTTCGGCCCATTTAGTAAAATAATCAACAGCAACAATAACATATTTGATTCCGGATTTAGCAGTCGGTAAAGGCCCGATAAGATCTATCCCCCAAATAACGAATGGCCATGGGCTGACCATCTGCGTTAGCTCGGTGGAAGGTGCTCTAGGGATTTTGGCAAATCTCTGGCATTTGTCATACTTTCGGGAATAGTCGGCAGCGTCTCGATTGATATTCGGCCAAAAATATCCATAACGGATAATTTTCTTTGCTAAAGTTTGGCCACCTGCATGATCTCCACACTCTCCTCCGTGTACTTCGGCTAGAATTGTCTTAGCTTCTTCCTTGGTTACACATCGGAGTAATGGCATTGAAAACCCCCATCTGTACATTCGGCCATCTTGAATTATGTATCTCGAAGCTTTTCTTAACAGCTTCTGTCGTTCTTTTGAACTTTCTGGTAGAGAATCGTTGAGCAAATATTCCATTATCGGAGTCATCCATGATTCTTGCTCTTGAGATATAGTCATGATCCAGTCAATATCCATCTCATCAATGCTTGGAGATGATAGAACTTCCACAGGAACTAGTCCCAATAATTGAGCTTCACCAGTGCTTGCGTACTTTGCGAGAGAATCTGCCTTCATGTTCTCTTCCCGGGGTATATGTTTTATCGTATAATGGTCAAGATCATTGAGAAGTTCCCAAGCCATTGACAGATAAGCAGGCAGATTTCCTCCTTTAGTCTGAAACTCTTTCATGACTTGACATACAACAAGCTGTGAATAACTAAATATCTGCAACACTTTGACATTCAACTCTTTAGCAATTCTCAAGCCGGCAATAAGAGCTTCATATTCTGCTTCATTTTTTGTCGAAGGGAATTCCAATTTCAATGCATAGCACAACGACCGCCCTTCAGGGGTTTCAAGCACAATCCCAACTTTGGAACAGTAATCATTTCTTGCACCATCAACATATAATTTCCATTGAATTGGGGGATTATCAGTCACTTCTTCCTCACTATCACCTTTATCTGTACATTCTGCGATAAAATCTACCAAAGCCTGTCCATTGATTGCTCTCCGGGGATGATAAGTGATGTCGTACTGGCTGAGTTCAATATTCCACTTCAGAAGACGACCCGAAGTCTCAGGACGAAACAGGACTTGTTTTAGAGGTTGATCAGTGAGGACTTTGATTGGATGAGCTTGGAAATACGGCCTCAACTTCCTTATTGCAATGAGTAGACAATAGGCGAGCTTTTCCAATCTTGAATAATTCATCTCTGCCCCGGTGAATCTCTTGCTGATATAGTAGATCGGGCGCTGAATTCTCTCGTCTTCCCGTACCAACGATGCACTGAGAGCATGAGATGAGATTGCCAAATATACCAAAAGATTTTCACCATTGTTCGGCTTAGAAAGTATTGGAGGCGTTTCCATATGACGAATCAACTCATCGAAAGCTTTCTGACATTCAGGAGTCCAGTTAAAAATTTTCCTTCCTTTCTTCAATGCATCAAAGAATGGAATATATTTATCAGTAGCTTTAGTAATGGATCGACTCAAGGCAGCGACTTTTCCATTAAGACTTTGCAATTCCTTCTTCATTCTAGGAGCTTTTACTTCTTTCGAGGCAGCAATCTGAGTAGGATTAGCTTCAATGCCCCTAGCACTCATAATGAAACCCAGAAACTTTCTGGACTCCACCCCAAACGAACATTTCAAAGGATTAAGTTTCATTCCATATTTTTGGAGGATTGCAAACATTTCCGCCAAGTGGTCCACATGGTCTACCGCTTTCTTTGACTTCACCAACATATCGTCAACATAAACTTCCATAGTTTTGCCAACCTGCGGTTTGAACAGAGCATTGACGAGTCTTTGGTAAGTTGCCCCTGCATTCTTAAGTCCGAAAGGCATGACTCTATAGCAGTAGAGACCAACATCGGTGATGAAGCTCGTATCCTCTTAATCCGGCTCATGCATCATAATCTGGTTGTATCCGGAGTAAGCATCCATGAAAGACAACAATTCGTGCCCCGTTGTTCCATCCACCAACTGATCTATCCTGGGTAATGGGAAGCAGTCTTTGGGGCAGGCTTTGTTTAAATCTGAGAAGTCAATGCAAACTCTCCATTTCTCATTAGCTTTCTTAACCAGTACTGGATTTGAAACCCAATTCGGATAAGTAGACTCCCTGATGAAACCATTCTCCATAAGCCGGTCTACCTCTTCTTTCAACGCTGCTGACCTTTCAGGACCCTGGGTTCTTCTTTTCTGTTTTACCGGTGTAAACTTTGGATCAATATTCAGAGTATGTACCACAATTTCTGGGGATATTCCATACATATCAGCATGAGTCCAAGCGAATACGTCCAAATTTGCCTTCAAGAATGATATTAAGGAATTTTGAACCGCCACATTAAGTTGTGAACCCACATTTACTACTTTGTTTGGATCTTTCGGGTCAACAGGTACTGGCACCGTTACTTCAACCGGCACCACTCTATTCTCTCCTGCACTAGCTTTTCTGGGATGCATTTCTCTTCATGCCCCACTATGCTCGCCAGTGCAGGGTCCATCCTGTAATTGCTACAAGGTTGGTTCTTTGGTGCGGACTGGGGCTGCCGCATCTTTTCCCATCTCTCTCTTCCTTGCTTCACGCAACTCTATTAGATAACATTCTCGTCCAGCATTCTGATCCCCTTTAATAACTCCAATGCCATTATCTGTGGGAAACTTCATAGTGAGGCACCACAGGCCGAGAATTGCTTTAAAAGCCACGAGAGTTGGTCGGCCTAGGAAGGCGTTGTAGGCAGAAAATTCATCAACAATTAGAAAAGTCTGTTTCCGAACTACCTTTTTCTGCCCCTCTCCAAACTCCACAAACAAGTCCATAGTTCCAATGGGCTGCTTCGGTTCCTCAATGAACCCAATAATCTTCTGAGATGAGGCTTGAACATCAGCCATTGGAATTTTCATTTGATCGAACGTCTTCTTGAAAAGAATGTTGCAAGAAGCGCCGCAATCTACCAGCACTCTTCTCACAATAGCCGGCCCAATGCCTGTAGAGATGACCAAAGGATCCATGGTTGGAGCTTCAATGCCCATATAGTCCCTGGCTCTGAACACAATATCATTATTAAAAGTTTTCTGCTGCTTCAAAGGTGCAACATCTTCTAGCACAAAACACTTTCTTTTGTTGGTGCATATTTCAAGGCACGGGCATATCTTTCCATCTCGCCCCAGCTTCTGCCTGCTGGGTGAGGCCCTCCTGTAATCACATTAATAACAGGCCTTTCTGATTCATGAACAGTGTTCCTCTCACCCGAGCCAGATGGTTGAGTAGGAAGTTGCTGACCCTTAGTAGACGAAGTTGGGTCATTTCTACTTCTCTTAACATATTGCTGCAACTTGTTCTCTCTCAATAGTTCTTCAATTAAAATTTTCAGATGGCGACATTCGTTGGTATCATGACCGGGTTGATTATGAAACCGACGGAATCTCCCACTTTGAGCAGCCTTTTTGCTAACTCTTATCTCGAGCGGTTTAGGATATTCTACCGCATCTTTGGTAGCAAAGAAGATATTCTCCGGAGTGTCAGTTAAAGGGGTGAAATTTGAAGATTTTAAGAAGCGAGGTTTCTTCATATCTTTCTGTTTCTTCCCACCATTGTTCTCCCTTTTCTGACTTTCGGATTCTCTTTTGGTAGGAGCAGTAGTGTTATCCTTAACCTCTGTCAATGCCACTTTAACTGGTGCCCAAAGGCTTTCCAAGCGCATGAATTCATCAGCTTTCTTATAAAATTTCTCAAGTGAATTCGGTTCTTTCATCTTCAGCCACTCCCTAAATTCGCTTGATTTATCGATTGCCCTCATCAGGTATGTCAAGACCATCCGTGGCTCCGCATTGTCCACTTCAGCTAAAGCTATGTTGAAGTGGTTCAAGAAAGACCTGATAGATTCCCCAGTGTTCTGTTCCAAGCTTGATAGTGACATAATATACTTTGCCTTTGAAGCATACAACCTGAATTGCTCTTTAAACTTCCGAGTCAAATCGGCGAACTGGTCTATGGATCGGACCGAAAGTTTTGTGAAACAGAGCAGAGCCACTCCTTCCAAGTATACCGAAAAGTACCGGCATTTGATCTCATCAGATGCTCTAGCGCCAGTCATGTGCCAATAATACTTATACAGGAATTGATTGGGGTCACTTGTCCCCTTATAAGCCTGGATGGTCAGAGGAACAAACTTCCTCGGGAATTCTGCCTTTAGAATCTTCTCAGTGAACAGAGTTTTGCTCGGAGCGAATCCCCATTCCTTCTCATCTTCATCTCTCTGCATACTTTCTTTCATGATTTGTCGCACCATGCCCGAAAGATATTCCTCATCATTTAAAGGATCTACAGGACAAACTTCGGCCATTTTCTTGGAAGTTTGTCGGGACAAACGTTCGCGGAGAGTTGGCTGTGGTCTCGATCCTCCAGCTTGAGGAGGTGTTTCTTTGACGGGGCTGGCTGCTCTTTGAGGAATATTCCTCTCTTCAGGATCATGAACATCATCTGCAAGGTTTTCTTCGTTATTCACCGGTTGACGGTTTGCTCCAAGCAATGCATTTATCCTCTCAAGCATTAAAGCATTTTGAGTTTCCATCTGCTTGTATAATCCAGATACTACAGCATCTAACTCTGTCGTGTAATTCCGGCACTTGGTGCTGCTTGACTTGATGAAGGGGAAGTGGCAGTATTTTCATGGACATTACTAGGTCTTTTATATCCATGCTTTCTTCCAGGAGCCATTATTTCCGATAGACTTCTGATTTTGAGAGAGACTTTTTCAACAAACTTTTGCGAAGAAATGATGAAGGTATCCTGGGTTGGGTTCTCAGTGAAAGCACCAAAAATGTTAACGTGAAAATCAGACGCTAACACCCCGGTGTATGTAAAGTAGATGCGAAAGCACCACCCATCAATACTGGAATTGGAGATAAGCAGAAAATTGCAGATAAGGAGTAAAAGACACAGTTTTTATAGTGGTTCGGCTTATAGTCAAGCCTACGTCCACTTTAGTTCTCTTTATTACTTACTTAAGTACAACTTATACAACTTTCTTCAATTACAACACACTTTAGACTAGTAGCTCAAACTTCGATGTAGAATAATCTTTTGAGTTCATATTGAATGATGTAGATTCTCTCTTGAAGTTTGTCGTAGTGTCCTTCGTGCTTGGGGTGCTTGAAGTGTTGTTTGAGTTGAGAAAATGGCAGAGTCTTGATGCTTCAGAGAATGATCCAAAAGTCCCCTTTATGTTGGGGTTAGTGCTATATTTATAAGGTGAGCTCAGAGTTAGGTCGTAGGTCGTTGGTCGAGGGGCGACCCAGGGATAGGTCGGGAACGACCTAAGGCTTCGGCTTAAAAGGGTAGCCCCAGATCCTCCTTGAGCGAGCTAACGGGTTGGGCGACCTAGTGATCGGCTATAATTTAGGTCGTGGGCGACCAATTGGATGGCAGGAGAGAGAGAGATGCGACCTATCAAATACGGCACAAAGAAGTTGCTCTGACATCCTTAGGTCGCGAGCGACTTAGTGGAAGGGACTAGGTCGCGAGCGACCTAGTGGTCGTGTGATTCAAGTTGTAGCTCGTGGAAGATGCTAGGTCGCTTGAGTATTAGGCCGTTAACTCGTTGAGTCGTAGGTCGCTAGACCATCTGATCCCTTAACAGGTTAAGGGGTTAGGTCGCGATACCTTTTAAGTCGGAACTCCACTTCAGCAGTTAGGTCGCTAGTCTTCTTAGGTCGCAGAGTACTTAAGTCGTTAGGTCGCTATGTTTCTTAACTCGGTCATGCTTTAGGTCGTTAATAGGCTAACTCTTTAGGTCGCTTGGGCTGTTAGGTCACCAGGCCCTTTAAGTAATTAGGTCGCTGCTTCATTAGGTCGGTGAGCTACGAATTTGAGGAGTTAACAATATATAAATGTTTTGAAAAATGATTTCTATGGCTTGGATAGGATACAGTTAAATAAATATTAAATTTTGATGTTATATAAATATTATTTTATATATACATATATAGTTGAATTATTGAATTTAAGCTATGTATAAATTTGTTAAATAAAATAAATAAGTTGAATAATGGAGTTTGATTATTTTATATTATATGGTTAAGTACATGTTTAAGATATTGAATATATATAGAGTTTTAATGATTTAATTCAATTAAGATTGGAAGGTAAATTGAAAATTTATTTGGAATTGAGCCTATTTAAGAATTAAACTCCATAAGTTGATGTAGAACTTATTAACTTGAAATTTTAAAAGGTATGATATTTATAACTGAATTTTTATTCAAGATGAATTAAATGAATATTTCTAGTATAAATAAATTGAAGGAAATATTTAGTTATAGGTATTTTGAGTTTTATTTAAATGATTATGGATTTATTATGCAAATATTTCAAACTCAATAATAGGACATTGAATTGTTGAATAGAAATTTCCAACCTTAGTTTCTAACTGTTTAATACTCAATGTAACATTCCTGAAAATTTACCAAGTTTAATTTGGCAATTAAATTTATTTTTCAAAATAAATTATGAATTAATTAGAGATTTCTAGTATAAATAAATAATTTTTGATTATAAATAGAAATTTAATTAGAAATTTAAGAATAAATGATTTATAAACAAATATTGGATTTAGGAAAATGAGATGTATATTTATATAGATGAATTATAAATAGAAATGTGAGATTAATAAGATTTCAAAATAAAATGCAATAAAAATAAAGTAGAATTTAAAAGCTTAAAAAAAAACTAATGATAGTTTGATTTCTAAAATATTAAAAATATGTGGAAGGTGTATTTATTTTCAAAGAATTAATGTATTAATTTTCAACATGTTATTTTTAAGTTAAATTCTCTTATATAAATAATTGTAACTATTGTTAATATGTAATCAAAATTTTAAAATCCTTCTTTCCTTTTAAAAGTTGTACAAAAGTAAATAATAAATAAATGTTTGAATGTAAATTTTGCAAATATAAATTTTAAAATAAATGTATGAACTAAATTAAAGATTTAGTCTTATTATTGTAGATGTAAATGTGAAAAAAATACATTTATTTATAGAAAGAATATGATATAAATTTATTTTTTAAATTCTTTATCTTTGTATAATTACAAATGTGAACATACATAAAGGAGTTGAGTAAAGCAAATCAAGCAGACATATGTAAGTATGTAATGTACAAGTGTTTAAGATTCAATAATCATCATTTATCTTTACAGATGGCATTCATTTTATTTAAATTGAATAAAAAAATGAAATTAAAAATCATAAAAACTTTTCACTTTCCCATATGCCATTATTAAACATCTCACCAATATCTAAAAAGGAACAGTAACTAAAGATTCAGGTATCTCAAATCTAAAACCCTGAGAAAAAAATCAAAAAAAATGAACTTTCATTCTCCTCTAAAAAAATCTGAAACAAAATCTTTGTTTTCGAAAGACTTCAACCTGAAATAAGAGAGAGCTTCGACCTAGAAGCAGATCATTCAAGATCAAAGCAATTAAACTGGAGAGAAGAAAAAAAAATCAAAGAAACTAGATTGAAATGTTTTTCCAGAATCTTTCCTTCCCAAGCTCTGTTTTCATTTTACTATCAAGAGCAAAGTAACTAATCCAACTTCAAGCAAGATCAATCTCAAGTAAAATTTAACTCTAAAGTTTAATGAATTTTTAATTTAAAAATCAAGCTTTTTACATAAAAACAAATTCGAAAGTGCAGATAAACACAGCTGTAGTCTAAAATAGAGACAGTACAAAAATTTCTAGAGATAATCTATGGCAAGTAAAATTCTTCTAAAAAGTTTTAAATCCGAATATTGTTAATCGGTATTAAAGCAAAGATTTAAACCAACTGTATCGATCTAAGTTGCAGGTTTAACTTCAAGATTAAATTCCTCTCTGTTTCTTTCTGTACGACCAAAAGTGAGCAAAAACACCGACCTTTTTATGTTCTTAGTGATTGGATTTGTGTTGAAGTATTGATATGAATTGCGCCTGAATTACTGTGTGAATTTGCTTGCATGACCCTGTATATATGTGTATCTATGCAAACATCCGTATGCATATCTATGTATACCCAGAAGTGCCTTTTTGTTTGAAAAAAAGAAACTCATAGGCAACTGCATGTTAAAAAAATTCAATCCCTTCCTCTCCAATAAGCCTTAAGTTATAATTTCTAAATTGAAAATGTTTGTAATGATGTGAAATCATTTTTTTAAAATAAGTTACAAGCATATACATTGAGCAATCATTTTTTTAGATGAAACAGTGATGAACAAAAAGATTTAACAGAAAAACAAATGATTTTATTTCACATTTCGATTCGATAATTTAGTTAGTATTTGCAAACAAGGAATTTTAGGAGAAAATCAGGATTTTTAGTTGGTTAAATTAAGGGAAATCGCGAGTTATACAGAAAACTCATTTTTGTTAATACCCGATGATCAACGGCGAGTTAGGGATCGCGGTTACGGGGGAAGCTAGCTAGTGCATGGGTGGTTTTGAGAAAAATATGAATTGAATTTATTAAGTGTTGTGACGATAGGAATTGGCTGATTTAGGGTTTGAATTTTTTTTGGGTCTCTTAAGTTCGCGAGGCCGCCGCGATGTCCCTATATGATCAAGTGGTACGTGAATTGGGGGAAAGAAGCATCGATGGTCAGGGAATGCATGGCCGGAGTCGCCGAGCCTCCGGTGGACTGTTGCGAAGGCAGGGGAAGTTTTTTCGATGAGGGGTTAGTTCTGGTTTGTACGTGAATGCTCGTTTTCGACTTGTGGACAATTTTGAATGTCTGGGTGTTTGGGAAGCTCAGAGGGGCCAACGTCGACTTGGTTGAAGGTGGCGACTTGAACGGTAATGGTGAGATTGATTTGCATCGTGCACGCTATGTTTTGTGTATCAGGAAATTGGGGGAGGAAGAAGAAAGATAGAACTGGGTAGAGGATTGAAGTCGACTCGAAGCATGCATCGTGTGTGAGGGGTTCGAGCTTGAGTTATAACTCGAGTAATATCTTAGCTCGTCGTTGTAGAAGTACTTAGAAAAATTTCTAGTTGGAAACGTGGCTCTCGGGTTGATTTGCAGAAAACTCGAAGCAAAGGGGTAATCGTCTCGGGTAATTCTCGTGGCTGACTCGGGTTTTAAAACTTCCAGCTCATAACCTAAATAATAATAATAATAATAATAATAATAATAATAATAATAATAATAATAATAATAATAATAACTGAGTTAACATGATTCCTCAACTAATTTTTTTTAAAATTAATTATTGTTGTTAAGTTAAAAGAACATGTTATTAAAGGTTTTAGAATAAGGATATTTTAATTAATTAAGTTCAAATTGTTTAAAACTTTAAATTTTAAAAGAGTTACATTTAAATAAACTTAACAAAGAAATAAAGAATTTTTAAATGGTTATTTTTGAGATTGAATTTTGAAATGATTTATTTTGGGTTGCTGAGTAATTATATTGGGTTAATTATTGAATGTAATTTATTTATGCGTGATTTAATTAACATAAGTAATTAATGTATTATTACTTAATAAAATTATTTTCTTAATATAATTAAGAGGTAATTACTTTGTGTAATTACAATAGGGATAGTTAATTTATTTGGGATAAATAAATGAAAGTAATTAAGGTTGATTAATTTACGATTAAAGTTTGATTAATCAAATGTTAAAAGAATAATTAATTAAAGGATAATTAGTTAATGTGATTTATAAAGGTAATTGGTTTGGATATAATTAATTAATTAAAAGGTAAATTAATTTACGAATGTGATTAAAGATGATTATTAAATAAGGATTAATTTATTAATTATTGTAATTCATTAAGAATAATTAATTATTAATATAAGGTTGATTAATTTATAATTAATATAATTAATTACTGAAAATTAATTAATGGAAATAATTAAAGGTAATTAATTGCTTAAAGACAATTACTTTTTTAATTAGTTAATGATTAAAGATGAATTAATCAAGGGATTAACATTGATTTAAGATTAGGGATAGTCACTTACCGTAATTAATTAAGGTTAAATTAATTGATTTAAAGATAATTAATTAAATGGTTAATTAAATAATTAAAGGATAATTATTTAATAATTAAAAGTTGATGAATTATAATTTAAGTTTAATTAAATAAAATAATTTGTAATTAATTAATGTTAATCAACCAAGATCAATGACTAATCTAAATTAAGTTAATCTGATTAATTTATCTTACTTATGAATGTTTGGATTCTATTGGATGCTTGAGTTGTTTGATATCCCTAATTGTGATGCTCTGTTTTGATTTGGGCTATGTTACTGTAATTTATTATCTGTGATATATACCTGTGATCTGTGAATGAAAGATAAGCATTAAAATTGGTTTGTACCGCTTATCAGATATAAGCGTTATAGTTTATGCCGCTTATTAAATATATTGTTGTATTTGAATCTGTGCTGATTGATGATGTGGCACTTTTATTGTTAAACCCTGGACCACACTTATACACACACAAATATGGATTACACGTGGAAATGGGTTAAGTCACAGATTTTGAAATGGTTTTAAAGATTGAATTTTTGAATCCAAAATAGTTTTGGAATTGGAATGAAAGCTTTTAAATATGAGATTCAAAAATAAAAGTTATTTTGAATAACTTAATTGAGTTTTGAAATTTAAATAATTTAATTTAAATTTGAATTCGATATTTGAAATTGAACTCTATGATTTGGGAACTAGGGTTTAAAAAGGTTATTCAACTTGAGAATGGGTTCATATGGGTTTTAAACCATTTTAAAAGCGATGTTTTCGGGAATTTAAATTAACCCAAAGATTTAACTTGTATAAATAAAATTGGATTTTTTCGAAACGAAAACTATTTGTTTTCAAATAATAAAAGCTTTCACGTAAGAAATGAACTTCCAATTTGTGTTAAAAAGATTTCAAGTTCAAAATGAAAATAGTTTTCCAAGTTATGAATAAATCTTTGGAAATGGGTTTGAAAACTATAAATTAAATCTATAATTTAAAGATTTGATTGAGTTAATCCAAATTGAAATGGAAATTGTTTTGGAATCTATAAATAGATCTTTGTGAACTGGGTGAAACTTTGTGAAATAAATCTTTTTGTTTAAAGATTTGAAATGGTAATTTGTTTAACCATGTAAAAGAAAAGCCTTGGATTTTATAAGTTGTGAATTAACTGAAATCCCATGTCCATATGTTTTTAAAATATTACGCTCATTATTCGGTTTAGCAGGGAGAGGACCTTGTGTCATATAACCCATTCCGAGTAGTAATAAGACGTTATGATTGCATTTGAAGACCGGTGTTGAAGACCGAGTGTCTTTGAGAACGTTAGGATAACCTATCGATTGTCTCTGCACCGAGTAGCTACGGTATAGAGATTCCCTAAGTGATGGGAAGTCCGATCGGTATTGTGGATACTCGGATTTGCAAGGGCTTCTTCGGAAGTGCCTTCGGTTCTATTCGAACCCGGAACAGACTTGTATGGTTGTATGACTGACACTACACTTTGAGATATTAAACCGATCTCTATCAAATACATTTCTACTTGGTGGTGGATAATTTATTCTCTTAGTTTAACACCCTTCTCTGAGACGTACGAGCTTAGAGGTTATGTAGTTGATATTTATCAGTGATATATTCCCAATTTGATAGTGTGGCATGCTAAGTGCTACTGTGTGTTGATGATCATTTGTGATCAAATCATGGCTATTGTATAAAGCGTAGCTTTGTAGACGAGACTGCATCAGGAACTCACACCTCGGAAATGGTCGAAACAGGAAAGATGCGGCAAGGTTATGAGGGTTGCGCCCTTTAGGGTGTGTCATTCCCTTCTGGAAAAGGGTGGTATCATGGTATGGAGCCCAAATACTTACCCATGTGGATACTGCAGATCTATTACTCTGTGATTGCTTTGTGGTTGTTGGATTAGAGATACCTCGGATAAAGTTCCCAAAGGACCGGGGGACGACATGCTCGAGTAGTAGTTACTTAGTTACAGAGGTATCCCGGCCTTGTGTTGGCATAGATCCGGTTAGGTTCTCGGGATTTCCCGCCAGAGGCGTACCCATGTGGCAGTAGGAAGTTCCTTAGCCTGACCATTTATTGGAAATCCATTCTTCAATACGCGCCTTGTATGGTTTTAGTTGTAGAACCTGCCATTTACTTAAGGTGGCGCCCCACTGTTTATATGGTAGCTATAGTAGGCATACGATACTGGTCGTATGTTGGCTAGGATTTATATTATATTTTCGAAAAGGTTTTCCACTACGCACTAGTAATAATATCAAAGAATTTTTCTTGTATTAAGCATATTTGACTATCATAAGGAGAAATCTCCTCCAAGTCTGCGTTTGCATTGTATGTGTGGCGGGAGGCCTTATGGTAGTTTCATTTTCTAAAAAGCATTGCGGATTTATTTTAAATTCTTTTGTTTGTTTTAAGACCAAATGTTTTTGTTTGCTCATTCCAGTCCCACGACTGACCTGGAGTTTATTATTCCTTTCCTAAACTCTGGTGCCCACTATTTTCCTACACAGACAATCTAGAGTTAGGTTTTTCAGATAGTCAGGTTTAGTATATTATCTGGAGATAGTTCAGTCTTTGGATCAGGACTGCACTTGCTTATCTTTATGCATCGTTATTGGGAGTTTGAGCTATTTCTGGTTTGGTACTTTGGAGATGGAGATCTACCGACGCTGGAGTTCTTTCTTGAAGACCATATTGGAGATTTTGTTCCGCTGTTGGTGTTATCTTTTCCTTCCGCTGCTATCATCTTGTATCATATCTCTGATGTACATTGATATTCATTGTATCATTCTACTGTATCAGATATTGTATCAATGTTGTATATTGATATATGCTATTCATTTCTTCCGCTGTGTTGTACTTAATGTGTTATAAGCTTCGGCACGAATCGAATTTCAACGTTTGAATCTGCGGCATTCAAGTACAAGTGGAGTACGCAAGTCGATTTCCGAATGCTGGAATTTGGACCGTGACATTTTGGTATCAGAGCTGAGGGTTAAAACTTTAGCTCAGGAGTATAACACATTAAGTAGCTCATTAGAGATAGGGTGAAGTATAACCTAGAATGAGTGTATCCCTAAGATATCCGTTCGAATGCCTCGGTAAATTTTCTTACTATCCACTAATAGTAAGTATGAGTGCAAGAAGTGAACGAGATAGGGGACAGGGGAGTACCACTATAGATGGTCAATACCCTACGATAGCGGAAATAACTTCCTCTCCCAATCTCCTTATATTCGACTCCAATATTCTTTTGATTGCTTCGTGATAGCTCCAGAAAGAAGTTTCAGTGTGATGGTGGCCCTACGTATCATTGTAGAAAATCCTTGCTTCGTATCTTCATCGGTTTCTTATCAGCTTTCCGATCTAAACTTTAATGAATTTGAATTTGAAATTGAAAATTTTAAATAAATTGGAAGCTTTAAATTGAGTAAATTGGTTAATAAATATGACGCTAAATTTGAATTGTATCAATAAAACGATATCGGTTAACACCAAAGTCGAATGTGACGACCCTGATTCGACCTTCGAAAATCGGCACTGAATACGACACTCATATTCAAATGCCGCAGATCCAAACGTCGAATCTGGTTCACCGGAGCTTATAACACATTAAGTATAACAACACAGTGGAAGAAAAGAATGAATATCATATACAACTCCAATGATACAACATCCAAATATACAACAATGGTATCAATATCAGAAATACAAAAATATCAGAGACAATAAACAACAGTGGAAAACGAATAGCAAAAGAGATAACCCCAATATTAAACTGCAACTCCAATCCAATGCTCCAAAGCCACTAGCTCGAACCATCGTCAAGTTGCACCAAGCTAAGCAAGTCTCGTCCAATGAATCCAAAGACTCCAATATCCAAGATCTCCAAAGAATTATCAGAGAGGAAGCTAAAAGCTACTAAATCGATATCTACTATCTGAAAAACCCAACTCTAGACTGCCCGTGTGGAAAATAGTGGTCATCCAGAGTTTAGGAAGGGAACAATAAACTCCGAGTCATTCATGGGACTGGTATGAGCTAAGAAAAATAGTTTTATCTTTAAAAACAAATGAAAGAATTTAAATTTGAAATTCGCAATGCTTTGGAAAATGAAACTACCAAAAGGCCTCCCGCCACACACACAATGCAAACGCAAATTGGAGGAGATTTCTCCTTATGATAGTCAAATATGCTTGATACGCGAAAACCATTTTGATATTATTATTAGTGCATAATGGAAAACATTTCGAAAGTATAATATTAATCATAGCCAGCATAGACATTCTGAACTATGCCTACTATAACTACTAGGTTCAATAGTAGGTTACCGCCACATTCCATGGTAGGTTATACAACTAAAACCATACTGGACGCGTATTGTTTCTTTGGATTTTCCAACAAATGGTCAGGCCAAGGAACTTCCCATTGCCACATGGGTACGCCTCTGGAGGGACGCCTCGAGAACCTAACTGAATCTCTGCCAACACAAGGCCGGGTCAAAAATAGGTAACTACTACACGAGTATGCCATCCCCCGGTTGAAACAACCTTTATCCGAGGATCCTCAATAACAACTCACAAAGTAATATATATTTGCGATATCCACATAAGTTAAGTACCTGGGTTCCATACCATGATACCACTTCTATCCAGGAGGAAATGCACATACCCTAAGGGGAGCTACTCCCTATAACCTTGCTGCATTCTTCTTGTTTTGACCATTCCGGGGTGTGAGGTTCGACGAAGTCTCGTCCATAAAGCTACGCTTTTCACAAAGCCTTGCTTTGATCAACAAATGATCAGCAGCACTTCGTATACCACATTACCAAATTGGGAATGCATTACTAATAACCATCAACTACATAACCTCTGAGCTCATACGTCTCAGAGAAGGGTGTTAAGCTAAGAGAATAAATCTCTGCCACCAAATAGAAATGTATTTGATAGTAACCAGTTTTACATCTCAAAGTGTAACGTCAGACACACATCCATTCAAGTCTGTTCCGGGTTCGAACAGAACCGAAGGCACTTCCAAAGAAGCCCTTGCAATTCGGATAATTTCTAATTACGTCCGGACTCCCCATCACAATGGGTGCTCAAATCTCTATCCCGGGGCCATTCGGTGCAGAGATATTCGACAGGACATCCTTTCGCTTCCGAAAGTATCCGGCCTTCACCACTGATCTTCAAATGCTATCCATATCGTCGTATCATTATTCGGAATGGGTTATATGACACAAGGTCCTCTCCCGGCTAAACCGAATAATGAGCGCAACATATGGATAATGGGATTTTAGTTAAGTCACAACTTTAAAACCCAAAACTTTTCTTTCAAATGGTTTAAACAAATTACCATTTACAAAAATTTTAAACAAAAAGATTTAGTTCCAGAAACCTTTCCATGGTTTAAACAATTTCCATACTTAAATCTTTTAAACAAAAGATTCACCTTTAAGACCCCTTTCAATTTAAAAACAAGGATCACCAATCTTTAACAAAGATCTTTCGTAGCCTTTCAAAACAATTCCATTTCAAGTTGGATTAACTCATCTGGTATTAAATCAAAGACTCATTTTATAGCTTTCAAAACCATCCAATTTCAAATTTGAAATCTTTTCATCATAATTATTATTTGAAACCACTTGTTTCCGTTTCAGAAAACCTGATTTTATTTACACGATTTAAGGCCTTTCAAATATAAACTTGGGTTAAATTTAAATTCCCAAACCAATACTTTTTAAATGGTTAAATACCCATTTAAACACCTTTATAACTTGTATAATCTTTTAAGCCAAAATTTCCAAATCATTGAATTCAATTTCAAATATTGAATTCAAACTCAAATCAAATATTTCAGATTTCAAACTAAATCAAGTTATTTAAAATAACTTTTTTCTTCAAAACTCCTTTTCAATTATTTTTCGAATTCAACCTAATTTCATTTCCAAAACCATTTGGATTCAAAATTCAAAATTTAAACCATTTCAAAATATTAAATTCAAATATATGTGACTTAACTGATTTCCTCGTGAAATCCATATTTGTGTGTGTATAGTGTGGTCCAGGGGTTTACACACAACAGTGCAACAACATCAACCATTACAAATTCAAATACAACAATATATTTGTTAAGCGGTATAAACTATAACGCTTATCTTTCATTCACAGATCACACACACACATATATATATATATCATAGAAAATAAATTACATTACAGATAATTAATTTCATCAGCGAATAAATTACGTTACAGTTCACAAAACAAAATAATTCATATCACACATTATCACAAATTAGGGACATCAATCAATTCAAAGCACTCCATATAATCCTAACATCCGTGAGTAAGATCAACTAATTATTTGATTTATTAAAACCAGATTAATTATTTGTGAATAAATTTCTAATCTTGGTTAATTAATCATTAATTAATTACAAACCATTTTGATTAATTACCCTTAAATCATTAATTAACCTTAGTTAATAATAATCCTTTGATTATTTATCCTTAATTAATTTCAATAATTAATAAATTAATTCGTAATTAATTATCCTCAAAATAAATGATTATTCCCAATCATTTTCATAAATTAATTAACTTTCATTAATTATCTTAAATTAGTAAATTAATTATCACTAATTACTATTGGTTAAATCATAAATTAAATCATTTATTAATTAATTATCTTAATTAATTAACCCTTAATTGAAATTAATTAAATCTTAATTACTTTTATTAATACGACCTTAAATATATGAGATAAATCATTTATCTCGACGATTATTTAATTACATCATCAAATTTAAATTTGAAAATACTTAGGGTAATTTAAATGGTTAACTTAATATGATTTTTCAAAACTAAAACAAGTTTTAAAATCATTTAAATTTAGATTTGGGTTTTGTCTTGAAAATTTTGTTAATACCTTCCTTTTGAAAATTTAATTTATATAACTTTGTTTTAATTTGTTTTAAAACTAAATCTTTTCATAATTTTTAAAACTTTCTTTAAATTAGCAAACTTAGGAAACTCAAGCCGAAACTGTTTAAAGACTCGAGCCTGCTCCCCATCTACTTCGAGTTTTCACCCAGCATTACCGTATGCTTTAAAATCCTTCAAACTTAAATCTCTTAAGTACTTAACTCTGAACCCCTATAATTTACTCGAGTAAGAACCCAGGCCAGCACGCGTTTACCCCGAAGATTACTTTGGATTTATACCTTTTTCCCCTATTTTTCAAACCCAGCTACGTATCGTCAAGCGTGCACATGCACACTTGGTCGGAGACTCTCCGTCCATCGCCACTCGTTCCAACAAGTCGACGATGATCTCGACCCTCAATTCGACAACCCAAACCGAATTCATCACCTCAAATCAAAAATCCAACCAAATCGTCTCATTCATGTAGCCATTTCCATCAGGAACCCATCCTTCACCAGCGACCTTGACCTCCGGTCAACTCGCCGTTGCGATCGAAGCTTCGCCACACATCGACACTCCTATTCCCCTAGGTGCGATCTTCTGAAACGACTCAATGACATCGCGATAAACATCCCAAACTCGGCCAACCCAAACCACCCGTCGAACCCTAATTCGAAAAAATCACGACGTTTCACACATCGATTTTTTTTTTTAAACCATTTTTCCATGAATCTACATCCATTCACCTACCTTCGCCCTAAAGCATGCCCCCCAAAACGTCGGCGTTCATCAGATATCGACAAAATTACGCTTTCTGTTCAACTCGAGAAACCCAATGAATTACCCCACTAAAAATCAAGATATACATATTAAAATTCATGATTTTCCATCCCGATTACCCTTATGAAATCAAATCTTAAAATTGAATTAATACAGTTTTAACCAATTTTTAGTTTTACTGTCTGTTTTTTTTTAAATTTTGAGATACATATCCATTTTTAGTTTCTGGGATTATACTTTTCTGCAAACAACTTTACTACTTAATTCGCGTATAACAAAGTATATACACAGATTAAAGTCTTAAGGAATTAGTTTACTCACTTTGTTTAAAAAACAGAGAATAGTTCATTCCTGCACATATTTACTTTTTTCTACTATAAATTTATTATTTCAGATAATAAATCAATAAATTTTACTTGAGTTAACTTTTAAATTAGGATTTCACCAATTTAAACATCTTCCCCTTTAAACACTATATCCTATAATCGATTTGGTGAAGTGATATTGAGTTTTTGTGTGATTCTTTTGGGCTGTAAGCCAAATCAGAATCAAGATATCATATGCTCAACATGCACATAAAATTTTCATAAACATATATGCCTACAGACATAATCAAAACATTACACTACATTGCAACTATGGTTCATCATATGTATCAGAATATAAACCGATTGAATCAATGTTTACTCACCATGTAAATGAAGGCAGAAGACATTGATCAGGAACCTATAAACTTCAAACTGGAATCAGAGGATTTCTAAGATGATCTGTCACTATGATTGTATTTGAGTTGAATTTGGATTTTGCCTTGAAATTAGTTTGGTTCTTAAATCTGGAAACTGAAATTTATTTTTCTTTTTGTTTCCATATTATACTTGAAAAAAACAGGGCTTTGGTTTTGATCTTCTTTTGTTTGAAGCTTCCAGGTTGGTTTCAGTTTGCAGATGATTGTTTCTGGTTTACCAGGTTTTGATTTCTTTTGTTTTCAATATGGCTTTTGTTTTCAGCTTTGGGAAAGAAGATGATTGAGAGGTGGAGAGAAAGTTTGAACTGAGTAGATAACCAGGTTTCTTCTTTTTACATAATTTCCTATAATTCTAAATAAAATAAAAAAATTATTTGTTGCCACTTGTATCATTTAAGCCATACACTTGTGCATTTATTTTAACACTTGTTGCTTAAATTCTACAAATGTCAAAATGGAAAAATATGTGTTTAAATCCTTGCTTCATTTTATTTTACAAATCATGTTCATGTTTTATTTATTTCCTAAAAGATATATATATTTTTTGAACTTTGTATTAATTCTTTTACATAAATATACACCCTATCTAATTTTGGATCTAAATTTCAAGTTTTATTTTCAATCTATTTTATAAAACACATATTTTATTTTCAAGTATATAAGACAAAAGCATTTTAAATCTTTTATTTAACCTTGTTTAAACATCATATTATATTTACAATTTAGTTCAAGCAAATTTAAAAGAAGGTATGTAAACTTCTTAATTTAATCCTTATTGATTTTCAAGAGATATGTATATTAAATAATATGAAATTTTAGTTTTAAACAACTCTTACTATATTAATTTAAAAATATAAATTTCCAATATATCATATATTAAAATTAGAAAACAATTTTTATTCATCTCAAAACTTAGAGTATTCAAATCAAATTCAAATAAATAAATACTTATTTTTGAATTCCAATCCAAAATTCTATTTAAAGTACATATTTTTATTTATTCTGGAAATTTCATATTATTTTACCAATAATTTCATAATTTAATTCCAATAATTAAATTAATTGTCAAATTAAACTTGGTAAAAATTCGGGAATGTTACAGATTTCCCCCTTAAGAAAATTTCGTCCTCGAAATTTGAAAGTAGGGAGACAACAAAGAATATAGAAAGATCGAGAGATGAATCACCAGATCAAACTGAATATGTCTTCTGCATTTGGTTTCCCAAATCAGAATATCAATAATAGATACAAGAACGAATCAAGATACTCGGGTCACCAGATCTACGAATATACATAGGTATTGATTAGTTCAAAGGATAACTAACCACTCGTAGAACATATTTAGGCCCAAAAGAACAAACAAATTAATTTAATCTTCCATAATTCTCAGACACCGGGTATGGATTCCAAGCTCAAGTCGGAAAACCCCAAAGAATAGACAGATATATGGATACAATCCCAAAACTTTTAGTTTAAACAACCAAAGTATACCTATCAACCATAGCAAATAATTCATCCAAACAAATAATTCTGACCCATCTGGAGTTTGTGTCCCATGCAAATATATTAAAGCTTCTTCCTGGAGCTGCCAGGAATCATCAAAGAATTGAAAAGAGACGAATCAAAGGGGATTGATAGAGAAAGTTGTTTCCGCTATTGCAGGGCATCGACCATTTGTAGTCGTACTCCCATGTCCCCTATCTCGTCCTCTTGCACTCATACTTACTATCAGCGGATAGTAAGAGAATTTACTGAGGCACACGAATGGATATCTTAGGGATATACTCATTCTAGGGTATACTTCACCCTATATCTAATGAGTTACCTAATGTGTTATGCTCCTGAGCTAAAGTTTTTTAACCTTCAGCTCTGATACCAAATGCGACGACCCTGACTCGACCTTCGAAAATCGACACCGAGTACGACACTCATATTCAAATGTCGCAGATCCAAACATCGAATCAGGTTCGTCGGAGCTTATAACACATTAAGTATAACAACACAGCGGAAGAAAAGAATGAATATCATATACAACTCTAATGATACAATATCCAAATATACAACAATGATATCAATATCAGAAATACAAGAATAACAGAGACAATAAACAACAGCGGAAAACGAATAGCAAAAGAGATAACTCCAATATTAAACTGCAACTCCAATCCAATGCTCCAAAGCCACTAGCTCGAACCATCATCAAGTTGCACCAAGCTAAGCAAATATCGTCCAGTTAATCCAAAGACTCCAATATCTAAGATCTCCAAAGAATTATCAGAGAGGAAGCTAAAAGCTATTAAATCGATATCTACTATCTGAAAAACCCAACTCTAGACTGCCCATGTGGAAAATAGTGGGCACCCAGAGTTTAGGAAGGGAACAATAAACTCTGGGTCAGTCATGGGACCGGTATGAGCAAACAAAAATAGTTTTATCTTTAAAAACAAATAAAATAATTTAAATTTGAAATGCGCAATGCTGTTTGGAAAATGAAACTACCATAAGGCACCACACACAATGCAAACGCAGAATTGGAGGAGATTTCTCCTTATGATAGTCAAATACGCTTGATATGCGAAAACCATTTTAATATTATTATTAGTGCATATTGGAAAACATTTCGAAAGTATAATATTAATCTTAGCCAGCATAGACATTCCGAACTATGCCTACTATAGCTACCATGCTCAATAGCAGGTTACCACCACATTCCATGACAGGTTATACAACTAAAACCGTACTGGACGCGTATTGTTTCTTTGGATTTTCCAACAAATGGTCAGGCCAAGGAACTTCCCATTGCCACATGGGTATGCCTCTGGAGGGACGCCTTGAGAACCTAACTGGATCACTGCCAACACAAGGCCGGGTTACCTCTGCAAAAATAGGTAACTACTACACGAGTTTGCCATCCCCCGGTTGTAAACAACCTTTATCCGAGGATCCTCAATAACAACAATCACAAAGTAATATATATTTGCGATATCCATATAAGTTAAGTATCCGGGCTCCATACCATGATACCACTTCTATCCAGGAGGAAATGCACATACCCTAAGGGGCGCTACTCCCTATAACCTTGCTGCATTCTTCTTGTTTTGACCATTCCGGGGTGTGAGGTTCGACGAAGTCTCGTCCACAAAGCCTTGCTTTGATCAACAAATGATCAGCAGCACTTCATACGCCACATTACCAAATTGGGAATGCATTACTAATAACCATCAACTACATAACCTCTGAGCTCATACGTCTCAGCGAAGGGTGTTAAGCTAAGAGAATAAATCTCCGCCACCAAATAGAAATGTATTTGATAGAAACCGGTTTTACATCTCAAAGTGTAATGTCAGACACACATCCATACAAGTCTAATGTAATGTCTAATCACGTCTAATGTAATGTAATGTCAGACACACATCCATACAAGTCTAATCAAAGTCTAATGTAATGTAATGTCAGACACACTTCCAAAGAAGCCCTTGCAATTCGGATAATTTCTAATCACGTCCGGACTCCCCATCACAATGGGTGCTCAAATCTCTATAGAGGGGCCATTCGGTGCAGAGACATTCGACAGGACATCCTTTCGCTTTCGAAAGTATCCGGCCTTCACCACCGATCTTCAAATGCTATCCATATCGTCGTATCATTATTCGGAATAGTTTATATGACACAAGGTCCTCTCCCGGCTAAACCGAATAATGAGCGCAACATATGGATAATGGGATTTTAGTTAATTCACAACTTTAAAACCCAAAACTTTTCTTTCAAATGGTTTAAACAAATTACCATTTACAAAAAATTTAAACAAAAAGATTTACTTCCAGAAACCTTTCAATGGTTTAAACAATTTCCATACTTAAATCTTTTAAACAAAAGATTCACCTTTAAGACCCCTTTCAATTTAAAAACAAGGATCACCAATCTTTAACAAAGATCATTCATAGCCTTTCAAAACAATTCTGGATCTCTGCCAACACAAGGCCGGGTTACCTCTACAAAAATAGGTAACTGCTACACGAGTATGCCATCCCCCGGTTGTAAGCAACCTTTATCCGAGGATTCTCAATAACAACAATCACAAAGTAATATATATTTGCGATATCCACATAAGTTAAGTATCTGGGCTCTATACCATGATACCACTTCTCCCCAAAAGGAAATGCACATACCCTAAGGGGCGCTACTCCCTATAACCTTGCTGCATTCTTCATGTTTTGACCATTCCGGGGTGTGAGGTTCGACAATGTCTCGTCCATAAAGCTACACTTTTCACAAAGCCTTGCTTTGATCAACAAATGATCAGCAGCACTTCGTATGCCACATTACCAAATTGGGAATGTATCACTAATAACCATCAACTACATAACCTCGGAGCTCATACGTCTCAAAGAAGGGTGTTAAGCTAAGAGAATAAATCTCCGCCACCAAACAGAAATGTATTTGATAGAAACCGGTTTTACATCTCAAAGTGTAACGTCAGGCACACATCCATACAAGTCTGTTCCGGGTTCGCACAGAACCAAAGGCACTTCCAAAGAAGCCCTTGCAATTCGGATAATTTCTAATCACGTCCGGACTCCCCATCACAATGGGTGCTCAAATCTCTATACCGGGGCCATTCGGTGCAGAGACATTCGACAGGTCATCATTTCGCTTTCGAAAGTATCCGGCCTTCACCACCGGTCTTCAAATGCTATCTATATTGTCATATCATTATTCGAAATGGGTTATATGACACAAGGTCCTCTCCCGGCTAAACCGAATAATGAGCGCAATATTTAAAAACATTTGGATAATGGGATTTTAGTTAAGTCGCAACTTTAAAACCCAAAACTTTTCTTTCAAATGGTTTAAACAAATTACCATTTACAAATCTTTTAAACAAAAAGATTTACTTCCAGAAACCTTTCAATGGTTTAAACAATTTCCATACTTAAATCTTTTAAACAAAAGATTCACCTTTAAGACCCCTTTCAATTTAAAAACAAGGATCACCAATCTTTAACAAAGACCATTCACAGCCTTTCAAAACAATTCCATTTCAAGTTGGATTAACTCATTCGGTATCAAATCAAAGACTCATTTTATAGCTTTCAAAACCATCCAATTTCAAATTTGAAATCTTTTCATCATAATTATTATTTGAAACCACTTGTTTCCGTTTCAGAAAACCCGATTTTATTTGCACGATTTAAGGCCTTTCAAATATAAACTTGGGTTAAATTTAAATTCCCAAACCAATACTTTTTAAATGGTTAAAAACCCATATAAACACCTTTATAACTTGTATAATCTTTTTAAGCCAAAATTTCCAAATCATTGAATTTAATTTCAAATATTGAATTCAAACTCAAATCAAATATTTCAGATTTCAAACTAAATCAATTTATTTTAAATAACTTTTATCTTCAAAACTCCTTTTCAATTATTTTTCAAATTCAACCTAATTTCATTTCCAAAACCATTTGGATTCAAAATCCAAACTTTAAACCATTTCAAAATGTTAAATTCAAATATCTGTGACTTAACTGATTTTCTCGTAAAATCCATATTTGTGTGTGCATAGTGTGGTCTAGGGGTTTACACACAACAGTGCAACAACATCAACCATTATAGATTCAAATACAACAATATATTTGATAAGCGGTATAAACTATAACGCTTATCTTTCATTCACAGATCACACACACACACACATATATATATATATATATATATATATATATATCATAGATAATTTATTACATTACAGATAATTAATTTCATCACATAATAAATTACATCACAGTTCACAAAACAAAATAATTCATATCACACATTATCACAAATCAGGGACATCAATCAATTCAAAGCACTCCATAGAATCCTAACATCCATGAGTAAGATCAATTAATTATCTGATTTATTTAAATTAGATTAATTACTTATGAATGAATTTCTAGTCTTGGTTAATTAATCATTAACTAATTACAAACCATTTCGATTAATTACTCTTAAATCATTAATTAACCTTTAATTAATAATAATCCTTTGTTTAATTATCCATAATTAATTTCAATAGTTAATAAATTAATTCTTAATTAAGTAACCTTAAAATAAATGATTATTCCCAAACATTTTCATAAATTAATTAACTTTTATTAATTATCTTATATCAATAAATTAATTATCACTAATTACTATTGATTAAATCATAAATTAAATCATTTCTTAATTAATTATCTTAATTAATTAACCCTTAATTGAAATTAATTAATTCTTAATTACTTTTATTAATAAGACCTCAAATATTTGAGATAAATCATTTATCTCCACGATTACTTAATTACATCATCAAATTTAAATTTGAAAACACTAAGGGTAATTTAAATGGTTAACTTAATATGATTTTTCAAAACTAAAACAAGTTTTAAAATCATTTAAATTTAGATTTGGGTTTTGTTTTGAAAATTTTGTTAATACGTTCCTTTTGAAAATTTAATTTATATAACTTTTTTTAATTTGTTTTAAAACTAAATCTTTTCATAATTTTTAAAACTTGCTTTAAACGACTAAGTTTGTGGAAGATGGTGGGAACGAAGTTAAACTTTAGCAGCGCTTATCATCTGCAAACAGATGGACAGGCAGAAGTTGTCAACAGATCGTTGGGAAATTTGTTGCGATGTCTTGTGAAGGACAATCTGAAGAGTTGGGACATGAAGTTATGCCAAGCAGAGTTTGCTCATAATCATGCAGCGAATCGTAGTACGGGATTCAGTCCATTTCAGATTGTATATTCAAATTTACCAAGGGAACCGTTGGACCTAACGACAGTACCACAACCGAAGGGGACGGTTAAACGAGCTGTAGACTTTGTTGATGGGTTGACTGAATGTCATAAAATCGTTCAGGAGCGATTGGCGAAAGCAAATGAGAAGTATAAAAGATCCGCAGATATGAAGCGAAGAAGTGTTGAGTTTAATGAAGGTGATTTGGTATATGCTGTGCTAACAAAGGATCGTTTTCCAGTGGGCGCTTATAACAAGTTGAAAGCCAGAAAAATTGGTCCTGTAGAAGTCATGAAATGGATTAATGAAAATGCTTATAAGTTGAAGCTACCGGAAGATGTGTACACTTCTGACGTATTCAATATTAAACATCTCGTACCATATTATGGGAATGAACAATCCGATGTGGAAGAATTTACAAATTCGAGGACGAATTTTTCTCAACCTGGGGAGGATGATGCAGCTCAGGGGCCAGAGATGAAAATACGCAACCCATAATTTTCCAAGGGATAAGTCGCATACGACTTAAGGAAGATGTAAGTCGCACACGACTTAAGAAAAAGGCTATAGGTCGTCCACGACCGAAGGGGTCACGTAAGAGGGAGCTGCGACTTAACAAGGCTCGGGGAAAAGAGCTACGACCTAACAGATCAGATGGAAAAGAGTTACGACTTAATGGAAGCTTAAGTCATTCGGGTTTGATGAGTCGCACACGATCTAACGGCATGGCTATAAGTCGTCCATGACCAAAAAGCAGGAAGAAGTTCCAATGGTTGAAGGCCTTAAGACGGAAGCGGGTTACGACTTAGCTGAGTCGTGGGAAGTTACCGTTCCTTCAAGCTGCCAACGAGTTACGACTCATGTTAAGTCGTTGAAGTCTTAAGTCGTCCATGTTTAAGTCGCATGAAGGTGCTGTCTGAAGATGTCTCTTAAGTCGTCAAACGTTTGTTCCTTATGTCGTATGTAGTTAGGTCGTCTACGACCGAAGTGATGTAATATGTTTGTATTTTCTTAAGTCGTAAGTCGTTAGGTCGTATACGACCTAGGTGTTGTAAATATATGTGTGTGTTGTAACTTGAATCTTGTACTGTTGAGTCGTAAGTCGTCACTTTTGTGCGTTTTTAGATCGTGTACGACCTAAGTTGAGTCGGCATTGTGTTGTAACGGATAAGCCGTGTACGTTGAGTCGCTGCCGACATATGATGAGTCGTAAGTCGTGAACGACTTAAGGCACCGGTTGTGAAATGCTATAAATAGGGAGTGTGTTTTACATTTTGAAGGGGATTGTTGAAGAAAACTTTGTTTGATTGCTGTGTGCTTTCGTCTAAATTGGTAGTTGAGTGTGATCTCCTATCTCCACTTTCGGTTATTCGAGTGCGCTCGAATCAACGATCGTTGAAGCCAATTCACGGTATCAAGTGCGCTTGATCAACATTTGAAGAATTGTAGATCTTCTTTCACGGTATCGTGCGCGATCAACGTGTCGAAGATAGCTAGAATTCGGTATCTTTGTGATCAACGAAGTTGGGCATTTCAGTATCTTCAATCCACCGTTTGCTACTTTCATCGATCTATATCGCTTTGTTATTATCCGCTGCATCACATTCATAGCCTTTCAAAATGATTTCCCTTTCAAATTGGATTAACTCATCCAATCAAAGATTCAATTCATAGCTTTAAAAAAATCATTTTCAAAGATTCATTCATAACTTTCAAAGCCATTCTATTTCAATTTTGAAATCTTTTCAACACAATTTGGAAATTCTTTCCTTATATAAAAGCTATTATTATTTGAAACCACTTGTTTCCGTTTCAGAAAACCCGATTATAATTGCACGAGTTAAGGCCTTTCAAATATAAACTTGGGTTAAATTAAAAATCTCAATACCATACTTTTAAAATGGTTTTAAAAACCCATATAAACACATTTATAGTTTGTATAAACTTTTTACGTCATAAATACCAAACATATAATTCAATTTCAGATATTGAATTCCAATTTTAATCAAATTATTCAAATTTCAATTCTTTATTAAGTTATTTTAAATAACTTTCATTTTTAAAACACCTTTTCAAAAGTTTTTCACTTCAAACCCAAACCATTTCGAAAACCATTTGGATTTAAAATTCAAATTCAAAACTATTTTTTTTAAAAAATCTGTGACTTAACCGATATCCACGTGCAATCCATATTTGTGTGTGTATAGTGTGGTCCAGATGTTTTACACAATGGTGCAACAACATCAATCAGATCGCAGATTCAATCATAACAATATTGATAAGCGGCATACCTTATAACGCTTATCTAATAGGATCACAGATAGAAAAATATGAATGCATTATGAATAAATAATTTACATCCATCATAGCTCAATTCATACAAAGCATCACACAACAAAGATATCAAATAATTCAAAGCATCTAATGCAATCCAACCATCCATAAGTAAAGTTAATTAATCATCTGATTTATTGAAATCAGATAAATTCCTTATAAATAAATTTACTAATTCTGGTTAATTGATATCAATTAATTACAAACCTTAATCATAAATTAACCCTTAATTATTAAAAAACAACTTTAATTAATTAATCAACCTTTAATCACTTAATAATTAACCCTTAATTATTTAATTATCCTTTAATTAATTATTCTTAATCACCTCAATAAATTAATCCTTAATTAATTACTATTTAATTATAAGTAATTACCCTTAATCACTTGCATATTTCAAATTACTAATTAATTTGGTTGAGTAATTGTTACATTAATTAATTGAATTACCAACTCTAATAATCAATTAATTACTTTTAGTTAAGTAATTATCCTCAAGTAATGAATTACCTTAATTACTTACATTAATTAAATAAACTCTTAATTAATTACATTAAATTAATTAAGATTAAACTATGTGATTATCTTTAATCACTTATATCATATATTAATTATACCGAGTAATTATTCTTTAAATTACTTGATTAATGTAACGACCCGCTATTTTCAACCATTCGCATCCATTATAAGTGTATAGGTAGACACTAATGCCGGAATTGAATTGCTCAAAATACCACGTTGTAAATAAAAATTTGGCAAATCTCAGAATATACAGTAAATAAAATCACAAATCACAAACACAGAGTAATAATAATGCGGCGGAAGTAAAAGAATAGTAGTTCATGTAGCTACTATATAAAAAATATCAGAGTTACATAAAATATAGTAGAATAAATAAAGTACAAAGGAAGTCCCACTACATAGAAGTCTACTAATACAAGAGCTGAAAGGAACAACAGACTGCAAAAGATAAAACTAGACAAGCAAATAATCTCCAGCGATTCCAATCTCCAGAAAGTGGAAATCCAAATCTGTGAATACTCAGGCTGACCCAAGCGTAAATAAAAATAAAAACACTCGAGTTAGGACATACATACTTATACAGTGTAAACCAACTCAAGTGAACTGTAGTAAAGGTACAAGTAACTTAGCAGATGCTTGGGACCGCCCATCCTCTAAGGATCCGTTAAACTATTTACTATGTAGTAATATACGCTATATACAGTCGTGTCTAATCAGTAAAGTATAATCATATAAAAATAGCGTTAAGGGGATGATGAACCTTAACGCGGTCGGATCTTTAAAACCAAAATCATAGTGGGCTCGATATAAGGATATGACACGGCACGCGAGGCAATACTAGGGTGGATACACCGTTTGCACTCCCGGACTAGTGGTGACGGCAAGCCAGCAGCTTCCGCCTACCTCGAACAATACCCCCGAATCAAAGTGGCTCCACGTATCGAATCACAAAAGTAATAGAATGGCTTTCGATGGAGCATGCTCGATGAAAGGGTGCGACCCTTTGTGTAGCCCGGTATAGCTCCTATTTTAGTCATATATGACAACTCACGGGAGTTGGGTCCACGTAATATACCTCGAGAACGTCTCCACCATCCTAATTATTTCTGGAATCTCCACTGCGTACACAGTTGATAAAGTGGTTTTCGGACAATATCCGATCACGGTCTCTTTAACAACCAATCGTTATTATAACCCGTAGTTATAACTTTAAAACAATATTATATACTTCAAAATAAAATATCATTTCAACCCAAATCTTTATCAAAATAAAGATTAAATCATTTCCAAACCATTTCAATATATCATCATACCATATCTTTCAATTCAACTATGTATCAAAATAAATATCAAGTCATTTCTAACCATTTCAATATATTAAATTATCATATCCTTTCAAAACTTCCTTTCAAACCATTTTAATATATCAAAATATAATAACCTTTCAAAGCTTCATTTCCAAAATATCATATCTTTCAGAACTTCTTTCAAATCATTTTAATATCAAAATATCATATCTTTCAAAACTCCATTTTTCAAATCATTTAATATCAAAATATCATATCTTTCAAAACTTCGTTTCAAATCATTTTAATATATCAAAATATCATAACCTTTCAAAGCTTCATTTCCAAAATATCATATCTTTCAGAACTTCTTTCAAATCATTTTAATATCAAAATATCATATCTTTCAAAACTCCATTTTTCAAATAATTTAATATCAAAATATCATATCTTTGAAAACTCCATTTTTCAAATCATTTAATATCAAAATATCATATCTTTCAAAACTTAGTTTCAAATAATTTTAATATATCAAAATATCATATCTTTCAAAACTCCTTTTTTCAAATCATTTAATATCATAATATCGTATCTTTCAAAATTTCTTTTCAAATCATTTTAATATATCAAAATATCATATCTTTTCGAAACCACATTTCAATCATTTAATATCAAAATATCATATCTTTCGAAACCACATTTCAATCATTTTAATATAACAAATAGTTATATTTCAAAACAAATTACTTCATTATTAAATCATAAAAATGAAGTTATTACATTTAATAATTAAATTATTAAATGCCAAAAGTTAAAACTTTTCAATGTTCATTTATGCACTTAAATTTTATTAAAACAAATGAAAATTCAAGTTTCGCATCATTTACAAAATGCTACAGAAAGTTACATTCAAAAAACAATTAAACTTAACAAAAGACAGTATTAAAAATGCTGTTAATTAACTTCAAATATTCAATAGAATTTCACAAACACTTATATTTTTATTTAAATCATTTTTAACTTATAAAATCATACATTTTCACATTTATAAGCATCATTTAATTTTCCTTAAATTCATGATTTTATAAAGTTAAGTTTCCTTTCAAAAATCAATATTTATTAATAATTCGCTTATTAAATTTCAACATTCAAATTTAAATTCATTACATTAAATTTCAACTTAACACTTAAGTTTAAAATTTCAAATATAACTTAATTCCATTTTATTCAACTTAACTTAAAATTTCACTTTTAAACCATATTCATAAATTCCAATTTAAGTTATATTTCCAAATTCAACTCAATATTCACTCATTAACATTTTAACTTTATTCAAAAATCATTAATATGTTATAAAATCATTTTAAATTAATTTAAATTCAAAATATCATAAATTTATCATATTTCAAAGTTAATTTAAATTCCATTAAAAATTAAATCAAAATTTCTAAAATAACTTTCATTCAGATTTTCTAACTTTTCCATAATTTACTTAACTTATATATTTCCATAAAATCAATAATACTTTACAAAAATTATATTTTTATTTAATTTTAAATCAAAATATTGTAATAATTAAATTTCTAAAATATTTTAAAATTTTTAGAAAACATATTTAACTACGGGCCTGTATATAATTTTCTACGCTAGGTAAAGTGATACGGGTAATGTATCATTTCAACCCGTTATTTACAAAGAAAAATCCGGGTTTTATCATTTCAAACCCACAGTCCCAAGTAAATAAAATAAGTTGAAAATCATTCTGGCCTATAATTTCAGCCCATAACAATTTTTCTTTGTTCTAAAGTCCGTTCGGGTATGTATCATTTCAACCCATAGTGATTCTAATCTAAAGGGAACTTGCAGTGTGATGGACAGATAAAATAAACAGAATAGCATGAAATAACAGTAACATATAACATAATAGGTGTAATAACAGGTGTGAACATCATATGATAATAATATAAGCTGTTATAACATGATCATATAGTTCTACAGATTCACAGGGTGTCAATTTACTACTTATATAAGTACATAATGTCTGGTGAGAAATACTCACTTCTTTGAGCTGGAGATTGCGATACAAATGACCCAAACTAAGATCTTCAAAAGCACAATGGCATGACAATGATTTGATATTGAGAGAGCTAGAGATAATTTCCTTATTCAAATATTTAAACAAACAATACAACATATAAGTTACAAAACAATGTAACACTTGAACAGTACTAGAAATCAATGTCCAGAACAATGTCAAATGCTTTGCACTTGTTCTCAACTTCACATGGATCAGTTATGGATGGGTTAAGCTCAGCTATGCCATGGATTAAGGTCTGGTTTGGTTGCAAAGTGGTCAGCCTACATGGGTTTAAAGGAGATGAAGATATAGGTGCAACACTTTACAAAACAAAGCAAATATCATCACATCTTGGCTCCTATTGGGCTCGGCCTCATGCTCTATGGTCATGGCCTGATTGTAGGATCTAGATTAACCCTAGAGGGGGGGGTGAATAGGGTTATAGCAAATTTTCTCGATTTAAACACAGAAAACAAACTGCAGAACTAAATATGCTGTAAAGTAAATCACACACAAAATTTACCCAGCTTCGGCAACCCCTGCCTACTGCTGCATTCCCAGATTTCTATTAGAATTAAACAATATCCCGCTTACAAACACTATACTAGACTCGCAAACCCTTGCTCCTGCTCACAAACACTCTCATAGACTCGCACACCCTGCTCCGCCTATAGAGTTTCGCAAACTCGCAAACTCTGCTCCCGCCTATAGAGTTTTGCAAACTCGCACACCCTGCTCACTGAACTAATTCTAACTAGACAATCCGACACTACCTACAACCTTGGTGGTGATTTACCAATTCTTTGACTCGAAAAGAAAAATAGACTTCAAAAATAAAAACAGGAGCAAAAATTAAAATACAAATTTGAATGCTTAATTTTTGCTCAAATAAAAATTAAGAAACCCCCCTTAATAAAACCCTAAGTAAAAAACCAATCTCCTTTATAATAAAGGACGGCCCACTATTTTTTTTTAACCCGATCCTCTTGCTTTTCCTTCTGAAACAATTGCGGCCGACGTTGTATTCTTTGTTCGTTCTGAAATTAGGGCTTCGGCTCGTGATCCAAATTTGGGGCTTTGACTGGTTTGTGATGCTCTTGCTTGCGCTCGTTCTCTGATGATTGATTCTAGTTTGCGTTGCTCCTCTGTTGATCGATTTTCGTTGCTTGGCTCGCTCGTTCTCTGATGATCGAGTTCGTTGTTGATTCGGTATGTAATCTTTCTGTTTGTGTTATTGTGATTTTCGTACTCAAAACTCGATGCCGATGATGATGATTTGGGTCTTGTATTTATATGAATTCGAATACACTTGATTCGTTCGTATTCACTTGCGTGACTTCATCACTTTCCTAATGCTTCGATTGCTTGATGCGCATGGCTTTCCTGATATAATTTTGGACTTGATGCTCAAGACTTTGATTTTGATGCGTTCGATACTTACTTGATTTATCTCTGATTAATACGGCAGAAACTTTCCTATTTTAATTTTCTTTGACTTTGGACTTTTTCAAAGACACGGCTTTGATTTTTGAATTCTGACTTCGGCCATCTCTGTAATGTTGAACTTCGTCCATCTTGTAGTCTTCGTCCCTGGCCATCTTCTCTTGTCTCCACTTGAACATTGCATTGTTGTTCACTTGTTTACATCACTGGACTTGATGTCATTGATATGCATTTCTTTATTTCTTATGGCTTCACTGTTGCACTCGAGTGGTTTCAAACATGTCAGTTGTTGTTTGCTTTTGATGTAGCTGTTAGTCTGCATTTTTCGATTTCGAACTTGGACTTGTAGTTGTAATTGGACATGTTGGCACTGACTGTTGTCTTTGTGGTCTTCTTATTGCATATGAACTTGGTCTCTACTTGATGTTGTTTGCATTTGGTCTTGATCATACTTGATGTCATGATTTTCCTGGTTTCACTTGTGTACACTCTGGAGTTGCACACTGCTTCTTGTACTTGTGTTCTTTGTTCATTAGACTGGCTGTTGCTAAGTTGATATACTTGTGATGCTTTTGTAGTCGAGTTGTATTCATGTACACTACTGCCTTGAACTTGATTCACTTCATGTTGTTGCTAGTTTGCCTTGTATCACTGTACTGTCTTATGAGACTGTCTCTGGACATTTTTGTACTACTTCATTGCATTTATGTCCACTGCATAGTCATTGTGACTTCACTGATTACTTGTCATGTTGCATGAGTCACTTGCATTGGTGCATTGCCTTGATTGTTGTGAAGTTGTGCACTTGCCTGCACTTGTACTTCTGGTTGGTCTGCACTTTGGTTTATTGATGTTGCTTGTATTTCCAGTGTTGCCACTGTGTTTCATTTGCATAGCTCAGTGGTGCACTTGTTTGTGATTGTGTTGGTTGTGCACTCGCCCTCCCATTTCAACTGCACTTGTTCATTTGTACTGCTTCATCAGTTCATATTGATCTGTTTCCTGTCATGTTTGCTTTATTACAGTGGTCTGACTTGAACTTGATGACTTGAACTTGATGACTTGAACTTGATCTTTGTTGAACTTCTGGATGCACTTGTCATCATCACTGTGTTGTACATTTGTGGTATGTTCACCCATTACCGCATTCGCATTGCTGTTTGGTCTGCACTTTGGTCTACCGTCATGTTCACTTGCACACTCCATACATTGTTCTGGCCCTTTGCTTACTGTTACTTACTTTGTGCATTGAGCATTGCATTTGTGATCTGATACAGTTTTGATTTATCGAAGCTTTGCATATGAGTTGAGTCATGGCAACAATGACTTGACCTTTGCATTCAGTTTATTGTGCCTTATGTTGAACCCAGTTTTAAAAACTCGAGTTTGACCTTGTGCTCGTGTCGTAATTTTAAATATATTGCACGTGAGTTGAACCCGGCTTTACATTTGGGTTTGACCTGTCTCACCTGTCCCTGTAGCATTATCAAGTGTATATTGATGTGCACGGCCTTGTGGCATGTACGGTGATACACTGTGCATGTCACACTGTTCGTGTGTGATGAATTCAAGTGTGAATGATGACGAACAACCCAAATAACTGAGACAAATCATATTTTCAAAAATCATATTTCATTTTATATTGCAAAAATATATCTTTTTCAATTTTACCGCGTTAGTGAATATTTTTGCAGATTGATCAGATGCTGGATTCAAACAGGAATGCAGTTGAAGACAAAATACGAGTGTGAGTGATATGTAGTGAGGAAATTATGTAAACTGAATTGTGATGTATTCAAAAATGTACATGTATAGTGAGAGCTTGAATTTGTACTATTCAAGATTGTAATAAATACTTGTTTGAATAAAATTTCTGTTTGAATTCAAATTCTGTGTAACTTGTTCTGTTTGAATTCAAATTCTGTGTAATTTATTTTATTCAACAAATATTTATTTAATCAATGAAAAACAAATAGTACATTACCAAATACATTTAAATGAATATATATGTTTATTATCATCAAACAAAAACATATAAGCGCATATTCATACACTGATTTTCAGAGGGTGGTGGGTGATGTGGCAGAGGGTGGAGGTCAGGTCAGAGGTGGTGGTGGTGGAGGTAGTGGCGGCTAATGGTGGTAGAAGGAGGAGATGACAATTCTAGGCCATAAGTGATAGTCTGTGATGGTTTTTTTTTTGTGGATTTTGTGGTGGTCTTCACCTTGGATTGACTTAGCCTGAAATGGAGAGGTAGTAGGATGGAAGATGGTCAGAGGAAGGGGGTGGTGGAGGTCAGGTCAGATCTGGTTGAGGAGGAGCCAAGCTATGAAGGTGAGAACAAGTACAAAATTCAAATAGAAAAGTAGAAAAACAAAGGAAGAAGAAGATGAAATGGAAGCCATTAACTTCAATACTTCTAGCCTTGAGTTTGATGATGGAAAGTGAGAAGTTTCTCATGTGAATAGGAAGGAAAATACACGACTATTCAATAGAAAAAGAAAAAAAAATGGTCAAAGAGTAAATGAGGAAACGGTAAAAGAAACGACTTAGGAGGTGAAACGACTTTACGTTTCAAAGCTTTTAAAACCTTTTAAATTTCCTTAATTTTGTTTATATAACTTGATATTTATGGAAATAATAATAATCCCAGATAAAATTTCGAAAATTTATCAAAATATAAAAATATATATAATATTTATTAATTATATAAAGTTAAATTAAGGAAAATAGCTAAACATAGTAAACTAGTCTAGAAAATTTGAAATTACATGAAATAAATTTTAGAAAATTCATATGAGCTTGTAATATATTTTTAAACATAAATAATAATATAAAATAAAAGTACATTCACAAAATAAATAAACAATTTAAATATAATTTTAATTAAGAAAATAACAGAAAATAAGAAAACAGCCTTAAAAAAAAAGAAATCAATACAGTAAACTTTGGAAAAATTATAACATCAAAAAATATTAAAAGACAAAATATACTTAAAATAACCCATTAACACATAAGAAAAAAAAATTAAATTTAAAGAAAATAGAAAAAGATTTAAAGAAATTTCTTAAAAATCCAAAACAGCATCCAAAAATTACAAATAAAATCACCATTGACTTTGGAAAATTGTTTACTTCATTTTATAATACAAAAATATACATACAATAACATATTAAAATAAAATATGACAAAGAAAATAAGATTTATATAATTTAAAGTAGACAAAATTGTTAATAAATCAAATTACACTCAAAATTGAAATGTACATAACTTTTACAGTTTAACTCCATTTTCAACGAAACAAAAAGCAGTGTTGAAGTTATTACATCTATTTTGATAATAAAATATAAAATTTAAGATTTTAAGTAATTTAAATTCGAAGTTTAAAAGTCACAGTTTGAACAGCTTGACCAGAAATCCACTTTACAGTAAAATATTCAAATTATACTGGTTTGAACTATAAATCATTTAATAATCATCATTTATATTTAAAAATGGAATGTTTGAAATAAAAAAAATTTAAAAATAAAAGAAAGTCCAATTTAAATAATATACAAAAATCTAGGGTTGTTACACTCTTCCCCACTCAAAACTTTTCGTCGTCGAAAAGGGGTGAGGTATGGAAAAGCACAGAAAAAGATAGAGTGAAATAGGATTAAGATAAGATGACAAGAAGATTGAAAATTATACCTGATAACTGTTGTTATAGGTAAGTTTGGCAAGGTGCAAATTATCAAAGATTATAGAAAGGTTTATAAACAAAAAGATTATAGAAAGATGCTTGTACCAGTCTATAGCAAGATAAGGATGATAAGGACAACCAAAAGATAGTTTGAAAAACAAAATAAGGAAATAGATTTGAAAGCATGGAAATTTCAACTTAAAAAAAAATTCCTTTTTTTTCATAAGTTAAATAATTCGTTAACTATCTCAAATTTCATTATCTTATTATCCAATCATCTTAAATTAACAATTTTTCAAACCATGGGTTTGAAAAAAAATCATTTATTACACTCACAATGTACGTAATAAATCTTATTCTTCTTTATTCCTAATTAAAATTAAATTTATTCCGCTCAATATATTTATCACTTATGTTAAATATACTTACACTTATTAGAACTGTTTTCTTTTATTGTTAGTTCTTTTAACATTATTTTATATTGTAAATTATTCAATTACCCATTTATTCTATTTACCTTTGTTAATCATTTTATAATTAAAAATTAAGTGTATAACATTTATTATAACTACTCAAATTTTATTTATAAAATCTTTTTATATTGTATATTATCCAATTACATCGTTAACATTTGAAAAATTAAGGTAAGTGTATTGAATGCAATTGTATTATACAGTTAAATCATTTCATGCTTGAATATTCATCCAAAAATTTTGTTTTCTTTTTATAATTGAAATTATTCTTAAAAATAAAATTTAAGAATTAAATTTCTGATTTCTTCAAACCATTTAGAGATAACTAAAGGTATGTACATAGTTTATCAAATCAAATTTAATCATATGTCTATATATATTATAGATCAAGTCATATTTTAGAAATTCAAATCAAATTGATTTCCAAAACAAAGCTGTAGCAAGACTACAGAGCGGTCTCTTCACTTCGAAACTCGAAAATGAATGTCGATGATGCTGCAGTCATCACCGAAGTTATTTTCCAATGACAAAGAGAAAAGCACTAATTTTTAAACTTTCAAGTTCTTTGAAAACAAATTTCTATTCGAAAATACTTTAAATAATATAACCCATTAAAACTTTAAGCACAAGGTTTGAAACCATCGGAAATTAAATTCTCAAATTTCTTGTTTTAAATTCATTTCAGTTCGCAAATAAATTTATAAACAACTATCTATAAATTCATTTATAGAACAATAAATGATAAATTAAGTATTATCATTTCAAATAATCAATTTTAAATCAATTTATTAAGTTCCATAAATTTACTTATATATCAAAATTTTATTTCATTAACCAAATTTTAAAATAATATTGTGTCAGTTTGTTCTGTCAATGTGTTTTAGAAATCCTATCGATAGCGTTGATCAGACGAATCGATTGGAAACCCAAATCAACATCAACAACCCAAACAACACAATATATAAAACAAAACATAGATATACAAGTATAATTCAAAATGTTTGGAAGAATAGATTGGAAACAAAAGACAAGATGATTAAATAACAGAGTAGGGAGGTGGATAAGCTTAAATAAATCATGGGCAACATTTACCGGGTCAACCGTGGCTTAAAGAATAATATCAATGTGGATTTTTCTGGGGTAAATCTACATTCGATCTCAATACATAAAGTTTGGAATAACAAAAGATATTATCATCTAAACCAAGGATAGATATAAATCTCTGGTGAATCGATGCTAATTGTAAAGGAGTTTTCCCCCTTTTTTCAATTCAATTTGAGATTGGCGTGACCGCCGACTCATTTGAAAGATCATTCGAAGCAGAGTTTTGGAATAATCCAGAGTCAAAAGAAGATGAATAGTGAGGGACACGAATGGACTTTGGAATCGTAGGGAATGTTCCAAAATTCAAAGGAATCGAGTCAAAAAGGAAGAGATTCAAACTCGAATAAAAGTGGTTCTGTAAATACATTCACTCCATATGCTGAGTTTTGCCTAGAGCTACCAAAGCTCTGATACCAACTGTAACGACCCGCTATTTTCAACCATTCGCATCCATTATAAGTGTATAGGTAGACACTCATGCCGGAATTGAATTGCTTAAAATACCGCGTTGTAAATAAAATTTTGGAAAATCTCAGAACATACAGTAAATAAAATCACAGATCACAGACACAGAGTAATAATAATGCAGCGGAAGTAAAAGAATAGTAGTTCATGAAGCTACTATATAAAAAATATCAGAGTTACATTAAATACAACAGAAGAAATAAAATACCGAGGAAGTCCCACTACATAGAAGTCTACTAATACAAGAGCTGAAAGGAACAACAGACTGCAAAAGATAAAACTAGACAAGCAGATAATCTCCAACGATTCCAATCTCCAGAAAGTGAAAATCCAAATCTATGAATACTCAGGCTGACCCAAGCGTAAATAAAAATACAAATACTCGAGTCAGGACATACATACTTATACAATGTAAACCAACTCAAGCGAACTGTAGTAAAGGTACAAGTAACTTAGAAGATGCTTGGGACCGCCCATCCTCTAAGGATCCGTTAAACTATTTACTATGTAGTAATATACGCTATATACAGTCGTGTCTAATCATTAAAGTATAATCATATAAAAATAGCGTTAAGGGGATGATGAAGCTTAACGCGGTCGGATCTTTAAAACCAAAATCGTAGTGGGCTCGATATAAGGATATGACACGGCACGCGAGGCAATGCCAGGGTGGATACACCGTTTGCACTCCCGAACCGGTGGTGACGGCAAGCCAGCAGCTTCCGCCCACCTCGAACAATACCCCCGAATCAAAGTGGCGCCACGTATCGAAACACAAAAGTAATAGAATGGCTTCCGATAGAGCATGCTCGATGAAAGGGTGCGACCCTTTGTGTAGCCCGGTATAGCTCATGTTTTAGCCATATATGCCAACTCATGGGAGTTGGGTCCACGTAATATACCTCGAGAATGTCGCCACCATCCTGCTTCATTCTAGAATCTCCACCGCGTACACAGTTGTTAAAGTGGTTTTCGGTATTGGCCGGCTATAAGACAATATCCGATCCCGGTCTCTTTAACAACCAATCGTTATTATAATCCGTAGTTATAACTTTAAAACAATATTATATACTTCAAAATAAAATATCATTTCAACCCAAATCTTTATCAAAATAAAGATTAAATCATTTCCAAACCATTTCAATATATCATCATACCATATCTTTCAATTCAAATATGTATCAAAATAAATATCAAGTCATTTCTAACCATTTCAATATATTAAATTATCATATCCTTTCAAAACTTCCTTTCAAACCATTTTAATATATCAAAATATCATAACCTTTCAAAGCTTCATTTCCAAAATATCATATCTTTTAGAATTTCTTTCAAATCATTTTAATATCAAAATATCATATCTTTCAAAACTCCATTTTTCAAATCATTTAATATCAAAATATCATATCTTTCAAAACTCCATTTTTCAAATCATTTAATATCAAAATATCATATCATTCAAAACTTCGTTTCAAATCATTTTAATATATCAAAATATCATAACCTTTCAAAGCTTCATTTCCAAGATATCATATCTTTCAGAACTTCTTTCAAATCATTTTAATATCAAAATATCATATCTTTCAAAACTTCGTTTCAAATCATTTTAATATATCAAAATATCATATCTTTCAAAACTCCATTTTTCAAATCATTTAATATCAAAATATCATATCTTTCAAAACTTCGTTTTAAATCATTTTAATATATCAAAATATCATATCTTTTCAAGACCACATTTCAATCATTTAATATCAAAATATCATATCTTTCGAAACCACATTTCAATCGTTTTAAAATATCAAATAGTCATATTTCAAAACAAATTACTTCATTATTAAATCATAAAAATGAAGTTATTACATTTAATAATTAAATTATTAAATTCCAAAAGTTTAAACTTTTCAATGTTCATTTATGCACTTAAATTTTATTAAAACAAATGAAAATTCAAGTTTCGCAGCATTTACAAAATGCTACAGAAAGTTACATTCAAAAAACAATTAAACTTAACAAAAGACAGTATTAAAAATGCTGTTAATTAACTTCAAATATTCAATAGAATTTCACAAACACTTATATTTTTATTTAAATCATTTTTAACTTATAAAATCATACATTTTCACATTTATAAGCATCATTTAATTTTCCTTAAATTCATGATTTTATAAAGTTAAGTTTCCTTTCAAAAATCAATATTTATTAATAATGCGCTTATTAAATTTCAACATTCAAATTTAAATTCATTACATTAAATTTCAACTTAACACTTAAGTTTAAAATTTCAAATATAACTTAATTCCATTTTATTCAACTTAACTTAAAATTTCACTTTTAAACCATATTCATAAATTCCAATTTAAGTTATATTTCCAAATTCAACTCAATATTCACTCATTAACATTTTAACTTTATTCAAAAATCATTAATATGTTATAAAATCATTTTAAATTAATTTAAATTCAAAATATCATAAATTTATCATATTTCAAAGTTAATTTAAATTCCATTAAAAATTAAATCAAAATTTCTAAAATAACTTTCATTCAGATTTTCTAACTTTTCCATAATTTACTTAACTTATAGATTTCCATAAAATCAATAATACTTTACAAAAATTATATTTTTATTTAATTTTAAATCAAAATATTGTAATAATTAAATTTCTAAAATATTTTAAAATTTTTAGAAAACATATTTTAACTACGGGCCTGTATATAATTTTCTACGCTAGGTAAAGTGATACGGGTAATGTATCATTTCAACCCGTAATTTACAAAGAAAAATCCGGGTTTTATCATTTCAAACCCGCAGTCCCAAGTAAATAAAATAAGTTGAAAATCATTCAGGCCTATAATTTCAGCCCATAACAATTTTTCTATGTTCTAAAGTCCGTTCGGGTATTATCATTTCAACCCATTGTGATTCTAATCTAAAGGGAACTTGCAGTGTGATGGACAGATAAAATAAACAGAATAGCATGAAATAACAGTAACATATAACATAATAGGTGTAATAACAGGTGTGAACATCATATGATAATAATATAAGCAGTTATAACATGATCATATAGTTCTACAGATTCACAGGGTGTCAATTTACCACTTATATAAGTACATAATGTCTGGTGAGAAATACTCACTTGTTTGAGCTGGAGATTGCGATACAAATGACCCAAACTAAGATCTTCAAAAGAATGATGACACGACAATGATTTGATATTGAGAGAGCCAAAGATAATTTCCTTATTCAAATATTTAAACAAACAATACACCATATAAGTTACAAAACAATGTAACACTTGAACAGTACTAGAAATCAATGTCCAGAACAAAGTCAAATGCTTTGCACTTGTTCTCAACTTCACATGGATCAGTTATGGATGGGTTAATATTAGCTGTGCCATGGATTAAGGTCTGGTTTGGGTGCAAAGTGGTCGGCCTACATGGGTTTAAAGGAGATGAAGATATAGGTGCAACACTTTACAAAACAAAGAAAATATCATCACATCTTGGCTCCTATTGGGCTCGGCCTCATGCTCTATGGTCATGGCCTGATATCTAGATGGTGGTGGGTGATGTGGAAGAGGGTGGAGGTCAGGTCAAAGGTGGTGGTGGTGGAGGTAGTGGCGGCAAATGGTGGTAGAGGGAGGAGATGGCAATTCTAGGCCATAAGTGATAGTTTGTGATGGTTTTTTTTTGTGGATTTTGTGGTGGTCTTCACCTTGGATTGGCTTAGCCTGAAATGGAGAGGTAGTAGGATGGGAGATGGTCAGAGAAAGGGGGTGGTGGAGGTCAGGTCAGATCTGGTTGAGGAGGAGCCAAGCTACGAAGGTGAGAACAAGTACAAAATTCAAATAGAAATGTAGAAAAACAAAGGAGAAGAAGATGAAATGGAGGCCATTACCTTCATTACTTCTAGCCGTGATTTTGATGATGGAAAGTGAGAAGTTTCTCACGTGAATAGGAGGGAAAATACATGGCAATTCAATAGAAAAATAAAAAAAAACGGTCAAAGAGTAAATAAGGAAACGGTAAAAGAAACGACTTAGGAGGTGAAACGACTTTACGTTTCAAAGCTTTTAAAACCTTTCAAATATCCTTAATTTTATTTATATAACTTGACATTTCTAGAAATAATAATAATCCCAGATAAAATTTCGAAAATTTATCAAAATATAAAAATATATATAATATTTATTAATCATATAAAGTTAAATTAAGGAAAATAGCTAAAAATAGTAAACTAGTCTAGAAAATTTGAAATTACATGAAATAAATTTTAGAAAATTCATATGAGCTTGTAATATATTTTTAAACATAAATAATAATATAAAATAAAAGTACATTCAAAAAATAAATAAATATAATTTTAATATAATTTTAATGAAGAAAGTAGCAGAAAATAAGAAAACAGCCTTAAAAAAAAGAAATCAACACAGTAAACTTTGGAAAAATTATAACATCAAAAAATATTAAAATACAAAATATACTTAAAATAACCCATTAACACATAAGAAAAGAATTAAATTTAAAGAAAATAGAAAAAGATTTAAAGAAATTTCTTAAAAATCCAAAACAACATCCAAAAATTACAAATAAAATCACCATTGACTTTGAAAAATTGTTTACTTCATTTTAAAATTATTATAATACAAAAATATACATACAATAACATATTAAAATAAAATATGACAAAGAAAATAAGATTTATATAATTTAAAATAGGCAAAATTGTTAAATAAATCAAATTACACTTAAAATTGAAATGTATATAACTTTTACAGTTTAACTCCGTTTTCAACGAAACGAAAAGCAGTGTTCAAGTTATTACATCTATTTTCATAATAAAAGATAAAATTTAATATTTTAAATAATTTAAATTTGAAGTTTAAAAGTCACAGTTTGAACAGCTTGACCAGAAATCCACTTTACAGTAAAATATTCAAATTATACTGGTTTGAACTATAAATCATTTAATAATCATCATTTATATTTAAAAATGAAATGTTTGAAATAAAACAAATTTAAAATAATTTAAAAATAAAATAAAGTCCAATTTAAATAATATACAAAAATCTAGGGCTGTTACAATTAATCATAAATCAATTATTTTTAATTAAGTAATATTTTTAAGTAATTAATTACCTTTAATCCTGGATTAAAAATTTAATTAATTATGATAAACGATTATCTCTAGTTAACCCCATAAATTAACTTACTTACGTTAATTAACGAATACATATTTATTCATCACCAAAACAATTTATTAACTTTAAAATTTAAACTTTGAACTTGGGAATATTCGTTTGAAACTTATCCATTTTTTTCAAACTTTACGACTTGGTTAATACAATTTGAATAAAGCCGAGTCCAAAAAATAAATCTCCAAACTAACTTCGATTCTTCCCTGAGTTTCCCCAAGCTCCCTCTTTCTTCTTCCAGTCCTTCCCCTTTTAAATTGTTATTTTAGTTTAAAATTGAAAATCCTGTAAAACTTTGTTCGGTAAAAATAAAGCAGTTACATTCATTCGATCACACACCCAACCTACCCTGAGTTAACCCTCTATTTCCACGATAGTGAACCCGAGTGAAACTTCTTCCCCGAAACCCAAAAACCGGGTACACGCGACAATCACCATGCACGTGCACGGCCAGAAACTACGTCGCCGTTCAACTTTCCTACCTTCGCTAACACACTCTCGACTTCAATAACACCTCAACGAAGCAGATTGGCGAAACTCGAAAGCAATCCCAAAATCGACACTCGCACCAAAACTGGAAAATACATGTAATCAGAAATCCCCCTATCGCAGACCACCCACGCCTTCTGAACCCAACGACATTGACCACAGATGCGCCTCGAGGCACCAAAGCTATCTTCCCTCAAGCGATTGAACCCGGTGCGCCTCAGTCGCAGCACGAACTCTATCAACATTGACAACACAACCGAGCTCAAAACCATACTCTTCCCTCCCTCGGCTGTGACGCCCCACCTCTATACCCATGCTAGCCAAGGACACTACAAAGTAATGCCGTCAACTAACACGGAGAATAAGGCAGGTTAGGAGCGACCATCTATAGCCTTGCTCTAACTATCTATTGAATACATCGACAATAAACATACCAACCAGGTCGACGTACCCAATGAATACTTAAAACAAAACCATAGGTGGCTGGATCTATCAGAACAGAATATAATAACTCAAATGTAATATACATCACAGAATAGTAAATCATCATACACACATATACAGATTCATAACAGAGTTATACAATAATACATATCAAGTGGTATAGCAAACCAGCATATACAGACAAGTCAAAAGAATACATATCAGAGTTACTACAAAATAGGACTACACAAAAAGCTATGACAAAAAGGAACAAGCTGAATAGTCCATTGCGGAAGCAAAATAGGCTACGTCCAAAAGCACCTAACCTGAAACATCTCGGCCTGACCCGAGTATAAGATACAAGGGTCAGTCTAGCTAAACAAATCAGTTAGATAAACTGAACAACAATAAACCTGCAAGGTTACAAGGTATAGCAAATATCTCTAAAAGAGATAACACAATCATCTAACAAAAGATGAATCATATGATAACAAGCCTCATATCATCGGCAACATATAGAAACAAAGGATACGAATATCCCAAAACAAGCCAAAAGGCAATAACAAATACCAATAAGGTATACAAGTTCCACAAGGTAAACGCTATGCATCATGCGGCTCATAATGACCAACACCGAAGGGCGATACCTAGGGAATATACATATGAATGAAACATCAGAAAATTGCTCGAGCTCAGTACTGTATAAACAAAGATCCATGAGCCCGAAGACTCCAAACCCAATATCACCCATGCAGCTCATAACGACCAACATCAGAAGCGATACTTAAGGGCAACCCAATATCACCCATGCGGATCATAACGACCAACATCAGAAGCGATACTAAAGGGCAACAAACCCGAAGGCATAAACCCGAAGGCACATACCCGAAGGCAACAAACCGTAGTGGTGAAGGTCAGAGACCCAGTACTGGACACCACTAACTGGCAGAATGTGTCACAACTCTCGAAAAGGAATCCGAAAAGTGTTAATGTATGTCCCATAACCACTCGTTCGCACTAAACGATTTACTATCCGTCAGCCACTTTCACACTCAAAGCAGTACAAAGTTCACCTCATATCATCGGTAAACCAAACCCGAAGGTTAAAACGATCAATTGAATAGGTCGGGAATTAATCGGAAGGATAAACGCACAGATTCATGGTCCGTGTTTTGCCCAACCATTTAATCACCCTTCCACTTCGCTCGAAGTGCGAAATTTGTACGTGTGGTTTAAATAGAATTTATAAATCGGAGAAGCGAACTTTTAATATACAATTTGAAGAATAATTTATAAAAAACCATGAATGAATTCATAAAGGAATTATCAAGGTCAAATATGCATAAACAACTAATTGGAATCAATATGCATCGATCAAATTTGGAAAATTAAACGAACAAGGCAAATTGGCCAAAAACAGCATATTCAGACGTCTGATAGAAGGGATTCAGACGTCTGCATCTGGAAATCAATTGTTTTCCAAAACAGAATTCAGACGTCTGAATCCTAACATCCAGACGTCTGAAATAGGCAATATTTTTCCTATTTCCTTTCTGGTCGAAATTTAGCCAATTCAGACGTCTGGAATATAAATTCAGACGTCTGAATCTGGGGATTGAAATTTCCCCTGAACAATATTCAGACGTCTGAAATAGACGTTTCAGACGTCTGAAACCTGATGGTCAGGCAATTCCTGAACCTAGGCCAACTATGGCCAAACAAATTGAAAGCGATCGGGTGTGTGTTGATTATGGGCTTACGTCAAACGACTACCCAACCTTAACAACACCCCCAAACACTCCGAACAACATAAACACCAACCATAAAAGGTTTTACATAGATTTGGCTTCAAAAATCATAATTTGGCAATTTCACCAAAGCAATCCAAATCGAAAGCAAAAGCATATGAACAAGTGTTAGGAATCCATACCCAACATCAATGATATCAAAAGAAGTAGATGTGAGTTCAAAACTCACCTTTTACCCAAAAACAAAGAAGAAGGAGTTTAATTTGCAAGGAGAAGACCAACCAAACACTACTTCAACTCAACAAGCTTCAATCTAAGAATAAATCACATATTTCCCAATTTAGGTTTAGGAAATTTTCTGAAATTGAAGAGGAGAAGAGTTGGAGAAGATGAAGAAGAACTTACCAATGGCTTCTCTTTGATTTTGGAGCAAGAATTTGTAGTTTGCAAATGGATTTAGGGCTAGGAGTTTCTAATTTCCTTTCTCTTCCCCCATTTCAGTTTTTTGCTTAAGCTTTTATGAAATGAATAAGTGAATGGAAGGAGAGAAGGGCTGAGTTGAGGTTAATAGAACAGTTTGGGTGAAACCCAAGCCCAAAGCCCACTTAGCAAATAGAAAAATTTGACTTACTCCAAACATATCAAAGCTTACACTCAAAAATATCGCAAACGCCATTTTGGAATCAATGGAAATGGTTTCGAGTCCCAATTCGGCCATTTGCAAAAAGTAACATTTTGGACCCAAAATCCGACTAACGATGCTATATTTAAATTAAACATTTAAATATAAAATCGTTAAATATGCGGGTTGTTACAGATCTCCCCTCCTTACAAAATTGCGTCCCCGCAATTCCTAGAGACGGTATTTGTAACAACTACATACATACAACATTCAAAAGAGAAGGAAACAAGTTAGAAACGAAAAGATAATCTCACCATCGATAAGCAAAGATAGAAAACCCGGATAAGATCGCTCGATATACTCTCTGGTTTCCCAAGTACAGTCATTGGGATTAGCGGACCATTGAACTTTAACGAGCGGCACGTCCTTGTTCCGAAGGTGTCGCACCTCCGTGTCAAGCACGCGAATAGGTTGCTGTACAATAGATAAGTCTAGTGAGATCTCAAGCTCTTGCAAATCAGGAGAAGTAATAACAGAATCCGACTCCCGAAGACACTTCCAAAGTTGCGAGACGTGAAACACGTCATGAATGCCAGATAAATGAGCTGGAAGTGAAACTCTATAAGCCACAGGGACAATACGTTCAGTAATAGAAAATGGTCCTATAAAGCGAGGAGCCAATTTCCCAGTCGTACTGAAACGCATAACCCCCTTCAAAGGAGAAACACGAATAAAAACAAGATCGCCGATCGAGAACTCGAGAGGCTTCCTACGGTTGTCCGCGTAGGATTTCTGACGACTCTGTGCCTCTTTCATTCTCAATCGAATAAGATCAATCTTCTCAGAAGAATGGCGAACAAAGTCCGGGCCAAGAATAAGCTTCTCCCCAGATTCCAACCAACATGAAGGTGATCGACATGGCCTTCCGTATAAGGCTTCGAAAGGAGCCATACCGATACTAGACTGAAAACTATTGTTGTAGGAGAACTCTACTAGAGGTAGATGATCCTCCCAACTACCACCAAAATAAAAAATACAAATACGGAGAAGATCTTCCAAGATACGATTCACCCGTTCAGTCTATCCGTCAGACTGCGGATGATAAGCTATAGAAAAATTGAGCTTTGTTCCCAAAGCTTGCTGAAGACTCTTCAAAAAATGACTCGTGAATAAAGGATCACGGTCACTCACAATAGAACTAGGAACACCGTGAAGTCTCACGATTTCCTTGACATATAACTTAGCCAAAAGCGAAGCAGTCCTATTAGAATTAATAGGGACAAAATGAGCAGACTTGGTGAGCCGATCAACAATAACCCAAATGCTAGAATGGCCAGATCTCGAACGAGGTAGGCCGTCAATGAAATCCATAGAAATCTGATCCCATTTCCACAATGGAATCTCAAGAGGCTGAAGAAGACCCGAAGGACGTTGATGCTCGGCTTTAAAACGCTGACAAGTTATGCAATTGCTCACATAACTCGCCACATCGCGCTTCATGCCTTCCCAATAATAAAGACGACGCATACCGACATACATCTTGCTACTACCGGGATGAATGGTATACTTAGAACGGTGACAATCATCAAGAATGTCATGCCTAAGTGCAAGATCAGAAGGCACAAAAAGACGGTTCTTCTTACGAAGACACCCATGAGAATCAATGCTGAAATCATGCAACGCCTCATCACAAGATCCAGACTCACAAAGCTGAACAAGATGCAACAACTCAGGATCACGCCGCTGGGCATCGACAATACGATCCAATAAAATAGGTCGAGCTCCCAAACTAAATAATAGAATAGGAGAATCAGAAGATGAACCTCGATCACGAATTTCACAAAAAGATAGAGTCTCAAGAACATCCCATTCGGCAATCATCATAGAAATAACAGCCGAATGTTTGCGACTAAGCGCATCAGCAACACGTTACCCTTACCAGGGGTATACTGGATATCAAAGTCATAAGAAGCAAGAAACTCGAGCCAACGCTGTTGTCTCATATTGAGTTCCTTCTGAGTGAACAAATACTTCAAAGATTTATGATCGGTATAGAGAATGAAGCGCTCGCCCAATAAATAATGTCGCCAAATCTTCAAGGCAAAGACAATGGCGGCAAGCTCAAGATTATGAGTGGCATAGCAAACTTCATTCGGACGTAGTTGCCTAGAAGCATAAGCAACTACCCGATCCTTCTGCATAAGAACAGCACCGAGACCACTACCATAAGCATTGGTGTAGACAACAAGATCATGATTCCCTTCGGGAACCACAAGAATAGGAGCATTAGTGAGAAGTTCCTTCAATGTCAGAAAGGAAGCTTCACACTTGTCGGACCAATCAAAACGAATGCCTTTCCGAGTAAGGCAAGTGAGAGGAAGCACAACACGGGAAAAGTTCTTAATGAACCGACGGTAATAACCCGCCAATCCAAGGAAACTACGAATCTCATGAACATTTTCAGGCCTCTTCCAATTCTGGATGGCTTCGATCTTTGAGGGATCGACAGAAATGCCATCGGAAGATACAACATGGCTTAAAAACTTAACCTTATTCTCCCAAAAGCGGCATTTGGAGAATTTGGCTCTAAGCTCATGACGACGGAGGGTACTCAAGACAATTCTCAAGTGATTAGCATGCTCAGCTGTAGACTTAGAATAAATAAGGATATCATTAATGAACACAAGGACGAACTTATCGAGATATTCCTGGAATACTCGATTAATGAGATCGACAAAGAAAGCAGGAGCGTTCGTCAAACCGAACGGCATAACGAGCCACTCAAAAGAACCATATCGAGTGCGGAAAGCTATAAGAGGTATGCTATCCTCCGCGACTCGTAACTGATGAAAACCCGTGGCAAGGCCGAGCTGAGAAAAGACCTTAGCACCACTCAATAGATCGAACATGTCATCGATCCTAGGCAATGGATACCTATTTCTGATGGTTAACTCGTTAAGCTTGCGATAATCAATGCAAAGCCTAAGAGTTCCATCAGACTTCTTCACGAAGACGACCGTGGATCCCCACGGAGAAAAACTGGACTGAATCAACTGCTTGGACTCAAGCTCCAAAAGCTGCTTCTTGAGTTCCTCATTTTCCTTTGTAGACATCCTCGTGGGAGGACGACTAACTGGCTGTGCGCCTGGAATAAGATCAATGCGGAACTCAATTGCCCGTTTGGGTGGCAAACCCGATACAGGCACAAAAACATCAGAAAAGTCACAAGCAACCGGAATACGAGATATATCATCATCATCTCGCGAGTCAAGAGAATATAAAGCCATTTCGGAATTATCCACATCCCGAAGAACAAGAGATAGCTAAGTAGGTGAATCCGGATGTCGAAGATACAAAATTCTCTCCGAACAAATAATCCTGGCATCATATCTCACTAGCCAGTCCATACCCAAAATCATATCGAATCCCAAACAAGAAATAACGTGCAGATTCGCACGGAAAGAAAAGTCTCATAAAACAATCTCAACATCATCACAAAGCAAACTAAGGGTCGCAGATCCCCCAATTGGATTCGCAATCCTTAAAGAAGTAATCAAACAAGAAACATCCAAAGATAAATCATCAACGAGCTTTTTCGATACGAAAGAATGTGATGCACCCGTATCGAAAAGAACTCGAATACTATGGTCATGAAATAAAATAGAACCTTCCAAAATAGATGAAGATGTACCTTTGGACTGAGAAGGACCTTCAAAAGCCTTAGCAGCATAAAGCCTGCTAGACTTGGCACTAGCCGGAACAGTAGGGCAAGCTGAAACATGATGACCTTCCTTCTTGCAATAATGGCAGAAGAGAGGCTTAGGACAAGCTCGAATAATATGATCAGGAGAACCACACTTGAAACACTTTCGAACGAAAGGTGTTCCGGAAGACTGAGGCTGAGAGCTAGGACCACCGGTCTTCTTTTTCTTAGAAGGAAAAGGCTTCTTCTGAATTGAAAACGGCCTCTTATTGGGGTTCTTGGAAACCTCAACATCAACATCACTATCACACTCCTTCTTGACGGTCTCGAGACGAAGTGCCAAATCAACCAACTCCTCAAAAGAAAGTTTAAGCTGGAGCAACAAAGACTTCTTAAGATATTTCTTAAGACCAGAAACAAACTTCAAATTCTTCTTATAAGAAGTACTAATAAATTCAAGACCATACCGAGATAAAGCCTCGAACGATGCGACATACTCAGAAACAGAAGATTTCCCTTTCTTCAACTCAAGGAAGCGACGGGTCAATAAAACTTTTTCAGATTCAGGAACGAACTTGAGTTCAAATCTCTCCCGAAACTGAGTCCAAGAAAGAGTAGACTCATCAATCTCGGCTACAAGAAGCTCATACCAATCAAGAGCACGATCTTGTAATAAACTAGAAGTCACAAGAACACTATCATGGTCAGAAAGATCCATGCGAGAGAAGATACGCTCGCACGTGCGAAGCCAAGCTTGGACTTCAAGAACGGACTCGGAGCCCTTAAACGGCTTTCCTCCAAGATGAGAAAAATCACTACACTGACGTGCAAAGGCAGACTTGCGAGGTGGAGACACTCGAGGAGAAACTGGAGGCTGAGTGCTCCTAAACAACTCCAAAAACTGATCAGCAGACATATATACGCCATCCGGATGTGAGCCACTGGATTGCCCAGCACCCGAACGTCGTCCCCTGCCTCTTCCAGCCATACGCTGAAGGTAAGATAAGAACAAGATTATTCACAAGGTAGATATTACAATATGGAATACTACGGAATAAAATTCATTCCTAGACGTATTCCCAAAGTCTATCTAACCTTGATGGAATAAAGAGACACAATAATTCAAAGATTTGTATCACTTATACACTTTGATGTACCATAATATGTGCATCTATTCTGTGTTTATGATATTTTGTTCTGAACCTGGCTCTGATACCACCGCTGTGACGCCCCACCTCTATACCCATGCTAGCCAAGGACACTACAAAGTAATGCCGTCAACTAACACGGAGAATAAGGCAGGTTAGGAGCGACCATCTATAGCCTTGCTCTAACTATCTATTGAATACATCGACAATAAATATACCAACCAGGTCGACGTACCCAATGAATACTTAAAACAAAACCATAGGTGGCTGGATCTATCAGAACAGAATATAATAACTCAAATGTAATATACATCACAGAATAGTAAATCATCATACACACATATACAGATTCATAACAGAGTTATACAATAATACATATCAAGTGGTATAGCAAACCAGCATATACAGACGAGTCAAAAGAATACATATCAGAGTTACTACAAAATAGGACTACACAAAAAGCTATGACAAAAAGGAACAAGCTGAATAGTCCATTGCGGAAGCAAAATAGGCTAAGTCCAAAAGCACCTAACCTGAAACATCTCGGCCTGACCCGAGTATAAGATACAAGGGTCAGTCTAGCTAAACAAATCAGTTAGATAAACTGAACAACAATAAACCTGCAAGGTTACAAGGTATAGCAAATATCTCTAAAAGAGATAACACAATCATCTAACAAAAGATGAATCATATGATAACAAGCCTCATATCATCGGCAACATATAGAAACAAAGGATACGAATATCCCAAAACAAGCCAAAAGGCAATAACAAATACCAATAAGGTATACAAGTTCCACAAGGTAAACGCTACGCATCATGCGACTCATAATGACCAACACCGAAGGGCGATACCTAGGGAATATACATATGAATGAAACATTAGAAAATTGCTCGAGCTCAGTACTGTACAAACAAGGATCCATGAGCCCGAAGACTCCAAACCCAATATCACCCATGTGGCTCATAACGACCAACATCGGAAGCGATACTTAAGGGCAACCCAATATCACCCATGCGGCTCATAACGACCAACATCGTAAGCGATACTAAAGGGCAACAAACCCGAAGGCACAAACCCGAAGGAACATACCCGAAGGCAACAAACCGTAGTGGTGAAAGTCAGAGACCCAGTACTGGACACCAGTAACTGGCAGAATGTGTCACAACTTTCGAAAAGGAATCCGAAAAGTGTTAACGTATGTCCCATAACCACTCGTTCGCACTAAACGGTTTACTATCCGTCAGCCACTTTCACACTCAAAGCAGTACAAAGTTCACCTCATATCATCGATAAACCAAACCCGAAGGTTAAAACGATCAATTGAATAGGTCGGGAATTAATCGGAAGGATAAACACACAGATTCATGGTCCGTGTTTTGCCCAACCATTTAATCACCCTTCCACTTCGCTCGAAGTGCGAAATTTGTACGTGTGGTTTAAATAGAATTTATAAATCGGAGAAGCGAACTTTTAATACAATTTGAAGAATAATTTATAAAAACCCGTGAATGAATTCAAAAAGGAATTATCAAGGTCAAATATGCATAAACAACTAATTGGAATCAATATGCATCGATCAAATTTGGAAAATTAAACGAACAAGGCAAATTGGCCAAAAACAGCATATTCGGACGTCTGACAGAAGGGATTCAGACGTCTGAATCTGGAAATCAATTGTTTTCCAAAACAGAATTCAGACGTCTGAATCCTAACATCCAGACGTCTGAAATAGGCAATATTTTGCCTGTTTCCTTTCTGGTCGAAATTTAGCCAATTCAGACGTCTGGAATATAAATTCAGACATCTGAATCTGGGGATTGAAATTTCCCCTGAACAATATTCAGACGTCTGAAATAGACGTTTCAGACGTCTGAAACCTGATGGTTAGGCAATTCCTGAACCTAGGCCAACTATGGCCAAACAAATCGAAAGCGATCGGGTGCGTGTTGATTATGGGCTTACGTCAAACGACTACCCAACCTTAACAACACCCCCAAACACTCCGAACAACATAAACACCAACCATAAAAGGTTTTACATAGATTTGGCTTCAAAAATCATAATTTGGCAATTTCACCAAAGCAATCCAAATCGAAAGCAAAAGCATATGAACAAGTGTTAGGAATCCATACCCAACATCAATGATATCAAAAGAAGTAGATGTGAGTTCAAAACTCACCTTTTACCCAAAAACAAAGAAGAAGGAGTTCAATTTGCAAGGAGAAGACCAACCAAACACTACTTTAACTCAACAAGCTTCAATCTAAGAATAAATCACATATTTCCCAATTTAGGTTTAGGAAATTTTCTGAAATTGAAGAGGAGAAGAGTTGGAGAAGATGAAGAAGAACTTACCAATGGCTTCTCTTTGATTTTGGAGCAAGAATTTGTAGTTTGCAAATGGATTTAGGGCTAGGAGTTTCTAATTTCCTTTCTCTTCCCCCATTTCATTTTTTTGCTTAAGCTTTTATGAAATGAATAAGTGAATGGAAGGAGAGAAGGGCTGAGTTGAGGTTAATAGAACAGTTTGGGTGAAACCCAAGCCCAAAGCCCACTTAGCAAATAGAAAAATTCAACTTACTCCAAACATATCAAAGCTTACACTCAAAAAGATCGCAAATGCCATTTTGGAATCAATGGAAATGGTTTCAAGTCCCAATTCGGCCATTTGCAAAAAGTAACATTTCGGACCCAAAATCCGACTAACGATGCTATATTTAAATTAAATATTTAAATATAAAATCGTTAAATATGCGGGTTGTTACATCGGCCACCACGGCCAATAGAGAAATCCAACCCTATTTTTCCAATGACCACTGACTTCCCAACCACCTTCAAAGTCTAATTTTGATTTTACAGAGAGATGGGAATTATTTTGTGATGGTAGTTAGCTTGTTACTAATAGTAGAGCGCAAGTACAAATATTTACAGATATTCACACATGGAATCAAGCAATTTCATATATATTCAGATGAAATGAAACATGCAAACCACATCGCAACGTAATCACACAAAACCATCACATGCAACAACTAATAGATTTTTAATTTTTCCTTCTTTACTTTGGCTTGAACTTTGACTGAAGCTTTGTTTACTTCCAGATTTGAGAAACTCTAGTCTTTGATTTTGATTTGCTAAATATGGAATTAAGTTGAATCTACATTTGATTCTTGTTCCCTGGTTTTCAACTTGCTTCAGATTTTAACTAGTTTTACTGCTTTGATTTGCTTCCCAGGTTTGAAAATTGTTTTGATCTTCGGTTTTTGGTTTGAATTTTCAGGTTTAAGATGAGCTACTAGTTTTGAAACAAATTTGTTTTCTGGTTCGCTTCAAGATTTAAGTTTTTGAATTTGAGTTGCTTCACTGGTTTTGATTTTCAGCCCAAGTTTTCTTTTCTTATTTTAAAACATGTTTATACAAATTCAAATTAAAAGAACATTCCTCTTTGCCACTTGTTAAAACATGTTAACACTTGTCTATACACATTATATAAATTTAACACTTGTTAACATATAGGTATTTTGTGTTTTTAACCTTGTTTAAAAATTAATTTATAACTTTGTTTTATAACCCTCTTTTAAATAATTTTAAAATTTTGTTTTTAAACCTTTATTCTTTTATGTTTAGTTATTTGTTTATATGGATTATCTATTTACATGTGATTGAATGCTTTTAATATTTTTTATATGATATATATACAAATTATATTCTATAAATGATAAGTTTATTACAAATTTTGTTTTAACCCTTTAGACTATTAGAAATTATGCACTATATTTTATTATTAATTTAAGTTTAGAAATGTTTATACACATATTTAATTTGTAGTTTTAAAACTTATTCTTTTTAAAAAAATATCTTCATATCAAAGCTTAAGTATTTATTTATATATAAAACTAACTATTTTATTAAATCTTGTTTATATTTTACAACCCAATTCTAATTCATGTACTTATTAATTTTCAAAAGATATATATACCTATATATGTAAGTTTTAAAGCCTTCATTTAAAATTATATAATTTATAAATGAAAATGAATTGAAAACAATTTATAAATATATATGTAAGATTTAATTTGGTAATGAAATGTAAGATTGAACGAAAATTATTTATTTGTTAAATCATATTCCAAACACAATTTTGATTTTACCCCAAATATTCAAATTCATTTTTCAATTAAATTTTATTTTATTATATCATATATTCATATACACATATTAAAATTAGAAAACAAATTTTTATTTACTATATAATTATTAAATTTCCAACTTCTATTTACAATACATACCCTATTTAACTTTGAAATATCACATTCATTTACATCTATTTACATATAAAAAAATACATTTTTATTTGTTTAGGAAATTCTCAAATTAATTCACAATTATATTTACAATTAATATATTATTAAAAATATTTATTTCTGAAATTAAAATCTCACAATTCAATTTAAAATAAAATTTATATACAAATATCTGATTAAATTTGGAAAAATTCACATTTATTCTCAATTTGATTCCAAATATTAAATTGATCGTCAAATTAAACTTGTTCCAAATCCGGGAATGTTACAGTAAATTAGTTAATTGGTTTTAAAATCTTAATTTACAGGTGAAATTGACAAATTTCAATATGATTTAATTATAGTAGTTATTACACAATAAGTGGAAATAAATTAGCTAATACAAATAAAGATGAAATTAGAAGTATCAATGTAATGAAACATAAACAAATGTTAAATACGTTTATAGGACAATGATTGTTGAATAATAAGAATGGGAATCATGGTTTATTTATTTGAATGTAAAATTAAGGTAATTGGGTTTATTGCAATTTGTTGAAATTAAAAATTTAAATATTACGTAAATATTAACTTAGAAAAATCTAAGAATACAAATATAAACAAATCGTGAACCAATGTAAATTGCATCCTTTTGATGACGATAAATTAAATAATAGAATGAAAGGTGAATTCAATAGAAGTATTGGAAACTAAATTTATAATTTAATGAAATTGAGGTTAATATTGAAATTTATAAATTATTCACCTTTAAGTTGACATTTAGATTTTTTTAATCATTGTAAATGATTGAGAAATCATAAGTGATGAAATTTGGCAAATTTTCGAATTGAAATTGAAAAGTCGATTTAATTAATTAATTTTAATTTATTTAATTAACTAGAAAATAGCCATATTGGCCACTGACTCGGATTTCGATGAAACCAGTTTCATCGGCTCCGTAACGGTGAATCATTATAGGATTTCAACTTTCGTAGCGATCGGACTTGTCGTTTGATCGTACGGACTCGAAACGCCTTGAAATCAATAAATTGAAATCAATTGAAATCAATTTGAAAATATTGATTTTAGCATAACTTATTCATACGATGCAATTTGAACCTGAAACCTTTTCCATTGCGTTTAGAATATTTAAAAACATCTATTTTGATATACGGGTTGACCCAATTTCGTTCCGGAGTCAGAACGGGCTTTTGGGGCCACTTTGTCGTTAGTGCGTATATTCAGCCCGATCCGTCTATTCTATTCCAGTTTGTCTACAAATATCCTGCTATAAACCCTAGTAGCCTCTATTCTTCATTTCTATACGTACAGAAACTTCTATGCTACTCTTCCTCAATGGCTATAAACCCTAATTTATCCTATTCAAATTTCAATTCAAAAATCAAAGTCAAAATCCAAAGTTCTCAGAAAAATTCAGAAAAAATATATTTTGAAGCTCTCGAAGAGCGCAAGTCAGATCTACAGTCCGTTTTTCGATTTGGGTTTTCTTTGACAGGAAATTTGGAAAGAAGTTTCGACCGTCCATTGCGCTCTGATCAACTGCGACGAATCATCAAATTCTTTCTAGGTATTGTAAAGGGGACTGAGTGGAGTCGATCCATGTGGGTTTCGTGGCGAGTTAACGGTTGGATTGAGCAGAAAAATTCAATTAGGGCATCATTTTCGATGACGGTTGCTGCCCTGCTCGTGCCGAGCGTGGTCGTGCAAGGTTCAGAGATTTGGGGGAAGGACGGCGGCAAACTCTTAGAGGCGGCGGCAACTCACGCGGCGGCTGGAGGCGGCGCTCCGAGGGGCTTTGGGTTTGCGTGTGAAACAGCGTGGGCGTGGTTCTAGATTTCCTCTTTGTGTCCTATAGACTGCGTGTTATGTCCCTTTAGCTTGAGTAAGAACGTGTGGTGATGTGGCAATTGTTGTTATGGGTGAGTTTGTTTATTTTTGTTTTAATTAAATTTTGATTTCAAATCTTTTAATTCGAACATCTCTCACATACGAACTCCGTTTCACGCACGATTTTTTTAGGATCGTAATAAAATTCCAGACATTTTAACGCTAGTTTGGACGGATTTGGAGACTGTGCAAATTTGGGTTTAAATTGGATGTAAATTCGATTTAAATCCAAAAGGTGAGTGTTTTAACCCACTCACAACTTCTAAGATTTCTTATGTTTGTTAAATTAATTTTTGATGTGATTTAAAATTTATCAATGATTGTTGGGCATATATTTAATCATCATCTCAGTTAGATTGCATTTATTTAAATTAAATTGTTATTTAATTTGTCATTGCATATAAACTGCCATTTAAATAGTTATTTTATTTATTATTAAATTTAACTTCCAGTAAATGCCTGTTATTTATTACCTGTATATATTGATGTTATTGTCTGAAATTGGATGATGATTGTTATAAATGGTTGATGGTTGATATTGGATGAATGGGTGTTATATTTTATAACTGCTAGTTGTCATGCATTTTATTGCATTCGGGATTGCGGTTTGAAAGATATATAACCGTAAAATTTTATTTTTAAATTGTGGATTGAAATGATAAATAACGGTATCACTTGACCGTAGGGTAGAAAATTTTATACAGACACTGTCGGTCTATAAATATAAATATTTGAAAAATGATTTCTATGGATTGGATAGGATACGGTTAAATAAATATTAATTTTTGATATTATATAAATATTATTTTATATATACATATATAGTTGAATTATTGAATTTAAGCTATGAATAAATTTGTTAAATAAAATAAATAAGTTGAATAATGGAGTTTGATTATTTTATATTATATGGTTAAGTACATGTTTAAGATATTGAATATATATAGAGTTTTGATGACTTAATTCAATTAAGATTGGAAGGTAAATTGGAAATTTATATGGAATTGAGCTTATTTAAGAATTAAACTCCATAAATTGATGTAGAACTTATTAACTTGAAATTTTAAAAGGTATGATATTTATAACTAAATTTTTATTCAAGATGAATTAAATGAATATTTCTAGTATAAATAAATTGAAGGAAATATTTAGTTATAGGTAATTTGATTTTTATTTAAATGATTATAGATTTATTATGCAAATATTTCAAACTAAATAATAGGACATTGAATTGTCGAATAGAAATTTCGAACCTTAGTTTCTAATTGTTTAATACTCAAAGTTTGAAATATATTGAGACTGGAGTGGTTTATTGAAAACTGAAAGTGAATTTAAAATTTATGGATTTAGATTTAATTTAAAGAGAATAAAATTCTAAAGTCGTGGAAATTATTTACTTTGTAAAGTAATTTTAAATTCAAACCATTTTATTTTATATACTGTTTGAATATCCAAACCATTTAACTTTTGGAATTTATGGTTTTAAAGCTATGGATTTTGAAGTATTATGTTTTGAAGAGTTATAATTCAAATGTATGGTTTCGAGATATTATAAATTTTAAAGTGGTATGGTTTTTGAAAAGGACATATTCGAAATGATATCATATTGATTTGGTTTTAAAAGAGGAAGATGATATCGTGTTTATATGGTTTTGAAAAGGGATATTATATTCTGGTTTTAAAGTATAAACTATTTTGAAAAAGACCGCGGTGTTATAATAACGATTGTTTGTTGAAGAGACCAGGATCGGAAGTTGTCATACTCTCTACCAACTCCGGAAACCACTTTAACAACCATGTACGCAGTGGAGATTCCAGAATGAAGTAGGATGGTGGCGGCGCTTCCTTTGAGGTAAATACGTGGACCCAACTCCCGTGAGTCGGCATAAGGTGGCTAAAGCAGGAGCGATCGACGGGTTAATTGAGGTAGCACCGTTGATCGGACGCATCCCTTCGATATTATACTTTGACTTTTGGATTTGATTCAGTGGCCACTTTTGATTTCTGATTTTGGGGGTGTTGTTCGAGGTGGGCGGTAGTAGCTGCTACGCGTTACCACCGATCCGGAAGCGTAATTGGTATATCTACTCTGGCATTGCCTAGTTGTGCCGTGTCACCTAACATACCGAACCTTACGACGAGTTTCTATTTGTGTCGTACCTATGGAGTGTCTTCTCGTAGTCTCCCTATCAGGAGATATGCAGGCACTGTATAGACTATTGGCATTATTTGTGTTAAGGGCTATATGGGTAACCCCTTAACGTTATTTAAAAGTAAGTTTATTTTATTATTAGACATTATTATAATAGCGAAGTATTACTACATAGTAAATAGTTTAACGGATCCTTAGGAGACGTAAATCCCGAGCATCTCTTAAGTTACTACACTCATATTTATTTCAGTTGATTTAACTTACATAAGATATTTTAGTTCTGACTCGAGTGTTTTGTCTTTTCAATTCGCTCGGGTCAGTCAGAGCATTTCAGGAATCGAAGACTTTATTTCTGGAGGACGAAGACGAAGATTTCTTTTTTATTATTATTATATATATTATATTGCTCCACTACACTCAAAATGTTCCGCTGCATTAATTATTATTCTATGGTATGTATAACTCTGATATATATTGTAAGTATAATTAAATATTTTGAAAAACAGCTTCATGAACTGTATATTTGATTATTATATTTTATCCTTCCGCTGTGAGATTCTGTTTTGTTTTGTTTCTTTTTTGGTTTTTTTCTTATTTACCCCATAACAATCCGCCTTCTGTAGGGTTTGGGTCCGACATGTGTGGTTTATCGTCGATTTAAACCATGTGGAAAAGGCAGGATGCTACAATTTTTTTCTTTGTTTACTGAAATGACTTTTACATATTTTGGCTGAGATGATTTCCTTTTGTGCTTGAGAAGATGTTATTTAATGCAATGTCCCCATTTTTGTTTACATGTGAATCCATTTGATTTTTGTATGTACAGTTTTGTTTTGTAGATAGTTTTTTTGTTCTTTATATGTACATAACACTTTGGTTTATTTATTTCTTGCTTTCCTAATTCACATACAATACTATATGTATTTCATTTGTTATTTTTTTATAGTTTATCTTATGTTGCCATATGACCATATAATTTACTATTAACATAAATTCTTTACTTTTATTTCTATTTATAGTTTGATTATCAAACATTAAACTTATAATACATATTTTGTACTTACATTTTATACTTATAATTAATATTGATAGGATAAATTTTATTTTATACTTTTTATAACTTCATAAAGAAAATGGATTAAAACATAATTTATACCTTTAATAGATAATCACACATATTATTTTTTCCAAAGTATAATTTTTTAAATCCAATTCATTTTGAATTTCCAAATAATTTTTTTTATAATCCAATTCAATTGAAAATATTTATTTTGAATTTCAAATCCAAAATTTTAAAATTAATAAGTATATACATATTATTAAATTTGAAAAATTCAAATAAATCCACAATTTAACCCAAAAATTAATTTTAATTACAAATTTAAATCCGTCTTTAAACTGGAATCGTTACAGATTCCCCCTTTAAGAAATTTCGTCCCCAAAATTTGCCAAGGAGATAAAGAAGATAGATGAAAGATAGAGAAATATCTTCCCAAATCAAACTGGATATCAATTCTGCATTTGGCTTACCAAATCAGAATATCAACAATAGATATGAGAACAGACTCAGTCAACTACGAAACAATTGGGTTATCTGATCTATGAAGTATACAAGGGTATTGTTAGTTTGAAGGGATAACTAACCATTCGTAGATTATATCGAAACCCAATGAAATAGACAAAAATAGATTCGACTACGATCTCAGATTCAAGATTTAACTCATTTACGAGTTGTTGAGAAATAAAACTAAGGGTAGTTCTCATGTCGAACAAATTCGATCAAATTTAATCATAAACGAGAAGGTTACCTTATAGAATTTCTTTTCCTTAATCAGCCTTTGAAGTTGAAGAATCGACTTTGATTGCATACACTTTCTTTACTAGAGCTTGCTTATGAGCTGACAGTCGTTGATCCTATGTCCTAGCTTGCGGCAGTAATAGCATCCACTAGATTCCTGATCTGACCTCATAAATGGCTCTCTCATTCCTGGCTTCCAAGGATTCTTGCGAGTAGTGGCCTTTATCCAAGCAATTGAGACAAGTAACATCCTTCACCTTTTTCTTCCATATATTCTTCTTTCTTTTATCTTTCCTCGGTTTCTTTCCTCCAAACTTCCTTTTCCTCCAATTCAGATTACTTATATCTCCATTCTCCTCTAGATCTTCTTGCTTAACCAGAGTATCGTATCTATAACCCATATCAATTAATTCAAAAAAAGATTCCTTAATAGAGTAGTCATCCTCTCCTGAAATTCCTTGTTCATTCCTCGAATAAACTTTTCATTCTTCTTTAACGGTGTATTCACCAATTCTGGACCAAACCGAGATAATTCATTGTATTTGTTCAAGCATTCCTCAAATGACAAACTTCTTTGCTTCGAATCCACAAATTTCTGGTACATTCTAGAGATACCAACAGACGTCATATATCGCTGCTCGAACACTTCTTTGAAACAACTCCAAGTAAATTCATCCGCCGGCTCATCCGATGTAACTGTTTCCCACCAAGCTAAAGCCTCTTCCTGGAGTTGCCAAGAAGCTATCGATCGCATCTGATCGTCTACTAATTTTAGTCCTTTGAAAATCCTTTCCATGATCGTATCCAGGCTTGTGCTTCAATAACAGATTCTTTTCCAGTGAATGGTTTTCCACCAAGTCTAGAAAAGCTTCGATATAAATTAGCCAAATTTGGTTCAGATTGAATAGGAATATCTGTCGTTGTAGGGCTTTGACCAGCTATAGTGGTACTTCCCTATCCCCAATCTCGTCCTCTTCTTCCACTCATTCTTACTACCTGTGAATAGTTAGAAGACCGATTTAGGCCTTCGGATGAAATATCTTGGAGAATAACAACAGATAAAGAGAATGGATTGAGAAATTTGGATTTTGGTTTCAATGGTTGTACTCATTCTAGGGCATACTTCACCATATCTCTAATGAGCTATCTAATGTGTTACACTCTGTAGCTAAAGTTCTTACTCAACCTTTAGCTCTGATACCACATGTGACGACCCAAACTCGATGTCCGACAAACAACATCAAATTCGTATCGCTGGAGCTTGCAACAACATTAGATGATAAATAACACAGTGGAAATAAAAGATGATGTCACCGATACAACATGAATACAATGTCCAATACATCAATTTGATACAATGATAATCATCAATATCAGAGAATATACAACACAGAATACAACGGAACACGACAAAATATGAGATAAGTCTTCACGGAACTCAGTACTGCAACTCCAAAGCTAGAGCTCTAAAACTTCAAGCTCGATCCCCTATCAAGGTTGCACAAAGATAAGAAAGCAAGGTCAGTCATCCAAGGACTGAACTAGCTGCAGATAATCTACAAAACCTGACTATCTGAAAAACCAAACTCTAGACTGTACGTATGGAAAATTATGGGCACCCAGAGTTTAGAAAAAAGAACAATAAACTCTAGGCCAGTCATCGGACTGGTATGAGCAAACAAAAACAGTTTGTCTTTAAAACAAACAAAAGAATTTAAAATTTGAAACCCGCAATACTTTTTGGAAAATGAAACTATCATAAGGCCTCCCTACACACACAATGCAATTGCACACATGGGGGAGATTTCTCCTTATGATAGTCAAAAATGTTTACTACGCAAAAAATCTTTTTGATATTATTATTTGTTCATAGTGGAAAACATTTCGAAAGTATAATATTAATCTTAGCCATCATAGGTACCATTATATTATGCCTGTTATAGCTACCATTTAAATGGCAGGTTCTACAACTAAAATCGTACAAGGCTCGTATTGTTTTGTTTGGATTTCCAACAAATGGTCAGGCTAAGGAACGTCCTATTTCCACATGGGAACGCCTCCAAAGGGACGCCTCGAGAACCTACCCGGCTCTCTGCCAACACAAGGCCGGTTACCCCCTTCCCAGGAAGTAAAACCTCAAATATGCCACCCTCGGTCCTTTGGGACCTTTATACGAGGATCCTCTACACCAACAACATCACACAATAATAAATATACTACGGTGCCCACACGAGTAAGTATCTGGGCTCAATACCATGATACTATCCTTTTCCAGAAGGAATGGTCACACCCTAGGGGAGCTACTCCTGAAACCTTACAGCATCTTTCCTATTTTAACAATTACCGGTTTGTGAGGCTCGATGAGGTCTTGTCCACAAAGCTACACTTTACACGAAAGCCATGCTTTGATCACAAATGAACATCAACACACAGCAGCACTTAGCATGCCACACTACCAGATTGGGAGTATATCGATGATAACCATCAACTACATAACCTATAAGCTCGTAGAGAAGGGTGTTAAGCTAAGAGAATAAATTCTCCGCCACCAAAAGATATGTATTTGAAAAGAAATCTACTTTATATCTCAAAATGTAATGTCAGACATACAACCATTCAAGTCTGTTCCGGGTTCGAACAAAACCCAAGGCACTTCCGAAGAAGCCCTTGCAAATCCGGGTATTCACAATCCCGATCGGACTTCCCATCACTTAGGGAATCTCTATATCGCAGCTACTCAGTGCAGAGACAATCGATAGGTCATCCTATCATTCTCGCAAATACTCGGTCTTCACCATCGGCCTTCAAATGCAATCCTTAACGACGTATCATTATTCGGAATGGGTTACATGACACAAAGGTCCTCTCCCGGCTAAACCAAATAATGAGCGCAATATTTAAAAACATATGGATATGGGATTTCAATTAAGTCACAACTTTAAAATTAAAACTTTCTTTCAAATGGTTTAAACCAATTACCATTTCAAGTCTTTTAAACAAAAAGATTTGTTTCACAAAGTTCACCCAGTTTCACACAGATCCATTCGCGGGTTTCAAAACAATTTCCATTTCAATTGGATTAATTCATTTAAATCTTTAAATCAAAGATTCATCTCAATTCATTTAAATCTTTAAATCAACGATTTATCTCATAACTTTCAAACCGTTTCCAAAGATTCATCCATAACTTGGAAAACCATTTTCAATTCAAACTTAAAATCCCTTTAATATAAATTGGAAATTCATTACTTATGTGAAAGCATTTATCATTTGAAAACAACAATTTTATTTCGGAAAACTCCGATCTCATTTATACAAGTTAAATCTTTGGGTTAATTCAAATTCCCAAAAAGACACTTAAAAATGGTTTAAAACCCATATAAGCTTGTATAATCCTTTTATACCATAAATACTGGATATAGAATTCAATTCCAGACATTGAATTCAAATTTCAATCAAATTATTCAAATTTCAAATCTTAACCAAGTAATTGAGAATAACTTTTATTTTTTTGGAATCCTTTTTTAAAAGCTTTTTATATTTAATTCAATTCCATTTCCAAAACTATTTGAATTTAAAATTCAAATTCAAAGCTATTTAAAAATCTGTGACTTAACCGATTTCCACGTGAAATCCACATTTGTGTGTGTATGGTGTAGTCTAGCGGTTTAACACAATAGTGCAACATCGTTCAATCATCACAGATTATGTCAATATCAATGAGCAGTATAATCCATAACGCTTACCTTTATTCACAGATTCATAGATAAAGTAAATTTATCGATCACAAAGATTTATCATTACAATTCGATGTGGGTCTCAGATAACCAATTGGAATCCGACTCCCTGTCGCATCGAAGTTCAAATGTCATTTTACTGGCAAAGGGGTTTTCACATACATACAGAAACAAATCACAAATCACAGTTTAGCATAAGGAAATTCACATCACACAGTATCACAATCACAAACAGAAATATCAATCCAGTACATGTGACAACCCGCCCTTCTACTACGAGAAAGACGTATCATCATTTAGAAAGAAAGGGATAGAAATAGAAAAGAAAGAAAGAACAACAACATGAGAATCTCACAGCGGAACGGAACAAAATATAATATATCACATAAATATTTCATAGTTTTACATATATCAGAGTTATACAATATCAATACAGATGACTGTTATACATACATTTATCACTACTTACATCAAAGGTACAGTTCACAACAACTACAGACACAGCGGAACTAGATAGATATCTACATACGTCTGGGACTCCTGCTCCAAGCTCCTTCAGAAATCAAAGTCCAAATCCTATCACTTGGCTACTCATAAAAATTTGAGTACCCAAGAGTTTATGAAAAACAAAATATAAACTCCGGGTCAGATATGGGTCTAGTATGAGTAAACAGTTTAAATTGTTTAACTTTGAAAAACATTTGAAAATAAAGGTATCACGTAAGACTCCCCACAAATAAATACGGATAAGTTTTTACCTTACGCTAACCAAAACATTTCATAGGAAATCCAGTGATATTATAATAGTGTCTAGGGTTTTCAAGTAAATAGAATATAGCTGAAATTGTCACATCTATTAAATTCCAGCTACTAGCCACAAAAGTGGGTAATACAAATCAAAATCGTAGGGTCTCGTAGGGAAAATGGATTTCCAACAATGGCAGGGCTACTGGGGTACCGCCCGTCACAGTATGGGGCCTAGATCACCGTACCGAGGATCACTCCCGACCCCCTACAACACAAGGCCGAAACCATTCCTTACTGAACAGTCCCGAACAAGATAAACCCCGCAGTTGGCGCGACCAACCGCTCACTAAGCCGAAATATAAAAAGGGACATCTAGACAGGGGAAATATCTTGTCCTGCTTGGGCATGACCCACCTAACCTTGCTGCATCTCCCCTGTTTTAGCCATTCCCGGTTGATGAGGCTTGAGGCTGCGATTACCTTTAAAGAACACATCACTTAGAATGTTCATCGTCCGCCTGACGATCTGCTGAAAGCATTCAATCCATACAAGTTTGTTCCGGGTTCGAACGAAACCGAAGGCATCATCTCGTTACACTCGTTTTGGAATCACCCTCAGAGTTAACGATGATAACCCTTGCATTCTGAAACACCATCTCGACCACCATTTGATAAGTCACGTCCTATCATTTAATTTGGATCGATGTGGTTTTCGGAGAATCAAATTTGATTCTTCCGATCCTGGTCTCATCGAAATCCAAATGCCATTTTAAAGGCCAAGTTGTCTAATTAACTTAAACAGTTTAATAATTTAAATTCAACAATTGATTTAACATAGCATATATACCAGTTAAACATATACAAGCATCATAGGTATGTCATAACATATCATAGAGCATCACAAAATATCATCACATAAATAGCAAAATCAGATATTTAACATAACAATCCATAAGCAGTTGCCTTTAAATTCTCATTGCAATTAATTAAATTTAAATTAATTACCTGAGAATTTTCCTCTTAAACATGTTTAACTGATTATTAATTATCAAGTAATCACTTTTTCCCATTTCAAATTATTTAATTAATTAATCATTTCTAAATCAACTATTAAATCTTAATTATTTCATTAATTACTTATATTATCCCACAACATTTAATTAATTACTTTTGTTTAACTTTAATTAACCATTTTATCAATAACCTTGTTTATTAATAAATGAAATTTACCTACCTATTTGTTTACTGCTAATAATCTAATTAATCATTTATTAATAAGTAGTTAAATTACTTAATTAATTGACTATTAACTATTCTTGAATTAACTTGAGTAGTTAATTGCAATTTCATTTATTACTTAAACATCAATTGATCCATTACTAATTACAATTAAAAAGTAATTATTCTAAATTGTTTCCTAAGATAATTAATTAATTATCACTCAATGTAATTAAGACTTAAAACTCTTCTTTAAATTTTGAAATCCAATAAATTTTAACTTTCAACATAAATTGTTAATTAAATTCATTCTTACTTAAATTAATCACTGTATGATAATTAAGTGTTGAAACATTTTTAAGATATTAGCTAAAAATGTAATCTTATATTCCAATCTTATCCCATCAGTTAAACTTTAATTAACTTCTTAACTTCATCTTAATATGCATTACTGCAATTAATGATAACTGAGTCTCCTCTGTAGAAAACTCAAGTATGGCTCTGAGTTAAACATCAAAACACCCGAGCTCCTTTCCTTTACTTCTTCTCCCCCTTCTTCTTCTCTTTTTTTTCTATACTGTAGTTTGTTAAACGTTTACATATGAATGAACGTCAGGTACTCAACAATTATCATGTGATCGACTCGAGGCAACTTCCCAGAAAAACTAAACACGACTCGAAGCACACTCAATGTCGACCGAAAACAAAACGCCCCCTTCATCGCCACCGTGCACGTGCACGGTGGTTAGCCGAACCTCCAGCGACCCTCGCCAGCGCCCACAAACCACACTTTTCGCTCCTCACCTAAGATCGAAACCCAGTAATTCGAGATGGGGACAAAATCCAAATATCACCCGAAAACATGAACCCAAGCTCGAACATTCAACCTAAAATCGCCAAAATCCACCAACCCCAACCACCGGAAGCAGAACCCCTTCGCCTGCGCCACGTCCTGCCCCTCGACAACCTTCTCCTCGAAGCGCGTGGAGCTCGATCCCACTATGCAGCCGAAATAAAAAAATACAGAGCATAGGAAACTTAAAACTAAAACCCTAAATTGTGTCCATTTGTTTAATTTATACATTCGAAAAATCCCCTGATAATTTTCTCATGATCCATGATGTAAATCCTTACTTCAATTCAAATTGCAACATCTCAAATTGGTTTGATAGCCTGAAATTGACAAAAATGCAATCTTTGTTCATAACCAAACTGCACCTTAATTACAAACTTAAAATCTTTATTTTCGGTTTAAAAATCATCAATTCCATTAAGGATTCAAAATAAAATCTTGAATCAGCATCTTGTAACACATGAATTTACCAATACATTTCTTGATTTCCTGTGAAACTATGTTACAGTATCATACTTTACATGGATGTTTTAAACAGTTTGCAAATTCTTAGTTCTAGTTTAACTACCTTATTTGATTTAAAAATTTAAAACTTAACATATATTTGCAGTAGATATCTTTGAGTATTGATCAAAGTATTTCCCTGTATCAATTTACAGAAAACACAGTGCATCTCAACACATACAACTGAAGCATATACAAATCAATTCATCAGATAAATTTGAACTATTTAAATTAACTTAAAACTTTTAAAAATTTAGTTTACTCACCTGAATTATGCCTGAACAAAGAGTAGCTTGATGTTGAACATCTGAAGCCTGAACTGTCCTAAATCCTTGACTGTAGTTGATAAACTGAATTAGAGTTTGCTTCTGTTCTTGCTCTTTGGTTTCTCAGGTATCACAAAGTTTTATTATGTGTTTTTTTGAACGACTGAAACTAAAAAGCAACTGCACATATATAGGTTTGAGATAACAGTAGTATAGGGAGGCAATATCTGGACATGTTGTACCCTGTCTTGTTTGGTTTTACCAGATTTTGCTAAATATTTTGAAGTGACAAATATAAGGCTGAGTTGATATTAAGTACATACTTTGTTTTCTAATATGTTTACACAATTATTATTTGTTTTGCTGTGTAAAGATACTACCTGCAATCATGTACATATGCAGGTAAGCATATGGCTTGTGTATGAAGCTATTGAATAAAGATCTTTGTTTTGTTATTAAAAATCTTTTTGCATATGCATAAGGACATCCTGTAGTTCATTTGTAAATTATGATTCCTTTGCACACATTATTACACAGCAACACTTAATCAATATAAATGAAGACATTTATGAGTAAATATTTGTTTAGTTATTATGTTGTTTTCTAGATTAGTTTACATAATATAATTAGGGTCGGTTGCTTAAAGATATTGTATGTATGATATGTACATTTGCAGATAGATATTTAGTTTTTGAGTGTGAAGTTTTGTTTATGAAAATATTTATTGTTTTTGTATAAACACTTGCCTTATATTATGTTATAAATTGTTTTTATTTCATTTTATACTTTGAGTTTGGATTACATGTGAAGATATAAAAGAACAAATTTTATTATTTGCTTGCTTACTTATATATATTTGTATTTTATATTTTGATTATCAATATTTACATTATGTTAACTCCGCCTCGGCCATGACTCAGCGACCTAAAAAACTACCGACTTAAGACTTAAAAAGGGATGCCGACTCAATGCCTTGACAAGGTTGCCGACCAAACAAGGATGCCGACCTAAGGCCTAAGAGGGATACCGACTTAATGCTGAACAGTTACCGACCTAATGCTTTAACAAGGTTGCCGACCTAAGGCCTAAGAGGGATACCGACTTAAGGCTGAACAGTTGCCGACCTAATGCTTTAACAAGGTTGCCGACTTAATGCTTTAACAAGAACGCCGACTCAACTGCCTAAGATAGCTACCGATCTAAGATAGCTACCGACCTAAGTCGCAACCGACCTATGACCTATGTTAAGTCGTTCACGACCCAAGCAAAGGAAGACAAGTTCAATGCAGCTACTTGGCACAGTGGCCTCTTAACTCGTACACGATTCAGGACTTGGGTTATTATCTGAAGGGAACAAGCTTATCAGTTAACTCGTACACGACTCACGACCTAGCTTGAGTCGTCCACGACCTAAAGCTACTGGGTGAAGATTCAATGCCGCATCAAGAGGACCGGTTGACTCATTTGCGACTTAGATGTTGACTCGTGGGCGACTTAGGACTTGTACAAGTGAACTTTTGTGAAACCATGGAGGGGCCAGATGAGTCGGCCACGACTTACCTTAGACCGGTCACGACTTACGACCTAAAGGGGGGGATTTCCCTATAAATACCAACCTACCTCAAGCATGAGAGGGACTTTTGGCCAATCTCTTTAGGCGCCGATACTCTGCTGAATTCTCAACTCACTCGACACTTCAAGTTCGAAAGGCATCTCAACTAACTTCGAGAGGAAATCTAACGCAATCTACATGGATTCAAAGAATTCTTCTGCATCAAAGTTCTAGTTGTTTGTCTCATCAGAATTGTAATTGAAGATTGTTGTAAAGTTGTAATGATTCAGTAATAAAGAGAATTAAAGTGGACGTAGGCTTACCCTAAGCCGAACCACTATAAAAGCTGTTGTCTTTTCTGCTTTCTCTGTGACTTTTCTACTTGTTTTTAGTTCCCGTGTTCACGGTTGGTGCTTTCGCTCAACTTCAATCTACACCGGGGTGTTAGCGTCTGATTTTTATGTTAACATTTTTGGTGCTTTCACTGAGAAACCAACTCAGGAAACTTCCACCATTGCTCCGCAAAGGTCTGCTGAAAGGATTTCTTCTAAAACCAGAAGTTTATTGGAAATAATGGCTCCTGGGAGAAAATGAAGTTCTGTAAGATCCGACAATGTTCAAGAGAATACTGCTACCTCTCCTCCTTCAAGTCAAGCAGCTCCAACTGTTGGAGTTACGCGAGCAGAATTGGAAACCGTAGTTTTGGGATTGAATCAGCAATTGAATGCTCAGAATGAGAAGTTGGAAGCCCAGAATGCCCAGAATGCCCTGATATTGAGTAAATTGAATGATCTACTTGGGGCAAACCGTCAACCGGGTAATAATGATGGGAACCCTACCGTGGGAGTTCAGGATGTTGAAGGGAACATTTCTCAAAGAGCTGCAGACCCTGTAGAAAGGACTCCTCCTCAAGATGGAGGATCAGGGCCGCAGCCGACCCTCCGTGAACGATTGTCAAGGCAGAATTCAGAGAGAGTGGCTGATGTGTGCCCTCCAGAGCCTCTAAATGATGAAGAGTATTTTTCGGGTATGGTTCGTCAAATCATGAAGGAAAATATGCGAAGAGATGAAGATGAGAAAGAGTGGGGTTTTGCTCCAAGCAAAACTCCATTTACTGAAAAGATCTTGAAGGCAGAGTTCCCAAGGAAATTCGTTCCCCCTACTATTCCGGCTTACAAGGGGACGAGTGATCCTAACGAGTTTCTGTATAAGTACGACTGGCATATGACTGGTGCCAGGGTGTCTGAAGAAATTAAATGTCGATATTTCCCGGTATATCTCGAAGGTGTGGCTCTATTGTGGTTTACAAAGCTGCCAGTCAGGTCTATTGATCAATTCTCCGATTTGACCAGGAAATTCAAGGAGCAATTTCGATTGTGTGCTTCTAAAGCAAAGGATATAATGTCGCTGTCAAATCTAGAGCAAAATCCGGGAGAATCCATCGGATCATTTTTGAATCGCTTTAACATAGCATTGGTTGAGGTAGATAATGCTGAGCCACGCATGGTCCTGACATACTTGATGAGGGCGATTGACAAATCGAGTAAATTTGGAAAATGGTTGAAAATGAAAGAACCAAACTCACTTGACAAATTCTACAAGAAAGCGGATGAATTCATGCGCTTGGAGAGCCTCCAAACACCGGCTAAGGTGGTATCAGCGGAAGCCAGGAATAATGGTGCTGCTTTGAACAAGAAAGAACCTAACACTCAGAAAAGGGGAAATGATGGTGGAAAGAAACAGGGAGACGCTAAGAAAGGCCATTCTTTCAATTTCACACCCTTGACCGATACTCCTGAAAACATCTTATTTGCAACCAAAGATGATGTCAATTATCCGACACCACCTAAGATGAGAGTTGCAATTAAAATGGAAAAAAGTGGAAGGTTCTGCCGGTTCCACAACCAGCCCGGCCATGACACCAACGAATGCCGTCAGTTGAAAGAGGTAATTGAACAACTCTTGAAGGAAAACAAACTCCAGCAGTATGTGAAAAGGAACAGAAATGCCCCAGCTTCGTCAACTCAAGGACAGCAAGTTCCCGCTCACCGTCCTTGTTCAAGTGAGAAGGCCGTAGAGCATGAATCAGAAAGGCCTGTCATTAATATAATAACTGGAGGACCTCACCCAGCAGGCAAAAGCTGGGGCGAGATGGAAAGGTATGCCCGGGCCTTGAGGCATGTACCAGCTGAAGAGAATGTTTTTGTTTTAGAGAATGATGCGCCTTTAAAGCAACAAAAGACTTCCACAAATGATATTGTGTTCAGTGCCAGGGATTCTTTAGGTATCGAGGCTCCGACCATAGATCCTTTGGTCATATCCGCTGGTATTGGGCCGGAAAATGTGAGAAGAGTTCTAGTTGATTGTGGAGCTTCATGCAACATCCTCTTCAAGAAGACCTTTGATAAAATGAAGATTCCAATGGTTGATGTTCAAGCTTCATCACTTAAGATTGCTGGGTTTGTTGGAGAACCAAACAGCCGATTGAGACCATAGATTTGTTTGTAGAACTTGGAAAAGGATTGAGGAAGGTGGCTCGAAAGCAAACCTTTATAATTGTTGAAGAATTCTCTGCCTACAATGCCTTTTTAGGCCGACCAACTCTTGCTGCATTTAAAGCTTTTCTTGCCCCATGGTGTCTGACTCTGAAATTCCCGACAGATAACGGAGTTGGTGTGATTAAGGGAGACCAAGATGCAGGGCGAGAATGTTACTTTTCAGAGTTGCGAGAATCAAGGAAAAGGGAAATGGGAAAAGGTGCGGCGGCTCCGGTCCGCATCAAGGAACCAACCTTGTAGCAAGTACAGGGTGGACCCTGCACTGGCGAATGTAGTGGGGCACGAAGAGAGATGGATCCAAGGAAAGCCAGTGCAGGGGAGAATAGGGTTGTACCGGTAGAGGTAACAGTGCCGGTATCCGTTGACCCAAAGGACCCAAACAAAGTGCTTAATGTGGGTTCACAACTCAACATAACAGTTCAGAATGTTCTGATTTCATTTTTGAAGGCAAATTTGGATGTATTCGCTTGGACTCATGCTGACATGTACGGAATATCCCCAGAGATTGCAGTACACACTCTGAACATTGATCCAAAGTTTACACCTGTGAAACAGAAGAGAAGAACCCAGGGTCCTGAGAGAACGGCAGCATTAAAAGAAGAAGTGGATCGGCTCATGGAGAACGGTTTTATCAGAGAATCTACTTATCCAAATTGGGTATCAAATCCAGTGCTGGTTAAAAAAGCTAACGGAAAGTGGAGAGTGTGCATTGACTTTTCAGATCTGAACAAAGCCTGCCCCAAAGACTGTTTCCCGCTGCCCAGGATTGATCAGCTAGTGGATGGGACGGCAGGGCATGAATTGTTATCTTTTATGGATGCATACTCCAGATATAACCAGATTATGATGCATGAGCCAGATCAAGAGGATACAAGCTTCATCACCAATGTTGGACTCTACTGCTACAAGGTCATGCCTTTCGGACTCAAGAATGCAGGGGAAACTTACCAAAGGCTTGTTAATGCCCTGTTTAAACCACATATTGGCAAGACAATGGAAGTTTATGTTGACGACATGCTAGTAAAGTCTAAAAAAGCAGTGGACCACATGGATCACTTAGCAGAGATGTTCGCAGTACTTCGAAAGTACAGAATGAAGCTTAATCCCTTAAAATGTTCATTTGGTGTGGAGTCCGGAAAGTTTTTGGGTTTCATTGTGAGTGCTAGGGGCATTGAAGCTAATCCAGCTCAGATCACTGCCCTGAGAGAGGTCAAGGCTCCTAGAACGAAGAAGGAATTGCAAAGTCTCAATGGAAAGGTTGCTGCTTTGAGTCGGTTCATTTCCAAAGCCACTGACAAATGCATTCCATTCTTTGATGCTCTGAAGAAAGGAAGAAAAAACTTTGAGTGGACCCCTGAATGTCAGAAAGCATTTGATGAGTTGGTTCGTCATATGGAAGTGCCTCCGATACTTTCGAAGCCTGGCAGTGGTAAAGATCTCTTCATATATTTGGCAATTTCGTCTCATACTCTTAGTGAAGTGTTGGTACGGGAAGATGCAAAGATTCAACGCCCAGTCTATTATATCAGCAAAAGATTCACTGGGGCAGAGATGAACTACTCAAGATTAGAAAAGCTCGCCTATTGTTTGTAGATCGCATCAAGAAAATCGAGGCCGTATTTCCAAGCTCATCCCATCAAAGTCCTCACTGATCAACCTCTAAAGCAAGTCCTACTCCGTCCTGAGACTTCGGGCCGTCTTTTGAAATGGAATATTGAACTCAGCCAATATGACATCACTTACCATCCCCGAAAAGCAATCAATGGACAGGCTTTGGCAGATTTCATCGCAGAATGTACGGATAAGGGTGATAGTGAGGAAGAAGTCACTGATAGCGTCCCAATCCAATGGAAATTGTATGTCGATGGCGCAAGGAATGATTACTGTTCCGGAGCAGGGATTGTCCTTGAAACCCCAGAAGGGCGATCGCTGTGTTATGCGTTGAGACTAGAATTCCCTTCGACAAACAATGAAGCTGAATATGAAGCTCTCATCGCTGGTTTAAGGATCGCTAAAGAACTAAACATCAAGGCATTACAGATCTTCAGTGATTCTCAACTTATTGTTTGCCAAGTCAGGAAGGAATTTCAAGCTAAAGGAGGGAATCTACCCGCCTATTTATCAAAAGCCTGGGAGCTCCTTCAAGATTTTGGCCGTTATTCGATAAGCCATATACCCCGAGAAGAGAACATGAAGGCGGATTCTCTCGCAAAGTATTCGAGTACTGGTGAAGCTCAGCTATTGGGATTAGTTCCCGTCGAAGTCTTGTCAGCTCCAAGCACAGATGAAGTGGATGTTGATTGGATTATGAATGTATCCCAAGAGCAAGAATAATGGATGACTCCGATACTTGAATATTTACTCAGTGGTTCTTTGCCAGAAAGTTCAAAAGAACGACAGAAGCTGATGAGGAAAGCCTCCAGATATATAGTTCAAGATGGTCGTTTGTGCAGACGAGGATTTTCAATGCCATTACTCCGATGTGTGACAAAGGAAGAAGCTAAGACAATTCTGACTGAAGTACACGGAGTGGAATGTGGGGATCATACAGGTGGTCAAACTTTAGCAAAGAAAATCCTCCGTTATGGATACTTTTGGCCAGAAATTAATCAGGATGCTGCTGACTATTCCCGAAAGTGTGATAAATGCCAGAGATTCACTAAAATTCCTAGGGCACCTTCCACCGAGCTAACACAAATGGTCAGTCCATGGCCGTTTGCCATTTGGGGAATAGATCTCATTGGGCCTTTGCCGACTGCCAAATCGGGGATTAAATATGCTATCGTTGCTGTTGATTACTTCACTAAATGGGATGAAGCCGAACCATTGGCTACTATTACCTCTAAGAAAATGATAAGTTTTGTGACTAAAAATATCGTTTGCAGGAATGGTGTGCCTCAGAAGATAATCACAAACAATGGTACTCAGTTTGAAAGTGAGGAGTTCCAAGATTTCTGCAAACGATTCAAGATCCGTAAAAGCTTCTCAGCAGTAGCTCATCCGCAGGCAAACGGGCAAGTGGAAGTTGTAAACAAAATCATCAAATCAACCATCAAAAAGCAGCTGGAAAAAGCAAAAGGTGGTTGGGTCGATAAGTTACCGCTTGCACTATGGGCATACAGAACCACTCACAAAACTACGACTGGGCATACTCCATTTTCATTGGCATACGGATCAAAAGCGATGATTCCAGTGGAAACTGAAGTCCCCTCACACAGAAGGATCCATTTTGATCAAGATGAGAATGAAAAATTGCAATTGGAAGCACTTGACCTCCTCGATGAAAGAAGAGAAGAGGCTAGGCTTAGAATTGTAGCTCACCAGCAAAGAATAGCTAGACACTTCAATTCCAAAGTTCGTCAGCGCAGCTTTGAAGTTGGGGATTTAGTCCTGAAGAGAATTATGACAGCCATAGGTGTGTTTGGGCCAAACTGTGAAGGGCCATATGTTGTAGGCGCGAAACGTCTTGATGGCACATTCAAACTCACAACTGTCGAAGGAGAACCAATCCCAAGAGCATGGAACAGCAATCATCTGCGTCCCTATTTTACTTGAAAGCTTTGCTGAAACATTGTAAAAGAATTATGAATATATGATTCTTGTATTGAAAGAAATTGTAAAGCAAGTGAATAATGAAAAGCTATAAAGTGGATGTAGGCCCAGTTTTTGGCCGAACCACTATAAATCTTGTGTTCTCTACTATTATAAACTGCTTTTTTTTATTTCGACATATAAAATACGTTAATAGTGTTACTAAAATGTCGATTTAATAATGCAGGCCATAAAAACAAAGCTTACCCGTCACAAGACCAAGCGATCTCCGACATCACCCAGCAAGCAACCGCTAAACCATTCAATATTTCCATACTCAAATCCTACAAAAGAAATGCTTCGAACAAAAGTTGGCGATTTGGATGGAAGTGGATCATTTCTAACTAACTGCAAATGTTTGAACAAACAAACAACCAGTTAAATAGCTTGTGTCTACCACCACCAACTCGCTTAACCATGAAGTATATTTCTTTGGATAAGGAAAATTATTGGCAACTAAAAAAGGATGACACTTGCAAAAGATAACGGGGATCGCCGACATGAATAAATGGCAAAGAGACATGGGCGAGCAAGCATCAAACAGCAAAAGACCTCTTCGGAGGCACAATCCCTCTTCAGAGGCACAACTCTTCAGAGGATAAAGACCTCGAGCGGGCTTAGCCAGAAAAAGAGAGATCTTTCTCGATACAAAGTTGCGGATTGATCGGTCGATACACTCCCGTGAATCCGTCCAACCGAGAGAAAGAAACTCCAAACTTCCAAGCAAAAGCCCTACTCAGAGGCACACGTTTCACCGAGATTGAAATAAAACTTCCAAGTGTTGAAACGTGAAAATTCCTCTTCGGAGGCCCATTTCACCACAGTTGAAATGCTAAAAGACCTCGAGCGGTCTAAACCAGAAAAAGAGAGATCTTTCTCGATACAAAGTTGCAGACTGATCGGTTGATACACTCCCGTGAATCCGTCCAACCGAGAGAAAGAAACTCCAAACTTCCAGGCAAAAACCCTACTCAGAGGCACACATTTCACCGTGATCGGTGATACACTCCCATGAGATGAAATGTGAAAAGCCCTCTTCGGAGGTCCGCTTCCCAACGAACAGGGAAAAATAAAAGCCTCTCCCAAGGGGCAGAAACAAAAGACCACTTCCCAGAGGCACAATCAAACAAAAAGACCTCTTCCCAGAGGCACAATCAAATAAAAAGACCTCTTCCCAGGGGCACAATCAAACAAAAAACCTCTTCCCAGAGGTGCAATCAAACAGAAAGACCTCTTCGGAGGCACACGTTTCACCGAGATTGAAATAAAACTTCCAAGTGTTGAAACGTGGAAAGCCCTCCTCGGAGGCACAACTCTTCGGAGGCACACGTTTCACCAAGATTGAAATAAAACTTCCAAGTGTTGAAACGTGAAAAAGCTCTCCTCAGAGGTACAACTTTTCAAAGAAGCATTTCACCAGAAATGCAAAGCAAAGATCAAAAAGCCCTCCACCGAGGCGCAATATAAAAAAAAAAGAAAAAGAAAAGAAGCCCTCTTTAAAGGCACACTTTAGCTTTCAAAGGAAGACTGATTCTTCTATTCTTGAAAATACTCTTCCTCAAAAAGAAGTTAAAGTGCCCTTCAGAGGCCCTCTTTACCACATAGGAGAATTCACTTGGTAAAAATGTGTGAAAGCACAAAAGAAAAAGTGATATCTTCGAAGGATGAAGCGTAGAAACTCATATGGAGTGAGCTGTACTCTATTTTGAGCAGAATAGTATTCCTCCAAGTATGGAATAGTTATTCTCCAGAAAATAAGAGTACAAGTCCCCTCAAAGTATAAAATATTGCAATGAGCTTATGGTATAGGGGCAACATGGTATAACTACATTGGTAAAAATTACGCTCGAATAACATACCACAAGCTCACTGCAATATCATATAAAGAAACTTGTACAGAAATGAATAGTAAATGCATTCTCAAATACAGACAGAGGTTTGTACAAACAAAAAGAATCATTTTATTCAATGCTGTCAAAATTTTGTACAGGTACAGGTTTCAAAATAAAAAGGAATAGAAAAGCGGAGGCCGGTACCCGCACAATCTCCGGCCAGTACATGCAAAAAGCAAAAAGTAAAGATAAATCGAAGCAGGACCCCTTACTTCTTCTTGCCACCACCCTTAGAGCCTTCACCTGACCTAATAGGCAGCTTTTCAGGACGGCTTGGGAGAGTCGGGGATGAAGGAGAAAGGGTTACTACCGGATCAACTTTCGCTTCCTCTTCAGAAACAAGAATGTCTTTCCTTCTCTTCTTGGAAGTGACACGCTTCCTCCTTCTCCTTGAAGAAGACTCACTTCCCGGAGTAACAAGAGCAGATAATTTTATGTTATCAGAAATGGTTCGCTCCGGAGACTCATTGCCTTCTCCAAGCCCTTCTCCCCCATGTTCTTGAGAAGCAATAGGATCATCTAAGCCATGAAGAGCTTCTATTTGTTCCTCTTGCGACCTAGGTTGAGAGGCGGACGGAGGAGTGACCTGGAGAACCGAAGGAGGAATAATTGGAGGAGGGTAAGTTTGAACAATGCTCGATGCTTTCTCTACAGAAGAAAAGAAGTTAAAGTCAGTAAAGAGAGGAGATAAAGGCTCGCTGAGGTTCAGGAAATAGTCAAGAAGCTCATCGAACTCATAAGAAGCAAATGAGCAGTCTACTTGGGCAAGATTAATAGTAGAGTTACCTGGAGAAGTCGGCTTCCTGATATTAACCTCATAAGCCTGTGCTTCGACGCTCTCTTCGCCTTCATCTCCACCCTGTGTACTAGTGATCTCAGTTGTAACTTTAGCCAGGGATGGAGAATGAGAACTGGAGCCGATAATGTCGATTTCGACCGAAGGTGAAGGCTGGACTGGAACAGTTGAAGTAGTTTTTCCTAAACGTTCCCCTTCTGCCATTTCAGTTCTTAATTTGCAAGTTGTTCTTTTCCCTTGGCGAGAGCGGCACGAGCATCGTCATCCAAGTAATGCTCCTCAAGAGCTGATTCGGCAGAGCCAGCGCCTTCACCACCAAGCATGTCAAGTGCGGCCTCCCACACTTCAGCCAGAGTAATTTCATATTTGGGACCTAGAAAGGCGAGAGTACCGTGCCCCAAGATGCTGTGCAGGTAGAAGTCAAATAATGTCGAGCTGATGCTGGTCTTCGTTGCCTCATGAGATTCTTCAGCTGCAATTTTACCGGCAACGGCCTCATCACGCTCTCTTTCAGCTTTGGAGAGTTGAAGCTTAAGCATTTTGATCTCTGCCTCTTGAGAGTCAGTTTTCTTCCGAAGCTCTGCAATATCATCAATATAGCTCTCATTGATTCTTTTTTGCACTTCAAGCCTATCTTCGGCGTCTCTTTGGCCGGCATGAGCATCTCTCACTTGTTTCTGAAGCACCTCTTCTTTTTGAGTGTAAGAAGTAGAAGAAGTGGCGAGTTCTTCTTTAAGTTTCTCGACCTTCGCCTCAAGCTCTTCATTATAAGTAGTGATGCTCCTCACCTCGGTATCATGCTGCTCAAGAACCTTCTGCCATTCAGCTTTTTCATTTTCCATTGTAAGCATGGCCTCGAGATTCGCACGGTTTACCCTTTGAAGCTCGTCAACAAGCTTTTGCCAGTTCGACATCCTTTCAATATCAAGCCTGACGGCATCGAGATTTCGCAGCATGGCAGGCTTGTCAATTGGGACTAAATCGAGATCGAAGCGGACCCCCTTCAAGCACCATTGAGGAAACCGGCTTTGCAAAGTGGCTGGGCCTGGTCCAATTTGAAATTTAGGCCTATTAACTATTGCCTGAATGTCTGTCTTCCCAAGAGCAGGAGAGCCAGAAGGGATGTCAAGTGAAACGGGAGCGGTGGCCTTTTCAGGAGTTGTAGATGCATGCTTCTCACCGTGCCGGGCACGCTTGCTTGGGTCCTCAACCATATGGCTTTTTCCCCGATCATCATGTGACTTTCTCTTGTGAGAGTCGTCACCTCTTTGGGAAGAATTATGGTGCTCCTCCCTTTCTTTTCTCTCATAACGCTCTTCTTGAGCCCTCCTCTCCTGATCCTTTCGGGCGGCTCTCTCTTCATCGGTTTCTCTATGAACGGGAAGGTAGCGCCTATAATCATATTGACTACGCCTCCCGTAGCGCTGAAAGTCGTCATAGTAAGAGCCGCTGCGTCCCATCGAAGAATCTGAAATAAAAAACAACAAGCCTTAAAAGTCTTCAGAGAAAAGAAGCATAACTTTTGAATCTTCAAAGTACAAAGAGTTAGGAGTATAAAAGTGCCGAAAGATTCTAAGTGTGTGTGATGTGCAAGCTACGCGCATCAAACTATGAACCACTCTTTGATTGCGGAGTAATCGTGGGGGTAGTAGTTAACGTCAACTCTTGGGTCGACAGAGCTTGTTGCAAAGAAGAAGTCGCTTCCACTACTGAAGAAGAAACCCTAGTAGTGACAGGGTCGTCTTTAAAGATCTCCTGTGAGGTGGCAAAGAGGTCGCTCAACCCTTCGAAAGTGTCGTCCCCGCTCTGCCTGACAGGGCTTGTTTTCCCGGCTTCTTCGCCAGACTTCTATGAACGTTGGGGAGATCCCTGAGGCTCTTCTTCCTCAATAACTGGGGTAAGTGTGAATTTGCCAGACGACCCCGCAACATCGACAATAGTAGAGCACTTCACCAGAGAAGTCTCAGGAGCAGGTTCTTTTGGTATGGGTGCGTCAGAAGAAACCGGGGCATCTAATGCTCTAGCCGGGGAGTCTGGGACCTCATGAGGATGTGTAGAACGAGAAATGTGTAAAAGCCTATACTGATGCAAAAGTTCATCCCTCAACAAAAATTTTATACTTCTCTTCCGCGGCCACGGCACTCAATCTTTCAAAAATTTGCTTATGGCTTGGATCTCTAGAAGGGAGAAGAAGTGCTGAAAAGAGCAAAGAATGAAATTAGCAATTGGTAATTCAGATCTCGAAAAGTTTGGAAATGGAGAAAATAGAAACAGGTAATCTTACTTCCTACTCTCCAGATGGCATAAAACCCTGGGGTGCAGCGAGCAAAGAAAAACTGGTTCAAAAATCCATGAATACTTTCGGTAAGATCAGAAATAAGCTTGCGGTTTCTAGCGCTTCTCACGATAATAAGGGAAGGATGGTCTTTACTCTTTGCAAACGAGCATAAGTAGCGAATTTCTTCAAAACTTGGCAAGCGATCAAGAGTTCTCCTAAACAAAACACACAACCCCATCAAGATGGCGTAGCCATTAGGATGAAGTTGGAATGGAGAGATTGTCAACCGAAGGAGAAGGGTTTGAAGGAAGTCATTAAAGGGAGGAATCTCCCCGCTTAAGCACATTTGACGATTGACTGCGACAAAACCAGGGGGAGGACTGTCGGCAGTATCATTTGGCCCGGGAAGTAGGGCATCATTTTTAGCAAAACCAAATTGAGTACGTAGCTGAATAAATGCTCTCGGAGATAGAATAGTCGAAGTTCTCTCTGGAGGATTCTTTATGGGAACAGCTGTTTGAAAGGTCTCTCCCGCCTGAGCTACCACTTCTTCTTCTTGATGGGAAGTCATTCTACACAAACAACTGGATATTCAAACATGAAGGTGCATGTTACCTAAAGTGTGTGGAGTGTTGTGTAAAATCAATCAAGCAATAAGCAAATGTAACTGGAATAAAAACTAGCAAGTATTTGTCAGTTATAAAGTCCAGGGTTCGTTGTTTTAATATGCGAGTGTAATGTTGATGCAAACAAATCAGTTCAAGTTAGCGATGCTTTGCATTAATACTTCACTTTAGATGATTGGTTCACAGCATTTCATACAGTGTATTTAAGTTGATTACTTTATGTCGACTAATCTGTCATTTGATGTGGGCAGTCAATGGCAGTATATTCGCCTTGGTTTTTTGTGATTGTTGTTTTCAGCAGGTTGTTAGCCTATAAGTTAATGTGGTCTGTGAAATAAAGTAACAAAGTTAAAACAATTCAGGATTTAAGCAGTTCAGTACAGTAGATCAAGTTAAGAATTCAAATTGGAGTTATGCTTTTAAGTGAGAATTCGAGTTGGGCATCCAAGTGTTAACTCGGCTGCGACCCAAGGAATCTCTCGCGAGTTAAGATTAGGTTTCTGGTTCCTTTAATCGGCAGTTATTTAGGTCGTGAGGAGTAGTAAGGAGGAAGGCTCTGGCTCAAAAAGTGGGGTGAAATTCCCCAAGGTTAACTCGGCCATGGTTTAAGGGTTAACTCGGCCACAGTTTAAGGGTTAGATCGGCAGAAGAATAGGTCGGAAGATTTTCCCAAAGTGCTAGCTCGGCCACGATTTAAGGGTCAGGTCGGTAGAGGATTAGGTCGGCCAGAAGTTAAGTCACCCAAATTTACTGGGTCGCATCCAAATCAATATCTCGCTCCACTCAACCCGTTAACCCGTTATCCACTCCCTCAACCAAAAAACCCTCATTTCATTTATGCTATTTCATGCTATCGGGTCATTCATTAAACCAGATTAAAACCCCCACGAATTCAACACCCCACAATCCTAACGTAAATCAGGATTGATTAGCCCGAAGCAGTGACCTATCGACATCGTTTCATCAACCGTTTGAATCCGAATTGAGCCATCTCAGGATCATTAACTATCGGTATGATAAGATTCGTGATGGAGCACTGCGCGAGGAGGTGGGTGAAGTTTGAATGGGATTCATGAACCAATGATAGTAGGGGATCGAGAAGGAAGCAGGTTTACTTACGTGATGAATAACAAAGATTGTCGGTGATTGTTTGGAATGAAATCGCCTTTTGGAGCTTGAGAAAGTTTTTAATGGCAGAATCAAGAGAGTAGGTAATGAGAAGGAAGAATAAGATGTGACTTATACCTTGCAGTGGAGGGATCTGAAGCGGCACGTACGACCTAACTGTTAGGTCGCGTACGACTTACCGACTTAGAGAGTGGACGGGTTAAAGGACATCGAAGCACACGACCTAACCATTAGGCGTATACTTCGAGGGGAAAATGTTAACTCCGCCTCGGCCATGACTCAGCATCCTAAAAAACTACCGACTTAAGACTTAGAAAGGGATGCCGACTCAATGCCTTGACAAGGTTGCCGACCTAACAAGGATGCCGACCTAAGGCCTAAGAGGGATACCGACTTAAGGCTGAACAATTACCGACCTAATGCTTTAACAAGGTTGCCGACCTAAGGCCTAAGAGGGATACCGACTTAAGGCTGAACAGTTGCCGACCTAATGCTTTAACAAGGTTGCCGACTTAATGCTTTAACAAGAACGCCGACTCAACTGCCTAAGATAGCTACCGATCTAAGATAGCTACCGACCTAAGTCGCAACCGACCTATGACCTATGTTAAGTCGTTCACGACCCAAGCAAAGGAACACAAGTTCAATGCAGCTACTTGGCACAGTGGCCTCTTAACTCGTACACGATTCAGGACTTGGGTTATTATCTGAAGGGAACAAGCTTATCAGTTAACTCGTACATGACTCACGACCTAGCTTGAGTCGTCCAGGACCTAAAGCTACTGGGTGAAGGTTCAATGCCGCATGAAGAGGACCAGTTGACTCATTTGCGACTTAGATGTTGACTCGTGGGCGACTTAGGACTTGTACAAGTGAACTTTTGTGAAACCATGGAGGGGCCAGATGAGTCGGCCACGACTTTCCTTAGACCGGTCACGACTTACGACCTAAAGGGGGGATTTCCCTATAAATACCAACCTACCTCAAGCATGAGAGGGACTTTTGGCCAATCTCTTTAGGCGCTGATACTCTGCCGAATTCTCAACTCACTCAACACTTCAAGTTCGAAAGGCATCTCAACTAACTTCGAGAGGAAATCTAACGCAATCTACATGGATTCAAAGAATTCTTTTGCATCAAAGTTCTAGTTGTTTGTCTCATCAGAATTGTAATTGAAGATTGTTGTAAAGTTGTAATCGATTCAGTAATAAAGAGAATTAAAGTGGACGTAGGCTTACCCTAAGCCGAACCACTATAAAAGCTGTTGTCTTTTCTGCTTTCTCTGTGACTTTTCTACTTGTTTTTAGTTCCCGTGTTCACGGGTGGTGCTTTCGCTCAACTTCAATCTACACCGGGGTGTTAGCGTCTGACTTTTACGTTAACACATTATATTCTTAAGTTTTACTTCTATTTAATACTTATTTTTATATTGATCTCCAATTATAATTTATTCAAATTACATACATAAGTTTGACTCATATTTTACATTTATATTTTATATTAATAGAATTTGATTTTAAATTTCAAACATTATTATTCATATGTATATGTTTATCAAATGTTAGCAATGTAAAACCTGTTAATTTAAATATATAAGATAAATTTTATTATAAATATTATTGAGATGCTTATTTCAAATTTCCAAATCAATCTTCTTTTTTTTAAAAATACAGTTCATATAAATAAATAACAATAAATCCCAAAATCACATTCATTTTAATATGATCAATTTACATTTTATTTAATATAGATTAAATATTTATTGAAATAAACGGGGTCAAAATTCAGGGTCGTTACAGCACACAACATTTGATGATTAATTAATCATCTTCAATTTAAGGTGAAGGTGATTTAAGAGAATTGACCACATAACTATTTAAATCAATGATTAACTATTCTTAATGATAAGTTAATTAAATTTTTAATTAATTATACCTTAATCAATTATCTTAATTGACTACTCATTATAAATTTATTAACTTTAATTGCCTAATTGACAATTCTTAATTACAGATTAGTTAAACACTTAATTGTTAATGAACCGAATCTTTAATTTCAAATTAATCAATCTCTAATCACTTAGTTAATTACAGTTTTAAATTAATTAACCATTCTTAATTACCCTTTTTAAACAATTAATAATAATTATTCTTTGTCTTAATTAACATTTTAAACATCTTCTTTAAACTTTGAAATCGATTATTATTAAATTAGAAGACTTTAAATTTAACTAAAATTAAAACTTACTTATATTAACTACTAATTATAAAGTATTAATCAAGGTTTTAAAAACCATTGTTAAGTATTTACTTAAATAATTAAACTTGTCATAATATCTTAGCTTAATTTATTAAGCCTTTATTAAATCATCAAATCAACTCCCAACTTTTAATAGGCTGCCACTTGAAATAAAAACCCGAGAAAGATTCCCAGTTTACTCGAGTTAAACTCGAGTTTCTCCCGTATCTTCCTCGCATCCTTCTCTCTCTTCACATGCATTCTTATTCTTGTTTACATTTGTAAAAAAAATTGAGTAACAGGATACAAAATACCCATGCGAAATCCAGGTAGGAGAACTCGAGCCAACTTTAGGAAAACACGAATTCTCCTTCGAGTCTCCACGAACCAAATCTTCCAGATATCAATTCGTCACCGTACATGTGCACGGCGTCGTGCCGCCGTTCCAGCGAACCCCATGATCTTAGGCAAGTCGCACATCACCCCAACATAAGAAATCGAAACTCGATTCGACTCTAAATTGTCCAAATCGAAATTAAGCATATCGTTGCAAAACCTTTAACACGAACACCCCCGCAAAACTGCTTCGCCTCGGTCGCTCCCACCACCCAAATCGCCACGACTTCGGCCTCACCACGTCAACCCCTTGTTCTTCCATTCCCCTCAGTTTCATACAACTCGATCAATCAGAGGTGATGTAATCATCTCGTTCCCAGACACCTCAAAAACTCGATCACGAACCCTAATTACGCCTCGTCCTATCGATTCTTACAATAGATAATTTTTTTTTACATTTTTCCTAAAATCATCGATGGTCGTACTTGCTCCATGCAAAATTTTACCATATAAAAATTCTTCGGCCACCAGAAATTGATCGAAATACTTTTTCTGATCAACTACGACTACTCGTAAGATATTTAACTAAAAATAATCCCATTTTTGTTTTAAAAATCTTACTTTTGTATATAGATTCAAGCCATGTAGTTGAATTAGCAATTTGAAATACTTGAATTAAACATAAAATTATTGGTTGCCCTGTAAATCAACTTTCCAGTTGATATACTTCATTAACAGGTTGACACAAAATTTAAAAACTTGATTTATGTTCAAACAAACTTACTTTGTTTTAAAATGTAAGCCTATAAATGATTGAATGAAGATATTTTGAATTTTTTCTTTATTTACTTAACTCTGTAACTAAAAAAAACTGTATATTCAAACTTTACAGAATACCCATATATGAACATAGAACTATATAAACAAATGCATATGCAAACATATTATTATCAAGAAATCATACACACAGATTTAATTAAACTTAAGTCTTTTTAAAATTATGTTCACTCACCTGGAAACAAGATTGAATAGAGAGAAATTGTTGTTTGAAGGCTGCAGATTTGATCTTCCTTTAACCCTGTTTTGCTTTCTTTGAGTTGAATGATGCTTTGAATTTGTAGATAATGATGTTTATTTCTTTTTTTCTGGTTTGCTTAGTTTTTTTACTGAAAAAACAGGGGCAAGTATGGACATATAAATAATGGAAATAATTTGGTATAGGGGAAGGTTTTAATGGTATGAGTTTTCTTTTGTTTGAACAGATTTTTTTTGTTGCTTTGACTAAAGATTTTTTTCTTTGTTTATTGAAATGACTCTTACATATTTCGGCTGAGATGATTTCCTTTTGTGCTTGAGAAGATGTTATTTAATGCAATGTCCCCATTTTTGTTTACATGTGAATCCATTTGATTTTTGTATGTACACTTTTGTTTTGTAGATATGTTTTTTTATGTTCTTTATATGTACATAACACTTTGGTTTATTTATTTCTTGCTTCCCTAATTCACATACAATACTATATGTATTTCATTTGTTATTATTTATTTTTATTTTTATTTTTTATAGTTTATCTTATGTTGCCATATGACCATATAATTTATTATTAACATAAATTCTTGACATTTATTTCTATTTATAGTTTGATTACCAAACATTAAATTTATAACATATAATTTGTGCTTACATTTTACACTTATAATTAATATTGATAGGATAAATTTTATTTTATACTTTTTATAACTTCATAAAGAAAATGGATTAAAACACAATTTATACCTTTAATAGATAAACATACATATTATCTTTTCCACAGTATAATTTTTTAAATACAATTCATTTTGAATTTCCAAATCAAAATTTTATTTATAATCCAATTCAATTGAAAATATTTATTTTGAATTTCAAATCCAAAATTTTAAAATAAATAAATATATACATCTTATTAAATTTGAAAAATTCAAATACATCCACAATTTAACCCAAAAATTAAATTTAATTACATATTTAAATCCGTCTTTAAACCGGGATCGTTACAAAATATTTGTGTGATTTAGAAAACTTATAAGATGTTATCCCTTTGGAATGTTCCAAGAACCTAAACTATTTGGTGAGGGTGGGAATAATGTTCTAAGTACCGATCATATGTTGGCTTGGGCAAATGGCATCGAACACTTAGTAAATTATTCTTCTTATCATTGTACAATCAAGCTAAGTTCAAATCCGAACATGTATGAATCAAGTAATTTAGATAAGTCAAGAAATTAATGATATGAAACTTTTGATAATAACTTAGTATATCATTTAGGCCAGGATGTCTTATTTTATGCCTGGTAATGAGTATTAGGCTAATTCAAAGCAAGCTCATAAAGTACGTCCATGAAAAGAAGCAGCATAGAAATTAAAACTAGGATCTTATGTTGACATCTTCTGTTACATGTGCGGTAAAAAAGGGCATTATATAGTTTTATGTAAGGATAGGAAAGAAAAGGAAAGGTATAAAAGGAAAGCAAAGAAAAAGAAGAAATAAAAATCTTTTAGGTTTGATATATTCTGTTTCAAGCGTAAAATGCAAAGATATTTTCTTCGTGAATGCCCTAAAACAAAGAACAAACCCAGAATTTGATTAGGAACGGCAAAGGGTTTCTACCATTGTAAAGGACTAGGAAATATAACCAAAAGATATCCTTGAACTTGCATTTGGTGCTTCCAAGTGAAACACTTAATGATGGAATGTCCAAAAATAAGGATGACTGACTTAGGCCTCAAAGATAAAGCACCATCTACCTCAAAAGGGATCCATGAATAATTTATATATAGCAGTTCAAGTATCTATATATAATGGTGATGTATGATAGGCTGTATTCCCTAGCGGTTATCTCTAAAAGTTTGTAACACATGCTAGGATTTGTAATGAATGTATAAATATAATGTTAATTAATAAAACCCTTTTGTTCGTTCTCTCTGTGCGTTTTTTATCTTCCATCAAATCAATTTAATAAGATATTTAGAAATAAAAAGTTTAAAGGAATATTAGCAATGGCTTATTAAAAAGTACTTAAATTAAGAAATTATTGAATAATATATTTTATAAGAGTATATTTTATAAAATAAAGTGTAATTAGCAAAAATAAAATGATGTTTGAGAAAGATGGATCTGAGAATTCATATCCTAATGCTTGAAAAGGTATAAAATGGAAAGTTTTGTAATATAAAATAAGCTTGGAATTAAATTTATAATGAGATGTATTAACAAAGATAGAAATTTTAATAACATATTCCAAATAAAAGATAAATGTTTCTTTTGGAAAAGAGATAGAAATATTTTTGGGATTAAATATTATGAAGAAATAAAGGTTTATAAAAGTATTTAAATCAAAAGATAATAATTTATGAAATGTTCTTATAAATATTTGAAAAGTTAAATAAAGTACGGATGTTATACATAGAAATTTCGTCACACGATTCTGATTTTAGATTCGAGTATGGAACTTAGAGGCGTTTACATCGGTTCGAAAAAGGATTTATCACTCATTCCTAGCGACGAACATTGATAAGAATTTGTGTTTGGATACTTACATTTTCTATCATAGTTGAGAGCTATGCAAGGAAAACTAAAAACTGATCAGAGTCCGTACTAGAGGATCAGGGGATCAATATTAGTTTGGAGGTAAAATTGTGAATTCAAATAGTACATCAAATCGGATGCTCTATATACAACATACGAATGTAAGTTTAAAATAATATTTTGGGGAAATACCTTTGGGTTTTGTTTTGGTGTAATTTCGGGAATGAAATTCTTTTAAAGGGGAAGTATATAACGACCCGAAAATTTATCGATTTGATAAATTATATTTATTTTTAAAATATTCAAATATAATTTTTTTTACAAATATTATAATGTTTTAAACAATAAATAATAATGGTAATAAGTATTTACAAAAATATATACTTTGGAAAAAATAGCGATTAAATAACCGAAAACCGTTTTATCGATCAATGGCTCTAAAATCGTCAAACATTGTGCACGAAGCTGGATCCATACACTTATTTTTAATTTTAAACAAGAATATGAAATAAAATAATTTATTTTATTTTTTAAAAAAATAAAAGTATTTATGACATCATTAGTGATGCCCTTATATTTAATAATTGATTTATTAAATTAAATTGAGATTTAAAGACTTAATAATTATTTTAATTATTTAAATAATGGGTTTAAACGATTATAATTCATTTCAATTAGTTATAAAGTGATAATAAATGATTTATAATAGTTTTATAAAGTTATATATTTGATTTGAAAATATAAGAAAAATGGATATCTCTTTATCGGCATAACAAAAACTTTTGTAAATAATTGTTATTGTTGATTTATATGGTTTTACAATTGAAATGAGATTATTTTAAATAATTAATAATAATAAGAAATTAAATTTCAAATTTTGTTAAAAATTTATCTATATTAAATTATAAGTGAAAATGTGACCGGCAAAAGGTTTTCCGAGTTTCAACGGTTTAATGAATGGATGTTATTCAAAAGTTGTTGCAATCTTATTTATATGTCATGTGCTCATTTATAACATAAAAATGCATCCAATGACAAGTAAAATGAACAGATATATACATATAAATATACATTTACACATTTATATACATATACATAGGAAACATCGAAGATATTTACATTTTCTTACTCCTTACGCATTCTAAAATCAATGCCTATGGCTTGGAAGAGACTGAAGTGATGGAGAACATAGAAGGGGTGTACCCACGTGTGAAATGATGAAGGTGAAGGGGTGCTCATAGGTGATGGAAAGGGGGTGAAATGATGTAGGATACTTTGCAAAATTTTGGCTATAAATACAAACACCCTTTTCATTCATTCATTCACACATCCTACCATCTTCCTCCTCCTCTTTTCCTATGCTTTTCCATGGCTTTTTCTTTAGAAAATTTATGAAGAAATTTTAGTAGAAAAGAAATTAAAATAATATTAGTGTATATACATATCAAATCCATCTTAAAAACACTTTAAAACACCACTCTTCCTAAACATAACCCACGACCATCACCACTCTCAATGCTTGGCCGAGAGCACCACTATCTTGAACTGTGGCCGTAAGCTCCTTCATCCACCCAAGTCTTGGCCGAGCTCCATAGGAAGAAACGAGCTAGTTCAAGAGGTTCCAGAGCAAGAAAAAGAGATGAAAGTGCTAACAGAATCAATTCGAGAAGCTACAGAAAAGATTGAAGGAGTGAAACTAATAGTGAGTACTTAATCTTATTTTATTTAAATAAAACTTAAAGGGATAATATACATGTTAAATTAGAGAATAATATGTTGAATATGGGTTGATAACTTGGTTGATACTATAATTGGTTATATGGTTGTGATATAGTTGGTAACTTGGTTTGATAAATGAAAAGAGAAATGGTTAGTAATTAACCATAGTTAATTTAATAGAAATTTAATCCATAAATAATATGTGTATAGAGTTTTAGCATCTTAATGGTTTTAAAATAAAAAAAGTTGAAAATGAATATTATAATAATATAATATTATGAAATGGTTTAAATTATGTGAGATTTAATATGGAAAATAATTGTATAAATGATTCAAAATGGTTTATAAAATTTTTATAAATAATAAAACTCAATTTGGAGAAGTTTTGACAAGTTATTCAAAATAAGTCGTGTCGCATAACGGTAGTTCGCGATTTCACGCCGTAAAAATCAAACGAATATATATAATGGAATATAGATCGGAATTCTTTGAGATAATAGTTTTCCAAAATATTATTTCCATGGCTTTCAAAGAAAGAAATAAATCAAGATTTCATTTAGTAGATTTTAAAAAATGAGAAAGTTAAGTTTCAATAAAATCGCGCTTTGGCAGTCCTAAGGCAAAGTAGTAAATATTTTAAAATAAGTATATTTAAATCTTTAAAAGTATGAAATAAATTCTAAAAATATTTTAAAATTAATTTGAGTTATAAAAATGAAGTTCTAAACGGTAAAGAAGATGCAACTTAAAAACACCATTCGCAGCAGTTTTTGTAGCACTTTTCTATAACTTTCGAAATATAGTTCTAAACGCAACAATTCTTTTCCAAATGTTTTCTAAATGTTTTTAAATGAATAATAAAGTATTTAAAGGAGATTTAAAGGACTTATAAATTATTTTAATGTGGTAAAATAAACAACTAAAAGTTAATTAAGTATTTTAAATGATTTAGTGTCGATCAAATAACTTGACCATATTATTTGTGACAGAGAGGTAGTCTTTAGGTTTGGGTTTGGGAAATCGGTTGCCCGACCTCCCTAGCTACCTAGACCGGCTTGACGGAAGGGATATTAAATTTGATTTACTCGGATCAAAATTTCCCAAAGTATAAAAGATATAATTTTCCAAATTTAAACAAGTTGGATTGCGTAGAAATAATCTTCTTATACGTGGTATTAAATTCCGAAGAAGGAATCCGTCTATCCATGAGAATTTAAAAGGTGATCTCACCATTATTCGACGGTTAGTAAAGGTTGAATATGGAAATTGATATTGAGTAGAATTAGTATGATTTCCATGATCCTCTTTACTCAATAATGTTTTCTAGTATGATATTTAAATGAATAATTTGGAAATATTTCCTTAAACAAAAGGTGAAATGGTTTGGAATTATTCCAAGATTCAAAAAGGTTTAATTAACCAAAAGGATTTGATAAGCGAGGCTTAATGATTCCATGTACTATTAAGAATATTAATGGAATGAATAATATGTCTCTTTGAGATATTTATGAACAAATGGAAAGATGAATTAAATTTAATGATGATTGATAATCACATATGAACTTAAAAAAATTTAATCGATGATTGATTCGAAGGGAACCGGGTCAGATTTGGGTAACTCCCATCCGAAAACAACTTTGAACCAATGTATATGTTCAGAAGTGAAGACATAATGAAGATGATGATTTTTGAAGACGTGGATCTTCATTATGAAGTGCTGCTTGCCACAAGTCTCTCGGGTGAAATTTACCATATCATATATTTATGGTGGCAATAGTGCTCTGTTATGAAAATCTTCGATTATAAGGACTAATCGCTACTAATCTTATGGATAATTCCTGATAGGATGTAGTAGGTGTAGTGACTTTGGTTTCGTTCAGGCCCAGAATGAACTTTTATGGACCAATGTCTGACGTTGTAGTTGTGATATCACAAAGTTGACTTTACAAACGTTCATCTGTTTGGTGGTGGAGAAGGCAACTTTTCTTAGCTTAACGCCCTTCTCTGAGATGTAAGAGTTCAGAGGTTGTCTTTTCATGAAAGTCAATAATGATCAAAGGAATGGAAATATTTGATCAAGGTTAGTCGAACAAACCCCATTTGGAAGGAACTTCATATACATGGATGTTGGGATTTGCAAAACTATTCCCAAGTCGAGAATTTTATTCAGATGGAGAAGTGTAACAACCCATATATTTGTACCATTTAAATTGAAGATATTCCATACTTGTCAACTTAAATAATACAAAACATGAATTATTAATGGAGTATACATAAAAATGAGAATCATCACAGAATCACGGAAATATAACATCACGGAATAGTGCTGCAGAATTACAACATAGTCGTAAGAGTAGTTCATGAAGCTACCCATAATACAACAATGTCTCAAATAAAAATAAATAGAACAACATAGAAGTCCAATAGTCCAAATAGAAAGAGCAATACTGATATAATAAAGATAATGATAGTCTTCAGTCTTCAGCTCCAAGTAGAACAACAACAACAATCCTCAGTCTGATCCGAGCATAAGCATAAACAAACACTCGAATCAGGACATATATTCTTATACAGATAATATGGTTCAAATTCAAATAACAATAACTCAAAGATGAATGGAATAACATCTTTCAGGATCCGTTAAACTATTTATACATAATAGTGTACGATAAATAGATAATGTCTAACAGTAAAGTAAAATATCAAAATAGTGTTAAGGCGTTACCATTGTCCCCCTTAACACATTTATATAGCATTATAGACTATACAGCACTGCAAACTCCACCGTAAAGTAGTGGGATATCAGGGAATACTCCATATGTATAATACAAAACAAATTCGTAGTGGTCGCGTATATGGGAATACAAGTATGGCAAGGCACATGAGGCAATACCCAAGGTAGTGAAACTACCGTTCGCCTGATCCGGACTGGTGAGAACGCATCGCCGCAACGATCGCAACGCCGCAAAACAGCACTCCAAATTCAAGGGTGCACACCAATCAATAACAAAGTAAGGAGTATTTTACGAAGAAGTGTGTTCGGTCGAGGTAGCTAACACCATTTGGCCCGGCACGGCTCCTGTTTTAGTCATTTCCAATTTGACACAAGTGCCAAGGATATCCATTATCGTTCTGTTTCTTTAGTCATCGCGTTCGTCAATCCAACCACTTCATTTTGGACCACACTTCGCGAATAGTTATTAAAGTGGTTTTCAGCTTAGACAATGAGTATGTCCCTAACCGATTCCGGTTCCTTTAATAACCTTCGTATTTATTTTACCGATTGGTCGTTAAATAAATTTCAAAAGCAATTCAATTTCAATTTCAATTAGAATTTGAAATTTAAGATTTCATTTGTCTTTCCAAAGCAATTTCCAAAATTTACGTTTCTTAATTTCCAAATTTCCTTTCAAAATTCTATAATTCAATTTCAAAAGTTAAATTTAAACGATTCGAATATACATTTGATTCCATATATAAGTTTCATTCCATAATCATTTAAACTTAATTTAACGTTCAAATCAATTTAAACTCATTTATCGATTTCATTCGATATTCATTAAATTAATTTATCACTTAACAATTTCCATTAAATTTCTAATTCATTTAAATTTACTTCTTAAGTTCAACTTCATTATCAAAGCTTACAAATTTAATTTAAATTAAATTTGTCAAATCCAATCCATTAAATTTCAAGTCTTTCATTTGTTTCGATAAAACGCATTTTTATTTCTTGTTAAAGAAATTCAATTTCATTCATTTATTACCTTCGTTACAATTTCAAACTCAGTTAATAAAGGAATTTAATTTCACTTATTCAAGAGATTCAATTTCACTTAATAAGAAAAAATTCAATTCAGTTTAATTTTTAAATAATTCAATCTCATCAACTATCAATAATTTCAAATTTTAATTATTAATCATTTCAAAACTCATTCATTTATAATTCTAAACTTAATTATTAATGATTTCAAATCTTAATTATTAATGATTTCAAAACTTAATTATTAATGATTTCAAACTTAATTATTAAAAATTTCAAAACTTAATAATTTCAAAACTTAATTATTAAGCAATTAAATTTTAAACAATGTTCTTTCGTCAATTACTATGTTAATATTTGTTTCAATTTCAAATATTCACATTTTCCTTTCATTTAGATTTAGATTCCAATTTTATTTCAAAACTTATTATTTATTCAAATAAAATTTTTATTTTATTTAAATCAAATTATTTGACCAATAGGGTTAATTTAATTTTCTATCCTAAGTCAAGTTATTTTGGTATTTATCATTTCAACCCGATTCCATTTCAATTCAAAAATCAAAGTATAGCAAAGGGAACTTGCAGTGTGATAACAGGGATGGTGTCAAAGTAAATAAACAAGCAATAGCAACCATACATAACAATTCAACAATTTATTTAAATAATCCCGAAATAATCGTATTAATTTACAATTGTTATTTATGCAAATTAATATAATTATTTCTAGAATCTACACTATCATTTCACGTAGATTAAAGATTATTCCACTAATTATTTATACTGTTTCTCACTTGTCATTCAATTTCAAATTCATACTACAACAAATAAATCCAATATATGTTCAATGGTTCAAAGTGTAATTATCCAATTTCTACGTGTCAATTTATTTAACAATTAATAGGGTTCATATTTAACTAATCAAATTTAACATATAAATCATTATAAAACTGTTAACTATCCTATATCAATTCAATTTAACTTTAACAATAACAAATAGCATCCAATTTCAACATCACATAGCAAACATTCATCAACCAAACTTGTATAAGAATATAAGTCGTGAAAATTTATTTCACTTTTCGTGGATAAAGAAATTTGACATAAATCAAGAAGAAGCACGAATGAAGTCGGTACAATACGAACAAACGGACACTATAAATATCGACAAAAGAGAGACGATATTAATTCAATGAACGTTCATATATAATTTATAAATTATATAGATGTGCTTACCGATGACAGAGGAAAGGACGAAAGCCGAAAATCGATGTTGCTGCAAAAAGCTTAATCGGTCGCTTCTGCACCCAACAAGCAAAGAAAAGTGGTTATTAATTCCGACAACCAAAAATAGACATTTACGTAAATATGCTTCTGCAATATCTAAAAGCTATTTATTGCTAATCAACCAAACACGCAACACACAACACGTTAAAAAATATATGTAGTAATATGGTTATTCACTGATCGCTCAACACTCACACTCGACACGCACGTAGGAATCCCAGACCAAATTTCACAAGCACACAACCCTTTACACTCACGTATGCAAGAAAACATGCATTCACAAACATAATTTTCCTTTTTTAAACTAAGCCTGCATATCACCCACACGTAAACCTTCATACACAAGCTATTATTTTTTATTTTATTTTATATACAAGCCGAGACTCATGAACCCTTTTCCCGTTCTTCTACTGCATCTTCCATTTTACACGCATCTTTCATTTTTTTTTCTTCTCCACGCAATAACAGTTCCACTTTCACCTTCCATCCCATTCCCCTCCTCCATCTACTGCATGCCCACACTCATACATAAAAAAATAAATTTATAGCAGGGGTAAGAACCCTGCATACCATACATAGTTCGAATACACACACGCACGGAACACCTCAAGCACGCACGCACACACCACATACACGCACACACCACATACACGCACACAGCACACGCGTGAACAGTGGGGTCATTTTCAGGTGAAGTCTTTGCGTCGGCAGGGGAAAAGGCGGTCTCGGCACGGTGGCGTTCAGGTGAAGGGGTTTGTGCGTGAGGTGGGTGAGTTGTTCGGCCATGGAGAGAGAGTTTGTGCGTTCCTTCTCTTTTTTTTCTTTTTCTCTCGGCCTTGTTTCGGCTACCCTTCTTTTTTTCTTCAGGTGGAGACTTGTGGAGTGGAGTGCATGCTTCATAGTTTGGCCATACTTGATTTTCTATTTTATTTTATTTTATACATTTCCAATAAAAAGAAATGGAGAGAAGAAAGAGAGAGTTGTTTACCTGAAGAGATGGATTGAATTGGTGGAAAGTTTTTACGTTATCTTACTTTATAAATTTTTAAACAGTAAATGTTTTATAGAATTCCCAAACGTCATGTTCATTCCCAAACTAACCCCCCAGCTACTAGCTCCCAACTACCGTCTTAAATGCCTCAGTTGAGATAAATTTTGTTTTTAAATTCCAGTGGATATGGGTAAAAGAATTTTGGGCTGAGATTGTTTTCCCGGCCCGTCTGGAACGGTTAAACTAAAGCGACTATTTTACGTCGGACTCCAATTTGCAAGAATGAGTATACCATTTTGATCAGTGCTCCATGGATGAATTTCTCATTCTTCAGCAGTGGTGTGTCAATCAAGCCAGGTCCGAACTTAGAGAGTTCGTTAAACTTTCTTTCATACTCAGAGAAAGTCATATTGCCCTGTATGAGGTCCATAAATGATCGATAAAGCTGGGCCTTTCCGGCTGCTGGCATCCACTGAGCCATAAAGGAATCCCTATTTAAGTGATAATAGGATGAGTCAAAGTTTGACAAGATAAAAGGAATTTTATTTAAATGAAATTTTAGATAGATTACTACCTAAACTGGGCCCAAGTGATGGTTTCCTCATCAGTATGAGAAGTGACTGACTCCCACAAATCCTGTGCAACATCATGAAGCTGCCAAGCGGCCAACTTACGCTTCTGAGCGTCTGTGATATCCAAGCTAGTAAATATCCTCTCCAAACTCTTTAGCCATTGCTGTGCTTCAATGATACTCTCGAAGCCAGTGAATTTGACTCCGCCAAGCTGAGTGTACTCCTTGTAAGAGTGGAGAATTTGACTGCGGGAGCTGGGGCGCGTGGTTCGGGAGCGTTTCCTCTACCCCCGCCTCTAGCATTTCTTCTGTTAGCCATCCTGGAATACCAAAAGCGATTTTTGAATCAAAGATAGAAATTTATGGAATCTTAAAGAAATTCAAATAGAATGGATTCAATAAGAAGAATGGAATCAAAGGATATGGATTCTAAAATGATTCTCCTCATTCTAGGGTATGATTACCCTATCTCTAATGAGCTTTAAAACTCCACAGGCTAAGGTTTTCGGGAACCAAAGCTCTGATACTAACTGTAATAACCCGTATATTTGTACCATTTAAATTGACGATATTCCATACTTGTCAACTTAAATAATACAAAACACGAATTATTAATGGAGTGTGTGTGTATATATATATATATATAAATGAGAGTCATCACAGAATCACAGAAATATTACATCACAGAATAGTGCAACGGAATTACAACATAGTCATAAGAGTAGTTCATGAAGCTACCCATAAATACAACAATGTCTCAAATAAAAAGAAATAGAACAACATAGAAGTCCAATAGTCCAAATAGAAAGAGCAATACTGATAAGATAAAGATAATGATAGTCTTCGGTCTTCAGCTCCAAGTAGAACAACAACAACAATCCTCAGTCTGATCCGAGCATAAGCATAAACAAACACTCGAATCAGGACATATATTCTTATATAGATAATATGGTTCAAATTCAAATAACAATAACTCAAAGATGAATGGAATTACATCTTTTAGGATCCGTTAAACTATTTATACATAATAGTGTAAAATAAATAGATAACGTCTAAGAGTAAAATAAAATATCAAAATAGTGCTAAGGCATTACCATTGTCCCCTTTAACACATTTATATAGCATTATAGACTATACAACACCGTAAACTCCACCGTAAACTAGTGGGATATCAGGGAATACTCCATAGGTATAATACAAAAAAAATTCGTAGTGGTCGCGTATATGGGAATAAAAGTATGACAAGGCACATGAGGCATTACCCAAGGTAGTGAAACTACTGTTCGCCTGATCCGGACTGGTGAGAACGCATCGCCGCAACGATCGCAACGCCGCGAAACAACACTCCAAATTCAAGGGTGCGTACCAATCAATAACAAAGTAATGAGTAGTTTATGAAGAAATGTGTTCGCTCAAGGTAGCTAACCCCATTTGGCCTGGCACAGCTCCTGTTTTAGTCATTTCTAATTTGACAAAAGTGTCAAGGCTATCCATTATCGTTCACTTTCTTCAGTCATCGCGTTCGTAAATCCAACCACTTCATTCTGGACCACACTCGGCGTATAGTTATTAAAGTGGTTTTCGGTTTAGACAGTGAGTATGTCCCTAACCGATTTTGGTTCCTTCAATAACCTTCGTATTAATTTTACCGATTGGTCGTTAAATTTCAAAATCAATTCAATTTCAATTTCAATTAGAATTTGAAATTTAAGATTTCATTTGTCTTTCCAAAGCAATTTCCAAAATTTACATTTCATAATTTCCAAATTTCCTTTCAAAATTCTATAATTCGGTTTCAAAAGTTAAATTTAAACAATTCAAATATACATTTGATTCCATGTATAAGTTTCATTCCAGAATCATTTAAACTTAATTTAACGTTCAAATCAATTTAAACTCATTTATCGATTTCACTCGATATTCATTAAATTAATTTATCACTTAAACAATTTCCATTAAATTTATAATTCACCTAAATTTACTTCTTAAGTTCAACTTCATTATCAAAGCTTACAAATTTAATTTAAATTAAATTTGTCAAATCCAATCCTTTAAATTTCAAGTCTTTCATTTGTTTCGATAAAACACATTTTTATTTCTTGTTAAAAAATTTAATTTCATTCATTTATTACCTTCATTACAATTTCAAACTCAGTTAATAAAGGAATTTAGTTTCACTTATTTAAGAAATTCAATTTCACTTAATAAGAAAAAAATTCAATTCAATTTAATTTTTAAATAATTCAATCTCATCAACTATCAATAATTTCAAATTTTAATTATTAATCATTTCAAAACTCATTCATTTATAATTCTAGACTTAATTATTAATGATTTCAAAAATCAATTATTAACGATTTCAAAAGTTAATTGTTAATGGTTTCAAACTTAATTATTAAAAATTTCAAAACTTAATAATTTCAAAACTTAATTATTAAGCAATTAAATTTTAAACAATGTTCTTTCGTCAATTGCTACGTTAATATTTGTTTCAATTTCCAATATTCACATTTTCCTTTCATTTAAATTAGATTCCAATTTTATTTCAAAACTTATTATTTATTCAAATAAAATCTTTATTTTATTTAAATCAAATTATTTGACCAATCGGGTTAATTTAATTTTCTATCCTAAGTCAAGTTATTTTGGTATTTATCATTTCAACCCGATTCCATTTCAATTCAAGAATCAAAGCATAGCAAAGGGAACTTGAAGTGTGATAACAGGGATGGTGTCAAAGTAAATAAACAAGCAATAGCAACCATACATAACAATTCAATAATTTATTTGAATAATCCTGAAATAATCGTATTAATTTACAATTGTTATTTATGCAAATTAATATAATTATTTCTAAAATCTACACTATCATTTCACGTAGATTAAAGATTATTCCACTAATTATTTATACAGTTTCTCACTAGTCATTCAATTTCAAATTCATACTACAACAAATAAATCCAATATACGCTCAATGGTTCAAAGTGTAATTATCCAATTTCTACGTGTCAATTTATTTTGACAACTAACAGGGTTCATATTTAACTAATCAAATTTAACATATAAATCAGTTTAAAACTGTTAACTATCCTATATTAATTCAATTTAACTTTAACAATAACAAATAGAATCCAATTTCAACATCACATAGTAAACATTCATCAACCAAACTTGTATAAGAATATAAGTCATGAAAATTTATTTCACCTTTCGTAGATAAAGAAATTTGACACAAAGCAAGAAGAAGCACGAATGAAGTCGGTACAACACAAACAAACAGACACTGTAAATATCGACAAAAGAGACACGATATTAATTCAATGAACGTTCATATATAATTTATAAATTATATAGATGTGCTTACCGATGACAGAGGAAATGACGAAAGCTGAAAATGGATGCTGCTGCAAAAAGCTTAATCGGTCGCTTCTGCACCCAATAAGCAAAGAAAAGTGGTTATTAATTCCGGCAACCAAATATAGATATTTACGTGAATATGATTCTGCAATATCTAAAAGCTATTTATTGCTAATCAACCAAACACGCAACACATAACACGTTAAAAAAACAACATGTTGTAATCTGGTTATTCACTGACCACTCAACACTCACACTCGACACACACGTAGGAATCCCAGACCAAATTTCACAAGCACACAACCCATTACACTCACGTATGCAAGAAAACATGCATGCACAAACATAATTTTCCTTTTTTAAACTAAGCCTGCATATCACCCACACGTAAACCTTCATACGCAAGCTTTTTTTTTTATATACAAGCCGAGACTCATGAACCCTTTTCCCTTCCTTCTACTGCATCTTCCATTTTACACGCATCTTTCATTTTTTTTCTTCTCCACGCAATAACAGTTCCACTTTCACCTTCCATCCCATTCCCCTCCTCCATCTACTGCATTCCCACACTCACGCATAAAAAAAATTTATAGCAGGGGTAAGAAACCTGCTTCCCATGCACAGTTCGAATACACGCACGCACGGAACAGCTCAAGCACGCACGCACACACCACATACATGCACACAACACACGCGTGAACAGTGGGTTCGTTTTCAGGTGAAGGCCAAGCATCGGCAGGGGAAAAGGCGATCTAGACACGGTGGCGTTCAGGTGAAGGGGATTGTGCGTGAAGTGGGTGAGTTGTTCGACCAGGGGAGAGAGTTTGTGCGTTCCCTCTTTTTTTTCTTTTTCTCTCGGCCATGTTTCAGCTACCCTTCTTTTTTTTTGTTTTCAGGTGGAGACTTGTGGAGTGGAGTGCGTGCTTCATAGTTCGACCATACTTGATTTTCTATTTTTTATTTTATACATTTCCAGTAAAAAGAAATGGAAAGAAGAAAGAGAGAGTTGTTTACCTGAAGAGATGGATTGAATTGGTTAAAAGTTTTTACGTTATCTTACTTTATAAATTTTTAAACAGTAAATGTTTATAGAATTCCCAAACGGCATGTTCATTCCCAAACTAACACCCCAGTTACTAGCTCCCAACTACCATCTTAAATGCCTCAGCTGAGATAAATTTTGATTTTAAATTCCATTGGATATGGGTGAAAGAATTTTGGGCTGAGATTGTTTACCCGGTCCGTCCGGAACGGTTAAACTAAAGCGACTATTTTACGTCGGACTCCAAATTCCACGAATGAGTATACCGTTTTGATCAGTGTGACGACGCGTACACAGATAATTTTGATACGATAGTTTTATAAAAATTCGAATTTACGCCGCTTAAATTGTTCGTTTTGCAAAACAATTTAAACGGAACAGGCGATGACAGTTTTTGACGAAACGAATTACATCATCTTGATCAGAATAATTTTTACAACATAACTGTGTAAAAATATTTGGATTTGAAAGATAAATTTTACGCAGCTTTATATGAACAGATATACAGTAAAACGCGAACGAAATTTACTGTAATATTTTGCGACAAAACTTTTTCTATATTCATATCTAACTAGACGCATCTTATAAATAAAGTTTGGACATTAATTGAGATCGTTTATAAATTTCAAAATTTTATATTAAAACGATGTATTAAAATTTTTATATTGGTCGAAAATTCAGGGTCGTTACAAGAAGAGACATTCAACTACTAGGGAATCTCAACAAAATTGAAAAGAAGAAGAGGTCAACTTTGGTTTTCTAATAAAAAATAAAAAGAAAGAAAAGTAGAAGAAAAGGTTAAAAGGAGATTTCTAAATCTAACTATGTGAATTTGAACAGGCCCCTTTCTAATATACTCATCATAGCAGAATACTCTGAATTTTTTCAATTACTCACAAAATATAAAACCATCCCAAACTAAGTAAAGGAAGGATATTGCACTACCACAAAGCGAATGGGTATAAAACTAATGAATGTCATGGTCTGTCATGGTTGATCCAAAGCAAAGTAAAGTCAGGATTCCTGAAAGAGTTCATTAAGGAAACTTAAGAAGATATCTTATTCAAGCCAAGAAGAAAGCATCTTAGCAATTTCAAAAGAGAACCCCTATCAAATCATGAAATCTTGCAGCATAAGTTCAACTATGAACTTACTTCTTTTATATCTTTTTAACTTAATTTGTACTTTGATTTGTACTTAAATTTGTATTGAAAATTAGCTATATATTGATTCAAAATTCAACTATCCTTACAGGTAAAACAAAACCAGACCATAGCATTCAACAAACTCATGATGCACAACAAATTTTTAGCTACCTGAAAAAGACAACTAAAATACCCGATGCGAGATGACTATTCTAATCACTGCAATGCAAAGGCTTGCATTCATAAGATATCATATCACTACCAATCTTTCATTAATTTATGAGAAAGATTATGTATGCCAACTCAATTCTTGTCAAATTATTTTAAAAGAAAATTCTCAAACATATCTTCATAGAAAAACTATTTTCAACTGCTAAACTAGGGAAGATAAATGTCTATCTATTTAAAAAGTAGATTTGTGCATTCTTTTTAAGATATTATATAGCATTAATTAATGTGCACAAGGGATTTCTAACTAAAATAATATCAATGTTTCAAAGTTTTCTAAAACCATGAGAGAAGAAAAACCTATTCATATTTTTTCAATAAAAGTTTTAAAGCCATCAGAAGGTTATTGACAGAAACTCGGGTTGGAGAATCTATTCTCAACTAAAAGATTATTGGTTCATGAATCATGACCTTTCTATTTCCTATTTGTGATTCTATGACAAAAAATTTAACACTCAAGTTTTTTAAAGGAAAGTCAATTTCAGTAATGATTTCAAGATTCAACAAGGAAAATCCTATTTCAAAATTTTTTAAAGCCAAAAGGGGTCTACACAAGTTTCTAAAGAACTACTGTCTCGGATAAAGTTTCCAAAATTATTTTCATGCCTTCTAGAGGAAGGGTTAAAATTGCTTTCACAAAAAGTGTTTTTTAGAATATGCCTCTGACGTCCAATATGGAGTAAAAATTGTTTTTGAGAATGAGCCTCCAATGTCCAATCCGAAGCAAAAAATAATTTTGAGAATGAGCCTCTGACGTCCAATCCGGAACGAAAAACGTTTTTGAGAATGATCCTCCGACGTCCAATCCGAAGCAAAATGTTTTTGAGAATGAGCCTCCAACGTCCACTCCGTAGCGCCTCCTAGGGGGGGAATAAAAGCCTTAAAGTCTATATCACCTCTTAGGGGAAGGGTCAGGATAAGCACCCACAAAATCAAGAGACCCCTCACATCCATATCACCTCTTAGAGGAAGGGTCGGGATAAGCACCCACAAAATCAAGAGACCCCTAACGTCCATATCACCTCTTAGGGGAAGTGTCAAGATAAGTACCTACAAAATCAAGAGAACTCTAACGTCCATATCACCTCTTAGAGGGAGATTCAAGATGACCACCCATCAACAACCTTCTGGAGAAAGGTCGACTAAACATGCAATACATCTCTTAAAACCAAAAGAAGCTCAGAAGTGGCATCAAACAGATGAAGAAAGACAAAGATATCTATAATTCAAAACAAAAGTCAAAACCGGAAAGAACAAAGGATTGAAGAATAAAATCTATCCACCATCTAAGACAAAGATGAAACCCAAGAAATGGGTACGGACAAAGGCAAAAGGATGAAGATGTCCAACGCCATAATTGGAAATAGACAAAGAATCCCAAATAATAATAAAAAAGGACCAAATATGAGATAGCAAATTTCAGTATTTCCAAAACGTGAAAGGTAATTCTCACATTAAGAAGTTAAGAAACATGCATCTAGAAAGGAGACACAAAACAATAAAAAAATCCTTAGAATGAGATGGAAAGCAGAGATCTATACAAAAGCTAAGGGGATGGAATAGATAACAAGTTTTAGTACATAGATAAAAGCGACTCCAATTGAAGAATAGATTGACTAAACCACTCATAAATCATTAAAAATAGGGTGAGCCCTTAGGATGGAAGAGTCAATATATCATATGTATATAACTTTAAGTTATTTGGGCCATTGCACTACTGAAAAACCAAGCGACAATATGGAACTGCTATTCCGAGTGGTTGCATGGCTTTACAGAATTTCTCGGCTCTAATATAACAATAATACTACTAACTTATTGGTTTAGGAATCTTTTGCTTAGACCTACTGAATTTACTGTTACTAGACAAATTACTGATTTTTTTCTCATATTGAATGAATTTTTAAATAGTTTATTCATTAGATGGGATCTTGACAAGATTTTGGCTGAATTGGTTATTTCGTGAACTTTCAAGTTCTTTATTTCTTTTCATGAAGATTTCATATTAGGTTTTAAAGGTCCAAAATTTCCAAATTGATTCTTATGATGATTTATTGGCTTCGTATTCTTCATTTCCTTGTTGGATTTTCTTAGTGACTTCTTACTAAATTTCTAGTTTTGTGAACTCTAATCATTGACTTTTGTGATAATTTGTGGATTTCATACATTTCACTTCCCCATTGGATTTTGTAATGATTTCTTATTGTTCTCCAGTTTTTATGAGTTATTGATTCCTTGACTTCTTTGTTGAATTTCCATGATGATCTATAGATTTCTTATTGAATTTCTTACTTTATACAAGAGAAAGTTTTATTTAGTATGTTTGCCAGATAAAATCCTAACAAATTTCTGATTACATTCTTGAATTTATGAACTTTTAGTTCCTTTTTATGATGATTTTCTGATTTAGTGATTCCTAAATTTCCTTATTGATTATTAGGATAATTTATGAATTTCATATTCCTGGATTTTTATGATGGTCTCTTATCGGATTTCTGCCTTTATGGATTCAAAATTTCCTTGTCAATTTTTTTGATGATTTATGGATTTCATATTCTTGATTTCCATATTGAATTTTTGATGGTCTCCTAATGGATTTAAAATTTTATGAATTCTAGATTTTCTTATTGGTTTTGTGGTGATTTGTGGATTTCATATTTTTGATTTCCTTATTGAATTTTTGGATGATCTCTTGTTGGACTTCTGATTTCGTGGGTTCCAAATTCCCTTGTCGATTTTCATGATGATTTGTTAATTTCATATTCTTAGATTCTGTGTTGAATTTTCACGATGATTTCCTATTGAATTTCTGATTTTGAGGATTTTAAATTTCCTAATTGGTTTGTATAGTAATTTGTGTATTTCATACTCCTGATTTCTTTATGCGATTTTCATAATGGTTACTTATTGAACTTCTAGTTCATGAATTTTTGATCCCTTTATTAAATTTCTATAATTAATTTGTGAATTTTCCATTGAACTTCTGAATTTGGAATATGTACGAGATTTTCTCAAACATCAAACTGGATGCCATTAGAGAATAGGATAAAAGGGAAAGAGAACCTCCGAATCTTTATATTGTCAAACAACATCAGTACCGAACTACTTACTAATTTATCACTAAATAGAAATTGCTAAGAAATAGTATAGTGATGAAAATAAAATTGTATTAGGGGAATTATATGAATTCGCCAAAAGAATGAAATTAATACCTACGGGTAGAAGGAATCTTAACCCGAGAAAGTGATATCTAGAGTGCATTGTAAGTCTCTCCAAAGGTTCATTTACTTAAGCCGATGACTACTATCCAGGTGATATTGTTCCACAACTCCAACATTAGTAATAAAATGGGGTTTGATCATGTATTGTTCAGAGTGCTTTACTTAAAAATATTGTCAAATAAAATTTTGACCATTAGCTTCATAAGTTTGAGGTCACCAGTCAAGGTCTCATAACAAAGTTATGATCCTAATAGAGGTTACTATCTATTTTGCAGAAGGTAAAGAAGGAAATCCTTTGGAGTTTTTGTCCTAAAGAATAAAAGCTTCTTTCATACTAGGGGGCTAAATGTTATCCATAAAATATTCTCAAGAGTGAAAGTATAAAAGGAGCAAGAGAATTGTCGAGGACCGGGAGGCATTGGAGTGGCCTCTATTAATATTAAATGAGGCTTTCGATGAGAGGATGGTAGCACCAGTAAAAACTTTTGAAGAGACCAAAAGGATGCTCCAGCAACATTGCAGATAAGCAAAGAGCTTTCGACAAGGGCTACCTTTCAAAGTCCATAAATAGCATAATTTTTACGCATGCGCCAAACCATTCGAAATGATTGGTTTCGCCTCCATTTACATTCATTAGAAGGGTAATCAGCAAATGTAGCCCTTTCGAAAGTATATATTAGCCTTTCCAATTGGTTGGAGTCATCCTCACCTAAAAGGAAAGATTGTACATTAGCTAACACCAAAGAATATGGTTCCGCACCAGTCAAGGAGGATGCTTTCGAAGATAACAATTTGCAGTAAAGCTTTTAAGCTGTTTTGACTCATTCGAAGCCCTAAGAGAATACGTTTCGACAGAATCAAAGGCCAACAACATTCCAACTTGCATGGCACACTAACATCTAAGTGAAGAGCACATCTATACACCTTTCGATGGAGTTGAAAGTGATCAACCGATCTATCTTCTAATGAAGTCGAAATGCATTAAGAGATACCTTTCGACAAAGTTAAGAGGATTCCGACAACATACCTTCCGAAAAAGTCGAAAGGAACAAAGGAAGACAGAAAGAAGCTCAATCTTCGATAGCAGCAGAAGGGCGGTCAAATAACCCATTCGAATCTATTAAAAGCTACGAATCAAGAGGGGCAGACGAAAGGAAGAAAAAGAACCTTATTACCGCGTTGAAGACATGGGGTCGAAAGGTGTCAACCCGCACCTATGAATAAGACCCTAGGGGTCAGTTTAAGGGATGGGATTGCTTTCATTTCTCACTTGTATTTTCTAAAGGCTTGTAACGCTAATTTGAAAATTGAATTGAGTATTTGTCCGGTTTGTTCATCTTGGATCAATATAAAGAGCGAGGATAATAATTCTGATTGTATGGTTGTTTTAGGATCTCATTTACATGTGGTCATAAACATTTGATGTCAATCTGGGAGAAAGGTCCCATTCGACTAAGTCGAAGCCCTCAGTATTCACATATTCTTTGAGTTTTAGCTCAAATCCACTAGATAATAAGTGCCTACCCTTCCGACATGGTCGAAACCCTTCATGATCAATTGTTTCCAAAAATCAATAAATTTACAACTTTGACCATCTTGTCTACATCAATAGGTGGTTCTGATAGGGTTCCATACCAACCCATTTGAAAGTATTTTCTAAAAGAAAAACTAGCCTTTCAACTGCGTCGAAAGGTATTAAAGAGGTATTCTCGACCATCTTCACCTATCCGAGAAACATTGGCTACTATCATTCATTTGGAAGGAGGTTTCGAAAGTATCACTCATACATCACCTTATTTTGAGGTGTTGATATGTTTTCTTATTAATGGTACCAATTGTTCCATAAAGAAACCAGTTTTTTATGTTCAACTTCGACTTCAAATTTCAAGGGTTTAAGTCCAAGTCACTGTTTTGAATTTTGAAAATGATTCAAGCTTGTCGACTATGTAAAATGATTCTATACTTGATCTTTATGTTGATTTTGACTAATCTATGGCATCAATTCAGGTTCGAACTTAAATTTGCCTAATTTTGGGTTATTTGCCGCTATTGGATGTGGATTCAAATTCGAAACCCACCATGCCTAATTTTAATTTATCTTTAAGGATACTAAGGGTTAATAATTAACGACTCTTACTTTAAATAAGAAAAATATACCTTTTTCCATCATCCAGACCATTAATTAGCCTTTCGGCTAAGTCGAAACCTCAAACTGAGATAAGGACATCTATTTGCATTATCTTAATTTAATGTTGACACTTTCAAAACACTATTATGCCTTCTCGACTTATTTGAAACCCATAATAGTCAATAGGAATGTAGCTGTTAACACTTTTTTCAACATAAACATTGTCGAAATGTCTTAACTCCTTTCGTTAGTGTCAATGCCACTTTGCTTTAAGTCTTTCGACTTAATTTGAGTACGATGTTTCGATGATATATATTTTCAAATAGAAAATACGTGGGTAGCAACACTTGTTATAAAATAGAGTAAAATTTATGGGTTTCAACGTTGCCGAAGGGTAAATCCAAATGAATATATGCCAATAGGTGTAGAGTAAAGACAGATGGTTGTTGTCACACAAAAGGCAAACGATCATGAGATATAATAGTTTAATAACTGCTCTGTAGCCAACTCAACTCTTGCAACAACAAATATATTATTTTGGTACTAATAAATGCATCGTTGCTAACATTAAGTACAAATGTCGACATCTGGCCATATATCAAACTGTTACATAACAAAATATCAATAACTTTTTCTATGTGCGGTGATAGGCATACATGTCTCAAATGTGCATGCACGGACCATAATTCATTTGGTACCATTTGTTTATTGGAACAGCAAACTTTTTACCATAATTTGTGCTAATAATTGTAAATAACCAATAGAAGTATATATTTTTTAATAAACTTGAACCAAAGTCATCAATAAATATATACAAAACTATCAAATATACCACAATTAACAAAGTACATGATGTCCAACAAATCACACAACATATCCAGGACATCAAGACTTAAGAGAAATCAGGCTTGTGCCCTTGCATCATAAATTTTTTCAAAAAAAACGCACATAGCCTGTTCAATTAGACCTTAAATAAAAAGTTTATCATACCCTAAATGAAGATAACAGTTAAATAATAGACTACTTCTTCATAGTCCATACAATTACAAATGAAGATAATAATGCAAGTGTAGTTCCTAATAAATTGACAACAAACTCTTTAATAAATGAAGACCTTGCTAACCCATAGAACAGTAGAAAAAGGATGACATTTGATGCTGCAAACTCTAGCGGAGAAAGTGAAACTGAGTCATGCTGTTAGATTATTTGAACACAAACCAAAAACACAATCAACACATGATCGCATGGCCTTTGGTGGCCTGTAGCAAACTTAACAAAAACACGTTCTCTTGCAACTTAATTAAAAAAAATCTGATATAAAACTAATCCATATTTTCATATTCAGACTCAAGTATAATTATGAATCATAGGCGGTAAGTTTGCTTCTGTGAATAGCAAAGATAGCTAAAGACTTAGTTGCAACAAAGCCACTAACTGTGCAGACATATACAGCTAAAATAACAAATAAAAAAGATATTCTTATGGTAGACAACAATTTAGCATGTAAAAGGTCTAAAAAATCATCCACCAAGCAGCTTTTTCTTAAATCGATTGAATTTAATCCATCGAACAACTTTTAAAATAATACACATCTTGGTTGGACACAAAATGAAATAAAGTTGATAATGAATAATTCCACTACATTTTAAATTGAATAGGCAACACAAAAATTGTAACGACCCGCTATTTTGGACTATTCGCATCCGCACATGTCGGACTTGAATAATTCAAAATACCGAATTGTTAATTTAAATTTGGAAAAACTGAGATATACAGTAAATAAATAGTCACAGAATCACAGACACAGAGTAATAATATGCAGCGGAAGTAAAATAGATAGTAGTTCATGAAGCTACTATATAAATATATGAGATACATCAGAGTTTACAGCAGAAGAGTAACACGATACATCAAATACAAATCAAAATATATCACTGGAATCATCGAATACTGAAAACAGAATAGATGGCTGGATCTTCAAGCAAAGCTCCAACTCCAAAGGTGGGTCTCAAAAGCTGAACCACTCAGTCTGACCCGAGCGTAAAGCAAAACACAAAACACTCGTGTCAGGATTAATATTCTCATATCAATAAATCCAACTCAAGTGAAATAGCAATCAAAATACAAGTAACTCAAAGGATGTTGGAATCACCATCCTCTAAGGATCCATTAAACTATCTACTATGTAGTAATATACGCTAAATAGATAATGTCTATCAGTAATATAAATATCAAAATAGTGTTAAGGCATTACCATTATCCCCCTTAACACATTTTATAAGCATCATAGTCTATACAGCACTATAAACTCCACCGTAAACTGGTGGGATATCAGGGAGTACTCCATAGGTATAACACAAAACAAATTCGTAGTGGTCGCGTATATCGGGATACAAGTATGACAAGGCACATGAGGCAATACCCAAGGTAGTGAAACTACCGTTCGCCTGATCCGGACTGGTGAGAACGCATCGCCGCAACGATCGCAACACCGCGAAACAACACTCCTGAAATTCCGAGGGTGCAGCAATCAATAACAAGTAATGAGTAGTAGTTACGAAGAAGTGTGTTCGCTCGAGGTGGCTAACCCCATTTGGCCCGGCACGGCTCCTGATTTTAGTCATTTCCAATTTGACATGAGTGTCAAGGCTATCCATTATCGTTCTCTTTCTTCAGTCATCACGTACATCATTCCAACCACTTCATTCTGGATCATCACTCCGCGTATAGTTATTAAAGTGGTTTTCTGTTTAGACAGAGAGTATGTCCATAACCGATTCCGGTCTCTTTAATAACTCTCGTAATTATTACACCGATTGGTCGTTTAATATATTTCAAAACCAAATCAATTTCAATTTCAATTTTAATTAGAGTTTATAAACCAACATTTCATTTGTCTTCTAAAATCAATTCCGGAATTTACGTTTCAACTTCCAAGTTACCATTTCAAAATCTTATAATTCGATTTCATTTATTATTCTAAAACAATTCAAATATTGGTTCAAGCTCGTATGTAAACTTCATTCCGAAATCATTTAAATTGATTTAATTTAATATTCAAACCAATTTAAACTCATTTATCGATTTCATTCAATATTCATTAAGTTAATTTATCATTTAAAACAATTTTCATTTAAATTTCCAATTCATTAAATCGATTTCTTAAGTTCAACTTCATTATATCAAAACTTCAAATTGAAATAAATTAAATTCGTCAAATCAATTCTTTAAATTACAAGTCTTACGTTAATTTCAATAAATCCTATACATTTCAATAAATCACATTTTATTTCTTGTTAAAGAAATTCAATTTTCACTTATTTATTGACTTCGTTACAAATTTCAAACTCAATTAATAAAGAACTAAATTTCACATAATCGAGAGGTTTCAATTTCACTTATTAACTTACGTAAATAATTTTCCCAAACTTTAATAAATAAAGAAACTCAATTTCATTTATTAACGAAGTTCAAATCCACTTATTCAAAAGTTCAATTTCTCTTATCAAAGAATTAAATTTTTATTCAATTGTCAAATAATTAAATCTTATTCAATTATTAATAATTTCAAACATAATTATTAAATAATTTCAAAACTTAATAATTACAACTTGATTATAAATTCAAACTTAATTATTAAATCATTTCCACTTAATTATGAATTCAAACTTAATTATCAAATCATTTCAACTTAGTTATAAATTCAACTTAATAATTTCAAACTTAATTATAATTCCAAACTTAATTATAATTTCAAATTTAATTATTAAATGATTTCAAACTTAATAATTTCAAAACTCAATTATTAATAATTCCAAATTATTTATTAATAATACCAAATTTAATTATTAAATAATTAAATTTCAAACAACGTTCTTTCATCAATTACTACGTTAATATTTGTTTCAGATTTCAATCTTCACATTTTCCTTTCAAAAATTCAAATTCTGACTTCATTTCAAAACTTATTCTTTGCTCAAATAAAATCGTTATTTTATTTTTAAATCAAATTATTGACCAATCGGATTTTATTTGATTCTCTATCCTAAGTCAAGTTCATTTGGGTATATATCATTTTAACCCGATTCCAATTTCAATTCCAGCTCAAACATAATAAAGGAACTTGCAGTGTGATAACTGGGATGGTGTCAAAATAAATAAACAAGCAATAACAACAATCAATAACAATTCAATAATTAATTAAAATAATCTCGAAATAATCGTATTAATTCACATTGTTGTTTGTGCGAATTAATATAATTATTTCTAGAATCCACACTATCATTTCATGTAGATTGAAGATTATTACATTAGGGTTCTTCACTTGTCATCTATTTACAATTTCATACATCATCAATTTAAACACATGCATTCAGTGATTCAAGGTGTAATTAACCAAATCCTACGTGTCAATTAATTTAACATTTAAAGGGGTCATCTTACACAAATGTCATTTAATCAATTTACACATATGTCGTTTCAAATTTCATCTATCCTACGTCAATTTAAATTGCATAATATTTATCACTTTATACATTTCAATTTAACATCCAATATATACAACAAACAATCAATCAATTATCAACCAAACTGTATTATCATCGTGTAAATAACAGATAATGGTGTCAGATGTCCAAGGTGAACTCATAAATAATTAACATTGCAATAAATAACAACAACATATTTCAATTGTTGTTTTCAATTGAAATCAATTTAATAAATAAAAGAATATTAATCGTGAGTGATTGCTTACCTTTTGAGGTTAGAGAGATTTGACGATGAAACGAGTTACGAAATTCAGGCACAAATTCCAAAGCAAAGCTAGATGGACATGATGCGACGAACGAAGCTGATAAATAGGCATTGACAAAATCAAATCAGAAGTGGGTCGATGATGGTAATTGGGTATAAGTGAACACACACACACATATATAGAATCATGGTTTATACTTAAACAACTTTTTAATTCCAAATATATATACACACATGCGTATAAATTAAAATCAATATTATAAACTATATAATTTCTATATTACAATCAATATTAGATCCAACCCATATATAAGATAAAACCATTATTTAGTTTAAACACATATACTTAAAAAAACAAATGTATTTGTATACAGATACATACAGATGTTAAAAAACAAAAATGTAATTTTGACACTTATCAAAACATCATTGTATAAAATATATATAGGCAAGCTCATGTAATAATTGTAACGCCCCGTACATTCAAAGAAAAAAAAGTTTTAGGCATTTCCATATACACTCTCACCTCACGACACATCAAACATGTTTATATAAACCTTACACTTTGTATACTTTATAATTATAAGCTATATAAACTTTATATATTAACTGAGTACTACAACAACTCCATTGATTACTTACTTATTATAATTGATATTATAAAACTAGCATATGTACATACTAAGCTTTGCACATACCTATGTAAATAAACAATATACTTTACCATACTTGCCTTAGAATCTTCAAAGCAAATCACCTTTTCGGCATATATATACGAAAAATATACATACTATATGTTACAAAACATTGCAAAGAAACTGTACTAACCTTTATATATATAAGATCAAACTATACTGTAGCATATAATATAATGTATAATATAGGTAAACAATTCATAACTATATTATAACATAAACTAACATACTGTTAAAACTGGCTAAAAAAAACTTTTAATAACATATATTAAAATTTACTCTAACTCAGAACATAAATTGAAAACTCAATATATTTGCGGACTGTATTTTTATGAAAACAAATAAATGCATGCTCCCCAAAATATATGTAAACTGTATATGCATACACGCAAGCCACAAAAATAATATACATAGACTAAGTATGTATAACGAATATAGTTTGTAACTGAATAATATAACATACCATATATATATTATAAATAAAAGAGGTAAAGCTACTGTAAACTAACCGTATAAATATAGATATATATAAAACAGTAGAGAAGCTGCTGCCTGTGACCAAAGAGGAGACGATGTCGCTGCGAAGGCTGACTTGGTGGAAGATAAGACCGCGAGTGGTGGCCAGCAAGGCTTCACGCGATGCAAGAAGGGGAGATAACATGGACAGTGAGAGGGAAGAGGCTGTTAGTGGGTTCGGGTGTGGCAGCGGCTTCAGAAATGGGTGGAGCAAGATGATGAGCATGGTGGGACAAGGAGATGGCAAGGTGAGGTAGTGGAGATGGTGGGTCGTGCTCGGCTGTTGGGCTTCGGGCGGCTGTAGGCCAGCATGTGGAGGAAGTGACGAGCTCGGCGGTGATAAGGAGGAGAGGCTTCGGGTGGTGGGTCAGTGTTGCATGTGGGTGGAGCAAGTTGTAGGGTAGGGGGAAGCAAGGGGTTGTGGCTAGGCTAAGGCAGAGGTGGTTGATACTTACGGTTGGAGGGGTGATCGGCAGGAGCTTGTAGTGGCCGATGGTGGAAGGATTCGAGACAGTGGGGTGCTGTGCTTATGGATTGAGGGGGATGGGCTGGGTTCGGCCACACAAAAAAAACAAAAACAAAAATTGGTGGAGGCTTGAATTTGTGAAGTGGCAGAGAAGAGATCTGGGAGAGGATGAATGAAAGTGATGATATTTTTTTTTTAAAACAAATGGACAGTGAATAGCATGCGAACTAGTTTTATCAATTTATTTGAAATGGAACTAACCCCAAAACAATACGAAACATCACAAAATAAATAAAATAGGAATTAGTGTCAGTCATAAAGTTAAATTTTGAGAAGTGAAAAAGACTGCAGGCTATTGGAAATTAGACGGTGGAATATGAAAAGAAATAGGAAACCAAAAGTTAGAATTGGGTACCGATACGATAATTGTTTTATCGATTTCGTTGAGTACCGAATTTCGAAACACACAAACGAATGTACTGTGGTGATCAACACGATGAGACGGTCAAAATTGTATAAAATTATCAGTGGCACGATCAAATTATAAAAATTCGAAATTTCAACCAACGAAAAATGCACGAAATACGTAGAAAAATAAGATCGACGGAGCCAAAGATGTCCGAATTTGCAAAAACGGCAAACTGACATCTTGCTAAGAAGATGATTTAGAATTTTTCTATGTAAAAATATTTAGGTTTCGAAAACGTTTTATTTTCATCGCTTTTTAACTGATTAAATTGAAGTAAATTTACGCACGAAAATAAACTTCATATTTTTGGACGAAAATTTACCAGATTCTATATTTAACTGGACGCATTCCAGATATCAAATTTATATTTCAAAATTTTATCATTTAAATTCACTCAAAATTTCAATTAATACGTAATTAAAACCGGTTAAATTTATGGGTCGTTACATTCTCCTCCACTCAAAACTTTTCGTCCCCGAAAAGGAAGGAAGTAGGAGAATAGAAACAACCAAAAGAAAATAAACTTGAATTACAAAATAAACAATTAGTTCAAACCATATATACTTCTATTTTAATAATATTTATATTAGATAACTGGTCTTTAAATTTAAGGTTTCCATAAAATTTTTTTTTATTTATTTCTCGTTTATTAATGTTAGATACAAAAGGTTTCTTTCAAACTAAATTCAATGTATTCAAGATATCTCATTAAGTTGATCTAATTTAAATTATTAACTTTCAAAACAAAATTTTCTTCTATTAATCACACCTATTATTAACTTAACTTATTATTCCATCTATCTCCATAAACATTTTATAATCAAAATTTAAGTGAATAACATTTATTATACGCACTCACATTTTATTTATAAAGACAATTTATATTGTATATTATCTAATTTTCTTAAATTAACAATTTCAAAGATCATAAATTTGAATAGTCATTTATTATAATCATGCTTTATTCGACAAATTTAATTCTTCTTTATTCCAAATTGTTATTAAATTTACTCTGCTTATTATATCTTATCACCTATATATTAAGTATATTTACATTTATTATAACTACTCAAATTTATTTAAAAATTCCTTATCCAAATAAAATTCCTAATTCAATTCTCTCAAGTTTAAATATTAATTCAAAATCTGGTTTCATTTATAATTGAAATCATCTTTTACCCTAATTTTAAGATTAAATTTCCGATTACTTCAAATAATTAGAGATAATTATGTATATACAATATATATCAAATCAAATTAAATTTAAAATAATACACCTATATATATAAATCAAATCATACTTAAGAATTTTAAATCGATTTAATTTCTAAAACAAAACTGTAGCAAAGCTACGAATTTGTCTCTCTACTTCGAAACTCGGAAATGAATATCGATGATGCGGCCGTCATCAACGAAATTATTTTCTAGCGACAAAAGAGAAGAGCTCTAATTTAATCATTTAAAATTCTTTGGAAACCATTTCTTTTCGAAAATATTTTAAATAATATACATTTTAAAACTTTAAAACCACGATTCGAAATTATCGAAAATTAAATTCTCAAATTCTAAATTTAAAATCAATTAAATTTCCAAATCCGCATGTTGAAATAGTCAATGGTTTACAAAATAAATGAAAATCAAATATTTCTTTTCAACAACAAATTCATTAACTATTTTATTTCAGAACTTATACTTATATATAATATAATCATACTAAACTATTTTATTCACCAAATTCGAAAATACCATTGTGTCCGTTTGTTCTGTTCAAGTGTTTTGGAAATCCTATCGATAGCGTTGATCAGACGAATCGATCGAAAACCCAAATCAACATCGACAACTCAAACAACACAATATAAAATAAAACATTTAAATATTAATTTACAAATACAATTCTCGCTCAACGATACAAAATGGATTTCAAGACAATGATAGAGATTCAATTTTTAATGGACTCAAATCAAGGAGGATTTGATTTGGAGATAAGTTCGAACAAAGATAATATGATTCATTAACAAAATCGGGAGATGGATAAGCCTATTTAATTCACGGGCAACCTCAACCGGATCGAAGGTAACTTCAAGAATAAGATCGATGCTGAATTCTGAGGTAAATCAACATTCGATCTCAAGAGATGGAATTCAGGTATAGCAGGGAATAGATAGCATCGTAAACCGGGGATACAGAAATCTCCGGTAAATTGATGTCTATTGTAAAGGTGTTTCATCCATTTACAAATAATTCGAAGTTTGGCGAGACCACCGATTCATTATAAGGATCATTTGAAGTGGAGTATGGGATGCTCCAGAATTGAAAAGAAGACGAATGGTGAGGGACAAGAATGAATTTCAGAACCGAGGGAACGTTCCAAAATTCAAAGGAATTGAGTCAAACGGAAGAGATTGAAACTCGAGTGGGAGTGATTCTGCAAATACATTTACCATATATGCTAAGTTTTGCCTAGAGCTACCAAAAGCTCTGATACCAACTGTAACGACCCGTTATTTTGGACTATTCGCATCCGCATATGTCGGACTTGAATAATTCAAAATACCGAATTGTTAATTTAAATTTGGCAAAACTGAGATATACAGTAAATAAACAGTCACAGAATCACAGACACAGAGTAATAATATACAGCGGAAGTAAAAGAGATAGTAGTTCATGAAGCTACTATATAAATATATAAGATACATCAGAGTTTACAGCAGAAGAGTAACACGATACATCATATACAAATCAAAATACATCACTGGAATCATCGAATACTGAAAGCAGAATAGATGGCTGGATCTTCAAGCAAAGCTCCAACTCTAAAGGTGGGTCTCGAAAGCTGAACCACTCAGTCTGACCCGAGCATAAAGCAAAACACAAAACACTCGAGTCAGGATTAATATTCTCATATCAATAAATCCAACTCAAGTGAAACAGCAGCAATCGAAATACAAGTAACTCAAAGGATGTTGGAATCACCATCTTCTAAGGATCCGTTAAACTATCTACTATGTAGTAATATACACTAAATAGATAATGTCTATCAGTAATATAAATATCAAAATAGTGTTAAGGCGTTACCATTATCCCCCTTAACACATTTTATAAGCATCATAGTCTATACAGCACTATAAACTCCACCGTAAACTGGTGGGATATCAGGGAGTACTCCATAGGTATAACACAAAACAAATTCGTAGTGGTCGCGTATATCGGGATACAAGTATGACAAGGCACATGAGGAAATACCCAAGGTAGTGAAACTACCGTTCGCCTGATCCGGACTGGTGAGAACGCATCGCCGCAACGATCGCAACACCGCGAAACAACACTCCTGAAATTCCAAGGGTGCACCAATCAATAACATGTAATGAGTAGTAGTTACGAAGAAGTGTGTTCGCTCGAGGTGGCTAGCCCCATTTGGCCCGGCACGGCACCTGATTTTAGTCATTTCCAATTTGACACGAGTGTCAAGACTATCCATTATCGTTCTCTTTCTTCAGTCATCACGTACATCATTCCAACCACTTCATTCTGGATCATCACTCCGCGTATAGTTATTAAAAGTGGTTTTCGGTTTAGACAGAGAGTATGCCCATAACCGATTTCGGTCTCTTTAATAACTCTCGTAATTATTACACCGATTGGTCGTTTAATATATTTCAAAACCAAATCAATTTCAATTTCAATTTTAATTAGAGTTTATAAACCAACATTTCATTTGTCTTCTAAAATCAATTCCAGAATTTACGTTTCAACTTCCAAGTTACCATTTCAAAATCTTATAATTCGATTTCGTTTATTATTCTAAAACAATTCAAATATCGGTTCAAGCTCGTATGTAAACTTCATTCCGAAATCATTTAAATTGATTTAATTTAATATTCAAACCAATTTAAACTCATTTATCGATTTCATTCAATATTCATTAAGTTAATTTATCATTCAAAACAATTTTCATTTAAATTTCCAATTCATTAAATCGATTTCTTAAGTTCAACTTCATTATATCAAAACTTCAAATTGAAATAAATTAAATTCGTCAAATCAATTCTTTAAATTACAAGTCTTACGTTAATTTCAATAAATCCTATACATTTCAATAAATCACATTTTATTTCTTGTTAAAGAAATTCAATTTTCACTTATTTATTGACTTCGTTACAAATTTCAAACTCAATTAATAAAGAACTAAATTTCACATAATCGAGAGGTTTCAATTTCACTTATTAACTTACGTAAATAATTTTCCCAAAATTTAATAAATAAAGAAACTGAATTTCATTTATTAACAAAGTTCAAATCCACTTATTCAAAAGTTCAATTTCTCTTATCAAAGAATTCAAATTTTTATTCAATTATCAAATAATTAAATCTTATTCGATTATTAATAATTTCCAACATAATTATTAAATAATTTCAAAACTTAATAATTACAACTTGATTATAAATTCAAACTTAATTATTAAATCATTTCCACTTAATTATGAATTCAAACTTAATTATCAAATCATTTCAACTTAGTTATAAATTCAACTTAATAATTTCAAACTTAATTATAATTCCAAACTTAATTATAATTTCAAATTTAATTATTAAATGATTTCAAACTTAATAATTTCAAAACTCAATTATTACTAATTCCAAATTATTTATTAATAATACCAAATTTAATTATTAAATAATTCAAACAACGTTCTTTCATCAATTACTACGTTAATATTTGTTTCAGATTTCAATCTTTACATTTTCCTTTCAAAAATTCAAATTCCGACTTCATTTCAAAACTTATTCTTTGCTCGAATAAAATCATTATTTTATTCTTAAATCAAATTATTGACCAATCGGATTTTATTTGATTCTCTATCCTAAGTCAAGTTCATTTGGATATATATCATTTCAACCCGATTCCAATTTCAATTCCAGCTCAAACATAATAAAGGAACTTGCAGTGTGATAACTGGGATGGTGTCAAAGTAAATAAACAAGCAATAACAACAATCAATAACAATTCAATAATTAATTCAAATAATCCCGAAATAATCGTATTAATTCACATTATTGTTTGTGCGAATTAATATAATTATTTCTAGAATCCACACTATCATTTCATGTAGATTGAAGATTATTACATTAGGGTTCTTCACTTGTCATCTATTTACAATTTCATACATCATCAATTTAAACACATACATTCAGTGATTCAAGGTGTAATTAACCAAATCCTACGTGTCAATTAATTTAACATTTAAAGGGGTCATCTTACACAAATGTCATTTAATCAATTTACACATATGTCGTTTCAAATTTCATCTATCCTACGTCAATTTAAATTGCATAATATTTATCACTTTATACATTTCAATTTAACATCCAATATAAACAACAAACAATCAATCAATTATCAACCGAACTGATCAATTTAATAAATAAAAGAATATTAATCTTGAGTGATTGCTCACCTTTCGAGGTTAGAGAGATTTAACGATGAAATGAGTTACGAAATTCAGGCACAAATTCCAAAGCAAAGCTAGATGGACATGATTCGACGAACGAAGCTGATAAATAGGCATTGACAAAATAAAATCAGAAGTGGGTCGATGATGGTAATTGGGTATAAGTGAACACACACACACATATATAGAATCATGGTTTATACTTAAACAACTTTTTAATTCCAAATATATATATATACACATGCGTATTAATTAAAATCAATATTATAAACTATATAATTTCTATATTACAATCAATATTAGATCCAACCCATATATAAGATAAAACCATTATTTAGTTTAAACACATATATTTAAAAAAACAAATGTATTTGTATACAGATACATACAGATGTTAAAAAACAAAAATGTAATTTTGACACTTATCAAAACAGCATTGTATAAAATATATATAGGCAAGCTCATATAATAATTGTAACGCCCCGTACATTCAAAAAAAAAGTTTTAAACATTTCCAGATACACTCTCACCTCACGACACATCAAACATGTTTATATAAACCTTACACTTTGTATACTTTATAATTATAAGCTATATAAACTTTATATATTAACTGAGTACTACAACAACTCCATTGATTACTTACTTATTATAATTGATATTATAAATCTAGCATATGTACATACTAAGCTTTGCACATACCTATGTAAATAAACAATATACTTTACCATACTTGCCTTAGAATCTTCAAAGCAAATCACCTTCTCGGCATATATATACGAAAAATATACATACTATACGTTACAAAACATTGCAAAGAAACTGTACTAACCTTTATATATATAAGATCCAACTATACTGTAGCATATAATATAACGTATAATATAGGTAAACAATTCATAACTATATTATAACATAAACTAACATACTGTTAAAACTGGCTAAAAAAAAACTTTGAATAACATATATTAAAATTTACTCTAACTCAGAACATAAATTGAAAACTCAGTATATTTGCGGACTATATTTTTATGAAAACAAATGAATGCATGCTCCCCAAAGTATATGTAAACTGTATATGCATACACGCAAGCCACAAAAATAATATACACAGACTAAATATGTATAACGAATATAGTTTGTAACTGAATAATATAACATACCATATATATATTATAAATAAAAGAGGTAAAGCTACTATAAACTAACCGTATAAATATTGATATATATAAAACAGTAGAGGAGCTGCTGCCTGTGACCAAAGAGGAGACGATGTCGCTGCGAAGGCTGACTTGGTGGAAGATAAGGCGGCGAGCGGTGGCCAGCAAGGCTTCACGCGATGCAAGAAGGGGAGATAACATGGACAGTGAGAGGGAAGAGGCTGTTAGTGGGTTCGGGTGTGGCAGCGGCTTCGGAAATGGGTGGAGCATGATGATGAGCACGGTGGGACAAGGAGATGGCAAGGTGAGGTAGTGGAGATGGTGGGTCGTGCTCGGCTGTTGGGCTTCGGGCGGCTGTAGGTCAGCATGTGGAGGAAGTGACGAGCTCGGCGGTGATAAGGAGGAGAGGCTTCGGGTGGTGGGTCAGTGTTGCACGCGGGTGGAGCAAGTTGTAGGGTAGGGGGAAGCAAGGGGTTGTGGCTAGGCTAAGGAAGAGGTGGTTGATACTTACGGTTGGAGGGGTGATCGGCAGGAGCTTGTAGTGGCCGATGGTGGAAGGATTCGAGACAGTGGGGTGCTGTGCTTATGGATTGAGGGGGATGGGCTGGGTTCGGCCACACAAAACAAAAAAAACAAAAATTGGTGGAGGCTTGAATTTGTGAAGTGGCAGAGAAGAGATCTGGGAGAGGATGAATGAAAGTGATGATATTTTTTTTTTAAAACAAATGGACAGTGAATAGCATGCGAACTAGTTTTATCAATTTATTTGAAATGGAACTAACCCCAAAACAATGCGAAACATCACAAAATAAATAAAATAGGAATTAGTGTCAGTCATAAAGTTAAATTTTGAGAAGTGAAAAAGACTGCAGGCTATTGGAAATTAGACGGTGGAATATGAAAAGAAATAGGAAACCAAAAGTTAGAATTGGGTACCGATACGATAATCGTTTTATCGATTTCGTTGAGTACCGAATTTCGAAACACACAAACGAATGTACTGTGGTGATCAACACGATGAGACGGTCAAAACGGTATAAAATTATCGGTGGCACGATCGAATTATAAAAATTCGAAATTTCAACCAACGAAAAATGCACGAAATACGTAGAAAAATAAGATCGACGGAGCCAAAGATGTCCGAATTTGGAAAAATGACAAACTGACATCTTGCTCAGAAGATGATTTAGAATTTTTCTACGTAAAAATATTTAGGTTTCGAAAATGTTTTATTTTCATCGCTTTTTGACTGATTAAATTGAAGTAAATTTACGCACGAAAATAAACTTCATATTTTTGGACGAAAATTTACCAGATTCTATATTTAACTAGACGCATTCCAAATATCAAATTTATATTTCAAAATTTTATCATTTAAATTCACTCAAAATTTCAATTAATACGTAATTAAAACCTGTTAAATTTACGGGTCGTTACAAAAATGGTGTCCTGTTATGCATGATACCATGTATATTACGTATAATATTAGACATCAAAGGTATTTTTTTCAATAATGGATTAGCACTGCAATCACCTTTTTATTTTATAAAATCCTATATTTTAGTGAAAATGAAGATAATTCCAAAGCTATAGCCATTAATGGGCCCAATATAGATAATCTCTGATATTAATTTCTAATATAGATGGAGTTAACGTGGAGATTTCTAAAAGATGGTTGTGCAAGTTGATGTTCCAGAACTGATGTATATAGGTCCGTATACATAATATAATGTAGGTTATATTCCTACTCTATTCTAGAATTATTGAAGGAACTTTATAAAAAATAGTTAAGGTAACAAAAAATATTCATGCCTGTATACTTTCAATTTATCATATCCTTATTGTTGCACCGATTTCACCAAGCTTCTATTTCATTTCTTTTTCTTCTTGCATATATTTTGATTGAGTATAATTCTATGATGACGCATGTTTCAGACAGTTTAAATTGACAATAATCCAGACATGTACAACTTAAACAATGCGAAATATAGATGATCATTGGGGTTAATTAAGAAAAATAAGAAAGAAGAAAACAAACACGGAATCTCATGGTGGAATGATAAAATACAATAATCGCCTAAATAGTTTATGAAGTTATTTAACAATATATACTCAATTCAATTTACAACACAAATCAAAGTGATACAATAGTATCAGAGTTATACATTTTAATAGATGGAACAAAATAGTGCAGTGGAATAAATATTAGTACAAACGATATACCAAATCTTCGCCTTCATCCTCCGGAATAGCTGGCTTCGATAACTGAAAACTCGATCTGACCCGAGCATAATGAAAAACAAAACATCCGAGACGGGACCAAAAATCCTCACGTAACAAATCAAAATCAATAGAAATATAGTTTCAAAATGAACTATTTCTTTCGATTTCCAACAAATCTGGAGTTAGGTCCAAATTCCAAACAAATGAATTGAATTCCGATGTTTCAATTCAATTCCTTTCAAAATTCAATCGCATTCGGCTTAAATTTCGGTTTCAATTAAATCTATTTCAATTCCAATTCTAATTAATTTCAATTCAATTATAATTTGAATTTATTTCAATTCAATTCTCAATTTTAAACCATTTTGATTTATATAAATTCGATTTTCAAAATATCGATTTAAATCACTTAATACAAATTAAACTTCAATATTCAATTTATGATTCAAATCTTCAATTTCGAGCTCAATTTTGAAATATCGTTTAAATTACGTTTACTTATCAATATTTCAAAGTTCGAATAAAAGTTCCAATCTTCTTAAAACAAACCAATTTTTGGAATTCAAATCATTTTCAATTTTAACTTCTCAAATTTCATTTAAAACAATTTCGTTTAACAAATTCTGATTCCAACATTTGAGCTCAATTTGGAAAATAATTCGATTTCCATAAATTTGATTTTTACTTCTTTAAATCAAAATCGTTTAAATAATTTCATATCAAATTTTTTGAAAATCATTTAATTTAACTAATCTGGCGTCCGTATAAAATTTTCTATCCTATGGCTAAGTAATCGATTATTTTGATTTTAATTTCGGAGAAGGATATATCAGTTTAATCCAAAATAATATCATAGGCATGTATCATTTCAACCTATTCCTTAATTTATTCGAACTAATTTGATTTACATTTTTATATACTAAAAATAATATATCGGGTGAAAATAGGATATATGTATGTATGTATGTATGTATGTATGTATGTATAAACACATCCAAATATCAACCAATTGGCATCCATCACAATCAATCATCGAACAGTCAAAATATCACGACAATTAACTAGTCATCAATAATCAAGAATTTACTAGTAATTCAATTCCGATTCAGTTTAACTGTCAATTTAAATTTCTTTTAGTTAATTTAAATGTCAATTTAAATGTTAATTTGAATTTTCAAACAACAATCAATAAATTTAATTCTAGTACTTCATGAGCGTTATAAACACTCAACTTTATTTGAAACTTAAAATTTTCCAGTCTTAAATAAAATTCCAATACCATTTCATGTCCTAGATGAAGTTGATACGATCCCAATGCAATTTGTTTCGCTCGAATCGGACCACGTATGGAGAAGTTACGTAATAATTAGCATAACAATCGATTAAAAGTTTGATTAACATATTAATAATATAATTAGATAAATAAAATCCTCACCCCCATCTCTCTCGCTCTCATTCAACCCAGCACGCACGAGCAACCCAAAAAGCAACCTATCTCCTCCATAAGCATGCCACAAAACTCAATCGGACCACCATCAGGAAGCACCCACGCACGTGCCTCCTACACCTCTACCTGCGCCCGGAGTCTCGCCTCAATAGCCACCGCTAGTAGCGCGAAAACCAAGAAAAACATGCGCTACTTCAAGGCCAAATTCTAGCGATTTTTTGATGTAATAGCACAAATCAAGCATTGGATGTGTAGATCTCATCGAGATCTACGGCCTTTGCTTTTGGATGTTTTTGAATTCGATGAACAGATTGAGAGATATCGAGGAGAGAAGTTTGGTGATTTTCGGCCATTAACAATTTTAAAGGAGCTGCTGAAGTAAAAGGGCTAGGGTTAGAATGAAATGATCGTGGCCTTATATAAGTTCTGACTAGATTGACCCATGAAATTTCCGAACTCCAAATGAAGCGTGCCACCTAGAGTTCCTAATGTTTTATCACTATTCCGAACCCAATGGAACTAATCTTGAGGCCTAATTCAATCGTATTCAAAAGATATCTTTTCAAAATCAATTAATTTTAATCGAATTCCTTAAATTAATTTCTATGCGTTTTCAAGCTAGCATGACCAAATAACAAGTCCAATCGCTACTAAACTTGAAATCCTATAATAATTCACTATTACGGATCCGATGAAACTGGTTTCATCGGAATCTGAGACAGTGCCTAAAATGGCTATTGTTACTCGTTAATTAAAATAAGTAATTCCTAAATTTCATTTGATCGCTTTTAAATTCAAGTTTAAAAGTTAACAATCTTCATTCTTGTTTAATTAAAGTTAAATCAATTTTTGACATCAATTTCATTCATGTTAAATTCAATATTCAAATATTTAAATAATTAGTATTAATTTAAATAATTTAATTATCCAATAAATCACCATATTTCAATATAAATTGTTTAACTTATAAAATTTAACTTTAAAACGAATTTAAATAATAAAACAACTACTTTCATTTTACAATGATTCAATATTCATTATTCAATTCCGACTATTGGTTATAACTCATTCAATATATAGAATTCCATTTCAATACTGATTATTGCCCAAATCATCGAAATTAATTATTTCAAAATTTTATTCAAGTTTTGTTTGCATAAAAAATGGGCAAACACCTCCAAGTCGTATGATTTAGTCGATCTTATGTTGTTCTTAGTGATTTGGGTGATTTATGCAAATATGTAAAAAGGAGGGACTAAACTGTAAAAGACACACAGATTTATAGTGGTTCGGCCAGAATGTGCCTACGTCCACTTTATATGTTATTCTCCTTTACTATTCAGATTACAAGTACAAGGCTTTGATTACAAGTCTATGAAAGTTGTTTGAAAGTTCTGTCCGTGCTTGAGCTCTCAAACTTGTCTGCCATTGATGTACCCCTACCCCTCTATTTATAGAGTGAGGCTGGGGGTAGGGGTCTTGGATGTATATAGCTGCTGGTGGGCCTGGGCTGACATGACTTGGCTTGGCAATGTTGGTCCGGTAGTGCTTTGGTTCGGTAGTGGATGGAGGCGTGGATTGGTTCGGTAGTGGGTGAGTTGGGATTTGGTTCGGTGGGACTTGGTCCGGTGGGTTGGTTCGGTAGTGCCCCGGCCCGGTGGAGAGTGGTGAGTTCGGTGATAAAGGATAGAGTTTGGTTCGGGTAGGCTTAGGAGGTGGGTTGGTTCGGTAGTGCCCCGGTCCGGTGGAGAGGGGTGAGTGTGAATTGGTTCGGCAGTGAATGGTTCGGTGGCGCCTTCTTTTCTTTGGTTCGGTGGTGATGGAAACGCACCCAACATTTGCCCCCCAAAGTGGGCCATATGCCAGCATATGTCGTGCTTTGTTTTAGGTCGTTCAGCTTGAAAATTCTCACGGTCTCAAGCGTCGAACCAGTTGGTTCGGTCGTCTATGTTTGCCTATAAGTATGGGCCTTATGCCTCTGCTATTCCCTATCAATCCAACTTTGATCTGCCGAATCAGCCATATCGCCGAACTAGATTTGACCGCCAGTCCAGGTGATTTAGTCTTCTTTCGCCGAATGAATTTTTAGCCTCGAACTACCGGATGAGCTTTATGCTTGAACTACCGATTGAGTCCGGGGAGTACGAGTGCCGAATGAACCTTTAGCCTCGAACTACCGGATGAGCTTTATGCTTGAACTACCGATTGAGTCCGGGGAGTACGAGTGCCGAATGAACCTTTAGCCTCGAATTAACGAATGAACTCGGGGAGTCCGAGTGCCGAATGAACCTCTATGTTTTGAATCATGAATGAGATTCCAAGCTGCACGTACTTGCTTGTTTATATCTCTTGTTCTAACGATGCATTTTCTCGTGTTGTAGATAATGTCTCATAAAGTAGAAACTCGTTCTGACAAGAAGAAATCCAAGGATAAAGGAGAGTCCCCCATAGTGCCTCCATTTCAATCAGAGCCAGAACGACATGGACCATCCCCGAGATCATTAGTAGATGGGTACGGTCCTCAGGAGCTTTTGAATTCACCGCCTGACTGCTTTCCCAGCTCCCTCAAAGACGAGCAGCTTGACGTTATATCTAGATCTTTTGGGATTGACAGAGCGCATCTGCTGTTGCCAGGGAAAGGAGTGATGCCGTATAACCCCCCTGAAGGATATTTTGCTTATAGTAGGTATCACTGCATGTGCGGGGCCATTCCTCCGATCAACACTTGGATCATCAGCTTTATCACATACTTGAAGGTGGCCCCTTTCCAGCTTCAGCCCAACTCCTATGCCATCTTGGTGAGCATATTTATTATTTTCCAGAGAAATTATAGGCGTCCCCCTTCCAACCGAGAAATTGGGTGCCTGTATAACTCGAGAGGCTATAAGAAGGGGTCCCCATATATTAGCCTAGAATCGGCTGTGTCTTTCAAGCCGGTCCTGGACTTATATTCAAAATTTAGCATGTTCAAGAAGGAGTGGTTCTTTGTTAGAGATGACTCTGTTTCTTTCCACCACTTCACTTCTGGCCGTAAGTTGACTCTTATTTATAATTTCCGTTCTGACTGCAATGCTCTTCCTTATGTGCTTTGTTTCCTGCTAGCGACAGGTGGCTTTGCGGTTGTAGAGAATGATGGTTTGGTTCGGATGACTGGGGAAATAGAAGCCATCCCGGAAAAGGAGAGGACAGCTTCTTACTTGATCAGGAATGCCACTTTTTGGGGCACAACTTGATCCTGCCACGCCAGTCTATGGTCAAGCAAAGAGACACAGCTGAGGAGAGGGCCGTCAAAGCTAAAGGAAGGGCCACGGCTAAGAGCGGCAAAAGGAAACCCTTCTCGAAACATCCAATTGCCGGGGGGAAGAAACTTAAGAAGTTCGACGGTCCCTCCCCTAGCACATGTCCAGACATCCTGGAGGAGGAAGGTGAGGATGAAGGAGGTGAGAAGGAAAGCGGAAGTGATGGAGAAGGTGATGGTGATGGTCATGGTGATGACGGTGGCGATGGACAGAGTGGTAGTGGGTGTTGGGGTTTTGTCTGCTGAGCAAGCAGGTGTGATCCAGAAGTGGACGGATGATGCTTTCCGTCTAGCTTTCGAAGGGTTTGAGGGAGAACCGACTCTGGTAGAGGAGCCTAAGAAAGATGACAAGGCTGGGACCGGTGCCGATTCATCTTCCAAGAGTGTTTAAGCTGAGGCAACTCCCGCGATCCAAGGTGAATTTTTGACTTCTGCGGACTCCATTTATGACAAGGATTTAGGAATATTTTATGGTCAGCTCCCATCCTGGAATGATATCCAGGACTTATTGCAGTATCCTACTCCTCCCCAGGGTTTGTATAATAAAAGCGTCTCTTGACTCCTCTTAGCTTGGTATATTTCTTGAATCATAGCTTAATGTATGCCTGTAACACTTGGCTTTTCATCCCAGGAGTGGGTAAAGTGGTCAAGACATCAGATGTTCGGCACCGTCTTGAACAGTACAAACTCCTCAGGGATTCTACTAAACCAAATCCTCCGATTAACCGCCCTGGAGACGTAGTTGGCTACAATCCTCTTCTTGGAGTTATCGAAGAGGATATCCAGAAGAAGAAGAGGAGTCGCTCCTTGTTCGAATCTCCATCTGGCCCTCAGCCCCCAACTCAGCCTTTTCAGGATACCACGGAGGAGAATACTGAGTCTATACCTCCTCCGCACCCGTCTGAAAATCCTACCGCTACCCGGATAGGCCATCCCGTCTTGGCTCGTAATCCGTTTGCAGGTCATCCAGATCTGGATCCGGGTTCTTGTGATATTACTTTTGATGAGGCTACCGGTGAGCACATCCTTCCCCGTAATCCTATGGTGAGACTATTGGATGAAGCTAAATCCCTGGACCGTGATTTGCTTACTACTCGGGTCGTAACTTTGGGGGACGAAGCTAAGGCAATCATTGACCGGGTCGCTGAGGAAACCAGGAAGCTGATGGGGCAGCATGCCCGACTGGTCAAGGCTGGAGAAGAAATCGGGAGTGCAAATATCAGACTGCGGTTAATGGTTTCCGACCAGGCCAAACAGCTCGCTGATCAAGACATCCAGATGTCTCAACACGAGGCCGCTTCTAGGCAATTAAAGAAAACCATGAAAGAGGCCAACAGGGCAGAGTTACGGAAAATGGAGGCTGTCTGTAAGGAGAGGATTAATATGGCTATTGCAACGGTGGATGAGGTTCTCAAAGAGGATCTCGAGCGGGAACAGGAGTTATTCGAGAAACTTGAAGCCGCAGAGCTTGCTCAAACCAAGCTGAGGGAGGAGATGGAGGCGATAAGGAAATCCTTTCGGGCTGACTTCTTGCGATACCGATCGGAGAGGGATGTTGCCACTGCAAAGCTGCTGGCCTTTGAGGACCGAATAAGGGAGTTTGAGGAGAATGAGGGGATAATGGATGAGATGCTTCAGGATATATACTTTCGCACTTGGAAGCAGGGTAACTTATCTTGGATGGATGATTATCCCCGAGTTATGGCCAGGATTTATCTTAGGGCCCTGGAGGAGGCTAAGGCTAATGCAGATAAGGAGGGTGGCGTGGCTTTTAGAATGGATGTGGTTACGGCTCAATTCACCAAGGAGGAGAAAGTGGCGGCGAAGGAGGGTATGCGGCTGCTTACCACTGAGGAGGTAGGTGTGTAATTAGAGGATAATGATCAAGGAGCAGACGCTGGTAAGTCTTCCCTTTTAGCTTTTCGTAACTTGATTGCTTATTGTTTATTCAATGGATTCTTCTCCTGAATTGGACAGGCGGGACCTATGAAGCACCAACTACCTCTGGTCAACATGCTGAGAGTTCTGATCCTGCGGTTAAGTAGATCTCGGAGGACCAATAGGATAGAGGTGAAGCTCTGATGCAGTCGACTCCTTGACTTGATCTGGATATCTTTTGGTTTGCTTGACATTGCTGTCTGTGGTAGTCCCAAAACATTAATGTAACTTTTAGGCTGTAATTATGTTATTCGTAATGAATGACTTTATTCTTGGCATGTAATTTTTAACCTAAACTGATTCGGTCATATTTGAATGTTATCGTTATTTTGGTGTGTTGAAATATAGCTGTGCATATTTCTGTGATTCAATCGTGTTTGATGTCAAGTTCTTGCTTAAAATATAATTTCATATCTTGTAATGTTAGTGTGACGTGCGAATAAATTATAGCTACGTATTCATATACAAAAGTAGAAGGTACCGCCCTTCATGTTTTAGTTGTAGATGGTAGCTTTGAATGTCTTGTATGACTGAGTATGGAATGCAGCTGAGTGACGCGTCATCTAGTTGGGAGTTCCTATCTCCATTAGCGAGCGTCTCTTATTTTGTGTCCTGTACTTTAGGCAGCGTTATAGAGGATAGGAAGAAAGTTTTTTTAAATAGAAATATAAGAAACAGTAAAACTTCCAATCACGGAAGGCCTTCGATGTGCTTAAGTTCGTGGCAAACGGGTTTTGTAGTCACTTTCCCTAGCTGTGGGTCTTGGAGACATTTGTCACCCATCTTACGCCTCCACGGGGAGTTTTCTTTTTAACCACAACCATACTTAAGACACTCGGAGCTTAGATCACGCACGGTAACTACCCGGGCCATTATGGCCCGTAATCGTGGGTATTATTCGATTTACCGTGGCCGGCTAGCGTGGGTGCCGATCATCAACTGTGAACTACCCCTGGTTGGCCACACCTTATATTGGGGCTTAAAGTAGGTTCACGGTTACCGGCGAGCCGAATGCCGTAATGAGCTGCCTAGGCTATGGTTGGCCTACTTGGTGGCTTATAATCGGCTCATTACAGTTGGCTTTAAGGGCCATCGCGAGCAATGAGTTAACCCGCATCAGAGGGATGCTGGAGCAAAAGTGTCTCATTGGCGAGGGCAGAGATTCGTATAGTACCTGTTAGGTCTTGTCCAGGTGAAGTCGCGCTGTGATGTGTCTTGAAGGGAAATGTCGTTTACACAGGATTTTGTTCAATAGAAAAGGATAAAGCTCAAAAAGCAGCCAAGATATAAAGGAACAAGTTAAAAAAGAGACACGTTTTTAAAGTGGTTCGGCACGAAAACGCCTACGTCCACTGATTCTCTTTGTTAATTCACTTCATATGGGCAGTACAATTTAAGAAAAGTATCGACGAAGGTGTTTGATGTTCCATGCCCTTTGGAACACCTCTCCGTCCACTGTTGACAAAATATAAGCTCCATTGTGGAGATCTTTATGAATTACATATGGCCCCAGATTGGATCTAGTGCACCGGGGCATGGGAAAATTCGCTTGAGGACAAGATCTCCTTCTTGTAAGCTACGATGCTTGACTTTGGAGTTGTATTGTGATTCCACTTTTTTCTTATGAGCTGCTGCTTTGAGTGCTGCATCATTTCTTCTCTCTTCAATTAGATCCAAAGACACGTGAAGGAGTTCTTCGTTCTCTTCTGGATTATAGTGGATCCTACGGTGGAAGGCACTATAGTTTCGATTGGGAGCATGGCCTCTGATCCGTATGCCAAAGAGAAAGGAGTATGTCCTATTGATGTTCTGAAAGATGTGCGGTAGGCCCAAAGTGCCGTAGGAAGTTTATCCACCCAAGCGCCTTTCGACTTCTTAAGTTTCTTCTTAATTAGAGTTTTGAGAATTTTCTTGACATCTTCGACTTGTCCGTTTTCCTGGGGATAAGCTACAGATGAGAAGCTTTTATGAATTCCGTGCTCTTGGACCAGTCGGCGAATTCCTCGCTGTCAAACTGAAGTCCATTGTCCGATATGATTTTGAGTGGGACTCCGTACCTTAGCAAATTTCTGGAATTTGTCACATCTTTTGACGAATTCTAAGGCGTCTTTGTTTAAGGTGGGCCAGAAATATCCATATCCGAGTATCTTCTTTGCCAGAGTCTGCCCTCCAGTGTGATCTCTGCAGCTTCCTTGATGGATGTTGGATAAGATTTCCTTGGCTTCCTTTCCAGGAGCACACCTTAATAAGGGGTTAGAGAAGCCGCGCTGATAGAGGATGCCTTCTTGTACTGTGTAGCGGGAAGCTTTCCTCAAGACTTTCTTGACTTCGTTACGCTCATCGGGCAGTGTGCCATCTTGTAAGTATTTTCGGATGAGAGTCATCCAAGTTTCCTCTTCGATTGCAGCTATCGGATTCACTTGCCCGAAATTCGGGGTTAGTTGCCTTGAGATAGCTACTGTTCCGGAAACGGTGCCGCCTTTCACGCTAGCTTGCTTTGCCAATTCGTCGGCCTCTTGGTTCTCTTCTCGAGGAATGTGTTTGATTAAATAGTGATCCAATTGTCCGAGTAGCAGCTTGGTCTTCTTTAGATATGCTGTGAGTCGTTCTCCTCGAGTCTGAAATTCTCCCAGTATTTGGTTTATAATAAGTTGAGAATCACTATGAAGACATAAAGAACTGACTCCAATCTCTAAGGCAAGTTCTAATCCAGCTATTACTGCTTCATATTCCGCATCGTTGTTGGTGGCAGCGAATTCCAACCTTAGAGCATAATGCAGCTTCCTTCCCCTAGGAGTGATTATTACAATATCTGCCCCTGAGCCTTGTTCGTTTGATGCTCCATCCACAAAGAGATTCCACTTGATGTCTTTTGCTATTTCGGATTGTTCCTTACCTTCTTTGGTAGTGAATTCGGCAATGAAATCGGCCATGGCTTGTCCCTTGATGGCGGTGCGAGGATGTTAGGTGATATCATATTGACTCAGTTCAATGCACCATTTGAGTAGTCGTCCAGAAGTGTCGGGACGATGGAGCACTTGCCTTAGCAGTTGATCGGTTAGAACCCTGATGGGATGAGATTGGAAATAGTGTCGCAATTTCCGTGATGTGATTAGTAAACAGTATGCTAGCTTCTCGAGCTTAGGATACCGGGCTTCCGCCCCCGTAAACCTCTTGCTTACAAAGTATACTGGCCGTTGCGCGCGGTTGTCTTCTCTTACCAAAGCGGTGCTTAAAGCATGAGGTGACACAACAAGGTATAGGTATAGCTCTTCGCCTTCTTTCGGAGTTGAGAGTACTGGTGCCCTCTGAAGGTGTTTGATTAGGTTAAGGAAGGCTGTTAAGCATTCTTCAGTCCATTCGAACTTTCCTTTGTTTTTCTTCAGAGCTTCGAAGAAAGTGATGCATTTGTCAGTTGCTTTAGAGACGAATCTGCTTAGGGCGGCCACCTTCCCATTCAGGCCTTGCAATTCTCTTCGAGTGGATGGTATCTTGATATCTTTTAGAGTTCGGACTTGTTCGAGGTTTGCTTTAATCCCCCTGGCATGGAAGATGAATCCCAAGAACTTTCCTGATGACACCCAGAAGGAACACTTTAGAGGATTCGGCTTCATCCCATATTGGCGAAGTACTTGAAACATCTCGTCCAGGCGGCATACGTGATCGTCGGCTTTCATTGACTTTGCTAGCATGTCATCCACATAAACCTCCATAGTTCGCCCTATTAGTCCCGCAAACATCTTGTTGACAAGGCGCTGATAAGTAGCTCCGGCGTTTTTAAGTCCAAAAGGCATTACTCTGTAGCAGTACAATCCCCGGTCAGTGATGAAACTAGTGTGATCCTGATCGGGGGCGTGCATAAGAATTTGGTTATATCCCGAGTATGCGTCCATAAAAGATACGAGTTCGTGCCCGGCTGTGCTATCCACAAGCTGATCGATTCGGGAGAGTGGAAAGCAATCCTTCGGGCAAGCGTTATTTAATTTGGAGAAGTCAATGCATGTTCGCCACTTCCCATTAGCCTTCTTTACTAGCACCGGGTTAGCGATCCACTCTGGGTAGATGGCTTCTCGTATGAAGTTATTGGCGAGTAGGTTATTTACTTCTTCATCGAGAGCTGCTGATCATTCTGCCCCCATACTTCTCTTTTTCTGCTTTACTGGCACCTTAGTAGGATCGATGTTTAGTACGTGGCATGCCACGTCTGGGGAGATTCTAGTCATGTCAGCGTGCGTCCATACAAATACATCCAAGTTGTGGCGGAGAAAATCAATGAGTTGATCCCTCAATTCTGCTCTTAGTTGAGATCCGATTTTCAATAGTCTACTTGAGTCGTGTGTGTCTACAGATACAAACTCCATAGCCTCTACAGGCTCGGCGGTGGCCTCCTCCTCTTTGTCTCTGGGATCTAATTCATTGAAAGGATCACTGTTATATCGAAGAGGAGGGGCTTTCTTTAGTTGCTATGCTTCCAAGTTTTTCATGCAAAGATTAGTCTCTGCATTTTTCCCTTTATCCTTCCTACGGTTATTGCGAAGTTCAGTTACATAGCAATCTCGAGCGGCGTCTTGATCTCCCTATACTTCCCCTATTCCATTGTCTGTTGGAAATTTCATCTTCAGGCACCACGGGGCCAGGACAATTTGGAAGTCAGACAAGGCTGGTCTTCCTAAAAAGGCATTGTAGGCCGAGTGGTTATCTATTAGCACAAATGTTTGTTTCCATACAACGGAGCGAGGGTGACTTCCTATTTCAACAAAGAGGTCCAGTCGTCCGAGGTGCATCTTCACATCTTCAGTGAAACCGTGTAGTGGTTTGTGGCAGGGAGACACATCCTTCATTGACAGCTTCATTCTGTCGAAAGCATGCTTGAATAGGATATTTACCGAGCTTCCAGTGTCTACTAGAATTCGGAAAACTTCGGCTGGACCGAACCAGGCAGAGATGACCATAGGATCCATGTGAGGGTACTGCCTTCCCTCTAGGTCACGCCTGTTGAATGTAATATCATCATTCTCTTTTCGCTTCGGGTGGCGTTCTTCCATAATAGAATTAACGTAGCCTTCATTGTTTCTAAGTGACTTTCCATATCTTTCCATCTCTGTCCAGTTCCTGTCGGCAATGTGTGGTCCTCCCGATATGGTATGGACACTATCTTCTCTTGACTGGAGCCGCTAGTGCTACGATTTCCCCCTCCTGTTTCTGGGAGGGGTAGCCTTGGGTTCTCACTGGCAGGAGCTGGGGTCCTGTTCTGACCTTTTACATAGCGTTCCAGTCTCTTCCTTCTGATGTGTTCTTCAATTAAGTCCCGGAGATGATGGAATTCATTGGTATCATGCCCATGAGATTCGTGGAAGCGGCAGAACTTTCCAGACTTAATTGCGTTATTCGATTCCTTCTTGTACGGGGGGCTTTTGTATTTAACTTCGTCTTGGGTGGCCAGGAAGATGTTTTTGATTGTTTCATTCAAAGGAGTATAAGTGTCAAATCTCGGTCCTGGCCGATATAGACGTTTTTATCCCTTCTTTCCCCCAGCATTGTCTCTAGAGTCGCTTCTTCGAACGTCCTTTGCTACAGCGGGCGTGTCTCCATGAGCTGCCTTGGTTTGTTGCCCTGTCTGTCTTTCAGTGGCAGCGTCTTCAAGTCTCATATATCTTCCGGCTTCATGGAAGAAATCGGGTAAGGTAGCTGGTTTTTCTTTCGTTAATCTTCTAGCAAACTTAGTATCCGGATGCACACCACTACAGAGGGCCATTAAGATAAGCTTCTCATCGGCATCTTGGACTGCGGCCGCTGCAGCATTGAATCGGGTTAGATATTGCTGCACTGTCTCTCCAGGCTTCTATTTGATATTAGATAGGGAATAAACATCCTTGGATTGTTCCACATGGATGCGGAACTGGCTGATGAACTTTTCCTTCAACATTTCCCATGAGCTGATGGATCCTTGGGGTAGATGGCAGAACCAGGAGGTAGCTAGATCTACCAAGAATAGTGGAAAGCATTTGCACAATACTCCTTCTGTGGCTCCGCTCATGAGCATATGCTGTGTGTATCTCTGCAAGTGCACAACGGGTCAGAGATTCCCTTGTAAGATTCCATTGTTCGCATTTTCCATTCTCGGGGGGTGATGGCAATTTCGGTATTGCGGGTGAAAGGGCTGGTCACCCTAGCGCCTATCCCTTGTTCTCTTTGATCCCGTTGGACGCACTCTCTGAACAATCGTGCCATCCTTTCATCAGATTTGGAGCAGATAGAAATGAGTTTGGTTCTTCTCTGCGGGATTGATTCCGTCCAGATGATCTGTAGGGGTGGTATCGTTCTCTCTTGTGTGCTGGGAGCATGCTAGGTCAGCTACAGTTGGCCCTTGCCTTGATCTTCCCCTGTTGGGTTCTGTTCTGAGCACTTCCTCGGGTCCAACTTCGGGCTGGACTCTAGCTCGGCCCCGTTCATTGGTGTTTCCATGGCTAGGTAGCATGACCGGCTCAGCCACATCCGACCCTCGCTTGGTACCTTCCCCGTCGGGTTTGGTTCCAAATGTTTCCTCGGGTCGGAGTTCGGGCTGAGTTCGGGCTCGGCTCCTATCGTTGCTGTTTCTGTTGTTAGTTTCTTCGAAGAAGAAAGATCTTTGTCACCTCCCAGATCCTCCAGACTGGGACTCATCCCATGATTCAGTGTTGCGGTTGGATTCTTCAGCATCCCTTAAGCGTGACATGAGTCGGTCCACCAAGGCTTCTTGTTGGGATGTGAAGCGGTTAGTCACTTCAGCCACAACACTGTCTAGATCTGCCCTAGTAATTGCTGTCGGTTGTTCCATGGCTGGGGCTGTCGAATTTTCCTGATTTCCATTTCGTTTTGCTGTTGAAATGGGACGGTTCTCTTGATCTGTGATGACTGGATCTGGAACGCTGCTAGTTGCGATGTTCTTTCCTTTGCTAACATCTTTCTTCTGCCTGGGAGGCATGTCTTCCAAGCAATGAGCGATGCCATCGGGAAGAAGTTTAAGTGGGGGAAGCTGAAGCTTCTAGCTCGAGCCCTTCTTAGTGAAAGCACCCAAAATGTTTGCACAAAAAACGGGCAAACACCTCCAAGTCGTATGATTTAGTCGATCTTATGTTGTTCTTAGTGATTTGGGCGATTTATGCAAATATGTAAAAAGGAGGGACTAAACTGTAAAAGACACACAGATTTATAGTGGTTCGGCTAGAATGTGCCTACGTCCACTTTATATGTTATTCTCCTTTACTATTCAGATTACAAGTACAAGGCTTTGATTATGAGTGTATGAAAGTTGTTTGAAAGTTCTGTCCGTGCTTGAGCTCTCAAACTTGTCTACCATTGATGTAACCCTACCCCTCTATTTACAGAGTGAGGCTGGGGGTAGGGGCCTTGGATGTATATAGCTGCTGGTGGGCCTGGGCTGACGTGACTTGGCCTGGCAATGTTGGTTCGGTAGTGCTTTGGTTCGGTAGTGGACGAAGGCGTGGATTGGTTCGGTAGTGGGTGAGTTGGGATTTGGTTCGGTGGGACTTGGTCCGGTGGGTTGGTTCGGTAGTGCCCCGGCCCGGTGGAGAGTGGTGAGTTCGGTGATAAAGGATAGAGTTTGGTTCAGCTAGGCTTAGGAGGTGGGTTGGTTCGGTAGTGCCCCGGTCCGGTGGAGAGGGTGAGTGCGAATTGGTTCGGCAGTGAATGGTTCAGTGGTGCCTTCTTTTCTTTGGTTCGGTGGTGGTGGAAACACACCCAACAAGTTTATATTCAATAACCGCACTAATAATTAATTAAATTTAGTTTTAACCATTTTTATTCAATAATCATATTAAATTTAATAATTTAAAATAGTTAAAAGTATGGGTCATTACATTCTCCCCAACTCAAAACTTGGATATAAAATTTAAGTCTATTGCAACCATTTTATAAATTATTCCATTTAACCTTGTTTAAGTTAAATTTTGTTTTTTTACCATTTAGTATATTCTCTTTGATACCAATGTCATTCATAAACCATTTAAGTATATTGCAACCATTTCATAAAATGCACTTCTTGTTTATTTTTTGTAACTTAAGTTCATATTAATTCTTCGATTCACTTCATTGGTTCATTTCATAAATTCACGTTCATATTAATAACTTTACCTAAGTAAATTTTATTTTATAATTCAATTTTTCATTAAAAAAATTCTTTTCTCATAATCAATTTCATTCAAATTATTAAGTTAACTTCATCTTATAATTCATTTTGTTGACTTATTCCATATTAAATTCATTAACATTCAGTTTTATTGAAACTCATTCAATTTTCATTTAATTTATTTACATCCAATTTATATCAAATTCAATTACTCGCATAAATTTTACTTACACCCATTATTCCCATCCAATTTGCACTTCATTTTATAATTCATGTCCGTATTCATTCGATCAATTCAATTTTATAGTTTAAGTGGAATTAATTCACTTTACTAATTTATTTAGTTTCATTCAAATCTAATTCAATTCATTTAATCTTTATTAAATTAAATTTATTTCATTTAATTCATTACTTAGTTTATTTAACTCTATTTTAATTTTTCTGTTCTCATCATTCACATTCAACAAATTGAAAAAAAAAAATAGCTTAATATTACTCAAATCTATAAGATATACAACTTAGTTCACATAAAATTTCATTTCATTGTTTTATTTAATTCATTTCAAATATCATTCACTTTAAAAGCTTTCTTAAGTTAGACTTCATTTTATTTACTTCATTTCACTAACTCGTGAATTGGATGAGTTATAAAGTAGTTAGGAATTATTTCATAACTAACAAAATCAATTAAATATCATGACATTAACTTTTAAATGGTTAAACTAACAAAATATTTGTGATATATATATGTCATTCGTACGTATAAGAATTTCGATCTCTTACTCGAATACGTAATTTTTATTTTCTGAACTAGTATTATTAACCCGACTACTCTAATGCGGGCTCTGATCCAACTTCTTGAATAGAACTTCCATCCTCCTTACATAGCAATAAACTATGATAGAAAACTTTAGATTCGTATCAAAAATCTGTATGAATGTTCATCATCAAGAATTAAGCGAACAATCCTAAATCGGACAGGTGTGAATTATCTTAAAATCGTGTATTCAAATCTGAATCAAAACCGTAAATACAAATAGAATTGATTATATACAACTTACATATTTATCCTATTGGTTTCTTAATTACACAAATAGATAATTTAAGTGGTTTTCTTTTTCTATATTCAATTCTTAAATGTTTGAAAATTTTCTTTGTTAAATGTCTTTTATAACAAAATACTTTTATATCAAAATAATATTATATTGAAACTACTTCTGATAACTCGATGTTTCAACAAGTTTATCCACGTTCTTACAGAATCTAGTAATATGTTGATCGGACGCAAGACTAGAAATCTCTACGTACATAATAGACCCGTTTCAACACCCAGTGAAAACACTTGAAAAACTTTTAAAAACAGATATGAAAAGCACAACTCGAATGCCAATCACGGATCGTAATTACATAATAGTTGCGTCTGTATCCCAAAGGAAACATCTGTAACTTTGGTTAATCTCTACCCCGCAAATTATGCCATGCAAATAAAAAATCAAATCGCCAATGGATTATGGTCTACTTGGCGGTTACGCTCAGTGGTTATGTGTAATGACCTGCCTTTCATTCCACGGAAAGACGCACATTATTAACAAAGAAAGGGATAGAAAAGAGAAAAGATAGAAAGAAAGAACTAAACAACATCAGAATCTCACAGCGGAACGAATAAATTATATTATATCACAAAAGATGTTACATAGTATCATATACATCAGAGTTATATAGCTTATACATCACAAATTAGACAGTTATAAACACTTTCTAGTCATTACAACTCAAGTACAATACAGACTTCATCACAGAGATCAACACTGCGGAACCACTATATATCTACAAAGGTTGAAGCCTTTTGCTCCAATTCTCCTTCATAATTCGTCAAAGCTAGCCTGAATCCCTTGGTTACTCGTAAAAATTTGAGTATCCAAGAGTTTAATAAAACAAAAAATAAACTCCAGGTCAGACATGGGTATGGTGTGAGTAAACGGGTTAAAGTTGCTTAACTTTGAAAATCCTTTGAAAACAAAGGTATCATGTAAGACTTCCCATACATAGACATGAGCAAGTTTTTAGCTTACGCCAACCAAAACATTTGATAGAAAATCCCATGATATTATAATAGGGTCTAGGGTTTTCAAATAAACTAGAAAAAAGCTGGAATGCTAGCATCTCACATTCCAACATAGTTGGGCACAATCAAAACATACGGCACTTATTGGAGATTGGATTCCATACAGTGGCAAAGCTACTAGGGTACCGCCCATCACAGTACGTGGCCTAGATCACCGTACCTAGGATCCACCCTAAATCCTCTACAACACAAGGATGGAACCATCCCTTACTGGATAGTCCCGAACAAGACAACCCCGCATTTGTTCATGACCAATTGCCCACACATCCGAATGAAAAGGGACCTCTAGACAGGGGAAATCTCGTCCTACTTGGGCACAACCCACTTAGCCGTGCTACACCTCCCCTGTTGTAGCCATTCCCGGTTGATGAGACTTGAGGCTACGATTACCTTTTAGAACACATCTATCTTAGAATGCTCATCATCCTCCCGACGATGTTCTGAAAGTATTCAATCCATACAAGTTCATTCCGGGTTTGAACGAAACCGAAGGCATTATCTCATTACACTCATTTTGGAATCACCTTTAGAGTTAACGATAATAGCCCTTTCTCTTTGAATCTTCATCTCAATCGAAAGCACTTTCTGCGTTAACTCATTTTGAAATCACCCTTAGAGTCAACGACCATAGCCTTTCCTCTGAATCTTCATCTTGATCTTCACTTGATATCTCATGACCTAACGTTTAATTTGGATCGATGTGGTTTTCGAATATCCAAATTTGGAAATCCGATCTCGGTCTCACCGAAATCCAAAATGTCGCCTTAATGTCCAAATTGTTTAAGTTTAAACAATTTAATTCAATTCAGTACATTGAATTCACACGGTATTTATCACAGATAAATAACATACATTTATCACAGATATATGCAATGTAACATCCCGCCTTTCTGCACGCTTTAAATCGACAATAAACCACACACTTCAGACTTAAACCATATAGAAGGGTGGATTGTTATGGGGTAAATAAGAAAAAGCAGAGAAAGAAAAAACAAAATAGAATCTTGCAGCAGAACGATAAAATATAATAATCAAATATACAGTTCATGAAGCTGTTTTACAAAAACCCTTGATTATATTTATACAATACATATCAGAGTACACATACCAGAGAATAATAGTTAATGCAGCGGAATTAAATGGTGTAGTGAAATAATATAGTAGATAATAGTAGTACAAATCTTCATCTTCATCCTCCAGAATAAAATCTTCAAATCCTGAAATGCTCGGACTGAACCGAGCAAAATCGAAAAGACAAAACACTCGAGTCAGAACTGAAATATCTTATGTGAGTTAAATCAACAGAAATAAATGTGAGTGCAGTAACTTAAGAGATGCTCGGGATTCACATCTCCTAAGGATCCGTTAAACTATTTACTATGTAGTAATGTACGCTATTATAATAATGTCTAAAGTAAAGTATAAGATACTGAAAATAGCATTAAGGGGTTACCCATATAACCCTTAACACACTTTTATATTCCCATAGTCTAACAATACCGTAATCTCCCCCGTACCGGGCGTCATTAGAGGGCACTCCATAGGTATGGTACAAAACAAAATCGTACATGGCGCGCTAGGGTAGGTGACACGGCACAACTAGGCAATGCCAGGGTAGATATACCAATTACGCTTCCGAGTCGGTGGTAACGCATAGCCGCAGCTACCGCCCACCTCGAGCCACACCCCCAAATCAAAGAAATCAAGTGTGGCCAATGAGAAATCCAAAGTCAGAGTAGAATATCGAAGGGATGTGTCCGATAAAAGGGGCTACCTTCTTAACCCGTCAATCGCTCCTGTTTCAGCCACCTTGTGCCAACTCACGGGGGTCGTGTCCACGTATTTACCTCAAAGAAAACGCCGCCACCATCCTACTTCATTCTCGAATCTCCACCGCATACAAGGTTGTTAAAGTGGTTTTCGGAGTTGGCAGAGAGTATGACAACTTTGGATCCGGGTCTCTTCAACAACCAATCGTTATTATAACACCGCGGCCCTTTTCAAAATAATTTATACTTTAAACCGGAATATAATATTAATTTCAAAACTAGATAAATACGATATCATTTCTATTTCAAAAACCAAATCAATATGATACCATTTTTATAAAACCCACGTCAAAATAATATCATTTTTCAAAAATATCATTTTCCAAATTCATAGCACTTTCAAATTTATATACCTTGAAACCAACATTTGAAATTATAACACTTTTAAAAGATAATACTTTGAAATTCATAACTTCGAAACATTTCAATTTTGATGAAACATTTCAATTTCGATATATTTCAAGGCTTTAATATCCCAAAATTCGAAAACTAAATTTGATAATTTAGATTCAAAAATCAAATATTCTATTATTTAGTTTTGAAATATTTTACATAATAAATCCATTTTCATTTTAAATGAAACTCAAATTTCAAATACTAAATATTTACTTCTATTCATTTATACTTAAAATAATCATTTTATTCACCTAGACCCAAAAATCCAGTTATAATAATTATACCTTTTAAAAATTTCAATTTAATAAGTTTCACATCAACCATTTAGTGTTTAATTCTTAAATAAATCCAGTTCCAAATAAATCTCCAATTTATCTTCCAACATTAATTTATTTAAATCATTATACTCTTTATATTAAAACAAGATTTAAATACTTACTCACGTTTATTTTAATAAAAATAAAACTCTATTAGTAAACTAATTTTTATTTAAAAGACTTATACATAGCTTAAATTCAAGCATTTTAATAATATTTATATAATATCAAAAATCAATATTCACTAAACCTTATTATATAAAATAATCAAACTTCAATATTAGGCTTATTTTATATTTCCAACCTATTTATATATAGCTAAAAATAAGTTTGATGTTTATATAACATCTAAAATCAATATTTATATAATTCGTATATTTCTTTAAAACCGTACAAATCATTTCAACATGTTTTTAAATATATATAGACCGCGGTATCTGTATATAATTTTCTACCCTATGGTCAAGTGATACGGATGTTTATCATTTCAATTCGTAATTAAAAATAAAAATTACGGTTATATATCATTTCAAACCGTAATCCCAAATAAATAAAAATGCATAATAACTTGCAGTTTATAATAATAAAATACAACATCCATTCATCCATCATAAAATCATACATCAATCACAACCATCATGCAAAACAATCAACCAATATCAATATATAACTGATAATATCTAATAGGTAATTAACTGGCAGTTATATTCAGTAACAAATTAAATAACGATTTAATTTAAATAAATGCAATAACTGAGATAATGATTAAAATATACGAAAAATCATAAATAAATGTATAATCACAACAAAAATTTAATTTAACAAACATAAGAAATTTTAGAAGTTGTGAGTGGGTTAAAACACTCATCTTTTGAATTTAAATTGAATTTACATTCAATTTAAACCCAAAAATTTGATAGTCTCATAATTCATCCAAACCAGCGCCAAAATGTTCGGAATTTCAATACGATCCTAACAAAAAAACGCGCGTGAATTGGTGTTCGTATGTGAAAGATATAGCGATAAATGTGCTAGAATTTTAATTATAACAAATTAAAAAAAAAGAACACGTTATAACCTTCAAACTTTCCACGTCACACAAAGCTACAGCACGCCCCTTCTTCCCATTATGCACGCGTTCGAACCGAGAAGCACGCGAAACCTAATTTTTGACCGATCGTTGACTACGATTCACGGCCGCTAGGGGCTGCCGCAGGCCACAACACCATATCCATGACTACCTCCCATCCCTCCTCTCTCCTCTACCAAAGTCTGGTCCCCCCAGTGCACGACCGCCGCCACTAAATTCAACCCTAGGTGAATTTTTGCCGACGATCTAACCACCCAAACGACGAACAAACTATGCCGATGCGATCCCCTCGGTCCACTCTACAATACCCAAAAGTTGATTTGACGATCGGACAAATTTGATTACGTCGTGATGAAGGGCCGAGAATTGATCTGCTATTTTCAGACAAATGGTGATTCGAAACCAAAAATGAACTGCAGATCTGAGATGCGTACATCAAGAGCTTCGATATATATTTTTTCAGAATTTTTTTGAGGAGTTTGAATTTTCAGCTTTGGATTTGATTTGGGATTGCAATCGGAATTAGGGTTTATCTGCCATTGAAGTGAGGAGGTAAATAGAACGTATAGAAATGAGGAACAAAGGCGGCTAGCGTTTATAGTAGGATATATATAGGCAGGGTTGACATTTGAATGGATGGATAAGATAGATTTACGCGTTAACGCCAAAATGGCCCAAAAACCCGTTTCGACTCCGGAATGAAATTGGGTCAACCCGTATATCAAAATAGATGTTTTTAAATATTTTAAACGCGATGGAACAAGTTTCAACTCCAAATTCCATCGCATGAAGAAGTTATGCTCAAATCAATATTTTTCAAATTGATTTCAATTTCATAAATTTCAAGGCGTTTCGAGTCTGTACGATCAAACGACAAGTCCGATCGCTACGAAACTTGAAACCCTACAATAATTCACCGTTGCGGATCCGATGAAACTGGTTTCGTCGAAGTCCATGTCAGTGGCCAAAATGTCTATTTTTCCATTAATTAAATAAATTAATAATTAATTAATTAAATCAAATTTTCAATTTTATTTCGATAATTGACAAATTTCAACATTTTAACTTCTTAATCATTTACAATGATTTAAATAAATTTAATTGTCAATTTATCGTTGATAAATCTATCAATTGCAGTGTCACATTTTCAATTCCATTATATTCAAAATTATAAATTAAATTTCCAATAATTCTATTTAATTCACTTTTCATTATGTTATTCACTTTATTGCTATCAAATGGAAAATTTTTAACATTGGATTCAGGATATTACGTTAAAATTCTCAACTTCATCTTAATTCCAGTTTACCGTAGTATCTAATTTCAATTTCTTACAATAAACCCATTTACTATAAATTTGAAAGCCAATTAATTAGTTCCAAATAAATTGATTGATTCAATTCAACTCTTTTACTGAGTTTATTTTTATTTATACACTCAGTTACTGTTGGCTTTATATTCCATTACACTATATACCCCTAGTTATCTTTATTTGTATTAATGGCTATGTTTCAAATGTGAAATCTTGTTAATTACACACATAAATTAAGGTTTTAAAACCAAACCTTAGTTCCATTCCTTTTTTCCAATTTATTACTTATGAAAAATTTCACGTTTCTATTTATTTATTACATACCTACCTTCAGTCCTTGCATTAATTCTCATAACCATTACATTATTGATATCCAAATTTGATTTAGTAAACCAATTTGTTACAACTTTACTTACATTAACACTATTCCCTTATTTTGGTTATTATTTCATACGTAGATCACAAGTTTACATTCCTTTATACTATCTTATGAAAACAATATACATTTCTAATACTTTATTACATTTATTGTTACTTTAAATTTACATTAACAAAACGTTAAATTTAAAATTTGTTGTAATTGGTTACCAAAGTTTATTTGACACATTAAATAAATAACAACTTATATTAATTGTCAGCTATTTTGCTTCTATTTGCATTTAAAAGTTTGTTACCTATCAACCCAGGTAATTATTCTACATATATAACACTAATTTTATTCCATCACCATTTATTCATCATTAATTCATTGGTTAATTCAACCTTTACATTTATTTTCTTATATTAATTTATTACCAGTTATATCCTCTTACATTGTTTTTAATTATTGCAAATTCATTCAATTTACACAATCAGCTTTAATTACTTACATTAACATAATCGCCTTAATTTACATTCAGTTACACTTAATCCATATATTATTTCACACATTAATACACTGATTCCATTTGTTTTTATTATATTCTATTTAAAACTAATCCATAACATTTGAATTATTTTATTAAGTTGGAATGTTCATTCTTTCCAACCAATCATCATTTATTACATTATAACTTTACAATTTTAAATAAATTCATTAATTGTCATTTCATTCATCCTATTAATTATTATTAACCATAATTAGCATTGTTACGTTTTAATTCACTTATTATTTCATTAAAAAGTTACACAAATTTATTTCTCCAAATATTAAATCACAAAGTCCTATTTAATTTACCATTACTACATTTTCTTTTTACGTTTTCTTCACTATAAATTATAAATTTTTTGTTTCTTCTAAATTTAATTACTCAATTTTAAACAAAATAACCAAACTTAATTATTGAAAATTTACGGTTCGTTACATTTTCCCCCACTCAAAACTTTTCGTCCCCGAAAAGGAAAAAAAAGTGAAAGAAAAAATTAAATAAATAATACATCTTATTCAAAAATACTAACTTTGTAAACAAATAAATTTACAAAATAAATTAATTTAAATAAAATATATCAATATATAACCATTAGATCTTTTTATACTTAAATTAAGAAGTTTGAAAACAATTTCAAAATATTTTCTAAGTCCAAAAATTTGCAGAAAATTTTGACAGAGTCTCCTTTGTACGGAGAGACTCGGGAGAAAATATAATATCAAATAAAACAATAAATAACATATATCTTCCAAAATATATATATCCCAACATGGGAAAATAACATAATAACGCTATAAAACCGTAATCCGAAAAAGCACCTATTTGTCGGGCAACAACGCTTATATTATGAAACCAAATGCAGTAGCAATTGCTTCCATAACCTGTATTACACTTATATAATCCAAAAGGAGTTCACAATTATATAGAATAAAATATTTAAAGTTGTTTCATTCATTACCAAACAAATCAATACAACAACAATCACTTGCAACCAACAATATATACATCAAATACAAATCAACCATCAAGCAAAACAACAATTGGTTGGTTCGGGTTAAAACTCTTTATATCACATAGAGTGAAGAATAACTATGCAGTATTACACTTACTCAATAGTCTTAGATAAACTAGATAGATTATTCATACATCTAAGTAATTAAAGCATCCTTACCCAAACAACCATAAACCAAAACAAACAACAATTCCAACCAACAAATCAAATTTACTTATTATTAATTTCATTTCATAAATTAGTTGTTTGATTTCTTTTCTTTCATATAATGATTATTCTTTTTATTTTACATTTATTTCTTACCATTTTATTTAGAAATAACTTCAACTTATTTTACTTAAGTTAAAATTTCTTACTTACAATACCTGCCTTCCATTATATTTAATTAGTAGTATTTCAATTATACTTAAGTTTATAACAACTACAATACCAAATTCTTGTTTATTAAAGAATTTCATTGAACCTTCCTATTACAAAAGCTTTACTTGTATAATATCCATTACGTTTTCTAATTAACATTTCAACTTTTTACATCTTCTGGTGATTTTATATATTGTAACGATTTGGATTTTTACTAAGTTTAAATCGATAATTAATTTAATTTTTTGAATAAAAATGGTGAAATTAATTTGCAGTTAATATAAGATTCTAGTTAAATTATGAATTAATTGAGAATTAATTTGGATATTTGAAGATAAATATGTATATCAAATAGATTGAAAATAGAATTTGAAATTAGGATGTAAATTTAAATATCATAGAAAATAAATTTGTATTTGGATTTTTGGATATGATTAAATTAGATGTGCCTTTAAATGAATCTTTTGAAAGTCATATTTTGAAATTGATATAAAATAATTTTCAAACGATGTTTAAAGTTAAATTCTATATTTTATAATATATTATATGTGTGTTTATTCTATTAAAATATAATTAAGTTTTAAAAACAATTTCTTTAAAAGTTAAATATATATATATATATATATATATATTAGAATTCAAATGTAAAATAGGACAATGAATATTAAAGCTGAAAATAAATATTTAAGTTAGAAATAGAAATACATATATATAAAAGATGAATTAAAATATAAAGTAAATACATTAGACAAATTCTAATATCATATTAACTATATAAATTTATTTATATTATAGAGCCATAAGACAAGAAAATTTTTGTACATTCAACTACATTCAAACAAAACAGAATGTGTATGCAAGACAAATTAAAATATGTACAAACAAATAAAGTATACATAAAAAAAGCGAAACAAGACAACAACAAAATAATATATATATATATATATATATATGAAGATGCTTGCAAAAGAAGACAATGTTATATATTCTAATTTGAACAAATGTATATAGATAAATTATAAAATAAAAAGAAGACACAGATAATAACCTGTTCACGAATATGCTCACAAAACAAACAAACAAAAATTTATAAATATCTTTAGGCTTGTAAAGGAAGACATTAATATATATCTTTAGACAAATCAATAAGTACACACAATTAGGGTATGCTGTAACTGAGAAAGGAAACGTGCATTTATTCCCATCATCTCAGCAACACAAATAGATCATTTTGAATGGTTTAAAAATCAATTCAGCCAACAAAATCTCTGACCCAAGAAAAAAAATAAGTGTATCAGTAAAATGCAAAACCAGTAAACACCTACCCAAGTAAATCTTTTCCTTCTATATATTTACATCCTTCCAGTTTTGTTCGTTCATCAAAATATAACAAACCAGAGAATAAGCAATCATATCCATTTTTACAAACTTAATTAACAACTTCATCTAACAAGAGCAAGAAGACTTAGGAAGAAAATCTGTAGCAGTTTTCAGGATTTAAGATCTGTTCTTTTCCCAAAAAACAACTGTGAGTAAACAAACTATTCCAATACTTAAGCATCATTAAATTTGTGCATGATATATTGGGTTTTGTGTATATATGTTCAAGTTGTAGCTCTGTGTATATATTTGTGATTATTCTGTGTAAATTGAAGATGTTTGTTCTTCTTAATCTCCTGTTACTGAGTAAAGTAAAGTAGAGAAAAAAATTATATATCTTCATACCACATTTCTAAGCTTAGAATTTCTAATTAAACAAGTTTGTTTGAATTTAAATCATGACTTAGAATCTGTTTTAAGCTCAATATTGAAGTGTTGTTTCTGTAAATTGAGTTTTACAATGAATGTATGAACATATGAAAAATTCGAAAACCTTAATTCGTCGATTCAATTATATAACTTGAAACTACATTCGAAAATGGGAATTTTAAAACAAAAATGGGAATTTTTAATCGAGTATGCTTCGAGCAGTATATAAATGAACCGAAAATGCTTTTTATCCAAATTCCAACGATCAAAAGAAAATTGGATGTTGTAATCTTGCTTGAAGCTAGCTGAGCCATTGATGATGTTAGGAAAATTGTCTAAAAAATTTTCTATTGTAAGGGATGATGGAACGAGATCAAATTAGGGTTTAAAGCTTGTGTTTATCTGGTCGAAGTCGTGAGTTAATCACGTCGTCACCACCGTGTTTCTGGCGATCGCACCAGGGGGAGTAAGAAGTGGAGACTTTGGCGAATGCAGGGACAGGTTGGCGAGATTGCTGGTGATCGATAGTGGTCAGGCGATGGGTTCTTGTGGTCGGAATTTGGTTCCAGTGTTGAGTCGAACGACTCTTTTTTGAATCATACTCGGTTTTGGTGATTTGAGTGTTCGTGGCAACTCAGGGGTTGATGAGTGATCAGTCGACGATCGCAATGTTGGCCGAAACTCCGGCGAGTGGTTGCGCACATATACGTGCATTCGTGTGTAACTCGGTTCGAACATTTTTGGGGAAGGAGGAAGAAACTCGGGGTGTAGCGCGTGCAAAGGAAGGATTTGCTCAAAGTAGTTGAAGACGTGGCCTTGCCCGGGTCCAAACTCGAAGTAAGTAGGGTGTTGACTCGAAGTAAAAATAGTGAGCCTCGGGCTGTTTGTCTTGCTACAGGTTTTAATAAACCTGATAGTAAATTTGAATTCAAAGAAAATTTAAACAAGATTTAAATGGTGAGATAGATATAAAAACAGGTTTAAATCTAGATGAAGTTAAATTCAAAATGGCTTTGAAGTCTTAAAGTTATAAAATATTTAAAAAAGGGTTTCAGGTTTTAGAAAAACAAATCTGACAGTTTTCAAATTTTAAAATTTAATTTAAAATCTGGAAACAAAATTTAAACTAGGTTTAAATTCAAAAGTTAGGTTTAGTCTCAAATAAACTTTTGAATCTTAAGCTTTTAAAATGAATTGGGATTTTAAATCAAGAATTTAAAATCAAGGTTTTAAAAACAAGTTTAAATCCATGTTTTGAATCAAAGTTTTAAAGCCAACTTAAATCAAGTGTTTAAATATGGATTCAAGTTTCTTGAATTCAAATCAGTTTTTAAATCTGAATGTTTAAACAGGTTTATATCAAATAGCTTTTTAAAGTAATTTGTTTTTCAAATAAATATTTGAATTTGATAAAGTTCTTTTATAAAAAGGATTTTGAATGAAAAGTTAAATAATTTGTTTTAACTTGAATTTGCAAGTTAAAATGTAATGTATTTTAAAGCTTAATTTTTTTTAAATAAAAATTTAGGTAATTTAGTTAGAAATTTTCTTATAAAGGTTTATAAGTTGATTTTAAATTTGGTTAATATATAATCATTTTGAATCTTAAATTCAAAATGAAATTTGAATCTAAATTCAAAAGTGTAATGTTTTAAATACACTTTAATATTTGTGAAGTCATTAATAAAGAAATGGACTACCTTAGAGATAATTAAGGTATTAAACTAATTTGAATGAATAAGATAATTAAAGAATGACTAATTTATTTAATTTATAAATTAATAATTTAGATTAATCTATAATTAGAGATTAATTACGAAAGTAATTAAAGAATTGTTATGAGTTAATGAAGGTCATTAACTAAGATTATTTAAATAATTAATTATTGTGATTAATCTTAACAATTAATTAGAATTAATTAATTAATGATACTCATTTATGAAATTGTGTAAGTGTAATTACTTCATGAAAGTAATTAAGAAATTAATTATTCATTGTAATTAATTGAGTTTAAGCAAATATTGTGCATTGGATTGATATTTTTGTTATGATTATGCTACTGTGTGATATGCTGTGACGCCCCACCTCTATACCCACTCTAGCCAAGGACACTACGGGGTAATGCCGTCAACTAGCCCGGATAATAAGGCTGTTGAGGAGCGACCATCCGCGTAATTGCTTTGTGAGAGCACTAATATGTCAGATAGTACAACATCATCTGGTTTCAGGAGGAAATCCGACATACCGATACAAACTAAAAGCTACTACCCAGTGGCTATATATATTCTTCGAAAACAAATATAGAAATAAACATAACACAAATCAGTCACAGACATCCATATCACAAAGGTGGAAACAGATATGAATATATAACACATAAAAGTGTTCATCAGAGTAGTGGATAGACAAGGTCCACAATATCTCAACAGAATAGTTACAAGTGCTAGACAAAAGAATATGTATACATCAAGGAGTCTATATCTCAAAGGTATACAACAAAATAAACTACCAATCTAAGTAGTTAGCCAAAATTCTGGATAATAATCCCCGATGAGGAGTCAAGTAGAAGCACATGTAACAACTCGGTCTGACCCGAGTATTATTTAATAAGAAAATAATAAACGGATCAGTCTAGCTATAAATATCAGATGAAATGATATAGAATAAGAGATATGACAAAAAAGAATGATAACCATAAAAACATACTGTGATAAGTATGTAATTGAAAATCAACAAGAGATTAATCAATATCACAAGAATCTTCTCAAAGATCGAAAAGAATGTCATACTCCTTATTTTTACTCACCAAACCATAAATATTGACAATTATATCAATGTCAATCACAAAAGTTAATGACACACAAATTCACCAATGCACAAATATTGATAAAACATATCAATGTAAATCACGAAAATTGGTGAAACACCAGTTCTAGAAATCATTAATGGAAATCCAGAAATCACAAAAAAGGGGAGGCCTATCACAAAACGGGAGCATGAAAACTCATCAACACGTGTATCACAAAATGGAACGCTATTCCATGGTTGCTAACCATTAATTTTGAGCCGAAGCTCCACAAAACGGCCCAAAGACCATGGGTCGCTACCCCACCAAATTGAGCCGAAGCTCCATAGAAACAGGGTTTATCTCCCTCGTAGACAAAGAGACATCGCACATTTGCTATTCTAAATCACAAAAATGATCATCAATGATCATCAAGAAGTGTCAATTACAGTCAGCTAGTAATTATATAAGCTTAGCTTCATGTCCCATAACCACTAGCTTAACTTAAATATTTACGAACAAATTGTAGATCTCCACTCGGAAATAGTCACAAGAGATTCAATCGAACAAGTCCAAGAATTAACCGGCGAAGTAAACACAAGCGTTTCATACCACTTGTTTTACTAAGCCGTTTAATTAGATTTCTCGTACGAGTGAGGTAAAGGTTTATATATACTAGTAGATTGGAAAACGGTTTAAGAAACAAGATTTGTAGTAAAATAGGGTTAAAATCGTTTTGATGAAAGAGTTTTGATATCTACTGCTAGTATTGAAACCTTCATATTTTTAAAGTGACAAATCACAAAAATGATTGTAGAAATAAACAATCACAAAAATTCACATTCGATGACGTGAATAAAATCCAAAGAATTCGATTCCAAATCCATCAAATTGGAAATACCCTTGCAACTTAACAGCCACGACTTATGACTTAACATAATTCAACACAAGAAATCAGCGGCTCAACACATGCGACTCCACGACATAAGACCTAAGAGATCAGCGACTTAAGAAATAGCATGCGGCCTAACAGAGCAACTTAACATGGCGCGACCCATAGCATGGCGCGACCTATAGCATGGCGCGACCTATAGCATGTCGCGACCTATATGGTGTGAGATGTAGCAGTAGGACGAGCGACCTAAATGGTTGCGACTTAAACCATGACGCGACCCATAGCAGCAGGTCGAGCGACCTAAGTGATGCGACCTAAGTGGTGCGAGCAAGCCGTATGACAACGACCTAAGAGATACGGCCTAACATGGGGCGACCTAAAGTGCAAGCGACCTAAGGAGCTAGCGGCTTAATATGGCGCGACCTATAGCAGGTGCGACTTAATGGTATGAGCGGCCGAGCGACCTAAGTTGATGCAAGCTGAGCGACCTAAGTTGGTTGCGTGATATAGCAGGTGCGACCCAAGGGGTGAGAGTAGGCCGAGCGACTTAAGTAATGTAACGACCTAAGACATCACACGACCTAAGCATGGCGCGACTTATGTATAGGTGCGACCTAAAGCAGACCGACTCATGGAAAGGCGAGCGACCTAAGAGGTCAGCGACCCAAGGTAGGCCGACTCATAGCAAGGCGAGCGACCTAAGTGGTTGCGACCTAACTGCAGGCCGAGAGTCACGTATGCAGGCCAAACGACCTAAGAAACAGAAGTGCAAAAACTCTCTCAATTTACAAGCGGTCAAGCATGGACGCTAGAAGATTACGCCCATCGGCTACCCGGTCCTATTGGCTCCTCGATGCATCACCAAAAACGTGTTCAAACCTCAAAGTTAAGATTTTTAAAGATTTGAACCCAAAACACTAAAAATTCGGATTTTCACCAATTCAATCCAAACCAAAAGCAAATGCACATGAATAAGTGTTAGGAATCCAAGGCAAAGATGTGAGATAAAAATCTCACCTTTTCACAAAATCAATGAAGGAGAAGCTTAAAAGAAAAGGAAGAATCAACCACACTTCAATCTCAACACATGAAGCTTGAATCAATGGCTTCTCTTTGGATTTTGAGTCAGATGTTGGATATGCAAATGAATTAGGGCTTGGAGTTTTAATTTTTCATTCCTCTCTCCATTTTCGATGAAGCTTGAGTGTTAAGAAATGAAAGTGAAGTAATGAAGGGAAGAGGGGGTTGAGCTAGAGTTAATAGTTTAGGCTAATGGGATAAACCAAACCCAAAGCCCAAAGTGAAAAAGTGGCAAAATTCCACTAACTCCAAACATATAAAAGTTTATACTCAAAAAGATCGCAAACGGCGTTTTGAACAAAATGGAAGTGGTCCCGAGTCCTAATTCGACCGTATGCAAAAAGTAACTTTTGGGACTAAAATTCGACTAACGATAAAATACTTAAACAAAATATTTAGATATTCAATCGTAAAATATGCGGGTTGTTACAGACTCCCCTCCTTAAAGAAATTGCGTCCTCGCAATATTTAAGAAGAAAATATAAGGTAACAACCATGAAAGCATATCAACACAAAAGAAATTTGAAATAAGAAATTCACCTCAAAGAGCACGAGAAATTAAGTCTGGATGTGTTCGCTCGATGAATTCTCTAGATTCCCAAGAGCAATCCTTAGGATTTGAGGACCATTGAACTTTAACAAGCGGAACATCTTTATTTCGAAGGCGTTTGACCTCCGAAGCAATAATATGAATAGGATGTTGTTCATAAGTTAAATTAGGCGAAACCTTCAATTTCTTCCACAACACCGGGCTCAAGAATAGAATCGGAATCTCGAAGGCATTTCCTTAATTGAGAAATGTGAAACACTTCATGAATAGCATAAAACCGAGCTGGTAATAAAAGGCGATAAGCCACAGAACCAATACGTTCGGTGATAGGAATGGACCAATATATCGAGGTGCTAACTTTCCCGATCGACTGAAATGTACAACACCCTTCATAGGTGAAACACGAATAAACACAAGATCTCCCATAGAAAATTCTAATTCCCTTCTCCGGTTATCGGCATAGGATTTTTGTCTACTTTGGGCTTCTTTCATCCTATGACGAATAAGGTCAAACTTCGCTGTGGAATCACGAATAAAATCTGGACCTAAAACCAGCTTCTCACCGGCCTCAAACATACAAGGAGATCGGCATGGTCTTCCATAGAGTGCCTCGAAAGGTGCAATATCAATACTAGATTGGAAGCTATTATTATAGGAAAACTCAACAAGAGAAATACGATCTTCCCAACTTCCACCAAAATCAAGAACACATGCACGAAGAAGATTTTCAAGAGTTTGATTCACACGCTCGGTTTGTCCATCGGACTGAGGATGATAAGCGGTGCTAAAATTAAGCTTCGTTCCCAAAGCTTTTTGAAGACTCTTTCAAAATCCACTAGTAAACAATGGATCACGATCACTAACAATAGAAGTAGGAACTCCATGCAATTTAACAATTTCTTTAATAAAGAGTTTGGCCAAGAGAGGAATGGTTCGATTGGACCGAACGGGAATAAAATGGGCGCATTTAGTGAGTCTATCGACTATCACCCATAAGCTATCATGACCCGAACGAGAATGGGGAAGGCCGTCTATAAAATCCATGGAAATTTGATCCCACTTCCAAATTGGAATTTCTAAAGGTTGCAATAACCCACCGGGCCTTTGGTGTTCGGCCTTGACAAGTTGGCAAGTCATGCAACACTTAACAAAGTTAGCAATATCAGATTTCATTCCCTCCCAATAATAAAGTCGCTTCATATCCGCGTATATTTTACTACTACCGGGATGAATGGTAAATTTAGAATGATGAGAATCTTCTAAAATGTCTTTACGAACATCAATAATATTTGTCACGATAAGTCTACCAAATTTTCGAATACCGCCACGAGAATCCATATCAAAGTCTTTCAAACCTTCAATATCCATTTTATCCCTAAAATTTTGGCCAAGAAGAGCCAACTCGGGATCTAGCTTTTGAGCTTCAAGAATGCGGTCTAAAAGAGAAGGATGAGTCTAAAGGCTACGTAAAACAAGAGATGAACATAAATCGGAAACACGATCTCGAATCTCACAAGTGGATAAAATTCCGAGATCATTCCATTCGAATATCATCATAGAAACAATCGCTTGTTGCTTACGACTAAGTGCGTCCGCAACACGATTTCCCTTTCTGGGAGTATAAAGAATATCATGATCATAAGATGCAAGGAATTCGAGCCAACGTTGTTGACGCAAATTAAGTTCCTTTTGAGAAAATAGATACTTCAAAGATTTATGATCGATGTAAAGAATAAATTTTTCTCCTAAAAGATAATGACGCCAAATACGAAGGGAGAAAACAATAGCCGCGAGCTCTAAATCATGAGTGGCATATCTAGTCTCGGCAGGCTTTAATTGCCTAGAAGCATAAGCAATAACACGTTCTCTTTGTGTAAGAACGGCACCCAAACCAACGCGACTAGCATTGGTATAAACTACAAAATCTTAATTCCCCTCGGGAATAACAAGAATAGGAGCATCGGAAAGGAGTTCTTTTAATTTCTGAAAAGAAGCTTCACATTTGTCCGACCAAATGTATTTAACTCCCTTCTTTGTCAAACTAGTAAGGGGCACGGAAATTTTTGAAAAGTCTTTTATAAAACGACGGTAATAGCCCGCCAATCCAAGGAAGCTACGAATTTCCGTCACACTCTCCGATCTCTTCCAATTTTGAATCGCTTCAATCTTTTGAAGGATCCATGGAAATTCCGAATTCGGTAATAATATGACCGAGAAACTTCACACGAGATTGCCAAAAGTGGCATTTATAAAATTTTGCTTTTAACTGATTACGCCTAAGAGTTTCCAATACAATCCGAAGATGCTTTTCATGCTCCTCCTCGGTACACAAGAATATCATCAATAAAGATGAGAACAAACCGATCGAGGAAGTCTTTGAAAACTCTATTCATAAGGTCAACGAAATAAGCCAGAGCATTCGTTAAGCCAAATAGCATAACAAGCCATTCATATGATCCATAACGGGTACGGAATGATGTCAAAGGAATGCTATCCTCTGCAATTCGAAGCTGATGAAAACCGGTAGCTAAGTCTGATTGTGAAAAGACTCTAGCACCACTAAGCTGATCGAATAGATCATCAATCCGAGGTAAAGGATATTTATTCTTGATAGTAAGATCATTAAGCCTGCGGTAGTCAACGTAAAGCCTAAGTGTACCATCGGATTTCTTCACAAAAATTGCCGAAGCTCCCCAAGGCGAGGAACTAGAGCGAATAAATTGCTTCGTCTCCAATTCAGATAATTGTTTGTGCAACTCCTCATTTTCCTTATTGGACATGCGATAAGGAGGACGAGTGATAGGTTGAGCTCCAGGGATGAGATTAATTTTGAACTCAATTGCTCGCTTAGGTGGTAATCCTAAAACGGGCTCAAATATGTCGGAAAATTCACGAACAACGTGAATAAGAGAAATAATATCTTCCTTATCATCATTATCATCATCATAAGGATTTGAGGAATATAAAGATGCAGCCAACTTGGAATCCGAATCTTTAAGATCGATAGAAATCTGCTTAACAAATTGAGGATGTCGAAGATGAATAGTTCGCTTAGGACATAGGATTTGAGCTTCATAGCAGTTAAGCCAATCCATTCCTAAAATCATTCCAAAGCCTAAGTATCGCATAACATGCAAATCGGCTCGGAAAGAAAAATTACACAAAATAATCTCGACATCTTTACAAAGAAAACTAATTGTTGCGGATCCACCAACCGGATTTGCAATTATCAAAGAAGTCATTAAAGTGACAACACTCAAAGAAAAAGTATCAACAAGTTCTTTTGATATAAAAGAATGGGACGCACCCGTATCAAAAAGAACTCAAATAGGGTGCTCGGCCTTAATGAGTTGGCAAGTCATGCAACACTTAACGAAGTTAGCAATATCAGATTTCATTCCCTCCCAATAATAAAGTTGCTTCATATCTGCGTACATTTTACTACTAACGGGATGAATGGTAAATTTAGAACAATGAGAATCTTCTAAAATGTCTTTACGAAGATCACTAATATTTGGCACGATAGGTCTACCAAATTTTCGAATACCGCCACGAGAATCAATATCAAAGTCTTTCAAACCTTCAATATCCATTTTATCCCTAAAATTTTGGCCAAGAAGAGCCAATTCGGGATCTAGCTTTTGAGCTTCAAGAATGCGGTCTATAAGAGAAGGATGATCCTCAAGGCTACATAAAACAAGATATGAACATAAATCGAAAACACGATCTCGAATCTCACAAGTGGATAAAACCCCGAGATCATTCCATTTGGATATCATCATAGAAACAACCGCTTGTTGCTTGCGACTAAGTGCATCGGAAACACGATTTCCCTTTCCGGGAGTATAAAGAATATCAAGATCATAAGCTGCAAGAAATTCAAGCCAACATTGTTGACGCAAATTAAGTTTCTTTTGAGAAAATAGATACTTTAAAGATTTATGATCGGTGTAAATAATAGATTTTTCTTCCAAAAGATAATGACGCCAAATACGAAGGGCGAAAACAATAGCCGCGAGCTCTAAATCATGAGTGGCATATCTAGTCTCGGCAGGCTTTAATTGCCTAGAAGCATAAGCAATAACACGTTCTCTTTGCATAAGAACGGCACCCAAACCAATGCGACTAGCATCGGTATAAAAAATAAAATCTTGATTCCCCTTGGGAATAACAAGAATAGGAGCATCGGAAAGGAGTTCTTTTAGTTTCTGGAAAGAAGCTTCACATTTGTCCGACCAAAAGTATTTAACTCCCTTCTTTGTCAAACTAGTAAGAGGTACAGAAATTTTTGAAAAGTCTTTTATAAAACGACGGTAATAGCCCGCCAATCCAAGGAAGCTACGGATCTCCATCACACTCTCCGGTCTCTTCCAATTTTGAACCACTTCAATCATTGAAGGATCCATGGAAATTCCGGATTCGAAAATAATATGACAGAGAAACTTCACACGAGATTGCAAAAAGTGGCATTTAGAAAATTTTGCTTTTAATTGATTACGCCTAAGGGTTTCCAACACAATCCGAAGATGCTTTTCATGCTCCTCCTCGGTTTTTGAATACACAAGAATATCATCAATGAAGATGAGGACAAATCGATCGAGGAAATCTTTGAAAACTCGATTCATGAGGTCAAAGAAACAAGCCGGAGCATTCGTTAAACCCAATGGCGTAACAAGCCATTCATAAGATCCATAACGAGTACGGAATGATGTCAAAGGAATGTTATCCTCTGCAATACGAAGCAAATGAAAACCCGTTGCTTAGTCTAATTGTGAAAAGACTTTAGCACCACTAAGCTGATCAAATAAATCAACAATCCGAGATAAAGGATATTTATTCTTGATAGTAAGATCATTAAGCTTGCGGTAGTCAACGCAAAGCCTAATTGTACCATCGGATTTCTTCACAAAAATAGCCGAAGCTCCCCAAGACGAGGAACTAGAGCGAATAAATTGCTTTGTCTCCAATTCGGATAACTGTTTGCGCATCTCCTCATTTTCTTTATTGGACATACGATAAGGAGGACGAGTAATATGTTGAGCTCTAGGGATGAGATTAATTCTAAACTCAATTGCTCGCTTAGGTGGTAATCCTAAAACAGGCTCAAATATGTCGGAAAATTCACGAACAACGTGAATAAGAGAAATGACATCTTCCTCATCATCATTATCATCATCATGAGGATTTAAAGAATATAAAGATGCAACCAAGCTGGAATCCGAATCTTTAGGATCAATAGTAATCTGATTAACAGATTGAGGATGTCGAAGATGAATAGTCCGCTCAGGACAAAGGATTTGAGCTTCATAGCGGTTAAGCCAATCCATTCCCAGAATCATTTCAAAGCCTATGCAGCGCATAACATGCAAATTCGCTTGGAAAGAAAAATCATACAAAATAATCTCGACATCTTTACACAATAAACTGATTGTTGCGGATCCACCAACCGGATTCGCAATTCTCAAAGAAGTCATTAAACACAAAACATCCAAAGAAAAAGTATCAACAAGTTATTTTGAAATAAAAGAGTGGGACGCACCCGTATCAAAAAGAACTCGAATAGGGTGATCACGAAATAAAATATTGCCTTCAAGGATAGAATGAGAAATACCTTGACTACGAGATGTGTGACTAGGAGTTTGCACCTCATTAAGCTTTCCCTCCTTCCTGTTTTGAAGTTTGGGACACGAAGATATATAATGGTCCGGGCCTTTGCAATAGCGACAAGCACGGGGCTTTGAACACTTATTCGCATAATGGTCCTTAGAACCACAGTTGTAGCATTGCCCACCATTTGAGGTAGAAGTCTTGGTTGCCGGAGAGGCTTGCTTCCCTTTCTTATTGTTGGGATAAGGTCCTTTGAACTTATTAGGCCTTTTCTTGTTGGTGAAGTTCGGTTTAGCACTCCCAACCTCAACATCACTTACTCTATCAGCCTCTTCAAGTCGAAGAGCGATATCAATGAGTTGATCAAAAGAAACTTCTAATTTTAGAAGTAATGGCTTCTTGAGATTTTTGTTCAAGCCACAGACAAATCTTTGGTTTTTCTTCAATGGGTTGTTTATGTACTCGACCCCGTATTTAGAAAGTGACTCGAATGATGCGACATAGTCTGCCATAGAGGATTCACCTTGAACAAGGTCAATGAAACGGCGAGCCAAAGTCACCTTCTCAGCTTCTGGCACAAATTTTAATTCGAAGCATTCCTGGAATTTCTCCCAAGTAAGATCCGCTTCATTTATTTCAGAAATAAGAAGCTCATACCATTCTAATGCTCTTTCTTGGAGCATACTAGAGGCCACCTGAACACGGTGAAGATCAATAAGATTCATGCGAGAAAAGATTCAATCGCACGTTCTCAGCCAATCCAGGACTTCAATAATAGTTTCAGAACCTTTGAATGGCTTTCCACCCAAATTGGTATAGTCATTGCACAAATGTCCAAATCCAAACTTAGGGTGAATAGACTCTGGATTAGATCCGGCTGCTTGAGCATTCTTTACTAGATCAAGAAGTTGCTGGGCAGTCATAAATACACCATCTTGGGGAGTAGCACTAAATTGACCAGCGCTGGGACGGCCAGGTCTAACCATTTCTCTTCCTTAAGAAAGAAAGAAAGAAGGAAAAGGTTATTCACCAAATGAATATCAAGCAATCTTGATAGATAAAACAAGGAATCATAAAGAAAATAGGATGAATCGGCATGAAGACTCGAATTAAATCTTAAAGCACGACTCCTAAGAAGGACATAGGACGATGATCCTTGCTAGATTATTCTACATTGTTCTGAAGTTTCGCTCTGATTCCAAGCTGTGACGCCCCACCTCTGTACCCACTCTAGCCAAGGACACTACAGGGTAATGCCGTTAACTAGCGCGGAAAATAAGGCTGTTGAGGAGCGACCATCCGTGTAATTGCTTTGTGCGAGCACCGATATGTCAGATAGTACAACATGCATCTGGTTTCAGTAGGAAATCCGACATACCGATACAAACTCAAAACTACTACCCAATGGCTATATATATTCTTCAAAAACAAATATAGAAATAAACATAACATGAATCAGTCACAGACATCCATATCACGAAGGCGGAAATAGATATAAATATATAACACATAAAAGTATTCATCAGAGTAGTGGTCAGACAAGATCCACAATATCTCAAAAGAATAGTTACAAGTGCTAGACAAAAGAATATGTATACATCAAGGAGTCTATATCTCAAAGGTATACAACAAAATAAACTACCAATCTAAGTAGTTAGCCAAAAGTCTAGATAATAATCCCCGATAAGGAGTCAAGTTGAAGCAACTGTAACAACTCGGTCTGACCCGAGTATTATTTAATAAGAAAATAATAAACGGATCAGTCTAGCTATAAATATCAGATGAAATGATATATAATAAGAGATATGACAAAAACGTATGATAACCATAAAACCATACTTGATAAGTATGTAATTGAAAATCAACAAGAGATTAATCAATATCACAAGAATCTTCTCAAAGATCAAAAAGAATGTCATACTCTTTATTTTTATTCACCAAACCATAAATATTGACAATTATATCAATGTCAATCACAAAAGTTAATGACACACAAATTCACCAATGCACAAATATTGATAAAACATATCAATGTAAATCATGAAAATTGGTGAAACTCCAGTTCTAGAAATCATCAATGGAAATCCAGAAATCATAAAAAGGGGGAGGCCTATCACAAAACGGGAGCATGGAAACTCACCAACACGTATGTCACAAAATGGAATGCTATTCCATGGTTGCTAACCATTAATTTTGAGCCGAAGCTCCACAAAACGTCCCGAAGACCATGGGTCGCTACCCCACTAAATTGAGCCGAAGCTCCACAGAAATGGGGTTTACTCTCCCTCATAGACAAAGAGACATCGTACATTTGCTAGTCTAAATCACAAAAATGATCATCAACGATCATCAAGAAGTGTCAATTACAGTAAGCTAGTAAATATATAAGCTTAGCTTCATGTCCCATAACTACTAGCTTAACTTAAATATTTACGAACAAATTGTAGATCTCCACATGGAAATTGTCACAAGAGATTCAATCGAACAAGTCCAAGAATTAACCGGCGAAGTAAACGCAAGCGTTTCATACCACTTGTTTTACTAAGCCGTTTAATTAGATTTCTCGTACGAGTGAGGTAAAGGTTTATATATTCTAGTAGATTGAAAAAAGGTTTAAGAAACAAGCTTTGCAGTAAAATAGGGTTAAAAACGTTTTGATGAAAGAGTTTTGATATATACTGCTAGTATTGAAACCTTTATATTTTTAAAGTGACAAATCACAAAAATGATTGTAGAAACAAACAATCACAAAAATTCACATTCGATGACGTGAATAAAATCCAAAGAATTCGATTCCAAATCCATCAAATTAGAAATACCCTTGCGACTTAACAGCCACGACTTATGACTTAACATAATTCAACACAAGAAATCAGCGGCTCAACACATTCGACTCCACGGCATACGACCTAAGAGATCAACGACTTAAGAAATAGCATGCGGCCTAACAGAGCAACTTAACATGGCGCGAACCATAGCATGGCGCGGCCTATAGCATGGCGCGGCCTATATGGTGCGAGATATAGTAGCAGGCCGAGCGACCTAAATGGTTGCGACTTAAACCATAACGCGACCCATAGCGGCAGGCTGAGCAACCTAAGTGATGCGACCTAAGTGGTGCGAGCAAGCCGAACGACAATGACCTAAGGGATGCGGCCTAACATGGGGCGACCTAAGGTGCAAGCGACCTAAGGAGCTAGCGGCTTAACATGGCACGACCTATAGCAGGTGCGACTTAATGGTGCGATCGGTCGAGCGACCTAAGTTGATGCAAGCCGAGCGACCTAAGTTGGTTGCGTGATATAGCAGGTGCGACCCAAGGGGTGAGAGTAGGCCGAGCGACTTAAGTAATGGAACGACCTAAGAAATGGCACGACCTAAGCATGGCGCGACTTATGTGTAGGTGCGACCTAAAGCAGACCGACTCATGGCAAGGCAAGCGACCTAAGGGGTCAGCAACCCAAGGCAGGCCGACTCATAGCAAGGTGAGCGACCTAAGTGGTTGCGACCTAAGTGATTGTGACCTAACTGCAGGCCAAGAGTCACATATGCAGGCCGAACGACCTAAGGAACAGAAGTGAAAAAACTCTCTCAATTTACAATCGGTCGAGCATGGACGCTAGGAGATTACGCCCATCGGCTACTCGGTCCTATTGGCTCCTCGATGCATCACCAAAAACGTGTTCAAACCTCAAAGTTAAGATTTTTAAAGATTTGAACCCAAAACACTAAAAATTCGGATTTTCACCAATTCAATCCAAACCAAAAGCAAATGCACATGAATAAGTATTAGGAATCCATACCGAACAATCAAAGATAGTTATAGACAAAGATGTGAGATAAAAATCTCACCTTTTCACAAAATCAATGAAGAAGAAGCTTAAAAGCAAAGGAAGAATCAACCACACTTCAGTCTCAACACAAGAAGCTTGAATCAATGGCTTCTCTTTGGATTTAGAGTTAGATGTTGGATTTGAAAATGGAATAGGGCTTGGAGTTTTAATTTCCCATTCCTCTCTCCATTTTTGATGAAGCTTGAGTGTTAAGAAATGAAAGTGAAGTAATGAAGGGAAGAGGGGGTTGATCTAGAGTTAATAGTTTAGGCTAATGGGCTAAACCAAACCCAAAGCACAAAGTGAAAATGTGGCAAAATTCCACTAACTCCAAACATATCAAAGTTTATACTCAAAAATATCGCAAACGGCATTTTGAACTAAATGGAAGTGATCTCGAGTCCTAATTTGACCGTATGCAAAAAGTAACTTTTCGGACTAAAATCCGACTAACGATAAAATACTTAAACAAAATATTTAGATATTCAATCGTAAAATATGCGGGTTGTTACATATGAATTACCTTATGCTGAACTGTGATTTCTGATTTGTTTCTATGTGTATGTGAAAACCCCTTTTTGCCCGTAAATGACATTTAAATTTCGATGCGATAGGGAGTCGGATTCCAGTTGGTTATCCGAAACCCACATCGAATCACAATGGTAAATCTTTGTGATTGATAAATTTACCTTATCTATGAATCTATGATGATTGATGATATCGCACTATTGTATGAAACCGCTGGACCACACCATACACACACAAATATGGATTGCACGTGGAAATTGGTTAAGTCGTAGATTTTTGAAATAGTTTTGAATTTGTATTTTAAATCCAAACGGTTTTGGAAATGGGATCGGGTTAAAAGTGAAAAGCTTTTAAAATGGAATTTCAAAGATAAAAATTTATTTTTGAATAACTTGATTACACCTTGAAATTTAAATAAATTGATTTAAATTTAAATTCAAAAATTGAAACTGAATTCTATAATTTGAAACGAGGGACTAAAGATGTTATACAAGTTTATATGGGTTAAACCGTTTTAAAGGTATTAATTAGGGAATTGGAATTTAAATTTAAAGGCTTTAACTCATGCAAATATAATTGGATTCTTCCGAAATGAAAACTGCTGTTATCAAATAACAAAGCTTTCACATAAGAAATGAACGTCCAATTTGTGTTAAAAGGAATTTCAAATTTGAAATAAAAAAATGATTTCCAAGTTATGGAAACGGGTTGAAAGCTATAAGTTAAATCTTTGATTTAAAGATTTAATGAGTTAATCCAATCGAAATGGAAATTGTTTTGGAAATCTATGAATGGATCTTTGTGAAACTAGGTGAACTTCGTGGAATAAATCTATTTGATAAAAAGATTTTAAATGGTAACTTGTTTAAAACATTTGAAGAAAGGTTTTGGTTTTTTTTGAAGTTGTGACTTAACTGAAATCCCATATCCATATGTTTTTAAATATTGCGCTCATTATTCGGTTTAGCCGGGAGAGAACTTTGTGTCATATAACCCATTCCGAATAATGATACATCATTATGGATTGCATTTGAAGACCGGTGGTGAAGACCGGGTATTAGTTAGAACGATAGGATAACCTATCGATTGTCTCTGCATCGAGTCGCGCTGGTATAGAGATTCCCTAAGTGATGGGAAGTCCGATCGGGATTGTGAATTCCCGAATTTGCAAAGGCTTCTTACGAAGTGCCTTCGGTTCTCTTCGAACCCGGAACAGACTTGTATGGTTGAATGTCTGACACTACACTTTGAGATATAAAGCAAATTTCTTTCAAATACATATCTTTTGGTGGCGGAGAATTTATTCTCTTAGCTTAACACCCTTCTCTGAGTCGTACGAGCTCAGAGGTTATGTAGTTGAAGGTAATCAGTGATATATTCCCGATTTGGTAGTGTGGCATGCTGAGTGCTGCTATGTGTTGATGATCGTTTGTTGATCATTTGTGATCAAAGCATTGCTTTTGTATAAAGCGTAGCTTTGTGGACGAGACTGCATCAGGACCTCACACCTCGGAAATGGTCGAAACAGGAAAGATGTGGCAAGGTTATGAGGGTCGCGCTCTTTAAGGTGTGTCATTCCCTTCTGGTAAAGGGTGGTATCAAGGTATGAAGCCCAGATATTTACTTATGTGGTGGGCTTCAATCACATTTACTGTGTGGTTGTTGCTTTGTGGTTTAGAGGCGCCTCGGATAAAGGTCCCAAAGGACCGGGGGGTGGTATGCTCGAGTAGTAGTTATCTAGTTACATAGGTAACCCGGCCTTGTGTTGGCAGATATCCGATTAGGTTCTCGGGACGTCCCGCCAGAGGCATACCCATAGACAGTGGGAAGTTCCTTAGCCCGACCATTTGTTGGAAATCCAAACAAAACAATACGTGCCTTGTACGGTTTTAGTTGTAGAACCTGCCATTTAAAATGGTAGCTACAGCAGACATAATATAATGGTACATATGCTGGCTAAGATTAATATTATACTTTCGAAATGTTTTCCACTATGCACTAATAATAATATCAAATGGTTTTCGCGTATCAAGCATTTTTGACTATCATAAGGAGAAATCTCCTCCAATTCTGCGTTTGCATTGTGTGTGTGGCGGGAGGCCTTATGGTAGTTTCATTTTCCAAAAAGCATTGCGGATTTATTTTAAATTCTTTTGTTGTCTGTTTTAAAGACCAAACTATTTTCGTTACTCACATCAATCCCATGACTGACTCGGAGTTTATTGTTCCTTTCCTAAACTCTGGGTGCCCACAATTTTCCACACGGGCAGTCTAGAGTTGGGTGTTTCAGATAGTCAGATTTATTAGATTATCTAGAGTTGGCCCAGCCTTCGGATCTAGACGGGATTTTCTTATCTAGGAGACACATGATGGGGGTTCGAGCTAGCTTTGGATTAGAGCATTGGATTTGAAAATGCATTCTATTGCAGATATTCTTTCCGCTGTGTCTTGTATCTTTGATGGTATTGATATCTATTTTATCATTTTGCTGTGTCATATTATATCAGATGTTGTATCTGTCATTGTATCAATGTTATATATATTGATATTCTTTTCTTCCGCTGTGTTGTAATTAATGGTGTTATAAGCTCCGGCGAACCAGATTCGACATTTGGATATGCGGCATTTGAATATGAGTGTCGTATTCGGTGCCGATTTTCGAAGGTCGGGTCAGGGCAGTTACAATTGGTATCAAAGCTGAGGGTTAATACTTTAGCTCAGGAGTATAACACATTAAGTAGCTCATTAGAGATAGGTTGAAGTATACCCTAGAATGAGTAATCCCTAAGATATCTGTACGAACGCCTTAGTAAATTCTCTTACTATCCACTGATAGTAAGTATGAGTGCAAGAAGAGGATGAGATAGGGGACAGAGGAGTACCACTACAAATGGTCAATACCCTGCAACAGTGGAAACAATTTTCTTCTCAATCTCCATTGATTTGATTCCAAATTCTTTTGATTGCTTCGTAGCAGCTACAAGGAGAAGTTTCGGTGTGAGGGTGGCTCTATGAATCGTTGTAGAAAATCCTTACTTCGTATCTTCATCGGTTTCTTATCAATTTTTCGATCTAAACTTTAATGAATTAGAAATTAGAAATTGGAAATTCTAAATAAATTGGTTAATAAAATATGAAGTTAAATTTGAATTGAATCGATAAAACAATTTCGTTTAAAACCAAATTTGAAATTCTATTGTAATTTCTTGTGTAGATCGAAGTCCGAAGAGGGACAAGTTGGTATATACTTTGGGCTATTCCGAATTGAGTTTGGAATCCATATCTAGTATTTGAGAAATTGTAGAGATTGAATATATCTATCTATTCTCTGGGGTCTTGATATATTCTACGAATGGTTAGTTATCCCTTCGAACTAACCAGTGCCCCTGCATATTCATAGATCTGGTGACCTGAGTATCTTATGGAAAAAAAATTGTAAGAGTTTGTTCTCATATTGGTGATATTCTAATCTGGTAAGCCAAATACAGAATTAATGTCCAATTTGACCAGGAAAACTGTTTCTCTGTCTTTGTGTATCTATCTTTGTTGTTTTCGTGCCTGCAAATTTCAGGGACGAAATTTCTTAAGGGAGGGAATCTGTAACGATTCCGGATTTTTACTAAGTTTAAATCGATAATTAATTTAATTTTTTGAATAAAAATGGTGAAATTAATTTGCAATTAATATAAGATTCTAGTTAAATTATGAATTAATAATTAATTTGGATATTTGAAGATAAATATGTATATAAAATAGATTGAAAATAGAATTTGAAATTGGGATGTAAATTTAAATATCTTAGAAAATAAATTTGTATTTGAATTTTTGGATATGTAAATTAGATGTGCCTTTAAATGAATCTTTTGAAAGTCATATTTTGAAATTGATATAAAATAATTTGCAAACGATGTTTAAAGTTAAATTCTATATTTTATAATATATCATATGTGTGTTTATTTTATTAAAATATAATTAAGTTTTAAAAACAATTTCTTTAAAAGTTAAATATATACATATATATATATTGGAATTCAAATGTAAAATAGGATAATGAATATTAAAGTTGAAAATAAATATTTAAGTTAGATATAGAAATAGATATATATAAAAGATGAATTAAAGTATAAAGTAAATACATTAGACAAATTCTAATATCATATTAACCATAGAAATTTATTTATATTATATAGCCATAAGATAAGAAAAATTTTACACATTCAACTACATTCAAACAAAACAGAATATGTATGCAGGACAAATTAAAATATGTACAAACAAATAAAGTATACATAAAAAAAAGTGAAACAAGACAACAACAAAAGAAAAAAAAGAAATATATACATATATATATATATATATGAATATGCTTGCAAAAGAAGACAATGTTATATATTCTAATTTGAACAAATGTATATAGATAAATGTGTAAGATAAAAAGAAGAAAAAGATAATAACCTGTTCATGAATATGCTCACAAAACAAACAAACAAAAAATTTATAAATATCTTTAGGCTTGCAAAGGAAGACATTAATATATATCTTTAGACAAATCAATAAGTACACACAATTAGGATATGTTGTAACTGAGAAAGGAAACATGCATTTATTCCCATCATCTCAGCAGCACAAATAGATCATTTTGAATGGTTTAAAAATCAATTCAGCCAACAAAATCTCTGACCCAAGAAAAAAATAGGTGTATCGGTAAAATTCAAAACCAGTAAACACCTACCCAAGTAAATCTTTTCCTTCTATATATTTACATCCTTCCAGTTTTGTTTGTTCATCAAAATATAAAAACCAGAGAATAAGCAAGCATATCCATTTTTACAAACTTAATCAACAACTTCATCTAACAAGAGCAAGAAGATTTAGGAAGAAAATCTATAGCAGTTTTCAGGATTTAAGCTCTGTTCTTTTTCCTAAAAATAACTGTGAGTAAACAAACTATTCCAACACTAAAGTATCATTAAATCCGTGCATGATATATTGGTTTTGTGTATATATGTTCAAGTTGTAGCTCTGTGTACATATTTGTGATTATTCTGTGTAAATTGAAGATGTTTGTTCTTCTTAATCTCTGGTTACAGAGTAAAGTAAAGTAGAGAAAAAAAATTATATATCTTCATACCACATTTTTAAGCTTAGAATTTCTAATTAAACAAGTTTGTTTGAACTTAAATCATGACTTAGAATCTGTTATAAGCTCAATATTGAAGCGTTGTTTCTGTAAATTGAATTTAACGGTCAAAGTATGAACATATGAAAAATTCGAAAATCTTAATTCATCGATTCAATTATATAACTTGAAACTACATTCGAAAATAGGATTTTTAGGACAAAAATGGGAATTTTTAATCGACTATGCGTCGAGCAATATATAAATGAATCGAAAATGCTTTTTATCCAAATTCCAACGATCAAAAGAAAATTGGATGTTGTAATTTTGCTTGAAGCTAGCTGAGACATTGATGATGTTAGGAAAATTGTCTAAAAAAATTTCTATTGTAAGGGATGATGGAACGAGATCAAATTAGGGTTTAAAGCATGTGTTGGTCGAAGTCGTGAGTTATTCTCGTCGTCACCACCATGTTTCTGGCGATCGCACCAGGGGGTGTAGGAAGTGGAGACTTTGGCGAATGCAGGGACATGTCAGCGAGATTGCTGGTGATCGATAGTGGTCAGGCGATGGGTTCTTGTGGTCGGAGTTTGGTTCCAGTGTTGAGTCGAACGACTCGTTTTCGAATCGTACTCGGTTTTGGTGATTTGAGTGTTCATGGAAACTTAGGGGTTGATGAGTGATCGGTCGACGATCGCAATGTTGGCCGAAACTCTGGAGAGTGGTTGTGCACGTATACGTGCATTCGTGTGTAACTAGGTTCGAACATTTTTGGGGAAGGAGGAAGAAAATCGGGGTGTAGCGCGTGCAAAGGAAGGATTTGCTCGAAGTAGTTGAAGACTGGCCTTGCCCGGGTCCATATTCGAACTAAATAGGGTGTTGACTCGAAGTAAAAATAGTGAGCCTTGGGTTGTTTGTCTTGCTACAGGTTTTAATAAACCTGACAGTAAATTGGAATTCAAAGCAAATTTAAACAGGATTTAAATGGTGAGATAGATTTAAAAACAAGTTTAAATCTAGATGATGTTAAATTCAAAATGGCTTTGAAGTCTTAAAGTTTTAAAATATTTAAAAGAGGGTTTCGGGTTTTAGAAAAACAAACCTGACAGTTTTCAGATTTTAAAATTTAATTTAAAATCTGGAAATAAAATTTAAACTGGGTTTAAATTCAAAAGTTAAGTTTAGTCTCAAATAAACTTTTGAATCTTAAGCTTTTATAATGAATTGGGATTTTAAATCAAGAATTTAAAATCAAGGTTTTAAAAACAAGTTTAAATCAATGTTTTGAATCAACGTTTTAAAGCCAAGTGAAATCGAGTGTTTAAATATGGATTCAAGTTTCTTGAATTCAAATCAGTGGTCTAAATCAATTTTTAAATCTGAATGTTTAAACAAGTTTAAATCAAATAGATTTTTAATGTAATTTGTTTTTCAAATAAATATTTGAATTTAATTTTGATAAAGTTCTTTTATAAAAAGGATTTTGAATGAAAAGTTAAATAATTTGTTTTAACTTGAATTTGCAAGTTAAAATGTAATGTATTTTAAAGCTTAATTTTTTTAAATAAAAATTTAAGTAATTTAATTAGAATTTTTCTTACATATGTTTATAAGTTGATTTTAAATTTGGTTAATATATAATCATTTTGAATGTTAAATTCAAAATGAAATTTGAATCTAAATTCAGAAGTGTAATGTTTTAAATACACTTTAATATTAATGAAGTCATTAATAAAGAAATGGACTACCTTAGAGATAATTAAGGTATTAAAATAATTTGAATGAATAAGATAATTAAGAAATGACTTATTTATTTAATTTATAAATTAATAATTTAGATTAATCTATAATTAGAGATTAATTAGGAAAGTAATTAAAGAATTGTTATTAGTTAATGAAGGTCATTAACTAAGATTATTTAAATAATTAATTAATGCGGTTAATCTTAACAATTTATTAGAATTAATTAATTAATGATAATCATTTATCAAAATTGTGTAAGTGTAATTACTTCATGAAAGTAACTAAGAAATTAATTAATCATTGTAATTAATTAAGTTTAAATTAACTGTCAAATATTGTGCACAGGATTGATATTTCTGTTATGATTATGCTACTGTGTGATATGAATTGCCTTATGCTGAACTGTGATTTGTGATTTGTTTCTATGTGTGTGTGAAAACCCCTTTTTGCCCGTAAACGGCATTTAAATTTCAAAGCGACAGAGTGTCGGATTCCAGTTGGTTATCTGAAACCCATATCGAATCATAATGGTAAATCTTTGTGATTGATAAATTTACTTATCTACGAATCTGTGATGATTGATGATGTCGTACTATTGTGTGAAACCCCTGGACCACACCATACACACACAAATGTGGATCGCACGTGGAAATTGGTTAACTCGCAGATTTTTGAAATAGTTTGGAATTTGAATTTTAGATCCAAATGGTTTTGAAAATGGAATCGGGTTAAAAGTGAAAAGATTTTAAAATGGAATTTCAAAGATAAAAATTTATTTTTGAATAACTTGATTACATCTTGAAATTTAAATAAATTGATTTAAGTTTAAATTCAAAATTTGAAACTGAATTCTATAATTTGAAACTAGGGACTAAAGATGTTATACAAGTTTATATGGGTTAAACCGTTTTAAAGGTATTAATTAGGGAATTGGAATTTAAATTTAAAGGCTTTAACTCATGCAAATATAATTGGATTCTTCCGAAACGAAAACTGTTGTTGCCAAATAATAAAAGCTTTCACATAAGAAATGAACGTCCAATTTATGTTAAAAGGAATTTCAAATTAGAAATAAAAAAAATGATTTCCAAGTTATGGAAATGGGTTGAAAGCTATAAGTTAAATCTTTGATTTAAAGATTTAATGAGTTAATCCAATCGAAATGGAAATTGTTTTGGAAATCTTTGAATGGATCTTTGTGAAACTAGGTGAACTTTGTGGAATAAATCTTTTTGATAAAAAGATTTGAAATGGTAATTTCTTTAAACCATTTGAAGAAACGTTTTGGTTTTCCTTGAAGTTGTGACTTAACTGAAATCCCATACCATATGTTTTTAAATATTGCACTCATTATTTGGTTTAGCCGGGAGAGGACTTTGTGTCATATAACCCATTTCGAATAATGATACGCCGTTATGGATTGCATTTTAAGACCGGTGGTGAAGACCGTGTATTTGTGAGAACGATGGGATAACCTATCGATTGTGTCTGCATTGAGTCGCGCCGGTATAGAGATTCCCTAAGTGATGGGAAGTCCTATCGCGATTGTGAATAACCGAATGTGCAAAGGCTTCTTACGAAGTGCCTTCGGTTCTGTTCGAACCCGGAACAGACTTGTATGGTTGTACGTCCGACACTACACTTTGAGATATAAAGCAGATTTCTTTCAAATACATATCTTTTGGTGGCGGAGAATTTATTCTCTTAGCTTAACTCCCTTCTCTGAGACTTACGAGCTCAGAGGTTATGTAGTTGAAGGTTATCAGTGATATATTCTCGATTTGGTAGTGTGGAATGCTGAGTGCTGTTGTGTGTTGATGATCATTTGTTGATCATTTGTGATCAAAGCATGACTTTTGTATAAAGCGTAGCTTTGTGGAAGAGACTGCATCAGGACCTCACACCCCGAAAATGGTCGAAACATGAAAGATGCGGCAAGGTTATAAGGGTCGCACCCTTAAAGGTGTGTCATTCCCTTCTGGTAAAGGGTGGTATCATGGTATGGAGCCCAGATATTTACCTATGTTGTGGGATTCAATCTCATTTACTTTGTGACTGTTGCTTTGTTGTCTATAGGCGCCTCGGATAAAGGTCCCAAAGGACCGGGGGTGGCATGCTCGAATAGTAGTTACCTAGTTACAGAGGTAAACCGGCCTTGTGTTAGCAGAGATCCGGTTAGGTTCTCGTGACTTCCCGCCAGAGGCGTACCCGCTGATAGTGGGAAGTTTCTTAGCCGACCATTTGTTGGAAATCCATGCAAAACAATACGCGCCTTGTATGGTTTTAGTTGTAGAACCTGCCATTTAAAATGGTATCTATAGCAGGCATAATATAATGGTACCTATGCTGGCTAAGATTAATATTATACTTTCAAAATGTTTTCCACTATGCACTAATAATAATATCAAATGGTTTTCGCGTATCAAGCATTTTTGACTATCATAAGGAGAAATCTCCTCCAATTCTGCGTTTGCATTGTGTGTGCGGCGGGAGGCCTTATGGTAGTTTCATTTTCCAAAAAGCATTGCGGATTTATTTTAAATTCTTTTGTTGTCTGTTTTAAAGACCAAACTGTTTTCGTTACTCACACCAGTCCCATGACTGAATCGGAGCTCATTGTTCCTTTCCTAAACTATGGGTGCCCACAATTTTCGACACGGGCAGTCTAGAGTTGGGTGTTTCAGATAGTCAGGTTTAGTAGATTATCTAGATTTGGTCCAGTCTTCGGATCTGGACGGGACTTGCTTATGTAGGTGACACGTGATTGGGGTTCGAGCTAGCTTTGGATTGGAGCATTGGATTTGAAAATGCATTCTATTGCAGATATTATTTCCGCTATGTCTTGTATCTCTGATGGTATTGATATCTATCGTATCATTCTGCTGTGTCATATTATATCAGATGTTGTATCTTCCATTGTATCAATGTCATACATATTGATATTCTTTTCTTCGTTGTGTTGTACTTAATGGTGTTATAAGCTCTGGCGAACCAGATTCGACATTTGGATCTGCGGCATTTGAATATGAGTGTCGTATTCGGTGCTGATTTTCGAAGGTCGAGTCAGGGCCGTTACATATATATGCCTTTAAGAATGTAATTAAAATCATCAAGTTTATCTTATTCTTTTAATTAATTAATGGTTCAATAATTATATCTTTTGTTTTATATGTTATAAATTTAAATTTCTTTTTATTTAATTTACAACTTAGCATTAACTCTCTTATTTCCTTTAGAGGTTTCAAATTTTTTTTAATTACCTAAGCTCCAATTCACTACAATAATTGAAACTATCAATTAACAGAAACTTAAGAATTAAATGCCGGGGTTTATTCAAAAATAATTTTAAAAATAACAATAAACATATGCTTGCAATTTATATATCCAATTATATTTAAAATAAATTAAAATTTATATTTTTTTATCAAAATAAATCTGTAGTAAAACTACTACAGTGGCCTTCCTACTTCGAAACTCGAAAATGAATGTCGATGATGCGGCCACCATCATCGAAATTATTTTCCAACGACAGAGAGGGGAGTACAAAACTTATTTCTTTTTTAAAAATTCCTTTAAAACAATTCTTTTCAAATTATAATGAAATATTTATATCGGAAATACTTCTAAATAATATCGCTGTTACATTCCAAAATCATTCGAAAGAAATATTCAAAACCCCGGAACTTAAGTTCTAAATTTCCAATTTTTATTTTATGTTCAATCTTATTTCAACTATCATTTATAAACTTCATTACCTAACAACCAATATATTGCAACCAAATATGTATAGCATTTATAAAATTTTGTTTTATATATCAAAAATATAATAGGCAAAATTAATTCATTCACCTATATTAAAACAAATATTATGTCGGTTTGTCCTATTAAGCGTTTAGAAATCCCTATTGATGTCATAGCGTCCCATGCATCAACCAAAATTTATAAATACAAAACGGAGCAAATCAACACAATATAAAACCCTTTTATGCGCTAACAAGTACGCTCTCTCATATATATATATACACTCAGCGACTCATCATAGGGTGTTATTACCCTATTGATAAGAGTCAGACCCCACAAAGCTAAGGTTTATCGCTAAACCAAAGCTCCGATACTAGATGTAACATCCCGCATTTCCGCACGCTTTAAATCGACGATAAACTACACACGTCAGACTTAAACCATATAGAAGGGCGGATTGTTATGGGGTAAATAAGAGATGGCAGAGAAAGAAAAAACAAAATAGAATCTTGCAGCGGAACGATAAAATATAGTAATCAAATATACAGTTCATGAAGCTGTTTTACAAAAACCCTTTATTATATTTATACAATACATATCAGAGTACACATACCAGAGAATAATAATTAATGCAGCGGAATTAAATGGTGTAGTGGAATAATATAGTAGATAATGGTACTACAAATCTTCGTCTTAGTCCTCCAGTAAAATCTTCAAATCCTAAAATGCTCGGACTGACCCGAGCGAATTGAAAAGACAAAACACTCGAGTCAGAACTAAAATATCTTATGTGAGTTATATCAACAGAAATAAATATTAGTGTAGTAACTTAAGAGATGCTCAGGATTCACATCTCCTAAGGATCCGTCAAACTATTTACTTTGTAGTAATGTATGCTACTATAATAATGCCTAAAGTAAAGTATAAGATACTAAAAATAGCGTTAAGGGGTTACCCATATAGCCCTTAACACACTTTTATAACCCATAGTCTATACAGTACCGTAATCTCTCCCGTACTGGGTGTCGTCAGAGGGCACTCCACAGGTATGGTACAAAACAAAATCGTATAAGGAGCGCTAGGGTAGGTGGCACGGCACAACTAGGCAATGCCAAGGTAGATATACCAATTACGCTTCTGAGTCGATGGTAACGCATAGCCGCAGCTTCCTCCCACCTCGAGCCACGCTCCCAAATCAAAGAAATCAAAAGTGGCCACCGATAAATCCAAAGTCAGAGTAGAGTATCGAAGGGATGTGTCCGATAAAAGGGGCTACCTTTTTAACCCGTCAATCGATCCTGTTTAGCCGCCTTATGCCAACTCACGGGAGTCGGGTCCACGTATTTACCTCAAAGAAAATGCCGCCACCATCCTACTTCATTCTGGAATCTCCACCGCGTACACGGTTGTTAAAGTGGTTTTCGGAGTTGGCAGAGAGTATGATAACTTCTGATCCCGGTCTCTTCAACAACCAATCGTTATTATAACACCACGGCCTTTTTCAAAATAATTTATACTTTAAACAGGAATATAATATTTATTTCAAAACTAGATAAATAAGATATCATTTTTATTTCAAAAACCAAATCAATATGATATCATTTTTATAAAACCCACATCAAAATAATATCATTTTTCAAAAATATCATTTTTCTAAATTCATAGCACTTTCAAATTTACATACCTTGAAACCAACATTGAAATTATAACACTTTTAAAACATAATGCTTTGAAATTCATAACTTTGAAACATTTCAATTTCGATAAAACATTTCAATTTCGATATATTTCAAGGCTTAAATATTCCAAAATTCCAAAACCAAATTTGATAATTTAGATTCAAAAATCAAATCTTCTATTATTTAGTTTAGAAATATTTTACATAATAAATCCATTTTCATTTTAAACGAAACTCAAATTTCAAATACTAAATATTTACTTCAATTCATTTATATTTGAAATAATCATTTTATTCACCTAGACCCAAAAACCCAGTTATAATAATTATACCTTTTAAAAATTTCAATTTAATAAGTTTCACATCAACCTTTTAGAGTTTAATTCTTAAATAAATTCAGTTCCAAATAAATCTCCAATTTATCTTCCAACTTTAATTTATTTAAATCATTATACTCTCTATATCAAAATAAGATTTAAATACTTACTCACATTTATTTTAATAAAAATCAAAATCTATTATTAAACTAAATTTTTATTTAACAAACTTATACATAGCTTAAATTCAAGCATTTTAATAATATTTATATAATATCAAAAATCAATTTTAACTAAACCCTATTGTATAAAATAATCAAACTTTATTATTAGGCTTATTTTATATTTCCAGCGTATTTATATATAGCTAAAAATAAATTTGACGTTTATATAACATCTAAAATCAATATTTATATAATCCATATATTTCTTTAAAACCATAGAAATCATTTCAACATATTTTAAATATGTATAGACTACGGTGACTGTATATAATTTTCTATCATATGGTCAAGTGATACGGATGTTTATCATTTCAATCCGTAATTAAAAATAAAAATTACGATTATATATCATTTCAAACCGCAATCCTGAATAAATAAAAATGCATAATAACTTGTAGTTTATAATAATAAAATACAACATCCATTCATCCATCATAAAATCATACATCCATCACACCCATCATGCAAAACAATCAATCAGTATCAATATATAACTGATAATATCTAACAGGCAATTAACTGGCAGTTATATTCAATAATAAATTAAATAACGATTTAATTTAAATAAATGCAATAACTGAGACGATGATTAAAATATACGAAAAATCATAAAAAATGCATAATCACACAAAAAATTAATTTAACAAACATAAGAAATTTTAGAAGTTGTGCGTGGGTTAAAACACTCACCTTTTGAATTTAAATTGAATTTAAATTCAATTTAAACCCAAAAATTTGACAGTCTCAGAATTTATCCAAACTAGCGCCAAAATGTTTGGAATTTCAATACGAACCTAAAAAAACCGTGCGTGAATTGGTGTTCGTATGTGAAAGATATTGCGATAAATGTGCTAGAATTTTAGTTATAAAAAATTAAAAAAAGAGAACACATTATAAACTTCATACTTGCCATGCCACACAAAGCTACAACACGCCCCTTCTTCCTAGTACGCACGCGTTCGAATCGAGAAGCACGCGAAACCCAATTTTTGACCGATCGTTGACTACGATTCACAGCCGCTAGGGGCTATCGTAGGCCACGACACCACCTCCATGACTACCTCCCATCCCTCCTCTCTCCTCCACCAATGTCCGGTCCCCCCCAGTGCACGGCCGTCGCGGCCACAAACTTCAACCCTAGGCGAATTTTTGCTGACGATCTAACCGCCCAAACGACGAACAAACTATGCCGATGCGATCCCCTCGGTCCACTCTACAATACCCAGAAGTTGATTTGACGATTGGACAAATTTGATTACGTCGTGATGAACGGCCGAGAACTGGTCTGCTATTTCCGGAACGGTGATTCAGAACCAAAAACGAACTTCAAATTTGAGATGCGTACATCGAGAGCTTCGATATATATTTTTTCTGAATTTTTTTAAGGGGTTTGAATTTTCAGCTTTGGATTTGATATGGGATTGCAATCGGAATTAGGGTTTGTCTGCCATTGAAGTGAGGAGGTGAATAGAACGTATAGAAATGAGGAACAGAGGTGGCTATGGTTTGTAGTAGGATATATATAGGCATGGTTGACATTTGAATGGATGGATAAGATAGATTTACGCGCTAAAGCCAAAATAGCCCAAAAAGCCCGTTTCGACTCCGGAATGAAATTGGATCAACCCATATATCAAAACAGATGTTTTTAAATATTTTAAACGCGATGGAACAAGTTTCAAGTCCAAATCCATCGTATGAAGAAGTTATGCTCAAATCAATATTTTTCAAATTGATTTCAATTGATTTCAATTTCATAAATTTCAAGGCATTTCGAGTCCGTACGATCAAACGACAAGTCCGATCGCTAAGAAACTTGAAACCCTACAATAATTCGCCGTTACGGATCCGATGAAACTAGTTTCGTCGAAATCCGAGTCAGTGGCCAAAATGGCTATTTTTCCATTAAATAAATAAGTTAATAATTAATTAATTAATTAAATTTTTCAATTTTATTTCAATAATTGACCAATTTCAACATTTTATCTTCTTAATCATTTACAATGATTTAAAAAAAAAATTAAATGTCAATTTATCGTTGATAAATCTATCGAATGCTGTGCCACATTTTCAATTCCATTATATTCAAAATTATAAATTAAATTTCCAATAATTCTATTTAATTGACTTTTCATTATGTTATTCACTTCATTGCTATCAAATGGAAAAATTTTAACATTGGATTCAGGCTATTACACTAATATTCTCAACTTCATCTTAATTCCAGTTTACCGTAGTATCTAATTTCAATTTCTTACAATAAACCCATTTACTATAAATTTGAATACCAATTAATTAGTTCCAAATAAATTGATTGATTCAATTCAACTCTTTTATTAAGTTTATTTTTAATCTATACACTCAGTTACTGTTGGTTTTATATTCCATTACACTATATACCCCTAATTATCTTTATTTGTATTAATGACTATGTTTCAAATGTGAAATCTTGTTAATTACACACATAAATTAAGGTTTTAAAACCAAACCTTAGTTCCATTCCTTTTTTTTCCAATTTAATACTTATGAAAAAATTTACGTTTCTATTTATTTATTACATACCTAGCTTCAGCCCTTGCATTAATTCTCATAACCATTACATTATTGATATCCAAAATTTGATTTAGTAAACCAATTTGTTACAACTTTACTTACATTAACACTATTCCCTTATTTTGGTTATTATTTCATACGTAGATCACAAGTTTACATTCCTTTATACTATCTTATGAAAACAATATACATTTCTAATACTTTATTACATTTATTGTTACTTTAAATTTACATTAACAAAACGTTAAATTTAAGATTTATTGTAATTGGTTACCAAAGTTTGTTTGACACATTAAATAAATAACAACTTATATTAATTGTCACCTATTTGCTTCTATTTGCATTTAAAAGTTTGTTGCCTATCAACCCAGGTTATTACTCTACGTATATAACACTAATTTTATTCCACCACCATTTATTCATCATTAATTCATTGATTAATTCAACCTCTACATTTATTTTCTTATATTAATTTATTACCAGTTATATCCTCTTACATTGTTTCTAATTATTGCAAATTCATTCAATTTACACAATTCAGCTTTAATTACTTACATTAACATAATCGCCTTAATTTACATTCAGTTACACTTAATCGATATATTATTTCATACATTACTGATTGCATTTGTTTTTATTATATTCTATTTAAAACTAAGCCATAACGTTTGAATTATTTTATTAAGTTGGAATGTTCATTCTTCCCAACCAATCACCATTTATTACATTATAACTTTACAATTTTAAATAAATTCATTAATTGTCATTTCATTCATCCTATTAATTATTATTAACCATAATTAGCGTTGTTACGTTTTAATTCACTTATTATTTCATTAAAAATTTACACAAATTTATTTCTTCAAATATTAAATCACAAAGTCCTATTTAATTTACCATTGCTACATTTCCTTTTTACGTTTGCTTCATTATAAATTATAAAAAAAAATTGTTTCTTCTTAATTTAATTACTCAATTTTAAACAAAATAACCAAACTTAATTATTGAAAATTTACGGTTCGTTACATCCCATATCACATTACAGAATATCATAGATTATCATTCAATAGATATCAACCAATCCAGACATTTTACTCAAAACAATCATCCACAAACATGGATTATTAATCCATATTGTAATTAATTCAATCAACTTAAATTAAATTAATTACTTTAGAATTAATCACCTAACCCTGCTTAACCAATCATTAATTAATTACAAACCATTTAGTTAGTTAATCATTCTTTAATTACCTTATAAACCAATTAATTATTCTTTAATTACAGATTAATTATCCTTTAATAATTCTCTTAATTAATCATCCTGGATTAATTATTTTTTAATTACATTAAGTAATTAGCCTTTAAATTAATTACATAAATTTATTATTCTTTAACCATTCACATTAATTATCTTTTAATTACTCTTATTAATTAATTAACTATAATTAATTACATTGATCCTTAATTAATTACGTTAATTAATTATACCATAATCACTTCATTGATTAAGAATATTTTAATTAATTTCATTTATTAATAACTAACCTTTTAATTTTCCTCATTAATTACATTAATTGATGATCCTCTAATTACCTCATTAATTAATTATTGTTCTAATTAATTTAATAATTAATCTTTAATTAATCACATTCATTAATCAACATTGATTAATCACATTCATTAATCAACCTTGATTAATCACATTCAGTAATTAACTTACATTACTTAATTAACTTCTTAATTAATTATATTAATTAATCTTTTAATTAATTACACTGAGTGATTAACCCTTAGTTACTTTCACTAAGTAATTATTCTTTAATTACTTTTATCAAGTAATTCCCCTATAATTAATTACATCTTGTAATTATCCATTAATTACTTACACTAAGTAATTACATTTCATTAATTACATTAAGTAATTATACTTAACCCATCATCAAGTGATTATCTTTTATTAATTAAACTAATTAATTAACTTAAATTAACCACATTAATTTAATTAATTACATTGAGTGTTAACGTAAGAAATCAGACGCTAACACCTCGGTGTAAATTGAAGTTGAGTGAAAGCACCACCCGTGTACACGGGAACTACAAACAAGTAGAGAAATCACAGAAAAAGCAGAAAAGACAACAGTTTTTATAGTGGTTCGGCTTAGGGTAAGCCTACGTCCACTTTAAATCTCTTTATTACTGAATTTGGTTACAACTTTACAACAATCTTCAATTACAACACACTTTAGACCAGTAGACCAAACTTTGATGGAGAATAATCTTTCGAATTCATGTTGAATGATGTATATTTTCTCTTGAAGATCGTCGTAGAGTCCTTGGTGTTTGGAGTATTTGAAGTGTTGAATGAGTCGAGAATTCAGCAGAGTATCGGCGCTTGAAATGATCGGCCAAAAGTCCCTTGCTAGTTGGAGTTAGGGCTGTATTTATAGGAGTGGTTCTGGGCGAAATTCAATCTCCAAGTCCTAGGTCGCGCACGACCTAAGGTAGGTCGTAGGCCATAGGTCGTCCACGACATAAGAAATCACTTGTATTAGCTATATTGGAACTTGCCCTGAATAAGTCACTAGGTCGGCAGCGACCTAAGAGATGGGATCTGACCTATCTTGATTGCCTTTGGTTCTTTTCTGAGCGATTTAATAGGTTGTGTACGACTCATCATAGGTCGTAAGTCAACTGAGATTTAGGTCGCTGAGACCACTTCGTTCTTAGGTCGTTAGACTGTGGCATTGCTTAGGTCGGAACTTCCTATAGGTCGCTAGGTCAGTGCACTTCATAGGTCGCTGAAGAACCGAAGCACTAGGTCGCTAAAGACCTTAGGTCGTGGAGTGCTTCGTGATCTGAGGTTGCTGTTGTAGTTAGGTCACTTTTCCATTTAGGTCGATGGGTAGTTAGGTCGCTAGAACCGTTCCATAGTTAGGTCGCTCGCCTGTTAGGTCGTAGCCTGTTAACTCGTTAGGTCGCTCCATCCTTTAGGTCGCTCTGGCCTTTAGGTCGCTAGGTTGGAACTTCCTATAGGTCGCTAAATACCTTAGGTCGCTGTTGTAGTTAGGTCGTTAGCGCCCTTAGGTCGCTTCAGAAATAGGAGTTAACACTTGCCCCTCGAAGTACAGGCCTATGCCATAGGTCGTGCGCTTCGATCTGTCCGAGTTAGGTCGTGAGTGACCTAAGACTTGTACTAAGTCGCATGCCTATTTGCCTTCCCCTTTTTGTCCCGTATAAATTTGCTAGGTCGTGAACTCCTCCTCACTCTACTGCTCCAACCTCCCACTGCCATTGACGAATTTTCAAGCTTCCAAAAGCAAGTTCAACTCGTTCAATCCCCGATTCATCTTTATCATTATATCTCGTAAGTGAATCTGCTCTCCATCCCACCATAATCACCATTGAATTATGAATCCCCATTTTCCGATCGTAGTTCATTTCCTCGTGTCGTCCTTCGTTTTGAGTGACTGTTATGGTCGACTGTTGATTGTCATTTGACTAATTTAGGAAGGCACGGAGATGCGTTGAATCTATGATGGATCGGGGATGTTTTGCATTGTTTTTTAAGTGATCAGGTGGTATGAAGGGATGGTGAATTTCATGAGGAGGAGGATGAATTTCTATGTGCAGTTGGTAATGGGTTATCGGGTCGCATTTTGACGAGATGGATTGCGTGAAGAGGAAGCTAGCGATTTAGCAGATCTGAGCGACTTAAAAACCTCCGCGACCTAAGAAACCTGGCCGACCTAACAAATTCTCGCGACCTAAGGATCCTTCGAATCTGCGACTTAACTTTTAGGTCGTGCTGGGATTTAAACGACCTAGGACTTAACAGATTTGCACATGAATTCCAAGCAGGACGACTTAACAAATGAGCGACCTAATCTTGTTTGCGGTATAGGCTGTAGGTCGCGGTCGAGTTAGGACTAACGAATTGCCTTGAACCTTTTAACTTACACAGTGCGACCTAAAGAGGCCCTGACTTATGCTAGGTCGCTGGACGACCTAAGACTTTGTCAAATTCTGAGAAGACTTGGCTGAATTGTTTGAACTTGAATTTTGTTGTACTTCTTTGCAGATTATTTTAACTTTTAAAGCCGTCGACCTGTTAAATACAACATTTGCAGAAAAATGGGACGAATATACTGTCATTGACCGCCCACATCGAATGACAGATTAGTCGACATAGAATAATCAACTTAAATGAACCGTGTGAACGAAATGCTGCGAACTAAAGAATTCAAGTGAAGTATTAAAGCAAAACTAAAATATTCAATTAAAGCTGATTCGTTTGCATTAACACTACACTTGAATTTTATATTAACAAGTCCTGAAATCTCATAATTGACGAATTGTCAACTAGCTCAATTTCAGTTATGTTTGCTTTCTGTTTTTGTTAGTTCTGCACAACACTTCACACTTTTTAGGAAACGTGCACCTTCTTATTTGAACGTCTAGTTCCTTGTATAGAATGACTTCTCAACAAGGAGAAACAGAATCGGCTGAAGAGACTTTCCCAATTGCTACTCCATTGGTTAATCCTCCAGAGAGAATTTCAACCACACTAACATACAAAGTTTTCCGCCAACTGTGCGCTCTGTTTGGCATTGCTGAAGCAGATGCCATTCTTCCTGAGAGAAGCGATACTGCCGATATACCACCTTTTGGTTTTGTAGCAGTTAATTGTCAAATGTGCACAAGTGGAGCCATCCCTCCTTTTAACGACTTTCTTCAACGGCTTCTTCTCCGACTAGCTATCTCCCCCTTCCAGCTGCACCCCAATGGCTATGCTATTCTGATGGGGTTATGTGTGCTATTCGGAAGGACGCTGGATCGCCTTCTGAGTTTCGATGAAGTTTGCTATTTGTGCACATTTGCCAAAAATAAAGACCATCCTTCCATCATTCTTGTGAGAAGCGCTAGGAACCGTAAACTAATAATCGGCCTTCCCAAAAGTGCTCACGGTTTTCTAAGCCAATTTTTCTTCGTTCGCTGTCCTCCGGGATTCTATGCTACCTGGAGAGTAGGAAGTAAGAGCATTTATCTTTGTTCCTGATGTTTTTCTCTGAGCTTTTCATAGCTTGAGTTGTCAAATGTTAACTTCGCCTTTTACTTTTCAGCGCTTCCTCCTCCTTCTAGGGATTCTAGTCATAAACCAACTTTTGAGAGGCTTATGGCCGTGCCAGTTGAGGAGAGAAGTATTCAATTTCTGTTGAAAAATGAATTTTTGCATCAATACGGACTTTTGCATACCTCTCGCTCTACACACCCTCATGAAGTCCCAGACTCCCCAACCCAAGCACTGGATGCCCCAGTTCTTACCGATGCATCCATACCGAAAGAACCTGCCTCTGAGGCTTCTCTAGTGAAGTGCTCCACTTCTGTTGACGTCACGTGGTCATTTGGCAAACTTGCCCCGGTCACTGAAGAAAAAGAGCTTCATGAATCTCCTCCACATTCGAAGAAGTCTGGTGACGAAGAAGCTGGGAAAACAAGCCCTGTCAAACAGAGTGGAGATGACACTTTCGAAGGGTTGAGCGACTTGTTTGTCACTTCACAAGAGCTCTTTAAAGACGACCCCGTCACTACCAGGGCTTCTTCTTCAGTAGTTGAGGCGACTTCTACTCTGCAACAGACTCCGTCGACTCAAGAGTTGATGTTAACTACTACTCCTACGATTACTCTGCAATCAAAGAGCGGTTCGTAGTTTGATGCGCGTAGCTTACACATCACGCACACTTAGAATCTTTCGGCACTTTTATACTCCCAACTCTCTGTACTTTGAAGATTCTAAAGTTACACTTCTTTTCTCTGAAAACTTTTAAGACTTGTCTCTTCTTTTTTATTTCAGATTCTCCGATGGGACGTAGCAGCTCCTACTATGACGACTTTCAGCGCTACGGGAGGCGTAGTCAATATGATTATAGGCGCTACCTTCCCACCCACAGAGAAACCGATGAAGAGAGAGCCGCTCGAAAGGCTCAGGAGAGAAAGGCTCTAGAAGAGCATTACGAGAGGAAAGAAAGGGAGGAGCACCATGAATCTTCCCATAAAGGTGACGATTCCCACAAGAGAAAATCCCATGATGACCGGGGAAAAAGTCATATGGTTGAGGACCCAAGTAAGCGTGCTCGACACGGTGAGAAGCATACTTCTACAACTCCAGAAAAGGTCGCTGCCCCCGTCTCACTTGACATTCCTTCTGGCTCTCCTGCTCTCGGGAAGACAGACATTCAAACAATAATTAGCAGGCCTAAATTCCAAGTTGGACTTGGTCCCAGCCACTTTGCAAAGCCGGTTTCCACAGTGGTGCCTGAAGGGTGTGCGGTTTGATCTTGACTTGGTTCCTATCGACAAGCCTGCCATGCTGCGAAATCTCGATGCTGTCAAGCTTGATATTGAAAGGATGTCGCACTGGCAAAAGCTTGTAGACGAGCTTCAAAGGGTCAACCGTGCGAATATAGAGGCCATGCTTACTATGGAGAATGATAAGGCCGAATGGCAGAAGGTTCTTGAGCAGCATGATACCGAAATGAGGAGCATTGCTACTTACAATGAAGAGCTTGAAGCGAAAGTTGAGGAACTTAAACAAGAGCTTGCTACTTCTTCTACCACGTATACTCAAAAAGAAGAAGTATTTCAGAAGCAAGTTCGCGATGCTCGCGCAGCTCAGCGACACGCCGAGGCACAACTTGAAGCTGAGCAGAAAACAGCAGGAAGGTATCGTGCTGAGGTTACAGAATTACAGGAGAAAGTCAACGCTCAGGAGGCGGAAATTCAAATGCTAAAGCTTCAACTTTCCAAAGCTGAAAGAGAGCGTGATAAGGCCGTTGCCGGCAAAATTGCAGCTGAAGAATCTCTTGAGGCAACGAAGGCCGACATCAGCTCAACATTATTTGACTTCTACCTGCATAGCGTCTTGGGGCGCGGTAGTCTCGCCTTTCTAGGACCCAAGTACGAAATTACTCTGGCTGAGGTATGGGAGGCCGCACTTGATATGCTTGGTGCTAAAGGTGCTGGCTATGTCGAACCAGCTCTTGAGGAGCATTATTTTGATGACGACGCTCGCGCCGCTCTCGCCAAGGGAAAGGAACAACTTGCAAAATTAAGGGCCGAAATGGCGGTAGGAGAACATTCGGGAAAAACTATCTCGACTGCTCCAGTTCGGCCTTCTCCTTCGGCCGAAATCGACATTATCGGTTCCAGTTCTCATTCTCCATCTCCTACTAAAGTTACCACCGAGATCACAAGCATACAGGGTGGAGATGAAGGCGACGAGAGTGCCGAGGCACAGGCTTATGAGGTTGATGTCAGGAAACCAACTTTTCCAAGTAACTCTACTGTTAATCTTGCCCAAGTAGACTGCTCATCTGTTTCTTATGAGCTTGATGAGCTTCTTGACTATTTCCTGAACCTCAGCGAGCCTTTATCTCCTCTTTTTACTGACTTGAACTTTTTTCCTTCTGTAGAGAAAACGTCGAGCATTGTTTAAACTTCCCCTCCTCCAATTATTCCTCCTCCGTCTCTTCAGGTCACTCCTCCTTCTGCCTCGCAACCAGGATCACAAGAGGAGCAAATAGAAGCTCTCCAAGACTTGGACGATCCCATTGCTTCACAAGAACACGGGGGGAAGAAACTGAAGGGAGTGAGAAGACTCAGAAGCAACTGGTTCTGATGATGAACCATTAACTACACTTTTCTCTCTAGGTGGTGGGTCTTCTTCCAGGAAGAGAGGGAAGCTTGGAGTCTCTAAGAAAAAGAAGGAGGCTTCTGCTAGCGAGCCACAAGCGGGAGAAGAACCTATTGTATCCCCTTCCCCTTCCTCTCCTACTCTTACAAGCTGGCCTAAGAAGTTAACCATTCGGCCAGGCGCAGGCTCAAAAGACGGAAGGAAGAAGAAATGATGGCTTTGGTCCTATGCTTTTTGTATCGCTTTTTTGCTTTTTGCATGTACTGGCCGGAGATTGTGCGGGTACCGGCCTCCACTTTTCTTTTTCTTTTTTACTTTGAAACTTGTACCTGTACAAAATTTTAACAGTGTTGAATAAAATGATTCTTTTTCTTTGTACAAACTTCTGTCTGTATCTGAGAATGCATTTATTATTCATTGTCGTACAAGTTTCTTTACATGATATTGCAGCGAGCTTGTGGTATGTTGTTCGAGCGTAATTTTACCAATATAGTTATACCATGTTGCCCCCATACCATAAGCTTGTTGCAATATTTTGTATTTTAAGGGGACTTGTACTTTTATTTTCTGGAGAATAATTATTCCATACTTGGAGGAATATTATTTCATTAAAAATAGAGTACAACTCCCTCCATATAAGTTTTTACGCTTCATCCTTCGAAGATATCACCTTTTCTTTTGTGCATATACACATTTTACCAAGTGAATTCTTCTATGTGGTAAAGCGGGCCTCTGAAGGGTACTTTAACTTCTTTTGAAGGAAGAGTGTTAGCGCCAAAATTGGTCACTAACACCCTTAGAGAGTTTGTGTAGAGAGATTAATGAAGAAGATAAATTAAAATAGAGAAGATAATATAAATTAAAATGCGGAAGACGAGAACACAGAATTTATAGTGGTTCGGCGTTGTAGCCTACGTCCACTTTGAAGTTGATCCTTTATTTCTTCACTTTAAACTTGATTACAGATACAATCCGCTTTTAAGTATTCGAATACAATTGTGAAATAAAAGTAGAAGTCTTGGATGAGGTTTGGATGAGGCAGAGTCTCCCCTGTGTTCTCTGAAATCTCCTTCCGTTTTCTGTGCCCCTGCCTCCCTATTTATAGATGACAGTGGGTTGGACTTCCCTAGTGGGCCTGGTAGTCGAATAACTCGGTCCAAAGAGTGTAGGCACGACGCGCCAACCAGGGAGGCCGAACGATGGAATGCCGAACAGAAACCTTTGTGCCGAACGAGTAGGCCGAGCAACAGTTGGAACAGTTGTGTTGAGGAGGATGCTGAAACATCTTGCTGGCCGAACGTTCAGGGATGCCGAGCGTTCTTACGCCGAACGTTCATAGAAAGCCGAACAAACTTTGGTGGCTGAACGATATTATTTGGCCGAGCTGCATTCGATGCCTAACTATCTCTCGATGCCAGACGACCTCTAGATGCCGAACGATATCCTTATGCCGAACGATCTTAAGCTGAATGTTTACTTCGGCCGAACGCTCCTTTGGCCGAACATGCTCTGGATGCTGAGTGTCCTTTGACTGCTGAACACACTTTACACCGAGTACACCTTGGAGGCCGAACGTTAGTCTTGGCCGGACGGCATTCAATGCCGAACGTTCTTCTGATGCCGAGCGATACTTGATGCCGAGCACTCCTCTCTGACCGAGCGTCCTTCCTATGCCGAGTACTAGGTTGCCTGGTCAATTCCTTGGGAAACACTTGCCCCCCAAAGTGCATTACGTGGCCGAACGTGATGCGCTTTGATCCTTGGTCGCCACCTTTGTCTTAAGGCTCTCTTGGCCGAACGCAGTAGGGAAGGCCGGACGTTAGCAGGGAAAGCCGAACGACATATGTTACCTCGAGTGAGTTTGTATGCCGAGTATTCGGGCCGAACAATACAAGTGCCGGTAGATCCAAGTGGGCCCAAGCTGGACGAACCGAGGTGTCCGAACATGACCGTTTTGACCGGTAGAGCCGGTCAGAACCCCTTCGACTTCCTCTTCTCCCTTATAAAACCCAACTTCTTCTTCCTCCCCCTTTTTCTCTACTTTCACTTCTGCACTCTCGATCTACCCCAGCCATCAGACTTTTCAGACTTCTCAACCCTTCCTAACACTCGATCCACGAACTAGGTAATCATCTGATTCCTTTCCTTGATAAGTTTCGATCGGTTGGGATAGGTTAGAACGGTGGCTGAACGAGCTATGTGGGTGGATGATCCAAACCCTGATTTGGACGTCCCCATGGCCGAGCGACTTAAGGCAGGGAGGTGTGGTGAGGGTTGATCACCTCATAGGGTTCGTTCCGTTGTTTGAGAGGGATGCTGTGGTTCGGCACGGCCTCTATGTATTAGATGAGGCCGCGGGAAAGAGTTGGGTGGAAGAGTGGAAAGTATGGAGGCCGTGTTGAATGTTAGGACACGATTCAACTTTGGTTCGGCATGGCATATTGTCGGCCGAACGATGGGTCAGAAGGTTAGGGAGGAAGTGTGAGCCAGTAGGTAGGCCGGGCGTTGTTTCGGCCGAATCATGTTTTGGCCGAACCACACTAACTCAGTACGAACTGAGGTTGAGCCGAACGATGGTTGTAGACCAAATAGTAGTTTTGCCGAGCCACTACTTTAGCCGAACAAACTGTTATACCGAGTGTACATAAATGCCGAGCCTACCTCCATGCCGAGCAAACCAACATACCGAACGTACTTAAGTGCCGAACAAACTATCCTGCCGAACAAACTAAGCGTCGAGCAGACCTTAATGCCGAACCCAAGTAAATGCCGAATAGACTTAACATGCCGATCATACATAGATACCGGACCTATCTTCATGTCGAACATAGTTAGCATGCCGAGCATAATTAAGTGCCGAGCACACATAAATGCCGGACATATACAAATGTTGAACATACTCTCCTTGCCCAATTTCATAACTGGTCTTTACTTGGCATAATCGGATAATTACCTCTAGTGTCTTACTGCAGTCGTTATTCAGAAGGCTTTCGGGGACGGTCAGCGATGACGGTTTTCGGAAGCGATGTTTTTAGGCTTGACGTTATATTAAATGCTTATGCACGATTGATTGCACTAGTTCACACACCACACGGGGGGTTATCTGCGTTGTTAATTCTAACGTCGATCATTTTTCGAGTATAGTTCACACAGGTGCTTGGTTGGGTCTGCTATTTATTCAACATGTCCAACAGATCCAGTTCTGCTACACTTTCCGACAAACCTGGGTCGTCTTCTAAGCGAACGGCCCCCGACACAACTGACCCGTCAATTTCTCCCGCTTATGACTGGACTCCCGATACTTTGGAATCGTCGATTTTACTGGATGACCCAGTTGACTCACAGGCTTTGAGAGTCACTGAGGCCGCTCTTAAGCGGATATGTTCTACTCATGGCATTCCGTTTGCTGATGTGCTCGTTCCGTCGAGGCATGACCGCCCACATCTGCCCCCAGTGGGATATACGGCGTGTAGCAAGTTCATGTGCTAGGTTGGTAGCGTGCCACCTTTCAATCTATTCCTTCGCGACGTGTTGCAGTATCTGGACGTCGCCCCGTCTCAACTTCATCCAAATGGTCACGCTTTCATTTATGGCACGTACATGCTTTTCATGGCCGTCTTCTCCAGGCCTCCAACTCCAGGCAATATAAGGTACATCTATATGACCAAGAAACGGGGAGAAAGCCCCTCTTACATGTTTCTTGAGCCACATCGGAAGTGCCAACTTTTCACTAGCGCATGGAGTAGCAAATTCGCCCTGTACAAACAGGAGTGGTTTTACGTGCGCTGCCCCCAAGGTTTTGCGAGGTGGTGGGTTGAAGGAAGTAAGTCTTTTCTCTGAGTTGATGTCCGTTCCCGATTGAGGTTGAACTTCTCCTAACTCATTGTTCTATTTTTTCAGATCTCGTCCCCCGTCCTGAGGGCCGGGGGTACTCCGATGTTGTCGACGCCATTAGAGCTCTTCCTGCTGAAGAGCGAGATATCCGAGCCCTCATTTCTAATGAGTCACTATCGAAGTTCGCCTTGCTAGCCCCTGGCCGCCGGGTTAGCCTTCCAGAGGGCGTATCGCTTCCTAAGTCCGTGCCCGAAAGAGGGAAAAAATTGCCTGAATCATCCGTTCGCCCTTCTCTTGAAGCACCGAAAGACGGGGAAATTCTAGGCGAGCCACCTAAAAAGCGAGGTGAGGATTTAGGTCCTGCAGCTGAAGTTCATGATATCGAAACGTCATCTTCCCCTTCGAAGGGGAGAAAGGAGCTGGCGCGCAAGTTGAGGAAGGAGAAGGTTGGTGGGACTTCCAAAGCTACGCCTGTTCAGCCAGAGAAAGAGGCTTCTTCACAGCGCGTTGGAAGTTCTTTGAAAGGCTTATCGAACCTCTACATTCCCGACGATTTGCTCAACTATGATTTCGATGACCCGGAGCTGTTTAAGTTTCGCTCACCCGTCAGGGGTGATGCGGGCGTCCCGGCCCCGATCCAAGGGGAAAAGACTCCCGTTAGCAAAGCCACTGGTCCGTCGGGGGGTAGCACTAGGACACACACAGACACATGCATTTCACTTTGCATTTAATTTTCTTTCACCATTCTGCTCTCTCGCTAATTCGCTATTGTCTGATTGCAGGTGACATGGGGCGCTCTCACGGATACGATCGCCACCGTGGTTCGTCACTTTACGCCAGTCTGGTCGGGACTCGGGCCTCGGGAAGCGCCGAGACAGAGACAGCGACAGCGACCGAGATTATCATGCCCGGGACTCGTCATCCCGGAAGAAAGCTTATTATCAGCCCGAACACCGCCAGGAGACCTCTTCTTATCAGGAGCGAAGCAAAGACAAACGTGGCCATAAGAGGTCGCATTCTGATGCTCCCCGGGACCAACACTCTGACTCTTCTTCTACCCGGCACCCCCGAGATTCTCATAGGAAGGGCGAACTTTCAAAGTCGTCTCCTCTCGCTCCCGTAACAGACCCAACAGTGTCGGAGAGATTGAACGAACTTAAGGCTAAGTTTCCAAAGATTTGTTTTGATGGGTTAAAGTTCCTCCCGGCGATTCATCCTATTCCCGGAGATGCCAAACAAAATGCTATCGCCTGTACCAATGACGTCTACGTGCAACATGACGCGTTCGTCCATCTGGCTGAGAAACTTTCTGAAGTCTCTATGGAGCACCAGCACGAAATTGACCGCCTAAAGCTTGAAGCTATTCATGACAGGGATATCATTAAGGCCCAGGATGAAGAAATTGCCGCCTATAAGTCTGAGCTTGAAGCTACTCGCCAGAGCGCTAAGGACACCGCCGAGGCTGTTTCCCGCCTTGAATTGACTCATAAGAAAGAGCTCGATGAAGCGGTTCAACGGTGTGGGGCATTAGCTTTGGAGAAAGACTCCGTTCAGAAGGAGGGGGACACACTTAGTTATCGGGTTAAGGAACTCGAAGTGCAACTTTTCGAGGAGAGGAAAGAGAAAGTGGCTGCCCAGGTTGAGGCACAACATTATTGTGATGAGATTGTCACCACCCGACTCCTAAAGGGGAAACTTGAAGACGATCTCCCCAAAATCGAGGCACTGAGGAATGAGGCCCGTGAGGAAGGTAAAAGGGCAGCAACTGTCGACATCGACTCTCGCCTCGAGGCGGCCAAGGAAGAAGGCAGGGAGGAGATAAAGACCGAATTCAACCCGCTCATCGCTGAGTTCAATGCCCGAGTTCTCATGCATCGAGATCTAACTTTTCTAGGCGACGGCTACCTTGAGTCATTGGCCGAGGCATGGGAGACCCTGATTCAGATCAGGAAGGTTGAGAGCGGCGCCGATGAGGTCGATGAAGAAGCATTGATAAAAGAATTCCTGAGGGGGAAGGAGCCTTCAGATTTATCAGCGGCTAAAGCCCTCTACAACAAAGGCTCTCCCTCCAGGAAAGGGAAAGAGGTGGCTACCGACTCTTCCGGCGTCGTGCCCCCAGTTCGCATGCCTACTCAATCGGTCAGTCGGCCAGTACTTGACCCCTTCGAGCAGCACGTTGGCTATGACCCGGAAGCCCCCGGGCTTGGCATTCATGTTTTATCTCCCATCTCGGAAGGTGAGACCCCCCTGATGACTGAGAACCCACCGGCATCTGGTGAGTAACCTCTGTGCTTCACAAAGATCTTTCTCGTTCCCCCAGAAGTTGTTGTGTTCTAACACTTGTTTTTTTTTTCGTGATTTCTCCGCAGGCTGTTCTGACCCTGAGCCCACTCCGAGGAGTGATGCCGCCAAGGAGGTGGAGAAAAAGGCGAGTGACGCTACTCAAGCTGGCGGGGATCCTGGTCCAGATGCTCAGGTAATCGGGGTGCTTGATGAAGGAAAATCCGAATCTTCCTCGGAGAGTTTTGAAATAGAAATCACAGGCGCCTCTGAGCACACATCCGAGTTGAGCATGAAGGAACGGCTAGAGAAGGAGAAGAGAGATACGGCCTCAGTCAAGGTTGAGCCGTGTGAGGTGGACCTGGATGATCCCTTGCATAAACCATTGAAGGTCATTCTTCCTGGCAAGTCCCAGCCCATGGATGTTCCCCCTACGTCTTCGGTCGTCACCCCTCCGTCAGGGAAGGATTCCAAGAGTAAGCACTCTGGGAAGGAACTATCCGAGAAGAAGTCAAAGAAACACAAGAAATGACCGTCGTCCCCGTTCAACGAGAACTAGTTTAAGTCATGTACTAATTTTTGTAGGCTGTGTAAATAGGCTGTTGGCTCCGGACTTCGGAGCGTTTTTGTAACGGGAAGCTTTTTGTGAATAAAATTTGATCTTCACTTTTGTCTTCTCAAAAGACTTTTATTATTCAGTTTCTTTTATGGTTGTGATTGAAATCTGAATTGTTATGGGTAACTTAGACTTCTTGGTTCGTCTTTACATGGCTTGGGAGCTTCCCTGGATTTGATCAGTCTCCACTTGGTGCTTCAAGCACTTAGAATATTTCATAGCCCGTATGTTGGGGACTTGACATATCCAAGTCATTTGCGTCGTAGTTCCTATTCAAGGAACTCGGAGGTCTGAACTGCTTGTAATTAAGTCTATACATCGGACTTCGAGTACTCCAGTCCGCGCTCTGGGGATTTTGAGGTTTCAAATCGTTTATACTCGAGTCCGCACTCTGGGGACTTAGAGTACTCCAGTCCGTGCTTCGGGGACTTGGAAATTTAGAATCGTTTATACTCGAGTCCGCACGCCGGGGATTTAGAGTACTCCAGTCCGCACTCCGGGGACTTGGAGATTTTGAATCGTTTATACTCCAGTCCGCACTCCGGGGACTTAGAGTACTCCAGTCCGCACTCCGGGGACTTGGAGATTTTTTGTCGTTTATACTCGAGTCCGCACTCCGGGGACTTAGAGTACTCCAGTCCGCACTCCGGGGACTTGGAGATTTTGAATCGTTTATACTCGAATCCGCACTCCGGGGACATAGAGTACTCCAGTCCGCGCTCCGGGGAATTGGAGATTTTTGTCGTTTATACTCGAGTCCGCACTCCGGGGACTTAAAGTACTCCAGTCCGCGCTCCGGGGACTTGGAGATTATGAATCGTTTATACTCGAGTCCGCACTCCGGGGACTTGGAGATTTTTTGTCGTTTACACTCGAGTCCGCACTACGGGGACTTAGAGTACTCCAATCCGCACTCCGGGGACTTGGAGATTTTGAATCGTTTATTATAAGCGTTTGTACGCTAACCAGGATATCATAATTTTTAATTGCGCATCATAGGAATATCATACGAAGATGCATTGGTCATTCATGGAAAAGATGGCTTCAAGCCTTTATTGATGAAAACAAGCTAGATTATCTTATTACATGCCAAGAAGAAAGCATACTGGAAATAAATGCAACTACCGCATAAAGGAAATAGACTAAGTGTAATAACGTCGCAAATGCTCACTGTTCCATGCTCGGGGGAGTGTCGCACCATCGACGGTCATTAGCTTGAAAGTTCCTTCTCCAAGCCTCCGTTCGATGATGTACGGACCTTCCCATGCGGGATTCATGTGCGAAGGGGTTGGAAAGACTCGTTTCAAAACGAGATCTCCCACACTAAAGGTTATTGGCTGGACTTTTCCATTATAATATTTAGCGACTCGGTGTCTGTATGAGGCTGCTCTCAAATCAGCTTCTTCGCGTTTCTCATCAATGAAGTCTAATGATTCCAATAGGAGATCCTGGTTTGACGCAGGATCGTAATAGGTTACCCGGTGTGATGGAACTTCAAGTTCTAGGGGTATGACGGCTTCCATGCCGTACGCCAGTGCGAATGGTGTGTGGCCAGTCGCGGTCTTGTGGGTAGTTCTATAGGCCCAAAGCGATGTTGGGAGTTCATCCACCCACTTGCCTCTAGCCTTTTCCAAACGCTTCTTCAATATGGACTTGATGATTTTATTGACGGCTTCTACCTGCCCATTCGCCTTCGGGTGAGCAACTGCTGCGAACCTTTTCTCAATGCCATACCTCTGACAGAACTCTTTGAATTCCTTACTTTCGAATTGAGTTCCGTTATCCGTTATGATGGTCCGTGGGAGGACAAAACGGCATATGATATTTCGTACAACGAAATTAATGACTTTCTTGGTGGTGATTGTGGCCATTGGCTCTGCTTCCGCCCACTTGGTGAAATAATCGACTGCCACTATTGCATATTTCGCGCCTCCTTTGGCTATGGGCAGAGATCCAATTAGGTCGATTCCCCACATTGCAAATGGCCAGGGAATAACCATTTGTGTGAGTTCCGTTGGCGGAGCTCGCGGAATCTTTGCATATATCTGGCAATTGTCGCATCTTCTCACATAGTCTGCTGCATCTCGATTTACAATCGGCCAATAATATCCATAGCGGAGGATTTTCCTCGCCAAAGTTTGCCCCCCGGTATGATCACCACATTCTCCCTCATGGACTTCTTCCAACACCCGTTTTACCTCGTCATGGGCCACGCACCGGAGTAAGGGGGTCGAGAATCCCCTCTGATACATTATCCCGTCTTGCATTACATAACGCGAAGCCTTACGAAGGACTTGGCATCTTTCGCTTCTTTTCTCAGGTAAGTCTCCGTATAGCAAGTATTTTTTGATCGGGGTCAGCCATGATCCCCTTTCGAGTTCGGTCTCCAAGACGAGATCTATCTCCATCATGTTTATACTTGGAGCAAGCAGAGTCTCGACAGGGAACAATCCCATCTGCTGTGCATCGCCAGTACTCGCGAATTTAGCCAACGAGTCGGCTTCCTTGTTCTGTTCGCGCGGGACATGCGAAATGTCATAATATTCCAGGTTTACTAGTAGGTCCCGGACCCGAGCAAGGTAAGGAGCCAGTCTCTGTCCCTTCGCTTGGTAGTCTCCCCGTACCTGATATACCACCAGCTGTGAGTCGCAGAAGATTTCGATGGACTTTACCCTCAGTCCATTGGCAAGTCTTAAGCCAGCAATCAGTGCTTCATATTCGGCTTCGTTATTTGTCGCTGTAAATTTGAACTTCAAAGCGCAGCAAATCGATCGGTTTTCGGGAGTTACCAGAACTGTCCCAGCTCCCGACCAACGGTCGTTAGATTCCCCATCAGTGAACATCTTCCATCATACAGGAGGGATTACTTTGTGATTTTCACTCGGTTCATTCGGTATGGTGAACTCAGCAACGAAGTCAGCTAATGCTTGCCCTTGGATGGTCCTTCGCGGCAGGTAGGTGATATCAAACTGGCTTAACTCGATGTTCCACTTTAGCATCCTACCGGAAGTTTTCGGTCATTGGAGTACCTGTCGCAAGGGTTGGTCAGTGTAAACACTGATTGAGTGCGCCTGAAAGTAGGGACGAAGCTTGCGTGATGCAATCACCAGGAAATAGGCAAGTTTCTCGATCTTTGGATAATTCTTTTCTGCCCCCGTCAGTCATTTACTAACATAGTACACCGGCCTTTGAACCTTGTCTTCTTCGCGAACTAGGGCTGTACTGATAGCGTGTTGAGACACAGCCAAATATACGTACAACGTCTCGTGGTCTACTGGTTTTGACAACACTGGAGGACTTTCCAAGTGTCTTACCAGGGCTCGGAATGCTTCCTCGCAGCCAGTCGTCCATTTGAAGTTTCTCTTTCCTTTCTTTATGACATCGAAGAAAGGAACACACTTATCTGTGGCTCTGGATATGAATCGACTGAGCGCAGCTACTTTTCCGTTCAAGCTCTATACCTGTTTTACGGTTCTAGGTGCCTGTATATCTCGGATGGCCTGGATCTTTTTCGAGTTAGTTTCAATTCCTCGTGCATTCACAATGAAACCCAAGAACTTTCCCGGCGCTACGCCGAAAGAACACTTCAGGGGGTTTATTTTCATTTCGAAGAGCCTCAGTATATCGAACATTTCCGCCAAGTCTCGAATGTGGTCGTTTGACTGCCGTGACTTCACAAGCATGTCATCCACATAGACTTCCATTGTTTTCCCAATCTAATCTTTGAACATTCGATTTACCAGACGCTGGTAAGTTGCTCCGGCCTTTCTTCAGTCCGAAGCGCATCACTACATAGCAGTATAACCCAACATTTGTGACAAAGCTGGTGTGTTCTTGGTCTGGGATGTGCATCGGAATTTGGTTGTATCCAGAGTATGCATCCATAAATGACAATAACTCGTGACCTGCCGTTGAATCGACCAGTTGATCAATTCGTGGTAGCGGGAAGCTATCCTTCGGGCATGCTTTGTTTAAATCAGAATAGTCAACGCAGCTTCTCCATTTTCCGTTTGCTTTCTTTACCAACACAGGGTTGGACACCCATTCCGGGTAGAGGGCGTCGCGGACAAACCCATTGGCTTTGAGTTTATCCACCTCCTCTTTGAGAGCTGTAGACCTCTCCGGGTCCATGCCTCTCCTTTTTTGCTTCACAGGTACGTGTTTCGGGTCTATATTCAACATATGGCTCGCAATTGCAGGGGAAATCCCAGGCATATCAGAGTGTGTCTAGGCGAAGACATCAAGATTCGTCGGAGGAAATCAGATAAATTCTCTGCCATTAGGGGATCGAGCTGTGACCCAATTTTAAGAACTCGTGTCGGGTCGCTGTGGCTAACTGGAATATCAATTGTTAGTTTGGCCGGTGCTGCGTCTGGTTCCCTGGGTTCCCCTTTGTCATCTCTCGGATCTATGTCTCCAACGATCCGAGAATGTCGCCCGAGCCAGGGCTCGGGCGCTAATTGTCAATCATCAGAATTCGGGATGCGGACGATGTTGTCCGCAGTCTTCCCCTTTTCTCTGCGCAGGGCCTCTCTCAGCTCAGCCACGTAACATGCACGTCCGGTTGCTTGGTCGCCATGCACTACGCGAACTCCTTTGTCCGTCGGGAATTTCAGTGTGAGACACCACGGGGCCAAGGCTGCCCTGAAATCTGCGAGGGCTGGTCGTCCCAAAAACATGTTGTATGGTGAATCAACATCCAGCACTATGAATGGTAGGATTCGCACTCTCCTGCGTTCACCTTGTCCCAGTTCAACTGGTAACTCCACATATCCTACTGCGTCTGTGGCTGCGCCGTTAAAGCCATGGATTCGGGCTTTAGATGGTTTCAAATCCTTAGTCTCCAGCTTCATTTGGTCATATGCTTTCTTGAAGATTATGTTAACGGAACTTCCGCAATCAGTTAGGATTCTCCTTACGAATGTCGGTCCGATGGTTGCGGATATGACCAATGGATCGATGGTGGGAGCTTCCACCTTATCCGCGTCTCTATTCTTGAATAAAATATCGTCGTGCATCGTGCGTTGCTGCTTTGCGGGAGTTCCATCCTCCACATTTGAACAACACTCATGCTCTGTATGTCTCAAGGAATTAGCATATCACTCCATTTCCTGCCAATTTTTATCCGCAGGATGAGGTCCACCAGCAATTGTGTTAATAACCAATCTTCCCACAGTTCGAGTAGGTTGCTCCGGTTGGTGAAGAGCTGGGCCACGTCCGGGGTTTGAAGTCTCTTGTCTTCCTTCTGGCGTATCTTTGACGAATTCCTGCAGCTTCTTCTGCCTAATCAATTTCTCAATAGCGTCATGGAGATGCCTGCATTCGTCTGTGTTGTGCCCATAAGACTCGTGAAAGCGGCAATACTTTCCAGTCCGCTTTTGCTCCTCTGTTGATTCCTTAGGGCGTGGTTTTCTGTATTGAAAAGTGTTGCAGGTCGATAAGTAGATGTTTTCAAGAGACGCATTCAGTGGAGTGTATTCGTTGTAGGTTGGGATCCTTGACTTCCATCTCCCCGTTTCCTTCTTCTTTCCAGGATTTCCACTTCCAGTTCCCTTAGACTGCCCGGGCTTATTTTGGATGCTGGCCTGAGTCTTTCCAGGGTTATCGTCGGTTGCTTTCATGGCGATGTTGCCCTTTACAGACTCCTGAACAAACCCTGGTGCCTTGTCTTTCCTTATCCACCGAGCTTCTTCCCTCCTTATGAACTGGTGGGCTTTCGAATAGAAACGTTCCAACATAGCTGGTGGCTTTCCCGCCAACCAATCCCCAAATTCAGAGTCTGGATCCACTCCACGCATTACTGCCATCAAAATCGTGTGGTCGTTTGGATTGCTCACTTTAGTGGCGGCGACATGAAATATCTGCAAGTATGCTTTCAGTGATTCTCCAGGAGCTTGGGTCACGCTTGATAAGGACATCACATCCTTGGGTCGAGTGGCGTGTATCTTGAATTGTTCTATGAATTTCCTTGCTAATTCGTCGAAGTTTGAGATTGACCGTGGAGGAAGTCGAGTGAACCACATGGTGGCAATTCCGGACAGAGTTATTGGAAAGCACCTGCACTTAGTTGCGTCGTTGGCCCTTGCTGAATCCATCATCCATCCATACCTCATTACATGTTGTCTAGGGTCAGTTTTTCCTTCATAGGCGGGTATGGTGGGCATGTTAAACTTCCTTGGGTATTCAGCCTGTAGAATGGTATCTGTGAAGGGAGTATGACTCTTAGACATTCTCCAATCTTCATTAGTCAAACCTTGATTCTCTCTCATCAACTGCCTAACCATAGCTGTCAAATCCGGGGTTTATATGGTAGGAGGAAGGTTGGGTTCCGCTCCACGGGCTTGATTTTTAGTAGAGTGATCAGTGGCACCTGCTTGGTCATCTTCATCTTTGCAGCGTCTACGCCTGGGAGGTTCATCAGCTGAAGTTGAGCTATCATCTTCAGAGTAGGGGACAGGGCTACCTCCAGCATTCTGATGCTGCTGTTGAGCAAGTTGGGCCATAAGGTCAGCATTAACTTGCATTTGCTCAGCGAGTTGCCTTCTGCTTTCCGTAAGCTCTTTTATCAAGTCATTCAATTCCGCTCGTGAAACAGCTTTCGCTTGGTTTTGGCTGGAGGGCCCCGTGCCTCGAATTGCTTGTTGATCGTTAGTTCCAAGTTGTTGAACACTAGCGGTTTCGCGGGCATCTACATTTTGGAAGGTCGATCTTGTTCGTGGTTCTCCCATGGTAGAGTCGTTGGTTGTAACTCTGAGTAGAATCAACAGATGCCTTATGAATAATTACGGATCTTCTTCGGGGGATTTATGCAATCCAGTAGCTACAAAGTAGATCCTCATAACCTGAGAATTCGATTCTGAGTGAAAGCACTAAAATGTTAGCGCCAAAATTGGTCACTAACACCCTTAGAGAGTTTGTGTAGAGAGATTAATGAAGAAGATAAATTAAAATAGAGAAGATAATATAAATTAAAATGCGGGAGACGAGAACACAGAATTTATAGTGGTTCGGCGTTGTAGAAGTTGATCCTTTATTTCTTCACTTTAAACTTGATTACAGATACAATCCGCTTTTAAGTATTCGAATACAATTGTGAAATAAAAGTAGAAGTCTTGGATGAGGTTTGGATGAGGCAGAGTCTCCCCTGTGTTCTCTGAAATCTCCTTCCGTTTTCTGTGCCCCTGCCTCCCTATTTATAGATGACAGTGGGTTGGACTTCCCTAGTGGGCCTGGTAGTCGAATAACTCGGTCCAAAGAGTGTAGGCACGAACGTTCAGGGATGCCGAGCGTTCTTACGCCGAACGTTCATAGAAAGCCGAACAAACTTTGGTGGCTGAACGATATTATTTGGCCGAGCTGCATTCGATGCCTAATATCTCTCGATGCCAGACGACCTCTAGATGTCGAACGATATCCTTATGCCGAACGATCTTAAGCTGAATGTTTACTTCGGCCGAACGCTCCTTTGGCCGAACATGCTCTGGATGCCGAGTGTCCTTTGACTGCTGAACACACTTTACACCGAGTACACCTTGGAGGCCGAACGTTAGTCTTGGCCGGACGGCATTCAATGCCGAACGTTCTTCTGATGCCGAGCGATACTTGATGCCGAGCGCTCCTCTCTGACCGAGCGTCCTTGCTATGCCGAGTACTAGGTTGCCTGGTCAATTCCTTGGGAAACAATGAGTACTTTCCAGAATAGGTGAATAATTCTTCCTTTGAGAGTTAAAGTGTGCCTTTGAAGAGGGCTTCTCTCTTCTTCTTTTTTTTTTGCCCACAGTAAAGGGCTTTTTGATTTTTTCTTCTTTGAAAAGTTGCACCTCTGAGGAGGGCTTTTTCACGTTTCAACAATTGGAAGTTTTATTTCAATCTCGGTGAAACGTGTGCCTCCGAAGAGGGCTTTTTCACGTTTCAACACCTGAAAGTTTTATTTCAATCTTGGTGAAACGTGTGCCTCCGAAGAGGTCTTTCTGTTTGATTGTGCCTCCGGGAGGAGGCCTTTTCATTTCTGCCTCTGGGAAGAGGTCTTTTTTGTTTCTGCCTCTGGGAGGAGGTCTTTTTGTTTTGTTGTGCCTCCAGGAAGAGGTCTTTTTTGTTTCTGCCCCTTGGGAGAGGCTTTTATTTTTCCCTGTTCGCTGGGAAGCGGGCCTCCGAAGAGGACTTTTCACATTTCATTTCACGGGAGTGTATCGACCGATGATGAAATGTGTGCCTCTGAGTAGGGTTACTGCCCGGAAGTTTGGAGTTTCTTTCTCTCGGTTGGACGGATTCACGGGAGTGTATCGACCGATCATTCCGCAACTTTGTATCGAGAAAGATCTCTCTTTTTCTGGTTGGCCCGTTCCAGGTCTTTTAGCATTTCAACTGTGGTGAAATGGGACTCCGGAGAGGGCTTTTCACGTTTCAACACCTGGAAGTTTTATTTCAATCTCGGTGAAACGTGTGCCTCTGAGTAGGGCTTTTGCCTGGAAGTTTGGAGTTTCTTTCTCTCGGTTGGACGGATTCACGGGAGTGTATCGACCGATCATTCCGCAACTTTGTATCGAGAAAGATCTCTCTTTTTCTGGCTAGGCCCGCTCGAGGTCTTTATCCTCCGAAGAGTTGTGCCTCCAAAGAGGGCTTGTGCCTCTGAAGAGGTCTTTTGCTGATTGATGCTTGCTCGCCCATGTCTCTTTGCTATTGATTCATGTTGACGATCCCCGTTGTCTTTTTGCAAGTGTTTTCACTTTCTAGTTGCCAATAATTTCCCTTATCCGAAGAAATATACTTCATAGTTAAGTGAGTTGGTGGTGGTAGACACAGTTTATTTAACTGGCTGTTTGTTTGTTCAAACATTTGCAGTTAGTTAGAAATGTTCCACTTCCATCCACATTGCCAACTTTTGTTTGAAGCACTTCTTTTGTAGGATTTGAGTATGGGAATTTTGAATGGTTTAGTGTTTGTTTGCTGAGTGATGTCGGGGATTGCTTGGTCTTGCGATGGGTAAGCTTTGCTTTTATGACCTGCATTATTAAATCGACATTTTAATGACACAATTAATGTATTTTATATGTCAAAATAAAACAAAGCAGTTTATAATAGTAGAGAACACAAGATTTATAGTGGTTCGGCCAAAAACTGGGCCTACATCCACTTTATAGCTTTTCATTATTCACTCGCTTTACAACTGCTTTCAATACAAGAATCATATACTTATAATTCTTTTACAACATTTCAGCAATGTTTTCAAGTAAAATAGGGACGCAAATGATTGCTGTTCCAAGCTCTTGGGATTGGTTCTCCTTCGACAGTTGTGAGTTTGAATGTGCCATTAAGAAGCTTTGCGCCAATAACATATGGTCCTTCCCAGTTCGGCCCAAACACACCTATGGCTGTCATAATTCTCTTCAGGACTAAGTCTCCAACTTCAAAGCTGCGCTGACGAACTTTGGAATTGAAGTGCCTGGCTATTCTTTGCTGGTGAGCTGCAATTCTAAGCCTTGCTTCTTCTCTTCTTTCGTCAAGAAGGTCAAGTGCTTCCAGTTGCAATTTTTCATTCTCACTTTGATCAAAATGGATCCTTCTGTGTGAGGGGACTTCAGTTTCCACTGGAATCATTGCTTCTGATCTATATGCCAATGAAAATGGAGTATGCCCAGTCGCAGTTTTGTGAGTGGTCCTGTATGCCCATAGTGCAAGCGGTAACTTATCGACCCAACCACTTTTTGCTTTTTCCAGCTGCTTTTTGATGGTTGATTTGATGATTTTGTTTACTGCTTCCACTTGCCCGTTTTTCTGCGGATGAGCCACTGCTGAGAAGCTTTTTCGGATCTTGAATCGTTTGCAAAAATCTTGGAACTCCTCACTTTCAAACTGAGTACCATTGTCCATGATTATCTTCTGAGGCACACCATACCTGCAAATGATATTTTTAGTCACAAAACTTATCATTTTCTTATAGGTAATAGTGGCCAATGGTTCGGCCTCAGCCCATTTAGTAAACTAATCAACAGCAACGATAGCATATTCTATCCCTGATTTGGCAGTCGGCAAAGGCCCAATGAGATCTATTCCCCAGATGGAAAATGGCCATGGACTGACCATTTGTGTTAGCTCAGTGGCAGGTGCTCTAGGGATTTTAGCGAATCTCTGGCATTTATCACACTTTCGGGAATAGTCAGCAGCATCCTGGTTAATTTCTGGCCAAAAGTACCCATAACGGAGGATTTTCTTTGCTAAAGTTTGACCACCTGTATGATCCCCACATTCCCCTCCGTGTACTTCAGTTAGAATTGTCTTAGCTTCTTCCTTTGTCACACATCAGAGTAATGGCATTGAAAATCCTCGTCTGTACAAACGACCATCTTGAACTATATATCTGGAGGCTTTCCTCATCAGCTTTTGTCTCTCTTTTGAATTTTCTGGCAGAGAACCATTGAGTAGATATTCAAGTATCGGAGTCATCCATGATTTTTGCTCTTGGGATACATTCATAATCCAATCAACATCCATTTCATCTGTGCTTGGAGCTGACAAGACTTCGACGGGAACTAAACCCAATAGTTGAGCTTCACAGTACTTGAATACTTCGCAAGAGAATCCGCCTTCATATTTTCTTCTCGGGGGATATGGTTTATTGAATAATGGTCAAAATCTTGAAGGAGCTCCCAGGCTTTTGATAAATAGGCGGGTAGATTCCCTCCTCTAGCTTGAAATTCCTTCCTGACTTGGCAAACAATAAGTTGAGAATCACTGAAGATCTGCAATGCCTTGATGATTAGTTCTTTAGCGATCCTTAAACCAGCGATGAGTGCTTCATACTCAGCTTCATTGTTTGTTGAAGGGAATTCTAGTCTCAGCGCATAAGATAGCGATCGCCCTTCTGGGGTTTCAAGGATAACCCCTGCTCCGGAACAGTAATCATTTCTTGCGCCATCAACATACAATTTCCATTGGATTGGGACGCTATCAGTGACTTCTTCCTCACTATCACCCTTATCCGTACACTCTGCGATGAAATTCGCCAAAGCTTGTCCATTGATTGCTTTTCGGGGGTGGTATGTGATGTCATATTGACTGAGTTCAATATTCCATTTCAAAAGACGGCCCGAAGTCTCAGGACGGAATAGGACTTGCTTTATAGGCTGATCAGTGAGGACTTTGATGGGATGAGCTTGGAAATACGGCCTCAATTTTCTTGATGCAATCAACAAACAATAGGCGAGCTTTTCCAACCTTGAATAGTTCATCTCTGCCCCAGTGAATCTTTTGCTGATATAATAGACTGGGCGTTGAATCCTTGCGTCTTCCCGTACCAACACTGCACTAAGAGCATGAGACGAAATTGCCAAATATATGAAGAGATCTTCACCACTATCAGGCTTTGAAAGTATAGGAAGCACTTCCATATGACGAATCAACTCATCAAATGCTTTCTGACATTCAGGAGTCCACTCAAAGTTTTTCTTTCCTTTCTTCAGAGCATCAAAGAATGGAATGCATTTGTCAGTGGCTTTGGAAATGAACCGACTCAGAGAAGCAACTTTTCCATTGAGACTTTGCAATTCCTTCTTCGTTCTAGGAGCCTTGACTTCTCTCAGAGCGGTGATCTGAGCTGGATTGGCTTCAAATCCCCTAGCGCTCACAGTGAAACCCAAAAACTTTCCGGACTCCACTCCAAATGAACATTTCAGGGGATTAAGCTTCATTCTGTATTTGCGGAGTACCGCAAACATCTCTGCCAAGTGATCCATGTGGTCCACTGCTTTCTTAGATTTTACTAGCATATCATCAACATAAACTTCCATTGTCTTGCCAATCTGTGGTTCAAACATGGCGTTAACAAGCCTCTGGTAAGTTGCCCATGCATTCTTGAGTCCGAAAGACATGACCTTGTAGCAGTAGAGTCCAACATCTGTGATGAAGCTTGTATCCTCTTGATCCGACTCATGCATCATAATCTGGTTATATCCGGAGTATGCATCCATAAAAGATAACAATTCATGCCCTGCTGTCCCATCCACCAACTGATCGATCCTGGGTAGAGGGAAACAGTCTTTGGGGCAGGCTTTGTTCAGATCTGAAAAATCAATGCACACTCTCCATTTTCCGTTAGCTTTCATAACCAGCACTGGATTTGAGACCCAATTTGGATAAGTAGATTCTCTAATGAACCCGTTCTCCATGAGCCGATCCACTTCTTCTTTTAATGCTGCCGTTCTCTCAGGACCCTGAGTCCTTCTCTTTTGTTTCACAGATGTAAACTTTGGATCAATGTTCAGAGTATGTACTGCAATCTCTGGGATATTCCGCACATGTCAGCATGGGTCCAAGCGAATACATCCAAATTAGCCTTCAAAAATGAAATCAGAACATTCTGGACTGTCGGATTGAGTTGTGAACCCACATTAAGCACTTTGTTTGGATCCTTTGGGTCTACGGGCACCGGTACTGTTACCTCTACTGGTACCACTCTATTCTCCCCTGCACTGGCTTTCCTTGGATCCATCTCTCTTCGTGCCCCACTACATTCACCAGTGCAGGGTCCACCCTGTAATTGCTACAAGGTTGGTTCTTTGATGCGGACTGGAATCACCGCATCTTTTCCCATCTCTCTCTTCCTGGATTCTCGCAGTTCTGCAAAATAACATTCTCGCCCCGCATCTTGGTCTCCCTTAACCACACTAACTCCGTTATCTGTGGGGAATTTTAGAGTCAAGCACCATGGGGAAAGAAAAGCTTTGAATGCAGCAAGAGTTGGTCGGCCTAAAAAGGCGTTGTACGCAGAGAATTCTTCAACAATTATAAACGTTTGCTTTTGAGCCACCTTCCTTGGTCCCTTTCCAAGTTCTACAAACAAATCAATGGTCCCAATCGGCTGTTGGGGTTCCCTACGAACCCGGCGATCTTAAGTGATGAAGCTTGAACGTCAGCCATCGGGATTTTCATCTGATCGAAGGTCTTCTTAAAGAGGATGTTGCATGAAGCTCCATAATCAACTAGAACTCTTCTCATAGTTGCCTGCCCAATACCAGCAGATATGACCAAAGGATCTATGGTCGGAGCCTCAATACCCAAAGAATCCCTGGCACTGAACACGATATCATCTGTGGAAGTCTTTTGTTGCTTTAAAGGCGCATCATTCTCTAAGACAAAAACATTCTCTTCAGGTTGTACATGCCTCAAGGCCCGACCATACCTTTCCATCTCGCCCCAGCTTTTGCCTGCTGGGTGAGGTCCTCCAGTTATTATATTGATAACAGGCCTTTCTGACTCATGTTCCACGGCCTTCTCACTTGAGGCAGGACGGTGAGCGGGAACTTGTTGTCCTAGAGTTTACGAAGCTGGGGCATTTCTTTTCCTTTTCACATACTGCTGGAGTTTGTTTTCCTTCAAGAGTTGTTCAATTACCTCTTTCAACTGACGGCATTCGTTGGTGTCATGGCCGGGCTGGTTGTGGAACCGACAGAACCTTCCACTTTTTTCCATCTTAATCGCAACTCTCATTTTAGGTGGTGCCGGATAATTGATATCATCTTTGGTCGCGAAGAAGATGTTTTCAGGGGTATCAGTCAAGGGTGTGAAATTGAAAGAACGGCCTCTCTTAGAGTCTCCCTATTTCTTCCCGCCATCGTTTCCCCTTTTTTGAGTGTTAGGTTCTTTCTTATTCGAAGCAGTGCCATTGTTCCCGGCTTCCGCTGATACCACCTTAGCCGGTGTTTGGAGACTCTCCAAGCGCATGAATTCATCTACTTTCTTGTAGAATTTATCAAGTGAGTTTGGTTCCTTCATTTTCAACCATTTTCCAAACTCGCTTGACTTATCCACCTCAGCCAATGCTATGTTAAAGCGATTCAAAAATGACCTGATAGATTCTCCCGGATTTTGCTCTATACTTGATAGCGACATTATATACTTTGCTTTAGAAGCATACAATCGAAATTGCTCCTTGAACTTCCTGCTCAGATTGGAGAATTGATCGATGGACCTGACCGGCAGCTTCGTAAACCACAATAGAGCTACACCTTCTAGATAAACCGGGAAGTATCGGCATTTAATTTCATCAGACGCCCTGGCCTAGTCATATGCCAGTCGTACTTATACAGAAACTCGTTTGGATCACTCGTCCCCTTGTAAGCTGGAATAGTAGGGGGAACGAATTTCCTTGGGAACTCTGCCTTCAAGATCCTTTCAGTAAACGGAGTTTTGCTCGGAGCAAATCCCCACTCTTTCTCGTCTTCATCTCTTCGCATACTTTCTATCATGATTTGACGAACCATACCCGAAAAATACTCTTCATCATTCAGAGGCTCTGGAGGGCACACATCAGCCAATTTCTTTGAATTCTGCCTTGACAATCGTTCACGGAGGGTCGGCTGCGGCCTTGATCCTCCAGCTTGAAGAGGAGTCCTTTCTATAGGGTCTGTGGCTCTTTGAGAAGTGTTACCTTCAACATTCTGAACTCCCGCAGTAGGGTTCCCATCGTTATTATCTGGTTGACGATTTGCCTCAAGTAGATCATTCAACTTACTCAAGATCAGGGAATTCTGGGCATTCTGGGCTTCCAACTGCGCATTCTGAGCATTCAATTGCTGATTCAATCCCAAAACTACGGCGTCCAGTTCTGCCCGTGTAGCTCCAACAGTTGGAGCTGCTTGACTTGAAGGAGGAGAGGTAGCGGTATTCTCTTGAACGTTGTCGGATCTTACAGAACTTCGTTTTCTCCCAGGAGCCATTATTTCCAATAAACTTCTGGTTTTAAAAGAAATCCTTTCAATAATCCTTCGTGGAGCAATAGTGGAAGTTTTCTTGAGTTCAGCTCTCAGTGAAAGCACCAAAAAATGTTAACGTAAGAAATCAGACGCTAACACCCCGGTGTAAATTGAAGTTGAGTGAAAGCACCACCCGTGTACACGGGAACTACAAACAAGTAGAGAAATCACAGAAAAAGCAGAAAAGACAACAGTTTTTATAGTGGTTCGGCTTAGGGTAAGCCTACGTCCACTTTAAATCTCTTTATTACTGAATTTGGTTACAACTTTACAACAATCTTCAATTACAACACACTTTAGACCAGTAGACCAAACTTTGATGGAGAATAATCTTCCGAATTCATGTTGAATGATGTAGATTTTCTCTTGAAGATCGTCGTAGAGTCCTTGGTGTTTGGAGTATTTGAAGTGTTGAATGAGTCGAGAATTCAGCAGAGTATCGACGCTTGAAATGATCGGCCAAAAGTCCCTTGCTAGTTGGAGTTAGGGCTGTATTTATAGGAGTGGTTCTGGGCGAAATTCAATCTCCAAGTCCTAGATAGCGCACGACCTAAGGTAGGTCGTAGGCCATAGGTCGTCCACGACATAAGAAATCACTTGTATTAGCTATATTGGAACTTGACCTTAATAAGTCACTAGGTGGCAGCGACCTAAGAGATGGGATCTGACCTATCTTGATTACCTTTGGTTCTTTTCTGAGCGAGTTAATAGGTTGTGTACGACTCATCATAGGTCGTAAGTCAACTGAGATTTAGGTCGCTGAGACCACTTCGTTCTTAGGTCGTTAGACTGTGGCATTGCTTAGGTCGGAACTTCCTATAGGTCGCTAGGTCAGTGCACTTCATAGGTCGCTGAAGAACCGAAGCACTAGGTCGCTAAAGACCTTAGGTCGTGGAGTGCTTCGTGATCTTAGGTTGCTGCTATAGTTAGGTCGCTTTTCCATTTAGGTCGATGGGTAGTTAGGACGCTAGAACCGTTCCATAGTTAGGTCGCTCGCCTGTTAGGTCGTAGCCTGTTAACTCGTTAGGTCGCTCCATCCTTTAGGTCGCTCTGGCCTTTAGGTCGCTAGGTTGGAACTTCCTATAGGTCGCTAAATACCTTAGGTCGTTGCTGTAGTTAGGTCGTTAGCGCCCTTAGGTCATTAACTCGCGTAAGTCTTAGGTCGCTTCAGAAATAGGAGTTAACATTGAGTAGTACATTCCTTTAAAATTACTTCATTATATAATTGCCCTTAATAATGCTCTTAATATTAAGTAACTAGCCTCTAATTACATCCATTACTTAATTATTCCTTAATTAATTAACCTTTGATTACTTAGATTAATCAATCCTAAATCAAGTAATCAACTACCCTTAATTAATTACATAAATTAATTTATCTTAATTTAATTACCTAAATTAATCATCTTAGGTGATTAAGTTATTATACTTTAATTACTTTTGTTAATAAAACTCGATTAAATTATGATAACACATATACTACACTAAAATCTTACCTACCATTTATATTAAATTTAAAAAAAAATTGAATTTGGCTTATACAAATCATCATCCTTTGATTTATTAAAGTTAAATACCTTTCACTTTAATCACATTTAAATTCCAACAATTACATTTTATTTGAAAACATTTAGGGACTAATTACAAAATTTGTCTAATGTAATATTTATATAAACCAAAACTATTTTTTTAAAATAATCTTTGGAAATCTATACTTTTAAAACATCATTCTCTAATTCAAACATTTCATACATCTTTAAAACTGGGTAGCATATACTTGGAAAATCTTTTTAAAACTTTGTTTAAAAATTTAACTTTGCTTTCAAATTTGAAATTCACTTTACAACCTGGTAACATATTGTTCCCGAGTTAAACAGCAAAACCCTAAGACAAAATCCAAGAAATCCGAGACAACATTCGTGTAACCCTTCCCTCGATCGCACACGATAAAAACTTCGAAAAACCCCAGGCCAAACTCTTCTATCCAAACCCACTAATCTACCAAATGCACAGATGATCACCGTGCACGTGCACGCTGGTTCCAATCATTGATGACCATCACCACAACCCTCCACATAACGACCCTGACCTTGCCGACCCCCTCGACCAATCTGACCGAAGAATCCACCATTGCAACAAAAATGAGCATCACAGCATTCATCGGGAATTAAACCTGAACGACCAAATCCCCTATCGTCGACGATCACGTCGACTGGAAACCCTAGCCCTCCTCTCAGAGCAGCACCATATCACCACGTTGTGTTTCCCCACCTTGTGTTCGAGATCGATGCACCATGGTCATCGAGATCACCTCGACACCATCCCACACAAAATAGAACAACAAAACCCTAGATCGCCTTTGACCACCCTCTACGTTCATCAGAAAAATATTCATATATTTTCCCGAGAACCTCAATACCCTAGCCTCCTCCTGCAGTAGTCATAGTCGCTTACCATAACGTCGTTCATCGAAAATTGACCATAAAGCAAAATCCGTTCATCCTACTAATTTACGACAAATACCCACTTAAAAATTACCAAATTTATATTGAAATTCAAGATTCGTTCATACGAATTAGATTCTATAATCCAAAGATGAAATCATAGGCATTGATTTTCAACTTAATTAAGCTTTTTACCATAAATCCTAAATTTCCAAAATATTTAGTAAATATAATCACTTAAAATTATTTTTAAAAACAAGATCACATTGTTATAATCAATTTCTTTTCAAAAATCAAAGTCTAATAGTGATTCATTGGGAAGATAGGAAAAAAAAATTATAGTTGATCTTTCCAAAAATTTAATAGAGCCATACATGCTAACATATACAGGCATTCTTTCAATACATAGCAGCATTCAAACCAGGCTCGAGTTAAACATTCATTCACACACATATTTAACATCGTCACACGGATATATTAGCACCAAAAGATTTCTTTGGCTTTAAGTTTTTACTCACCAAAACTTGAAGAAGCATAGAACAGGTCTGTTTTGTTTCCTGGAACTATTGAATCTTGATTTTTTTGTTCTGGCATTTCGAATTGATTTGTTTGTTTGAGATCTAGCACTTGAATCCTATTTGTTTAAGTTGAGTTTGCTTGTTGAATTTTGAAACTGGTCTGAACAAGAGAAGCTTGCAATTTCTTGTTTGCTTTAAAAAAAAATTTGGTTTTTAGTTTATATATTTTAAGAAGAAAGAAAGAAATTTGAACTGGAAGAAAATAAACAGCTTTCCTCTTTAAAACATTGTTATATACTTGAATTTTCTTTAAAACAAGGTGTTGCAACTTGTTAATTTAGGTTGTAAAATGCTTACTAATGTCTCTAAACAATATTAGGTGAATGACAAATGTTAAAATCTCCTTTTTAAATAATTTCTTATGTTTACAAATGTTTTACATCTTTATTAATTATTTTCCTTAATACTTATGTTTTTAATAAATTATGTAATGTGTTTATATCATTATGTTTTATTTGTATATACCCAAAAATACATTTTCTAAAGCTAAATTTAAAACAAAGAAAATTAAAACAAAAGAAATGGACATTAAATTAAAGCTTATTTTAAAATTTAAACTTAAGTTATTATACTTAAATATATACTATATATATAAACCAAATTTATTTCAAGCATAAATTTTTAAAAGAAAACATATTAAACTCTTATTATAATATACTATTTTAAGCTATCATATTTTTAAATAAAATAAATATTTACTTTAAGTGCTTTTGAAAATATAAGATAAATTTTTAAATAATCTTTTGAAAAAGTTTTATATTAAATTCAATCATAATCTTCCAAATCACAATATATTCATATATATATTATAAATTTGAGAACATTTTTATTAAATTTAAATTGAAACCAAACTTCCTATTCACAATGTATATACATATATACATTATAAATAGAATATATTTTTTTATTTGCTTAGAAAGATTAATTTTTTTATCAATTAAATATTATTAACTTTGAAAAGAATTATTATTATTAGTTTTGAAAAGATAATTTCTGTTAAATTAGATTATTAAATCAATATTGCACATTTAAAATAATTATTAATGGAAATTATCAAATAAATGTTTCCCAAAATTCCGGGACATCACATTCCTCCCCCCTTAAAAGAATTTTGTCCCCAAAATTTAAAAGCAAAGATAATTTAATAATCCCATATAGATTTTAATTTTTAAACAGCAAGCATATGTTATCAATCATATACTAGCAACCATAGCAACCAATTCATTCAAACAAAACTAACTATCCAGACAAAATTTTGGATAGAACTTCCTAGAGTTTCCCAGGTGTAAACATCGGAATACTCGCTCTACTAAATCTAAACTAGCTACACCACACTGATCTTGAGCAACTATAAATCTAGACCTACAATCTAAACAGGATGCCTGATCACAGACAAGTCCTATTCAACATCCAAATTCCCCTGAACTGCTGGTTCTAAAACCAATTATGAATCATATACATACTCCGTTAAAGATACGTGAAATACATTACGAATCCTAGCCATCCGAACTGGCAATTCAATCATGTAGACCAAAGTACTTATCCTTACAAGGAAACAGAAAGATCCAATACACTTTTGAGCTAGCTTTCCAATCTCACCCAATCTTATTGCTCTTACGATCGGAGAAAACTTATCCAAAATTAAATCTCCAACTTCGAATTCTGAATTCCTTGGTCACTTATCCACAAAGCTCTTCTGCCGATCCTGGGCCGCCTTCATTCTTCTTGATCAAATCAATCTTCCCAGATGCCTCTTGGATCAAATATGTACCAAGAATAAGATGATCTCCTGATTCTACTCAACAAGATGGTTCTCCCAAGATCCATCAAAATCCAGTACACCAACTTTACTTCACAAGCATCAGTAGACTTCGGACTTACTTCTCTAATCTGAAAAAAAGAACAGGTGCACTAGACAACCAAGCCTTCAGATTCCAAATGAACTTCCTGTAGAAATCCTCTAATCCAAGACAAACACAAACTTCCGAGGAGTCTGAGTTTGCTTCTATTCTAGAATAGCTGCTCCTTGCTTCCACTGCACAACTTTGATCTGAAGAAGATGAGAATGCTATCGATGAACACAAGCACAGACTTGATCAACCCATCCCGGAAACATTGTCCATCAAATTCCATAAAATCTTAGTGACTTATCCGATTCGATCACAAACACCACAGCAAGAATCCAGCTAGTAAACTAGATCCAATCAATCTTGAGCTGCTTCACAAAAACCTCCCTCTGGGAGCCATCCCTCTACTAGGCTGAACCACCGGTAATGCTCCAAGAACCAAGTCGATACAAACTTAATCTCTTGATGTGGATGCAAACCTTCAACTTCCTCTAAGATATTCGAAAAAACTCAAACCACTTCGATAGCTCCTACATCCTCTAAAGATGCCTCAATCCCAAGCAAAAGATTACTCAAGAGAACACTCAACTATCACAATTCACTTTTGCGATCCTACGCAGTTCCATTTCCAAGGATACTATTCCCACTTCAAAATAAGAATAGCTTAAGCCTTTCTAACTAAAAGAAGAAACTAATGGTCCACCCTCAACCACAAACATCATATCATGCTGAGCTTCCAGAAGAAGTGGGCAAGCCTTCACCATCTGCCCGGCCTGCTGACAATAGAATCACAAAAACACCTGAACCATCGAAGAAACGGGCTACTCTACTGCTTCCAGACTCCACCACTAGGACACTGCTAAGCCTGAGGACCTTCCTGCCGACACACAAAACACTCCCGAGCTGCACTGCTGCCTTCGGGTTCCCTTCACCTTGCTTCTTCCAATTCGGATTGAATTTCCCACTTGGAGCTGCCACTGATGCCAACTTCTTCTTATCCATAAGCTCTTCGATCCTCAAAACCATATCATCCATCCTTCAAAGATCCTTTGAAATGGCAGACATCTATCAAGAAACTCGGGATTCAAACCAAGCACAAACATCTCGTCGAACTGAGTCCAAAACTCCAATATAGACAAAACTCCTTCCTAAGATTGACAAGATACCATCACTTGCTTCAGCACTTCCGATTGATCCAAACTCTAGAAAATCCGCTCGAACGAGCGCAACCAAACTTACATTCCAAAGATGGACTCCAAACGTTAAAAAGATTTCCTTCGAGATTGGTGAAATCCTTACACAATGCTGCAAAGCTTACTCAAGATGCCCAATACCACCCTGGCAGGTACACTTCCAATCTCAATTACTCAGACTTCTTCCACTAGTTGTAGTCGTGCTATACACACCAATACCTCTCAACCAAATAACTTATATTGGAAAACACGAACAGGTAACCCAACTAAATAGGTAGGTATACACACACACACACACACACACAAGTACGCTCTCTCAGAAAGAAATCACTCCAAAGCCTTGGTATTCACACAACCTAGCGCTCTGATACCACAATGTAACGACCCGCCTTTCATTCCATAGAAAGACACATCATTATTAAGAAAAAAAGGGATAGAAAAGAGAAAAGATAGAAAGGAAGAACTAGACAACATCAGAATCTCACAGCGGAATGAATAAATTATATTATATCACATAAGAAATTACATAGTATCATATACATTAGAGTTATGCAGCTTATACATCAGAAACTGGAGAGTTATAAACACCTGTCTAGTCATTACAACTCAAGTACAATACAGACTTCATCACGGACATCAACACCGCGGAACCACTATATATCTACAAACGCTGAAGCCTCCTGCTCCAATTCTCCTCCAGAATTCGTCAAAGCTAACCTAAATCCCTTGACACTCGTAAAAATTTGGGAACCCAAGAGTTTAATAAAATAGAAAATAAACTCCGGGTCAGACATGGGTATGGTGTGAGTAAACAGGTTAAAGTAGCTTAACTTTGAAAATCCTTTGAAAACAAAGGTATCACGTAAGACTTTCCATACATAAACATGGGTAAAAGTTTAGCTTACGCTAACCAAAATATTTGATAGGAAATCCCATGATATTATAATAGGGTCTAGGGTTTTCCAATAAACTAGAAAATAGCTAAAATGCTTGAATCTCACATTACAACATCGTTGGGCATAATCAAAACGTACAACACTTATTGGAGATTGGATTCCATATAATGGCATGGCTACTGGGGTACCGTCCGTCATGGTACATGGCGTAGATCACCGTACCAAGGATCCACCCTAAATCCCTTGCAACACAAGGCCAGAACCATCCCTTACTGGATAGTCCCGAACAAGACAACCCCGCAATTGTTCATGACCAACTGCCCACATAGCCTAATAAAAAGGGACCTGTAGACAGGGAAATCTCGTCCTACTTGAGCGCGGCCTACTTAGCCTTGCTGCACCTAACCTGTTTTAGCATTCTAGGTTGATGAGGCTTGAGGCTACGGTTACCTTTTAGAACACATCTATCTTAGAAAGCCCATCGTCCTCCCAACGACGTTCTGAAAGCTTCAATCCATACAAGTTCATTCTGGGTTTCAACGAAACCGAAGGCACTATCTCGTTACATTTATTTTGGAATCACCCTCAGAGTTAACGATAATAGCCCTTGCTCTCTGAATCTTCATCTCAACCGAAAGCACTATCTCTGTTAACTCAGTTTGGAATCACCCTCAGAGTCAACGACCATAACCTTTCCTCTGAATCTTCATCTTGATCTTCACTTGATATTTCACAACCTAACATTTTATTTGGATCGATGTGGTTTTCGAATATCTAAATTTGAAAATATGATCCTGGTCTCACCGAAATCCAAAACGTCATCTTAATGTCCAAGTTGTTTAAGTTTAAACAATTTTATTCAATTTAATACATTGAATTCACACAACATTTATCACAGATAAATAATATACATTTATCACAGATATATCCAATATCACATCACAGAATATCAAAGATTATCATTCAATAAATATCAACCAATCCAGACATTCTACTCAAAACAATCATCCACAAACAGGATCCATATATAATTAATTTAATCAACTTAAATTAGATTAATTACTTGAGAATTAATCACCTAACCCTGCTTAATCAATCATTAATTAATTACAAACCATTTGATTAATTAATCATTCTTTAGTTACCATATAATCCAATTAATCATTCTTTAATTATAGATTAATTATCCTTTAATTATTCTCTTAATTAATCATCCTTGATTAATTATTTTTTAATTACATTAAGTAATCAGCCTTTAAATTAATTACACAAATTTATTATTCTTTAACCGTTCACATTAATTATCTTTTATTACTCTTATTAATTAATTAACTATAATTAATTACATTGATCCTTAATTAATTACGTTAATTAATTATACCATAATCACTTCATTGATTAAGAATCTTTTAATTAATTTCATTCATTAATTAACTAACCTTTTAATTTTCCTCATTAATTACATTAATTAATTATCCTCTAATTACCTCATTAATTAATTATTCTTCTAATTAATTTAATAATTAATATTTAATTAGTCACATTCATTAATCAACCTTTATTAATCATATTCAGTAATTAACTTACGTTACTTAATTAACTTCTTAATTAATTATATTAATAAATCCTTTAATTAATTACACTGAGTAATTAACCCTTAATTACTTTCACTAAGTAATTATTCTTTAATTACTTTTATCATGTAATTCCCCTATAATTAATTACATCCAGTATTATCCATTAATTACTTACACTAAGTAATTACACCTTATTAATTACATTAAGTAATTATACTGAACCCATCATCAAGTAATTATCTTTAGTTGATTAAACTAATTAATTAAATTAAATTAACCACATTAATTTAATTAATTACATTGAGTAATTCATTCCTTTAAAATTACTTCATTAAGTAATTGCCCTTAGTAATCCTCTTAATATTAAGTAACTAGCCTCTAATTACATCCATTACTTAATTATTCCTTAATTAATTAACCTTTGATTACTTAGATAATCAACCCTAAATCTGGCAATCAACTACCCTTAATTAATTACACAATTTAAGTTATCTTAATTTAATTACCTAAATTAATCATCTTAGTTGATTAAGTAATTATACTTTAATTACTTTTGTTAATAAAACTTGATTAAATTAAGATAACCCATATACCACCCTACACTCTTACCTACCATTTATATTAAATTTAAAAAAACTTGAATTTGGTTTATACAAAATCATCATCCGCTGATTTATTAAAGTTAAATACCTTTCACTTTATTCACATTTAAATTTCAGCAATTACATTTTATTTGAAAACATTTAGGGACTAATTACAAAATTTGTCTAATGTAATATTTATATAAACCAAAACTATTTTTAAAAACAAAATAATCTTTGAAAATCTGTACTTTTAAAACATCATTCTCTAATTCAAACATTTCATACAACTTTAAAACTGGGTAGCATATACTTGGAAATTCTTTTCAAAACTTTGTTTAAAAATTTAACTTTTCTTTCAAATTCGAAATTTACTTTGCAATTTAAAAACCCGGTAACATATCATTCCCGAGTTAAAACAACAAAACCCCAAGACAAAACCCAAGAAACCCGAAACAACACTTGCGTAACCCTTCCCTCGAGTCGCACAAGATAAAAACTTTGAAAAACCCCGGGCCAAACTCTACCTCGCAGACTCACTAATTGTAACAACCCGCATATTTTATGATTGAATATCTAAATATTTTTGTTTAAATATTTTATCGTTAGTCGGATTTTAGTTCAAAAAGTTACCTTTTGCATACGGTCGAATTAGGACCCGGGACCACTTCCATTGAGTTCAAAACGCCGTTTGCGATCTTTTTGAGTATAAACTTTGATATGTTTGGAGTTAGTGGAATTCTGCCACTTTTTCACTTTGGGCTTTGGGTTTGGTTCATCCCGTTAGCCTAAACTATTAACTCTAGCTCAACCCCCTCTTTTTTTCATTACTTCACTTTCATTTTCTAACACTTAAGCTTCATAAAAAATGGAGAGAGGAATGGAAAATTAAAACTCCAAGTCCTAGTTCATTTTCAAAATCCAAACTCTAGCTCCCAATTCTATGAGAAGCCATTGATTCAAGCTTCATGTGTTGAGATTGAAGTGTGGTTGATTCTTCTTTTTCTTTCAAGCTTATCCTTCATTTATTTTGTAAAAAGGTGAGATTTTTATCTCACATCTAAGTCTGTGATTATCTTTGATTGTTAGGTATGAATTCCTAACACTTATTCATGTGCATTTGATTTTGATTTGGATTGGTTTTGTTAATATTCCAATTTTTAGTGTTTTGGGTTCAAATATTTAAAAATCATAGCTTTGTTGTTTGATCATGCTTTTGGTGATGCATCGAGTAGCGTATAGGGCCGGGTAGTCGATTGGCATAAACTCTTTGTAACGACCCAACTTCCACACTCCAGGAAGTCGCATCGCTAAAGGGATAGAAAAGAGAAAAGAAAGGAAAGAAAGAACAGACGACATCAGAATCTCACAGCGGAATCAAATAAATTATAATATATCACATAAAATTTTACATAGTATCATATACATCAGAGTTAAACAGCTAATACAACACAAACTAGACAGTTATAAACATCTGTCTAACAATTACAATTCAAGTATATCAGAGAAACAGACTCAACTCAAACACAGCGGAACCACTAAATATATCTACACGCTGAAGCCTCCTGCTCCATTATCTCCTCCAAAACTCGTCAAAGCAATCCTGAAACACTTGACTACTCATACGTAATATGAGTACCCAAGAGTTTAATAAAACAGAAAATAAACACTCGGGTCAGACAGGGGTCTGGTGTGAGTAAACGGGGATAAAAGTTGCTTAACTTTAGAAAATCCTTTGGAAACAAAAGGTATCACGTAAGACTTCCCACACATAAACATGGAAAAGTTTTTACCTTACGCTAACCAAAACATTTGATAGGAAATCCAGTGATATTATAATAGGGTCTAGGGTTTTCAAAATAAAATACAGAAATAGCTGGAATGCTTACATCTCACGTTCCAACATAGTTGGGCACAATCAAAACCGTACAGACACTTATTGGATTATCGATTCCATCAATGGTAGGGCTACTGGGGTACCGCCCGTCACAGTACATGGCCTAGATCAACGTACCGAGGATTACTCCCAATCCCCTGCTACACAAGGCCGGACTCATTCCTTACTGAATAGTTCCGAACAAGACAACCCCGCAGTTGGCGCGCGCTAACAACTGCCCACTAAGCCGAATAAAAAGGGACCTCTAGACAGGGGGAAATCTTTCTCTCAAGTGGTTGCTACCCACGAAGCCTTGCTGCACCTCCCCTGTTTTAGCCATTCCCGGTTGATGAGGCTTGAGGTTACGATTACCTTTATAGGACATATCAAATCTTAGAATGTTCATCGTCCACCTGACGATGTTCTGAAAGCACTCAATCCATACAAGTTCGTTCCGAGTTCGAACGAAACCGAAGGCATTATCTCGTTACACTCGTATTGGAATCACCCTCAGAGTTAACGACGATAACCCTTGCACACTAAATCACCATCTCGAACCTATAAGTACTATTCCGTCAAACTCATTACGGAATCACCCACAGAGTTGTACTGACGTATAGCCCTTACACCTCGAGTCTTCGCTTGCTCCACTTGGATTAACGACCTAACGTTTAATTGGAATCGATGTGGTTTTTGGATATCCAAATATGGAAACCCGATCCCGGTCTCATCGAAACCAAACGCCATCTTAATGTCCAAGTTGTACTTAAGGGTTTTAAACAATTAACTTATTTTATTATTATTTAAGTCACAGAGATAGATAAACTATATATCACAATAGATAATCACATTCATAACATAGCAGATAATCTGTATCATCCATAAACAGATAATCATCTCAACCAAATAATCCGTCACAACCCATCATACCTACCAAGCATTCATATCATACAGATACGGCTCATCTCATTACTGAGATCACAACATTCAATCAATAACATCCATAAGCAATGATTTATTAACCATCAACTATAATTAATTTAAAATGAATTAAATTAATTACAACCATCTCAAATTAATTTAAAATAAATTAAATTAATTAACACATTTAAATCCTGCTTAATATCCTTTAATTAATTAACCTAGTTAATTAATTAATCACTAAGTATTTAACTTGATTAAACAACTTTGATTAATCATTCATTAATTACAATGAGTAATTAGTATTTAAATTAATTTCATAAATTAATTAACCTTAATCATAAGTAATCAACATTTAATTACTCATTTATTAATTAATTATAATTAATTATATTTGTCCTTAACAATTAATTAATCACTTAATTAATTAATTATTACTTAATTAAACAATCCTTAATTACATCATTAATTATAATAATTAATGATCTCTAATATTTAAATGAATTAAAATTTATTTACATTTAGAAATTAAACTAATTATTAATCACCTTGATTAAAATTAAATTAAGTAATTAACTATCTTTAATTACTCATTAACAAATTAATTATCCAATAATAAATCATTAATTAATTCCTTAATTAATTACAAAAGTAATTATCCAAATTACTAATTACATTCCTGTAATTATCATTATTACTTCTCTAAGTAATCCTGCTCCATTAATTACATTAACTAATTACACTTAAATCATCTAATGATTTATTTAAATTAATTAAACAAAATTAATTAACTTAATTAAATCACAATATTAAAATTAATTACAATAAGTAATAAATCCTTAATTACTTTAACAATTAATTATATTCAATTAATTAATCTAGTTAATTATCAGAATTAATTACATTAATTAATTACTAAATTACCCCTAGATAATTATTACCAATTATTATTTAACAACATTTCCATAATTACATACTTAAGAAAATTTGAGTTAGATTAATTATCAATAAATCCTTTCTACTTAATATTAATCTAAATCATTATTCAAAAATCAAATAATTAAGTAAAATCCTTAATTATTTTAAATATTTTCAAAATAATTTAGCTTACTTATCAAATGACCCATTTAAATTCAAAATGTATTAAAACAATACATTTCTAAAAATTAAATTCAAATTCCAATTTATTTAAAGATTCAAATGTTTAATTATATAAACATTAATCCAAATTAAATAATTATAAACCTTAAAATAAAAATGAATGTTTAAACAACATTCATTACTTAAATATAAAGAAAGATTTAAAACTAAATTACTTGATAAATTAATCTTTGAAAATAAATTGATTATTTCCAACTCTCAAATTTAAATCAAACACTTCATATTTTACTTCAAATACTTTCAAATACTAAAGGAACTAAATTCTTTCAAGTTTAAACTTATTTGAAATGAAATTTCATTTTCAAATTCACTTTTAAACATTTGAATATGTTCATTTATTTTAAATTTAAAAACTGTATTGAAATTAAAACTGGGTTTCAAAGAAACCTGGAAATAGTTTTTAAATTGATTTCAAACTGAGTTTGAAACTTGCTTAAAACATTCAAATCTGTTCAAAAATTTAAAACATCCAAAACTTGTTTGAATCAAAAATCTGGGTTTAAAAGAATAAACCTGAAAACTGTCTTAGACTTGATTTTATACTGAAATTAAATCTTGTTTAAATTTAAGATTTTCATTTTTTTAAACTTTGATTTTAAACTACACTTGAATTCAGTTTCAACTCCTACTTGAATCAAGTTGCAAAATGAATTTATTCAAAACTGCAAAATTATAAAACTAAAACCTGAAACTCTTTTTCAATCTTGATTTAAACCAGAATTTAAAACTTGTTTAAATTTAAAAGTTTCATTTTAAACCTTGAACTCAAAACTCCATTTGAATTCAGACTCAATTTTCACTTAAATCCAACCCTGCACTAGAATTTGAATTCCATTCAAAATTTAAAAAAAAAACTGTAAACTCTATGGTTTACTCTGCAATCATGTTTACCCAAGTGCCCCATAATTTTACTTCGAGTTCCTAAGCTACCTGCTTCGAGATAATTCCACAAAACCTCGAGTTCTACTTCGAGTAAAAATACCCTGCACACTACCAATGCAGTTCACCTGAGTTCAAACACTGCAACCAAGACCAACCTGTCAAAACCCAGAAATACCACCTCCAACCACCATCATCGACAGGACCTTGGATATAGCTTCCTTTACACCCCCTTTACAAATTCCCAAAGCCTCAAATAACTCGAAGCAACAGAAAGCATGAGGTAAACAAGAACTGCAACACTGCTTGACTATGTTTTGAAAACCTGGAAAACCCAATTTCACATCTCCTCTCTCTCTGATCCTTCATCACCATATCTACTCCATTCTTACATCAATACTTCACCTACAGGAAGTATCTTAATACCTAAAATTTTCTAGCTTAACAGATATTCCAAATTTTCCTATTTCTGTTTTGCAACAGAAATGCTAATCTACACAGTCAACTAAAAAAAATGTAACTTATTTATACTTTCTGATTTCTAACATACTCATGTTAAAATCTTGTTTTAAACAGTTTATGATGTTGAATTTTTTTTTTAAAAGAACCAATACTGTATTTCTTATAACAGAGACACAGAATTTATTTATCTTGAATATAATTTATAAACTTGAATTTATACTCAACAAACTAATATTGTTTACTTATCAATCCTAACAGGGAACTAAACTCAGAGATAAAGGTTTTCTCTTTTTAAAATCTTAGTAAAAAAAAAATAAGATAAACAGGTGTGTAGATTCATCAGCTACACACATATACATATTTACATATGTATACACAAAACATCATCACAACACAAGATCAATCCAACAAGCTTAGTTTTATCAGAAACATGGACAAATTATTAAAAACAACTTTCAATTATGAAGTTATTTATCCAAAAATGAAGATGCTGCAGTTTCAAATCATAGCAGTTTAATTTGATTTTTTTTTATTTTACATGACAGTTTTGTTGAACTTGAGTTTTAGTAAATTACTTTAAGCATTAAATTTAAAAGAAGGATCTGTTTTTGAAATAAAGGTTTACTCAACTGATTAAATTGAAGATGCAGAAATCAATTCAGAGAAGCAGATTCCATTTTCCAGAGATACAATCTGAAGATGAAGTTGCTTGTTGACGATGATGCATGCAGACCCATACTTAATGCTCAGATTTCATATTGAAATTGCAACCCGGTTTAAAGTTGAAAAAATAGCATGCAGATCCAATTTTAATTGCACAAATTTGCAGTTGAACTTCAGTTTTGATGATGAAACTTGCAGAATATAGATGCAGATTTGAAGAAATTTATTATAGATTTGATTGAAGTTTGTTTATGAAGAAATTGATTTGCAGATTTGTAGTTGAATGCAGATTTTAATTTGCATTTGTTTTGAGGTTTTGATTTACTGAAATTTTGATTTCAGGTTTACAATTTTTGAAGAGAATGTGTTTTTAAATCATGCCACTTGTTAACTCCTCTGCTCAAGCGACTCAAACCAGGCTCACGACTCACAATGATTACCGACTCAACAGCCTTAGCTTGTTGCCGACCTAAAATGAATGATGACTCAACCAATTGCCGACTTAACGGCTCAGAAGGAACAGCGACTCACCGGGTTATAACCTTAATGCCTCAAAGGTGTTGGCCGACTCATGGAGTTCACGACTCATGGGGCAGACCGACCTTAGGCCTATGATAGGTCGTTCATGACCTAAGCAAGTGGACCGGATACCTCATCATTTTACATCGTGGCCCCTTAACTCGTACACGACTCATGACCTGGCGTGAGTCGTCCACGACCTAAAGCTGCTGACTAGAAATACAAGGCCGTGATACTCAAGTCGCATTCTATTGACTCGTTCACGACTTTGGACCGTGGATTTGCCTCTATAGGTCAGCCGCGACTTAGCCTAAGTCGGTCACAACTCAGGACTTGGGTGAAAAATTCTTATCCAGATTTGCCTATAAATATGTGACCATCTCCAACATACAAAGAACTTTTGGATCATTTTTCTTCAAGGCATTGAAACTTCACTATCTTCAAAGCAATCTACACTCCATCACTTCAAGCACACGCAAGACGCTTAGATCAACTTCGCACAGGAATCCAGCACATTTAATCATGAATTCGAAGAACTCTGTCACATCGAAGTTTTACCTAGCTACTTGTTTCTTTTTTGAATTGAATTGGAATGTAATTGAAGGAGATTGTAACAAGTTGTAATCCGATCAGCAATAAAAAGGATTGAAGTGGACGTAGGCTTGATCATAAGCCGAACCACTATAAACTCTGTGCTCATTTACTGCATTTTTCGTTACTTACTGTTATTTCTTGATTCCCGTATTCACGGGTGGTGCTTTCACATCGTTTCTACACACACCGAGGTGTTAGCGTCAGATTTTCACGTTAACATTTTTGGTGCTTTCATTGAGAGGAATCGAACTCAGGGTATTTACATCATTGCTTCACCAAACTTTGAGGAAAGAATCTCCGTTAAGACCAGAAGTCTAACAGAAATTATGGCTCCCGGAAGGAAACGTAGATCTGCCAGATCTGATGATGTTCAAGAGAACACCGCCACTTCTCCTCCTCTGAGTCAGATAACTCCAACTGTGGGAGTTACGCGAGCGGAATTAGACGCTGTGGTTTTGGGATTGAATCAACAGTTAAATGCTCAGAATGCACAATTAGAGGCCCAGAATGCTCAGAATACCTTGATATTGAATAAGCTAAATGATTTGCTCGAGGCTAATCGTCAGCCAACAAATAAAGAAGGAAATTCTGCTGATAGAGCTCAGGGTGTTAGAGGGAATACTTCTCAAAGGGCGGTAAGCCCCGTTGAAAGGCCACTTCCTCAGGATGGAGGATCGGGACCTCAACCGACCCTTCGTGAACGATTATCAAGGCAGAACTCTGAAAGAATGGCTGACGTTTTCCCCGCAGGGCCTGTGGATGATGAAGAGTATTTTTCAGGGATGGTCCGTCAAATCATGAAAGAAAGTATGCGAAAGGACGAGGATGAGAAAGAGTGGGGCTTTGCTCCAAGAAAAACTCCATTCACTGAGAGGATTCTGAAAGCTGAATTCCCGAGAAAATTTGTTCCGCCCACTATTCCAGCTTACAAAGGAACAAGTGATCCTAACGAATTTCTGTATAAGTATAACTGGCATATGACTGGCGCCAGGGCATCCGATGAGATTAAATGCCGATACTTCCCGGTGTATTTGGAAGGAGTAGCTTTATTATGGTTTACCAAGCTGGCAGTTAGATCCATTGATCAGTTCTCGGACTTAACTAAGAAGTTCAAGGAGCAGTTTCGGTTGTACGCCTCTAAAGAAAAGGATATAGTGTCATTGCCAAATCTGGAGCAAAACCCAGGGGAATCCATCAAGTCGTTTCTGAATCGATTCAACATAGCTTTGGCCGAGTTTGATAATGCTGAGCCACGCATGGTCTTAACATACTTGATGAGGGCAATTGATAAATCGAGCAAGTTTGGAGAATGGTTGAAAATGAAAGAACCAAATTCACTCGATAAATTCTATAAAAAAGCCGATGAGTTCATGCGCCTGGAAAGCCTTCAAGCACTGGCTAAGGTGGCATCAGCAGAAATTAAGAATGATAGTAACGCTCCAGACAAAAAGGAATCCAATGCTCAGAAAAGGGGGAACGACGGCAGAAAGAAACAAGGGGATGAAAAGAAGGGTCGAGCTTTCAACTTCACACCCTTGACTGATACCCCTGAAAATATCTTCTTTGCAACCAAAGATAATATCAGTTATCCTACGCCACCTAAGATGAGGGTTGGAGGTAAAATGGAGAAGAGTGGAAGATTCTGTCAGTTTCACAATCAGCCTGGTCATGACACTAACGAATGCCGACACTTGAAGGAAGTAATTGAGCAACTGTTGAAAGAGAACAAGCTCCAACAGTAAGTTAAAAGGGGTAGGGACACAACAACCTCATCGGTCCAAAGGCAACAAGTCCCTGCTCACCATCCAAGTTCGAGTGAGAAGGCCGTAGAACATGAGTCAGACAGGCCTGTCATTAATGTGATAACGGGAGGTCCTCACCCGGCAGGCAGGAGCTGGGGTGAGATGGAAAGGTATGCTCGTGCACTGAAGCATGCACCCGCAGAGGAAAGTGTTTTTGTGTTAGAGGATGCTGCACCATTGAAACAACAGAAAGTTTTCCCTGATGACATCATATTTAGCGCCAGGGACTCTATGGGTATTGAAGCCCCTACGATAGATCCTCTGGTCATTTCTTCCGGTATTGGCCCGGCCACTGTGAGAAGAATTCTGGTCGATTGTGGGGCTTCGTGTAATATTCTCTTTAGGAAAACTTTTGACCAGATGAAGATACCAATGGCTGACGTTCAGGCTTCGTCATTGAAAATTGCTGGCTTCACTGGGGAGCCAAAGCAGCCGATTGGGACTATAGCTTGATTGTAGAGCTCAGAGAGGGGCTGAGAAAGGTAGCTCGAAAACAGACCTTTATAATTGTTGAAGAATTTTCCGCTTATAATGCTTTCTTGGGCCGACCGACCCTGGCTGCATTCAAAGCTGTTCTCGCCCCATGGTGTCTAACTATAAAATTTCACGCTGATAACGGAATTGGGATAATTAAAGGAGATCAGAACGTGGGACGGGAGTGCTATCTTGCAGAGCTACGTGAAACAAAGAGGAGAGAAATGGGAAAAGATGCGGCGCCTTCAGTCCGCATCAAAGAATGAACCTTGTAGCAACTACAAGTTGGTCCCTGCACTGGCGAACATAGCGGTGCCCGGAGAGAGATGGATCCAAGAAAAGCTAGTGCAGGGGAGAATAGAGTAGTGCCAGTAGAGGTGACAGTGCCGGTACCTGTTGACTTAAAGGACCCAAACAAGGTGCTGAATGTGGGTTCACAACTCAACACTACAGCTCAGAATATTCTGATCTCGTTCTTGAAGGCAAATTTAGATGTATTCGCATGGACTCATGCCGACATGTGCGGAATATCACCAGAGATTGCGGTACACGCTCTGAACATCGATCCAAAGTTCACACCAGTAAAACAGAAAAGAAGAACTCAAGGTCCAGAGAGGTCAGTAGCGCTGAAAGAAGAAGTCGATCGACTCATGGAGAATGGTTTCATCAGAGAATCTGTTTACCCAGATTGGGTCTCAAATCCTGTCCTGGTTAAAAAGGCTAATGGGAAGTGGAGAGTATGCATTGACTTCTCAGATTTGAATAAGGCTTGCCCCAAAGACTGTTTCCCGCTGCCTAGAATTAATCAGTTGGTGGACGGAACGGCGTGACATGAATTGTTGTCTTTTATGGACGCTTACTCCGGGTACAATCAGATCATGATGCATGAGCCAGATCAGGAAGACACGAGCTTCATAACGGATGTTGGTCTTTACTGCTACAAAGTCATGCCCTTCGGACTCAAGAATGCGGGGCAACTTACCAAAGGCTTGTTAACATCATGTTTAAACCACAGATCGGAAAGACAATGGAAGTCTATGTCGATGATATGTTGGTAAAGTCAAAGAAAGCAGTGGACCACATGGATCACTTGGCGGAAATGTTCGCGGTCCTCCGGAGATACGGAATGAAGCTTAACCCGTTGAAATGTTCATTCGGAGTGGAGTCCGGAAGGTTTTTGGGATTTATTGTGAGCGCTAGGGGCATTGAGGCTAATCCTGCTCAAATCACTGCCTTGAAGGAGGTAAAGCCCCTAGAACAAAGAAGGAACTGCAGAGTCTTAACGGAAAAGTTGCTGCTTTGAGCCGGTTCATTTCTAAAGCTACTGATAAATGCATTCCATTCTTTGACGCTCTAAAGAAAGGAAGAAAAAACTTTGACTGGACTCCCGAGTGCCAGAACGCATTTGATGAGCTGGTTCGTCATATGGAAGTGCCTCCAATACTCTCGAAGCCCGACAATGGTGAAGATCTCTACATATATCTGGCAATATCATCTCACGCTCTGAGTGCAGCATTGGTTCGAGAAGATACAAGGATCCAGTGGCCAGTCTATTACATTAGTAAAAGATTCACTGGGGCAAAGATGAATTACTCGAAGCTGGAGAAACTCGCCTATTGCCTATTGATTGCATCACGGAAATTGAGGCCGTATTTTCAAGCTCATCCCATCAAAGTCCTCATTGATCAACCTCTGAAGCAAGTCCTGTTTCGCCCTGAGACTTTGGGCCGTCTTTTAAAGTGGAATATTGAACTTAGTAATATGACATCACTTACCATCCCCGAAGAGCTATCAACGGACAAGCTTTAGCAGACTTCATTGTTGAATGCACAGATAAAGGTGATAGTAAGGAAGAAGAAACTAATGACGTCCCGGTGAAATGGAAATTATACGTCGATGGCGCAAGGAATGACTACTGTTCTGGGGCAGGGGTTGTCCTTGAAACCCCTGAAGGACGATCATTTTGTTATGCACTGAGGCTGGAATTTCCTTCGACTAATAATAAAGCAGAATATGAAGCTCTCATTGCAGGTTTGAGAATCGCTAAAGAGCTAAATATCAGAATATTACAGATCTTCAGTGACTCTCAGCTTATCGTATGCCAAGTCAAGAAGGAATTCCAAGCTAAAGGAGGAAATTTACCCACTTATTTGTCAAGGGCCTGGGAGCTTCTTGAAGATTTTGATCATTATTCAATAAACCATATTCCCCGGAAAGAGAATATGAAGGCAGATTCCCTCGCGAAGTATTCAAGTACTGATGAAGCTCAACTATTGGGATTAGTCCCCGTAGAAGTCCTGTCAACACCAAGTACAGATGAGATGGATGTTGACTGGATTATGAATATATCTCAGGAACAAGAATCATGGATGACTCCAATACTGGACTATCTACTCAGAGGTTCTTTGCCAGAAAATTCGAGAGAAAGACAAAAGCTTCTAAGGAAAGCCTCCAGATATATAGTCCAAGACGGCCGATTGTACAGGCGGGGTTTTTCAATGCCCTTACTCCGATGTGTAACTAAAGATGAAACCAAGACAATTCTAGCTGAAGTACACAGAGGGGAATGTGGAGATCACACGGGTGGTCAAACATTAGCAAAGAAAATTCTCCGTTATGGGTATTTTTGGCCAGAAATTAATCAAGACGCCGCTGTATATTCTCGGAAATGTGACAAGTGCCAGAGATCCGCCAAAATTCCTAGAGCACCTTCCACTGAGCTAACACAGATGGTCAGTCCGTGGCCATTTGCCATTTGGGGAATGGATCTCATTGGGCCGTTACCAACTGCCAAATCAGGGATTAAATATGCTATTGTTGCAGTTGATTATTTTACTAAATGGGCTGAAGCTGAACCTTTGGCTACTATTACCTCTAAGAAAATGATAAATTTTGTGACTAAAAATATCATTTGCAGGTATGGTGTGCCGCAGAAAATAATCACAGACAATGGTACTCAATTTGAAAGCGAGGAATTCCAGGACTTCTGCAAACGATTCAAAATCCAGAAGAGTTTTTTAGCAGTGGCCCATCCGCAGGCAAACGGGCATGTGGAAGCAGTAAACAAAATCATCAAATAAACCATCAAAAAGCAGCTGGAAAAAGCGAAAAGTGGCTGGGTTGACAAGTTACCGCTTGCACTATGGGCATACAGAACCACCCACAAAACTGCGACTGGGCATACTCCATTTTCGTTGGCATATGGATCAGAAGCAATGATTCCAGTGGAAACTGAAGTCCCCTCACATAGAAGAATCCATTTTGATAAAGATGAGAATGAAAAACTGCAATTGGAAGCAGTTGACCTCCTTGATGAAAGAAGAGAAGAGGCTAGACTTAGAATTGCGGCTCATCAACAAAGAATAGCCAGGCACTTCAATTCCAAAGTTCGTCAGTGCAACTTTGAAGTTGGGGACCTAATTCTGAAAAGAATCATGACAGCCACAGGTGTGTTTGGGCCAAACTGGGAAGGGCCATATGTTATAGGCACGAAGCTTCTTGACGGCACATTCAAACTCACAACTGTCGAAGGAGAACCAGTCCCAAGAGCTTGGAACAGCAATCATTTGCGTCCTTATTTTACTTGAAAGCTTTGCTGAAATATTGTAAAAGAATTGCAAAAATATGATTCTTGTATTGAAAGCAATTGTAAAGCAAGTGAATAATGAAAAGCTATAAAGTGGATGTAGGCCCAGTTTTTGGCCGAACCACTATAAATCTTGTGTTCTCTACTATTATAAACTGCTTTGTTTTATTTTGACATATAAAATACATTAATTGTGTCATTCAAATGTCGATTTAATAATGCAGGTCATGAAAGTAAAGCTTACCCATCCCAAGACCAAGCAAACACACACTAAACCATCAAAAATTTCCATACTCAAATCCTACAAAAGAAGTGCTTCAAACAAAAGTGAGCAATGTGGATGGAAGTGGACCATCTCTAACTAACTACAAATGTTTGAATAAACAACCAGTTAAGCAAACTGTGTCCACCACCACCAACTCACCTAACTGTGAAGTATATTTCTTTGGATAAGGGAAATTATTGGCAACTAAAAAGTGTTGACACTTGCAAAAGACAACGGGGATCGCCAACATGAGTGGATGGAGAAAGAGACATGGGCGAGCAAGCATCAATCAGCAAAAGACCTCTTCGGAGGCGCAAGCCCTCTACGGAGGCACAATTCTTCGGAGGAGAAAGACCTCGAGCGGGCCTAGCCAGAAAAAGAGAGATCTTTCTCGTTACAAAGTTGCGGAATGATCGGTCGATACACTCCCATGAATCCGTCCAACCGAGAGAAAGAAACTCCAAACTTCCAGGCAAAAGTCCTACTCAGAGGCACACGTTTCACCGAGATTGAAATAAAACTTTCAGGTGTTGAAACGTGAAAAAATCCCTCTTCGGAGGCCCATTTCACCACAGTTGAAATGATAAAAGACCTCAAGTGGGCCAACCAGAAAAAGAGAGATATTTCTCGTTACAAAGTTGTGGAATGATCGGTCGATACACTCCCGTGAATCCGTCCAACCAAGAGAAAGAAACTCCAAACTTCCAGGCAGTAACCCTACTCAGAGGCACACATTTCACCGAGATTGAAATAAAACTTCCAAGTGTTGAAATGTGGAAAGCCCTCTTCGGAGGCCCGCTTCCCAGCGAACATGGAAAAATAAAAGCCTCTTCCAAGGGGCAGAAGCAAAAAAACCTCTTTCCAGAGGCACAACAAGACAGAAAGACCTCTTCCCAGAGGCAGAAATGAAAAGACCTCCTCCCGAAGGCACAAGCAAGCAGAAAGACCTCTTCGGAGGCACACGTTTCACCGAGATTGAAATAAAACTTCCAAGTGTTGAAACGTGAAAAAGCCCTCCTCAGAGGTGCAACTTTTCAAAGAAGCAAAATCAAAAAACCCTTTACTACGGCATTAAAAAAAATCCTCATCAAAGGCACGCTTTAACTTTCAAAGGAAGAATGATTTACCTATTCTGGAAAATACTCTTCCTCAAAAAAAAAAGAGTTAAAGTACCCTTCAGAGGCCCGTTTTACCACATAGAAGAATTCACTTGGTAAAATGTGTACACACACAAAAGAAAAGGTGATTCCTTCGAAGGATGAAGCGTAAAAACTTATATGGAGGGAGTTGTACTCTGTTTTTTAACGAGATAATATTTCTCCAAGTATGAAATAATTATTCTCCAGAAAATAAGAGTACAAGTCCCCTCAAAGTATAGAATATTGCAGCGAGCTTATGGTATGGGGGCAGCATAGTATAGTTACATACAACATGGTATAGCTACATTGGTAAAATTACGCTCGAACAACATACCGCAAGTTCACTGCAATATCATATAAAGAAACTTGTACAAAAATGAATAATAAATGCATTCTCAAATTCAAACAAGAGTTTGTACAAATAAAGGATCGTTTTATTCAATTGTATTGCAGATACAAGTTTCGAAATAAAGAAAGCAGGGGCCGGTACCCGCACAATCCCCGACCAGTACGTGCAAAAAACAAAAAGCTAAAAAACTGGAATCTTCATTTCTTCTTGCCACCTTTGGACCCTTCACCCGGCCGGATGGTTAGCTTTCTAGGTCGATCTTTAGGCATGAGGGAAGAAGGAGAGGGAGGTACAACTGGTTCAATCTCCGGTTCCTCTTCAGTAGCAATGATGCTCTTCCTCCTCTTCTTTGATACTCCGCGCTTCTTTTTCCTCTTTGAGGAAGATTCACTTCCTGGAGTAACAAGTTTAGAAAAAGTTATGTCATCAGAAGGAGTCCGCTCCGGAGATATCTCACCCCCCTCAAGTCCTTCGTCCTTTTGCTCTTGCGAAGCAGATGGGTCATCCAAGCACCGAAGGGCACCTATTATTTCTTCCTGTGATCCCGGATGAGGAGTAGGAGTGATTGGGGGAGGCAGAGGAACAGTAACTGGAGGTGAAGAAGTTTGAATAACGCTCGGCGCTTTCTCTACAAAGGAAAAGTTAAAAGTGTCTGTAATTCCCGCAAAAAGAGGAGACAACGGCTCGTCGAGATTCAAGAAATAATCAAGAAGCTCGTCAAATCCGTAAGAAACTGGCAAGTTGTCCCCATGAGCATTATTAGGGTTACCTGGAGAAGTTGGTGGTATCACATCAACTTCGTAGTCTAGAGCTTCAGCACTCTCTTGTGGCTCATCTACGGCTTGTGTAATTATGGCTCCGGTATCAGCTTTAGTAGGAACCGGTGTGTGGGAGCTAGAACCAGCAATGTCAACGTCGGCTGAAATTGAAGGAGGGACAGGGGCAGTCAAAGTTGTTTCTTTTTCCTGGTGCTCTTCCCCCATTATTTCAACTCGCGATCTAGAAAGTTGCTCCTTCCCTCTAGCAAGGGATGCGCGAGCTTCAAAGTCTAAATAGTGCGCCTCTAGCTCCTCTTCAGTGTACCCGGCGCCTTTAAGCATGTCAAGCGCGGCTTCCCATACTTCAGCCAGGGTGACCTCATATTTAGGACCCAGGAATGCAAGACTGCCACACCCTAACACACTTTGCAAATAGAATTCAAATAATGTCAAGCCGATGTCAGCTTTGGTAGCTTCATGAGCTTCTTCAGCTGCAATGCTTCCAGCAACCGCTTCATCTCGCTCCCTTTCGACTTTAGATAGTTGAGCTTTCAATTTTTCAATTTCCGCAACCTGGAAGCTAGTTTGCTCTTGCAACTGAGTAATGTCAGTATGGCAGCCCGCTACAATTCTCTCCAGTCCATCAGCCTTGGCCTCGGCATCCCTTTGCGCAGCATGGGCATCCCGCACTTGTTGTTGAAGCACATTTTCTTTTTGAGAGTAGGAAGCGGAAGAGGTAACAAGTTCTTCTTTAAGTTTATCCACTTCCGCTTCAAGTTTTTCGTTGTAGGCGGCAATGCTATTCATTTTCGCATCATGCTGCTCAAGGGTCTTTTGCCATTCGGTTTTGTCATTCTCCATGGTTAACATAGCTTCGAGATTGGCCCGATTCACCCTCTGAAGCTCATCAACAAGTTTTTTCCAATTTGACATCCTCTCAATGTCAGCTTTAACGGCATCAAGGTTCCGTAACATGGCATTTTTATCTATGGGAACCAGATCAAGGTCAAAGCGAACTCCTTTTAAGTACCAATTTGGAAATAGACTTTGGAGAGTGGCCGGACCTGGTCCCACGTGGTAAGAAGGCCTGTTAATGATCGCATGGATATCAGTACGGGAGGGGGCAGGAGACTGAGAAGAAGTAGGAGCAGTAATCTTTTCCGAAGTTGCAGGCATTGGTTCCTCACTGACTTTAGCCTGTTTACTCGGATCATCAGTTATGTGACTCTTCCCTCTATCATCGTGAGATTTGCGTTTGTTGGAGTCACCCTCTTTGTGGGAAGAATCGTATCGATCATCCGGTCTTCCGTAGCGTTCTTCATAGGCACGTCTCTCCCGAGCCTTCCGAGCGGTCCTCTCTTCATCAGTCTCTCTGTGAACAGGGAGATAGCGCTTATAGTCATACTGGCCGCGTCTCCCGTATCGCTGGAAGTCATCATAATACGAGCCGCCTCACTTCATTGAAGAACCTGAAATTGGAAAAAGCACAACTTTAGAATTTTTTTGAAAGTGTGAAAAGCTAAGTGTGTAAGATGTCAAAGAATCCTAGTCATGTGTGATGTGTAAACTACACGCGCTGAACCACGAACCGCTCGTCAGTCGAGGGGTAACAACAGGTTTTATAGCTAACGGCAATTCTCCGGATGAGGGGGTTTGTTTAAGGGCAGAAGTTGCTTCAACTGTCGGAGATATAACTTTGGTAACAGCGGGGTCATCTTTGAAGAGCTCTTGAGAGGTGACCATTATGTCGCTCAAATCTTCGAAGATGTCATCACCGCCATGCTTAGCGGAGCTCCCTCCATCAACTCCTTTCTCAACGTTCTCCCCGGTTTGAAGAAGAGGTTCCTCTTCTTCAATGATTGGGGCAAGTGCAGGCTTATCGGAGGGCCCCGCAGCGTCTTTTGGATTCGAACATTTCACTAGCGAGGCCTCAATGGTAGTTTCTCCCTACACAGGCTCTTTAGCAGGAGGTGGGGCATCCGGAGTTTTAGCTGGGGAGTCTGGGATTTCATGAGGGTGTGTAGAGCGAGAAGCGTGCAAAAGCCCATACTGATGCAAAAGTTCATCCCTCAACAAAAACTTTATGCTCCTCTCTCCTGCGGCCACAGCATTCAATCTCTTAAAAACTTGCTTATGGCTTGGATCTCTGGATAGGGAAGGAAGTGCTGAAAAAGAAAGAGTGAAATTAACGATTAACAACTCAAAATTCGAAAAGTTCGAGAATGGAAAATAGAAGCAGGTAATCTTACTTCCTACTCTCCAGATGGCATAAAACCCTGGGGGGCAGCAAACGAAGAAAAACTGATTTAAAAATCCATGAGCACTTTCGGGTAGGCCAGTCACAAGTTTGCGATTCCTAACACTCCTTATGACGACAATGGAGGGATGGTCTTTAATCTTGGTGAAGGAACATAAGTAACAAATTTCTCCAAAGCTCGGTAACCGACCCAGGGTTCTCATGAATAAAACACACAACCCCATCAGAATGGCGTAACTATTGGGGTGCAGTTGAAACAGGAAGATAGTCAATCGAAGTAGAAATTGCTGAAGGAACTCGTTGAAGGGAGGAATAGCACCGCACAAGCACATTTGGCGGTTGACAGCGACGAAACCACGGGGAGGCCTATCAGCAAAATCATTTGGTCCAGGCAATATAGCATCCGTTTCAACGATGCCAAACTGAGCACCAATAAGCTAAACGTCCGGTAGTTTAAGGAAGTTGAGACTCTTTCCGGCGGAGTAGCCAGTGGAGCAGCTATTGGAAGAGCCTCTCCAATCTGTTCCATTACTTCTTCTTGATGTGAGGCCATTCTACATAAGCAACTGGATATTCAAATTTGAAGGTGCACGTTTCCTAAAAGTGTGGAGTGTTGTGCAGAACTAATAAAAATAAACAAGTAAATATAACTGGAGTTAAGCTCGTCAACAATTGATTGGCTATCAAATTTCAGGACTTGTTAATTTGAAGTTCAAGTACAGTGTTAATGTAAACAGGAAAATTTAGTTGACTATTCTGATGTTGCTTTAATACTCTACTTGAATTCGTTGAATTGAAAGCACTTCGTTCACACAATCTATTTAAGTTAATTACCTTCTGTCAACTAAACTGTCATTTGATGTGGGCAGTCAATGGCAGTATATTCGCCTTGGTTTTCTGTAGTTGTTATTTTCAGCAGGTAGTTAGCTTATAAGTTAACAGGATCTGTGGAATAATGCAACAAAGTTCAAACAATTTAAAGTTTAGGCAAATCAGAGTTTAGGCAATTCAGTCCGGTAATACAAGTTAAATAATCAAGTTGGGATTATGCTTTTAAGTGACAACTCGTTCACGACCTAAGGGGTATGCGGCGAATTAAGTTAAGATCTGTAAGTCGTAATGTGCATGGAGGGAAAAGCCTCAAATCAGAACAAAGCAAATTTCTTGAAGTCCTGTTTCGGCCGCGACTCAAAGCCTAGGTCTCATCTACTTGAGTCGGTCAAGGGTTAAGCCACAAGGAGCAACTCGGTATGGAAAATAGCCCAAGTGCTAAGTCTTTCACTACTTATGGCTTGAGAGATTCACAGTCTAAAGGATAAGTTATAGTAAGGATCTAAAAGGCTGAGTCACTCGTACGACCTAAGTCCTAAATCGTCAGGAAATCAACACGACCCAAAAATTAGGTCGTGGACGGATGAGATTGCAAGGCCTTCCTAAGCCGGTAGATCCAAAAAACCAACTAAGTCGTGAGAATTCTAGGTCATCTCCTCAACCAGTTAACTCCTTTCTAACCCATTAACCCGCTAAGGACCTTCTCATCTCCTCCAAACTCATAGACCAGTTAATTCGAGACACTGTAATCCATTATCTTCTCCTCACATGGTCAGAAATCACCCAAAAAAACCAATTCGAATCGCTTCAAGTTTGTGACAAATCTGATGCACTACTATGTTATCACGAGCGATAACAACAATATGATCGATGGCAGTCGCAAATCAATCAGAAACGTGGTTCGCGATGGAACACGGCACAAAAATGAATTGGAGTTAGAAAATGGGGAGTCCAGATTCGTGAGTCAATGGTGATCGTGGATTGAACAGAAGGTGAATTCACTTACGCAATATAAAGGTGAAGATGAGTTGACGACTGATTAGCTTGGATTCGTCTCTGGAAACTTGAAGGATCGCTAATGGAAGGATCAAATAAAACAGATAAGCAGTAAAGTGAGGAGGAAGGACCGACTCAACGGCTTATATACGAAACATGGGGGAAGATGGAAAGACTAACGAGTCATGAGCCTCTTTGAGTCGTTTACGACTCATGTACTGAGTTGAAGCACACGACTCACGATTTAAGCGTGTACTTCGAGGGGCAATTGTTAACTCCTCTGCTCAAGCGACTCAAACCAGGCTCACGACTCACAATGATTATCGACTCAACAGCCTTAGCTTGTTGCCGACCTAAAATGAATGACGACTCAACTAATTGTCGACTTAACGGCTCAGAAGGAACAGCGACTCACCGGGTTATAACCTTAATGCCTCAAGGTGTTGGCCGACTCATGGAGTTCACGACTCATGGGGCAGACCGACCTTGGGCCTATGATAGGTCGTTCATGACCTAAGCAAGTGGACCGGATACCTCATCATTTTACATCGTGGCCCCTTAACTCGTACACGACTCATGACCTGGCGTGAGTCGTCCATGACCTAAAGCTGCTGAGTAGAAATACAAGGTCGTGATGCTCAAGTCGCATTCTATTGACTCGTTCACGACTTTGGACCGTGGATTTGCCTCTATAGGTCGGCCGCGACTTAGCCTAAGTCGGTCACAACTCAGGACTTGGGTGAAAAATTCTTATCCAGATTTGCCTATAAATATGTGACCATCTCCAACATACAAAGGACTTTTGGATCATTTTTCTTCAAGGCATTGAAACTTCACTATCTTCAAAGCAATCTACACTCCATCACTTCAAGCACACGCAAGACGCTTAGATCAACTTCGCACAGGAATCCAGCACATTCAATCATGAATTCGAAGAACTCTGTCACATCGAAGTTTTCCCTAGCTACTTGTTTCTTTTTTGAATTGAATTGGAATGTAATTGAAGGAGATTGTAACAAGTTGTAATCCGATCAGCAATAAAAAGGATTGAAGTGGACGTAGGCTTGATCATAAGCCGAACCACTATAAACTCTGTGCTCATTTACTGCATTTTTCGTTACTTACTGTTATTTCTTGATTCCCGTATTCACAGGTGGTGCTTTCGCATCGTTTCTACACACACCGAGGTGTTAGCGTCAGATTTTCACGTTAACACCACTTGTTATGCTATTATGTTAAATATTTTACAAGTGTCTACTTAATAGTTTAAATGACTAACACATATGCATATTAATATAAAAAACAAATTTCTAAATTTATACTTGTATTTAAATTATCTTAAACTATTTCAAACTTAATTTGGCTTGTTTTTAAATGATTTATTAACATCAGCCTTTAAATAAATACATATACACTATGAACTTCTTTATAAAACTATACATTTACATTTTAATGTTTACTTAATTATATTTTTTGTTTAAAATAATATTCTTTATAAACTAAATTTCAAAAGAAAAGCAATTATAAAATAAAACAAAACAAAATAAACCTTTATTATAAAATGAATTTTAAACTATATTTATTTTTATAAACAAAATAAATGCTCACTTACATCTATGGAAATTATAAGAAAGATTTTTAAAACAAACTTTTGAAAAGTTAACAATTTAAATCAAATTAAATCAATTTACAATTTATACAATTATATATATATATTAGAAAATATCCTTTATTTAATATAAATTAAAATTAAAACCAAATTCTCTATTTACAATGTATAAACATTTATACATTATAAATAAAATATTTTTTTAAATAAGCTTAGAAAGATAAATTTATTACTTAAATATTTTTAACTTTGAAAAGAATATCATTAAACAATCTAAATAATTATAATTTTCAAAAGAAAATTCCAGTTTAAATTAATTCATTAAATCAGTATTTCACATTTTAAAATAATTATCAATGAAATTATTAAATAAATATTGCATCAAATTTCCGGGACATCACATTCCTTCCCCCTTAAAGAATTTCGTCCTCGAAATTTAAAAGCAAAGGTGATTTAATAATCTCATACAGATTTTAAATTTAAAAGAGCTAACAAATACTAGCAACCATAGCAACCAATATAAACAAGCGATTCTAATTACCCAGACAAAATTCTGGATAGAATTCCCTAGAGTTTCCCAGGTACAAATACCGGGACACTCGCCCTACAGAATATAAACTAACTACACCATTCAGATCAAGAGCTCCTATGTATCTAGATCTACAAATCTAAACAGAATACAGAACTACAGACATGTCCTGATCAACTTCCAAATCTCTCAGAATTACTGATTCTATAACCAGAGATAAATCATACACGTACTCCCTCAGAGATACGTGAAAACAAACCAAATTCCAGCTATCCGAACTGGAAATTCAATCATGTAGACCAAACACTCAACTCTCAAGAGAAAACAGAAAGATCCAATACTCATATCCACAAGTCTCTCATATCGATCCTGGGCTGCCTCCAACTTCTAGGTTAATCAAAATCCACCACACAACTCAATTACACAAACATCAAAAGACTCCAAACATACTACTCTATTCTGAAACAGAACAGGTGCACAAACATCCAAGCTTCCAGATCCAAAATAAATTTCCTGTAGAAATCCTCTGAACCAAAACAAAACTCAAATTCCCAAAGAATCGGGTGCTCCTATTCTGGAATAGCTGCCACCATGCTTCCACTACGCAGCTCTGATTTGAAAATGCTGTTGATGAACACAAGTATAAACTTGATCAACTTATCCCGGAATATTGTTCATCAAATTCCATAAATCTCAGTGACCTATCTGATTCGGTCACAACACACAGCAAAAATTCAATCCAGGAAACAGATCCGATAAATCCTTCCAACTTAAACAGATCACACTCAAAGAATCTCCTACAATGCTGAATCACCGGTAAAGCTCCAAGAATCAAGTCGATACTGAACTCAATCTCTTGATACGAATGCAAATATCAACTCCTTCAAAGATATCCATAAAATACCACTTCGATAACTCAAACACCCTCTAAAGATGCTTCAATCCAAACAAAGATCACTCAGAGAACTTCCGAACCATCGCAAGTCACTTTTGCGATTCCACTCAGTTCAGATTCCAAGAAATCGTTCTCACTTCAACAATCAGAACAGCTAAAGCCTTCAAAAGAAGAAACTAGTGGTCCACCTCTTAACCACTAACATCACACCTAACTGAGCTTCCAGAAGAAATGGACAAGCTCCACCATCTGCCCGGACTTTTGACAGAAGAGTCATAGAGATTTCTGAACCATCGAAGAACAGGCCACCCACTGCTGCTACTGCTGCCAAAAACTTCCTTATCTAAAAGCTCATCGAACCTCAAAGCTACACCAGCCTCTTCACAACAGAGTCTTCCAAAAGACAGATATCTCTCGGGAAACTCGCTTCCAAACCAAGCTCAAAACACTCTGCCAAACTGAGTCTCAAACTCAAATATAGACAGAACTCCTTCCTAAGGTTACCAAAATACCAATGCAGGCTTCAGAACTCCCAACTGATCTAAACTCAAGAAAAACAACTCACATAAGTGCAACCAAGCTTACAATCCAAAATAAACTCCGAATCTTAAAAAGATTTCCTTCAGAGATTAGTGAAATCTTTCTCACCAAACTGCAAAGCTACACAAGATACCCAATACAGCCCTAGCAGTCCACCTCCAACCTCAAACACTTGAATTCCAACCATTGGTAGTTGTGTTACACACACCACTACCCTATCCACCTTTATTACTTGTTGGAAAACCTAAACAGGTAACCTAACAAATAGGTAGAAATCAATATATATATATATATATATATATATATATATTCAAAATTACAAATACGCTCTCTCAAGAAAACACCACTACAGAGCCTAGGTATCCACTCAACCTAATGCTCTGATACCAATTGTAACGACCCAACTTCCACACTCCAGGAAGTCGCATCGCTAAGAAGAAAGAAAGAGATAGAAAAGAGAAAAGAAAGGAAAGAAAGAACAGACAACATCAGAATCTCACAGCGGAATCGAATAAATTATAATATATTACATAAAACTTTACATAGTATCATATACATCAGAGTTAAACAGCTAATACAACACAAACTAGACAGTTATAAACATCTGTCTAACAATTACAATTCAAGTATATCAGAGAAACAGACTCAACTCAAATACAGCGGAACCACTAAATATATCTACATGCTGAAGCCTCCTGCTCCATTATCTCCTCCAGAACTCGTCAAAGCAATCCTGAAACACTTGACTACTCATACGTAATATGAGTACCCAAGAGTTTAATAAAACAGAAAATAAACACTCAGGTCAGACAGGGGTCTGGTGTGAGTAAATGGGGATAAAAGTTGCTTAACTTTAGAAAATTCTTTGGAAACAAAAGGTATCACGTAAGACTTCCCACACATAAACATGGAAAAGTTTTTACCTTACGCTAACCAAAACATTTGATAGGAAATCCAGTGATATTATAATAGGGTCTAGGGTTTTCAAAATAAAATACAGCAATAGTTGGAATGCTTACATCTCACGTTCCAACATAGTTGGGCACAATCAAAACCGCACAGGCACTTATTGGATTATCGATTCCATCAATGGCAGGGCTACTGGGGTACCGCCCGTCACAGTACGTGGCCTAGATCAACGTACCGAGGATTACTCCCAATCCCCTGCTACACAAGGCCGGACCCATTCCTTACTGAATAGTTCCGAACAAAACAACCCCGCAGTTGGCGCGCGCTAACAACTGCCCACTAAGCCGAATAAAAAGGGACCTCTAGACAGGGGAAAATCTTGCTCTCAAGTGGGTGCTACCACGAAGCCTTGCTGCACTCCCCTGTTTTAGCCATTCCCGGTTGATGAGGCTTGAGGTTACGATTACCTTTATAGGACATATCAAATCTTAGAATGCTCATCGTCCACCTGACGATGTTCTGAAAACATTCAATCCATACAAGTTCGTTCCGGGTTCGAACGAAACCGAAGGCATTATCTCATTACACTCGTATTGGAATCACCCTCAGAGTTAACGACGATAACCCTTGCACTCTAAATCACCATCTCGAACCTATAAGTACTATTCCGTCAAACTCATTACGGAATCACCAACAGAGTTATAATGATGTATAGCCCTTACACCTCGAGTCTTCATTTGCTCCACTTGGATTAACGACCTAACGTTTAATTGGAATCGATGTGGTTTTCGGATATCCAAATATGGAAACCCGATCCCGGTCTCATCGAAACCAAATGCCATCTTAATGTCCAAGTTGTACTTAAGGGTTTTAAACAATTAACTTATTTTATTATTTTTATCTAATTCACAGAGATAAATAAACTACATATCACAATAGATAATCACATTTATAACATAGCAGATAATCTGTATCATCCATAAACAGATAATCATCTCAACCAAATAATCCATCGCAACCCATCATACCTAAACCAAGCATTCATATCATACAGATACGGCTCATCTCATTACTGAGATCACAACATTCAATCAATAACATCCATAAGCAATGATTTATTAACCATCAACTATAATTAATTTAAAATGAATTAAATTAATTACAACCATCTCAAATTAATTTAAAATAAATTAAATTAATTAACACATTTAAATCCTGCTTAATATCCTTTAATTAATCAACCTAGTTAATTAATTAATCACTAAGTATTTAACTTGATTAAACAACTTTGATTAATCATTCACTAATTACAATGAGTAATTAGTATTTAAATTAATTTCATAAATTAATTAACCATAATCATAAGTAATCAACATTTAATTACTCATTTATTAATTAATTATAATTAATTATATTTGTCTTTAACAATTAATTAATCACTTAATTAATTAATTATTACTTAATTAAACCATCCTTAATTACATCATTAATTATAATAATTAATGATCTCTAATATTTAAATGAATTAAAATTTATTTACATTTAGAAATTAATCTAATTATTAATCACCTTGATTAAAATTAAATTAAGTAATTAACTATCTTTAGTTACTCATTAACAAATTTAATTATCCAATAATAAATCATTAATTAATTACAAAAGTAATTATCCAAATTACTAATTACATTCCAGTAATTATCATTATTACTTCTCTAAGTAATCCTGCTCCATTAATTACATTAAGTAATTACACTTAAATCATCAAATGATTTATTTAAATTTATTAAACTTAATTAATTAACTTAATTAAATCACAATATTAAAATTAATTACAATAAGTAATTAAATTCTTAATTACTATAACAATTAATTATATTCAATTAATTAATCTAGGTAATTATCAGAATTAATTACATTAATTAATTACTAAATTACCCCTAGATAATTATCACCAATTATTATTTAACAACATTTCCATAATTACATACTTAAGAAAATTTGAGTTAGATTAATTATCAATAAATCCTTTCTACTTAATATAATCTAAATCATTATTCAAAAATCAAATAATTAACTAAAATCCATAATTATTTTAAATATTTTCAAAATAATTTAGCTTACTTATCAAATGACCCATTTAAATTCAAAATGTATTAAAACAATACATTTCTAAAAATTAAATTCAAATTCCAATTTATTTAAAGATTCAAATGTTTAATTATATAAACATTAATCCAAATTAAATAATTATAAACCTTAAAATAAAAATGAATGTTTAAACAACATTCATTACTTAAATATAAAGAAAGATTTAAAACTAAATTACTTGATAAATTAATCTTTGAAAATAAATTGATTATTTCCAACTCTCAAATTTAAATCAAACACTTCATATTATACTTCAAATACTTTCAAATACTAAAGGAACTAAATTCTTTCAAGTTTAAACTTATTTGAAATGAAATTTCATTTTCAAATTCACTTTTAAACATTTGAATATGTTCATTCATTTTAAATTTAAAAACTATTTTGAAATTAAAACTGGGTTTCAAAGAAACCTGGAAACAGTTTTTAAATTGATTTCAAACTGAGTTTGAAACTTGCTTAAAACATTCAAATCTGTTCAAAAATTTAAAACATACAAAACTTGTTTGAATCAAAAATCTGGGTTTAAAAGAATAAACCTGAAAACTGTCTTAGACTTGATTTTATACTGAAATTAAATCTTGTTTAAATTTAAGATTTTCATTTTTTTAAACTTTGATTTTAAACTACACTTGAATTCAGTTTCAACTCCTACTTGAATCAAGTTGCAAAATGAATTTATTCAAAACTGCAAAATTACAGAACTAAAACCTGAAACTGTTTTTCAATCTTGATTTAAACCAGAATTTAAAACTTTTTTAAATTTAAAAGTTTCATTTTAAACCTTGAACTCAAAACTCCATTTGAATTCAGACTCAATTTTCACTTAAATCCAACCCTGCACTAGAATTTGAATTCCATTCAAAATTTTAAAAAAAACTGTAAACTCTATGGTTTACTCTGCAATCATGTTTACCCGAGCACCCCATAATTTTACTTCAAGTTCCTAAGCTACCTGCTTCGAGATAATTCCACAAAACCCCGAGTTCTACTTCGAGTAAAAATACCCTGCACACTACCAATGTAGATCACCTGAGTTCAACACTGCAACCAAGACCAACCTGTCAACACCCAGGAATACCACCTCCAGCCACCATCATCGACACGACCTTGGATATAGCTTCCTTTACACCCCCTCTACAAATTCCTAAAGCCTCAAATAACTCGAAGCAACAGAAAGCATGAGGTAAACAAGAACTGCAACACTGCTTGACTATGTTTTGAAAACCTGGAAAACCCAATTTCACATCTCCTCTCTCTCTGATCCTTCATCACCATATCTACTCCATTCTTACATCAATACTTCACCTACAGGAAGTATCTTAATACCTAAAATTTTCTAGCTTAACAGATATTCCAAAGTTTCCTATTTCTGTTTTGCAACAGAAATGCTAATCTACACAGTCAACTAAAAAAAATATAACTTATTTATACTTTCTGATTTCTAACATACTCATGTTAAAATCTTGTTTTAAACAGTTTATGATGTTGATTTTTTTTAAAGAACCAATACTGTATTTCTTATAACAGAGACACAGAATTCATTTATCTTGAATATAATTTATAAACTTGAATTTATACTCAACAAACTAATATTGTTTACTTATCAATCCTAACAGAGAACTAAACTCAGAGATAAAGGTTTTCTCTTTTTAAAATCTTAGTAAAAAAAAAGACAAACAGGTATGCAGATTCATCAGCTACACACATATACATATTTACATATGTATACACAAAACATCATCACAACACAAGATCAATCCAACAAGCTTAGTTTTATCAGAAACATGCACAGATTATTAAAAACAACTTTCAATTATGAAGTTATTTATCCAAAAATGAAGATGCTGCAGTTTCAAATCATAGCAGTTTAATTTGATTTTTTTTATTTTACATGACAGTTTTGTTGAACTTGAGTTTTAGTAAATTACTTTAAGCATTAAATTTAAAAGAAGGACCTGTTTTTGAAATAGAGGTTTACTCACCTGATTAAATTGAAGATGCAGAAATCAATTCAGAGAAGCAGATTCCATTTTCCAGAGATACAATCTGAAGATGAAGTTGCTTGTTGATGATGATGCATGCAGACCCATACTTAATGCTCATATTTCATATTGAAATTGCAACCCAGTTTGAAGTTGAAAAAATAGCATGCAGATCCAATTTCAATTGCACAGATTTGCAGTTGAACTTCAGTTTTGATGATGAAACTTGCAGAATATAGATGCAGATTTGAAGAAATTTATTGTAGATTTGATTGAAGTTTGTTTATGAAGAAAGTGATTTGCAGATTTGTAGTTGAATGCAGATTTTAATTTGCATTTGTTTTGAGGTTTTGATTTACTGAAATTTTGATTTCAGGTTTACAATTTTTGAAGAGAATGTGCTTTTAAATCATGCCACTTGTTATGCTATTATGTTAAATATTTTACAAGTGTCTACTTAATAGTTTAAATGACTAACACATATGCATATTAATATAAAAAGTAAATTTCTAAATTTATACTTGTATTTAAATTATCTTAAACTATTTCAAACTTAATTTAGCATGTTTTTAAATCATTTATTAACATTAGCCTTTAAATAAATACATATACACTATGAACTTCTTTATAAAACTATACATTTACATTTTAATGTTTACTTAATTATATTTTTTTTAAATAATATTCTTTATAAACTAAATTTCAAAAGAAAAGCAATTATAAAATAAAACAAAACAAAATAAACCTTTATTATAAAATGAATTTTAAACTATATTTATTTTTATAAACAAAATAAATGCTCACTTACATCTATGGAAATTATAAGAAAGATTTTTAAAACAAACTTTTGAAAAGTTAACAATTTAAATCAAATTAAATCAATTTACAATTTATACAATTATATATATAAATTAGAAAATATCCTTTATTTAATATAAAGTAAAATTAAAACCAAATTCTCTATTTACAATGTATAAACATTTATACATTATAAATAAAATATTTTTTTAAATAAGCTTAGAAAGATAAATTTATTACTTAAATATTTTTAACTTTGAAAAGAATATCATTAAACAAACTAAATAATTATAATTTTCAAAAGAAAATTCCAGTTTAAATTAATTCATTAAATCAGTATTTCACATTTTAAAATAATTATCAATGAAATTATTAAATAAATATTGCATCAAATTTCCGGGACATCACACCCTTAGCGTCGTTGCTCGACCGATTGCAAATTGAGTGAGAGTTTGCACTTCTGTTCCTTAGGTCGCTTGGCCTGCTATGTGTCGGCCTGTTAGGTCGCTCCAACTTAGGTCGCTCGGCCTGGTAAGTCGCAACCATTTAAGTCACTCGGCCTGCTATAGGTCGCTCCAACTTAGGTCGCTCGGCCTGGTATGTTGCAACCATTTACGTCACTTGGCATGTAGGTCGTAACCACTTAGTTCGCTCGGCCTGTTTAGTCGCAACCATTTAAGTCACTCGGCCTGCTATAGGTCGCAACCATTTAGGTCTCTCGGCCTGCAGTTTGGTCGCGCCATGTTGGGTCGCAACCATTTAAGTCATTCGGACTGCACCAACTTAAGTCGTTCGCCCTGCTTTAAGTCGCACCCACCTTAAGTCGTTCTGAGACTTAGGTCGCCTATGTCGCTTACGTCGCCCATTCCTTAGGTCGCTTGTTTCTTATGCCGCTAGCTCCTTAAGTTGTTCACTTATGCCGCTATCTTCTTAAGTCGCTCAGTTAGGCCGCATGCTATTCCTTAAGTTGCAGATCCCTTAGGTCGTATGCCGTAGAGTCGCATGAGTTGAGCCACTGATTTCTTGTGTTGCATTGTTGTTAAGCCGTAAGTCGTGGCTGTTGAGTTGCAAGGGTATTTCCACCTGGATGGATTTGGAATCGAATTCTTTGGATTTTATTCACACCTTCGAATGTGAATTATTTTGATTTATTGTTTCTACAATCATTTTTGTGATTCGTCACCTTAAAAATATAAAGGTTTCAATACTAGCAGTAAATATCAAAACTCTTTCATCAAAACGATTTCAACCCTATTTTATTACAAAGCTCGTTTGTTAAAACCGTTTTCCAATCTACTAGTATATACAAACCTTTACCTCACTCGTATGAGAAATCTAATTAAACTACTTAGTAAAATAAGTGGTATGAAACGCTGCGTTTACTTAATTGGTTAATTCTTGGACTTGTTCGATTGAATCTCTTGTGACAATTTTCTAGTAGAAACTTACAATTTGTTCGTAAATATTTAAGTTAAGCGAGTGGTTACGGGACATGAGGCTAAGCTCATATACTTACTAGCTTACTGTAATTGACACTTCTTGATGATCGTTGATGATCATTTTTGTGATTTAGACTAGCAAATGTGCAATTTCTCTTTGTCTACGAGGGAGACTAAACCCCGTTTCTGTGGAGCTTCGGCTCAATTTGGTGGGGTAGCAACCCATGGTCTTCGGACCGTTTTGTGGAGCCTCGGCTCAAAAAATTAATAGTTAGCAACCATGGAATAGCGTTTCATTTTGTGATACACGTGTTGGTGAGTTTTCATGCTCCCATTTTGTGATAGGCCCCCCTTTTCGTGATTTCTGGATTTCCATTGATGATTTCTAGAATTTGTGTTTTCACCTATTTTCGTGATTTACATTGATAAGTTTTATCAATATTTGTGAATTGGTGAATTTGTGTGTCATTAACTTTTGTGATTGGCATTGGTATAATTTTCAATATTTATGGTGGTAAATGAAATAAAGAGTATGACAATCTTTTTTATCTTTGAGAAGATTCTTGTGATATTGATTAATCTCTTGTTGATTTTCAATTACATACTTATCATAGTATGGCTTTATGGTTATCTTACGTTTTTGTCATATTTCTTATTCTATATCATTTTATATGATATTTATAGTTAGACTGATCCGTATATTTTTTCTTATTAAATAATACTCGGGTCAGACCGAGATGTTACAGGTGCTTCCACTTGACTCCACTTCTGGTGTTTACTATTCTGACTATTGCCTAACTACTTAGATTAGTAGTTCATTTTGTTGTATACATTTGAGATATAGACTCTATGATGTATACTTATTCACTTGTGTAGCACTTGTAACTATTCTTTTGTGATATTGTGGATCTTGTTTGACCACTACTCTAATATCACTTTCATGTGTAATATTCATATCTTTTTTCGCCTTTGAGATATGAATTATCTGTGACTGATTTAAGTTATGTTTATTTCAATTTTTGTTTGTGAAGATCACATATGGCCACTGGGTAGTAGCTTTGAGCTTGTGTAGGTATGTCGGATTTCCTCTTGAGATGAAATGCATGTTATATTTTATCTGGCATATAGATGCTCGCACAAAGCAATTACATGGATGGTCGCTCCTCAACAGCCTTATTCTCCGTGCTAGTTGACGGCATTACCCCGTAGTGTCCTTGGCTAGCGTGGGTATAGAGGTAGGGTGTAACAGCTTTGCATCGGAGCCAATTTTCGAAACGATATAGAATAATTTAACAAGGATCATCATCCTAAGTCCATCTTAGGAGTCGTGCTTTAGGATTTGATTCGAGTCTTCATGCCGATTCAGCCTATTTTCTTTATGGTTCCTTGTTTTATCTATCAAGATTGCTTCGTATCTATTTGGTGAATATCCTTTTTCTTCTTCTTTCTTTCTTTCGAAAGGAAGAGAAATGGTTAGACCAGGCCATCCCAGCGCCGGTCAATCTAGTACTACTCCCCAAGATGGAGAATTTATGTCTGCCCAGCAGCTTCTTGATCTAGTAAAGAATGCTCAAGCAGCCGGTTCTAACCCGGAGTCTACTCACCTAAGCCTGGATTTGCACGTTTATGCAACGATTATACCAATTTGGGTGGGAAGCCATTCAAAGGATCCGAAACTATTATTGAAGTCCAGGCCTGGCTGAGAAAGTGCGATCGAATCTTTTCTCTCATGAATTTTATTGATCTTCACCGTGTTTAGGTAGCCTCTAGTATGCTCCAAGAAAGAGCATTGGATTGGCATGAGCTTCTGATTTCTGAAATAAATGAAGCGGATCTTACTTGGGAGAAATTCCGGGAACGCCTCGAGTTAAAATTTGTGCCAGAAGCTGAGAAAGTGACTTTGGCTCGTCGTTTCATAGACCTTGTTCAAGGTGAATCTTCTATGGCAGACTATGTCGCATCGTTCGTGTCACTTTCTAAATACGAGGTCGAGTACATAAACACCCCATTAAAGAAAAACCAAATATTTGTCTATGGCTTGAATAAAAATCTCAAGAAGCCATTACTTCTAAAATTAGAAGTTTCTTTTGATCAGCTCATTGATATCGCTCTTCGACTTGAAGAGGCTAATAAAGCAAGTGATGTTGAGGTTCGGAGTGCTAAACCAAACTTCACCAACAAGAAAACGCCTAATAAGTTCAAAGGTCCTTATCCCAACAATAAGAAAGGGAAGCAAGCCTCTCCGGCAACCAAGACTTCTACCTCAAGTGGTGGGCAATGCTACAGCTGTGGTTTTATGGACCATTATGCGAATAAGTGTTCAAAGCCCCGTGCTTGTCGCTATTGCAAAAGCCCGGACCATTATATATCTTCGTGTCCCAAACTTCAAAACAGGAAGGAGGGAAAGCTTAATGTGGTGCAAACTTCTAGTAACACTTCTCGTGGTCAAGGTATTTCTCATTCTATCCTTGATGGCATTATTTTATTTCGTGATCATCCTACTCGAGTTCTTTTTGATACGGGTGCGTCCCACTCTTTTATTTCAAAAGAACTTGTTGATACTTTTTCTTTGGATGTTTTGTGTTTAATGACTTCTTTGAGAATTGCGAATCCGGTTAGTGGATCTGCAACAATCAGTTTATTGTGTAAAGATGTCGGGATTGTTTTGTGTGATTTTTCTTTCCGAGCCAATTTGCATGTTACGCGCTACTTAGGCTTTGGAATGATTTTGGGAATGGAATGGCTTAACCGCTATGAAGCTAGAATCCTTTGTCCTGAGCGGACTATTCACCTTCGACGTCTCAATCTGTTAACCAGATTACTATTGATCTTAAAGATTCAGATTCCAGCTTGGCTGCATCTTTATATTCTTTAAATCCTCATGATGATGATAATGACGATGAGGAAAATGTAATTTCTCTTTTTCACGTTGTTCGTGAATTCTCCGACATATTTGACCCCGTTTTAGGATTACCAACTAAGTGAGCAATTGAGTTCAGAATTAATCTCATTCCTGGAGCTCAACCTATTACTCTTCCTCCTTATCGTATGTCCAATAAAGAAAATGAAGAGATGCGCAAACAATTATCCGAATTGGAGACGAAGCAATTTATTCGCTCTAGTTCCTCGGCTTGGGGAGCTTCAGCTATTTTGTGAAGAAATCCACTGTGCACTTAGGCTTTGCGTTGACTACCGCAAGCTTAATGATCTTAATATCAAGAATAAATATCCTTTACCTCGGATTGATGATTTATTTGATCATCTTAGTGGTGCTAGAGTCTTTTCACAATTAGACTTAGCAATCGGTTTTCATCAGCTTCGTATTGCAGAGGATAGCATTCCTTTGACATCGTTTCATACTCGTTATGGATCTTACGAATGGCTTGTTATGCCATTTGGTTTAACGAATGCTCTGGCTTATTTCATTGACCTTATGAATAGAGTTTTCAAAGACTTCCTCGATCGGTTTGTTCTCATCTTTATTGATGATATTCTTGTGTATTCAAAAACCGAGGAGGAGCATGAAAAGCATCTTCAGATTGTGTTGGAAACTCTTAGGAGCAATCAATTGAAAGCAAAATTTTCTAAAAGCCACTTTTGTCAATCTCATGTGAAGTTTCTCAGTCATATTATTTCCGAATCCGGAATATCACTGGATCCTTCAAAGATTGAAGTGATTCAAAATTGGAAGAGACCGAAGAGTGTGACGGAAATCCATAGCTTCCTTGGATTGGCGGGCTATTACCGTCGTTTTACAAAAGACTTTTCAAAAAAATTCGTGCTTCTTACTAGTTTGACCAAGAAGGGAGTTAAATACATTTGGTCGGTCAAATGTGAATCTTCTTTCTGAAAATTAAAAGAACTCCTTTCCGATGCTCCTATTCTTGTGATTCCAGAGGGAAACCAAGATTTTATTGTTTATACCGATGCTAGTCGCGTTGGTTTGGGTGCCGTTCTTAACGTGTTATTGCTTATGCATCTAGGCAATTGAAGCCAGCCGAGACTAGATATGCCACTCATGATTTAGATCTCTCGGCTATTGTTTTCGCCCTTCGAATTTGGCGTCATTATCATTTGGGAGAAAATTTTATTCTTTACACCGATCATAAATCTTTGAAGTATCTATTTTCTCAAAAGGAACTTAATTTGCGTCAACAATGTTGGCTCGAATTCCTTGCATCTTATGATCTTGATATTCTATATACTCCCGGAAAGGGAAATCGTGTTGCCGATGCACTTAGTCGTAAGCAACAAGCGGTTGTTTCTATGATGATATCCGAATGGAATAATCTCGAAATTTTATCAACTTGTGAGATTCTAGATCGTGTTTTCGATTTATGTTCATCTCTTATTTTATGTAGCCTTGAGGCTCATCCCTCTCTTAGACCGCATTATTAAAGCTCAAAAGCTAGATCCCGAATTGGCTCTTCTTGGCCAAAATTTTAGGGATAAAATTGATATTGAAGGTTTGAAAGACTTTGATATTGATTCTCGTGGCGGTATTCGAAAATTTGGTAGACTTATCGTGCCAAATATTAGTGATCTTCGTAAAGACATTTTAGAAGATTCTCATCGTTCTAAATTTACCATTCATCCCGGTAGTAGTAAAATGTATGCGGATATGAAGCGACTTTATTATTGGGAGGGAATGAAATCTGATATTGCTAACTTTGTTAAGTGTTGCATGACTTGCCAACTCATTAATGCCGAGCATTAAAAGGCCGGTGGGTTATTGCAACCTTTAGAAATTCCAATTTGGAAGTGGGACCAAATTTCCATGGATTTTATAGACGGCCTTCCCCATTCCCGTTCGGGTCATGAAAGCTTATGGGTGATAGTCGATAGACTTACTAAATCCGCCCATTTTATTCCCGTTCGGTCCAATCGAACTGTGCCTCTTTTGGCCAAACTCTTTATCATAGAAATTATTAAATTGCATGGAGTTCCTACTTCTATTGTTAGTGATCGTGATCCATTGTTTACTAGTGGATTTTGGAAGAGTCTTCAAAAAGCTTTGGGAACGAAGCTTAATTTTAGCACCGCTTATCATCCTCAGTCCGATGGACAGACTGAGTGTGTGAATCAAACTCTTGAAGATCTTCTTCGTGCAAATGTTCTTGATTTTGGTGGAAGTTGGGAAGATCATATTTCTCTTATTGTGTTTTCCTATAATAATAGCTTCCAATCTAGTATTGGTATAGCTCCTTTTGAGGCACTCTATGGAAGGCCATGCCGATCTCCTTCTTGTTGGCTTGAGGCCGGTGAGAAGTTGGTTTTAGGTCCAGATTTTATTCGTGATTCCACAGAGAAGATTGACCTTATTCGTTATAGGATGAAAGAAGCATATAGTAGACAAAAATCCTATGCCGATAACCGGAGAAAGAAATTAGAATTTTCTGTGGGAGATCTTGTGTTTATTCGTGTTTCACCTATGAAGGGTGTTGTATGTTTCAGTCGATCGGGAAAATTAGCGCCTCGATATATTGGGCCATTTCCTATTACCGAACGTATTGGTTCAGTGGCTTATCGCCTTTTACTACCAGCTCCGTTTTCTGCTATTCATGACGTGTTTCACGTTTCTCAATTATGGAAATGCCTTCGATACTCCGATTCTATTCTTGAGCTCGGTGTTGTGGAAGAAATTGAAGTTTCGCATAATTTAACTTATGAGCAACATCCTATTCGTATTGTTGCTTCGGAGGTCAAACGCCTTCGAAATAAAGATGTTCCGCTTGTTAAGGTTCAATGGTCCTTATTATCCCGCCTTTTTAGCAAGGCCGTGAAACCAAAAGATCGACCGAGAAACAAAAGATAGTCCGTCTCAAAGATTGGTTATACACTGTATCAACATCTCTTCTTCACAGCATAGCACCTCAGCAACTTAACAAAGCAAGTCCCTGTTAGGTCGTTCTTGACCTACGACCTAACAACACCTAAGACCTAACGACCTAAGACCTAACGACCTAAGACCTAAGACCTAACGACCTAAGACCTAAGACCTAACGACCTATGACCTAAGACCTAACGACCAAAGACCTAAGACCTAACGACCTATGACCTAAGACTTAACGACCTAATACCTAACGACCTAATGATCTAACGACCTAACGTTCTCCTATAAATACCCCAGCTATTCCACATTGAAAGGGGGACTTTCCTGGACTTTAAAGCTCGGAGACTCTACTGCTCTCACGACTTCAACAACACTTCAACTACCAACAACACTTCAAAGAGCTGAGAGAAGTGATCAAATACATTCAACATGAATCTAGAAAGCAATTCATCATCAAAGTTCTAACTGTTTGTCGTATTGGTGTTGAATATGAAGGATGATTGTAAAACTTGTAATGAAATCGGTGATAGAAAAGAATAAGTGGACGTAGGCTTGACTTTGAGCCGAACCACTGTAAAAACTGTTATCTCTTTATTATTTCCTACGATTTTCGTCTTATTTTCAGTTCCCGTACTAACAGGTGGAGCTTTCACTGATTACTACTTACACCGGGGTGTTAACGTACACTTTTCAACGTTAAAATTTTTGGTGCTTTCACTGAGAATTGAACTCAGGAGTGCTTTCATCGCTGCTTCACAAAGATTTGTTGAGAGACTCTCTTTAAGAACCAGAAGTCTATCCGAGATTATGGCTCCTGGAAGGAAAATAAGTAGAAGACAGAGACCAGAAAGAAGTCAGCACGAAGGAAGTCAAAGGGCTTCCTCAGGAGAGAACCAAACTTCAGTCTTCATCACCAGAGATGAGATGGAGACATTGATGAAAAGGCAAGAGGAGTTGATCCAGAATTTGTTTCAGCAGATTGGGCAACTTGGAGCGCAAAATCGAGAAGCGACTAGAGTTCAGAACAGAGCAGGACTATCCAAGGCAGCACCAGAGCTAGGGGGCACTCATCTAGAGCACACTGACCCAATACCGAGAAAAACATCTGATGGATTCGAGCAACATGGCATTGACAGAGGAACATGAGCTCAGCCAGGAGAACAGATTCCAGAATTCCCTCGTGAACTCGGGGAGCGGGCCGAAGGCAATGGACGAGGACTACAACTAGGAGATAACGACAGATTGGTAGAAATGGTCAAAAGAGCTTTGAGAGGTGGCTTGGTAACAAGGACTTGGAGGGTGTGAATAGGAGTCCTTTTACCACAACAATCAGGTGAGCTAAGAACCCACCAGACTTTAAGCTACCATCGTTGGATATGTATAATGGAAGGACAGACCCTTTAGTTCATCTGACAAAATATATGAGGCATATGGAGGTGCTGAGGGCATCAGAGGAAGTTATGGCCCGGTGCTTTCCATTGTACTTGACAGATATTGCGGCACTTTGGTTTAGACATCTGGAAAGTGGATCTATCGGAACGTGGAGTGATTTAACTGAAAGATTTATGAGGCAATTCAGGGTCCACGTTTCGAGACCCAAAAATGTGATGAGCTTGGCAGCATTGAAATAGAAAGCTGGGGAATCTTTGAGAAGTTTTTTAACACGGTTCAATGCAGCCACAGCATCGGTGGATCGACCAGATCCATCCATGGTCTTGATGGCAGGTGAGTCGGGCATAGCTGACGGTACAGAATTCAAGAATTCGCTGACAAGAGATCCCCCCATGGATCTAGGGGAATTCTATCATGAGGCTGAAGGATTCTTACGGTCAGAGGACGCTAAAGCCGAAAGAGAAGAAGGAGAAGGAATCGACGTTATGTAATCAAAGGTGGAAATCCTTCTGAGAAAGGTGTAGAATCTAGCAAAGGTAAACGAAAGGCCGAGGATAACAGCGATAGATCAGTATGATCACGAGGGGAACTAAGATTCAACTCATACACGGAGTTGAATGAGACTTTGGAGCGGATCTACCAAGACAACAAGGGACGGGTTCCTTATCGAAAGCCGATAAGGAGAGATCCAACTAACAACGACAGAAAGTCGGACAAGTATTGCTCATTCCACGAGTTGAATGGTCATAGCACAAATGACTGCAGACACTTGAAAGACGAAGTTGAGAGGCACATCCGGGATGGTTTGATATCACAATATGTGAAAAGGAGGATCGCAACGGTGGAACAAGAACGACCATCACCTACACCACCTGAAGACGGCTCAGGATCGAGGCGTCAGCTTATTATCAATTGATTGAGATTATGACGAATGAGTGGAAAACTCTACATCGACACAACTAGGTTGTTCACACATGTACGGGACCGCGAACGATCCCAGGGCATGCTCTGATACAACTATAAATCATATCGATGTAGGCGTTTGCACTCGAACGTAACTACTCTGCTTTTGTGTTTTACTTCTGATGTTTGGATTTGACTTTGTCAGACATTTTTGTCCTAAAACTCTTTAGTTGGATGAATATTGAATTTTGATAAATCTAAAAAGGCTAAGTCACTTACACATGTACGGGGTCGCGAACGGTCCTTAGGCATGCTCTGAGTTGGCTAAGCTTCTTACACATGTACGGGGTCACGAACGGTCCTTAGGCATGCTCTGAGATGGCTAAGCTACTTACACATGTACGGGGTCACGAACGGTCCTAAAGCATGTCTGGAATGATAGTAAATCACCTTCACAAACGATCCAGGAACTGACCCGAACGTGAACCTGGCATCGATAATACTAAGCCCCCCAGGGCACACCAACTCGCCTCGAACGGCACCCGACCTCGAACGGTCACAACTCGCCTCGAACAGGCACGTGACCTCGAACGGTCACAACTCACATCGAACGGCACCCGAACTCGGACGGTCACAACTCGCCTCGAACAAGCACCCGACCTCGAACGGTCACAATTCGCCTCGAACGACACCCTAACCACGAACGGTCACATCTCACCTCAAATGACTCGATCCCGAACGGTCGTTATTTGAGGTCGAGCACTTGACCACGAACGGTCACATCTCACCTCAAATGACTCGATCACGAACGGTCGTCATTTGAGGTCAAGCACTTGACCACGAACGATCACACTTTACCTCAAATGGCTCGATCCCGAACGGTCGTCATTTGGGGTCAGGCTCTTGATCGCAAACGGTCACACTTTACCTCAAATGGCTCGATCCCTAACGGTCGTCATTCGAGGTAAGGCATTTGATCGCGAACGACCACATTTCACCTAAAATGGCTCGATCTCGAACAGTCATCATTTGAGGTCATATAAAACTGTTAATTTCTCTGCAGGACATCAACAGGATATGAACATCCAGCTTATGGCGTTACAAAACACACCTTCCTACCGCAAGGCATGTTTTGGAGGGCAAGTGTTATCCCGCCTTTTTAGCAAGGCCCTGATACCAAAAGATCGACCGAGAAACCAAAGATAGTCCGTCTCAAAGATTGGTTATGCACTGTGTCAACATCTCTTCTTCACAGCTTAGCAACTCAGCAACTTAACAAAGCAAGTCCCTGTTAGGTCGTTCTTGACCTATGACCTAACAACACCTAAGACCTAACGACCTAAGACCTAACGACCTGAGACCTAACGACCTGAGACCTAACGACCTAAGACCTAAGACCTAAGACCTAATGACCTAAGACCTAACGACGTAACGACCTAAGGCCTAAGACCTAAGACCTAACGACCTAAGATGTAAGACCTAACAACCTAAGACCTAACGACCTAAGACCTAAGACCTAACGACCTAACGATCTAACAACCTAACGTTCTCCTATAAATACCCCAGCTATTCCACATTGAAAGGGGGACTTTCCTGGACTTTGAAGCTCGGAGACTCTGCTGCTCTCATGACTTCAAAAACACTTCAACTACCAACAACACTTTAAAGAGCTGAGAGAAGCGATCAAATACATTCAACATGAATCCAGAAAGCAATTCATCATCAAAATCCAAACCCTAGCTCCCAATTCTATGAGAATCCATTGATTCAAGCTTCTTGTGTTGAGATTGAAGTGTGGTTGATTCTCCCTTTGCTTTCAAGCTTCTCCTTCATTGATTTTGTAAAAAGGTGAGATTTTTATCTCACATCTAAATCTATGATTAACTTTGATTGTTAGATATGAATTCCTAACACTTATTCATGTGCATTTGATTTTGATTTGGATTGGTTTTGTTAATATTCCAATTTTTAGTATTTTGGGTTCAAATCTTTAAAAATCATAGCTTTGTTGTTTGATCATGCTTTTGGTGATGCATCGAGTAGCATATAGGGCCGGGTAGTCGATTGGCATAAACCCTTAGCGTCGTTGCTCGACCGATTGCAAATTGAGTAAGAGTTTGCACTTCTGTTCCTTAGGTCGCTCGGCCTGTTAGGTCGCTCCAACTTAGGTCGCTCAGCCTGGTAAGTCGCAACCATTTAAGTCACTCGGCCAGCTATAGGTCGCTCCAACTTAGGTCGCTCGGTCTGGTAAGTCGCAACCATTTAAGTCACTCGGCCTGCTATAGGTCGCAACCACTTAGGTCGCTCGGCCAGTTAAGTCGCAACCATTTCAGTCACTCGGCCTGCTATAGATCGCAACCATTTAGGTCGCTGGGCCTGTAGTTAGGTTGTGCCATGTTGGGTCGCAACCATTTAAGTCGTTCGGACTGCACTAACTTAAGTCGCTCGCCCTGCTTTAAGTCGCACCCACCTTAAGTCGTTCTGAGGCTTAGGTCGCCTATGTCGCTTACGTCGCCCATTCCTTAGGTCGCTTGTTTCTTATGCCACTAGCTCCTTAAGTCGTTCACTTATGCCGCTATCTTCTTAAGTCGCTCAGTTAGGCCGCATGCTATTGCTTAAGTCGCAGATCCCTTAGGTTGTATGCCGTGGAGTCGCATGAGTTGAGCCGCTGATTTCTTGTGTTGCATTGTTGTTAAGCCGTAAGTCGTGGTTGTTGAGTTACAAGGGTATTTCCACCTGGATGGATTTGGAATCGAATTCTTTGGATTTTATTCACGCCTTCGAATGTGAATTTTTGTGATTTATTTTTTCTACAATCATTTTTGTGATTCGTCACTTTAAAAATATAAAGGTTTCAATACTAGTAGTAAATATCAAAACTCTTTCAACAAAACGATTTCAACCCTATTTTATTACAAAGCTCGTTTCTTAAAACCGTTTTCCAATCAACTAGTATATACAAACCTTTACCTCACTCGTATGAGAAATCTAATTAAACTACTTAGTAAAACAAGTGGTATGAAACGCTATGTTTACTTAGTTGGTTAATTCTTGGACTTGTTCGATTGAATCTCTTGTGACAATTTTCAAGTAGAAACTTACAATTTGTTCGTAAATATTTAAGTTAAGCGAGTGGTTATGGGACATGAGGCTAAGCTCATATATTTACTAGCTTACTGTAACTAACACTTCTTGATGATCGTTGATGATCATTTTTGTGATTTAGACTAGCAAATGTGCGATGTCTCTTTGTTTACGAGGGAGACTAAACCCCGTTTCTGCGGAGCTTCGGCTCAATTTGGTGGGGAGCGACCCATGGTCTTCGAACCGTTTTGTGGAGCCTTGGCTCAAAAAATTAATGGTTAGCAACCATGGAATAGCGTTCCATTTTGTGATACACATGTTGGTGAGTTTTCATGCTCCCTTTTTGTGATAGGCCTCCCCCTTTTCGTGATTTATGGGTTTCCATTGATGATTTCTAGAATTTGTGTTTTCACCAATTTTCGTGATTTACATTGATAAGTTTTATCAATATTTGTGAATTGGTGAATTTGTGTGTCATTAACTTTTGTAATTGGCATTGGAATAATTGTCGGTATTTATGGTGGTAAATGAAATAAAGAGTATGATAATCATTTTTATCTTTGAGAAGATTCTTGTGGTATTGATTAATCTCTTGTTGATTTTCAATTACATACTTATCATAGTATGGCTTTATGGTTATCTTACGTTTTTGTCATATCTCTTATTCTATATCATTTTATCTGATATTTATCGTTAGACTGATCCGTTTATTATTTTCTTATTAAATAATACTCGAGTCAGACCGAGATGTTATAGGTGCTTCCACTTGACTTAGTATTCTGACTTTTGCCTAACTACTTAGATTGGTAGTTTATTTTGTTGTATACATTTGAGATATAGACTCTATGATGTATACTTATTCTCTTGTGTAGCACTTGTAACTATTCTTTTGTGATATTGTGGATCTTGTTTGACCACTACTCTGATATCACTTTCATGTGTAATACTCATATCTGTTTCCGCCTTTGAGATATGAATTATCTATGACTGATTTAAGTTATGTTTATTTCTATATTTGTTTCCGAAGATCACATATAGCCACTAGGTGGTAGCTTTGAGCTTGTGTCGGTATGTCGAATTTCCTCTTGAGATGAAATGCATATTATATTTTATCTGGCATATCGGTCCTCGCACAAAGCAATTACATGGATGGTCGCTCCTCAACAGCCTTATTCTCCGCGCTAGTTAACGACATTACCCCGTAGTTTCCTTGGCTAGCGTGGGTATGGAGGTGGTGCGTAACACTAATCTACCAGATGCAAAGCACGTGCACGCCGTGGTTTCGATCGTCGATGAATATTACTACAACCCTCTACATGACGACCCCCTAGACAAACCTGATCGACGAATCCACCATTGCAACGAAAACAGCATCACAGCACTCAACGGGAATTAAACCTGAACGACCAAATCCCCTATAGCCAACGATCATGTCGACTGGACACCCCGGCCCTCCTTCGAGAGTAGCAGCACATCACCACGTTGCGTTCCCCCACCTTGCGTTCGAGCTTGATGCACCATGATCGTCGAGATCACCTCGACACAATCCCAGACAAAACAGAAAAACAAAACCCTAGATCGCCTCTGACCACCCTCCACATTCATTAGAAAAATATCCGCATATTTTTCCCAAGATCCTCTATGCCCCATCCTCCTCCAGCAGTAGTCACGTCACTTACCACAACGTCGTTCACCGGAAATTGACCATAAAGCAAAATCCATTCATCCCACTAATTCATGGAAAATATCCAGTTAAAAATTACCAAATTTTATTAAAATTCATGATTCGTTAATACGAATCAGATTCTATAATTCAAAGATGAAATCATAGGCATTGATTTTCAACTTAATTTAGCTTTTTACTGTAAATCCTATAGTTCCAAAATATTTAGTAAATGTAATCACTTAAAATTATTTTTGAAAACAAGATCGCATTTTTATGATCAATTTATTTTCAAAAATAAAAGTCTAATAGTGATTCATTGGGAAGATAGAAATTTTTTTATAGTTGATCTTGCCAAAAATTTAATAGAGATATACATGCTAACATATACAGGCATTCTTTTAGTACATAGCAGCATTCAAACCAGCTTCGAGTTGAACATTCATGCACACACATATTTAACATCATCACACAGATATATTAGTACCAAAAGATTTCTTTTGCTTTAAGTGTTTACTCACCAGAACTTGAAGAAGCATAGAATAGGTCTGTTGTTTCCTGGAACTGTTGAATCTTGATTTTTTTTATCTGGCATTTTGAATTGATTTGTTCGTTTAAGATCTGGCACTTGAATCCTGTTTGTTTAAGTCGAGTTTTCTTGTTGAATTTTGAAACTGGTCTGAACTAGAGAAGCTTGCAATTGCTTGTTCGCTCAGATTTCCTCTTTAAAACATTGTTATATACTTAAATTTTCTTTAAAACAAGGTGTTGCCACTTGTTAATTTAGGTTGTAAAATGCTTACAAATGCGTTTAAACAATATTAGGTGAATGACAAAGGTTAAAATCTCCTTTTGTAATAATTTCTTATGTTTAAAAATGTTTTACATCTTTATTAATTATTTTACTTAATACTTATGTTTTTAATAAATTATGCAATGTGTTTATATCTTTATATTTTTTTTGTATATATCCAAAAATAAATTTTCCAAAGCTAAATTTAAAAGAAAGAAAATTAAAACCAAAGAAATGGACATCAAATTAAAGCTTATTTTAAAATTTAAACTTAAGTTATTATACTTAAATATATATTATATATAAACCAAATTTGTTTCAAGTACAAATTTTTAAAAGAAAACATATTAAACTCTTATTATAGTGCACTATTTTAAGCTATCATATTTTTAAATAAAATAAAAGTTTACTTTAAGTGTTTTTGAAAATATAAGATAAATTTTTAAATAATCTTTTGAAAATTTTTATATTAAACTCAATCATAATCTTCCAAATCACAATATATTCATATATATATATATATATATATATATATTATAAATTTGAAAACATTTATATTAAATTTAAATTGAAACCAAACTTCCTATTCACAATGTATATACATATATACATTATAAATAGAATTTTTTATTAGCTTAGAAAGATTAATTTTTTTATCAATTAAATATTATTAACTTTGAAAATAATTATTATTATTAGTTTTGAAAAGATAATTTCTGGTTAATTAGATTATTAAATTAATATTGCAGGTTTAAAATAATTATTAATGGAAATTATCAAATAAATATTGCCCGAAATTCCAGGACATCACATTATGCCTCGATCCTAGAAAACAAGACTATGGGCAATCACTGCCACCTCGAATTACACCATGTGGATCGTAGTTTACTTAGTGGTTACACCGTATGGTTACGTCGCTATGCCAGTGAAAACATAGTAAATTATAGGCAATCTCTACCACCTTGAATTACGCCAAATACAATCGACCATAGATCGTGGTTACACAATGGTTACATCTCTATCCCAGCGAAATCATAAGCAGACTGTAGGCAATCGCTGCCACCTCGAATTACACTATGCTAATCGAATCATAAGACCATAGGTTACGCTATGGAATTCGAAGGAACACATAAGTTTATGTTTGGACGACCAAATCAACAATAGAATGAATTCGCCAAGTGGATTATAGAAAATCACGGAGGGTACTTCCCTTTTTTGCTTTGAAATATATCATACTATATATAGTACCCTTTCATAACCATAACTTCAAATTTCACACTTATATAAATTCCATTATATATAAGATTTCATTTCCAAATCGAGTGCCTTCCAAAATCAATAGTCTCGAATATATCATATCATTCTTATATAAATTCCATTATATATAAGATTATCACTTTTTAGATCGAATACCTTTCAAAGTCAATAGTTTTCGAAATAACTTCATATTTATACAAACCATTTTCATATAAGAGTCAAAAACTTCCAAATCAAGTATTTTTATAAATTCAAAGGTCTTTGAAATCAATCCATCAATTAATTAACCCTGATGCATAGGATACATGTGTTCATGATATAATTCAATCCAAAATTCGAGAACTGAACATTGGGTTTTATTTCAAATCGATTGAAATAAATATATACCCATCTCTTTCGAATATCAAATCATACTTCATGGATTTGAATCAAATCAGTTTCATTAAACAACTGAGCAGCAAAGCTACTAAAGTGGCCTCCAATACTTTGAAACCTAAAAATGAATGTCAATGATGCTACAGTCATCATCAAAATTTATTTTTTAGTGGCAGAAGTGTGTTTCAGACTTTCATTTCTTTTAAATCTTTTGAAAATCACCTTTGAAATCAGTTTGAAATCATTTATAACATTTATATTCAGAAAATAATTTCAAGTTATGCTGTTATATATTTCTAAATCTTAAAACCTATTTTCAAAAACTCTCAAAATTCAAACTCTCAAATTTCTAATTTGAATAACCTTTTTGTTTGTTTATTAACCATATCTAGATAAACCATATGTGACGATACGGATTTTTCGCGTTCGAAAATCGACATCCATACTTTACATCGTACTCGAATGCCGCAGATTCGATCATTCAAATCCGAGTCGCCGGAGCTTATAACACAGTTTAGTAAACAACATAGCGGAAGAAAAAGAATAATACATTGATATACAACATTGATACAATATCTGATACAACAGATAATACAATAGATATCAAAATACAACAGAGATACCATAGAAGAGCAGTGGAAAAGAAAATAGATAATATTAGCAACGGAACAAATAACTCCAGATAGTCTTCAAAAGAGAACTCCAGCAGCAGCTCGAACCAAAATCACGATTCACCAAGACAAGCAAGTCTCGTCCACATCCAAAGACTGAACTAGCTCCAGATAACCTACTAATCTGACTATCTGAAAAACCCAACTCTAGACTGCCCGTGTAGAAAATTTTGAGCACCTAGAGTTTAGGAAAGAAACAATAAACTCCAGGTCAGTCATGTGACTGGTGTGAGCAACAAAAACAGTTTATTATTTTTTTAAAACAAAACAGAGGAATATTTTTAAATTCAATTCGAAATGCTTTAAAAAATGAAACTACCATAAGGCCTCCCGGCACACACACAATGCAAACGCAGACTTGGGGGAGATTTCTCCTTATGATAGTTAAATATGCTTACTACGCAAAATCAAATCATTTGATTATTATTATTAGTGCATACTGTAGAAAACATTTCGAAAGTAGAATATAAATCTTAGCCAGCATAGGTACCATTATATTATGCCTACTATAGCTGCCATATTAGATGGCAGGTTCAACAACTAATACCGTACAAGGCTCATATTGTTTCTTTGGATTTCCAACAAATGGTCAGGCCAAGGAACTTCCCATTGCCACATGGAAACTCCTCTGGAAAGACGCCCCGAGAACCTAACCGGATCTCTGCCAACACAAGGCAGGGTTACCTCTGCAAAAATAAGTAACTACTGATGCGTGTATGACATCCCCCTGTTGTAACAACCTTTATCTAAGGATCCTCAACCAACATCAATCACAAAGTCATATAAATTTGCAATATCCACATAAGTTAAGTATCTGGGCTCCACACCATGATACCACTTCTATCCAGAAGGCAATGACACACGCTAAGGGGCGCTACTCCCTAAAACCTTGCCGCATCCTTCCTGTTTTGACCATTACCAGGGTGTGTGGTCCGACGAAGTCTCGTCCACAAAGCTACGCTTTTCAGAAAATCCACGCTTTGATCAACAAATATCAGCAGCACTCAGCATGCCACATTACCAAATTGGGAATATCTCACTGATAACCTTCAACTACATAACCTCTAAGCTCGTACGTCCTGAGAAGGGTGTTAAGCTAAGAGAATAAATTCTCCGCCACCAACAGAAATGTATTTGAAAGAAATCTGCTTTATATCTCAATTTGTAATGTCAGACATACCATCCATACAAGTCTATTCTGGGTTCGAACAGAACCGAAGGCACTTTCGAAGAAGTCCTTGCAATCCGGGTATTCATAATCCCGATTGGACTTCCCATCACTTAGGGAATCTCTATACCATAGCTACTCGGCGCAGAGACAATCATTAGGTCATCCTGTCGTCCTCGCAAATACCCGGTCTTCACCACCGGTCTTCAAATGCTATCCATAACGACGTATCACATATTCGGAATGGGTTATACGACACAAAGGTCCTTTCCCGACTAAACTGAATAGTGAGTGCAACATTTAAAACATATGGATATGGAATTCCAATTAAGTCACAACTTAAAAATACAAAGCTTTTCTTTGAAATGGTTTAAACAAATTACCATTTTCAATCTTTTAAACAAAAAGATTCATTTCACATATTTCACTCAATTTCACACAGATTCATTCATAGATTTCAAAACAATTCCATTTCAATTGGATAAATTCATTTAAATCTTTAAATCAAAGATTTATCTTATAGCTTTCAAACAGTTTCCATAACTTGGAAAATCATTTTCATTTATAACTTGAAATCCCTTTTTAACACAATTTGGAAGTTCACTTCTTATATGAAAGCTTTTGTTATTTGAAAACGAATAGTTTCATTACAGAAAGATCCAATTTTACTTACACGAGTTAAAGCCTTTGAACTTAAATTCAAATTTCCAAATCAATATCTTTAGGACAGTTTAACATAAATATAACTAGTGTAACATCTTTAATTCCTAGTTTCAAATCATTGAATTCAATTCCAAATTTTGAATTCAAGTTTAAATCAAATTATTTGAATTTTAAAACTTAATCATGTTATTCAAAATAAATTTCATCTTTAAAATTCCATTTCAAAAGCTTTTCACGTTAAACCCAATCCATTTCCAAAACATTTGAATTTAAAAATTCAAATTTAGAACTATTTCAAAAATCTGTGACTTAACCGATTTCCTCGTGAAATCCATATTTGTGTGTGTATAAGTGGGGTCCAGGGGTTTAACACAATAGTGCAACATCATTCAATATCATAGATTAAAACACAAAAATATAGTTGATAAGCGATATAACTATAACGCTTATCGTCCATTTACAAATTCACAGATAATATGCAGATGTATCATCAATAATTAAATAAAATACTCAGTTAAATGTACAGAACACAATCTCACAGATCAGTTAGGACAATCAATTCAAGGCATCTCATACAATACAATCATTCATAAGTAAGGTCAAACATTTAATAATCATTCATAAGTAGGATTAATTAATTATTTAAATCCTAAATTAATTCAATTTAATTTCCAATTATATCAATTACTTATGAATTAATTATCCAATCTTGATTAATAAATCACAAATCGTTAGATATAAATTAATTTATCAAACACATTAATTAATTCATTATTCTTAATTTATCATATTAATTAAATCAACATTTTAAACCAATTTCCTAATTAATTAACTTTAATTAATTATTTAAAGAAACTAAATCTTTTAATTTCTTACCATTAAGCAATCATCTCATACAAATAAATCATTAATTACCAGTTATCCTTTATCAATAAATTGATCAAAATATTCAATTTAAAATTACAATTCGTAATTAACCCCTTAATTACTTTCATTAATTAATTACAATTTACATTTGATTATCTTAATTTATAAATCCAATTAATTATCAAAATTAATCACATTAATTTAATTACATAATAATCTCTAGTTAATTATCTTCATTAACTAATAACATTTCCTTAATTACTTTCTTAAGAAATTACCTTAATTAATCATTATTGATCATCTTTAATTATAAATTTATCTAAATCATTAATTTAAAATCAAACAAATATGTCATTCCTTAATTCTCTTATAAATTAAATTCTTTTATTATCTTAATTATTTTCTTTAATTTACATTACCTTTTTTTTACTTACAACCTTAATTTATAAAAGAAGTTTATCAAAAGTCAAGTTTAAAATATTTGTTTGAAAACAAATTTACTTTTAAAAGCTATTTTAATTTACTTGTTTTTAAAACAATTCAGATTTAAAAACTAACTTAAATTTCTAGATTTGGATTCAGAGAAAACTTAAATCCATCAATTTCACTTTGATTAAAAACTTTGATTCTAAACTTGCTTTAAAACCTTGATTTAAATTTTGTTTTTCAGATTTCAAAATAAAATTCAAAATCTAGAAACTGTCAGGTTTCTGAAAACCCACTTTAAATATTTTTAAACTTTTAAGATTCAAAGCCATTTGAATCTACACTTCATATTAGATTTAAACTTATCTTTAAATCTGTCATCTCAACTTTTAAATTCATTCAGTTTTGGTTTGAATTTAAACTACAGACAAGTTTTTTAATAAAACCTGTAACAAACAAACTCAACCCGAGACAACAGCATGGTACTTCGAGTCGAACCCTCCCTTGCTTCGAGTAAACACTCGAATGACCCAAGTCTTCCCCGAGTACATTTCCTTCCCAAACCCAAAAATCCTCAGCGCAATGAAAATGCACGGTGCACGTGCACCGTGGCTCCGGCCACCTCCGGCCACCCACCAGCACGTCAACACCTCGCCACCAACCTCAGACAAGACTGCGATCACCCAAAACCATCACGGCCACTCGAATCGAACTCGAGTTCGAAACTCAAACCTGGAACGCGCAAAAGCAACCAACCCCAAACCTGTCAACGCCGCTTCCTCGGAGCTCCGACCACCTGAACGTGCGAAACTTCGGCCATCACTTCGTCACCTCACCTCCTTCCATCCCCCTGAGCTCGGTTGAATTCGATCAACCAGAGAATACATGCCAATCAAAAACCCATACTAGTTAAAAACTAGGGTTACAAACTTAATTCGATCGCCACCCTCACCACAAAGCTTTGATTACCCATCTGGCATTTTTCGCGTCATCGTTGACCATCCTTCTTCCACCAGAAAGAACCCGATCATCAAACTCTCGTGATCATCAGAAATTACTCAAACCCCTGTACTAAAAATCATGATTTTAGTTTCAAAAATCCAATTTTAGTTCAAGTATTTGATTCATGTCTTTAAATTCTTGGATCATGATAATTTTATTTTAACTTATTTAAAGGTTGCTCTGTTGTTTTAAATTTTCCAGAGTCAATACAAATTTCTTTAACTTAAACAAAATTTTAGGCTTAAAACTATGATACAACAAACACATTTGTTTGAAATTTAAATACTAACATGGATTAAACCATGTGAAAATGGGTTTGAACAATTCTTGAACCTGGAAACTAAAGACGGTGCAATACAGAGGCAACATACACACATGTATCTGCTCATATATACTCACAGCAGAATTTCACTTATACATTGCATATTTATCACAGAGAATAACATGCTATAATATCAATGCTTAAGTTATATTAAAAAAATTACTCACCTTGTTTCTAGAGAAAAAAAATGACGGAGCTTCCACTATTTTGAAACAGGCTTTGAACTGTGAAGCTTTTCCTTTTTGATCTCTGGTTTGGTCTTGATTTGTTTTGTTGTTTTTATTGAAGTTTTGTTTAAATTATAGATGATACTTACTCAAATTTACTTAGCTTCGAATGAATGAGACTGAGATGAAAAATGTGACATATAGAACAGGTTTACAGGGTGTATATTTGTACAACAAGATCTTTTTCTTCTTTTTTTTATTAATAGGGTGGCGGATATCTATTTTGAAACAATTCGAGTTGTCCTTTGTAAATGTTAGCATTATGGCTGAGATGTTTTGTTTGTACTTAGAAATTGTTTATAAATCTTCAAGTCAGAGATCATGGTATGGAGGCTGATGGTGTTGTATGTACTTAGGGATGATATTATTTTGTACAATATGATAAAATATTGTTTGTTCATTATGCAGATCTCGGCTTAGAGATTTTGTTATATTTTTCTTCTTTGTTTGGTGGCTGAAATGATATTGTATGTTATTTTATATAAAACATTGACTTCCTTTGCAAGCTGAAGTCTTTTATTATCTTGCATACTTTTGTTTATGTAAAGTTGTGATGAATGTTGTTTTGACTTATATATTGATTTTACTTGGTTTTACTATCTTTCTTTGCATTATGGCTCTATAATATAAATAAATTTCTATAGTTAATATGTTGTTAAAATTATTCTAGTGTAATCACTTTATATTGTTAATTTATCTTGCATATATTTATTTCTACTTCTAATTTAAATATTTATTCTGTTGTTATACTTTATCAATTTTGTTTTACTTCGCATATTTATTTACAACTATCCAAATTAAATTTCAATTAATTCATATTTTTAAACTAATATTTTATATTGATTTCCAATTTATTCCATAATTTTTATTCAAAAATTAAATAAATTATCAATTTACACTCAATTAAAATCCGAGATCGTTGCAGACTTCCCCTCTTAAAAGGAATTTTGTCCTCGAAATTCGCTAGAGAGAGATAACGAAGATAGATGAAAGATAGAGAAATATCTTTTCAGATCAAACTGGATATCAATTCTGCATTTGGCTCAGCAAATTATAATATCAACAAAGATACAAGAAGTTATAATAGAATTTCAAATTTGGTTTTTATACGAAATCGCTTTATTGATACAATTCAAATTTAGCTTCATATTTCATTCATCAATTTAACTCAATTTTAAAATTTCCAATTTATTTAAAATTTTAGTTCCAAATTTCAAATTTGTATTCATTAAGGTTTAAATCCAAAACTGATAAGAAACTGATGAAGATACGAAGTAAGAATTTTCCTATTACGATTCGTAGGGCCGCCATCACATTGAAACTTCTTCCTGGAGCTGTCACGAAGTAATCAAAAGAATCTGAAATCGAATCAAAGAAGATTGATAAGAAAGTTATTTCCACTGTTGCAGGGTATTGACCATTTATAGTGGTACTCTCCTGTCCCCTATCTCGTCCTCTTCTTGCACTCATACTTACTATCAGTGAATAGTAAGAAAATTTACCGAGACATTCAAACGGGTATCTTAGGGATATACTCATTCTAAGGATACTTCACCCTATCTCTAATGAGTTACTTAATGTGTTATACTCCTAAGCTAAAGTTTAACCTTAGCTCTGATACCAAATGTGGCGATACGGATTTTTCACGTTCGAAAATCGACATCCATACTTTACATCGTGCTCGAATGCCGCAGATTCGACCGTTCAAATCCGAGTCGCTGGAGCTTATAACACAGTTTAGCAAACAACGCATAGCGGAAGAAAAAGAATAATACATTGATATACAGCATTGATACAATAGATATCAATATACAACAGAGATGCCATAGAATAGCAGCGGAAAAGAAAATAGATAACATTAGCAACGGAACAAATAACTCCAGATAGTCTTCAAAAGAGAACTCCAGCAGCAGCTCGAACCAACATCACGATTCACCAAGACAAGCAAGTCTCGTCCACATCCAAAGACTGAACTAGCTCCAGATAACCTACTAATCTGACTATCTGAAAAACCCAACTCTAGACTGCCCGTGTAGAAAATTTTGAACACTCAGAGTTTAGGAAAGAAACAATAAACTCTAAGTCAGTCATGTGACTGGTGTGAGAAACAAAAACAGTTTATTTATTTTTTTTAAACAAAACAGAGGAATATTTTTAAAGTCAATTCGAAATGCTTTTAAAAATGAAACCACCATAAGGCCTCCCGGCACACACACAATGCAAACGTGGACTTGGGGGAGATTTCTCTTTATGATAGTCAAAGATGCTTACTACGCAAAATAAAATTATTTGATTATTATTATTAGTGCATACTGTAGAAAACATTTCGAAAGTAGAATATAAATCTTAGCCAGCATAGGTACCGTTATATTATGCCTACTATAGCTACCATATTAGATGGCAGGTTCTACAACTAATATCGTACAAGGCTTGTATTGTTTCTTTGGATTTCCAACAAAAGGTCAGGCCAAGGAACTTTCCATTGCCACATGGAAACGCCTCTGGAAAGACGCCCCGAGAACCTAACCGGATCTCTGCCAACACACGGTCGGGTTACCTCTGCAAAAATAGGTAACTACCGACGCGTGTATGCCATCCCCCGGTTGTAACAACCTTTATCTGAGGATCCTCAACCAACATCAATCACAAAGTCATATAAATTTGGAATATCCACATAAGTTAAGTATCTGGGCTCCATACCATGATACCACTTCTATCCAGAAGGCAATGATACACACTAAGGAGCGCTACTCCCTAAAACCTTGCCGCATCCTTCTTGTTTTGACCATTACCGAAGTGTGAGGTCTGACGAAGTCTCATCCACAAAGCTACGCTTTTCAGAAAAGCCACGCTTTGATAAACAAATATCAGTAGCACTCAGCATGCCACATTACCAAATTGGGAATATGTCACTGATAACCTTCAACTACATAACCTCTGAGCTCGTACGTCTCTGAGAAGGGTGTTAAGCTAAGAGAATAAATTCTCCGCCACCAACAGAAATGTATTTGAAAGAAATCTGCTTTATATCTCAATTTGTAATGTCAGACATACCATCTATACAAGTCTATTCTGGGTTCGAACAGAACCGAAGGCACTTCCGAAGAAGTCCTTGCAATCCGGGTATTCATAATCCCGATTGGACTTCCCATCACTTAGGGAATCTCTATACCATAGCTACTCGGTGCAGAGACAATCAATAGGTCATCCTGTCGCCCTTGCAAATACCCGGTCTTCACCACCGGTCTTCAAATGCTATCCATAACGACGTATCACATATTCGGAATGGGTTATACGACACAAAGTTCCTTTCCCGACTAAACCGAATAGTGAGTGCAACATTTAAAACATATGGATATGGAATTCCAATTAAGTCACAACTTAAAAATACAAAGCTTTTCTTTGAAATGGTTTAAACAAATTACCATTTTCAATCTTTTAAACAAAAAGATTCATTTCACATATTTCACTCAATTTCACACAGATTCATTCATAGATTTCAAAACAATTCCATTTCAATTGGATAAATTCATTTAAATCTTTAAATCAAAGATTTATCTTATAGCTTTCAAACAGTTTCCATAACTTGGAAAATCATTTTCATTTTTAACTTGAAATCCCTTTTTAACACAATTTGGAAGTTCACTTCTTATATGAAAGCTTTTATTATTTGAAAACGAATAGTTTCATTACAGAAAGATCCAATTTTACTTACACGAGTTAAAGCCTTTGAACTTAAATTCAAATTTCCAAATCAATATCTTTAGGACAGTTTAACATAAATATAACTAGTGTAACATCTTTAATTCCTAGTTTCAAATCATTGAATTCAATTCCAAATTTTGAATTCAAGTTTAAATCAAATTATTTGAATTTTAAAACTTAATCATGTTATTCAAAATAAATTTCATCTTTAAAATTCCATTTCAAAAGCTTTTCACGTTAAACCCAATCCATTTCCAAAACATTTGAATTTAAAAATTCAAATTTAGAACTATTTCAAAAATCTGTGACTTAACCGATTTCCTCGTGAAATCCATATTTGTGTGTGTATAAGTGGGGTCCAGGGGTTTAACACAATAGTGCAATATCATTCAATATCATAGATTAAAACACAAAAATATAGTTGATAAGCGATATAACTATAACGCTTATCGTCCATTTACAAATTCACAGATAATATGCAGATGTATCATCAATAATTAAATAAAATACTCAGTTAAATGTACAGAACACAATCTCACAGATCAGTTAGGACAATCAATTCAAGGCATCTCATACAATACAATCATTCATAAGTAAGGTCAAACATTTAATAATCATTCATAAGTAGGATTAATTAATTATTTAAATCCTAAATTAATTCAATTTAATTTCCAATTATATCAATTACTTATGAATTAATTATCCAATCTTGATTAATAAATCACAAATCGTTAGATATAAATTAATTTATCAAACACATTAATTAATTCATTATTCTTAATTTATCATATTAATTAAATCAACATTTTATAACTTTAATTAATTATTTAAAGAAACTAAATCTTTTAATTTCTTACCATTAAGTAATCATCTCATACAAATAAATCATTAATTACCAGTTATCCTTTATCAATAAATTGATCAAAATATTCAATTTAAAATTACAATTCGTAATTAACCCCTTAATTACTTTCATTAATTAATTACAATTTACATTTGATTATCTTAATTTATAAATCCAATTAATTATCAAAATTAATCACATTAATTTAATTACATAATAATCTCTAGTTAATTATCTTCATTAACTAATAACATTTCCTTAATTACTTTCTTAAGAAATTACCTTAATTAATCATTATTAATCATCTTTAATTATAAATTTATCTAAATCATTAATTTAAAATCAAATAAATAAGTCATTCCTTAATTCTCTTATAAATTAAATTCTTTTATTATCTTAATTATTTTCTTTAATTTACATTACATTTTTTTTACTTATAACCTTAATTTATAAAGGAAGTTTGTCAAAAGTCAAGTTTTAAATATTTGTTTGAAAACAAATTTACTTTTAAAAGCTATTTTAATTTAAACTTGTTTTTAAAACAATTCAGATTTAAAAACTAATTTAAATTTCTAGATTTGGATTCAAAGAAAACTTGAATCCATCAATTTCACTTTGATTAAAAACTTTGATTCCAAACTTGCTTTAAAACCTTGATTTAAATTTTGTTTTTCAGATTTCAAAATAAAATTCAAAATCTAGAAACTGTCAGGTTTCTGAAAACCCGCTTTAAATATTTTTAAACTTTTAAGATTCAAAGCCATTTGAATCTACACTTCATATTAGATTTAAACTTATCTTTAAATCTATCATCTCAACTTTTAAATTCTTTCAGTTTTGGTTTGAATTTAAACTACAGACAAGTTTTTTTATAAAACCTGTAACAAACAAACTCAACCCGAGACAACAGCATGGTACTTCGAGTCGAACCCTCCCTTGCTTCGAGTAAACACTCGAATGACCCGCGTCTTCCCCGAGTACATTTCCTTCCCAAACCCAAAAATCCTCAGCGTAACGAAAATGCACGGTGCACGTGCACCGTGGCTCCGGCCACCTCCGGCCACCCACCAGCACGTCAACACCTCGCCCACCAATCTCAGACAGGACTGCGATCACCCAAAACCTTAACGGCCACTCGAATCGAAATCGAGTTCGAAACACAAACCTGGAACGCGCAAAAGCAACCAACCCCAAACCTGTCAACGCCGCTTCCTCAGAGCTCCGACCACCTGAACGTGCGAAACTTCGGCGATCAATTCGTCACCTCACCTCCTTCCACCCCCTTAGCTTGGTTAAACTCGATCAACCAGAGAATACGTGCCAATCAAAAACCCAACCCAGTTAAAAACTAGGGTTACAAACTTAATTCGGTCGCCACCCTCACCACAAACCTTTGATTACCCATCTGGCATTTTTACCATCATCGTTGATCATCCTTCTTCCACCAGAAAGAACCCCGATCATCAAAACTCTCGTGATCATCAGAAATTACTCAAATACCAATTTCTGGTTAAACCAGAAATGCACTCAAACCCCTATACTAAAAATCGTGAGTTTAGTTTAAAAAATCCAATTTTAGTTCAAGTATTTGATTCATGTCTTTAAATTCTTGAATCATGATAATTTTATTTTAACTTATTTAAAGGCTGCTCTGTTGTTTTAAATTTTCCAGAGTCAATACAAATTTCTCTAACTTAAACAAAATTTTAAGCTTAAAACTATGATACAACAAACATATTTATTTGAAATTTAAATACTAACATGGATTAAACCATGTGAAAATGGGTTTGAACAATTCTTGAACCTGGAAACTAAAGACAGTGCAATACAGAGGGAACATACACACATATATCTGCTCATATATACTCACAGCAGAATTTCACTTATACATTGCATATTTATCACAGAGAATAACATGCTATCATATCAATGCTTAAGTTATATTTAAAAAAATACTCACCTTGTTTCCAGAGAAAAAAAAATGACAGAGCTTCCACTATTTTGAAACAGGCTTTGAATTGTGAATCTTTTCCTTTTTGATCTCTGGTTTGATCTTGATTTGTATTGTTGTTTTTATTGAAGTTTTGTTTAAATTATAGATGATACTTACTCAGATTTACTTAGCTTCGAATGAATGAGACTGAGATGAAAAATGTTGACATATAGAAGAGGTTTACAGAGTGTATATTTGTACAACAAGATCTTTTTCTTCTTCTTTTTTATTAATAGGGTGGCTGATATCTATTTTGAAACAATTCGAGTTGTCCTTTGTAAATGCTAGCATTATGGCTGAGATGTTTTATTTGTACTTAGAAATTGTTTATTAATCTTCAAGTCAGAGATCATGGTATGGAGGTTGATGGTGTTGTATTTACTTAGGGATGATATTATTTTGTACAATATGATAAAATATTGTTTGTTCATTATGCAGATCTCGGCTTAGAGATTTTGTTATATTTTTCTTCTTTGTTTGGTGGCTGAAATGATATTGTATGTTATTTTATATAAAACATTGACTTCCTTTGCAAGCTGAAGTCTTTTATTATCTTGCATACTTTTGTTTATGTAAAGTTGTGATGAATGTTGTTTTGACTTATATATTAATTTTACTTGGTTTTACTATCTTGCTTTGCATTATGGCCCTATAATATAAATAAATTTCTATAGTTAATATGTTGTTAAAATTATTCTAGTGTAATCACTTTATATTGTGAATTTATCTTGTATATATTTATTTCTACTTCTAATTTAAATATTTATTTTGTTGTTGTACTTTATCAAATTTGTTTTACTTTGCATATTTATTTACAACTATCCAAATTAAATTTCAATTAATTCATATTTTTAAACTAATATTTTATATTGATTTCCAATTTATTCCACAATTTTTATTCAAAAATTAAATAAATTATCAATTTACACTCAATTAAAATCCGAGATCGTTACACCATATTTCATATATCACTTTCAAATAGTATCCATTACTCTTTAAAATGAAACAGGGGGAAATTCAAATATATAGTCACTTCAAAATCCATGTTAAAACGTGCAGTTTCCCAAACTGGTTAAATATATTTCCAAAAACAAAATTTCCAACTATAGTCAAATGCTCAAATCAACAGCCAATAGTCGATTGACCGTGCATGACTCATTAATCAATAAATGATAATATGTACATCCATATTAATCAAACAATCAATCAACAAAGAAATAACGTCCATTCATCACCAACAGTCACGAATAATTTTATCATTTTATAGAATTCATTCTTTTGTATTCTATATGTTATCCAAGTTAAAATCATTTCATTTGTCAATTCAAAATATTTTTATATCACTAACAAATACGCACTCTCATATACGTATATACCCTCAATGAGGTTATCCTATAGGTTTAGGTATACACTTAACTAAAGCACTGATACAAATCGTGACGACCCACATTTCAAAAGGTTTAAATTAACAATAATCCACATATGTCCAACTTAAAAAATCCGAAACATAGATGATCATTGGAGTTAATTGAGAAAAATTAGAAAGAAGAAGAAAACAAACACAGAGTCATGCAGTGGAACGATAAAATACAATAATCACATAAACAGATTATGAAACTATTTAACAACATATACTCGATTCAATTTACAGTATAAATCAAATTATACAACACTATCAAAGTTATACATTTTAATAGATAGAATAAATTAGTGCAGCGAAATAAATGCTGGTAGATATGATATACCAAATCTTCGTCTTCGTCCTCCGGAATAACTGGCTTCGATAACTGAAAATTTGGTCTGGCCCAAGCATAATGAAAAACAAAACACTCGAGTAAGGACTAAAAATCCTCATGTACGTCAAATCAAAATCAAGAGAAATGTAGTTTCAAAATGAACTATTTCTTTCAATTTCCAACAAATCTAGACTCGGATCCAAATTCAAAACAAATGAATTAAATTTCGATGTTTCAATTCAATTCCTTACAAATTCACTTTCATTCGATTTTGATTTCAAATAAATCAATTTCAATTCCAGTTAATTAATTTCAACTCAACTCCAGTTTAAATTAATTTTAATTCAATTCTTTAATTCAATTCTCAATTTTAAACCATTTCGATTTATGTAAATTCGATTTTGATTTTCAAAATATTGATTTAAATCACTTAAAGCAAATTAAACTTCAATATTCAATTTGAGATTCAAATCTTTAAATATAATTCTATTCCGAGCTCAATTTTCAAATATCCTTTAATTACGTTTACTTAGCGATATTTCAAAGTTCGAATAAAAGTTCAAATCTTTTTAAAACAAAACAATTTCCATAATTCAAACCATATTTCGATTTTAACTTTAAAATCTCAAAATTCATTTTATACAATTTTGTTTAACAAGTTCTGATTCCAACATTTGAGATCAATTTCGAAAATAGTTCGACTTCCATAAATTTGATTTTTCCTTCTTTAAATAGAAATCGTATAAATAATCTCAAATCAAAATTTTTTAAAACCATTTAATTTAACCAATCCGGTGTCCATATAAAATGTTCTATCCTATGGCCGAGTAACCAATTATTTCGATTTTAATTTTATGGATAGATATATCATTTCAATCCAAAACAAATATCATGGGTATATATCATTTCAACCTATTCCTTAATTTATTCAAACTAATTCGATTTACTGTTTTATATACTGAAAATAACATAACGAGTGGTAACAGGATGTATATAAAAATAAATAAACACATCCAAATATCAACCAATTGGCATCCATTACAATCAATCATCCGACAGTCAAAATATCACATCAATTATCTAGTCATCAATAATCGAGAGTTTACTAGTAAATAAATTCGGATTTAATTTAGCTGTCAATTCAAATTTCTATCAGTTAATTCAAATTTCAATTTAAATTTCAATTAAGATTATCACACAACGATCAATTGATATTAGTTAGTTCATAATTTTAAATTTAACTAGCATAAAAATATTCTAGTACTTCGTAAGTGTTATAAACACTCATATTTATTTGAAATCAAAAAATTTCTAGCTTCAAGTAAATTCCAGTACCACACCATGTCCTAGTCGACGTCGATACGATCCCAAAGCAATTTGTTTCGCTCGAATAGGATCTCGTATGGAGAAGTTACGTAATAATTAGCATAATGATCAATTTAAAGTTAAATTAACGTATTTATAATATAATTAAAGAAATGAAAACCCTTACCCCCATCTCTCCCGCTCTCGTTTAACCTAGCACGCGAGAAACCCAAAACGCAACCCATTTCCTTCGTACGCACGTCACAACACTCGACCGGACCATTGTCAGGAAGCACCCATGTGCGCGCCTCCTTTCCCTCTACCAATGCCCGAAGTCACGCCTTAACAGCCACCGTCGTTAGCGTGAAAACCAAGAACAACACGTGCGACATCAAGGTTGGATTCTGGTGATTTCATGATATAATAGCACAAATCAACCGTTGGATATGTAGATCTCATCGAGATCTACGACTTTTCTTTCAAAAGTTTCTGAACCCGATGAACGGATTGAGAGATATCGAGGAGAGAAGTTTTGTGATTTTCGGCCATTAACGATTTCAGAGGAGCGGGTGAAGTAAAAGGGCTAGGGTTAGAACAAAATGAATGTGGACTTACATAAGTTCTGGCCCACTTGATCCGTAAAATTTTTGAACTCCAAACGAAGCATGCCGCTTTGCATTCCTAATGTTTTATCCCTATTCCGAGCACAATGGAACTAGTCTCGAGGCCTAGTTCGATCGTATTCAAAAGATGACTTTTCAAAATCAATTAATTTATTTGAATTCCTTAAATTAATTTCTCTGCATTTTAAGCTCACGTGGCCAAAGGACAAGTCTGATCGGTACGAAACATGAAATCCACAATAATTCACTATTAGGGATCCGATAAAATTGATTTGTTGAAATCTTAGACAATGGCCAAAATGGCTATTTTTACTCGTTGATTAAAACAAGTATTTCCAAAATTAATTTATTCGCTTTCAAATTCAACTTTAAAAGTTAACAATCTTCATTCTTGTTCAAATAAAATTTAAATAAATTTCCGATATCATTTTCATTCATGTTAAATTCAATATTCAACATTAAATAATTGCAAACTTAAATTTAAACAATTTAATTATCCAACGAATCACCAAATTTCAGTGTAAGTTATTTAACTTATAAAATTTAATTTTAAAACAAATTTGATGTGCATGTAAATGTGTATATTTTTACCACCGTATTTAATCTATTTAAATTAAATAAATGGTCACATTGGGTATTTTAACTTGTTTAAACCAAGTTCAAATTATTTTCAAATTGTCACATGTTCATCTTCAAATAGGGGCAAAATGGCCATTTTATTGCATTTAGTAACTTGTTAAAATTTAATTAGAATTTTCTATGCTGTTTTGTAGGAATTTTAGTGAATTTTATAAGTGGTTTCATGATGACATATGCATGCACAAGAGTGAAGAGAACAAATGAAGATGGAAATAATTAAAAGTGATGATTATGGAGGACCCCACTTACCCACCTACCTTAATGTATACTTAGGAGCTAATGCACATGCTAAAAGGCCAATAAATCTTCATGCACACTTAATGGATGAATAGTGGAAGCTAATGATAACTTGGCCACCACACTTCCTATAGGGGCATTTTGGGCATTCCCCTAAAAAATGAATTAGGGTTTCTAAAATACCCCTTATGCTTCATGTAACATCCTCTTCCTCTTAGTTAGTTTTACGCTCAAAATAAAACACAAACTCTCTTATTTCTTTTCATAGCTACTTAGCCACATTTTTTATTTCATGTAACCTTTCTTTCTATACAATGTTAGTTAATGTTCTTTTACATTTACATGCTTTCTTTCTTATGTTGCTAGTAGCTTAGTGTTCATTTCTTTTTACTTAGCTTTTCTTTTCATTTTTCTCTCTTTTTCCTCTTGTTTATTTCATGTTTCTTTCTATATTTGTTGATTTGATAAAAAAAATATGAGAAGCTAATCCCTACAATTTAGGGGTAATGAAGCTCTCTTGAATCATGTAGATGCAACATAATTTTTCATTTATGTCTCTTTTGTACTTAATGGAAAGTTAGATGTTTGTGTGATTTTGTGTTTATTATTAAATTTGATAGCTTATGTTGTTCCAAAAAAATAGATCATTCTTAATTATGAGTCACTAATTACCTCTTCGTCTACATATGATCATGGTAATGGAAGTGGAATTAGAATCAAAATTTGATGGTTTATGTTTCTAATTCAATAGTTAATAAGCCAAGCTTAAAATAGATTCTACTTTTAATTTTATATCATTTTCATCGAAGTTAGTAAGTGGGTTAGAGGGTGCATTAAAGTTTGATGAGAATTTATTTATTGTTGTGCATTTTTATTTAGTTTATGTCAGTTTGACGATTTAATGATTATAAACTACTATTGTTTTTGTTTTTATTTTCTGTTACGTAATATAATCTAGTGATTAAATGGAAAATGAGAGATAACCTAGTAATGTGAAAAAGCATTGAACAAATTAAAGTAGTTGTATGTGGAAACTAATTAATTTTAGCTAGTCTCACATCACCAAAAATATCTTAATTGTTAGTGTATATAAGCTAAGAGAGGAAGTAGCCGGTTGTCTTGTTGCGCAGAGACTATAAAATTATGATGATGTGTGGGTGGTGGGAGGGGGTAAGTGAAGTTAATTTGATCGCATGGTAGTTGAAAAATGATATCTATGTTTTCGAACCTTTAATGATGTAAAGGGTATTCTGGGAATTTCAAAAAGACGCGGTTGAAACTAATGGACTGAATTCTCATTACTAACAGTAGAGAGAGATAATTTGTGCCTCAGTTAACCACTTTTGATCTTAGATTTCAACAAAACATTAGAAGAAAAATGGCCTATTGGGCTCGTTTTCTTTAATAAATCAAACAAATAAACAACATCAACGGGCACATAGGAATCACCGTTATATCAGCATCTGTAGATCACATGAACGCACACACTTCCTTCCACCTGTACCACTCCAACCAAATTTCTCGTTTTGCCCTCTAATCAATTCTAGGACACTCTTCTTACCAACATTAACAGCCAGTCACAAATATCTTACATCAACATCAAAAGTATTCATTATTCCTTATTATTTACCTTACCACGTCATTCTTTTGCATAGCCTACTATGCTTCTATTTTGTTTTCAATTCATCTAACATTCATACCAACTTTCCAACAAATACTACTACAAGTTATATCCGCATAAACATCCCTTTATGTGGACCACCAAACCACCATAAAGCGAGATCTTGCGCCAATGTAAGAATCCCCATGTTATGACCAAGCATGCCATGTGTGAACGAGTACATTTGCATGCTTATATGAGCATGCATTTAATCACAATCCAAATTAATTCAATAATGTGTTTATGTAGTGTTACGGTATACACAGCTATACATCACTAATAGCAAACAATTATTGTACAAAAATTATTATAAATCTAGTGCAAGGAATATAATTATCAATGTAATTTATTACAATAGTCATTCGAATTCCAAAAATAAAAAAAGGGAAAATAAAAACAAAATGAAAAGGCCCGCTGATTTTACTAGTCGTAAATATGAAGAAATTCCATGAAGTTCAAATGAGAGACAGGATAAATATAACTTGAATATAAACTAATGATCCTTGGTAAAAAAGACATGATACATCATTGATGAAGAAAAAATGCCAGTGCTCTGGTATTGAAAAAGAAGATATAAAAGTATAACATAGTCGTAAACAAATGCACATTTGCGGTATAAATCCATTATAAAAGACAAACAACTATTAAATAGAGGTCTAAATGCAAAAAAAAACTTAGTGCGGTTCATGCACAGAAACACTTGATTAAATGTATAGGTTGTGCAATGTCTACTCTTAGATTCACTTTTAAGTGACTTTTCTCCATACATTATGTAGATATCCTTACTTCTTACAATATACACATAAAATTTCCATACCTGTAGCCATTGATGAATCTTAAATAGGTGTTTACAAATTTTAAATCCAATACCTTTTGTTAGGCTACATGATTAATTAAAACTAAACAAATGGCTTATTAAAAATCTAATTTAGGAAATAAATCATCCCAATAGTTTCTAAGCGGAGACATATGGAAAAGTAGTTCATCTCGATCGTGCTATATGACATTGCTAGTCATGATCCATGGTAGGGCTTCGTACAATGTTGTGACAATGTATACATAGAGTTGTATATATCATATCAAATGATACATGGAGTCTGGAAACAATAGCATATGGTTATAACAATGCAACGAAGTTTCATACAATGTTATTTACAGGCACATATTTCTCGCCATTGGCATCATACAATAGATTTCATGGGTATAGGAAGTTGCAATGACAACCATTCTAAAAATAACCATCACGTCAACATTACCAGCTGAATGATCTAGGTTCTATGCCTCATCAAACGGATGCATATGCTCCCTCTTACTCGTATGCCTTCAACTCCTTCATCCAATACACCATCAATATAATCCTCCTAACACCAAACTCTTCCTCCCTCTTTGGTCCATCATCCACTTCATTGGCTTCTCCCTTACAGGCACCACTTCTTCCTCGAGTCAGCCCCACTCCAATCAGGCTTGAAAAAATATACTAACCACCTTCTTTTCCTTTATCATGAGCATCTTCTAGATTTCCAACATGGCAGGCAAGCTCCTTAACTGACTTGCAGTCATCGGTACCACTTTAAACACACTACAAGCAGTGCTGGGCAACTCCGTTTGAGACCTCGCTGGTGAAGTTTCTCTAGCAAGGGCTGAGCAACCTGTGATGGCCATGGCTAGCTGCTTTGTCAGTCTCGTGTTCAACATGATTGTCCTGCTAAGAAGAATATGTGTAATATGTTAGTGGTAGAATATTTTTGTTGCATGAGGAAGTACTTGTAACGACCCAGAATTTTTAGAAATTAAAAAAAAATGAATATTTAATTTATTTTAAATATTAATAAGTGAATTTATAAGTCAAATAAATTTTTATTTGAATTATTGGATTTAATTGGATTATTAAATCGATAATTTAATACGTTAAATTATGGAAATAATTAAAAATTGGGTTAAATATGATTGAAAATGATTTGTAAAATTTTATTTTATCATATTGAAGTTAGAATGATATTTTATAACTTTTAAAATCGAATTAAAAGTTAATTTGTGAAAATTGAATATTTTAATATTAAAATCGACTAGTGAAAATAGTCAATTTTTGAACAGTCTCAGAATTGAACGAAACCAGTTCCATTGGATCCGTAATAGTTAATTATTACCGGATTTCAATTTTCGTGTCAATCGGAGTTATCGTTTGATCGTGGCAGCTCGAAACGCATCGATTTATTTTTAATTTAAATTTGGCGAGTGAAAATAGTCATTTTTCAAAAAGTCTCGGATTTCGACGAAACCAGTTTCATCGGATCCGTAATGTGATATTATTGTAAGGTTTCAAATTTCAAGTCAATTGGATTTACCGTTTGTCCGGTACAAATTAAAACGCCTAGAAATCGACTTAAATCGGTTTAATTCAAATTGAGCGTTTATAGCCATAACTCGCACATACTTCCGAATTAGCTTCCGAAACCTGTTCCATTGTGTCCGGAACGCGGGGTAAACCCTAGAAATGCTGGTTACGGCGCGTAAATCGGAGTTTGGAATTTCCGGAATGAATAGTGTCGTTCGTTCTCTTATAAATAGCCCCTACTCTTCATAATTTAAAAAAAAAAAAACTAAACCCTAGTTTCAACTGCAGCCGCCACTACCCAACGAACGGCCAGAAAACTCCCCCCTTCCCACTCTTTTATCTTTCAATCCGTCGACAATTAGGCTAAACTTTCAACTAGAGAATGGAAGAGGACGATGAGATCTTCGTGTTCAACGGTTATGATCGAATTTGGAGCACCACAGCGTCGTCTAGGAGGCCGCGTTTGCTTCGACTTGCGCACGCCATACGAGGCCGTGGGTGAGGCCGAGTTGGCCAGGGCTATGGCCGAACATAGGGGGGGTTTGGGGCTTCCTATTGCAGGTTGTTGATCGAGTTAATATCGAGAATTGTTGTTGCAAGATTCAACCCTAGTTTTCAACTATATGGGTTCTTTTGTTCGTGCAAAATACTGGAGCTTATGCGAAGGGAGAGGGAGAAGAAAACGTGTGTGGCCTTGATTGCTTGATGAAAAATCTACGGTCCAGATTTGAGCTAGGTTGAAATTAAAAAGGATTTGTGAATTTAGTTATATTTATAATACGTGTAACTTCAAAAATTCATATCTTTTTCATACGAGGTCGAAAAAATGCAAACTTAGTTGCGTTGGAATCGTATGGACGAGCACTACGCGATGGAGTTGGTTTGGAGTCGTTTGGAGTTAGTGAGAATTTTGGGTAAAATTAAACGTCCGTTTAATTTTATTCGAAATAAATCGCTAAAACGGAAAATAAAATCAAGGTGAGAACTTCTCACTCAATCGAATTAGTTTCGATTTTATTTTAAATAGTTAGATTTAAAATATTTGAATGCATGTTTGAATGTTGATTGTTATCTATTGATTGTTAAAATAGACATTATACGCCGTTAGTAAGCGGATGTTATTTATTAAAAACATATACCGCGAATATTTCATAAACAGTGAAATTGGTATTATATATAGTAGCAATATATATATATTGGCATATGTATATATTGGAGTTATTGATTTCCCGCATTTTTGTTTAGCGGATGAGACCCTATTACGCCGTTATTAAGCGGATAATATTTAATAAAAACATATACCGCGATAATTTCGTACTGGAGCGAAATTGGTATTGTGCTAATGTTTTTGGAGGCAGGAAAACAGGTTGGAGGGATCCAACTGGATTCCTCAACAGTATTTATTTGATTTTCAGATATTTTGATATTTGATTGATTATCATATCGATATATGATATCGTTGTTGTCGTGATTGACTATTTGGTATGTAGCATCATTGGACCAAATTTTGGAATTTCAAAATGATTTATAAAGTGATTTTTGAAAATATACTATATGTTTGGAATTTGATCTATTTTAAGTAAATAAACGTTATAATTTTTAAAGCTATAAAAATTATGATTTTGTGAAATATAGTTAAAAGTTGATTTTTGAGAAATAAAGGAACGATTTTATAAAATAGTTTAAATTGGATTTTTGAATATATTATAAAAGTTTAAAAATAGGATTTATAAAATTTGATTATTTTATAAATCAAAATGGTGAAACTATAAAGGAAATTAAAGACGTTTTAAAAGAATAATATAAATTGATTTATATTAAGAGATTTATAAATGGATATTTATAAATTGAAATGTTGACATTATAAAACGAGTTTTTATAAGTGTTTGAATGAAGTGAAAATGAATTTCATAATTGAATGGAATTTATAGAATTTTATACGGTGAAGTTATAAATGGAATTTTATAAGCAGTAGGTTTATAAAATTTATTAAGTTATTAAAATAACGATTTTGGATAAATGGATGAATCTTATAAGTTATAAGATTTATAATTTGGGAAGTTAAAAAGAACGATTTGATAATGATCGTTTTATAAGTATTTAACTTATAATATGAACTTTTAGTTTATAATTGAGTTATAAACTGGAATAGGTTAATAAAAGAATTTATAAAAAGGAAGTTTTTATAATAAATAGAAATGGAATTTATAAGCGTTGTTTTATAAATCCGCAAACAACTTATTTTGATAAGTAAATTGTTAAAACCTATTAATGGAGTATATTCACATTTTTGAATAGTGAATAATCCTTTGAATTAAAATGAATAAAAGGATGAGATTGTTAATGAAGTATATTCACGTTTTTGAATAGTGAATAACACGTTAAAGAAATTGTTTTGGATTTGGATATTTTAAATAGAATTAAAACGATCTAACGATGTTTTAAATGTGTTGAGATTCGAAACCATAGATTTCAACATTTATTGTTGAAATAGACGTTTTCGAGAAATAGAAGGAGATGATGGATTATAACACTGTTGTTATAGTAAATGATTCCCGAAAGGAAATGTTTTGTATAGTATTGGGATTTATATATCTATTTTAATTTCGAATCCCTATACTAGTGATTTTGGGTTGTCGTAACGATGTTTTACGTAACATTCGTTTTGGCCCAAATAAATATGTTTAAGAGAATGATTTCCTTAAAGAATGAAATATATACTTAATTTCGATTTAAGTATATTGAATATTTTCTAAGTGTTGAAAATAAATAAAATTTGTGAATTACTTATGAATAAATAAGTATGGAAATGTTTTCCAATATAAAGTGAATATTTTGAGAATTTATCTTTTTGAAGATAAATTGAAAAGAAATAGTGAAATGAATAATTGAAACCGAATATTCATTGATATTTTGGAATTATAAATTCACTAAGGAATTTATAAAGTAAGTGGAATTTGTCTAAAAATAAATATTGATTTATTTTTGAAGTATTGAAATTTTATATCTAGTGAAGATATTTTTGGAAAATAAATAATTTGGAAAATTATTTGGAATCTGGTGATGTGTGCATATCCAGTGATAGTTCAATAACCGACTATCAATATTTCCCTTTGAATGGGTAATAGATGTGAATTGATTGAATTTGAATGCCACACTTATTTTTAAATAAGCGCTCACTATTCGGGTTAACCGGGAAAGGACCATGGGGTCGTATAACCCATTCCGAATATGTGATACGTCGTTATAATTGCATTGAAGATCGGTGTTGAAGACCCGGTATTTGCGAGAGCGATAGGATGACCTGTCGATTGTCTCTGCACTGAGTTGCAGCGGTATAGAGACTCCCTAAGTGATGGGAAATCCGATCAGGATTGTGAATATCCGGATTGCAAGGACTTCTTTGTAAGTGCCTTCGGTTTTGTTCGATCCCGGAACAGACTTGTATGGATTGTATGTCTGACATTACAAGTTGAGATATAAAGCAGATTTCTTTCAAATATATTTCTGTTGGTGGCGGAGAATTTATTCTTTTAGCTTAACACCCTTCTCTGAGACGTACGTGCTCAGAGGTTATATAGTTGAAGTTATCAGCGATATATTCCCAATTTAGTAATGTGATATGCTGAGTGATGCTGTAAATGATCATTGTGTTGATTATTGTGATAGGATCGTTTATTTGATCGTCTATCTTGGTGATCATTGTGTTGATCATTTGTTGACCCAAAGCATGGCTTTTGTATAAAGTATGTTTTTATGGACGTGACTTCGTCGAACCTCACACCCCGGAAATGGTCAAAACAGGAAAGATGCGGCAAGGTTATGAGGGGTAGCTCCCTTTAGGGTATGTACATTTCCTTCTGGATAGAGGTGGTATCATGGTATGGAGCCCAGATATTTAACCTATGTGGTTACTACGAATTTATTACTTTGTGGTTGTTGGCTATCGGGATCCCGTGAGAAAGGTCGTTTACGATCGGGGAATGGCGTGCTCGTGTCAGTAGTTACCCAGTTAGGGGTAACCCGGCCTTGTGTTGGCAGAGTTCCGGTTTGGTTCTCGGGGATGTCTTTCTAGAGGCATTCTCATGTGGCAATGGGAAGTTCCTTGGCCTGACCATTTGTTGGAAATCCAAAGAAACAATACGTGACTTGTACGGTTTTAGTTGTATAACCTGCTATGGAATGTGGCGGTAACCTGCTATTGAACATAGTTAGCTATAGTAGGCATTGTTCGGAATGTCTATGTTGGATAAGATTTATATTCTACTTTCGAAATGAATTTTCCCTACACTATGCACTAGTAATAATATCAAATGTTATTTTAAATGCGTATCAAGCATCTTTGACTATCATAAGGAGAAATCTCCTCCGATTCTGCGTTTGCATTGTGTGTGTGTGCGGGAGACCTTATGGTAGTCTCATTTTTAAAAGCATTGCGAATTGATTAAAAATATCTCTCTATTTTGATTTTAAAGTTAAATAAACTGTTTTGAGTTCTCACACCAGTCACATGACTGACTTGGAGTTTATTGTTTTCCTTCCTAAACTCTGGGTGCCCACCAATTTCCACACGGGCAGTCAAGAGTTAGGATTTATCAGGATATTCTGGATATTCTGGAGTTGCTGGAGGCAAGCTGGATGGCATGGCGTATTACTAGTATAAAGTATTTCTTTTTCCGCTGCACTATTTGTTGTTGTTGTTGTATACTCTGATGATATGATGTAATGAAATGTGATGTAATGTAATAACTGATATGGTTCTTTGTTTAAAGATTATTCATTTATTATTATTATATGTTGTTCCGCTGCGAATTGTGAGATTCTGATGTTATTCTGTTGTTTTCTGTTCCGTTCTATTTTAAAATTATGTTCTATTTTTCTTTCCCCTTCTATGTTCTCTATTCTCTTTTTCTTCTATTTTAAAATGTTCTATCTTCTTTTCTGTTTTCTATTTTCTCTTCCCTCTATTTTCTAATCTTCCATCTTTTTCTACCTTCTTCTTTCTTACTTTTTCTTTTCTTAAAATCTTTTTAAAACCCCTAAGGGTTCGTATTTTCGTTCATCTTGAATTAAACAAAGGAGATTAGTGTCTATTCAAGGAGTACGGACTTACGGGTCTTTACATCTGGTATCAGAGCATATGGTTAAGCGACAACCATGGTTCTGTTGGGTATTATTCATTAGAAATAGAGTCAGTAGTACTCTAGAATGAGTTTGAGTGTAATAATAGCTATGAGAGCGTATTTGTTAGTGAATATATAAATTTGTTTTATATTGTGATGATTGGTTTGTTGAGTGGTATATGAACCTTCGTCAGCACGGTATGTACAACTTTGCCGAAGGGGTTTCTAAACACTTGAATAGAACAATTCGACATAATATTGTTTTAAATTGGGTAAATGAAATAATTTTACCTTAATTATATTTTATATACAAAGGAATAATTTTTCAGAATTATTAAAGTGTATATAAGTGATTGTTTAGATGTTTGAATAATCTAAACAAAAGAATAATTGTATAAGCAAATAAATTATAAGAATTGAATTATAATTAAAGTGATTTACAATTGTGAAATAAAACTTATATATGTAAGAAGTGAAACTAATGAATATATTTATGAATATGAGTTGTAAATATAAAAATGAATTTAAGTTAAGTAAAACTAAGTGATAGATATGAACTTGAGTTATATAAATGAAATTCAACTTTTGTAACAGAATTGAATGAATGGATTGAATATTAATCAATTAAATGTGAATTAAGTTGATATGAAATAATGAATATAAGTGTAATTCATTAAAATCTAATGTCATTAGAAGTTAAAAAAAAAATTGAATGAAAAATCAATTAAATTAAACCAATTGTAAGCAAAGGAATTTGGTTGTAATTATATATACATTGGTTGATATATGATTGTTAATTGATTGTATATAATTCATTAAGTATTAATGAAAGTGAATTAGCGAAATTGAAAGCTAAAGTAATTGAAATTCAATTGGAAGTTAAATGAATCTTAAATAAAATTGAATTTGAATTGGAAGTGAACCAACTTGAATATGAATTAGTGAATATAAACTAATTGAAAATGAATGTTAGTAAGAACATCCACTGCAATGAATCAAATGTGATTAAATTAAAAACCCAATTCATTAATATTAATGAGAATATGAATGAATATGAATTAGTGAATATAAACTAATTGAAAATGAATGTTAGTAAGAACATCCACTGCAATGAATCAAATGTGATTAAATTAAAAACCCAATTCATTAATATTAATGAGAATATGAATTAGTTGAATGATAGTTGGTTGATGTTTGCATTTGTTGCTTTTACTTCATTTGCTATGTTGACATATATAGTAATTATGTTGCTATATGATGTATGTTGATACTATGTACATATATGCATGTTCTCATGTTGTTTGTTGAGTGATTAGTAGGTGCGGATCGCGTTTGCTTCGCATTTGGAGCTCGCTTTTGCGCTATATTAGCCGTATATGCTCGCTAATAAAATATAAGGTACATATCTCGGATTAAATATCGTACTTTTACACTTTTTTCCCTGCGGGATGCCTCATTACTTGATGAGATGTATATTTGTGATATATATACTATCATTTTTTTTCGGATCGAGCCGCGCAAAGGAGACTATGGCGAATTTTTCCGAAAATTTAAGGCGTTAGAAAAAATTTGAGAAAATTGGAAAATTTTGAAAACTTTAAACTTTGATTTGAAGTTGAAAGTTAAACAATAGTAATTGTTTTTGAAAAGATAACTAAGTATGATTTGAAAACTTAGTAAAGTATTATAAAAAGTTTAACTATGAATTTTGGAAAAATTAATAGATTTTAAAACTTTTCTTACTTGATAATTTCGAGGACGAAATTCTTTTAAGTGGGGAAGATTGTAACGACCCAGAATTTTTAGAAATTAAAAAAAATGAATATTTAATTTATTTTAAATATTAATAAGTGAATTTATAAGTCAAATAAATTTTTATTTGAATTATTGGATTTAATTGGATTATTAAATCGATAATTTAATACGTTAAATTATGGAAATAATTAAAAATTGGGTTAAATATGATTGAAAATGATTTGTAAAATTTTATTTTATCATATTGAAGTTAGAATGATATTTTAGAACTTTTAAAATCGAATTAAAAGTTAATTTGTGAAAATTGAATATTTTAATATTAAAATCGACTAGTGAAAATAGTCAATTTTTGAACAGTCTCAGAATTGAACGAAACCAGTTCCATTGGATCCGTAATAGTTAATTATTACCGGATTTCAATTTTCGTGTCAATCGGAGTTATCGTTTGATCGTGGCAGCTCGAAACGCATCGATTTATTTTTAATTTAAATTTGGCGAGTGAAAATAGTCATTTTTCAAAAAGTCTCGGATTTCGACGAAACTAGTTTCATCAGATCCGTAATGTGATATTATTGTAAGGTTTCAAATTTCAAGTCAATTGGATTTACCGTTTGTCCGGTACAAATTAAAACGCCTAGAAATCGACTTAAATCGGTTTAATTCAATTTGAGCGTTTATAGCCATAACTCGTACATACTTCCGAATTAGCTTCCGAAACCTGTTCCATTATGTCCGGAACGCGGGGTAAACCCTAGAAACGCTGGTTACGGCGCGTAAATTGGAGTTCGGAATTTCCGGGATGAATAGTGTCGTTCGTTCTCTTATAAATAGCCCCTACTCTTCATAATTTAAAAATAAAAAAATAAAACTAAACCCTAGTTTCAACTGCAGCCGCCACTACCCAACGAACGGCCAGAAAACTCCCCCCTTCCCTCTCTTTTATCTTTCAATCCGTCGACAATTAGGCTAAACTTTCAACTAGAGAATGGAAGAGGACGATGAGATCTTCGTGTTCAACGGTTATGATCGAATTTGGAGCACCACAGCGTCGTCTAGGAGGCCGCGTTTGCTTCGACTTGCGCACGCCATACGAGGCCGTGGGTGAGGCCGAGTTGGCCAGGGCTATGGCCGAACATAGGGGGGTTTGGGGCTTCCTATTGCAGGTTGTTGATCGAGTTAATATCGAGAATTGTTGTTGCAAGATTCAACCCTAGTTTTCAACTATATGGGTTCTTTTGTTCGTGCAAAATACTGGAGCTTATGCGAAGGGAGAGGGAGAAGAAAACGTGCATGGCCTTGATTGCTTGATGAAAAATCTACGGTCCAGATTTGAGCTAGGTTGAAATTAAAAAGGATTTGTGAATTTAGTTATATTTATAATACGTGTAACTTCAAAAATTCATATCTTTTTCATACGAGGTCGAAAAAATGAAAACTCAGTTGCGTTGGAATCGTATGGACGAGCACTACGCGATGGAGTTGGTTTGGAGTCGTTTGGAGTTAGTGAGAATTTTGGGTAAAATTAAACGTCCGTTTAATTTTATTCGAAATAAATCGCTAAAACGGAAAATAAAATCAAGGTGAGAACTTCTCACTCAATCGAATTAGTTTCGATTTTATTTTAAATAGTTAGATTTAAAATATTTGAATGCATGTTTGAATGTTGATTGTTATCTATTGATTGTTAAAATAGACATTATACGCCGTTAGTAAGCGGATGTTATTTATTAAAAACATATACCGCGAATATTTCATAAACAGTGAAATTGGTATTATATATAGTAGCAATATATATATATTGGCATATGTATATATTGGAGTTATTGATTTCCCGCATTTTTGTTTAGCGGATGAGACCCTATTACGCCGTTATTAAGCGGATAATATTTAATAAAAACATATACCGCGATATTTCGTACTGGAGCGAAATTGGTATTGTGCTAATGTTTTTGGAGGCAGGAAAACAGGTTGGAGGGATCCAACTGGATTCCTCAACAGTATTTATTTGATTTTCAGATATTTTGATATTTGATTGATTATCATATCGATATATGATATCGTTGTTTTCGTGATTGACTATTTGGTATGTAGCATCATTGGACCAAATTTTGGAATTTTAAAATGATTTATAAAGTGATTTTTGAAAATATACTATATGTTTGGAATTTGATCTATTTTAAGTAAATAAACGTTATAATTTTTAAAGCTATAAAAATTATGATTTTGTGAAATATAGTTAAAAGTTGATTTTTGAGAAATAAAGGAACGATTTTATAAAATAGTTTAAATTGGATTTTTGAATATATTATAAAAGTTTAAAATAGGATTTATAAAATTTGATTATTTTATAAATCAAAATGGTGAAACTATAAAGGAAATTAAAGACGTTTTAAAAGAATAATATAAATTGATTTATATTAAGAGATTTATAAATGGATATTGATAAATTGAAATGTTGACATTATAAAACGAGTTTTTATAAGTGTTTGAATGAAGTGAAAATGAATTTCATAATTGAATGGAATTTATAGAATTTTATACGGTGAAGTTATAAATGGAATTTTATAAGCAGTAGGTTTATAAAATTTATTAAGTTATTAAAATAATGATTTTGGATAAATGGATGAATCTTATAAGTTATAAGATTTATAATTTGGGAAGTTAAAAAGAACGATTTGATAATGATCGTTTTATAAGTATTTAACTTATAATATGAACTTTTAGTTTATAATTGAGTTATAAACTGGAATAGGTTAATAAAAGAATTTATAAAAAGGAAGTTTTTATAATAAATAGAAATGGAATTTATAAGCGTTGTTTTATAAATCCGCAAATAACTTATTTTGATAAGTAAATTGTTAAAACCTATTAATGGAGTATATTCACATTTTTGAATAGTGAATAATCCTTTGAATTAAAATGAATAAAAGGATGAGATTGTTAATGAAGTATATTCACGTTTTTGAATAGTGAATAACACGTTAAAGAAATTGTTTTGGATTTGGATATTTTAAATAGAATTAAAACGATCTAACGATGTTTTAAATGTGTTGAGATTCGAAACCATAGATTTCAACATTTATTGTTGAAATAGACGTTTTCGAGAAATAGAAGGAGATGATGGATTATAACACTGTTGTTATAGTAAATGATTCCCGACAGGAAATGTTTTGTATAGTATTGGGATTTATATATCTATTTTAATTTCGAATCCCTATACTAGTGATTTTGGGTTGTCGTAACGATGTTTTACGTAACATTCGTTTTGGCCCAAATAAATATGTTTAAGAGAATGATTTCCTTAAAGAATGAAATATATACTTAATTTCGATTTAAGTATATTGAATATTTTCTAAGTGTTGAAAATAAATAAAATTTGTGAATTACTTATGAATAAATAAGTATGGAAATGTTTTCCAATATAAAGTGAATATTTTGAGAATTTATCTTTTTGAAGATAAATTGAAAAGAAATATTGAAATGAATAATTGAAACCGAATATTCATTGATATTTTGGAATTATAAATTCACTAAGGAATTTATAAAGTAAGTGGAATTTGTCTAAAAATAAATATTGATTTATTTTTGAAGTATTGAAATTTTATATCTAGTGAAGATATTTTTGGAAAATAAATAATTTGGAAAATTATTTGGAATCTGGTGATGTGTGCATATCCAGTGATAGTTCAATAACCGACTATCAATATTTCCCTTTGAATGGGTAATAGATGTGAATTGATTGAATTTGAATGCCACACTTATTTTTAAATAAGCGCTCACTATTCGGGTTAACCGGGAAAGGACCATGGGGTCGTATAACCCATTCCGAATATGTGATACGTCGTTATAATTGCATTGAAGATCGGTGTTGAAGACCCGGTATTTGCGAGAGCGATAGGATGACCTGTCGATTGTCTCTGCACTGAGTTGCAGTGGTATAGAGACTCCCTAAGTGATGGGAAATCCGATCAGGATTGTGAATATCCGGATTGCAAGGACTTCTTTGTAAGTGCCTTCGGTTTTGTTCGATCCCTGAACAGACTGTATGGATTGTATATCTGACATTACAAGTTGAGATATAAAGCAGATTTCTTTCAAATATATTTCTGTTGGTGGCAGAGAATTTATACTTTTAGCTTAACACCCTTCTCTGAGACGTACGTGCTTAGAGGTTATATAGTTGAAGTTATCAGCGATATATTCCCAATTTGGTAATGTGATATGCTGAGTGATGCTGTAAATGATCATTGTGTTGATTATTGTGATAGGATCGTTTATTTGATCGTCTATCTTGGTGATCATTGTGTTGATCATTTGTTCACCCAAAGCATGGCTTTTGTATAAAGTATGTTTTTATGGACGTGACTTCGTCGAACCTCACACCCCGGAAATGGTCAAAACAGGAAAGATGCGGCAAGGTTATGAGGGGTAGCTCCCTTTAGGGTATGTACATTTCCTTCTGGATAGAGGTGGTATCATGGTATGGAGCCCAGATATTTAACCTATGTGGTTACTACGAATTTATTACTTTGTGGTTGTTGGCTATCGGGATCCCGTGAGAAAGGTCGTTTACGATCGGGGAATGGCGTGCTCGTGTCAGTAGTTACCCAGTTAGGGGTAACCCGGCCTTGTGTTGGCAGAGTTCCGGTTTGGTTCTCGGGGATGTCTTTCCAGAGGCATTCTCATGTGGCAATGGGAAGCTCCTTGGCCTGACCATTTGTTGGAAACCCAAAGAAACAATACGTGACTTGTACGGTTTTAGTTGTATAACCTGCTATGGAATGTGGCGGTAACCTGCTATTGAACATAGTTAGCTATAGTACGCATAGTTCGGAATGTCTATGTTGGCTAAGATTTATATTCTACTTTCGAAATGAATTTTCCCTACACTATGCACTAGTAATAATATCAAATGTTATTTTAAATGCGTATCAAGCATCTTTGACTATCATAAGGAGAAATCTCCTCCGATTCTGCGTTTGCATTGCGTGTGTGTGTGCGGGAGACCTTATGGTAGTCTCATTTTTAAAAGCATTGCGAATTGATTAAAAATATCTCTCTATTTTGATTTTAAAGTTAAATAAACTGTTTTGAGTTCTCACACCAGTCACATGACTGACTTGGAGTTTATTGTTTTCCTTCCTAAACTCTGGGTGCCCACCAATTTCCACACGGGCAGTCAAGAGTTAGGATTTATCAGGATATTCTGGATATTCTGGAGTTGCTGGAGGCAAGCTGGATGGCATGGCGTATTACTAGTATAAAGTATTTCTTTTTCCGCTGCACTATTTGTTGTTGTTGTTGTATACTCTGATGATATGATGTAATGAAATGTGATGTAATGTAATAACTGATATGGTTCTTTGTTTAAAGATTATTCATTTATTATTATTATATGTTGTTCCGCTGCGAATTATGAGATTCTGATGTTGTTCTGTTGTTTTCTGTTCCGTTCTATTTTAAAATTATGTTCTATTTTTCTTTCCCCTTCTATGTTCTCTATTCTCTTTTTCTTCTATTTTAAAATGTTCTATCTTCTTTTCTATTTTCTATTTTCTCTTCCCTCTATTTTCTAATCTTCCATCTTTTTCTACCTTCTTCTTTCTTACTTTTTCTTTTCTTAAAATCTTTTTAAAACCCCTAAGGATTCGTATTTTCGTTCATCTTGAATTAAACAAAGGAGATTAGTGTCTATTCAAGGAGTACGGACTTACGTGTCTTTACAGTACTAATACTTTGTGAGTTATTATTTATCGGGCAACTTGAATTGTATAAAAAAATTATATGCACTCATAATTTCAGTGATAGTTGGATACTAATAAATGTTTACAATAGTGCACCTCAGTTGCATCTGTCCAAGACATGTATGGAAATATGTGTTATTTATAAAGTGCTTGTATGGCATAATAGTTAGATGCATAATTTCATGGTGCTTCTTCTAATCTCTTCCCAGTTGTTAGTTGGAAAGTATGAGGGTCATATGTTGTTTATATTAAGATTTTGGTGGTCCTAATCCAATTGTGAAAACATGCTAAGATGAAAACAGTTAACATGATACAATTGACATGGATTTAATGTGCAACATAATACCTCATTGGTCACATTTTCATCCTTTAAAAGTTGCATCATCTGAGGACATATGATGTGTCAAATATGCTTAATTACAACATAATATTGGGTGACAATAGCATATAGTCGTAAAGTATTGTTATTAAATCTAGATGACTAATTACAGCTTAATTTTTAAATCCATATGCCAAATGTGTAAATAACATCGTAGGAAACTTTGTAGCATTGTTATATGCACAATCGTAATTAACAATATAAAAAAACTGACAATAGCTTATAATCATAATTTTCCTAATCTCAAAGTCTAAGTGATGCATCATCAAAACAACAACCAAACGTAGAAGAATCATCACCAAAGTTATAAAATCACAACACATGACCGACTTAACTGTAAATGAAGAAAATCACTATAGTTTTAGAGTAGTTGTGCATAAAGTTTGGAAAAGGCATTAGTAGTAAAGTTTCACAATCATTATGCTTAAAGTTTCCTTTTTATTAATAATTTATTTAGGTGTTACAAATCATGTGATCATATTTTTAAATTTCTACCATATCGGTGCTATTATTGATAGTAAAATCCTTGGTTAAATTATTTGATGAGGATTTCCTGCTTAAACACAGCACTTACTTCTTCAATGTTCCTCGGAGCATATATTTTTAGCAGAATTGTAGTGCCAACCTAAAATCAAAATAAAACGTATATACAAGTAAAATAGGTGTTCTCTAATTAACTTGCACTTCTTACTCTGTTCACGTGTCTACATGACATGATTTTAGATGTATATTTATTTGTAGTCAATTGTTTTGGACTCTTAAGGCTATATCGCCTCTGATTATTTTTGTACATCATTCTTGCAGCTTTCGTGTGATTATCTTATTATGTGTATATATATGATTCCTAGTAAGAAGATATTTTGGCAAATGAGTATGAAATAAAATTTAAATGTACAAATATTCTTAGCATAAATGAATAAATGAGATGGAATGATGAATTTGTCTAAGTTCGTGTTTTTATTTTTGTTTATTGTGCTTTAAGCAAAGGTGATTATATATGATATGGCGTTATGGTTACTGTTAAATAACTAACACCATACCACTTCCTAGCTATTTGTTACCAACAATGAAATTAGGTTTACATCAATTAACTGATGTTGTGCCATTTCCAAGCAATCCATTACCAAAAATGAACTTAACTATTATATCAATACTCCTGGTTAAATTTACTGATGCCAACTGTAAATGTAAGGTAAACAAAACATCAAAATCATTTAGAATGGTGAATCCACTGATTATTTATTAATTGAAATCACTGATGATGCTAAATAATAATAATAATAATAGATTTATTTGAAAAAAAGATTCATCACCCAAAGTAGAAAATTATAGCGGAAAAGATAGAATCATCCCCAAATCAGACGAAGGAGAAGAAGGGAATCCTTTCAAACCACAAAGCATGGTACACAATTGTAAATGTGCTTAATGTAATTTTTGTTGATTAGGGAAAACTGGAATAATTTATACAACTAAATCTCATCAGTATTAACAATTTTATCAGTTTTAATTAAACTCGTTAACAAATTCACAGCATGTATATCAAGCTATTAAACTTTAAATTGAGGAAAAGGTACATCAGAAAGCACCAAAGCAGGTCAGGTATTACTTATTCTATGAGATAATCAATAGCAGCTTGTTGCATGAAAAATGTAAGAGCAACCAAGCAAACATAACACTGTCAATCATAACAATTTCAAAGTGATCCCAACACTTAAAAAATCAGACAACAGTGGAATATAAATTTGTTTGATATTGTAAATCATTTCACTACGTCTTAGGTTTTTTTAACACCATCGGATTATTTAACTTTGCAATACAGTAGAAAACTATTTAATGGTTAATTGGATTTTAATCATGACTATTAACCATGACTGTAATCATTTGGTAAAGAAGATTTTCCAGATTATATATCAAGTTAAACTATTTCAATGTTAAAGATATTTACTATACACCTTTCAGCTTAGCTACTACACAATATCAAACAATTTTACAAAATATCAAAATATTTGATAGTGTTGTAAAAATACCTAAAACGCAAAGAAATGCACCAATCACAATCTCGGTTGTAGTCTAGAAACAATGGTAATAATGGACGAACAAAAAAAAGGGCAGAAGTTTAAAAAATATCAATAATGGTTGAAGATTGGTATGTAAAGAGCAATAGTTAAGAAATCGAGGCACCATAAGTCGCAAACTTGAAGAATCGAAGCACGGTAAGTTAATCCTAATCTACAAATCGTTCGATGGCAGACAACATTGCGGTGGGGAGGGTGTAATTTTTATACATGCAAACACACACCCAAAGCAGCTTCAAGTCTTTAGGAAATCAAAACCAGTTCTCTGTATATCTTTTCGTTATCTACTGACAGTTCCATATGTTCTTATGTATTCATTAAATCTGCTGTTTTTTCTTTATTGCAATGGAGTTGGTTTGATTACTATCACTTACTAGAAGTATTGATGATATTGTGCTTTTGTTAAAAAATTTAAGCTCCATTATCAACCTTAGCTATGGGTTTTTGAAGTAATCAAACTGAACAAAACCAGTTTTAGTTTGGTTTCTGAGTCTCTGACATGGATCATAGTAGCTATTTTCGGTTTCTACAATGAAGAGAAAGTAGTAAAACAAAACGATGAATGGCCTACTCTTCCTGTGAATCATTAAGGAACCCGATAATACTCAATATCTGAAGTAATTAATGAAAATTGGTGAATAGTTACGCGACATTCAAATCTAATGGATATAAGATCTATGTTGATTGAGATAAATTGTTTAATTTTAATAAATCGGCAAATTCAAGTTAGTTTCTTTCCTAATCGATAATTGCCTTTGTAGATACTACTCAAAATCCTAAGCATTTGGTGCTTAATTGATAATCATCGTTGCCTGACACTAATCAAAATTCTAGGCGATTCATGCTTAGTCGATAATTGATGTTGCGGATGCTAATCAAAATTGAAAAATAGTTATTGAAAATTAGCGAAAAATTACAAAAGTCTGAAGTCGTACAGATATCTGATTGACGCATGAGCTTAGCTGCTTAAATGTTAATAAATAATTGCCATTAGAGGTGGGAGAGTTGATTTAGGTTTTATCCTATAGCAAGCGAGAAGGGAGAATATGTAGAACAGAACATAAAAGAATGTAAAAAAGATGCTAATCAAAATCGTAAGCAACTAATGAAATTCAATGAATAATTACCAAAGTCTGAAATCGTATGGATACCGATCAATGATGCTTGAGCTTATCTGCTTAAGTGTTAATTGGTAGACGCCATTAGAGATTAGAGAGTCGATTTAGGTTTTTTCCTATAGCAAGCGAGAAGGGAGAATATGTAGAAACAGAACATAAAAGAAAGGTCATTTGGATGCAAAATGAAGAACGACGAAGGGTATTATAGGTATTTCAAAAGAAACCGGGTAAATCAATGGAATGAATTATCTTTATTAATAGTAGAAATTAGCTTTAACCTTTTTGAAGGCATGGAACTAAGTGCTACGGCAGGTACTTAACCTATTGTATTAGGCTTTCGACACCTTTGAGAGGTATTAATAGTTGAACAGATCATAATTTTGATGAAATTATATCACCTGGATGGATCATGGGTATTAAAAGAACCTCCTAGAAATCTGGAAAGGATACTGTACTGAAATCAGAATCTTCTCCGAAAATGGTTAAGGTAGTTCTAAAGCGCTCTCTCGTAACTTCTCAAGATGATGTAGATGCGATCCTCAATAATTTTTGGATTATACGAGTTGAAGCTATTCCTCTCAATGATAATGACACAATTCAAACTCCTCCCAAGGGATACTTTGGTTATACAGCCACTTATATTTGGCATGGGGGTTTCACCCCATTTCCAGAGTTCTTTTCGAGTTTACTAAGTCATTTTGGCATTCCTATCTAGCTAACACCAATGTATACACATACCTCGTCACTTTGGAGCTCATGGCCATAGAGTTGGGAATTCATTCTCTGAGTGCTAAAGTTCTTAGCTACTTAGTACATCTCGTCAAACTAAGTAATTTGAATAGCCATTTTTCTAGACTAGTCCCCTTAAAAATTTGGTTTCAGAGGGAGTAAACAAGTTTAAGGATTCGGAAACACGTTTCTCCTATGTTAAATGCTTTTTCGAACATTAGTGGAACAGTTTCTTCTCCTTGTAAGTAAATCGTTGCCATTATTTATATTAACTTGTTTGCTTTTGCTGAATAATGTCTTCTTATTAGGCCCTACTCCTAAGGACCTTGAAGAAGAAGGCAAGAGAATCGTAAAGTTGATGAATTCCGCTTCAAGCCGTAGTGGGAATAGGCTTACATTGCTTACTCCAAGCAAACTCCGTAAACACTCCCTCGTTCCCAATGGCCAAAATTTACTTGGACAAGCTCCTCTTGTTCACTTCGAAAAGAAAATGTTTCTTAGATTTGGGAGATCTTGAAAAAATTTCATCCTTGTCTCCACTTTGTCCAAATTACTTAGTAAATTCAAGTGCACTGTTTGTACTTTCCGTTATGTTATTCCATAAATTATTATGCTAATCTATGCATATTACTTTCTACATCCGCTCCTCTAGCTGAATTAATTACAAATGATCCACCCCCTCAATCTTCGAAATCTGATGCTCTGGCTTTAGCACAAGCCATTACTAAGTATAAAATGATTGCAAAAAGGAAATTAAGCAAAGTGACGTCCACAGGCTTTGCTTCCAAGAAAGCGAAGATTACGATATCCAGTCTTCTTTTACCCTAAAAGAGGGTGAATTTTCTAGTGTTGGCAAGGCTTTAGAGGGTACTAACCTTAATCCTACTTCTTGTGTTGATGACTTACCTTCTGCAACTGCTAATCAAGCTAAAATGGTTCCTTCGAAGGATGACTTTATGTCTCGTATTGTTGTATCTAATTCTCCTAGTGTTATTGATCAAATGCAGAAGGATCTAGGCACTTCAACTTCTTCTCAGGATTTGAATCCCACAAGACCCTCGTCACCAGTGCCTCCTACTGAATTTGAGAATGTTGTGAAGTTCATCATGCACACTCCATCATTTTCTACTATCCAGCCACCTACCTCTGTATCGGATTTACCAAGTTATTATCGATCTCTTATCGAACAACAACTTCTGGTATATTCTATACTACCTTAAAATTTCTTCTTGTTATTAAACTGAATCCTTGCCCATGTCTTAATTTTCCTCTTAGATCACCAATAGCTGGTAATCTCTTCAGGAAGATATTTCTATGTCCTCGGCTGAAACATCAAAGCTCGGGGAAGAAGTCTCGACTTTAAACAATCAGATTACTACCCTGGCTACTGCCGAAGATAATGCAGTGAGAGAACAAGAAAGGTTGAGTGTATCACTTTCTCAGGCAGAGTTTATATTTCCTGATGAGAGGAAGGCAAAACAGATTTTAGCTGATGTAGTTTTGGCTCTGAAATTGACTTCAGTGGAGTCTGAGGATGAAAAGGCTAGGGTCAATGTTAGGCATATTTCTCTCAAGTAGAAGTGTACTTCTCTTAAAAAGAGATTAGAGAAGAAGAAGGATTATTTATCCAAAGCTATCAACACTATCTCTAAGGCTAAGAAAAAAGTGTCTCAGTTTTTGGACACTTCTTTGAATGATATTATTGTAAATTCTTAGGAGGATGCGCTCATGATAGCCTATTCTGATAATAAGGAAAAGTGCCTAGATTTGAGTTTTCCTTCTCTTGACCGTGTACTAATCGAAAGATTCATGGCTAAGATTAAGAAAATGGTGCAGGGGATTAATTTTCATGATAGAGAAGAAATTAATGTCGTCTAGCTCCTATCTTTATAGGTTTCCCTTATAGAAAAGGATTCTAACTCAGATGAGGAGGAAGAAAAATAGGGCATTGAAGCCGTCATTGATGAAGACGACAATGACGATGATGATGATGATAAGCATAATGATGATGACAAAGGTCAGGGTGCTGCTGATAATGAAGGCATTCATGATGATACTCCTAGAGGGGATGGCGGTGATACTTCTATGGCTCCAGATAATGAAGATGGATCAAGAAAAGTTAACCCTGATCCAACTATCCACGAAGCGGATCAGACTGAATTCCTCGACTCCTCTGATCCCCAAAGAAAAGATGTCGATTTTAGTGTCGGAGAAAAAGAGAAAAATAAAAATTTACAAACCTTGATTCTGATTTCTCATGTATAGGTTTTTTTATCCAAATGGCTCTCATTTTCAAGATAACTTCTAGCTAATATCTTGCCATTTTAGATAAGGAAGAAAAACTACACCTTTATAAGACAAAGCTTGAAAAGAAACAGGCAGAAATAAATGGTCGTTTTAGGGAGTTACACAAACAATTAAAAGAATACAATGCACTGTCAGTTAAGTATTATAAGATTAATAAAAGTTTTGCGGTGCTAACGCCCTTCAAAGATCAAAAAGGGCCCTCAATTGAAAAGAGCACGTCTTCATTATGACAAGCTTTTAGAGGAGAATAAAGAATTGATGACACTCTTTTGAATGTTAATCAAAAATAGAGATATCTTGGTAGAATTTTTATATAAAGCTTATTGCAGACATCCAGTTGTGGATTACTCATAATTGGGTGATTTCAGTGGGAGCTTTCTTAGATACCTACATAAGCAATACTTGGACGAACATGGGTCTGATCCTCACTCTGGGGATTGCTAGAGCTTACCACGGATCCACTCAATTCCCCATACATTACCTCCTTAAAAACTTGAATTTTATAAGGATAAGTTCATATTTGAAATGTTTAAAAGATCAGGATATGAGTCGGAAGAAAATTTGTAACCATGTAATTATATTGATCTATGGACCTTACTTTATTACTCTTTTCATACTTAGTTTTATTTTATTACGTTATTACATAGTAAATATCTCTCAGGCAGCACTACTACTAAGGACTACTTAGGAAAATATGTCAAGATAAGAAGAGATTACATAGAAAAGTCCTCACTCTTAAAATCCTCAAGGTTGGCCAAATATTGCTTTCTTAAAGATCTATAGAAGCTTTACATGCAACATCACCGGCTTCACTTTGATTTTTTAGGCAAGGAAAAGGAAAAGCTTCTTAAAGAAATTCGGACATATCATACAAAATTAATTTATGGCCATGATAGTCCCCCAGCTAGGGAATGGGACTATAGTAAATGCCCTTCAGTTGTTAACCAAAAGAATTTACTGCCTCTTTTGAATCAATAATTACTCTTTCGGCTAATTTTTTAGACAAAGTTAAAAATGTTGTTTCTAGACTTTAAGTATGATAGGGTAAAGAGAAAACTTGATTATGGCCATGATGTTATTCCCTCTTTCTTATTTCTTCTTGAGTTATAACCTCTACTATTATAAAAAAAACTTTGTTCTTTTGTTATTGATTTCTTTTTCATTTGTTTGAATAGGAATCATTATTAGCGACTACGTCACTTTCGTTAGAAACTTCGTCTCCTTTCACTATTCTTAGGGATAGGTCGATTGCAGATCTTGAGAAGAAGAGCTTATCAAAAGATCATTTTTCTACCAAACTCCAAAGCATTACTCAAGCATTGGAATGGCGTGGGAAATTTTTGCTTCAAAAGGCAATCATCAAAGGCCTTAACGATCAAATTACCATTCTCATAGCAAATACTAAGAAGAAAGATAAGACGGTTTCTCAACTAAAACATCAAATTAAATCAAATCCTTCATTTGACATTGACCATGAAATGTGCAAGTTTTATGAATAGGTAACCAATTTAGAAATGAAATTGAAGGATAGCCAAGCATAGTGTAAATCTTTGAAATTTATCATGGAAGGTGATATTCCAAATGTTAATTTACCGATTTCTCCAATCACCCCGACGGTTGGGAAACCAACAAGGTATTTTTCCTTAACCATTCAAAAATTCCTCACTACAGTAAATCCATCTTCAGGTTTGGACGAAAAACGGTGGGAGGAAGGTGCCGAAAAGTCAAATTTGAAATGATGAAATATTTCAAAAATCGAAAAAAAGAAAGATACTCACAACGCATCAATGACTACGTAGTTAAATTTCAAAAACTTGAAAATGAAAGATGTCTTCTTTGAAAACATAATGTTCAATTGGAAAGACAGAACAAGACCCCCAAAGGTGCAAATAGCGCTTTTAATCGTGCTTTGAAGACTAGTATCTACTTAAAGAAACTCTTTGTATAGCAATACATCACATTGTTAATCCCTTAACTTCTAAGGATCTAGACAAGATTGCGCTAGATCTTTGAGGTACACACTTTTTTTCAATCTTTTGATACCAATATCTTAACGTATTGTACAATATATTTTGTAAATTATTACGTAGATTATATAAATATCACCTGGCTTATAGCCCTTGTTTGTACTTGTAATGATATTTTCGAATCTGCTTCTTGATAACATTGGTTATGGTTTTTGTATTTGTTGAATCAATTGGTCTTCCTCGTCAATCTTGTGTTCCTACAAAGTATATAGTAGACAATATTTCTTATTATTAACTTGAAATTGATATAAGGATATGCTCAATAGTTTGTCCATATTATTGGAGATAGTATTAGAATTCCAGTAATAGAATTCCAGAAATCTAAATCTGGGAATAATGAAAAATAATAGATCCTCATCTGAAGATAATAAGTGATGATAAGTCCATAATTGGGAAAAATTAAAGACTGGAAATTCTTGTATGACAATAATAGAAGCCCTAAGATTTAACTTTGGTAATAATGAAAGAAGACTAGAAATTCGAATTTGGTTATATTAATAGAAGACCAGAAATCTAATTATGGAATTAATAATAAAGGACCAGAAATCCAAATCTAGCATTAATCATAGAAGTCCGGAAACCCACTTCTAGATATAGCTGATAGAAGACCATGAACAATTGTTTGATAGTAAAAGTCTAGAGATCGTCATCTGGAAATAAGTCAAAGAGGACTAGGAATCCTTATTTGGGAACAAATAATAGGAGTCCAGAAACCCTTATCTGGAAATAATAGAAGAGCTAAAACTCAGATTCGAGTATTGATAAGTGAAGTCCAGAAATCATCTTCTTAATATAGTTGAAACCATGAATACATAACAGAAGACCCAAAACCCAGATTTGGCTATTGGTAAGTGAAGTCCAGAAATCATCTTCTGGAAATTAGCCGATGGACATAAATTCATTCTAACAATGAAAGTAGTCCGAGAATTATCATCCAAAATAAGATTTGAAATCCGTTCTTGGAAAGAAGGAAAGTTTAGAAATCATTATTTGAATAATAGAAGTTCAGAAATTCTCATCTGAGCCTTTTGTTCCACACCACTCTTTGGACTTCGATTACTCAAATCTTTTGCTTTGTCTTACCTCTCCAATTCCAAGTAGTTGATTCTTTCGATGTGTACCATCCTTTAAGCTTTGTATATTGCTAACACTTTGTGTGCCTCTCCTTGGGCTTGGACATCTTAGTCCGTTGTTATTCGGTGTGCTTGGTTAGCATATCCATAAGCAGGACCCAAGAACTTACCCGACCTCCCTCCAGGAGATGCTTGAGCCAGGCCTTATAGCAGGATTGAAGGCTTGTCCGGTGCCTAGACCAGGCCATGATGTGGTGGGATAAAGGGCTTGCTCCATCCTCCCTCCAGGAGATTACCTGACCAAGCCTTATAGGTTGGACTGAAGCCTGGCCGATTCCTTAAACTATCAACATCATGATGCATTCAAGGGCTTATCCCATGCCCCCTCCAAGGGTTGCCTTGACCTGGACACCTAGGCGCGGTCAAGGGCTTGCAAATGCTTTAGCCTGGCCATTTCTGACATAACTGAAGGCTTACTTTTACCTCCCTCTAGGAGGCGCTTTGACCTGGCCATCTTGGCATGGAGGCCTATGACTGTTTAAGGTAATTTCCAATTTTAAGGAGAATCTTACTCCCAACCAAGTAAATTTTCTTACTCAAATGAGTCTTTATTAAATTCATCTAGGATTTCTTTACAAATCTAGTGATCTTTCCTTGTTTGAAAAAGTTAATGATCATCCTTTCAAGAGTGCTGCCTTAATTGGTTTCATGTTCGTTCATCATATGATAATGGTAGTAAGATCCTTCCAGATTTCTTTTGTATTTGGGCTTTTTCTTTTTAGATGGCCAGTAATTAAATTCCTCTTTTGTTAGTAAGTATGTTCTCGATTGATTTAGTCAATTCGCATTATTTAGGGAGCCTTGATTTGAAGTTTGTCTTTTAAGGTTGATTCCTAGATCTTTTGTTGCTTGATTCAGGAGCTTCACCCTCAATGATCAATTTTCTATTTAGAATCTTTCAAAGTTCGCATGAAGGTAATGATCTACTTGTTACCCAATGCCATTTTGGGCAAACGTATAGTAATCGGCCATCATTCCTTCAAAGATAGTTCCTATAGTGTAGGATTTAATTGTCTCCTACTTCTTGTTCCTCCTAAAGCAAAGATGGGTGTAGGGCCAATGTGAAATGGGCTTAAGATCCACTTATCTTGATCTAGGTCATAAGATTCTACTTCTTCTTTTCCATGATCCTTAAAGGTTCCAACCTTAATAATTGTTCTTCATATAGCTTCGAGTCTTTAGCAATTTCATGGGAGAATCTAACCAAGTGTGGTTCTGAAGATCCTTGCTTGGACTTCTTGATTTTGTTGAGCATTATGGCATTAGGACTAAGGTTAGCTTGGAATGGAATAGGGATAGGGGGAAGTAATGTTGTCAATTCAACAAAGTTTGATGTTCAGACCCTCCTTCTAGCACCAAAAATGTTAAGAAGAAATCTTGTCAACACCCTAACGCACGGATAGAACAGTGAATGACCCCTTCGGAACCCCTTTTGAATTTGTTGGAGTGATCTAAGGCCATAACCTAGTGGGAATAGAAGGAATTAACTGAGTCAAAAGTGTCTTATTTCTTCGGAAGGAACCATTCGAATGATATAGATGAGTGTGTTCCATCGATCAAACCATTATGAGTAGTGAATCAGACTCCATGCATTTGACGGGATCATTAACTTACTTTATTGATAATTGATGTGAATACAAGGGCTTAGGTAATACAACAAAGAGAAATCACTAATTTGATTTATAAATTAGGGTTTACAAAATTAACAAAAATACAAGTGTGGAAGCAAACCAATTGGATCCCCTAAAACAACACCATTAGGGTCTTATTTATTGGCATAGGTTGGACCCTTCCACATCAGTCCTTTCAACTTAGTCGAAAGGATGCCTTCATGACCTTCCACTACTGTTGAATCTAGAGCGCCTCTCTAATGTTACTTTGAATAAGATTTGAATGCCTTCGACTCCATAGAAAGGTATAGGAGTGACTTTTATGTTGTTGTAAATGTGTTGGGTAAGCAGGAAAGGATGTCCAATTGTATGTGGAAGGTGCATATTCAATATATATGAAAGGTGTTGATGCTTTCTTTGTTTATGCTTTCATAACACTTAAATTTTCCTTTTGCCATCGGGTATCGAATTGGTTTCCACACCACTTATATATATCTTTGGAGGCTTTTGTCACTATCAAAAGGGTATTTTCTTAGTTCCGAAAGGGTCATAGCATATGAAGGCTTCTTGGACCTCTTCATTGTTGATAAGATCTGGTGCTAACATGACAGTTATTACTTGAACGAGTGAGGACGGATCATTGTCAAAGGTTACTTATAATGGAGGAGGCTTCTTGATGACAGTTGATTGTTGTAGAAGATAGCTTTCGAAAGTGGTCCCCTTACTAATGCGGAAGCCTTCTTTTGATGCCTTTGGAAGTACTTACTTGGTTGGTTACGGAAGGCATTTTTGTTGACTCTTTCGAAAGCATTAGACTCCTTTAACACTTGCGAAAGGGTAGATATGGTTGACTTTTCTTCTATGGGAAGTAAATAATAATAGAGACAAATCACTTCGAAAGGTTCTACCTACGCAAAAGAGGTAGTGTTGGTAGAAGCCAATGCTCACAGCACCTACCTGATTCCCCTGGAAGCTATTTTTAATGCCTTCGAAACCTATATTTTGAATCATGGCGGAATTCTTTTTCAATGCTTGCAAAACCTCTATAACGCTTTCGCAAGTCTTCTTTTAACACGTCCAGAACCAACTGAAGCGAAAGGGTATTTTTCTCCCCTTTTGACCCTTTTGGAAGCCCATGATTTGTTTAATACTCAGAATCAACCCTTCAACTCTTTCGAAAGCCTTGCTATCATTATTGTTCTTCACGATCTCTCATTCATAATCTTTTGGGTTTCGACAGGATTAAAGTGATTTTTGATGGTAACGTGAATACACTAACTTTGTTGAAATTTAGCAATGAATCATCATAGATATAAACATGTATATTTGATACACAAGTATTATATTTTTTATAAATTCATAGAATATAAAATGGAAGTAGAAAAATAACTTCCCATGGAAATAAAATAAGTCAACTTGGTCGAACATGTGAGTATTTTGGAAAATATTCCAAAAGTATGTAAAAATGAATAATATTCATTCTCAAAGTCACTCCTCCCTTTGATACATAAGGATGTGTCGAGAAGAAGTAATACAACTTTGTCGAACAAGGTATGATTAATGATGAGTGATGATTTAACTAACTTCTTTCTATAAGGGTATGCACCTAAGAGTAAGTACATATGTTAAATTTAATTTTGTCTAAAGAACTATTTATCAAAATATATAAGATATGAATTAACATGAAACCCCTACAAGTCATAGATCAAAGAGTTGACAGGTTGTGCGAGTCGACACGCATCACGTAAAAAAATGACCATAAGGGATCTTATGTGAACCATCCCAAAAGAGTTTGGGATCAACTAATAATGGTTGCCAAATCTATGTTATGAATAATAATTTCATGCACACAGAATTGAATCAGTTTTATGTAAGTATTATACATGATCCAAGCACTGTTACGTGTAAACTCACTATATAAGATGAAAATAAATTCATTGAGCCTAAAACAAACACAAGTCATTAGATTATCCAATACGAATTCTCCACAACAAAAAGAAACAGTCCAAAAAAAGAATTGTTTGTGGTAACTATTTCCTCAGTTGGCAATAATCCATAACATGCATAAACTATACCATATGGCACTATGCTTAAATCCAAAATAGATTTCAAGTACATTACCGAAATATAATTTTAGTAGTTGTACCTAAAGTGATCTGATCCAGCAACCGTAGGCGTGTCTTCAAAAAGAAGACCATTACAGTTGGAATATAATAAGCAACATTGATGAAAATAACCTTATAAATTTCAATTTCTGAAACTAGCATGGCAGATTCATTAGTAAACTTGCTTGATTAATTTGGATTCTACTCAAAAATTTATCGCCTAATATGAATTTGAATTTTGGCACATCATTGTTGAAACAGAAGTTCCGAACAGTGAATTATATTAGACTATTTGTGCATGATTACCAAAATGTCAAGATATTTATAGGAGCAACAACTGAGTTTGTAAGTGTTGAATAAGATCCAAGAACAGGGACGATAGTATCATTCAACAAGTATAAAAGTTGAATAATTATTTTGACAATGAATCAAATAGTTTGATTATCAGTCAAAATGGAGAGGAAGCATGTGTTTATAAGAAACAATATTAAGAGGTACTAAAATATTTCCATAACTGTAAGTAAGGATGTTAGCATTGTCCCAACCAAATGATATACATATACACCTTATTAAAATGTTTAACATAGAGCATTTAACATGGATTCATTATGCATCGGTGATAGGAATTAACATATATGATGTGTTATCTACTATATCACAATTTTCTTATATGGTTGGTACATTTAGAGAGTATCAATTTCAAATATAGATCACAAAATGGTAGTTAAGGGTGTTCTAGAGTATTTACGAAGTAGTAGAGGATTTTTATATGGAAACAATGAACTCCTTATGAAAAATTATTCAAATCGTACTTCATAAGTGATATATAATATAATATATCAATCCTACATTCATGTTTAATCCTAGTTAATAAGCTATAAGTTAGAAATGTTCCAAAACAAGAGGTGGTGGCGGATTTAATTGAAAAGCTAAGTCTATCACCTTCAATAAGAGGTGGTGGTAGATTTAATTGAAAAGCTAAGTATATCTCCTTAAATAACACCAAAATAAAAGAAGTATACAGGCACAATTTATAATAAAACTATGGGTGATTCCGAATGTTTGAAATATCACAACTTTGTTTTGTTGAAACAATGTCGTGATGCAAATCATGAAAGAATCTAAGGCTCATAAGATGTCTAGACACAAACTCTAAAAGTTCCACATGATAAAGGTAGCTTATCAATGACAAAGAGATGATGGCTGACAGAGTGGATAATAATATTATATAGTGGATATATTCATCAAAGGAGTAGTTTGATCGGTTCTGAATTGAGTAGAGGAATGAGGTTAAGATTTCATAATTGACCCCAAGTGTAAGTGGGAGATTGAAAGGGTTAATGCAATAAGGGCAATCATGTAATTTGTTACATAACTCTGTAGTCAATATTGTTCGTAGTAGCGGTGTATTTTTCCTTATATACTTTGTTATATTACAAAATACTTAATTTAAAATATGTGATAAGTAAATATTTATGTAAAATGTTATGTGATTTTAGTTGGAAATTGTTTCAACCCTGAGTAATTAATCAAAAAATAAAATGAAAATTTGTTTTAAATATTCCTGATCAAGAAGTTACAAGAAAAGGATATCAATTTATTCGTTAAGACTAGAATCTATAATGCTCTTCAAATGTTGGGCAATGCACTACTCATGGTTATTAGGTGCACCAAGGAGTTACGTATTTGTAGTTATTGGATAACTATGGAATGAATTATCATGGAGTTTCCTATTGGTTGATAACAATTAGGTCAGATAGGAAATCTCAATGTGACGAAGTATGACGACCTGCCTTTTTAAAACGATTCAAGTCGACAATAAACCACACATATCCAACTCAAACCATTAAAAAGACGGATTATCAAAGGATTTTACTCTAAACAAATAAGATACATAAGGACAAAATACAGGCGGAATGACAAAATATAATAAATACATAAACTGTTCATGAAGCTGTTTTATAATACAATTTGATTTTAATTCTTCAACATCATCAAAATAATACATTTTAACCAACAGAATGAATCGTGCAGTGGAAAATAATAGCAAGTACGATCTTCCACTCCATCATCATCTTCGAGAAGCAATGTCTTCGAAACGCTAAAATACTCAGGCTGTCTGAGTGTAATGAAAAGTCAAAACACTCAAACTAGAACTAAAAATTCTTATGCAAGTTAAACCAGAATCAGAAAATATATGGGTGCAAATAAATTCATTTTACTTCAAGAATTCATGAAAAATTTCAGAGCTTTCAAACATTTTTTTCTATAATTTCTAGTAAGTTTCATGAATTTCCAAGCGATTTAAAAATCTTCACAAATTCCAAACGCTTGACTTTAAGGTTTAAATTTTTTAAAATTTATTAAACCATTGAAATAAATAGAGGTACTTTTATCAAATATTCTTCAAATAACTTACTAAAGCATTAGAAAACGTTTCAAGTTAGTTTAACAATTTTACAAATTCCCAAAATCCCACAATTTTCATTTTAAAGTATAAAATACCAAAATCGTTAAATGGTTGAATTTTAAAACACAGATTTCTTTACAAAATATTTTTCTTTTACTATATAAAGTTATAGAAAATTTTAGAAATACATATATTATTATTAAATTTGAATCTAAAAGTTTTATAAATGGATTTCAAACTATTTTCTGAAAATCCAATTTAACCAAGTTCACAAAATTAAATTCTTAATAACATATAATTTCTAAAGTTTAAAAATTAAATTTTGAAAACATTTCAGAGTTTAAAGTCCAATTTATGAAAACCTTTCAAATTTGCCCAAATGGTAATCAAATCCCAATAATTACATTTGTACCGAAGCAGCCAACGATACATCCAATAACTCACATTTCAAAATAGGAAGTCCAAGGATTCATATCACAATCCAGTGGTCCAAATGATCAACATGGAAAATCATATAATGATGATTATAATAATTAGGGCGATAACAGGGATATATCAAAAATCAATAAACAATATACATCCAATCAAAATATCATCCATCACAACATCATTCATAAGCAACCATGCAATCAACATTCAAAATCAACCAATTCAGCCAAATATCACAACAGTCATTAGTTATCAAATGTTGGGTGTTTAACTAGCAGTGATATTCAATTTATAAATCAAAATGTCAATTTAAATATTAACAATTCAATTTCAGTTTATTCAATTTCAATCAACAAATGAATAAATTTATCACTTCATGAATCGGATTAACTTGCGGTAGAATCTTAGTATTGCATGAGTGGATTTAAGCACCCACCTTTTAACAAATATGAAAATTTCATAGGAGTAAACAATATTGAATCTAACTCTACGACGAAGATAACGCTGATACAAATCCAATATAGACGACATTCAAATCCGACCTTATACGTAAAAATTATTAATTGGTTAATATTTGAATCTAATTTAATCAACAAACAATTTTACTAATTAATGATGGAGCTTAATTACCGCCTAAACCAAGATTAGCCGCAAAGCACGTTGTTTCCAGGTCGCGTGCTCTTCTCGTCGCTCCGTCTTCCATCGCTCTACGCACTGCCGCCATAGGAAGCCGTCGCTCGCCTATAATGGGTCGCCGTTATTTCCAGCTCCTCCACGCCGCTAGCCATGTCGCCGATAGCTCGCAAATGAGCTCAAAACAAACCCAAACAACCCATGTCGTTCATCTACATACTGCAGCCACCTTGGTCGACGATAGGTCACCAAACTCTGTCATCGTGATGCCCTGATCATCCTCTCCATCTTCTCTTTGGGTCCGGTCGCCTAACGATAGACAACAATGCTCTAAAACCCAACCAAAATCACGAAGTTCAATCCCAGATCCACAATGCCTCATGCCATCACACCACGATCCAACCGTACATACTCACCAAGAGGAACAACTTTCATGTCGGGACCATCACTTGAATCGACCTCTAGTGGCATCGATCGATGACGATCGCTAGAAGGAAGGTTTCGTTTTTGTTTGGTTTTCAAATGAGAGAGATATGATCGTTTTATAGATTTAACTAGCTAACAATTTGTCCTTAAAATTATGGAACCCGATTGATACTTGCTCACCAGTGTTCCTAGCCAATACCCATATTCCGGACTCAATAGATGTAACGACCCAGAAATTTTATTAATTAAAATTTGAATATTTAATTAATTTTAAATATTAATAAGTGAAATTTATAAGTCGAATAAATTTTATTTCGAATTATTGGATTTAATTGAATAATTAAATCAATAATTTAATATGTTAAATTATGAAAATAATTGAAAATTGAGTTAAGTATGATTGAAAATGATTTGTAAAATTTTATTTTATCATATTGGAGTTAGAATGATATTTTAGAACTTTTAAAATCAGATTAAAAGTTAATTTGTGAAAATTGAATATTTTAATATTTAATTATCGACTGAAAAATAGCCAATTTTTGAACAGTCTCAGAATTGGACGAAACTAGTTCCATTGGATCCGTAATAGTTAGTTATTACCAGATTTCAATTTTCGTAGCAATCGGAGTTATCGTTTGATCGTGGCAGCTCGAAACGCATCGAAATTGTTTTAATATTAATTTGGCGAGTTAAAATAGTCATTTTTCAAAAAGTCTCGGATTTCGACGAAACAAGTTTCATCGGATCCGCAATGTGATATTATTGTATGGTTTCAAATTTCATGTCAATTGGATTTACCGTTTGTCCGGTGCAAGCTAAAACGCCTAGGAAATCGTTTAATCGGTTTAATTTTAAATTGGACATTTATAGCCATAACTCGCACAGATGACCGAATTAGCTCCCGAAACACGTTCCATTGTGTTCGGAACGCGGGGTAAACCTTAGAAACGTCAACCGGCACGCTTCATTTGGAGTTCGAAAATTTTGGGGTGAATAGTGTCACGCGAATTTTCTATAAACCCCCCCCCCTCTCTTCATTTTTGCAAAAAAATATTAAAACCTAGGTTAAAACTGCAGCCGCCACCCCCCATTATCAATGGCCAGAAATTATCAATCTTCTCTCCTCAATCACTCTCAATCTACAAGAAATTACGCAAAGTGTTCAACACGAAAGTCGAACAGCTCGACGAGAGCTTTGATTCTATACGGTGATGATCGGAATTGAAGTGACGGAGTGGAGGCTACATGCTTGCGTTTTGCATCAGGTCGGCACGAAAATCAAGGTGCCTGGGGTGGCCGAGCTCTATGGTACTCCAGCCGAGCATGGTCCTCGCGTAGGCGGTCAAGATAGCGCTTCCTGATCGAATTATCGTCGAGCGTTGGAAGAGCAAAAATAAACCCTAGCTAGTGTTTGATGGGTTCATGGTTGCGTTCCTATTTATGGAGTTAACGTGCGGACGGAAGAAGCATGGGGTGCGGCTCTGATGGATTTTCTAGGATCTAACGGTTATGATTAACTTAGGGTTTAAAATTTGTAAATTTATATAAATTAAAAGTCGTGTAACTTATAAAATTCATATCTTTTTCATGCGAGGTCGAAAACGCGCGAAACCAGTTGCGTTGGAATCGTATGCACGAGCACTACGCTATGGAATTGGATTGGAGTCGTTTGGAATTAGTGAGAATTTTGGATAAAATTAAACGCGCGTTTAATTTTATTCGAAATAAATCGCTAAAACGAAATTGAAATCAAGGTGAGAACTTCTCACTCAATCGAATCGGTTTCGATTTTATTTTAAATAGTTAAATTTAAAATACTTGAATGCATGTTTGAATGATGATGATATCTATTGATTGTTAAAATAGACATTATGCGCCGTTAGTAAGCGGATGTTATTTATTAAAAACATATACCGCGAATATTTCATAAACAGTGAAATTGGTATTATATAATAGCAATATATATATATTGGCATATGTATATATTGCAGTTGTTGATTTCCCGCATTTTTTAGCGGATGAGACCCTATTGCGCCGTTATTAAGCGGATAATATTTTAAATCCCATATACCGCGATAATTTCGTACTGGAGCGAAATTGGTATTGTGCTAATGTTTGTGGATGCAGGAAACAGGTTGGAGGGATCCAGCTGGATTCCTCAACAGTTTTTATTTGATTTCAGATATTTTGATATTTGATGGATTATCATATCGATATATGATGTCGTTGTAGTCGTGATTGACTATTTGGTGTGTAGCATCATTGGACCAAATTTTGGAATTTTAAAATGATTTTTAAAGTGATTTTTGAAAATATACTATATTTTTGGAATTGATCCATTTTAAATAAATAACGATATAATTTTTAATGTTATAAAAATTATGATTTTTGAGAAATATAGTTAAAAGCTGATTTTTGAGAAATATGGGTTAATGATTTTATAAAATAGTTTAAATCGGGATTTTTGAATTTATTATAAAGGTTTAAATATAGGATTTATAAAATTTGATTATTTTATAAATCAAAATGGTGAAATTATAAAGAAGTTTAAAGATGTTTTAAAAGAATAATATAAATTGATTTATATAAAAGATTTATAAATTGATAATTTATAAATTAAAATATTTGAATTATAAAACGAGCTTTTATAAGTGTTAGAATGAATTGTGAATGAATTTCATAAATGAATGAAATTTATAGAATTATAAACGGTGAAGTTATAAATGAAATTTTATAAGCAGTAGGTTTATAAAATTTGTAAAGTTATTTGAAGAATAGATTTGGTTAAATAAATGAATCTTATAAGTTATAAGATTTATAATTTGGAAAGTCTTTAAAAGAACGATTTTGTAAAATAATCGTTTTATAAGCATTTGACTTATAATATGAATTTTTATTATATCATTGAGATATAAATTGAACAGGTTAATAAAGGAATTTATAAACGTTGATTTATAAATCCGCAAACGACTTATTTTGATAAGTTAATTTTTATAGCTTAATTATGGAGTTATATTCACGTTTTAGACAGTGAATAATCCTTTAAAATAAAATGAATAGAAATGATGAAATTGGTTAACGTAGTATATTCACGTTTTTGAATAGTGAATAATATGTTAAAGAAAATATTTAGAATGTGATATTTTAAATAGAATTAAAACAATCTAATGATGTTTAAAAATGTGTTGAGATTCGAAACCCTAGATTACAACATTTATTGTTGAAATAGACGTTTTCGAGAAATAGAAGGAAATGGTGGACTATAACATTGTTTTTATAGTAAATGATTTCCGAAAGGAAATGTTTTGTATAGTATTGGGATTTATATATCTATCTTAAATTCGAATCCCTATACTAGTGATTTTGGGACGTCGTAACGATGATTTACGCAACATTCGTTTTGGCCCAAATAAATATGTTTAAGAGCATGATTTCCTTAAAGAATGAAATATATACTTAATTTCGATTTAAGTATATTGAATATTTTCCAAAGGTTGAAAATAAATAAAATTTGTGAATTACTTATGAATAAATAAGTATGGAAATGTTTTCCAATATAAAGTGAATATTTTGAGAATTTATCTTTTTGAAGATAAATTGAAATGAATAATTGAAATCGTATATGCATGGATATTTTGGAATGAAAATTCACTATGGAATTTATGAATAAAAAGGGAAGTTGTTTAAAGATAAATATTGATTTATTTTTGAGGTATTGAAATTTTATATCTTGTAAAGATATTTTGGAAAATAAATAATTTGGAAAATTATTTGGAATCTGGTGATGTTATGCATATCCATTGATAGTTCAATAACCGACTATCAATATTTCCCTTTGAATGGGTAATTGATGTGATTTGTTTGAATTGAATGCCACACTTATTTTTGAATAAGCGCTCACTATTCGGGTTAACCGGGAAAGGACCATGGGGTCGTATAACTCATTCCGAATATGTGATACGTCGTTATGAATTGCATTTGAAGACCGGTGTTGAAGACCGGATCTTTTTGAAAGCGAAAGGACAACTCGTCGATTGTCTTTGCACCGAGTAGCTACGGTATAGAGACTCCCTATGTGATGGGAAGTCCGGACGTGATTAGAGATTATCCGGATTGCAAGGACTTCTTTGTAAGTGCCTTTGGTTCTGTTCGAGCCCGGAACAGACTTGTATGGATTGTATGTCTCACATTGCAAATTGAGATATAAAGATGATTTCTTTCAAATATATTTCTGTTGGTGGCGGAGAATTTATTCTCTTAGCTTAACACCCTTCTCTGAGACGTACGAGCTCAGAGGTTATGTAGTTGAAGGTTATCAGCGATATATTCCCAATTTGGTAACGTGACATGCTGAGTGTTGTTGTGAAATGATCATTGTGTTGATTATTTGTGATAGGATCATTTGTTTGATCGTCTATCTTTGTGATCATTTCTATGATCATCTGTTGACCCAAAGCACGGCTTTTGTATAAAGTGTGTTTTTGTGGACGAGACTTCGTCGAGCCTCACAAACCGGTAATGGTCGAAACAGGAATTGTGCGGAAAGGTTTTCAAGGATAGCGTCCCTAGGGTATGACCATTCCTTCTGGAAAAGGGTAGTATCATGGTATGGAGCCCAGATATTTACTCATGTTGAAACACTTATTATTATGGTGTGATGTTGGTTAGAGAGCTCTCGTTTAAAGGTCCCAAAGGACCGGGGGTGGCATATCTGAGGGTTTATAATATCCCTTGGGAAAAGGGGTTCCCGGCCTTGTTTGGCAGAGATCTAGTTGGGTTCTCGGGGCGTCCTTCCAGAGGCGTTTCCATGTGGCAATCGGAAGTTCCTTGGCCTGACCATTTGTTGGAAAATCCATTCTTCAAATACGAGCCTTGTACGGTATTAGTTGTATTACCTGCCATCTACTTATGGTGGCGCCCCACTGTTTGGATGGTAGCTATAGTAGGCATAGTTCGAAGTGTCTATGCTGGCTAAGATTTATATTCTACTTTCGAAATATTTCTACACTATGCACTAGTAATAATATCAAATGTTTCTTTTTAATACGTATCAAGCATCTTTGACTAACATAAGAAGAAATCTCCTCCAAGTCTGCGTTTGCATTGTGTGTGTGGCGGGAGGTCTTATGGTAGTCTCATTCTTAAAAGCATTGCGAATTGATTTTAAAAATATTCCTCTATTTTGATTTTAAAGAAAAATAAACTGTTTTGAGTTCTCACACCAGTCACATGACTGACTCGGAGTTTATTGTTTTCCTTCCTAAACTCTGGGTGCCCACCAATTTTTACACGGGCAGTCAAGAGTTAAGGTTTATCAGGATATTCTGGAATTCAGGAGTTGCTGGAGGCAAGATGGATGGCATGGCGTATTCACTAGTATATAGTATTTTCTTCTTCCGTTGTTTGTTATTGTTGTTGTACACTCTGATGATATGATGAAATGAAATGTAATGTAATAACTGTTATAGTTCTTTGTTTAAAGATTATTCATTTATCTATTATATGTTGTTCCGCTGCGAATTGTGAGATTCTGATGTTGTTCTGTTATTTCTTTCCGTTCTATTTTCTATCTTTTCTCTCTTCTTCTTCTCTTTCTTCTTTCTTAAACCCTAACATTTCGGTTTTTCGGCAACGAAACATCGATATCGTTACAATAGAACTTGTTACAAGACCTAATTTCGTCAACTACGGAAGTTAACCCTTTGGTTGTTAAGTTTGAATATTCACAAAAATTAATTATTAAACCGGTATCTAATCAAATTGAAATCGAAATATTTTCAAATTACAAAATTAATTAATTTATGTTCCAATTAACTTATTAATTTGTAAATTAGATTTTTAAATGAATTCTAATAATAAAACAGTCGTTTTCTTTTCATAGTAATTCGAACATATTTATAATCATTATTGCCCATAAGTAGAATTATACTTTACTTACCAAATAAATGTTTTTATTATTATTAGAAATCAAACTTACTTAAAAATACAATTTAAATAAATAAAACTATGTTTTACATTTATTAAACACGCATTCAATTCTTTATTTAAATTCTACATTTGTTATTATGATTCCTGTGATTAATTTCATACAACCAATATCATTAATTTAAATTTTTAAATATAAGTTACAACTTCTATCCTATTGCAATCTACTGTCATTTAAGAATCCAATTTAAGTCCATAACTCACATTTTATATATTTTCCATTTATAAAATCATGAATTTATTATTTCTAACCGTTTTTATTCAACAATTATATTAATTTAAATATGTTTAAATGGTTAAACAAACGGTCCTTACACTCTCCCCCCTCAAAACTTTTCGTTCTCATAAAGGAACAAAGAAAATATCTAACATTTTGATATGTTTTTCCCCAAAATAATCGACTTGTAAACATTTAAACTTAGTTTTATTATTTTGCAAAAAATTTCCAACTCCTGAAATTTTGAAAAATTTCGGCAGCACCTCCTTTGTGCTATTGAGTCGGAAAAACTACAAACGCCCCTATAGACCAAAACCAATAAAAAGAAAACAAAGGATAATAGGCTCCACACATCAAGGGTAGAAAATCATCAACCAACCAACAATATAAATATGTACCTTTTTGTTGGGAAACAAAACTTTACTTATGAAATCATAATCCTCATATTCGTATTTTTTTTTAATATACCTAAATTTTACTTACATAACCCAAAAGAGGGTTAAAGATGATAAAAGAACAACGCACAAGCTATCCCTATCATAAGCACAAGCAGCATAACAATACAACAACCATATGCAACAAGGCAATGTGATGCGACTAACAGTAATGATGCAATTCTACATGCAACTTTAGTGATGTAGTGCAACCAAATCATAACATTACATATAACAGAAGAAACCATCTCATATCAATTGATATTTATTTACTTTCATAAAATTATTTTCCATTTAGGGTTAAAATCATTAATGAATCATTTACTAAAATAGTACTTAAGTTTATAACATTCTATAAAATAATTCATTATAATTACTTCATAACTATTTATAACTACTTTATAACTATTTCATAAGTGTTTAGAAAGTAGTTTCTGTTAAGTATAAAACACTTGAATTCGAAAGAATTATAAACTTCAAGCTAAGTATAAAAACAAAATTGATTATGAACAAAACCTTTAAATTTCTGGTATTCGTCTTGAATAGGAAAAAAATATTGCAATATACCTTAAAAATTTAGGCTTATAAACATTTAAACTTGCTCACTTAATTTAAATATAAGATATATATAAAATATTCTCATAGTATCATACAAAGATTTTTCCCAAATAGTTTAAAATATATTAGAAATTGATATCAAAAGCAATTTAAACAAGCTTTAAAATAAAATTCTATAAATCCGATGATTTATTAAGCTTATTATTTAAAATAAGCATAAACTCAACGATTATTAAACTAAAACTAATAATATACCCAAAATTTCTATTAAATTTCTATTTCAAATCAAGACTATAAGATTTTATATCTTTCATAATCAACTTATAAAATACTTATTTAATTATTCAAATCACGAAAAGTATTTAATTTCATTTAATACAAATTCAAATAGTAAATAAACCTTTATATTTCATATTACCACTTCAAAAGATAAGTAAATATTTCCAACCTTTCTTTCAAAATAGCTATTCAAATTTATTTTTCAAACATATTATACTATAGATAATACTTTTCAAATCATTTATTCCATAAGATTTTAAAAGAGAAAAATTTATATACATACTATTTCTATAATATATCTAAATTTTATTTTTAAAGAAACTTAAATAAGTCCCATTTGAAAATTTAATTTGAATTCCATTTGCATAAAATCATTTGCAAAAAATCATGTGCAAAATCAATAATCTTCAGTATATCGATACTTTCCAAAAATGATTTGTAAAACTCCTTACATCACATAAGGTAATTTCAGTTATAAATATTCATAAAAAAGATCCTTCCAAATATATGTAAAATATTTGAAAATAATTATTAACATAATTACTTATATTTAGAAAGAGGATATTTAAATTCTTAAATCAATTACTTAAAATTTTGTTAATTTAATATCAAAACAACTTTTTCAAACATTATTTAGAAAACAATAATAATTAATCTTTAAGTATTATCATACTAAACAGCGATTTACTTTCAAGATAATTTTAATAAATAATATAAGTAATTCCCAAGCATTATTAATAAATTATAATTATTAATTTCAAACAATATCAATTATGTAAATAACTTTTCACTATATTAAAACACTGATAAATAACTTTTAAGCAATATTAATTATAAATAAACAACTTTCAACATTCTAAATGATTTGGAAAAGACAAATAAGTTTATATCAAAATACCTTTTATAACTCAATGTCTTAACAGGTTTATCCTCGTTCTTACAGACCTTAGACATACATTGATCAGGTGTAAAACTAAAAATCTCTAAGTACTTAGTAAGCCAATTTCCATATCCAGTGAAAATACTTGAAAACCTTTCAAAACAAATATTGAAAGTACCACTCGAATTTCACTTTCAAGCATGGATCGCAGTTACGCAACGGTTATGTTTCTATCCAAGAGAATCCATAATAATTGTAGGCAATCTGTACCCCTCGATTTACGCGATGAAACACCGCGGATCGTAGTTACACAATGGTTAGGTCATTATCCCAGCAAATCCATAGTAACTATGGGCAATCTCCATCCCTTAGCTTACACCATAAAATAAACCATTGAACGTAGGTACACAATGATTACATCGCTATCCCAACGAATCTATGGTAATTGTAGGCAATCTATGCCCCTCGATTTATGCTATGAGCAACAAAAAAAATTCAAAAGGACTCATGAGTTATGTTTGGGCAACTAGCATCAAATTCAATTGAATCCACCAAGTGGATTTCAAAGTGGATCCACCATGTGGATCTCCAATTTCCGATTTCCATAGAGGGTGCTCTCTATATCTTCGATTTCAAACTATATTAAACTATGCATAGTACCCTTTTCATAGCATAAACTTCGTATACATCATACTTACATAAACTCCTCTTTAAAAGAATCGAAAACTTCCAAATCAAATATTTTACGACATCAAGGTCTTCGAAAATCAATAAGTTTCAAAATATCACTTCGGTTTCAATTTACATAAAATATCAAAAATAATTTTTTCTTCTTTCTCAAAATCGAATACCATTCAAAATTCATTATTTTCAAAATCAATAGTTTTAAAGATATAAAGCAGCTTTATATAAATCAAATTTTCTTTAAAATCGAATACTTTAAAAAATCATTTTGAAAATAAATGGAATTTATAAAACATTAACTAGTTTCATAAACATTTCTTAAAACAAAATTACATTATAAAACATTTCAAAACTTAATTTCATACTTGTATAATAAAAAATATTCTTATTCATTTGAATTAACTAGAATATTTATCAGTTTAAACTAGTTTAATTCTATTATCTTTTTAATTTAAGAGTTACAAAACTCAGCTTTTTATAATTTCACTAAATAAAATTGGCTTCAATTCTTATCTCAATTTGAAACTTTCATGGTTATTTAAAACTGTCACAAATTTCATTTCAATAATTGAAAGTCACCCATCAATATCACAAATAGATGCACAATCTAGCTATCTCAATGTATACGGTACATTCGTCCATAATATCATTTAATGGGAACTCAAGAACAAATCACTGGGTTATAATTCAAATCATTTGAAATAAATATATACATATATCTTATGTTTACCAAATCATACTTTAGGGATTTAAATCAAAATTTATTTCCCTAAAACAATTGCATAGCAATGCTACTATTATGGGCTCCCTCACTTGGAACTCAAAAATGAACGTCAATGATGTTGTATTCATCACCGAAATTATTTTCCAGTGATAAAGTGAGCTCCACACTTTCTATTCCCTTTGAAATCATTTATATTCATAAATACTTCCAAATATGCTAATATTATTTTCCAAATCTTAGAAAACAAATTTCAAAATCCCCAGAGTTTTAAGTTCTCAATTTCTCAGTTTGAATTTCTTTTTAGTTATAAACCATATTTATATAAGTCACTTTCTTGAATCATCTCACAAGCATAAACCTTTGTTTATATTAAAATAATCAACTTTTATCAAATTTGCTTAAATTTTAACCCAATATATGTCGTTGAACACCTTATAGTCAAATTGTAAAACCAATTTCACAAGGTGTTTGATTAAATGTTTCTAGTAAATTAATATCCACGCATCCCATGTTGAAAAGGAAAATTACTTATGATTAGTTAAACACAATTTGGAAATCAACAATAACAGTCGATGCTCATAAACTAGCCGAGCACAACTAATCAAACAATGAATGATAATAAATATAACTGTATCAATCAATCGGTCAGTAAAGTGATAATATTTATATCAAACACATCATAAATAAGCTTATCAAATTTTACAGATTATTCTTTTATATATCAAATATAATACTAAGTAAAATTATTTATTTACTAAATGTTGAAATCAATAAAACATTTTTATAGCACTAACAAATACACACTCTTGCATAGATATACACGCACTCACCCTCATTCTAGAGTATTATTGACCCTATCTCTAATGAGTTACCCTACAGGCTTAGATGTTCACTCAACCTAAGCTCTAATACTAAGTGCGATGGCCTGTCCTTTTAAAACGATTCAAGTTGACAATAAACCACACATGTCCAACTCAAAACATTCAAAAGACAGATTATCAAAGGGTTTTATTCTAAAGAAGTAAGATATAAAAGAACAAAATACAGAATCTCACAACGAAATGATAAAATATAATAAATACATAAACAGTTCATGAAGCCATTTTATGATATACATTTGATTTAAATTTTTCAATATCATCAGAGTTATACATTTTAACCAATAGATTAAATAGTGTAGTGGAAAATAATAATAAATACGGTCTTGAACTACGTCTTTGAGAAATAATGTTTTTGAAACGCCGAAACACTTAAGCTGACTCGAGCGTAACGAAAAGACAAAACACTCGGGTTAGAACTAACAATTCTTATTTAAGTTAAACCAAAATCAGGTGAAATATAGGTGCAAATAACTTCATTTTTACTTCAAGAATTCATATAAAATTTCAGAGCTTTCAAACATTCTTTTCAGAATTTCCAGTAAGTTTCATAAATTTCCAAGCGATTTAATAATCTTCACAAATTCCAAAGGGTTGACTTTAAGGATTAATTTTTTTTAAAATCATTTAAATAAATAAAGGTACTTTTATCAAATATTCTTCAAATAACTTACTAAGTTTCAAAAAAAGTTTCAGGTTGCTTTAACAATTTTATAATTTCCTAAAAATCCTACAATTTCCCATTTTAAAGTATAAAATACCAAAACCATTAAATGGTTTAATTTTAAAACAAAGATTTCTTTATAAAGAATTTTTCTTTTGCTATGTAAAGTTATAGAAGATTTTAGAAATACAAATATTATTATTAAATTTAAATCCAAAGTTTTTTAAATGAATTTCAAACTATTTTCCAAAAATTCGATTTAACCAAATTTACAAAATTAAATTCTTAATAACATATAATTCCTAAGTTTAAAAATTAAATTTTGAAAACTTTTCAAAGTTTAAAATCCATTTAATGAAAACCTTTCAAATTTGTCCAAATGGCATCAAGTCCCAACAATCACATTTTTGTCGAAGCAATCAACAATAAATCTAATAACTCACATGTCAAAATAGGATGTCCAAAGGTTCATATCACAATTCAGTCGTCCAAATGAGCAATATGGCAAATCATATAATAATGATTATAATAATCAGGGTGATAACAGAGATATATCAAAGATCAGTAAACATTATGCATCCAATCAATATATCGTCCATCGCAACATCATCCTTAAACATCCATGCAATCAACATTCAAATCAACCAATTCAGCCATATATCACAATAGTCATTAGTTATCAAATATCGGGTATTTAACAAGCAGTGATATTCAACTTCAATATAAATTAAAATGTCAATTTGAATGTCACTTTAAATTTTATCAATTCAATTTCATCCAATTCATTTTCAAACAACAATCGAATAAATTTATCACTTCATGAATCGAATTAACTTGCAGTAAAAAATTAGTATTGCATGAGAGCATTTAAGCACTCACATTTTAATTAATATGAATATTTGATAGGAAAAAACAGTAACGATGAATCCAACTCTATGACGAAGACAATGCTGATACGAATCCAACGCAACAGACGGCAACCAAATCCGACATTGTACGTAAAAGTTATGGACTAATTAACATTTGAATTTAGTTTAATTAACAAAAAAATTGACTAATTAATGATGGAGATCAATTACCATCTCAACTGTAACAACCGCATATTTAACGATTTGTATATTTAAATATTTTATTTAAATATAGCATCGTTAGTCGGATTTAAGTCTGAAAGGTTACTTTTTGCAAACAGCCGAATTAGGACTCGATACCACTTCCATTGAGTTCAAAATGGCGTTTGCGACCTTTTTGAATATAAACATTTATATGTTTGGAGCAAGCTAAAATTTTGACCTTTTCACTTAGGGCTTTGGGTATGGACTTGGAGTTCAACCCACTAACCAAACTCGTCTTATATCCTAACTCCACTGCCTGTAACGACCCGAAATTTTCGATCCCGAAAATTTCAGATAGTTATGAAAAAGAAGAAGAAGATCAGAAGCACCAACATCTCACATTCACAGCGGATAAATATAATAATAAACAATAACAGTTTACAAAGGAATAATATTCTATCGATTACATTTTTATACATCAGAGTTACACATATACACAGACACTGGATATACACAATCACCATATCTCAAATATACAATAATATAGTACAGTGGAAATATTCTATACGTTTCTGCCTTCCCGCTCGACTCCTAAGCTCCAGAACGTCCTTACCTGAAAATCTGTAATACTCGGTCTGACCCGAGCATTACACCAAAGTAACACCCGGGTCAGGCTGGAAACTAGCGTGAGTAAGCTCATCCAACATGGAATACAAAGCGTACAACTTAGAACCCAGGTAGCTCAAATCAATTTACAAAGTCACAATTTGTTATAGACTTAACTTATTTTCAAAATAAGTTTTTCTAAGTGCCAACATTCAGATTAAATAATCCGATTCATTTAAATCCATTCATTCCAACCTATCAATTTCTCATATCAATTTATAAGAAATTCAAAGTGGTTTCGGGTATTTTCTAATACCCGACCCCAGTTTCTTCGAGGCTCATGTCATCCTAACTCAAGTTATCCAAATGAAATACACAACATTTCATATCCGAGATATCAATCCATTCAAAGCATCCAATACCATCCAATCATCAATAAGCGAAGTTGATCACTTCTAAATTAATTCAATTGATTCGAATTGAATTTCTAACCTCAATCATTTTGATTCCTTCATTTATTCATTAATTGATTTCAAATCAATTAGTTTGTCAACCCTTTATTTATTCATCTTAACTAATCACCCTGGATTAATTATTTTTCAGTTACATTCATGTAATTATCTTTAATTAATTTAACGATATTAATTATTCTTAACCCAAAATCAATAAGAAATCTTAATTTCTTCATGAATTAATCAATTGCTTCATAAATTAATTATCTATATTAATTACATTAATTCTTAATTACTTTTATTAATTAACTTCTCGTAATTCACTTATATTGATTTATTTTCTTAACTAATCAATCTCTATTTACATCATTGATTATATAAATTAATGATTTCTCATTTACATTTCAATTTATTCTAATCTAATTTAATTTCATTAAATAATCAACCATCCCTAATTATTTCCATCAATCTCATTCTTCCATTACTCATTAACTAATCATATTCAGAGATTAACTAACCTTTAACAAATCATATTTTAATTAATTATTAAATTAATTACTTTAAGTAATTAATCCCTTTTAAATATTCAAGTAATTATTCCTTAACAACCCTAAATAATTATAATTATTTGATTATTAAGTAACTATCCCTTGATTTATTATCCTTAAGTTTTTAATTAATTAACTTTAAAAATGTCATTTTATAACTGATTTACTTATCATTCTCAAAACACATTTAAAGTGTTTTCTTTCAAATTCATTTTTTAAATTTAAAACTATTTTCTTTCAACCAACTCAGATAGATAACAGCAACCAATATAACTAAAGCTTTCACAAATTCATAGCAGCAAATCAGTTGCACAGATCGAAGATTACTCACCTAAATAAATGCTGCAGAAATCAAAACCATGCTCCACTGCTTCGGCGATGTCGAGATGCCGAAGCCCTCGTTTGAAACCCTCTGCGCAGCCACCCCAAGTTATAGTCGACCTTACCCAGCCTCAGATACGCGCGCCATCTCCTCCTCCAAAAAAAATTCAACGAACCCTAGCTCGCGCCTCGAAGCCTGCCGCAACGTGAAACCACATGCAACTCCTCGTGCGAGCATGTGCGTGAGCGCGCCTCCACTAACGAGCTTACTCGCCAGATCGTCCCCCCTCCTCTCGCGACACAATGAACACAGCTACAAAACATAATCACGGAACTTCTTCCTCCTTATCTGGGTTCGACGTCGCGATTCTCTATGCGCGAACGATTTGATTTCGACAAGAGGGACGAAAGAGCGACGACCATTTTTTTCACCGCGTTTGATTATGATTTCTGATTCAAGATTAAGGAGAAAGACGTAGTTAATTATCGGTTTGAAAAATAGCTTCTTGACTACGTTGATTTTATATAATTAAATATGAAAATATCTCGTGTTCCAAAACGCGAAATCCCGAACCCCAAATCAAACATGCCGACGGGCGTTTTTAAAATTTTACCCGCATTCCGAACACAATGGAACGTGTTTCGAAGGCTAATTTGATCGTATGCACGAGTTACGGAAATAATAGATCAATTTTAAATTAAATCAATTAAAATAATTCTAAGCGTTTTGAGCTGCCAGGGTCGAACGACAACTCCGATTGCTACGAAAATTGAAATCCAATAATTACTAACTATTACGTATCCAATGGAACCGGTTTTGTCGAATTCCGTGACTGTGCCTCGGAAGGCTATTTTTAAATGTCGCTATAAACGATATATTATTAAAATTGAACAAATTACCCTTAAATTAAATTCCAACTATTTTATTATCTTCAGTATCATCATTATAAATTTTATAAGCCTTCAAATTATTAAACAGGCTTAGAAATTTCAGATTCAACAATTTACCCAATTTCAATTATTAAATTCAATATTTAAACTATATAATTAAATGATTTAATTACCAAGTAAATATTGATATCTTGAATTCAAGTTAAAATTAAATTTTAAATATTTTAAAATCAAATAACTATTCAAATTTAAGTAGTTAGAAATTCTAGGTCGTCGCACCACCTCTCCTCTTCATTCCTTCAAAATTTCCTACAACTCAAGCTTTAGCAAAAATGGTGATGGAGATGGGAAATTAAAATCCTAAGCCCTAGTTTCTTTAGCAAATCCAAGTTCTAGCTCCAAGCTTAAAAGAGAAGCTTAGGTAAGCAACTCCTTCTTCTTCTCCATCTCAATCTCTCTCCAATTTCATAAATTTCCTATAACCTAATTTAGAAATTATTATTTTTGATCTTAGTTTGGAGCTTTTATAGTTGAGATTGAAGAGTGGCTGATCTTCCTTTGTTTTCAAGCTTCTTCTTCATTGTTTTTGAGTAAAAGGTGAGATTTCTATCTCACATATATGTTTATATCTATCCTTGTTGTTAGGTATGAATTCCTAACTTCTATTCCATGTTCGTTTACTTTGGATTGAATTGGTTTTATGAATGTTCTTGTAACAGCCCGCAAATCCATACCTCTTGAGTCAACACTATTCTACATATACCAACTCAAGATGAATAGAAATACGAACCATTTGGGTTAAAGTAGAAGAGGTAGAAGAAGAAGATAGAAAACAAAGTCAGAAACTAACCATCGCAGCGGAATAAATATAATAGATAATCACAGATCTTTACACCAAAAACAAATACTATATCTGTTTATACATGCATCACCAGAGTACATCATCAGAGTTCCACATCAATAACATACAACTGGATACACAGCGGAACAATATTCAAATACGGAAGTACGTATCGCCATCCAGCTCGTCCCCTGGGCTCCATAGCATCATATCTTGTATCCTATAATACTCGGTCTGACACGAGCATTATAGTTAAATAACACCCGAGTCAGTCTGGAATACCAGCGTGAGAAATCACGCTCAAATTGATTATTAAAGTTTCAAAAATCCTTTTGAAAACAAAAGCATCTCGTAAGACCACGGCACAAATAAACATGTCGGGTTTTTACCTTACGATACCTAAAACACTTTTTTTTATTAAAATCCTCTGATATTATAATAGGGTCTATATACAAATACTTATTAAAATAGCCAAAATTGTTACATTCATTAAATTCCAGCTACTAGCCACAAAGTGGGTAATACAAACAAAACTCATAAAAGGCGCGTAGGGAGAATGGATTTCCAACTAATGACTAGGCACTAGGGTACCACCTGTCACGGTACCTGGTCTAGATCAGCATACTGAGGATCACTCCCGACCCCCTACAACACAGGACTCGGACTATCCCTTACTGGATAATCCCGAGTAAGATCACCACACGGTTGTGATCAGCAGCCGCACCACTAAGCCGAATATGAAAAGGGACATCAAGACATGGATGACCTCACCCGAAAATGGGTGCAGCCCACCAAGCCTTGCTGCATAACCCCTGATTTTCAGTCATTCCCGGTTGATGATGCTTGAGGCTAAGTGTTACCTTTTAGATTGTTTCACTTAGAATGCTCATCGTCCACCTGACGATGTTCTGAAAGCATTCATCCATACAAGTCTGTCCCGGGTTCGAATGGAACCGAAGGCACTATTCCTACTACATCCATTTTGGAAACATCCTTAGGATTAGTAGCGACTAGCCCTTGCACTTCACTGCTCCATCTTCGAATCCAAACTCTTGTTTTCTACACGAAAATGTTCAAACCAGATCGAAGTGGTTTTCAAGAAATTAATCCCAATCTCGGTCTCTTCGAAACGATCAGCGCATTTAGCCAATATTGGTAGTCGTTTATTTAACTATCAATTAACATTCACAGCAACCATCCAACATAAATAATTTCACCAAATTATTTATTGAACTCAAATTATCTTTACAAGATATATTTCCACTTTTCAACTCTTTAAAAATAGTTTCAAACCATACTCTTCTCATGGAATGAATTTCCAAATAATTATTTCCACTGAAAACACCAAGTACAAAGCTTTAGTTTTTTATTAAAAAAATTAAAACACTTTATTAAAAAATATATTTTAACATTTAGATTGAGAACTACTTCAATACTTTATTAAAAATATACACTTTAGGAATATTTAAAATGAGGTTACTTTTATAAAATATAAAACTAGATTTTCTCTTTTAAAACAAATATCAAGTCACTTTTAAATAATTACTACCATAATAGATTAAAGAAAATACTTACTTTAGAATTTAAATATTTTAGAAATAATAAATTTTTCAAAACGTGCTCTTTATAACAGCTTAAAACTTTTAACATATATTTAAAAATTTACTTTGGAAACGTACTTGGTTATCCAGGGAGAATTTCCAATTTCAATCACTTAAATCGATTTTCCAAATTGATTTCCAATTTACTCCATTTGAAATAAATTTCTTTACTTACACGATTCATTTCAAAATTCGTTAATTATAGACTTTATTATTATTTTTGTTTAGGTTTTAAATATTTTAACTGAAACATACCAATTTCAGATTTTCCAAATTTATTCTTTATTCTTTTCAATAATTTAAATCGTAGATTTAAAATAAATGTCTCATCTTTTAAATAAGAACACTGAAGTTTAAAATTCATTATATTCTATTTATTCAAAATTCCCTTTTCATATACGGAATTCATTTATTTGAACTTTAAAACCACTATTGTTCTTATCCAGTTCAATCTAAATTTATTTAAATTCTCTATAATTATTTTCTTAAAAATTCATTCTTTTATTTTTATTTTTTTAAATCCAATTCTATATATTTTAATAACCCAGTGTACCGAAATATATTCAAGCAAACCATAGCATTCAATATTCCAATTACCAATAATATTCATCATAGAATACCAAGTATTCATAACAGAGAATATTAAACAATAAATAATTTTGAGGAATCAGTTGGATCCCTCCAACCTGTTTCCCTACATCCACAGATGTTAGCACAACGTAGAATACCAATTCCACTTCGAGGTGGAATATCGCGGTATATGGGATTTAAATATAATATCATCTGCTATTATGCGGCGCATAGGGTCTCATCCGCTATATAATGCGGGAAATCAATCATTCCAAGATATATTATATACTACTATATAACACATCAAATCAATTCAATCATTCAACCAATTATTTAAATTTAATTATTTAAATTTGAATAACCCAGATGAGTGAGACTAACTCACTTTATTTCCGTTTGCAATTCACTTCCATCTCAGCTCGGTTTCTTCATGATTATAGACCTTGAATAAATATTTATATAATTTTATTAATATTTGACTAATTGAACAATTAATTTCCATTTAATAGATTGGATGAACTATTTTTTAAATCTAAAAATATATTTCCTTTAATACATTATTTTTAGTAATTAAAATAATTAAATAAGTTTATTAAACAAATAAATCTTCATAATACATATATTACTATTATTATTTTAAAGAATAACTGATTAAGTGAAAACGTGTATATTTAATTTCCTTTTGAAATTAATTACTTATATAAACAATATATTTATAAAGATACAAAATCCAATTTTATATAAACCTTTCAACATTCAAAACTTTATTTCTAAATCTTAGCTATATACATTTTCTGTTTTATCCACATATATATACATGAAATTAAATACGATTCCGTTCAACACAAATGTATGTATTAAATTTGAAAACAGGATTGTCTTTTCTCTTCAGATCCATAATTATAAACATACATATCTAATTAATTAAATTAAAATCGACATTTACCTGACATCGACGCCCACAGCCGCCCCAAATTCGTAGCCACGTCATAAATTTGACTACCCGATCGAGTGTCTCACCTCAACATCTGCAATACTCATCACGGCTATTGCGATCAGAATCGTCGTGCATCGCCATCACTCACGTCGCCATCCATGTGTTCACGACGGAGTTCGGCCCCTTTCTTAGGTTCGTCGTCGAACCCTAAACATCGAATTCGCGTCGCGATGCCCCACTAACTCCAACATGCTCGACTTCCCCCAAGGCTTCCTACATCGAGCACAACGAACCCTAGCCTGACGGCAGCCCGCCTCCTATAGCCGCACCCTTGCACAAATCGTCCGTAAGTTAAAGTTGGAAGGCTTGGGTACGATTACATAACAATCGGTCATCTTTTTTTTAGAACGAAATGAATTCGTATGAAGAAGGGAAAAGGGGAGTAGGGTTTTTGATTCCTGAACAAATTTGAAGGAAGAGAGGAGTTCGGTTTGTTTTTCTTTGAACGAAGATAAATATCTCCTTTTATTTTATTTATTAAATGAAGAAGCGTATTGAAGAAGGTAACGCGAGTTTTTAAATCCCTATACGTGATGCTAGCTACAGTATTCAATGCAATTTCATTACCCAACTTTAAATTTAAACTCAAATGTAAATTGTTGAGAAAACAAAGCCAAGAATCCTGATCACCAAACGAGGCAAGCTGCTAGACTTTTATAACGTTATACCCCTATTATGAACACAATGGAAAAGGTTCCGAGTCCTAATTCGATCATATGGAGAAGATAGCCTTTTTGAACCCAGTTATTATATCAAATTTCGATTTAAATTTTCAGCGCGTTTACTTATCGTACGGCCAAACGGTCACTCCAAACACTACGAAAATTGAAATCTGATAATAATATAATATTACGAATCTAATGGAACTGGTTTTGTCAAAATCCGAGACGGTGCCTCGAAAGGCTATTTTTAAATTCAATATAAACGATATATTATTAAAACTTAACAAAACACCTTCAAATTCAATTTTAACACTTTTACTACCTCGAGTGTTATCACTGTAAATTTTACAAGTCTTCAAATTATTTTTAATAGGCTTAAAACTGAAGATTCAATCATTTACCCAATTTCAGTTTATTAAATCCAATAACTGAATTGCTAGATAATAATAATATTTGAATTCAAGTTAAAAATTAACTTTTAAATATTTAAAATCAATTAAATATTCTGATATTAAATGCTTAAAAATTCCGGGTCGTCACATTCCTCCCCCCTTAAAAGAATTTCGTCCCCGAAATTACTAGTTAGGAAGAATGATTCAATACCCTTTTCTATTTTCCCAAAACCAAACGGTTTTATCAACTTGCCATAACATATCTTTAATTAAAGACCCACTATTACTTCAATCAACTTCCCAAAACCTTCCATAGTTTTCAAATAACTTTACTTATTCAACCATTCAAATTTAAATTATCAAAATTTTCTCAAAAAGTTTCTAACTCCCTAAATTTTCGAAAAATTTCGCCAGCATCTCTTTTGCGCGGCTAACTCGGTACAACTACAAAAATGCCTCTACGGGCTCCCAATTTCCAAAGGAAAACAAAAAGGCCAAGTGGCTAGATCAAAAACCCAATCAAATTTCACATAGAAATTTAAACACATACCTTTTTATCGAGCATTTCAAATTTATCTTCTGAAATCAAAACCAATTTCCCTTTCCCTTTATAATACCTGTATATCCTATTTAGCAATAATATCCAATCACAACATTCCAAAAACATTTTATCGACTTCCTTACAAAATGTTAATATTTATTCATTCAAATATTAACTTAGAATATATTTGTAATATCAATTTTCAATTAAGAATTCACCATTCCTTTCTTAAGTTTAGTATAAGCATTTTATATGCTTCTTTATTTATTTTCACTTCACCACTTTAGATTATATCTACTTTTATTCAAATTGGTTCTCCCATTTCTATCCGAATTCAATTTATTTCAATTCAGAATATTGAATTTTATCTTCCATTTATACTGATTCATGTCATTATTTTAAATTAGTTTCATCCACTAATGTATTTAAATTTCCAATTTAAAATCGTTCGTCGCTAACAAAATTTTCTCACAAATTTCTAACTCCCAAAATTTTCAAAAAAATTTGGCAGAATCTCCTTTGTGCGGAGGAGCTTTTGCAATTTGACAAAAGATATAAATATATATACATCGACCCACCCGGTCGGAAAAACAAAAACAGTTCATATTTCCTATTTTTTGTTGCGTAGGCATACCTTTATTTAGCATTTTAAGCAAGCGGCTTATTATTTTAGCATTTAGCGCAACCAAATCCAGCCACACGCCTTCCAGGTACCTGTACTTACTCAACTAAAACATGTAAGTGTCATATATATGAAGTTTAACAACATTTCACTTATTTGCAATAGTTAAACACATGAATTCTAAAAGCAATGCACACTAATTCCGTAAGCAATTTACATAGTTTTAATACTAATTCAACCGTTTTCAATTAATTCATACACCATTTCCGTTAAATTTGAATCGTTTACAACCCACTTGCTTACATTCAATTCATTTTTAATTTTAAACAAACCCATATTATTTCAATGGATTTAAAAATCAATTCTATTTACCTCTGTTAATACATTTACTTTCGTTTACGATAGAATGATAAATTTTTTGTGCAATTTGATGTTATTCATGCAGATAACAATTACTTAAGGTTATAACCATTTTAAATTGATTCCAACTCAATTTATTATTTAATTCTATTCCATTCTACATTACTCACAAACCATACACTTGCATTTTCCTTTCATATCCATATTTGTTTATTCCAAACTATTTTATTTAGCTTGAAAACAATCCAAGCTAATTCATTCAATATTTGCCTTCATTTCATTTGAGACCATTTTATTAAGCTTGAACCATTACCTGCTTATATATTAATAACCATTCCCTAATTTAAACTTACCCAAGCTTTTATTTAATGGGATTTTACCCTTACTCGAAGTCAAGCTTCCACTAATTTTAAATTAAAATTAATTTATTTCAAATTATTCAAATTTCATGCTTAAGCTCATTTTCATTTTACAAATAAATTTTTTTCTTCAATTTAACTTGATTCTATTTCAATCCAATCTCATTTCAGTCTACAAATTTATTTGATTAGTTAGATAAATTTTGAATTTTCAGATTCCATTCATTCAATTGATTACAAGGCCATTTTCAATTTATTCCCAAATTCATCTGGGATTTATTTACAACTAAAACCATCCCTACTATAATCCTATTTTATTCTAATTGGAAACATTTCCAATTATATTTACTCCACTAACGATTCAAGTCAAATTTGATTTATAACTTGAGTTTTATTTCCAAACTTCGGTATTAAATAACAAATTCAGCTTCTATTTAACTACATTAGGTTCCAATTACATATTTCATTAACTAATTTATTATCTAATTAGTTTTCCCCCTATTTATAATTCAATACTTGATTTTTAATTCCAGAAATCACTTCATTTAATTTTCTTAAGTTCAATTTATTTTATAATTCAAGTTTGGATTTTTGTTTTGTTTTCCAAAACATCAAACAATATTTATTCTGGGTTTTCTATTCCACTTTCCAGTTTTATAAGTCACAATTTATTATTTTACACATTTCCATTCATTCTAGGCTTGAATATATTCATCTTGTTTTTAACTTGAGATTTACGCATATTTATAATCCAAGCATATTTTTATTCCATGGATTTTTAATTCTTTTATAAGTTATCCTAATTTATTTATTCCAACTTACTTCCATTTATTTAAGGATCTAATTCCATTCAATATCACCTATAACTCAACTGAAGTTTATTCCAATTCAATTCTATTGTAACTCAGATTTATTTAATTCAATTAGATTCAATTTTCTTCCCCAATCCAAGTTAATTTAATTTTTTAACTTTTTACTTTAAATTTAAATTCCAACATCCAAAGCTCATATTCCTTTCTGATTTACAAGTCACCTCAATTTATAAGCTTATAACCTATCTAATCTGGATTTTTAAACACCCGGCTTTTGGTTTCAAATCATTTCGAAATCTCCAACATCTCAAATCACACTTCTCAAAAATTTAAACCAATCCTGGTTTTTAACCCTAACAAATTCCCTTTGAAATATCCAAAAACAACTGGTTCTTCTGAACAAATCAATTTGGCAGCAATCCGTCACTTAGAAACTCGAAAATGAACATCGATGATGCCGAGTCATCACCGAAGTTATTTTCCAGCGACCGAAGTGAATTCAATGCTATATCCCTTCCTAAAATTTTATTTGGAACAATTTCCTTTCAGAAATACTTTTAAAACAATAATTCTATTATTTGTCTTCAAAATACTTCCAAAATCTCTAGGGTTTTAAATTTTCAAATTCTGGCTTAATTCAAATTTTAACTATAATTCATTTGCGTAGTTTATGCTCATACAAATTCCCATTTGATTATATTTCAATTTATAAATTACATTTATAATTCATATTTATAAATTTCATTTTGTAATTGAATTTATCTCCTTAATCTTTGGTTATATTTTCAATTTCTAGTTAAGTTTTTACACAACAATGATAATAATTTAATATTATCATTCGTAACATCCAAGCAACCATATATTAGCTAAAATAGTTTTCAAAAACTTTCCTTTTATATAAAAAAAATATTTTTGGGTAAAATTATTTTATTCAAGCACATTTAAAACAATACCGTGTCAATTTATCGTGTTAGGTGTTTATAAACTCTTCTCGAATAGAAGCCAACCTACTCGATCAGAATTCATATTCCACTCAACCAATAAGCCAACACAATATTAAAACAATTTATATTCACTAACAAATACGTGCTCATATCTATTAATACGCTCAAACTCATTCTAGAGTACCACGGACTCTATTTTCAATGAGTAATTCCCACCAGAGCCAAGGTTATCACCAATCTAAGCTCTGATACCAACTGTAACAGCCCGCAAATCCGTACCTCTTGAGTCAACACTATTCTACATCTATCAACTCAAGATGATCAGAAATACGAACCATTTGGGTTAAAGAAGAAGAGGTAGAAGAAGAAGATGGAAAACAACATCAGAATCTAACCATCACAACGGAATAAATATAATAGATAATCACAGATCTTTACACCAAAAACAAATACTATATCTGTTTATACATGCATCACCAGAGTACATCATCAGAATTCCACATCAATAACATACAACTGGATACACAGCGGAATAATAATCAAATACGGAAGTACGTATCACCATCCAGGTCTTCCCTTGAGCTCCACAGCATCATATCTTGTATCCTATAATACTCAGTCTGACCCGAGCATTATAGTTAAATAACACCCGAGTCAGTCTGGAATACCAGCGTGAAAAATCACACTCAAATTGATGATTAGAGTTTCAAAAATCCTTTTGAAAACAAAAGCATCTCGTAAGACCACGCCATAAATAAACATGTCGGTATTTACCTTACGATAGCTAAAACACCTTTTTTTATTAAAATCCTCTGATATGATAATAGGATCTATATACAAATACTTATTAAAATAGCCAAAATTATTACATTCATTAAATTCCAGCTACTAGCCACAAAGTGGGTAATACAACAAAACTCGTAAAAGGCGCGTAAGGAGAATGGATTTTCAACTAATGACTAGGCACTGGGGTACCACCTGTCACGGTACCTGGTCTAAATCAGCATACCGAGCATCACTCCCGACCCCCTACAACACAAGACTTGGACTATCCCTTACTGGATAATCCCGAGTAAGATCGCCCCATGGTTGTGATCAGCAACCGCACCACTAAGCCGAATATAAAAAGGGACATCTAGACAGGGATGACCTCACTCGAAAATGGGTGTTGCCCACCAAGCCTTGCTGCATAACCCCAGATTTTCAGTCATTCCCGGTTGATGGGGCTTGAGGCTAAGCGTTACGTTTTAGATCGTTTCACTTAGAATGCTCATCGTCCACCTGACGATGTTCTGAAAGTATTCATCCATACAAGTCCGTCCCGGGTTCGAACAAAACCGAAGGCACTATTCCTACTACATCCATTTTGGAAACATCCTTAGGATTAGTAGCAACTAGCCCTTACACTTCACTTCTCCATCTTCGAATCCAAACTCTTGTTTTCCACATGAAAACGTTCAAACCGGATCGAAGTGGTTTTTGAGAAATGAATCCCGATCCTGGTCTCTTCGAAACGATCAGCGCATTTGGCCAATATTGATAGTCGGTTATTTAACTATCACTTAACATTCACAACAACCATCCAACATAAATAATTTCACTAAATTATTTATTAAACTCAAATTATCTTCACAAGATATATTTTCACTTTTCAACCCTTTAAAAATAGTTTCAAACCATATTCTTCTCATGGAATGAATTTCCAAATAATTATTTCCACTGAAAACACCAAGTACAAAGCTTTAGTTTTTTTTAAATAATTTAAAACACTTTATTAAAAAATATATTTTAACATTTAGATTGAGAACTACTTCAATAATTTATTAAAAATATACACTTTAGGAATATTTAAATGAGGTTACTTTTATAAAATATAAAACTAGATTTTCTGTTTTAAAACAAATACCAAGTCGCTTTTAAATAATTACTACCATAATAGATTAAATAAAATACTTACTCTAGAATTTAAATATTTTAGAAATAATAAAATTTTCAAAACTTGCTTTTTAAAACAACTTTAAACCTTTTAACTTATATTTAAAAATTTACTTTGGAAACGTACTTGGTTATCCAGGGAGAATTTCCAATTTCAATCACTTAAATCAATTTTCCAAATTGATTTCCAATTTACTCCATTTGAAATAAATTTATTTACTTACTCAATTCATTTCAAAATTCGTTAATTATGGACTTTATTATTATTTTTGTTTAGGTTTTAAATCTTTTAACTAAAACATACCAATTTCAGATTTTCAAATTTCTTCTTAATTCTTTTCAATAATTTAAATCGTTCATTTCAAATAAATGCCTTATTCTTTTAAATAATAACGCTGAATTTTAAAATTCATTATCTTCTATTTATTCAAAATCCCCTTTTCATATACGGAATTCATTTATTAGAATCTTGAAACCACTATTGTTCTTATCCAGTTCATTCTCAATTTATTTAAATTTTCTATATTATTTTCTTAAAAATTCATTCTTTTTTTTTCTGTTTTTTCTTTTAAATCCAATTCTATATATTTTAATAACCCAGTGTACCGAAATATATTCAAGCAAACCATAGCATTCAATATTCCAATTTCCAATAATACTCATCATAGAATATCGAGTATTCATAACAGAGAATATTAAACAATATAAATAATTTTGAGGAATCCAGTTGGATCCCTCCAACCTGTTTCCCTGCATCCACAGACGTTAGCACAACATAAAATAACAATTCCACTTCGAGGTGGAATATCGCGGTATATGGGATTTAAATATAATATCATCTGCTATTATGCGGCGCATAGGGTCTCATCCGCTATATAATGCGGGAAATCAATCATTCCAAGATATATTATATACTACTATATAACACATCAAATCAATTCAATCATTCATCCAATTATTTAAATTTAATTATTTAAATTTAAATAACCCAGATGAGTGAGATTAACTCACCTTTGTTTTCGTTTGCAATTCACTTCCATCTCAGCTTGGTTTCTTCATGATTATAGACCTTGAATAAATATTTATATAATTTTATTAATATTTAACTAATTGAACAATTAATTTCCATTTAATAGATTAGATTAACTAATTATTAAATCTAAAACTAAATTTCCTTTAATACATTATTTTTAGTAACTAAAATAATTAAATAAGTTTATTAAACAAATAAATCTTCGTAACACATATATTATTATTATTAATTTAAATAATAACTGATTAAGTGAAAACATGTATATTTGATTTCCTTTTGAAATTATTTACTTATATAAACAATATATTTATAAAGATTACAAAATTCAATTTTATATAAACCTTTCAATATTCAAAACTTTATTTCTAAATCTTAGCTATATACATTTTCTATTTTATCCATATATATACATTAAATTAAATATGATTCTGTTCAACACAAATGTATGTATTAAATTTTAAAAAAGGATTGTCTTTTCTCTTCAGATCCATAATTATAAACATACATATCTAATTAATTAAATTAAAATCAACATTTACCTGATATCGACGCCTACAGGCACCCCAAATTCGTAGCCACATCATAAATTTGACTACCCGATCGAGTGTCGCACCTCAACATCTACAATACTCGTCACAGCTATTGCGATCAGAATCGTCGAGCATCGCCATCACTCACGTCGACATCCATGTGTTCGCGACGAAGCTCGGCCCCTTTCTTAGGCTCATCGTCGAAACCTTAACATCAAATTTGCATCGCGACGCCCCACTGAATCCAACATGCTCGACTTCGCCCAAGGCTTCCTACATCGAGCACAACGAACCCTAGCCTAGTGGCAGCCAGCCTCCCATCGCCGCACCTTTGCACAAATCGTCGATCGAAACCTAACCCAAAGCCAAACTCGCTTACGAAGTTAGAGTTGGATGGCTTGGGTCCGATTACATAATAATCGATCATCTTTTTTCTAGAACGAAATGAATTCGTATGAAGAAGGGAAAAGGGGAGTAGGGTTTTCGATTCTTGAACGAATTTGAAGGAAGAGAGGAGTTCGGTTTGTTTTTCTCTGAACGAAGATAAATATCTCCTTCTATTAAGCGTATTGAAGAAGGTAACGCGAGTTTTTAAATCCCTATACATGATGCTAGCTACAGTATTCATTGCAATTTCATTACCCAACTTTAAATTTAAATTCAAATTTAAATTGTTGGGAAAACGAAGCCAAGAATCTCGATCACCAAACGAGCGTGCCCCTTGACGTTTATAACGTTATACCCCTATTACGAAGACAATGGAAAAGGTTTCGAGTCCTAATTCGATCATATGGAGAAAATAGCCTTTTTGAACCCAGTTATTATATTAAATTTTGATTTAAATTTTCAGCGCGTTTACTTATCGTATGGCCAAACGGTCACTTCAACACTGGGAAAATTGAAATATGATAATAATATAATATTACGGATCCAATGGAACTGGTTTTGTCAAAATCCGAGACTGCGCCTTGAAAGGCTATTTTTGAAATTCAATTTAAATGATATATTATTAAAACTTAACAAAACACCTTTTGATCAAATTTTAACACTTTTATGTCTCGATTATTATCACTACAAATTTTACAAGTCTTCAAATTATTTTAAACAGGCTTAAAACTGAAGATTCAATAATTTACCCAATTTCAGTTTATTAAATCCAATAACTGAATTTCAAAATAATAATAATATTTTAATTCAAGTTAAAATTAACTTTTAAATATTTAAAATCAATTAAATATTCCGATATTAAATGCTCAAAAATTCCGGGTCGTCACAGTTCCAATTTTCGGTGTTTTGAAGTCAAATCTTTAAAAATCCTAGCTTGTTGTTTGAACATGTTTTTGGTGATGCATCGAAGAGCCTATATGGCACGGTTGTCGATTGGCATAAACCCCTAGCATCCATTGCTCGTCCGGTCGCGAGTTGGCTTGAGTTTGCTCTTCATTTAGATAGGCTAGAAATGCTAGAAAACAGGCACCAGTCGACTGACCCTCTGAGTCCAGACGACTGACCTGGAACCCGAGAGTTTTTCCAGGCATTGGCCAGTCGACTGTTCTCAGAGTGCCAGTCGACTGACCTGCTTGCATTCAGTCTATTTTGCCTATTTTGCTTGAGATTCCAATTTTTATCGATTCGTGATTATCAGATTTCTTGTTATCATTTATTATTGACTTTGATGACTTCTTTTCGGAATTTTTGAAAATATCTATTTGATGGATTCGATATCGATTTTTATGACTTTGATTCATGCCTTCGAATGTGAATCTTTGGCGATTGATTGTTTCTACAATCATTTATGTGATTTATCACTTTGAAAATATAAAGATTTTCTATACTAATAGTAAATATCAAAACTCTTTCATCAAAACGATTTCAACACTATTTTATTATAAATCTCATTATTTAAAACCATTTTCCTACCTGTTATATATACAAACCTTTACCTCACTCGTATGAGAAATCTATTAAACGGCTTAGTAAAACAAGTGGTATGAAACGCTTGCGTTTACTTCGTCGGTTAATTCTTGGACTTGTTCGATTGAAGCTCTTGTGACAACTTTCGAGTGGAGATCTACAATTTTCTCATAAATATTTAAGTTAAGCTAGTGGTTATGGGATATGAAGCTAAACTCATCTATTTACTAGCTTAGTGTAATTGACACTTCCTGATGATCGATGATGATCATTTTATGATTTAGACTAGCAATGTACGATGTCTCTTTGTCTGCGAGGGAGACTTAACCCAATTTCCATGAAGCTTCGGCTCAAAATTGGTGGGGTAGCGACCCATGGTCTTCGGGCCGTTTTGTGGAGCTTCGGATCAAAAATTAATGGTTAGCAACCATGGAATAGCATTCCGTTTTGTGATACATGTGTTGGTGGGCTTTCATGCTCCCGTTTTGTGATAGGACTCCCCCTTTTGTGATTTCTGGATTTCTATTGATGATTTCTAGAATTTGTGTTTCACCAATTTTCGTGATTTACATTGATAAGCTTTATTAATATTTATGCATTGGTGAATTTTTGTTTCACTAACTTTTTCCGATTGGCATTGATATATTTATCAATATTTGTGGTTTGGTGAATATGGTGAAGAATATGACTTCCTTTTTGGTGCTTTTGAGATAACTGAGGTATTGTATGATTTTGTTGACTTTAAATGTATATTTTTCATAGTATGGCATTATCGTTATCATACGTTTTGACATATCTCTTATTCCATCTCATTTTATCTGATATTTATAGCTAGACTGATCCGTTTATTATTTTCTTATTAAATAATACTCGGGTCAAGCCGAGATTGTGACGATCGTGATTTTTCGTTGCCGAAAACCGACATCAATACGTCCACTATATCCACTGCCGAGCAATCGAAAGCCGAAAAACCGTACCGTTAGGGTTTTAGAAAAAGAAAAAATAGAAGAAGATAGAAAAAGGTAGAACAGAACAGAAAGAAATAACAGAACAACATCAGAATCTCACAATTCGCAGCGGAACAACATATAATAGATAAATGAATAATCTTTAAACAAAGAACTATATCAGTTATTACATTACATTTCATTACATCAAATCATCAGAGTGTACAACAACAAACTACATCAACAGCGGAAAAGAAATACTATATACTAGTAATACGCCATGCTATCCAGCTTGCCTCCAGCAACTCCTGAATTCCAGAATATCCTGATAAACCTGTCTCTTGACTGCCCGTGTGGAAATTGGTGGGCACCCAGAGTTTAGGAAGGAAAACAATAAACTCCGAGTCAGTCATGTGACTGGTGTGAGAACTCAAAACAGTTTATTTATCTTTAAAATCAAAATAGAATAATATTTTTAAAGTCAATTCGCAATGCTTTTAAAAATGAGACTACCATAAGGCCTCCCGCACAAACACACAATGCAAACGCAGAATCGGAGGAGATTTCTCCTTATGATAGTCAAAGATGCTTGATACGCATTAAAAGAAACATTTGATATTATTACTAGTGCATAGTGTAGGAAAAAAAATCATTTCGAAAATAAAGATATAAATCTTAGCCAGCATAGACATTTCGCACTTATGCCTACTATAGCTACCATGCTCAATAGAAGGTTACCGCCACATTCCATGGCAGGTTATACAACTAAAACCGTACAAGATCGTATTGTTTCTTTGGATTTCCAACAAATGGTCAGGCCAAGGAACTTTCCATTGCCACATGGAAACGCCTCTAGAATGACGTCCCAAGAACCAAACCGGATCTCTGCCAACACAAGGCCGGGTTACCCCTAACTGGGTAGCTACTGACACGAATATGTCATCCCCCGATCGTAACCGATCTATCCGAGGATCCTCGATTTCCAACAACCACAAAATTTGCAGCAACAACATAGGTTAAGTATCTGGGCTCCATACCATGATACCACCTCTATCCAGAAGGAATGACATATACTAAAGGGGCGCTACCCCCTAATAACCTTGCCGCATCCTTCCTGTTTTGACCATTTCCGGGGTGTGAGGTCCGACGAAGTCTCGTCCACAAAGCCACACTTTATACAAAAGCCGTGCTTTAGGTCAACAAATGATCATAGAAATGATCACCAAGATAAATGATCAAATAAATGATCCTATCACAAATGACCAAACAATGATCATTTCACAGCAACACTCAGCATGTCACACTACCAAATTGGGAGTATATCACTAATAACCTTCAACTATATAACCTCTGAGCTCGTACGTCTTAGAGAAGGGTGTTAAGCTAAGAGAATAAATTCTCCGCCACCAACAGAAATATATTTGAAAGAAATCAGCTTTATATCTCAATTTGTAATGTCAGACATACAATCTATACAAGTCTGTTCCGGGATCGAACAGAACCGAAGGCACTTCCAAAGAAGTCCTTGCAATCCGGATATTCACTAATCACGACCGGACTTCCCGTCACTAAGGGTGATAAAACCTCTATATCGGAGATCAGCCGATGTAGAGTAACTCGACGGTAATCCTTCCATTTTCACAAATATCCGATCTTCAACATCGGTCATCAAATGCAATCCATAACGACGTATCACATATTCGGAATGGGTTATACGACCCCAAGGTCCTTTCCCGGCTAACCCGAATAGTGAGCGCTTATTCAAAAATAAGTGTGGCATTCAAATTCAAACAATCTCAACAAATACCTATTTAAAGGTAAATATTGATAGTCGGATTATTTAACTATCAATAGGCGTGTTCAACATCACCAAATCCAAATAATTTCCCAAATTATTTACTTTTCAAAATATCTTTACTAGATATATATTTTCCACACTTCAACCATTTGAAAACAAATTTTCAAATCACTTTTCACCTTTATCACCTTTGAAAACAAATTTCAATCATTTTCCTTACGCAGAATTTCTTTCATTTCAACATGGTTCATTTAAACCAATTAAATAAATCCTTAACGATTTACTTTATATTTACGTTCCAAATTCGTAAATTTATTTCCCCAGTTCAAAAATAAATCAACGTTTATTTTTAAACAAATTTCCCTTTTCATTTATAAATTCCATAGTGAATTTATAATCCCAAAATATCTATGATGTACGATTTTCAATCGATTTTCAATATTCACTTTCAATTTATCTTACAAGGTAAATTCTAAAACGTTCATTTCACATTGGAAAAATATTTCCATACTTATTTAATAATAAGTACATCACAAATCTATTTATTTTCAACACTTGGAAAATATTCAATATACTTAAACCGAAATTAAGTATATATTTCATTCTTTAAGGAAATCATTCATTTAAACATATTTATTTGGGCCAAAACGAATGTTGCGTAAAACATCGTTACTATGACCCAAAATCACTAGTATAGGGATTCGAAATTTAGATAGATATATAAATCCCAATACTATATAAAACATTTCCTTTCGGAAATCATTTACTATAACAACAGTGTTATAGTCCACCATTTCCTTCTTTCTCGAAAGCGTCTATTTCAACAATAAATGTTGAAATCTATGGTTTCGATTCATAATACATTTTAAAACATCTTTAAAATAATTATCTTCATTCTATAATATTCCTTTTGCCAAACATGACAATTTCATTCAATAATGTATTCACTGTCCAAAATTGTGAATATATTTCCTTTAATAAACTTCACTATTCAATTTGTCAAATTAAATTGATTTCGAATTTATAAACAATGTTTATAAATTCCATTTCTATTTATAAGCTTCGATTTATAAATCTCATTATTAACAAATTCCATTCATATCTCATTTAAATGCCAAAATCCGATTTATAAGATAATTACTTATAAATCTTCTATTTTACAAAATCTATTTATTTTATATCCTCACGATTTACAAATCTATAATTTTCAATGAAATCCATTTTATTCTTCATTTTAACACTTAATAAACTTGTTTTATAATTCCAATATCTTTAATTTATAAATATCTATTTTATCAATCTTTTATAAAAATTATTTGTAATAGTTCAAAAAATTTCAATTTAAACCTTTTTATAAATTACTTGACTATTTATTTCAAAATCACTTTTCGCTTACATTTCATAAAAATCAATTTTATAACATTAAAATTTTAACGTTTATTTATTTTAATAATTCAAAATTTAATAAAACTTATACTTTCAAAAATCACTTTAAATTTTCCTTTTAAAACCAAAATCATTATTTTTAAAACTTCAGAAATGGATACGATGATGCAGCAGCACCAAATAGTCAATCACGACATCCAAATATCATATATCGATATGATAATCAACAAATATCAAAATATCTGTAAATAAATCGGTACAGTTGAGGAATCCAGTTGGATCCCTCCAACCTGTTTCCCTGCATCCACAAACATTAGCACAATACCAATACGGAATTATCGCGGTATATGGGATTTATAAAATATTATCCGCTTAATAGACGGTGCAATAGGGTCTCATCCGCTATATAATGCGGGAAATCAACAACTGCAATATATACATATGCCAATATATATATATATATATATATATATATTGCTATTATATATAATACCAATTTCACTGTTTATGAAATATTCGCGGTATATGTTTTTAATAAATAACATCCGCTTACTAACGGCGCATAATGTCTATTTTAACAATCAATAGATAACAATCATCATTCAAACATGCATTCAAGAATTTTAAATACAACTATTTAAAATAAAATCGAAACCGATTCGATTGAGTGAGAAGTTCTCACCTTGATTTAAATTCCGTTTTCAGCTTTTATTTCGAATAAAATTAAACGGACGTTTAATTTTACTCGAAATTTTCACTAATTCCAATCGACTGCAATCCAGTTGCATCGCGAAGAGCTCGTCAATACGATTCCAACGCAAAAAGTTTCGTCGAATTCCGATCTCGTACGAGAGAGTTATAACATTTTGAAGTTAATACAAATTTTTATAGAAATTAATTACAATTAACATTTCATTATCTAACCCTAATCGCATCACAGCCGCACATTTTGTTTTGAGCAGATCTGGGCCGTGGTTCATCTTCCCTCCTCCTTCGTTCAAGGTCGTGACCTATTAACCCATAGCCGCCTTCAAATTTCGAACGTCGCCCTCACCATGAGCCACCGGAGGATGATCGAACATTGCTGTCGCGCACGCCAAGCCTAGCTCAACCCCTAGCCCACGCACGCAGCCCCCCCAGGGCCGCCACCACGTTGAAAACGTGACCAAAGCCGGCCACTTCAAACCCAAACTCGCGACAATCCAAATATCCATTTCCCATCATAGCCGTATAAATACGAAGCTCTCCCCGAGCTCTTGAACTTTCATGTTGAAGATTTCGTGAAATATTGCATGGATTGGAAGTAATTGAGGGATGAAAGTAGGCAAATTTCGGCCTTTGGTTTCATAGCCGTCGGCTAGGGTTTTAAACCCTAGTTTATTTTTATTTTATTTTTGTGAATAAAGGAGCCTATTTATAGAATTTTTTGAACACTATTCATCCGGGTTTTCCAAACTCCGATTTACGCACGGTGACCAGCGTTTCTAGGGTTTATCCCGCGTTCCGGACACAATGGAACAGGTTTTGGGAGCTAATTCGGTCATCTGTGCGAGTTATGGCAATAAACGTTTGATTTAAAATTAAACCGATTAAACGATTTTCCAGGCGTTTAGCTTGCACCGGACAAACGGTAAATCCAATTGACACAAAATTTGAAACCTTACAATAATATCACATTACGGATCCGATGAAACTGGTTTCGTCGAAATCCGAGACTTTTTGAAAAATGGCTATTTTAACTCGCCAAATTAATATTAAAACAATTTCTATGCGTTTCGAGCTGCCACGGTCAAACGATAACTCCGATTGCTACGAAAATTGAAATTCGATAATAACTAATTATTATGGATCCAATGGAACTGGTTTCGTCCAATTCTGAGACTGTTCAAAAATTGGCTAATTTCACTAGTCGATTAAATATTAAAATATTCAATTTTCACAATTTAACTTTTAATTCGATTTTAAAAGTTCTAAAATATCATTCTAACTCCAAAATGATTAAATAAAATTTTACAAATCATTTTCAATCATATTTAACCCTATTTTCAATTATTTCTGTATTTTCAACTATTAAATTATCGGTTTAATTACCAAATTAAATCCAATATTCGATAAATAAATTATTCGACTTATTAATTTCACTTATTAATATTTAAAATTAATTAAATATACAATTTTTAAATAAATAAAAATTCTGGGTTGTTACAATCTTCCCCCCTTAAAAGAATTTCGTCCTTGAAATTAACAAGTAAGAAAAGTTACAGAATCTATTAACTTTCCAAAACAAATTTAAACTTCTTACCATACTTTACTAAGTTTTCAAATCATACTTAGTTATCTTTCAAAACCAAACTATATCATTTAACTTTCAATTCCAAAATCAAAGTTATAGTTTTCACAGATTTCCCAAATTTTTCAAAAATATTCTAACGCCTTAAATTTTCAGAAAAATTCGCCATAGTCTCCTCTGCGCGGCTCGATCCGGAAAAAAATGACAGTATATATATCACAAATATACATCTCATCAAGTGATGAGGCATCCCGCAGGGAAAAAAGTGTAAAAGTACGGTATGTAATCCGAGATATGTACCTTATATATTATTAGCAAGCGTATACGGCTAATATAGCACGAAAGCGAGCTCCAAAAGCGAAGCAAGTGCAATCCGCACCTACTAAACACTCAACAACAACATGAGAATCATGCATATATGAAAATAGTATCAATATACAACATATAGCAACGTAATAACTATATATGCCAACATAGAAAATGCAGTAAAAGCAATATATATTCAACCATCAACCAACTATCATCCAACTAGCATTCATAACCAATAAATATTCATTCATATTCTCATTAATATTCAATGAATTGGGTTTCAATTTAAATCACATTTGATTCATTAACATTGGATTTTATCAACTTTCATTCATATCCAATTTCAATTAGTTTGCATTTGGTAATTAAATCCAATTCACATTCAATTCTATTCAAATTTATTTACTTCCAATTTGAATTCAATTACATAGCTTTTAACTTTTTCAATTCAATTTCATTAACACTTAATGAATTATATACAATCAATCAACAATCAAATAACAACCAATGTTTATTCAATACAACCAAATTTATTCACAATGTTTATTCAATAAAACCAAATTTATTCACTTTTCATTCAATTTGGTTCGACACTTTTAATTCCATTTGGATCATATTAAATTGACTTCCGTTCAATTTATTCAACTAGCTTTTAATGAATTAACACTTATATATTCATTATTTCATATCAATTGTTTACATTTAATTGATTAACATTCAATCCATTTATCAATTCAATTGCTAACTCCTTTAACAATATAATGTTGAATTTCATTTATATAACTCAAGTTCAAATTCTTAATGACTTCACTTCATTAATTCACTTATTAATTTACTTAGATACCAAAATTTACTTCATTCAAATTCACTTAAGTTATATTCCATTTCAAACATCTTATCAAATCCAGATCAATTTATTTAACTTTCCTTTTGTTAAATTTCAGATTACATGTCTTTGATGACAACTCAAATTTATTTCAACTTGGATTTTATTGATTTACTTATGCTTCCTTTAATTTAACTTCATCCTTTAAGTTAAATTTATTCTTTTATATATAAAATATAATCAAGGTAAAATTATTTCATTTACCCTATTAAAACGATATCGTGTCAATTTGTTATCTACAAGTGTTTAGAGATCCCTATCAACAAGGTTAATTACTCGTGTTGACCAAAATCCATATACCACTTAACAAACCAATCATCACAATATAAAACAATTTATATTCACTAACAAATACGCGCTCGTATCTATTACTACACTCAAACTCATTCTAGAGTACTGCTGACTCTATCTCTAATGAGTAACACCCAACAGAGCTATGGTTGTTGCTTAACCATAAGCTCTGATACCAAATGTGACGATCGCGATTTTTCGTTGCCGAAAACCGACATCAATACGTCCACTGTATCAACTGCCGAGCAATCGAAAGCCAAAAACCGTACCGTTAGGGTTTTAGAAAATGAAAAGGTAGAAGAAGATAGAAAAAGATAGAACAGAACAGATAGAAATAACAGAACAACATCAGAATCTCACAATTCGCAGCGGAACAACATATAATAGATAAATGAATAATCTTTAAACAAAGAACTATATCGGTTATTACATTACATTACATTTCATTACATCAAATCATCAGAGTGTACAACAACAAACTACATCAACAGCGGAAAAGAAATACTATATACTAGTAATACGCCATGCTATCCAGCTTGCCTCCAGCAACTCCTGAATTCCAGAATATCCTGATAAACCTGTCTCTTGACTGCCCGTGTGGAAATTGGTGGGCACCCAGAGTTTAGGAAGGTAAACAATAAACTCCAAGTCAGTCATGTGACTGGTGTGAGAACTCAAAACAGTTTATTTATCTTTAAAATCAAAATAGAAGAATATTTTTAAAGTCAATTCGCAATGCTTTTAAAAATGAGACTACCATAAGGCCTCCCGCACGCACACACACAATGCAAACGCAGAATCGGAGGAGATTTCTCCTTATGATAGTCAAAGATGCTTGATACGCATTAAAAGAAACATTTGATATTATTACTAGTGCATAGTGTAGGAAAAAAAATCATTTCGAAAATAAAGATATAAATCTTAGCCAGCATAGACATTTCGCACTTATGCCTACTATAGCTACCATGTTCAATAGCAGGTTACCGCCACATTCCATGGCAGGTTATACAACTAAAACCGTACAAGATCGTATTGTTTCTTTGGATTTCCAACAAATGGTCAGGCCAAGGAACTTCCCATTGCCACATGGAAACGCCTTTGGAATGACGTCCCGAGAACCAAACCGGATCTCTGCCAACACAAGGCCGGGTTACCCCTAACTGGGTAACTACTGACACGAATATGTCATCCCCCGATCGTAACCGATCTATCCGAGGATCCTCGATTTCCAACAACCACAAAATTTGCAGCAACAACATAGGTTAAGTATCTGGGCTCCATATCATGATACCACCTCTATCCAGAAGGAATGACATACACTAAAGGGGCGCTACCCCCTAATAACCTTGCCGCATCCTTCCTGTTTTGACCATTTTCGAGGTGTGAGGTCCGACGAAGTCTCGTCCACAAAGCCACACTTTATACAAAAGCCGTTCTTTGGGTCAACAAATGATCATAAAAATGATCACCAAGATAAATGATCAAATAAATGATCCTATCACAACTGATCAAACAATGATCATTTCACAGCAACACTCAGCATGCCACACTACCAAATTGGGAGTATATCACTAATAACCTTCAACTATATAACCTCTGAGCTCGTACGTCTCAGAGAAGGGTGTTAAGCTAAGAGAATAAATTCTTTGCCACCAACAGAAATATATTTGAAAGAAATCAGCTTTATATCTCAATTTGTAATGTCAGACATACAATCTATACAAGTCTGTTCCGGGATCGAACAAAACCGAAGGCACTTCCAAAGAAGTCCTTGCAATCCGGATATTCACTAATCACGACCGGACTTCCCGTCACTAAGGGTGATAAAACCTCTATATCGAAGATCAGCCGATGTAGAGTAACTCGACGGTAATCCTTCCGTTTTCACAAATATCCGGTCTTCAACACCGGTCATCAAATGCAATCCATAACGACGTATCACATATTCGGAATGGGTTATACGACCCCAAGGTCCTTTCCCGGCTAACCCGAATAGTGAGCACTTATTCAAAAATAAGTGTGGCCTTCAAATTCAAACAATCTCAACAAATACCTATTTAAAGGTAAATATTGATAGTCGGATTATTTTACTATCGATAGGCATGTTCATCGTCACCAAATCCAAATAATTTCCCAAATTATTTACTTTTCAAAATATCTTTACTAGATATATATTTTCCACACTTCAACTATTTGGAAACAAATTTTCAAATCACTTTTCACCTTTATCACCTTTGAAAACAAATTTCAATCATTTTCCTTACACGGAATTTCTTTCATTTCAACATGGTTCATTTAAACCAATTAAATAAATCCTTAACGATTTACATTATATTTACGTTCCAAATTCATAAATTTATTTCCCCGGTTCAAAAATAAATCAACGTTTATTTTTAAACAAAATTCCCTTTTCATTTATAAATTCCATAGTGAATTTATAATCCCAAAATATCTATGATGTACGATTTTCAATCGATTTTCAATATTCACTTTCAATTTATCTTACAAGGATAAATTCTAAAACGTTCATTTCACATTGGAAAAATATTTCCATACTTATTTAATAATAAGTACATCACAAATCTATTTATTTTCAACACTTGGAAAATATTCAATATACTTAAATCGAAATTAAGTATATATTTCATTCTTTAAGGAAATCATTCATTTAAACATATTTATTTGGGCCAAAACGAATGTTGCGTAAAACATCGTTATGACAACCCAAAATCACTAGTATAGGGATTCGAAATTTAGATAGATATATAAATCCCAATACTATATAAAACATTTCCTTTCGGAAATCATTTACTATAACAACAGTGTTATAGTCCACCATTTCCTTCTTTCTCAAAAACGTCTATTTCAACAATAAATGTTGAAATCTATGGTTTCGATTCATAATACATTTTAAAACATCTTTAAAATAATTATCTTCATTCTATAATATTCCTTTTGCCAAACATGACAATTTCATTCAATAATGTATTCACTGTCCAAAATCGTGAATATATTTCCTTTAATAAACTTCACTATTCAATTTGTCAAATTGAATTGATTTCGAATTTATAAACAATGTTTATAAATTCCATTTCTATTTATAAGCTTCGATTTATAAATCTCATTATTAACAAATTCCATTCATATCTCATTTAAATGCCAAAATCCGATTTATAAGGTAATTACTTATAAATCTTCTATTTTACAAAATCTATTTATTTTATATCCTCACGATTTACAAATCTATAATTTTCAATGAAATCCATTTTATTCTTCATTTTAACACTTAATAAACTTGTTTTATAATTCCAATATCTTTAATTTATAAATATCTATTTTATCAATCTTTTATAAAAATTGTTTGTAATAGTTCAAAAAATTTCAATTTAAACCTTTTTATAAATTACTTAACTATTTATTTCAAAATCACTTTTCGCTTACATTTCATAAAAATCAATTTTATAACATTAAAATTTTAACGTTTATTTATTTTAATAATTCAAAATTTAATAAAACTTATACTTTCAAAAATCACTTTAAAATTTCCTTTTAAAACCAAAATCATTATTTTTAAAACTTCAGAAATGGATCCGATGATGCAGCGGCACCAAATAGTCAATCACGACATCCAAATATCATATATCGATATGATAATCAATAAATATCAAAATATCTGTAAATAAATCAGTACAGTTGAGGAATCCAGTTGGATCCCTCCAACCTGTTTCCCTGCATCCACAAACATTAGCACAATACCAGTTCCGCTCCAGTACGGAATTATCGCGGTATATGGGATTTATAAAATATTATCCGCTTAATAGACGGCGCAATAGGGTCTCATCCGCTATATAATGCGGGAAATCAACAACTGCAATATATACATATGCCAATATATATATATATATTGCTATTATATATAATACCAATTTCACTGTTTATGAAATATTCGCGGTATATGTTTTTAATAAATAACATCCGCTTACTAACGGCGCATAATGTCTATTTTAACAATCAATAGATAACAATCATCATTCAAACATGCATTCAAGAATTTTAAATATAACTATTTAAAATAAAATCGAAACCGATTCGACTGAGTGAGAAGTTCTCACCTTGATTTAAATTCCGTTTTCAGCTTTTATTTCGAATACGTTTAATTTTACCCGAAATTTTCACTGATTCCAATCGACTCCAATCCAGTTGCATCGCGAAGAGCTCGTCAATACGATTCCAACGCAAAAAGTTTCGTCGAATTCCGACCTCGTACGAGAGAGTTATAGCATTTTGAAGTTAATACAAATTTTTATAGAAATTAATTACAATTAACATTTCATTATCTAACCCTAATCGCATCACAGCCGCACATTTTGTTTTGAGCAGTTCCGGGCCGTGGTTCATCTTTCCTCCTCCTTCGTTCAAGGTCGTGACCTATTAACCCATAGCCGCCTTCAAATTTCGAACGTCGCCCTCACCATGAGCCACCGGAGGATGATCGAACATTGCTGTCGCGCACGCCAAGCCTAGCTCAACCCCTAGCCCACGCACGCAGCCCCCCCAGGGCCGCCACCACGTTGAAAACGTGACCAAAGACGGCCACTTCAAACCCAAACTCGCGACAATCCAAATATCTGTTTCCCATCATAGCCGTATAGATACGAAGCTCTCGCCGAGCTCTTGAACTTTCATGTTGAAGATTTCGTGAAATATTGCATGGATTGGAAGTAATTGAGGGATGAAAGTAGGCAAATTTCGGCCTTTGGTTTCATAGCCGGCGGCTAGGGTTTTAAACCCTAGTTTGTTTATTTATTTTTATTCGTGAATAAAGGAGCCTATTTATAGAATTTTTTGAACACTATTCATCCGGGTTTTCCAAACTCCGATTTACGCGCGGTGACCAGCGTTTCTAGGGTTTATCCCGCATTCCGGACACAATGAAATAGGTTTCGGGAGCTAATTCGGTCATCTGTGCGAGTTATGGCAATAAACGTTCGATTTAAAATTAAACCGATTAAACGATTTTCCAGGCGTTTTAGCTTGCACCGGACAAACGGTAAATCCAATTGACACGAAATTTGAAACCTTACAATAATATCACATTACGGATCCGATGAAACTAGTTTCGTCGAAATCCGAGAGTTTTTGAAAAATGGCTATTTTAACTCGCCAAATTAATATTAAAACAATTTCGATGCGTTTCGAGCTGCCACGGTCAAACGACAACTCCGATTGCTACGAAAATTGAAATCCGATAATAACTAATTATTACGGATCCAATGGAACTGGTTTCGTCCAATTCTGAGACTGTTCAAAAATTGGCTAATTTCACTAGTCGATTAAATATTAAAATATTCAATTTTCACAATTTAACTTTTAATTCGATTTTAAAAGTTCTAAAATATCATTCTAACTCCAACATGATTAAATAAAATTTTACAAATCATTTTCAATCATATTTAACCCTATTTTCAATTATTTCTGTATTTTCAACTATTAAATTATCGGTTTAATTACCAAATTAAATCCAATATTCGATAAATAAATTATTCGACTTATTAATTTCACTTATTAATATTTAAAATTAATTAAATATACAATTTTTAAATTAATAAAAATTCTGGGTCGTTACAGAGATGTTACAGGTGCTTCTGCTTGACTCCTGATCTGGGATCATCATTACTTGACTTTTGTCTAACTACATTAGATTGGTAGTTTTTGTTGCTATACATGTGAGATAGTGACTCCTTAATGTATACATATTCTTTTGTCTAGCACTTATATCCATTCTTTTGTGTTATTGTGAATCTTTTTTACCACTGCTCTAATGTACACTTTCATGTGTTATATTCATACCTATTTTTGCCTTTGTGATACGCATATCTGTGACTAATTTGTGTTATGTTTATTTCTATATTTGTTTCCGAAGATATCATAGCCATTGTGTAGTAGCTTTGAGTTTGTATCGTCATGTCGGATTTCCTCTTGAAATGAAATGCATGTTATACTATCTGACATATCGGTGCTCGCATAAGCAATTACATGGATGGTCGCTCCTCAACAGCCTTATTCTTCATGCTAGTTGACGGCATTACTTCGTAGTGTCTTTGGCTAGCGTGAGTATAGAGGTGGGGCGTCACAGCTTGGTATCAGAGCCAAACTTCGTAACAATGCAGAATAATCTAGCAAGGATCGTTGTCCTAAGTTCTTCTTAGGAGTCATGCCCTAGGATTTTATTCGAGTCATTGGATCCAGCCTATCCTATTTTCTTTATGATGCCTTGTTTTATCAATCATGATTGTTTGATATTCATTCTGAGATTAACCTTTTTCTTCTTCTCTCTTTCTTTCTTAAAGAAGAGAAATGGTCAGACCAGGCCATCCCAGTGCCGGTCTATCAAGTGCTACTCCTCAGGATGGAGTATTTATGTCTGCCCAACAGCATCTTGATCTTGTAAAGAATGCTCAAGCTGTCGGACCCATTCCAGAGCCTACTCACTCAAAATCTGTAATTGCACGCCTATGCAATGATTATACCAATTTGGGTGGAAAGCCGTTCAGAGGTTCCGAGGGCGTTATCGAAGTCCAAGCTTGGCTTAGAACATGCGATCGCATCTTTTCTCGCATGAATCTTATTAACCTTCATCGAGTCCAAGTGGCTTCTAGCATGCTCCAAGAAAGAGCACAAGATCGGTATGAGCTTCTTATTTCTGAAGTAGTCGAAGCGGATCTTACTTGGGAGCAATTCCGGGAAAGATTCGAATCAAAGTTTGTGCCGAAAGCTGAAAAAGTGACTTTGGCCCATTGTTTTATTGACCTTGTTCAAGGTGAATCTTCTGTGATGGAATATACCGCATCTTTCGAATCTCTTTCTAAATACAAGGTTGAGTACATTAATACCCCATTGAAGAAGAATAAGAGATTTGTCTACGGCTTGAATAAAAATCCTAAGAAGCCATTACTTTTGAAATTTGAAGTTTCTTTTGACCAACTTATTGATGTCGCTCTTCAACTTGAAGAGGCAGATAAGGAAAGTGATGTTGAATTTGTGGGTGCCAAACCAAACTTCAACAACAATAAGAAAAGGCCTAATAAGTTCAAAGGCCCTTATCCCAATAAGAAAGGGAAGCAAGCAACTCCTGTAGCAAAGACTTCTACCTCTAGTGGTGGGCAATGCTACAATTATGGTTCTAAGGACCATTATGCAAATAAGTGACCAAAGCCCCTTGCTTGTCGCTATTGAAAAAGTTCGGGTCATTGTATACCCGCATGTCCCAAACTTTAGGGCAAGAAGGAGGGAAATCTAAATGTGGTGCAAACTCCTAGTAACACTTCTCGTGGTCAAGTTATTTCTCATTCTATCCTTCATGGCATTATTATGTTTCGTGATCAACCTATTCGATTTCTTTTTGATACGGCGCGTCCCATTCTTTTATATCAAAAGAACTTGTTGATATTTTTTTCTTTAGGTGTTGTTGCTTTAATGACTTCTTTGAGAATTGCGAATCCGGTCGGTGGATCCGCAACACTCGGTTTGCTTTGTAGTGATGTCGAGATTATTTTATGTGATTTTTCTTTCCAAGCCGATTTGCATGTCATGCGTTACTTAGGCATCGGAATGATTTTGGGAATGGATTGGCTTAACCGTTATGAAGCTCAAATCCTATGTCCTAAGCGGACTATTCATCTTCGGCATCCTCAATATGTTAAGCAAATTTCTATTGTTCTTAATGATTCGGATTCCAATTTGGCAGCGTCTTTATATTCTTTAAATCCTCATGATGACGATAATGATGATGAGGAAGATGTCATTTCTCTCATTCACGTTGTTCGTGAATTTCCCAATATATATGAGCCTGTTTTAGGATTACCACCTAAGCGAGCAATTGAGTTCAGAATCAATCTTATCCCTGGAGCTCTACCTATCACTCGTCCTCCTTATCGTATGTCCAATAAAGAAAATGAGGAGATGCGTAAACAATTATCCGAATTGGAGACGAAGCAATTTATTCATTCTACTTCCTCTCCTTGGGGAGCTTCAGCTATTTTTGTGAAGAAATCCAATAGTACACTTAGGCTTTGCATTGAATACCGTGAGCTTAATGATTATCAAGAATAAATATCCTTTACCTCGGATTGATGATTTATTCGACCAACTTAGTGGTGTTAGAGTCTTTTCAAAATTAGACTTAGCAACCGGTTTTCATCAGCTTCGTATTGAAGAGGATAGCATTCCTTTGACATCATTTCGTACTCATTATGGATCGTATGAATGGCTTGTTATGCCATTTGGTTTAACGAATGCTCCGGCTTATTTCGTTGACCTTATGAATTGAGTTTTCAAAGGCTACCTCGATCGATTTGTTCTCATCTTTATAGATGATATTCTAGTGTATTCTAAAATCGAGGAGGAGCATGAAAAGCATCTTCGGATTGTGTTGGAAACTCTTAGGAGCAATCAATTGAAAGCAAAATTTTCTAAATGCCACTTTTGACAATCTCATGTGAATTTTCTCAGTCATATTATTTTCGAATCCGGAATATCACTGGATCCTTCAAAGATTGAAGCGATTCAAAATTGGAAGAGACCGGAGAGTATTACAGAAATCCGTAGCTTTCTTGAATTGGCGGGTTATTACCGTCGTTTCATAAAAGACTTTTCAAAAATTCCCATGCCTCTTATTAGTTTGACAAAGAAGGGAGTTAAATACATTTGGTCGGACAAATGTGAAGCTTCTTTTCAGAAATTAAAAGAAGTCCTTTCCGATGCTCCTATTCTTGTGATTCCCAAAGGGAACCAAGATTTTATTGTTTATACCGATGTTAGTCATGTTGATTTGGGAGCCGTTCTTATGCAAAGAGAATGCGTTATTGCTTTTGCTTCTTGGCAATTAAAGCCAGCTGAGACTAGATATGCCACTCATGATTTAGAGCTCGCGGCTATTGTTTTCGCCCTTCGAATTTGGCGTCATTATCTTTTGGGAGAGAAATTTATTCTCTATACCGATCATAAATCTTTGAAGTATTTGTTCACTCAAAAGGAACTTAATTTGCGTCAATAACGTTGGCTCGAATTTCTTGCATCTTGTGATCTTGATATTCTTTATACTCCCGAAAAGGGGAATTGTGTTGCCGATGCCCTTAGTCATAAGCAACAAGCAGTTGTTTCTATGATGATATCTGAATGGAATGATCTTGGAATTTTTTCCACTTGCGAGATTCAAGATCGTGAATCCAATTTATGTTCATCTCTCGTTTTATGTAGCCTTGAGGCTCATCCTTCTTTTTTAGATCGCATTCTTAAAGCTCAAAAGCTAGATTCAGAATTGGCTCTTCTTAACCAAAGTTGTAGGGATAAAATTAATTTTGAAGGTTTGAAAGACTTTGATATTGATTCTCGTGGCGGTATTCGAAAAATTGATAGACTTATCGTGCCAAATATTAGTAATCTTCGTAAAGACATTTTAGAAGATTCTCATCGTTCTAAATTCACCATTCATCCTGGTAGTAGTAAAATGTACGTGGATATGAAACGACTTTATTATTGGGAGGGAATGAAATCTGATATTGCTAACTTTGTTAAGTATTGCATGACTTGCCAACTCATTAAGGCTGAACACCAAAGGCCTGGTGGGTTATTGCAACCTTTAGAAATTCCAATTTGGAAGTGGGATCAAATTTCCATGGATTTTTTAGACGGCCTTCCCCGTTCTCGTTTGGGTCATGATAGCTTATGGGTGATAGTAGATAGACTTACTAAATCCGCCCATTTCATTCCCGTTCGGTCTAATCGAACCGTACCTCTTTTGGCCAAAATTTTTATCAAAGAAATTGTTAAATTGCATGGAGTTCCTTCTTCTACTGTTAGGGATCGTGATCCATTGTTTACTAGTGGATTTTGGAAGAGTCTTCAGAAAACTTTGGGAAAGAAGATTAATTTTAGCACCGCTAATCATCCTCAGTCCGATGGACAAACCGAGCGTGTGAATCAAAGTCTTGAAGATCTTCTTCGTGCATGTGTTCTTGATTTTGGTGGAAGTTGGGAAGATCATATTTCTCTTGTTGAGTTTTCCCATAATAACAGATTCCAAGCTAGTATTGGTATGGCACCTTTTGAGGCACTCTATGGAAGGCCATGCCGATCTCCTTCTTGTTGGCTTGAGGCCGGTGAGAAGCTAGTTTTAGGTCCATACTTTATTCGTGATTCCACAGAAAAGATTGAGCTTATCCACCATAGGATGAAAGGAGCTCAAAGTAGGAAAAAATCCTATGCCTATAACCGAAGAAGGAAATTAGAATTTTCTGTGGCAGATTTTGTGTTTATTCGTGTTTCACCTATGAAGAGTGTTGTGCGTTTCAGTCGATCGGGAAAATTAGCATCTCGATATATTGGTCCATTTCCCATTACCGAACGTATTGGTTCTGTGGCTTATCGCCTTTTATTACTGGCTCAATTTTTTCTATTCATGGCGTGTTTCACGTTTCTCAACTACGGAAATGCCTTAGGGATTCCGATTCTATTCTTGAGCCATGTGTTGTGGAAGAAATTGAAGTTTTGCCTAATTTGACTTATGAGCAGCATCCTATTCGTATCATTGCATCAGATGTAAAACGCCTTCGAAATAAAGATGTCCCTTTTGTGAAGGTTCAATGGTCCTCAAATCTTAGGGATTATTCTTGGAAATCTAGATAATTCATCGAGCGAACACATCCGGACTTACTTTCTCGTGCTCCTTGAGGTGGACATCTTATTTCAAATTTCTTTTGTGTTGATATGCTTTTATGGTTGTTACTTTTTATATTTTCTTCTTAAGTATTGCGAGGATGCAATTTCTTTAAGGAGGGGAGTCTATAACAACCCGCGTATTTAATGATTTGTATATTTAAATATTTTATTTAAATATAGCATCGTCAGTCGGATTTAAGTCTAAAAGGTTACTTTTTGCAAACAACCGAATTAGGACTCGATACCACTTCCACTGAGTTCAAAATGGCGTTTGTGACCTTTTTGAGTATAAACATTTATATATTTGGAGCTAGCTAAAATTTTGACCTTTTTACTTAGGGCTTTGGGTTTGGACTTGGGGTTCAACCCACTAACCAAACTCATCTTATATCCTAACTCCACCACCTCTCCTCTTCATTCCTTCATAATTACCTACAACTCAAGCTTTAGCAAAAAGGTGATGGAGACGGGAAATTAAAATCCTAAGCCCTAGTTTCTTTAGTAAATCCAAGTCTAGCTCCAAACTTAAAAGAGAAGCTTAGGTAAGCAACTCCTTCTTCTTCTCCATCTCAATCTCTCTCCAATTTCAGAAATTTCCTATAACCTAATTTGGAAATTATTGCTTTTGATCTTAGTTTGGAGCTTTTAGAGTTGAGATTGAAGAGTGGTTGATCTTCCTTTGTTTTCAAGCTTCTTCTTCACTGTTTTTGAGTAAAAGGTGAGATTTCTATCTCACATCTATGTCTATATCTATCCCTGTTGTTAGGTATGAATTCCTAACTTCCATTCCGTGTTCATTTACTTTGGATTGAATTGGTTTTATGAATGTTCCAAATTTTGGTGTTTTGAAGTCAAATCTTTAAAAATCCTAACTTGTTGTTTGAACATGCTTTTGGTGATGCATCGAAGAGCCTATAGGGCAGGATTGTCAATTGGCATAAACCCCTAGCGCCCATTGCTCGTCTAGTCGTGAGTTGGCTTGAGTTTGATGTAACGACCCAGGATTTCGGTCAATTAAGATTCGTATATTTAATTAAGTTTAAATATTAACAAGTAAGATTGGTAAGTCAAATAATTTATTTTTCGAATATCTGGATTTAATTGAATAATTAAATCGATAATTTAATATTGAGAATACAGAAATAATTGAAAATTGGGTTTAATATGATTAAAAATGATTTGTAAAATTTTATTATATCATATTAGAGTTAGAATGATGTTATAAAACTTTTAAAATTGAATTAAAAGTTAATTTATGAAAGTTGAATATTTTAATATTTAATTGATGAGCTAAAATAGCCATTTTTCAAACTGTCTCAGATTTTGATGAAACTAGTTTCATCGGATCCATAATATGATATTATTGTATGGTTTCAAATTTCGTGTCAATCGGATTTACCGTTTGCCCGGGGCAAGCCAAAACGCATAGAAATTACTTTAAATCGATTTAATTTAAATTTGATCGTTTATTTCTATAACTCGCATAGATGATCGAATTGGCTCCGAAAACATGTTCCATTGTGTTCGGAACGCGGGGTAAACCTTAGAAATGCCAGCCGGCACGCTTCATTTGGAGTTCGAAAAAAAATCGGATGAATTGTGTTTGCATAAATTTCTATAAAAGGATCCCTTAACTTCATTATTTCACAAAAATCAAAAACCCTAGGGTTTTATCAGAGCCGCCGCCTCCAATCTAATGGATGGCCGAGAATGCTCGTTTCTTCCCTCCTCGATTTTATCAAATCCACTCGATATCATTAAAAAGTTCCAACTGCAAATTTGAAGAGGTCAACGAGATCTTGTGATTCAACGGCTATGATCGTTTAACTCGAAGTGAATCGACGGCAAATCAAGCATGAAGGCCGCATGTTCATGCATGGTTTTCGCAGTGATGGTGGGGCCGAGTGCTACGGGGTTCAGGGGGGTGGTGCATGGCAGTGGGGGCTTCGCGTCGATGGTCTTTGATTTAGTTCCGGTCGTCGTTTAGAGGTCGCGGTTTGCAAAATTTCGAACGGCCCATGGGTTTTCACGCGTTCGATTATCTGGAAGAAACGTGGCGAGGAAGAAGAGAAGTAACAGCCCTGATGGAAGCAAGCAGATCCAATGGCCTGGGTGATTTAGGTTGAGAAATTAAAATATAAATTGTAAATTAATTATATTTATAATTCGTGTTAACTTATAAATATCATAACTTGTACATACGAGGTCCGTTTTGGACGAAACCAGTTGCGTTGGGTTCGTATGGACGAACACTACGCTATGGAGCTGGACTGGAGTCGTTTGGAGTTAGTGAAAATTTCGGGTAAAATTAAACGCTGGTTTAATTTTATTCGAAATAAAACGCGAAAACTGAATTGAAAGCAAGGTGAGAATTTCTCACTCAATCGAATAGTTTCGATTTAAATTTTAAATAGTGAGATTTAAAATTGTTGATTGTATGCCTGAATGATGAATTATTATCTATTGATTGTTAAATAGACATTATACGCCGTTATTAAGAGGAGGTTATTTATTAAAAACATATACCGCGAATATATCACTACAAAGTGAAATTGGTATTATTTATGTACTTGGAGTTGATTTTCCCGTATTATATAGCGGATGAGACCCTATTGCGCCGCATAATAGCGGATAATATTTTATAAATCCTATATACCGCGATATTCCGTACTGGAATGGAATTGGTATTGTGCTAACATCTTTGGATGCAGGGAAACAGGTTGGAGGGATCCAACTGGATTCCTCACCAGTATTTATTTGATTACAGATATTGTGATGTTTGTTGATTATCATATCGATATATGATATTTGGATGTCGTGATTGACTATTTGGTGCTGTTGCATCATCGGATCCATTTTTGAAGTTTAAAAATAACGATTTTGATTTTTAAGGGATTTTTAAAGTGATTTTTGAAAATATACGTTTTATAAAAATAAACATTGATTTATTTTAAATAAATAAACGTTATAATATTTAAAGTTATAAAAGTTATGACTTTTGAGAAATATAACCGAAATGTGATTTTTGAAATAAATAGTAAATTAATTTATAAAATGGTTTAAATTGAGATTTTTGAATTATTATAAACGATTTATATAAAAGATTTAAAATATTGATATTTATAAATTAAAAATATAGGAATTATAAAACAAGTTTCTATAAGTGTAAAAATGAAATAAAAATGGATTTCACAAGTGAGTGAAATTATAGATTTATAAATTGTGAAGTTATAAATTTAATAGATTTTGTAAAATAGAAAATTATAAATAATTAACTTGAAAATTTGATTTTTCACATCTAATTGAGATCTAAAAAGAATTGGTTAATAAAGAGATTTTTTATAACTTGAAGTTTTTATAATATATAAATGTGAATTTATAAACATTGATTTATAAATTCAAGATTGATTGAATTTGATAAGTAAATTTTTATAGCTTATTAAAGGAGTATATTCACGATTTTGGAACAGTGGATAATTTTTGAATTGAATATGTAAAAGTGTTGAATTTGGTTAATGATTTACATTCACGATTTTGAACAGTGAATAATATATTAAAGTGTTTTGGGGAAGTGATGTTTTAAATAGAATTAAAACGATTTGAAGTTGTGTTAAAATGCATTAAGTGTCGAAACCATAGATTTCAACATTCATTGTTGAAATAGACGTTTTCGAGAAATAGAAGGAAATGGTGGACTATAACACTGTTGTTATAGTAAATGATTTCCGAAAGGAAATGTTTTATATAGTATTGGGATTTATATATCTATCTTAAGTTCGAATCCCTATACTAATGATTTCGGGTCGTCGTGACGATGTTTTATGCAACATTCGTTTTGACCCAAATAAATGTGTTTGAAAGAACGTTTTCTTTAAAGAATGAAATGTATACTTAATTTTGATTTAAGTATATTGAATATTTTCCAAGTGTTGAAAATAAATGGATTTGTGAATTACTTATTATTAAATAAGTATGGAAATGTTTTCCAATATGAAGTGAATGTTTTGAGATTTTATCTTTTAAAGATAAATTGAAAATGAATATTAGAAATCGATTTGGAAATCGTATATTCGTAGAATTTTTGAAATGTAAATTCACTTTGGAATTTATAAAAGAAAGGGAAATTTTTTAAAAATAAATGTTGATTTATTTTTGAAGTATGGGAATAAATTTACGAATTTGGAACGTAAATATAAAGTAAATCGGTAAGGATTTATTTAATTGGTTTAAATGAACCATTTTGAAATGAAAGTTTTCCGCGTTAGGAAAATGATTGAAATTTGTTTTCAAATGGTTGAAGTGTGGAAATTATATATCTAGTAAAGATATTTTTGGAAAATAAATAATTTGGGAAATTATTTGGAATCTGGTGATATTGAGCATACCTGTTGATAGTTAAATAACCGACTATCAATATTTACCTTTGAATGGGTATTTGTTGTGATTTGCTTGAATTTGAATGCCACGCTTATTTTTAAAATAAGCACTCACTATTCGGGTTAGCCGGGAAAGGACCTTGGGGTCGTATAACCCATTCCGAATATGTGATACGTTGTTATAGATTGCATTTGATGACCGGTGTTGAAGACCGGATATTTATGAAAACGGAAGGATAACGTCGAATATTTCTGCATCGGCTGGTCTTCGATGTAGAAATTTATTACCCTTTGTGATGGGAAGTCCGGTCGTGATTAGTGAATATCCGGATTATAAGGACTTCTTTGGAAGTGCCTTCGGTTCCGTTCGATCTCGGAACGGACTTGTATGGATGTGTGTTCGTTACTATTTGAGATGTAAAGCTGGTTTCTATCAAATATATTTCCGTTGGTGGCGGAGAATTTATTCTCTTAGCTTAACACCCTTAGAGGTTATGTAGTTGATGGTTACTAGTGATACATTTCCAAATTGGTAATGTGGCATACGAAGTGCTGTTGAGCATTTGGTGATCAAAGCACGGCTTTTGTATCAAGCGTGGCTTTGTGGACGAGACTTCGTCGGACCTCACACCCAGGAAATGGTCAAAACAGGAAGGATGCAGCAAGGTTATTAGGGGGTAGCGCCCCTTTAGTGTATGTCATTCCTTCTGGATAGAGGTGGTATCATGGTATGGAGCCCAGATACTTAACCTATGTTGTTGCTGCAAATTTATTTCTTTAAGATTGTTAAAAATCGAGGATCCTCGGACATAGATCGGTTACGATCGGGGGATGACATATTCGTGTCAGTAGTTACCTAGTTTGAAAGGTAACCCGGCCTTGTGTTGACAGAGATCCGGTTAGGTTCTTGGGACGTCTTTCCAGAGGCGTTTTCATGTGGCAATGGGAAGTTCCTTGGTCTGACCATTTGTTGGAAATCCAAAGAAACAATACGAAACTTGTACGGTTTTAGTTGTAGAACCTTCCATTTAATATGGTAGCTATAGTAGGCATAATATAATGGTACCTATGCTGGCTAAGATTTATATCTTTACTTTCGAAATGATTTTTCCCTACACTATGCACTAGTAATAATATCAAAAATGATTTGATTTTACGTAGTAAGCATATTTGACTATCATAAGGAGAAATCTCTCCCAAGTCTGCATTTGCATTGTGTGTGTGCCGGGAGGCCTTATGGTAGTTTCATTTTAAAAAAGAATTGCGAATTGACTTTGAAAATATTCCTCTGTTTTGTTAAAAAAACTATTTTGATTCTCACACCAGTCACATGACTGACTCGGAGTTTATTGTTTTCCTTCCTAAACTCTGGATGCCCACCAATTTCCACACGGGTAGTCTAGAGTCGGGTTATCAGGATATTCTGGAATTCAGGAGTTGCTAGAGGCAAGCTGGATGGCATGGCATATTCACTAGTATATAGTATTTCTTTTCCGCTGTTTGTTGTTGTTTGTTGTTGTACACTCTGATGATGTAATGTAATGTAATGTGATGTAATGTAATAACTGATATAGTTCTTTGTTTAAAGATTATTCATTTATCTATTATATGTTGTTCCGCTGCGATTGTGAGATTCTGATATTGTTCTGTTGTTTCTTTCTGTTCTGTTCTATCTTTTTCTCTCTCCTTCTATCTTTTTCTTCTTCTTTAACCATAACGGTACGGTTTTTCGGCATTCGATTGCTCGGAAGTTGATACAGTGGACGTATTGATGTCGGTTTTCGAGCGTCGAAAAGTCGCAACGTTACATTTGGTGTCAGAGCCTATGGTTAAGCGACAACCATGGCTCTGTTGGGAATTACTCATTAGAGATGGAGTTAGTAGTACTCTAGAATGAGTGTGAGTATAATAATAGATATGAGTGCGTATTTGTTAGTGAATATAAATTGTTTTATATTGTGATGATTGGTTTGTTGAGTGGTATATGGATTCTGGTCAATACGAGTAATTAACGTTGTTGATAGGGATCTCTAAACACTTGTGCAGAACAATTTGTTACGATATTTTTTTAAAATAGGGTAAATGAAATAATTTTACCCTGATTATATTTTATATATAAAGGAATAATTTTTCAGAATCATTAAAGTGTATATGAATTGATTGTTTGGTTGTTGAATAAGTTAAATAAAACCACAGTTGTAAAAGAATAATTGTATAAGCAAATGAATTATAAGTATGGAATTATAATTAAAATGATTTACAATTGTGAAATAATCTTATATATAAGAAGTGAAATTATGTAAGTAAAAGGCTTGTACATGTGATTTATAATCTGAAGTAAGATTCCAGAGAAGTGTTTTGAAAGGATTTGATATTTTGGAAAATTGTTTTGGAGAAATTAAAGCTCTAAACTCTTTTCGATCGCTGGAAAATAATTCCGATGATGATCATGACATCATCGGTGTTCATTTTTGGGTTTCCAAAAGAGGAATTGCTGCCAGATTATTTTAAATGAAAGTTGTTTGGGAAATTTTGAGTTTGGGTTGGAAATTCAAAAGATAAATTGAATTGGTTTCAAAAATGGTTTTGAAAGGTTGAAAAGACTCTGGAATCCTATTTAAAATATTTATAGGAATGATAAATGAGTTGATAACTTATACAATTTGAATTTTAATAGAATAAATTTAACTTAAAGGATGGAGTTAAATTAAAGGAAGTATAAGTGAATCAATAAAAAAATCCAAGTGGTAATTGTTGAATATAAGTTGTATAACTTATGAAATGAGAAAATGAAAGTGAAACAAATTGTTAAAAGTGGTTAAACAATCCTGTTAAGTAAGATAAATCTGGATTTGATAATGATATGAAATTTGACTTTGGTAAAAGTTAAATAGAATTTACTTTAGAATTGGAATTTGAATTGAATTTATAAGTGGAAAATTTAAGTTAAGTAAAATAAATTGAAATGGAATATAACTTAAGTGAAGTTGAATAAAGTTGATTTTGGTGTCAAAGTAAATTAATAAGTGAATTAATGAAGTGAAGTCATTAAGAATTTGAACTTGAGTTATATAAATGAAATTCGACTTTATATTGTTAAAGGAATTAGCAAATGAATAAATTAATGGATTAAATGTTAGTCAATTTAATGTAAATTAAATTGATATGGAATAATGGATGAAAGTGTTAATTCAGTAGAAGCTAATGAAGTTGAAAAAAATTGAATAAATTGAATGGAAGTCAATTTAATATCGACCAATTGGAAGTAAATGACTATGAACTGAATTTGATTTGGAAATGAACCAACTCAAATATGAATTAATTAATGTTAGTAAAACATTCCATGTTAATGAATCAAATGTGATTAAATTGAAAAAACCAATTCATTGAATATTAATGAGAAGTGAATTTATATCGATTTGGTGGTTGCATTTGTTGATTGAATGCATTGCTATGTTGGCACATGTAGTTGATATATTGCTATATGTTGTATATTGATATTATTTTCATATATGCATGTTCTCATGGTTTTTTGAGTGTTTACTAGGTGCGGATTGCGCTTGCTTCGCATTTGGAGCTCGCTTTCGCACTATATTAGCCGTATACGCTCGCTAATAAAATATAAGGTACATATCTCGGATTAAGTATCGTACTTTTACACTTTTTCCCCTGCGGGATGCTTCATCACTTGATGAGATGTATATTTGTGATATATATACTGTCATTTTTTTTCAGATCGAGCCGCGCAAAGGAGACCCTGGCGAATTTTTCCGAAAATTTAAGGTGTTAGAATATTTTTGAGAAAATTGGGAAATTTTTGAAAACTAAGCTTGGATTTGGAAACTTAGTAAAGATTTTGTAAGAAGTTTAACTACGAAATTTTGAAAAGTTAAACACTTAAGAGATTTGTAAAAATCTAAACTGAATGGTTTCTTTTGGAAAGTTAATGGATTCTGTAACTTTTTCTTACTTGGTAATTTCAAGGACGAAATTCTTTTAAGGGGGGAAGTTGTAACGACCCAGGATTTCTGTTAATTAAAATTCGTATATTTAATTGAGTTTAAATATTAACAAGTAAGATTGGTAAGTCAAATAATTTATTTTTCGAATATCTAGATTTAATTGAATAATTAAATCGATAATTTAATATGGAGAATACATAAATAATAGAAAATTGGGTTCGATATGATTAAAAATGATTTGTAAAGTTTTATTATATCATATTAGAGTTAGAATGATGTTATAGAACTTTTAAAATTGAATTAAAAGTTAATTTATGAAAGTTGAATATTTTAATATTTAATTGATGAGCTAAAATAGCCATTTTTCAAACTGTCTCGGATTTTGATGAAACTAGTTTCATCGGATCCATAATATGATATTATTGTATGGTTTCAAATTTCGTGTCAATCGGATTTACCGTTTGTCCGGGGCAAGCCAAAACGCATAGAAATTACTTTAAATCGATTTAATTTAAATTTGATCGTTTATTTCTATAACTCGCATAGATGATCGAATTGGCTCCGGAAACATGTTCCATTGTGTTCGGAACGTGGGTAAACCTTAGAAATGCCAGCCGGCACGCTTCATTTGGAGTTCGAAAAAAAATCGGATGAATTGTGTTTGCATAAATTTCTATAAAAGGATCCCTTAACTTCATTATTTCACAAAAATCAAAAACCCTAGGGTTTTATCAGAGCCGCCGCCTCCAATCTAATGGATGGCCGAGAATGCTCGTTTCTTCCCTCCTCGATTTTATCAAATCCACTCGATATCATTAAAAAGTTCCAACTGCAAATTTGAAGAGGTCAACGAGATCTTGTGATTCAACGGCTATGATCGTTTAACTCGAAGTGAATCGACGGCAAATCAAGCATGAAGGCCGCATGTTCATGCATGGTTTTCGCAGTGATGGTGGGGCCGAGTGCTACGGGGTTCAGGGGGGTGGTGCACGGCAGTGGGGGCTTCGCGTCGATGGTCTTTGATTTAGTTCCGGTCGTCGTTTAGAGGTCGCGGTTTGCAAAATTTCGAACGGCCCATGGGTTTTCACGCGTTCGATTATCTGGAAGAAACGTGGCGAGGAAGAAGAGAAGTAACAGCCCTGATGGAAGCAAGCAGATCCAATGGCCTGGGTGATTTAGGTTGAGAAATTAAAATATAAATTGTAAATTAATTATATTTATAATTCGTGTTAACTTATAAATATCATAACTTGTACATACGAGGTCCGTTTTGGACGAAACCAGTTGCATTGGGTTCGTATGGACGAACACTACGCTATGGAGCTAGACTGGAATCGTTTGGAGTTAGTGAAAATTTCGGGTAAAATTAAACGCTGGTTTAATTTTATTCGAAATAAAACGCGAAAACTGAATTGAAAGCAAGGTGAGAATTTCTCACTCAATCGAATAGTTTCGATTTAAATTTTAAATAGTGAGATTTAAAATTGTTGATTGTATGCCTGAATGATGAATTATTATCTATTGATTGTTAAATAGACATTATACGCCGTTATTAAGAGGAGGTTATTTATTAAAAACATATACCGCGAATATGTCACTACAAAGTGAAATTGGTATTATTTATGTACTTGGAGTTGATTTTCCCGTATTATATAGCGGATGAGACCCAATTGCACCGCATAATAGCGGATAATATTTTATAAATCCTATATACCGCGATATTCCGTACTGGAATGGAATTGGTATTGTGCTAACATCTTTGGATGCAGGGAAACAGGTTGGAGGGATCCAACTGGATTCCTCACCAGTATTTATTTGATTACAGATATTGTGATGTTTGTTGATTATCATATCGATATATGATATTTGGATGTCGTGATTGACTATTTGGTGCTGTTGCATCATCGGATCCATTTTTGAAGTTTAAAAATAACGATTTTGATTTTTAAGGGATTTTTAAAGTGATTTTTGAAAATATACGTTTTATAAAAATAAACATTGATTTATTTTAAATAAATAAACGTTATAATATTTAAAGTTATAAAAGTTATGACTTTTGAGAAATATAACCGAAATGTGATTTTTGAAATAAATAGTAAATTAATTTATAAAATGGTTTAAATTGAGATTTTTGAATTATTATAAACGATTTATATAAAAGATTTAAAATATTGATATTTATAAATTAAAAATATAGGAATTATAAAACAAGTTTCTATAAGTGTAAAAATGAAATAAAAATGGATTTCACAAGTGAGTGAAATTATAGATTTATAAATTGTGAAGTTATAAATTTAGTAGATTTTGTAAAATAGAAAATTATAAATAATTAACTTGAAAATTTGATTTTTCACATCTAATTGAGATCTAAAAAGAATTGGTTAATAAAGAGATTTTTTATAACTTGAAGTTTTTATAATATATAAATGTGAATTTATAAACATTGATTTATAAATTCAAGATTGATTGAATTTAATAAGTAAATTTTTATAGCTTATTAAAGGAGTATATTCACGATTTTGACGAAACTAGTTTCATCGGATCCGTAATGTAATATTATTGTATGGTTTCAAATTTCGTGTCAATCGGATTTACCGTTTGTCCGGGGCAAGCCAAAACGCATAGAAATTAGTTTAAATCGATTTAATTTAAATTTGATCGTTTATTTCCGTAACTCACACAGATGATCGAATTGGCTCTCGAAACACGTTCCATTGTGTTTGAAAAATGGGGTAAACCTTAGAAATGCCAGCCGGCACGCTTCGTTTGGAGTTCGGAAAAAATCGGATGAATAGTGTTTGCATAAATTTCTATAAAAGGACCCCTTAACTTCATTATTTCACAAAAATCAAAAACCCTAGGGTTTTATCAGAGCCGCCGCCTCCAATCTAATGGATGGCCGAGAATGCTCGTTTCTTCCCTCCTCGATTTCATCAAATCCACTCGCTATCATTAAAAAGTTCCAACTGCAAATTTGAAGAGGTCAACGAGATCTTGTGATTCAACGGCTATGATCGTTTAACTCGAAGTGAATCGAAGGAAAATCAAGCATGAAGGCCGCACGTTCGTGCACGGTTTTCGCAGTGATGGTCGGGTCAAGTGCTACGGGGTTTAGGGGGTGGTGCACAGCAGTGGGGGCTTCGCGTCGATGGTCTTTGATTTAGTTCTGGTCGTCGTTTAGAGGTCGCGGCTTGCAAAATTTCGAACGGCCTATGGGTTTTCACGCGTTCGATTATCTGGAAGAAATGTGGGGAGGGAGAAGAGAAGTAACGGCCCTGATGGAAGCAAGCAGATCCAACGGCCTGGGTGATTCAGGTTGAGAAATTAAAATATAAATTGTAAATTAATTATATTTATAATTCGTGTTAACTTATAAATATCATAACTTGTTCATACGAGGTCCGTTTTGGACGAAACCGGTTGCGTTGGGTTCGTATGGACGAACACTATGCTATGGAGCTGGATTGGAGTCGTTTGGAGTTAGTGAAAATTTCGGATAAAATTAAATGCTCGTTTAATTTTATTCGAAATAAAACGCAGAAACTGAATTGAAAGCAAGGTGAGAACTTCTCACTCAATCGAATAGTTTCGACTTAAATTTTGAATAGTTAGATTTAAAATTGTTGATTGTATGCCTAAATCATGAATTATTATCTATTGATTGTTAAATAGACATTATACGCCGTTATTAAGCGGAGGTTATTTATTAAAAACATATACTGCGAATATTTCACTACAAAGTGAAATTGATATAATTTTTGTACTTGGAGTTGATTTTCCCGCATTATATAGCGGATGAGACCCTATTGCGCCGCATAATAGCGGATAATATTTTATAAATCCTATATACCACGATATTCCATACTGGAACGGAATTGGTATTGTGCTAATGTTAACGCTGAAATTTGAACGCTAACACCCCGGTGTATGAATTGAGATCGTGAAAGCACCACCCGATAGCTCGGGAACAGATTATAAGCAGATAGTAGTGAAAAAACAGTAAACAACGGCAATTTTATAGTGGTTCGGCTTAAGAGATAGCCTACGTCCACTTTGAATATCTTTATTGACGATTTGATTACAAGTCAATGTAGTTACACTTTGATTACAACACACTTTGAGTTTCAAGTGACTTAGAACAAGTAGCCTAAACTTCAATGTCGATCCAAATCTTTGAACACATGCTTGACATGTTTGATTTCTTCATGAAGTTCCTTGAAGGTGTTGAAGTAGTTCAGAATGCAGCAGAGTAACGGCGCTTGAAATGAATGAACCAAAAGTCCCTTGCTAGTTGGAACTAAGGTCGTATTTATAGGCATTTTTCGGAGTTAGGTCGTAGGTCGTGACCGACCTAAGTTAGGTCGTAGGTCGTGACTGACCTAGGATACACTGTCTTCTCTTTCACAAGAACACGCATGCTGATTTACACAAGTTCTAGGTCATGAGCGACCTTACTAGTAGCGGCATAGAAAAGGCGGCCTTTTAATGCAATGTCCTTAGGTCGTGAGCGACCTATCTTAGGTCGTGAGGGTTCCATAGGTCGCAGCTTCCCTTAGGTCGCAGAGTTCTGTAGGTCGCAGCTTCCCTTAGGTCGCAGCTACTTTTAGGTCACTTGATAAGTTAAGTCGCTAGGCCGCTCCATCTCTTAGGTCGCTAAGGACTAAAGGTACTAGGTCGCATAAAGACTTTAGGTCGCTAGGTCGCATTATCCTTTAGGTCGCTAGGTCGCATTATCCTTTAGGTCGCTAGGTCGCATTATCCTTTAGGTCGCTAGGTCTCTTAGGTCATTGGTCTAGTTAGGTCGTTGGTCTAGTTAGGTTGTTGGTTTGGTTAGGTCGCTCCACATTTTCCAGTTTCCAACGAAGAGGAGTTAACATTTGCCCCTCGAAGTACGTGCCTAGGTCATAGGTCGTGTGCTTCGATTCTCTTAACTCGAGCTCTGATGAGTTGTTAGGTCGCGAGCGACCTATCGAGAAAATTAGGTCGTGTGTGTCGATTCACATCTCACTTCCCTGGGGTATAAATGACATAGGTCGTTCCTCTTCCACTTCATCTGCTCTGAACTTCCTATTCGGCCATTATCAAGTTCTCAAGTTCTCAAAGGCAAATTCAACCCATTTAGCTGTCAATTTATCTTCACCAACATAATACGTAAGTGAATTCAATCTCTAACCCACAATAATCGCCATCCAATTGTGAATCCACGTTTTCCGCCTCGAGTCCAATTCATGTGTGGTGCCCTATTTTGAATGATTATTACGATCGATCTTTGATCGCCGTTCGATATGTCATCATTGTGATTCAAGAAGGCACGGTAACATTAATGGATCGGAGGTATTTGGATTTGATTCCTGGATGATTCGGTGGCATGTAGGAATGATGAATTTTTACGAAGGGGATGATGGACTTGCTCATGAGTGATAACGGGTTAATGGGTTAGTGGAGAAGAAGGTGATTGGTGGAGAAAAGCGAGGTTTTTCGCTTGAGCGGGAGCTTGCTTAAGATCCTATTAGAACCGACCCATGAACCTGCGCGACCTATAGAACCTCGCGACCTAGGACTTTCGCGACCTAGGACTTAGGCGAAAGCGCATTGCTTTGAACTGCTGGGTTATTGGGTCTGGTGCAGAGAGGAAGTTAGGCGACCTAACAGATTTGAGTGACAAAAAATGCTTCACGACCTTAGGGCCCTTGAGACCTAAAGAACATTTTCGACCTACGTTAGGTCGCTGAACGACCTAAAACTTGTACGACCTAATTTCTGCAGCATAGGATTTTAGGTCGCAGCCGAGTTAGAACTTGATAAATTTGCATTGCTCTAGACCCCTTTCATTTGCACAGTGCGACCTAAAAGAGCTCTGACCTATACTAGGTCGTTGGTCGACCTAGGACTTGTGAAACTTTTGAGAGAATTTGATTGAACTGCTTGGACTTGAATCATTTGAAATTCATTACATTCCTTTGCAGATTGCCCTAACTTTTAATCTAACAACCTGTTTAAACATAACATTTGCAGAAAAATGGGACGAATATACTGTCACTGACCGCCCACATCGAATGACAGATTAGTCGATAAAGAATAATCAAGTTAAATGAACTGTGTGAGTGAAATGCTGTGAATCAACCGACTCAAATGAAGTGTTAAAGCAAAGCTAAAATTTTGTTTGAATTAACACTGCGCTTGAGTTTTAAATTAACAAGTCCTGAAATCTCACAATCGATCAGTTGTCAATTAGTTTAATTTCAGTTATTTCGCTTGTTATTTTTATTAGTTTTGCACAACACTTCACACTTTTAGGAAACATGCACCTTCACACCTGAACATCCAATTACTCATGTAGAATGACGTCTCAACAAGAAGAGATGATAGAACACGTCGAAGGGGCTTTCCCGGTTGCTATTACACTAGAGAACCATCCGGAAAGAACTCCTACTGTAACGACCCGCAAATCCGTACCCCATGAGTCAACATTTTTCTACAACAAACAACTCAAGTTGCACAGAAATACGAACCATTAGGGTTTAAGAAGAAGAGGTGGAAGAAGAGAAAACAAAACCAACATCAGAATCTAACCATCGCAGCGGGATAAAATATAATAGAGAATAAGTAATCTTTACTCAAAATCAAATATATTAGTTTACATATATTACATCATCAGAGTACATCAGTCACAGCTCACATCAATAACATCCAATGGGTACACAACAACTCAACAGCTGAAATATATGTATATACAAGTACGAGAATACGTATCGTCATCCAGCTCGTCTCCTGAGCTCCATAGCATTTCCTGTATCCTGTAATACTCGGTCTGACCCGAGCATTACAGTTAAATAATACCCGAGTCAGTCTGGATTACCAGCGTGAGAAAATCACACCCAATTGATTTTTAAAGTTTTCAAAAATCCTTTGAAAACAAAAGCATCTCGTAAGACCACGCCACAAATAAACATGTCGGGTTTTTACCTTACGATAGCTAAAACAATTTTTATAGAAATCCTCTGATATTATAATAGGGTCTATATACAAATACTTATAAAATAGCCGAAATTGTTACATTCATTAAATTCCAGCTACTAGCCACAAAAGTGGGTAATACAAACAAAACTCGTATAAGGCTCGTAGGGAGAATGGATTTCCAACAATGACTAGGCACTGGGGTACCACCTATCACAGTACGGGGCCTAGATCACCGTACCGAGGACTACTCCCTTCATCCCCTGCAACACAAGGCCGGAACCATTCCTTACTGAACAGTCCCGAACAAGATAAACCCCGTGGTTGGCGCGACCAACCACCCACTAAGCCGAAATATATAAAAAGGGACATCTAGACAGGGGAATTATCTTGTCCTGCTTGGGCATGACCCACCTAACCTTGCTGCATATCCCCTGATTTTCAGTCATTCCCATTTGATGAGGCTTGAGGCTAAGCGTTACCTTTTTAGAACGTTTTCACTTAGAATGCCCATCGTCCACCTGACGATGTTTCGCAAGCATTCGTCCATACAAGTCCGTCCCGGGTTCGAACGGAACCGAAGGCACTATTCCTACTACATCCATTTTGGAAATATCCTCAGGATTAGTAGCGACTAGCCCTTGCACTTTACTGCTCCATCTTCGACTCCGAACACGTTCTTCGCACGAAACGTACAAACCGGATCGAAGTGGTTTTCGAGAAATTAATCTCGATCCCGGTCTCTTCGAAACGATCAACGCAGTTGGCCAATATTGATAGTCGGTTATTTAACTATCAATTAACATTCACAACATCCATCACTCAATAAATAATTTCCCAAATTATTTATTTATTTACCTCAAAATATCTTTCCAAAATATATTCCTATTTTCAATCCTTTGAAAACAGTTTCTAAAACCAACTTTCTTTCCAGAATAAACTTACTCAAATGTTTTCTATCTCCTCTGAAAGTCACCAAGCACAAAACTAGATTTTTTTTTTTTTTTAAATAACTTAAAACACTTTACTTTAAAATATATACTTATAAAACATTTAAATTAAAGCTACTTTAATAATTTGTTAAAAATACATACTGTATGAGTATTTGAAAATAAAGTTACTCAGTAAATATAAAGCTAGATTTCTTCGTTTCAAAACAAAATACTAAGTTACTTCTTAATAATTACTACTAAAATAGATTAAAAGAAAATACTTACTTGAGACTTTAAATATTAGAAATAATAAATTTTGCAAAACTTACTTCCCTTAAAAACAATTTTAAAACATTTAATTTATATTTAAAAGTTTACTTTTTAAAAACATGTACTTGGCTATCCAGAGAAAACTCCAACTTCAATCACTTAAATCAATTTTCCCAAATTGATATCTAATTTATTTTATTGAAATAAATTTCTTTACTTCCTTAATTCATTTAAAATTCATTAATTAAGACTTATTATTAATATTATTATTTTCCGTTTTTTTTTTAAACCTTTTTAAGTGAAATATCCGAATTTCAGTTTTTCCCAGCTTCTTCTTTATTCCTTTTAATAATTTAAATATTAAATTTTATATAAATGTTTTATTCTTTTAATTAATATCACTGAAGATAAAATTCATTGACTCTTTGTTTCTTCAAATTTCCATTCTATACTCAAGATTTATTTATAGAATTTTAAAGTCATTTTATTTCTTTCCAATTCATTTAAAAATTTAATTCAAATTTCTATAATCATTCTACTTACAATTTCACTTCTTTTATCATCTTACAAAAGTCCAATATATATATTTTTGGTAATTCATCATACCCAAATATATTTAATCGAACCATAGCATTCAATATTCCAATAAAGATCATCATAGAATATCAAATAAATCACAATAGAGGGTATTAAATAATTTAAATAAATATTGAGGGGTCCAGTTGGATCCCTCCAACCTGTTTTCCCTGCATCCACAGATGTTAGCACAACATAATATACCAATTCCAGAATATATCATACTATAGCACATCAATCAATCAATTTCAACCATTCAACAATTATTTAAATTTAATCATTTAAATTTAAATAAACTGAGTGAGATTAACTCACCTTTGCTTTTACTAGCAATCCGATTCAATCCAGCTTGTTTCATACCTTGTATAAACATTATACGATTCTATTAACATTTTTAAATAATCAAACAAATTAATTACCATTTATTAATTTGAGTTAACTAATAATTTAATTTCAAACTAATTTTCCTATAACAAATATTTTTGGTAACTAAATTTAATAAGTTTATTAAATAAATTAATTAATCATCCAATATATATAATTTTATTTCATTTTATAAAATTAACAATACACATCACAGTAAATAAATTCTCTAGATATAGGAATATATAAACAAAGTTCTCCTTTATTATATCAGTAAAATTGAAATTAACTTTACTGTAACCCTTTCTTCTTCTTTTTTTTTTTTATAAATACTATGAATTTAAATTGAGAAAGTAACTCGACAATACCTCTAACGAACTCAGATTCATCCTTGTTCGAGCCCCCGAACGGTCCACTGCGAGCATCACCACGCAATGCCACCTCGCAGTTTGCCATTCCCTAAGAAGTTCGAACCCAAACCCATCGCGCATCCACTGGTTCCAACCTGCTCAGCTTCAATCGCGACCATCCAAAACCCTATCAATATCAACTACGTTGCAAACAACACCGACTTCCGCTTCCACTCATCACTCCCTCGCTCGCGAATCGAGATTCGTATCTTCGGGGTTAACGATGATTCGCCGCACAAGATTGCAATCGAATCCCCTCCTTCAAGCTCGAGTCAGTAGCGAGAACCCCCATTAAACTGTTTCATTCCCCATCCCCTGATTATATCTGCTCGAATATGATTCGAATTTGATGGGAGTCGCTCTCCTTTTTCTTTTTCTTTTTTTTCTCTGGGCTTCGGTTCGACATTGACGAAGGAGGGGAGAAGGGGAATTTGAAGTGTTCAGCTTCGATTGGAAAAAGGAAAGAAAAACAACCATTTTCTTCTTATTATTATTTTTTTATTTGCGACTTCCATTTGTACAGGAAGTAAGGTTTTTGATTTCCATTAAACAGAAGGTCGCGGCCCTAATTTATTTAAGTGGAGATGGATCTGAACAAAGGGAAAAAGGAGCTTGCGTTGGAAGCCAGAAAAGGGTGTCTTCTATGGAAAGATTGGACTATGCAAACTAAAGTTAATTAATTCGTCTATGCATTTACGAATTGTACGATCCAACGGTAACTCTGAACACCGCAAAAACTGAAATCTGATAATAATATAATATTACGGATTCAATGGAACTGGTTTCTTCGAATTCCGAGACTGTACCTCGGAATACTATTTTTTTAAATTCAATTTAAACGATATAAATTTTAAAATTGAACAACCCACTGTTATTTCAATTTTACAACTTCTATTATCCTCAGTAATACGAATATAAATTTTATAAGCCTTCAAATTATGTTTAATAGGCTTAAAATTCTGAAATTCAACATTTCATCCAATTTTAAATTATTTAAATCTAATAATTAAATTATCAAATGAATTGTGATATTCGTAATTCAAGTTGAAACTGTTATCTTGAATATTTAAAATCAATTAAACATTCTGATTTTAAAGGCTTAAAAATTCAGGGTCGTCACATTCCTTCCCCCTTAAAAGAATTTCGTCCCCGAAATTACTAGTTAGGAAAAATGTTCCAATACCCGTTACTATTTTCCCTAAACCAAACAGTTTTTTAACAATTCAACATCTTACCAATTATCTTTTATATAAGAGACTCATTCTCTTTCTTACTAACTTCCAAACCTTACTCTAGTTCCAAACCATACCATTTGTTTAACCATTCAAGTTTCAATTTAAAACCAAATTTTGACTTACCAAAATTTTTTTCAAAATTTTTCTAACTCCCTAAATTTTCGAAAAATTTTGCCAGCGTCTCCTTTGCGCGGCTAGCTCGGTACAGCTACAAAATGGCTCTACGGCCTCCCAAATCCAAAAAGAAAACAAAAAGCCAAGTGGCTCAATCCAAATCCAAGTCTCAATCAAATTTTCATACCAAATTTAAATGCATACCTTTTGTCGGGCAATTCAAATTTATTTCTTGAAATCAAATCCAATTCCCTTTTTCCTTTAAAATACCTGCATATCCTGCTTAGCACTAATATCCAATCACAATATCCCAAAATATTTTATCGACTCTCTTACAAAATGTCAATATCTATTCATTTCAATATTATCTTAGATTATATTTGTAATATCCATTTCCAATCTAGAATTTACCATTCTTTTCTAAAGTTAGTATAAACATTTTATATGTTTCTTATCTTTATTTCTCTTTACCTCTTTTAGTTTATACTTATTTTTTTATTCAAATCGATTTCGACATTACATATGTATTTCATTTATTTTCAACTTCGAACTTTTAAATTTTATCCTTCATTTATAACTAATTTAAGTCATTACTTTAATTAGTTTCATTTACTAACTTGTTTTAGTTTCCAATTCTAAATAGTTTTGTCGTTAACAAACTTTTCCAAAATTTTCACAAAATTTCTAACTCCCAAAATTTCTAAAAAAATTTGGCAGAGTCCCCTTTGTACGGAGGAGCTTTTGCAATTTGACAAAAGAGATAAATATATATACATTGACCCACACGGTCGGAAAAACCAAAAACAGTTCATATTTCCTATTTTAATTGCGTAGGCGTACCTTATTTAGCATTTTAAGCAAGCGGCTTATTAATTTTAGCCAATAGCACAACCAAATCCAGCCACACGGCTTCCAGGTACCTGTACTTACTCAATTTAAAGATGTAAGTGCCGAATATATGAAGTTTAACAGTATATCACTTATTTACACTAGTTAAAACATATGAATTCTAAAAGAATCTCATACCAAACATTTTATTGTAAGCAATTTATATAGTTTCCATGTCAATTCAACTGTTTCAATTTATTTATAACCATTTTCATTCAATTTGAATGGTTTTCAATCCATTCGTATACCACTTCATTAATTCGAATGGTTTAAAACTCAATTGCATACATTTAATTTATTTTAAGCAAACTGAACTCATATTTAATTCAATTACTTTCAAAATCAATTTATTTTACTCTTTATCAATCCATAGAATTTTTAATTACTTCAATTTACATCAAATAATAATTTATTCTATGCAATTTGACAAGATTTTTGTGAATAAATAAGTATTTATGTTTATAACCAATTTAAATTGACTCCAACTCCATTCATACTTAATTCTATTCCATTTCGGACTTATTCACAATCCATATATTCTCAGTTTCATTGCAATTAAATTCGAATCCATTCACTTGCATTCCATTTTATTAACCAAATTAGTTTCCTTCAAAACAATTAACAACTTAGGTTCCACCTCCAATACCAATTAAATTTCCTTTTTATTTTAATCCATTCACAACCATTTATTTTGCCCGACACATTCCATTTAAATTTCATTTACATTTCATTCCATGTTAGTTTTTTTCCAAACTATTTTATTTAACTCAAAAACAATCCAAGCTATTTCATTTAATAACCATTTCTCAACTTATTTAAACCAACACTTCCTTTGGTTCTTATTTATCCCATCCATTCACTTATTCAGTATAATTAACTTATCCACATTCACTTAAATCATTTCTAATAAACTCGAAACATTCTATTTTCCTTATTGTCTCAAGTTATTTCCGTCCCTTACTAATTTAAATGGTTTACAATTATTTATTTAAGCTTTTCATTTCATTAAATATTATCAGCAACACACCGAATTTTATTTCAATTAAAATTTATTTCACTTGATTTAAAACCAATCCAATATTATTAAACTTTGTTTAAGTTGAATTAAATTCAACACTCTTCCATCTACTCAGCTTAAGTCAATTTATTTTGATTCAATCAAATTTTACACTTAAGCTCATTCTCATTTCACAAATAAATATTTTTTTCTCTTTTATTCAACTTGATTCCATCTCAATTAAATATCATTTTAAATTTTCAATTTCATTTGATTGGTTATTATAAAATTTAACTTTCCAAATTCAACTCATCCCATTTATTTCCTGGCTATTTTCCAGGTTATCTTCACTTATTTGGATTTTATTTGCACATTCAAACCATCACTATTTTAATCCATTTCCATTTTTATTCTATATATTCCCAATTATATTTAATTTGTTAACACTTCAAGTCTAATTTTTAATTAATAACTCAAGTTCTGATTCTACCATTCACTTTTAAAATTACCATCCAATTTTTATTATCTTACATTGCAATTTCATTCACAAATCATTTAATTAATTTCAAATATCACTTCATTTAATTTTCTTAAGTTCAATGTGTTTTATAATTCAAGTTTGGATTTTATTCTATTATCCTGAACATCCAAAAATATTTATTTTGGATTTTCTATCCCACTCTCAAAATCCATAAGTACAACTAATTAGTTACACAATTCCATTTATTATAGGCTTGAATATATTTATCTTTTATTTTGAACTGAAGCCTTCTATTTATTTATAGCCCAAAAATATTTTATTTCCATGGATCTTTAATTCTTTTATAAATCATTCTGATTTATTGATTTCAATTCTCATTTCTTATCCAATTTACTTTCCATTTATTCAGGTAAGAATTTACTTCCATTCAATATCACCCATAACTCAACTGAATTTTATTCCAATTTAATTCTATTTTAACTCAAATTTATTTAACTCAATTCAATTTCAACTTGATTCGAATACAACTAGATATTATTTCAGCCTATCCAATTAATTTCAATCCAATCAAATTTTTATTTCCAACTCCAAGTAAATTTTCATTTTCAACTTTTCTCTTTAAATTTAAATTCCAACCCTCAAAGCCTATAGTTCCTTCCTGGTATAAAAATCATTTCCATTTGTAAGCTTACAACTATCTCATCAAGATTTTTAAACACCCGGCTTTTGGTTTCAAATCATTTTGAAATTTCCAACATCTCAAAATCCCACTTCTCAAAAATTTCAAACCAATCCTGGTTTTTATTTCTAACAAATTTCCTTTGAAATTACAAAAACAAACAGGTTTCCAAAACAAATTAATTTGGCAGCAATCTGTCACTTAGAAACTCGAAAATGAACATCGATGATGCTGCAGTCATCACCGAAGTTATTTTCCAGTGACTAACGTGAATTCAATGCTATATCACTTTCAAAACCCATTTAAAACAAATTTCCATCCAGAAATACTTCCAAAACAATAATGTTATCATTTATCTTCAAAACACTTCGATAACATTTCCAAAATCTCTGAAATTTTAAATTTCCAAATTCTGCTTAAATAAATTTTAACTATAATTCATTTGCACAGCTTATGTTCATACAAATTCTCATTTGATTATATTTCAATTCACAAATTCCATCTATAATTCATATTTATAAATTTCTTTTTATAATAAATTTATTCCTTCAAACTTTGGTTATATTTCCAATTTCTAATTAAATTTTCACTTAACAATGATAATACTTTAATATTATCATTTCTAACATCCAAGCAACCATATATTAGTCAAACAGTTTACAAAATCTATGCTTTATATCAAAATATGTTTTTGGGTAAAATTATTTCATTCACCCATATTTAAAACAATATCGTGTCGATTGCTCTATTCAAGTGTTTAGAAACCCCTTCGATACAGTTGTACGGACTGTGCCGACGAAGGTTCATATGCCACTCAATAAACCAATCAACGCAATATTTAAAACAATTTATATTCACTAACAAATACGCGCTCATATTTATTAATACACTCAAACTCATTATAGAGTACCATAGACTCTATTTTAAATGAGTAATTCCCACCAGAGCCAAGGTTATCACCAACCCAAAGCTCTGATACCAAGTGTAACGACCCGCAAATCCGTACCCCATGAGTCAACATTTTTCTACAACAAACAACTCAAGTTGCACAGAAATACGAACCATTAGGGTTTAAGAAGAAGAGGTAGAAGAAGAGAAAACAAAACCAACATCAGAATCTAACCATCGCAGCGGGATAAAATATAATAGAGAATAAGTAATCTTTACTCAAAATCAAATATATTAGTTTACATATATTACATCATCAGAGTACATCAGTCACAGCTCACATCAATAACATCCAATGGGTACACAACAACTCAACAGCGGAAATATATGTATATACAAGTACGAGAATACGTATCGTCATCCAGCTCGTCTCCTGAGCTCCATAGCATTTCCTGTATCCTGTAATACTCGGTCTGACCCGAGCATTACAGTTAAATAATACCCGAGTCAGTCTGGATTACCAGCGTGAGAAAATCACACCCACTTGATTTTTAAAGTTTTCAAAAATCCTTTGAAAACAAAAGCATCTCGTAAGACCACACCACAAATAAACATGTCGGGTTTTTACCTTACGATAGCTAAAACAATTTTTATAGAAATCCTCTAATATTATAATAGGGTCTATATACAAATACTTATAAAATAGCCGAAATTGTTACATTCATTAAATTCCAGCTACTAGCCACAAAAGTGGGTAATACAAACAAAACTCGTACAAGGCTCGTAGGGAGAATGGATTTCCAACAATGACTAGGCACTGGGGTACCACCTGTCACAGTATGGGGCCTAGATCACCGTACCGAGGACTACTCCCTTCATCCCCTGCAACACAAGGCCGGAACCATTCCTTACTGAACAGTCCCGAACAAGATAAACCCCGTGGTTGGCGCGACCAACCACCCACTAAGCCGAAATATATAAAAAGGGACATCTAGACAGGGGAATTATCTTGTCCTGCTTGGGCATGACCCACCTAACCTTGCTGCATATCCCCTGATTTTCAGTCATTCCCATTTGATGAGGCTTGAGGCTAAGCGTTGCCTTTTTAGAACGTTTTCACTTAGAATGCCCATCGTCCACCTGACGATGTTTCGCAAGCATTCGTCCATACAAGTCCGTCCCGGGTTCAAACGGAACCGAAGGCACTATTCCTACTACATCCATTTTGGAAATATCCTCAGGATTAGTAGCGACTAGCCCTTGCACTTTACTGCTCCATCTTCGACTCCGAACACGTTCTTCGCACGAAACGTACAAACCGGATCGAAGTGGTTTTCGAGAAATTAATCTCGATCCCGGTCTCTTCGAAACGATCAACGCAGTTGGCCAATATTGATAGTCGGTTATTTAACTATCAATTAATATTCACAACATCCATCACTCAATAAATAATTTCCCAAATTATTTATTTATTTACCTCAAAATATCTTTCCAAAATATATTCCTATTTTCAATCCTTTGAAAACAGTTTCTAAAACCAACTTTCTTTCCAGAATAAACTTACTCAAATGTTTTCTATCTCCTCTGAAAGTCACCAAGCACAAAACTAGATTTTTTTTATTTTTTTTTTAAAATAACTTAAAACACTTTACTTTAAAATATATACTTATAAAACATTTAAATTAAAGCTACTTTAATAATTTGTTAAAAATACATACTGTATGAGTATTTGAAAATAAAGTTACTCAGTAAATATAAAGCTAGATTTCTTCGTTTCAAAACAAAATACTAAGTTACTTCTTAATAATTACTACTAAAATAGATTAAAAGAAAATACTTACTTGAGACTTTAAATATTAGAAATAATAAATTTTGCAAAACTTACTTCCCTTAAAAACAATTTTAAAACATTTAATTTATATTTAAAAGTTTACTTTTTAAAAACATGTACTTGGCTATCCAAAGAAAACTCCAACTTCAATCACTTAAATCAATTTTCCCAAATTGATATCTAATTTATTTTATTGAAATAAATTTCTTTACTTCCTTAATTCATTTAAAATTCATTAATTAAGACTTATTATTAATATTATTATTTTCCGTTTTTTTTTTAAACCTTTTTAAGTGAAATATCCGAATTTCAGTTTTTCCCAGCTTCTTCTTTATTCCTTTTAATAATTTAAATATTAAATTTTATATAAATGTTTTATTCTTTTAATTAATATCACTGAAGATTAAAATTCATTGACTCTTTGTTTCTTCAAATTTCCATTCTATACTCAAGATTTATTTATAGAATTTTAAAGTCATTTTATTTCTTTCCAATTCATTTAAAAATTTAATTCAAATTTCTATAATCATTCTACTTACAATTTCACTTCTTTTATCATCTTACAAAAGTCCAATATATATATTTTTGGTAATTCATCATACCCAATATATTTAATCGAACCACAGCATTCAATATTCCAATAAAGATCATCATAGAATATCAAATAAATCACAATAGAGGGTATTAAATAATTTAAATAAATATTGAGGGGTCCAGTTGGATCCCTTCAACCTGTTTTCCCTGCATCCACAGATGTTAGCACAACATAATATACCAATTCCAGAATATATCATACTATAGCACATCAATCAATCAATTTCAACCATTCAACAATTATTTAAATTTAATCATTTAAATTTAAATAAACTGAGTGAGATTAACTCACCTTTGCTTTTACTAGCAATCCAATTCAATCCAGCTTGTTTCATACCTTGTATAAACATTATACGATTCTATTAACATTTTTAAATAATCAAACAAATTAATTACCATTTATTAATTTGAGTTAACTAATAATTTAATTTCAAACTAATTTTCCTATAACAAATATTTTTGGTAACTAAATTTAATAAGTTTATTAAATAAATTAATTAATCATCCAATATATATAATTTTATTTCATTTTATAAAATTAACAATACACATCACAGTAAATAAATTCTCTACATATAGGAATATATAAACAAAGTTCTCCTTTATTATATCAGTAAAATTGAAATTAACTTTACTGTAACCCTTTCTTCTTCTTTTTTTTTTTATAAATACTATGAATTTAAATTGAGAAAGTAACTCGACAATACCTCTAACGAACTCAGATTCATCCTTGTTCGAGCCCCCGAACGGTCCACTGCGAGCATCACCACGCAATGCCACCTCGCAGTTTGCCATTCCCTAAGAAGTTCGAACCCAAACCCATCGCGCATCCACTGGTTCCAACCTGCTCAGCTTCAATCGCGACCATCCAAAACCCTATCAATATCAACTACGTTGCAAACAACACCGACTTCCGCTTCCACTCATCACTCCCTCGCTCGCGAATCGAGATTCGTATCTTCGGGGTTAACGATGATTCGCCGCACAAGATTGCAATCGAATCCCCTCCTTCAAGCTCGAGTCGGTAGCGAGAACCCCCATTAAACTGTTTCGTTCCCCATCCCCTGATTATATCTGCTCGAATATGATTCGAATTTGATGGGAGTCGCTCTCCTTTTTCTTTTTCTTTTTTTTCTCTGGGCTTCGGTTCGACATTGACGAAGGAGGGGAGAAGGGGAATTTGAAGTGTTCAGCTTCGATTGGAAAAAGGAAAGAAAAACAACCATTTTCTTCTTATTATTTTTTTTTTATTTGCGACTTCCATTTGTACAGGAAGTAAGGTTTTTGATTTCCATTAAACAGAAGGTCGCGGCCCTAATTTATTTAAGTGGAGATGGATCTGAACAAAGGGAAAAAGGAGCTTGCGTTGGAAGCCAGAAAAGGGTGTCTTCTATGGAAAGATTGGACTATGCAAACTAAAGTTAATTAATTCGTCTATGCATTTACGAATTGTACGATCCAACGGTAACTCCGAACACCGCAAAAACTGAAATCTGATAATAATATAATATTACGGATTCAATGGAACTGGTTTCTTCGAATTCCGAGACTGTACCTCGGAATACTATTTTTTTAAATTCAATTTAAACGATATAAATTTTAAAATTGAACAACCCACTGTTATTTCAATTTTACAACTTCTATTATCCTCAGTAATACGAATATAAATTTTATAAGCCTTCAAATTATGTTTAATAGGCTTAAAATTCTGAAATTCAACATTTCATCCAATTTTAAATTATTTAAATCTAATAATTAAATTATCAAATGAATTGTGATATTCGTAATTCAAGTTGAAACTGTTATCTTGAATATTTAAAATCAATTAAACATTCTGATTTTAAAGGCTTAAAAATTCAGGGTCGTCACACCTACCCTTCTGAAACAGCGGGTGCTTAATCAATTATGCGTTCAATTTGGCATTGCCGAGGCAGAAGTTTTACTTCCTGGACCAAATGATTTTGCTGATAGACCACCTTCCGGTTTTGTTGCCATTAATCGCCAAATGTGCTTAAGTGGAGCAATTCCTCCCTTTAATGAATTTCTTCAACAAATCCTTCTTCGACTGACGATCTCTCCTTTCCAACTGCATCCCAATGGCTATGCTATTTTGATGGGATTGTGCGTTCTGTTCAGGAGAACTCTTGACCATCTTCCGAGTTTTGAGGAAATCTGTTACCTGTGCACTTTTGCGAAGAACAAGGACCACCCTTCAATTGTACTTGTAAGAGGTGCGAGGAACCGTAAACTAATTTTGGATTTGCCGGAGAGTGCACATGGTTTTTTGAATCAATTCTTCTATATTCGTTGCCCCGCAGGATTTTACGCAGACTGGAGAATAGGAAGTGAGATTTTTTTTTCCTTCTCTCTTCAATTTCATCTTAAGTTTTTCATGGTTCGTATTGCTAGATGCTGATTCCATTCCTTATTTTTACAGCACTTTCTCCTCCCTCTAGAGATTCCAGTCATAAACCAGTCTTTGAAAGGCTAAGCATTGTGGCTGCTGAAGAAAGGAGCGCAAAATTTCTATTGACAGATGAACTTCTTCATCGGTTTGAGCTTTTACATTCTTCCCGTTCTACTCAACTTCATGAAGTTCCGACTGAAGTTCCCGATTCTCCGATGAAAACTCCTGATGCCCCAGTCTCTATTAAAGAGCACATGCGGGGAGGAACCTCTATAGAAACTTCACTAGTAAAATGTTCCACTCCAAGGGATGATGCGGAGCCATCTGAAAAGCCTGCACTTGCCCCCATAACTGAAGAAGAGGAGTCCCTTCCTCATACTGATAAGAACGTTGATCTTGGGTTGATATTTTTGGGAGTTTAAGTGACATAATGGTCACTTCTCAAGAACTTTTTAGGGATGATGTTTCCAAAACTGTCTCTTCTGTAATTGAGGCGACATCTTCTCTACAACAGATGTCGACCCCGTCTACTCAAGTTATCACTACCTCTACTCCACAAAGTGGTCTGTAACTTGATGCATGTAGCTTACACGTTACACAACACTTAGGATTTTTCAGCACTTCTACGCATTCATCTTCTTATACTTCAAAGATTTCTAAAGCTTATTATTTTTATTCCAGATTCTCCAATGGGGCGCAGCAGTTCATATTATGATGATTTCCAGCGCTACGGGAGGCGTAGCCAATATGATTACAGGCGTCACCTCCCCTCTTACAGAGAATCGGATGAAGAGAGGGCCATCAGGAAAGCAGATGAGAGACGAGCATATGAAGAACGTCACCGAAGAGAACAAGAAAGGCATGACCCTCCCCACAGAGATGATGATACCCAAAAAAGAAAGACTCACGATGAGAGAGGTAAAGGTCACATGGAAGATTCTTCTAGCAAGCGGGCTAAACTTACTGAAGAAACAATGCCGACAATTTCTCAAAATGTTCCTGCTCAATCTCCTGCCCCCGTTCGTTCCGACATTCAAACACTCATCAAACGGCCCGCATACCAAGTTGGGCAAGGTCCTCCCACTCTTCAAAGTCGATTCCCTCAGTGGTGCCTGAGAGGGGTTCGATTTGATCTCGACTTGGTTCCTCTCGACAAATCGGCTATGCTGCGAAATCTTGATACTGTCAGGACCGATATTGAAAGAATGTCGAACTGGCAAAAACTTGTCGACGAGCTTCAGAGGGTTAACCCAGCCAATCTCGAGGCCATGCTCACAATGGAGAACGATAAGGCTGAGTGGCAGAAGACTCTCGAACAGCATGACGCCGAAATGAGAAGTATTGCTTCCTATAATGAAAAGCTGGAAGCGGAAGTAGAAAAGCTTAAAGAAGAATTAGCTACTTCGTCTACTCTCTATTCTCAAAAGGAGAGCATGCTTCAGCAACAAGTACGAGATGCGCATGCCAGTCAAAGGGCAGTCGAAGATAAGCTCACACACAAGGAGAAGGTCATAGAAGAATATCGCGCTGAAACTTTACAGCTGCGAGAACAGACCGGCTCTCAAAGCTTGGAGATAGAGATGTTAAAAGCTCGACTTGCTATGGCCGAAAAGGAGCGTGACGAGGCTGTTGCTGCTAAACTCGCGGCCGAAGAGGCCCATCAAGCAACCAAAGCTGACATTAGCTCCACATTATTTGATTTTTATCTGCACAGCATTTTGGGGCGTGGCAGCCTTGCCTTTCTAGGCCCTAAGTATGAAATTACATTAGCTGAAGTTTGGGAGGCAGCACTCAATATGCTAGGTGGTAAAGGTGTTGGCTACGCTGAGACAGCTCTTGAAGAGCATTATCTCGATGATGATGCCCGCGCCGCTCTTGCCAAGGGAAAAGAGCAACTCGCCAGGGTACGGGCCGGAATGGCGGAAGGGGAACGTTCTGAGAAAGAAATACTACCTACCACTTCTGAACGTCCTTTAGTTTCTTCCGAAGTGGACATTACAGGTTCCAGTGCTCATTCGCTGCCTCCTACAAGAACCGGGATAATTACCCCTACTGATGATGAGGCTTTGGAGGATATCGGGGCTCAGAATTATGAGATTGAACTAACGAAGCAAACATCTTCATGTAATTTTGACATTGGTCCGATTTAGGTGGATCGCTTGCTTACTCCTCAAAAGTTTGATGAGCTTCTCGATTACTTCTTTAATCTCGACGAACCCATATCTCCCTTCTTTCGGGGAGATACTAATATTTTTAATTTCTCTTCTTCTGCAGTTGAAACACCAAGTGCTGTGCAGACTTCACTTCCTCCGGTTATCCCTCCTCCGTCTCTTCAGGTGACTCCTCCTTCTGCTTCACAGCCCGGGTCACAAGAGGAGCAGATTGAGGCTCTTCATGGCTTGGATGACCCTATCGCTTCGCAAGAGCAGAAGGACGAGGGACTTGAAGGAGGCGAGATCTCTCCGGAGCGGACTCCTTCTGATGACGTAGTTTTGTCCGCTCTTGTTACTCCAGGGAGTGAGTCTTCTTCGAAGAGAAGAAAGAAGCACGGAACATCGAAGAGGAGGGGGAAGAAAATCATCACTAATGAAGAGGAACCGGAAGTTGCACCGGTTGCACCTCCCTCTCCTTCTTCCCTTATGCCTATAGATAGACCTGAAAAACTAATCATTCGGCCAGGCAAATGGTCCAAAGGTGGTAAGAAGAAGTGAAGAGTCGGACTTCAGGCTTTTTGATTCCTTTTTTGTGTAATGGTCGGATGTTGTGCAGGCACCGGCCCCTGCTTTTTTATTTTGAAACCTTTATCTGCAATTGAATAAAATGATCCTTTATTTGTACAGACTCTTGTTTGAATTTGAGAATGCATTTATTATTCATTTTTGCACAAGTTTATTTATATGATATTGCGGTGAACTTGTGGTATGTTGCTTGAGCGTATTTTACCGATATAGCTATACCATTTTGTATGTAACTATACCATGTTGCCCCCATACCATAAGCTTGCTGCAATATTTTATACTTTGAGGGGACTTGCACTCTTTTTTTTCTGAAGAGTAATTACTTCATTCTTGAAGAAATTTTTCGTAGAGTACGACTTCCTTCACATAAGTTTTTACGCTTTGTCCTTCGAAGAAATCACTTTTTTTTTACTTATGTATGCATTTTGCCAAGTGAATTCTTCTATGTGGTAAAGCGGGCCTCTGAAGGGTACTTTAACTTTCTTCCTTTTTTTTTTGAGGAAGGTTATTTTCTAGAATAGGTAAATCACTCTTCCTTTGAAAGTTAAAGTATGCCCTTGATGAGGATATATTTATTTATTTTCTATTTATTTTTTTGAAATAGAAATTTGTACTTCTGAGGAGGGATTTTTCACGTTTCAACACTTGGAAGTTTTATTTCAATCTTGGTGAAACGTGTACCTCCAAAGAATTGCGCCTTCGAAGAAAGCCTTTTCGCGTTTCAACACTTGGAAGTTTTATTTCAATCTCGGTGAAACGTGGGCTTCCGAAGAAGTCTTTCTTTTTGATTGTGTCCCCGGAAGGGGGTTGTACCTCTGAGGAGGGATTTTTCACGTTTCAACACTTGGAAGTTTTATTTCAATCTTGGTGAAACGTGTACCTCCAAAGAGTTATGCCTTTGAAGAAAGCCTTTTCACGTTTCAACACTTGGAAGTTTTATTTCAATCTCGGTGAAACGTGGGCTTCCAGAAAGGTCTTTATTTTGTTTTGCATATCAACTTTGGTGAAGTGAAATTCCGAAGAGCGGCTGTTACACTTCAACTCCTGGTGAAATGTGCCTCCGAAGAGGTCTTTATTTTGTTTGCATTTCAACTCTGGTGAAGTGAAATTCCGAAGAGCGGTCGTAACACTTCAACTCCTGGTGAAATGGGCCTCCGAAGAGGGCTTTTATTTTGTTTACATTTCAACTCTGGTGAAGTGAAATTCCGAAGAGCGGTTGTTACACTTCAACTCCTGGTGAAATGTGCCTCAGAGAGGGTTTTCATCGCCTGGAAGTTACTCTCTCATGGTTGGAGGGTCATGACTCCTCCAATCTTTTTTGTTGAGTAGAGAACTTTCTTTTTTGTGGCGTATGACCCATTAGAGGTCTTTATTTTCCGAAGAGTTATGCCTTCGAAGAGGATTTGTGCTGCTGATGATGGCTTTGGTTGTTCCCTTGTCCACTTGCTTATGCTTTTTCAGCGATCCTCTTTTTTTTTTTTTACAAGTGACTTGTTTAATCCAAGGAAATGTACTTCATTGTCAGGCAAGTTCGTGAGAACGAGCATCAGCTTCTTAATTGGATGTTTGTTTGTTCAAACGATCTCAATTTATTAGCAAAGGCCCGTTTCTGTCGAAATCATAGGCCGTTCAATTGAAGTACTTCCTATCTAGGATTTGAATTTGGAGCTTTTGTGACTTGAAATTTGGCGAGAATCACTGGGTCTTATTATGTGCAAGTTTCACTTCCATTGTCTGCAAAAATTTAAATCGACATTTCAGCAATACATTCTATGTACTTTTTATATCGAAAATAAAGCAAACATATAATAATAATAAGGAACACAAGATTTATAGTGGTTCGGCCAGGAAATTGGGCCTACATCCACTTTATATTTTTTCATTATTTACTTGCATCCGTTTTACAATTGCCTTCAATTACAAGAATCATACATTCATAATTCTTTTTACAATATTTCGACAAAATTTTCAAGTAAAGTATGGACGCAAATGATTGCTGTTCCATGCCCTTGGAATTTGATCTCCTTCGACAGTAGTGAGTTTGAATGTGCCATCAAGAAGCTTCTGACCTATGACATACGGTCCTTCCCAATTTGGCCCAAACACGCATGTCGCTGTCATAATTCTCTTCAGGACTAGGTCTCCAATCTCAAAGTTGTGTTGGCGAACTTTGGAATTGAAATGTCTGGCTATCCTTTGCTGATGAGCTGCAATTCTGAGATTAGCCTCATCTCTATTTTCATCAAGGAGATCTAGCGCTTCAAGCTGTAGCTTTTCGTTTTCTGCTTGATTGAAATGGATTCTTCTATGTGAAGGGACCTCTATTTCTACAGGAATCATTGCCTCTGACCCGTATGCCAATGAAAACGGGGTGTGCCCAGTTGCAGTTTTGTGAGTGGTTCTGTATGCCCATAGTGCCAGTGGTAGCTTATCGACCCAACCACCTTTCGCTCTTTCAAGTTGCTTTTTGATGGTTGACTTAATAATTTTGTTCACGGCTTCCACTTGCCCGTTTGCCTGCGGATGAGCCACTGCTGAGAAGCTTTTCCGGATTTTGAATTGCTTGCAAAAACCTTGGAATTCTTCACTTTCAAACTGAGTACCATTGTCTGTAATTATTTTTTGAGGCACACCGTATCTGCAAATGATGTTTTTAGTCACAAAACTTATCATCTTCTTTGAGGTGATAGTAGCCAGTGGTTCAGCTTCTGCCCACTTAGTAAAATAATCTACAGCAATAATGGCATATTTAATTCCAGATTTGGCAGTTGGTAACGGTCCTACAAGGTCTATCCCCCATATTGCAAACGGCCATGGACTGACCATCTGTGTGAGTTCAGTGGAAGGAGCCCTAGGAATTTTGGCGAATCTTTGGCATCTGTCACATTTTCGGGAATACTCTGCTGCATCTCGATTAATTTCTGGCCAAAAATATCTGTATCGGAGAATTTTCTTTGCTAATGTTTGGCCACCTAAATGATCACCACACTCTCCTCCATGTACCTCTGCTAGGATTGCTTTGGACTCTTCCCTGGATACACATCGAAGTAATGGCATTGAGAATCCCCGTCTGTATAATCGGCCATCCTGGATTATGTATCGAGAGGCTTTTCTTAGTAGCTTTTGTCGTTCTTTTGAGTTCCCTGGTAAGGATCCATTGAGCAGATATTCTGTTATCGGAGTCATCCATGATTCTTTCTCTTGAGACATGCTCATGATCCAATCAATGTCCATCTCATCAATGCTAGGAGTCGACAGGACCTCCACTGGAGTTAACCCCAGAAATTGAGCTTCGCCTGTGCTAGAATACTTTGCGAGAGAATCTGCTTTCACGTTTTCTTCTCGAGGAATGTGACTTATCATGTAATGATCGAAATCACCCATGAGTTCCCAAGCCTTTGACAAGTAGGCGGGCAGATTCCCCCCCTTTGCTTGGAATTCCTTTTTGACTTGACATACAATAAGCTGAGAATCACTGAATATCTGCAACGCTCGGATGTTTAATTCTTTAGCAATCCTTAAGCCAGCGATAAGGGCTTCGTATTCTGCTTCATTGTTTGTTGAAGGAAATTCCAATCTTAGTGCATAGCATAATGATCGGCCTTCAGGGGTCTCAAGTACAACTCCGGCTCCAGAACAGTAGTCGTTTCTCGCACCATCGACATATAACTTCCATTGGATTGGGGAATCGTCGACCGTTTTCTCCTCACTGTTACCCTTATCTGTGAATTCTGCAATGAAATCCGCTAAAGCTTGTCCATTGATTGCTTTTTGGGGATGGTAAGTGATGTCATACCGACTGAGTTCAATATTCCACTTTAGAAGACAACCCGAAGTCTCAGGGCGAAACAGGACTTGTTTTAAAGGTTGATCAGTGAGGACTCTGATAGGATGAGCTTGAAAATATTGCCTCAACTTTCTAGATGCAATTAGTAGGCAATAGGCGAGTTTTTCCAACTTAGAGTAATTCATCTCTGCCCCAGTGAGTCTTTTGCTGATATAGTAAACTGGATGTTGAATCCTTTTGTCTTCTCGTATCAGCGCTGCACTTAAAGCATGAGATGATACTGCCAAGTATATAAGAAGATCCTCGCCATCGCCAGGCCTAGAAAGTATTGGAGGTGTTTCCATATGGCGAATCAATTCATCAAAGGCTTTTTGGCATTCGGGAGTCCAATCGAAGTTTTTCTTTCCTTTCTTTAGGGCGTCAAAGAATGGGATGCATTTATCTGTGGCTTTGGAAATGAACCGACTCAAGGCGGCGACTTTTCCATTGAGACTTTGCAATTCCTTCTTTGTTCTAGGGGCTTTGACTTCCTTCAATGCAGTAATTTGAGCTGGACTGGCTTCAATGCCCTTAGCGCTCATGATGAAACCTAAAAACTTGCCGGATTCCACTCCAAATGAACATTTCAAAGGATTGAGCTTCATTCCGTATTTTCGGAGGACTGCGAACATGTCCGCTAAGTGTTCTATGTGATCCACTGCTTTCTTAGACTTTACTAACATGTCATCGACGTAGACTTCCATAGTCTTGCCTAATTGCTGTTTGAACATAGCATTAACAAGTCTTTGGTATGTTGCCCCTGCATTCTTTAGCCCGAAGGGCATAACTCTGTAGCAGTAAAGACCAATGTCGGTGATAAAGCTCGTGTCCTCCTGATCTGGCTCATGCATCATAATCTGGTTATATCCGGAGTAAGCATCCATAAAAGATAACAATTCGTGTCCCGCTGTTCCGTCTACCAGTTGATCGATTCTGGGTAATGGGAAGCAGTCTTTGGGGCAGGCCTTGTTTAGATCTGAAAAATCGATGCATACTCTCCATTTTCCGTTGGCTTTTTTAACCAGCACTGGATTTGAAACCCAATTCGGATAGGTAGATTCTTTGATAAAATTATTCTCCATGAGCCGATCAACTTCTTCTTTTAATGCCGCCGACCTTTCTGGACCTTGATTTCTCCTTTTCTGTTTCACAGGTGTAAATTTTGGATCAATATTTAGAGCATGCACTGCAACCTCTGGGGATATTCCGCACATATCGGCATGAGTCCAAGCAAAAACATCCAGATTTGTCTTTAAAAAAGATATTAAGATATTTTGAATTGACACATTAAGTTGTGAACCCACATTCAACACCTTGTTTGGGTCCTTTGGGTCAACAGGTATTGGTATTGTCGTTTCCACTGGTACCACTCTATTTTCCCCTGCACTGACTTTTCTGGGATCCATCTCTTTCCTTGCTCCGCTGTGCTCGCCAGTGCAGGGTCCGCCCTGTAATTGCTACAAGGCTGGTTCTTTGATGCGGACTGGGGCTGCCGCATTCTTTCCCATTTCTCTTTTTCTGGTTTCTCGTAGCTCTGTCAGATAACACTCTCGCCCAGCATTTTGATCCCCTTTTATAACTCCTACTCCATTGTCTGTAGGGAATTTAATAGTGAGGCACCACGGGGCAAGAACAGCTTTGAACGCTGCCAGAGTTGGACGACCAAGGAAAGCATTGTAAGCAGAAAATTCGTCGACAATCACAAAAGTTTGCTTGCGGACCACTTTTCTCTCTCCTTCTCCAAGTTCCACAAACAAATCAATGGTCCCTACCGGCTGCTTTGGCTACCCAGTGAAACCAGCAATTTTCTGCGATGAGGCTTGCACATCAGCCATAGGGATCTTCATTTGGTCGAATGTTTTCTTGAAGAGGATATTGCAGGATGCGCCACAATCAATGAGAACTCTTCTGACAATAGCTGGCCCGATACCAGCCGAGATGACTAGAGGATCCAAGGTAGGAGCTTCAATACCTGCGGAATCCCTAGCTTTGAACACAATATCATCATCAAAGGTTCTTTGTTGCTTCAAGGGCGTAGCACCTTCCAAAACGAATACATCTTCCTCGGTCGGTACATACTTTAAAGCTCGGGTATACCTTTCCATCTCACCCCAGCTTCTGCCTGCTGGGTGAGGTCCTCCTGTAATGACATTGATAATGGGCCTTCCAGATTCATGCCCTGCAGCCTTCTCACTCGTCCTAGGCTGATGAGTAGGAGCCTGTTGCCCTGACTAGATGAAGCAGGATTGTTGCTATTCTTCTTCACAAATTGTTGCAGTTTGTTTTCCCTTAGCAACTCTTCAATCAGATTTTTCAGCGGGCGGCATTCGTCGGTCTCGTGACCGGGTTGATTATGGAAGCGGCAGAACTTCCCACTCTGTATAGCCTTTTTCCCGGTCCTTAGAGGAGGAGGTTTAGGAAAGTCAACAGAATCTTTAGTGGCAAGGTAGATACGCTCCGGCGTATCTGATAAAGGAGTATATTCTGATGGCTTGAAGGATCGGGGTTTCTTCAGATTACTCTGCTTCTTCCCATTGTTATTTTCCCTTTTTTGCCCTACAGATTCATTCTTGCGTGGAACAACAGTGTTATCTTCGGCTTTTTCCAACACTGCCTTTACCGGTACGGGACGGCTTTCTAAGCGTATGAATTCATCTGCTTTTTTATAGAACTTTTCAAGGGAATTTGGTTCCTTCATGTTTAGCCATTTCCCAAATTCGCTCGACTTGTCAATACCCTTCATCAGATAAGTCAATATCATTCGCGGTTCTGCATTGTCCACCTCAGCTAGTGCTATATTAAAGCGGTTTAAGAAAGATCTGATAGTCTCTCCTGGATTCTGCTCCAAACTTGACAGTGACATGATATCTTTGGCTTTTGAGGCGTATAGTCTGAACTGCTCCTTGAACTTCCGGGTTAAGTCAGAAAACTGATCGATAGATCGGACTGGAAGTTTGGTGAACCAAAGCAGAGCTACACCTTCGAGATACACAGGAAAATATCGGCACTTTATTTCATCGGAGGCTTTGGCACCTGTCATGTGCCAATCATACTTGTATAAGAATTCGTTCGGATCACTTGTCCCCCTGTAAGCTGGAATGGTTGGAGGGACAAACTTCCTTGGGAATTCAGCCTTTAAGATTTTCTCAGTAAACGGAGTTTTACTTGGGGCGAAACCCCATTCTTTCTCGTCTTCAACCCTCTGCATACTCTCTTTCATAATTTGTCGGACCATTCCAGAAAGATACTCCTCATCATGTCGAGTTCTAGATCCACCAACCTCTGGAAGTGTTTGTTCAAAGGGGCTAGCAGCCCTTTCAGGAGCATTTCTTTCTTCAGCATGACGAATGTTGCCAGCAAAATTCCTTTCATTATCTGCCGGTTGACGGTTTGCCCCAAGCAAATCGTTCAACCTATTCAGAATTAGGGCATTCTGAGCCTCGAATTGTGCATTTTGGGCATTTATCTGTTGGTTCAGCCCTAAGATTGCAGCATCCAGCTCTGCCTTTGTAACTCCAACAGCTGGAGTGGCTTGATTCGATATAGGGGAAGCGGAGGTTCCCTCTTGAATATTCCCAGATCTGACAGATCTACTTTTCCTTCCAGGAGCCATAATCTCGGATAGACTTCTGGTTTTCAAGGAAATTCTCTCTACAAACCTCTGTGAAGCAATGATGATCATTCGCCTGAGTTCAATTCTCAGTGAAAGCACCAAAAATGTTAACGCTGAAATTTGAACGCTAACACCCCGGTGTATGAATTGAGATCGTGAAAGCACCACCCGATAGCTCGGGAACAGATTATAAGCAGATAGTAGTGAAAAAACAGTAAACAACAGCAATTTTATAGTGGTTCGGCTTAAGAGATAGCCTACGTCCACTTTGAATATCTTTATTGACGATTTGATTACAAGTCAATGCAGTTACACTTTGATTACAACACACTTTGAGTTTCAAGTGACTTAGAACAAGTAGCCTAAACTTCAATGTCGATCCAAATCTTTGAACACATGCTTGACATGTTTGATTTCTTCGTGAAGTTCCTTGAAGGTGTTGAAGTAGTTCAGAATGCAGCAGAGTAACGGCGCTTGAAATGAATGAACCAAAAGTCCCTTGCTAGTTGGAACTAGGGTCGTATTTATAGGCATTTTTCGGAGTTAGGTCGTAGGTCGTGACCGACCTAAGTTAGGTCGTAGGTCGTGACTGACCTAGGATACACTGTCTTCTCTTTCACAAGAACACGCATGCTGATTTACACAAGTTCTAGGTCGTGAGCGACCTTACTAGTAGCGGCATAGAAAAGGCGGCCTTCTAATGCAATGTCCTTAGGTCGTGAGCGACCTATCTTAGGTCGTGAGGGTTCCATAGGTCGCAGCTTCCCTTAGGTCGCAGAGTTCTGTAGGTCGCAGCTTCCCTTAGGTCGCAGCTACTTTTAGGTCACTTGATAAGTTAAGTCGCTAGGCCGCTCCATCTCTTAGGTCGCTAAGGACTAAAGGTACTAGGTCGCATAAAGACTTTAGGTCGCTAGGTCGCATTATCCTTTAGGTCGCTAGGTCGCATTATCCTTTAGGTCGCTAGGTCGCATTATCCTTTAGGTCGCTAGGTCTCTTAGGTCATTGGTCTAGTTAGGTCGTTGGTCTAGTTAGGTCGTTGGTCTAGTTAGGTTGGTTTGGTTAGGTCGCTCCACATTTTCCAGTTTCCAACGAAGAGGAGTTAACAGCTAACATCTTTGGATGCAGGGAAACAGGTTGGAGGGATCCAACTGGATTCCTCACCAGTATTTATTTGATTACAAATATTGTGATTTTTGTTGATTATCATATCGATATATGATATTTGGATGTCGTGATTGACTATTTGGTGCTCTTGCATCATCGGATCCATTTTTGAAGTTCAAAAATAACGATTTTGATTTTTAAGGGATTTTTAAAGTGATTTTTGAAAATATACGTTTTATAAAAATAAACATTGATTTATTTTAAATAAATAAACGTTATAATATTTAAAGTTATAAAAGTTATGACTTTTGAGAAATATAACCGAAATGTGATTTTTGAAATAAATAGCAAATTAATTTATAAAATGGTTTAAATTGAGATTTTTGAATTATTATACACGATTTATATAAAAGATTTAGAATATTGATATTTATAAATTAAAAATATAGGAATTATAAAACAAGTTTCTATAAGTGTTAAAATGAAATAAAAATGGATTTCACAAGTGAGTGAAATTATAGATTTATAAATTGTGAAGTTATAAATTTAATAGATTTTGTAAAATAGAAAATTATAAATAATTAACTTGAAAATTTGATTTTTCACATCTAAATGAGATTTAAATAGAATTGGTTAATAAAGAGATTTTTTTATAACTTGAAGTTTTTATAATATATAAATGTGAATTTATAAACATTGATTTATAATTTCAAGATTGATTGAATTTGATAAGTAAATTTTTATAGCTTATTAAAGGAGTTTATTCACGATTTTGGAACAGTGGATAATTTTTGAATTGAATATGTAAAAGTGTTGAATTTGGTTAATGATTTACATTCACGATTTTGAACAGTGAATAATATATTAAAGTGTTTTGGGGAAGTGATATTTTGAATAGAATTAAAACGATTTGAAGTTGTTTTAAAATGCATTAAGTGTCGAAACCATAGATTTCAACATTCATTATTGAAATAGACGTTTTTGAGAAATAGAAGGAAATGGTGGACTATAACACTGTTGTTATAGTAAATGATTTCCGAAAGGAAATGTTTTATATAGTATTGGGATTTATATATCTATCTTAAGTTCGAATCCCTATACTTGTGATTTCGGGTCGTCGTGACGATGTTTTACGCAACATTCATTTTGACCCAAATAAATGTGTTTGAAAGAACGTTTTCTTTAAAGAATGAAATATATACTTAATTTGGATTTAAGTATATTGAATATTTTCCAAGTGTTGAAAATAAATGGATCCGTGAATTACTTATTATTAAATAAGTATGGAAATATTTTCCAATATGAAGTGAATGTTTTGAGATTTTATCTTTTAAAGATAAATTGAAAATTAATATTAGAAATCGATTTGGAAATCGTATATTCATAGATATTTGAGAATTGTAAATTCACTATGGAATTTATAAAAGAAAGGGGAATTGTTTAAAAATAAACGTTGATTTATTTTTGAAGTATGGGAATAAATTTACGGATTTGGAACGTAAATATAAAGTAAATCGGTAAGGATTTATTTAATTGGTTTAAATGAACCATTTTGAAATGAAAGTTTTTCCGCATTAGGAAAATGATTGAAATTTGTTTTCAAATGGTTGAAGTGTGGAAATTATATATCTAGTAAAGATATTTTTGGAAAATAAATAATTTGGGAAATTATTTGGAATATGGTGATGTTGAGCACACCTATTGATAGTTAAATAACCGACTATCAATATTTACCTTTGAATGGGTATTTGTCGTAATTTGCTTGAATTTGAATGCCACACTTATTTTTAAAATAAGCGCTCGCTATTCGGGTTAGCCGGGAAAGGACCTTGGGGTCGTATAACCCATTCCGAATATGTGATACATCGTTATAGATTGCATTTGATGACCGGTGTTGAAGATCGGATATTTATGAAAATGGAAGGATTACCGTCGTATGTTTCTGCATCGGCTGATCTCCGATATAGAAATTTATTACCCTTTTGTGATGGAAGTCCGGTCGTGATTAGTGAATATCCGGATTGCAAGGACTTCTTTGGAAGTGCCTTCGGTTCCGTTCGATCCCTGAGTGGACTTGTATGGATGTGTGTCTGAGGTTACAATTTGAGATGTAAAGCTGGTTTTTATCAAATATATTTCCGTTGGTGGTGGAGAATTTATTCTCGTAGCTTAATACCCTTAGAGGTTATGTAGTTAATGGTTACTAGTGATACATTCCTAAATTGGTAACGTGGCATACGAAGTGTTGTTGAGCATTGGATGGTCAAAGCACAGCTTTTGTATAAAGCGTGGCTTTGTGGACGAGACTTCGTCGGACCTCACACCCCGGAAATGGTCAAAACAGGAAGGATGCAGCAAGGTTGTTAGGGGGTAGCGCCCCTCTAGTGTATGTCATTCCTTCTGGATAGAGGTGGAATCATGGTATGGAGCCCAGATACTTAACATATGTTGTTGCTGCAAATTTATTGCTTTGTGGTTGTTGGAAATCAAGGATCCTCGGATATAGATCGGTTACGATCGGGGAATGACATATTCGTGTCAGTAGTTACCTAGTTTGAAAGGTAACCCGGCCTTGTGTTGGCAGAGATCCGGTTAGGTTCTCGGGGCATCTTTCCAGAGTCGTTTCCATGTGGCAATGGGAAGTTCCTTGGTCTGATCATTTGTTGGAAATCCAAAGAAACAATACGAACCTTGTACGGTTTTAGTTGTAGAACCTGCCATTTAATATGGTAGCTATAGTAGGCATAATATAATGGTACCTATGCTGGCTAAGATGTATATCTTTACTTTCGAAATGATTTTTCCCTACACTATGCACTAATAATAATATCAAAAATGATTTGATTTTACGTAGTAAGCATCTTTGACTACCATAAGGAGAAATCTCCCCCAAGTCTGCGTTTGCATTGTGTGTGTGAAGGGAGGCCTTATGGTAGTTTCATTTTAAAAAAAGCATTGCGAATTGACTTTGAAAATATTCCTCTGTTTTGTTAAAAAAAACTGTTTTGGTTCTCACACCAGTCACATGACTGACTCGGAGTTCATTGTTTTCCTTCCTAAACTCTGGGTGCCCACCAATTTCCACACAGGCAGTCTAGAGTCAGGTTATTAGGATATTCTGGAATTCAGGAGTTGCTGGAGGCAAGCTGGATGGCATGGCGTATTCACTAGTATATAGTATTTCTTTTCCGCTGTTTGTTGTTGTTTGTTGTTGTACACTCTGATGATGTAATGTAATGTGATATAATGTAATAACTGATATAGTTCTTTGTTTAAAGATTATTCATTTATCTATTATATGTTATTCCGCTGCGATTGTGAGATTCTGATATTGTTCTGTTGTTTCTTTCTATTTTGTTCTATCTTTTTCTCTCTTCTTCTATCATTTTCTTCTTTTTTAACCATAACCGTACGGTTTTTCGGCATTCGATTGCTCGACAGTTGATACAGTGGACGTATTGATGTCGGTTTTCGAGCGTTGAAAATTCGTAACGTTACATTTGCTCTTCATTTAGATAGGCTGGAAATGCTGGAAAACAGGCACCAGTCGACTGACCCTCTGAGTCCAGTCGACTGACCTGGAACCCAAGAGTACTTCCAGGCATTGGCCAGTCGACTGTTCTTAGAGTGCCAGTCGACTGACCTGCTTGCATTCAGTCTGTTTTGCCTACTTAGCCTATTTTGCTTGATATTCCAATTTTTATCGGTTCATGATTATCTGATTTCTTGTAATCATTTATTATTGACTTTGATGAATTCTTTTTGGAATTTTTTAGAATACCCATTTGATGGATTCGATATCGATTTTTATGGCTTTGATTCACACCCTAGAATGTGAATCTTTGGCGATTGATTGTTTCTACAATCATTTCTGTGATTTGTCACTTTGAAAATATAAAGGTTTTCTATACTAATAGTAAATATCAAAAATCTTTCATCAAAACAATTTCAACACTATTTTATTACAAAACTCGTTATTTAAAACCATTTTCCTACCTATTAGTATATACAAACCTTTTACCTCACTCGTATGAGAAATCTAATTAAACGGCTTAGTATAACAAATGGTATGAAATGCTTGCGTTTACTTCGTCGGTTAATTCTTGGACTTGTTCGATTGAAGCTCTTGTGACAACTTTTGAGTGGAGATCTACAATTTATTCGTAAATATTTAAGTTAAGCCAGTGGTTATGGGACATGAAGCTAAACTCATCTGTTTACTAGCTTAGTGTAATTGACACTTCTTGATGATCGATGATGATCATTTTGTGATTTAGACTAGCAATGTGCGATGTCTCTTTTTATGCGAGGGAGACTAAATCCCGTTTCTATGGAGCTTCGGCTCAAAAATTAATGGTTAGCAACCATGGAATAGCGTTCCGTTTTGTGATACACGTGTTGGTGGGCTTTCATGCTCCCGTTTTGTGATAGGGCTATTGATGATTTCTAGAATTTGTGTTTCATCAATTTTCGTGATTTACATTGATAAGCTTTTTCAATATTTGTTCATTGGTGAATTTGTGCTTCACTAACTTTTCCAATTGGCATCGATATGTTTATCAATATTTGTGGTTTGATGAATATGGTGAAGAATATGACTTCCTTTTTGGTGCTTTTGAGATAACTGAGGTATTGTATGATTTCGCTGACTTTAAATGTATACTTTTCATAATATGGCGTTATTGTTATCAAATGTTTTGACATATCTCTTATTCCATCTCATTTTATCTGATATTTATAGCTAGACTGATCCATTTATTATTTTCTTATTAAATAATACTTGGGTCAGGCCGAGATGTTACAGGTGCTTCTGCTTGACTCCTGATCTGGGATCATCATTACCTGACTTTTGTCTAACTACATTAGATTGGTAGTTTTTATTGTTATACATTTGAGATAGGGACTCCTTAATGTATACATATTCTTTTGTCTAGCACTTGTATCCATTCTTTTTGTTATTGTGGATCTTTTTGACCACTACTCTGATATACACTTTCATGTGCTATATTCATATCTATTTCCGCCTTTGTGATACAGATATATGTGACTGATTTGTGTTATGTTTATTTCTATATTTGTTTCCGAAGATATCATAGTCACTGTGTAGTAGCATTGAGTTTGCATCGGCATGTCAGATTTCCTCTTGAAATGACATGCATGTTATACTATCTGACATATCGGTGCTCGCATAAGCAATTACATGGATGGTCGCTCCTCAACAGCCTTATTCTTCGTGCTAGTTGGTGGCATTACTCCATAGTGTCCTTGGCTAGCGTGAGTATAGAGGTGGAGCGTCACATCAACTAAGATTAGCCGCTAAGCACATTTGTTTCTAGGTCTCATGCTCTTCTCGTTGCTCTGCCTTCCGTCGTGCCTAAGCGCCACCGCTCGCCTATAGTGGGTCGCCGCTGCCTACAGCTCCTCTATGTCGCCGAACACTTTACTGATAGCTCAAAAACGAGTTCAAAACAAACCCAAACAACCCCTGCCATTCAACTTCAAACTATGGCCACCTTGGTCGATGATAGGTCACCAAACTCCACGATCATGATCCCCCAATCGTCCTCTCCATTTTCTCTTCAAGTACCATTGCTTAAAGATCTACGACGATGCTCGAAAACCCAACCAAAGTCTCAAAATTCAACCCTCGATCCACAACGCCTTAAGCCACCACACCATGATCCAACCATACAAAACACGCATCTCACCAAGACGAACAACTTTCATGTTGGGACCATCGCTTGAATCATCCTATAGCGGTGTCAATCGATGATGATCGTTAGATGCGCGGTTTCATTTTCATTTGGTTTTCGAATGAGAGAGATACGGTTTTTCTGTAGATTTGACTAATTAACATTTTGTCCTTAAAATTATAGACTCCAATCGAGACTTCCTCACCAGCGTTCCTAGCCAAATACCCTTATTTTAGACTTAATAGAACTGGTTACAAAATCTAATTTCATCGACTATGGAAGTTAAACCTTTGGACTTTAAATTTGAATATTCACACAAATTAAATACTAAACCGGTTTCTAGTCAAATTTAACTGAAAATATTTTCAAATTACAAAACAAATTAATTTATATTCCAATTAACTTATTAATTGACAATATTAGATTTTAAACGAATTCTAATAATAAAACAACTATTTTCTTTTCATGGTAGTTCATACGCATTTATAATCATTATTGCATATAACATGGATTATACTTTTTTTTAGCAAAGCCGGTGGGTTAATTGGACCCTTACCAGTTTATTTATACACTCAAAAATTTACAAAGAAAGAGAGAAGCTACAAAGAAAAATAGGGGAAACTAGGTGTACCAACCACGTGGGAAAACAAAACATAATAAAAAGACAGAACAACATAAGAGGAAATGAAAGGTGCTTAGTACCTAGAAAAGGCATTTAAAATGCCAGGATCAAATGAAAAACCGCAAATGGCCTAATCCAACTTTAATAGCATGCAAAAGATAGGCAGGCAGTTGCATGTTAGATTTTGCTTTCACCACTTGAAACACTATAATAACTCTTTCAATCCAAACGATTCTCATGAAATTTTTCATCATCCATATATCCTATCTCGAGAATCCATTGTTCACTGCGTTTAATTTCTGAATTCTTTCCCACTCAACCGTATGATCTCAGCAACATCAATCCTACCTATCTTCAACATTATTATGTACCACATTTTGTGAATTGGAAGGTATGTGAAGAACAGATGAGCAATAGACTCCGGCTAACCGCAAAACACACAACATTCATCAATGAGCATCCCAATACACAGCAGCTCATGTTTAGTGAATAAAGCTTTCTCTATCGTTTTCCAGAAGAATAAGTTTTCTTTTGCAGTGTTATCTTTACTCCCAGACCTTCTATACCATCTGAAATATACAGCAGCTTCGAAATTCATGAGGTATTAATAGAACTTTCCAATAAGTGGAAATTAGCCATAATGGCCTCTTTAGCAAGTGCAATTAGTTTCTAGGACACACAACTGAAATAATTACTTTTAAGGACAAAATGCAAAACAATTAGTTTTTAAGGCCCAAAAACGTAAGAAATTATGTCCCTGAAAGTAATTGGACTGCTGACTTTGTCCTTAAAAGTAATTATTCTTTTGACTTTGGCCTTGAAATTAATTTTCGTGGATGTGTGTCCTAGAAACTAATTGGACTGAAATGTTTGTCCTTCTAGTGAAATTCCCCTTCCAATAAAGTAGGCTCCACCCGAAACTTCCTGGTAATGCCACAAAAACTGCACGTTGAATTTGAAATTTTGAAGAGTGTTTCAAATCCTTCTAATTCTGGCATTAGAGTTATAGGGGAGAATAATATGATTGTGATGAAGAAGGCCATTAACTTCGCCGTTAACATGTATTCCACATTAATAAATTTCTTGATGACTCAAAAGATTACAAACAATGCAACCGTAGTCAAACTAGGGGTCATCCCAAAAATTGACAGTAGTATAGTTCAAAATAGCATATTTAATACAAGGTAGAACACCTTCCCCGTGCTTAAATTTTTTTCTCCTTGACCAACTTGAATTTTGAGGATCTTCATCTTCCAGATGCTTTTTCCTCTAGTAACATGTTTTTTCGACCATTCATTCCAAATGCTATCCTTGTCATTCAGAAAGTTATGAAGATGTTTGAAAAAAGAAGCCTTGTACCATTGAGTCGGGTTATAAGTACCAAGCCTACATTTATTCATAAGTTTCTCAGTGGATACAAAAGAAATCGGAGCAAGATACCTACCTTGGGTTGAACCATGCCAAAAAGTATCATTATGGTAGATTTAATCATTCTGACAAGTTTCTAAGGCAACAAAAAGGTTCTAGCCCGGTAAACACTAATGGAAAATATAACAGATTTGATTAAAATTGACCTACCAGCTTGACTAAGAAACTTACATGTCCAACTATCAAGTTTAGGTGTTATTTTTGCATACATAGGAAGGCATTGATGTGTAGTAATCCTAGAAGTGTCTAAGGGAATACCAAGATAGGAAACTGTCTCAGCACTTGGTTGTAGGCCGGTGGTTGATAAAATGTTGTTTTAGAGCTGTTGTTCAACTCCAGCCGTCATAATGTCAGATTTTGCAAGGTTTACTTTAAGACCACTAGTGTAGAAAAGATTTAGGACATTAAGGATAGCGTTAACAGTACCATGGTTAGGTTTGCAGAAAATCATAAGGTCATCAGCAAACATAAGCGAGGTGACTTAAGGCTCCTTACATTTGAAATGATGACTATATGAGCCTTGGTTGACAAGAGAATTCAATAATTGAGTAAGAAGCTCCTTGGCAATTGTAACGACCCGAATTTTTTAACTTCCGAAAGTCGACATCGATACATCCACGGTATCCAATACCGGACAACCGAATGCCGAAAAACCGAACCGTTAGGGTTTAAGAAGAAGAAGATAGAAGAAGAACGGAAACAATAAAAGAATCTCACATTTCGCAGCGGAACAAATATAATAGATAAATGAATAATCTTTAAAGCAAAAACACTATATCAGTTTATACATACATTATCAGAGTTTACAATGACGTCATTCAATACTAGGCATCTACAATAACTAATCCATATTAAAACTGAACTTACAGCAATCCCAACGTAGCGGACACTACATAGTATAAGTTATACGTCTCGTCGTCCAGATTGAACTCCATATCTCCACAGATATATGATTTGATTGACTTCGCTCCAGAATAATGATAACCTGACTCTAGGCTATCCCTGTGGAAAATTATGCGCACCCGGAGTTTAGAAAGGGAACAATAAACTCCAGGTCAGTCATAGGACTGGTGTGAGATCTTAAAAACAGTTATTTTTCACAAAGAAAGGAAAAGAAATCTGTAATGCTTTTGGAAAATGAAACTACCATAAGGCCTTCCGGCACACACACAATGCAATCGCACACTTGGGGGAGATTTCTCCTTATGATAGTCAAACATGTTTGATACGCAAAAAGTCGTTTTAATATTATCATTAGTGCATAGTGGAAAAACATTTGCAAGTATAATATTAATCTAAGTCCGCATACGTACCATTATAGTATGCCTACTATAGCTACCATATTAGATGGTAGGTTTTACAACTAAAACCGTACAAGGCGCGTATTGGTGATTGAATTTCCAACAAATGGCCAGGCTAAGCAACTTCTCGGGCCACATGGGTATGCCTCTGGAGGGACATCTCGAGAACATAACCGGATCTCTACCAACACAAGGCCGGGTTACCTCTGTAACTAGGTAACTACTACATGAGTATGCCATCCCCCGGTCGTTTGCGACCTTTATCCGAGGATCCTCAACCACAAAGCAACAAACCACAAAGTATAATAAATTTGCAGCAACAACATAGGTAAAATATCTGGGCTCCATACAATGATACTACCCTTTTCCAGAAGGAAATGACATACCCTCAAGGGGCACTACCCCCAAATAACCTTGCTGCATCCTTCCTGTTTTTACCATTCCAAGTTGTGAGATCCGACGAAGTCTCGTCCACAAATCTACACTTTTCATAAAGTCATGCTTCAATCAACAAATGATCTATAGCACTTCATATGCCACATTACCAATTTGGGAAGATATCACTAGTAACCATCAACTACATAACCTCTGAGCTCATACGTCTCATAGAAGGATGTTAAGATAAAAGAATAAATTCTCCGCCACCAACAGAAATATATTTGATAGAAACCATCTTTATATCTCAAAGTGTAATGTCAGACACACATCCATATAAGTCTATTACGGGATCGAATGGAACCGAAGGCACTTCAAAGAAGCCCTTGCAATCCGGATATTCACTAATCACGTCCAGAATCCCCATCACAAAGGGTGATAAAATCTCTATACCGGAGCAACCCGATGTAGAGACATTCGACAGGTAATCCTTTCGCTTTCGAAAATACCCGGTCTTCAACGCCATCTTCAAATGCAACCCCATTTCGTCGTATCATTATTCGGAATGGGTTTTATGACACAAGGTCCTCTCCCAGCTAATCCGAATAACGAGCGCTTATTTTAAAAATAATTGTTACATTTAGATTTCAAACAAATCATAAAAAATTTCCACTTTGATCTTTTAAATAAAAGATCCATCACAATCATAAAGGTTCAATGTGGTTTTTGAATATCCATTTGGAATCCAACCCCAGGTCGCATCGAAATTCAAATGCCACTAAAAGGGCCAATATTGATAGTTGGTTATTTAAGTATCAATCATCATTCACAACAATCACCAAGATTTAAATAATTTTTTCCAATCATTTATTTTCAAAAATATCTTCGCAAGACAAAATTTTGGCACTTCAACTATTTGAAAACAAATTTCAAATCACTTTTCACCTTTCAATACTCTGAAAACAAATTTCAAATCATTTTTCCTTATGTAGAAAACATTTCCAAATATTTATTCATTTCCACTGAAAATCTGCCGAGTTCAAATATTTTATAGAAGACTTATCCAAAATATACTTGAAAACATTTAAAATAAATCTATTTTAAAATGCTTGCTTAAATATTAGTTATGAAAAATATTATACTAATATCTCATATAAAAATTCAAGTCCAAAACTAATTTTAAAATAAAATTAGTAGAAAGGATATAACTATTTAAATATCCAATTTCTAAAATAAATATCAATTTAAAATTTTAAATAACCACTTCTATAATAGTTTAAAATATATTTTTACTTTAAAGATTTTCAAAATAACCTAAGTAAATAATTTTTCCAAAACATTCTTTCCTTAAAACCATCATAACGACTTCAATTTATATTTATAAACTATATTGAAAATATTCTCGGCTTTAGCGAAAATACACATTCCATTCTAAAATGGTTCATTCAAATCAATTTATAAATCATTCTGGATTTATTTTAAATTTACGTCCCAAATCCACAAATTTCTTTCCACACTTTTAAAAATAAAATAATATTTATTTTTAAAACAAATTTCCCTTTCTTTTATAAAATTCCCATTGTGGAATCAAATTTTTAAATATCCACTAATTTACGATTTTCAAATCGATTCCCAAGTATTCACTTTCAACACCAAATCAATTTTCAAATTGATTTCTAAATTTATTTCAATTACCAAATCCAATTCCGAATTGGTTTCTAAATTTATTTCAATCAACAAATCAATTTTCATATCAATTTCCCAAAGGTTTATTTTAAACACCAGATTAATTTTCAAATTGATTTCTAAAATCTTTTCAAACATTAAATTAAATTCCAAATTTAAATTTCTAAAATTTATTTCCCTTTATCTCTACAAACTATTTAAAATCCATATTTTAAATAACTTCTCCAACTTTTGAATAATATTACGTGAAATCCATTGATTAAGCCTTTTTCCCATATTTTGGGATTTATGAAATAGGATTCAAAAAAATAAAACTTTATTCTTTTTAAAATTCCTTCTTTTAAATGTATCCAATTTTCAAAAATAAATGTTTACTACAACTTTTCAACTTGTATTTCAAAAATCCAATTTTTATTTATTTCCAGTATCCTACGATACCAAAAATAAATTCATCTAAACTATGGCCTTCAACGATTCCAATCACAATATATTCACACACAGATTATAAACAAATCAACACACAATTATTGAAACAAATTCAATCATCTGAGAATTCCAATTGGATCCCTCCAACATATTTCCCTGCGTCCACAGATGTTAACACAACAATTAAATACCAATTCCACTTCGAGGTGGAATATCGCGGTATATGAGATTTATAAAATATCATTCGCTATTATGCGGCGCATAGGGTCTCATCTGCTATATAATGCGTGAAATCAATTACTCCAAATACATATACAATACTTGTGACGACCCAGAATTTTTAGACATTTAAAATTGGAATATTTAATTAATTTTTAATATTTGCAAGTTAGTTTAACTTGGATTTCAAATATCAGTTTGAATTTGGCGATTAAATTTATTGAATATAATAATTAGAGATTGGGTAAAATAATTAATCTTGAGTTTTAAGCTCATAAAAATATTTCAAGGGCATATAAAACTTATAATAGTAATACTAATGATAACAGATGAGTAATTTTTTCAATTTTAAAATTATACAATTTAAATTGGATTTAAAAATAGCTTTCGGAGGCATAGTCTCGGAAATCGACGAAACCAGTCCCATTGGATCTGTAATAGTGTATTATTGTCTATTTTAATTTTCGTAGTGTTTATAGTGATCGTTTGGCCGTACGATAAGTGAACGCGCTGAAAATCAAATCGAGATTTAATATAATAACTGGGTTCAAAAAGCTATCTTCTCCATACAATCGAATTAGGACTCGAAACCTTTTCCATTGTGTTCGGAATAGGGGTATAACATTAAAAACGCCTAGCAGCATGCCTCGATAGGAGTTCGAAATTTTAAGTTGCGTTTATCGAAACAATTTGAATTCAATTTAAAATATATATTTTACATTCTCATACAAGCAACCTTCACCAGCTGAAATGAATGTTTGCGTCAGTGCTTTTTGTCTTCCCTTCAGAGTACTATAGTTCATTTGCTACATGCGACCAGCTTTTTAAATTTTGCACGCTAAACATCTTTTCCTATCCCCCTTCCTTCTTTTAAAATGCAGACAAATTCACAAAGAAATGGAAAGCTTCAGGGAATCAAAATGATGGTTGAACGATAAGAGGGCGAACATCTTCTTTCCAGTTCATTATCCTCTTCCGTTCCAAATAAGGTCGAACTGGAAGATAAACAAGCGGCCGAGCAAAATAATACTGTCCTTCTTTCTTCTCAAATAAATTTCCAATTTCCTTTTCTATTCAAAAATGAATTAGCCTAAATCAAAAAAAAATACGAGAGCCGAGCAATTCGAACATCCCGTGCCTCATTCGAGTAATCGCGCGCTTCCCTTCTCTAATCCAACGCGATGGTCGGCTGTCTTCGCATCAATTTGTCGAAGTCAACTCGATTTTTGTGAAGGAATCGATCAAGTTTTATATTGTATAAAGTAGTTTTATTTTAAATATTCTTAAAGTATGTTTTTTGAATAAGTATTAAAGTAATTTTTAATTCAAATGTTGTAAAGGATATTTTATAATAAAGTGTTTTAAATTATTTTAAAAATCTAAAGTTTTTGTGCTTGGTGCTTCAGTGGCAATAAATATTTGGGAATTTATTCCATGAGAAGAGTGTGGTTTGAAACTGTTTTCAAAGGGTTGAAAAGTGAAAATATATCTTGTGAAGTTATTTTGAGATTAATAAATAATTTGGTGAAATTATTTAGTTTGATGGTTGTTTGTGAATGTTATTTGATAGTTAAATAACCGATTATCAATATTGGCCAATGCGCTGATCGTTTCGAAGAGACCGGGATCGGGATTAATTTCTCGTAAACCACTTCGATCCGGTTTGCACGTTTTCGTGAGGAAGATGAGTTCGGAGTCGAAGATGGAGCAGTGAAGTGCAAGGGCTAGTCGCTACTAATCCTGAGGATGATTCAAAAATGGATGTAGTAGGAGTAGTGCCTTCGGTTTCGTTCGAACCCAAGGCGGACTTGTATGGATGAATGCTTTCAGAACATCGTCAGGTGCGCGATGAGCATTCTAAGGGGTGTGTTCTAAAAAGGTAACGCTTAGCCTCGAGCCTCATCAACCGGGAATGACTGAAAATCAGGGGTTATGAAGCAAGGCTAAGTGGGTAGCACCCATTAAGGTGAGGTCATCCCTGTCTAGATGTCCCTTTTTGTTCGGCTTAGTAGTGCGGTTGCTGATCCCAACCGTGGGGTGATCTTACTCGGGATTATGCAGTAAGGGTAATCCCGGTCTTGTGTTGCAGGGGATTTAGGATGGATCCTCGGTACGCTGATCTAGAGCAGGTATGTGATAGTGGTACCCAGTGCCTAGTCATTAGTTGGAAATCCATTCTCCCTATGAGCCTTTAAGTTAATGTTTATATACCTATTAGCTGGAATTTAAAAAATGTAACAATTTCGGTTATTTGAATAAGTATTTGTATGTAGACACTATTACAATATCAGAGGATTTTATAAGAAATGTTTTAGCTATCGTAATGTAAATACCCGACATGTTTATTTGTGCCGTGGTCTTATGAGATGCTTTTGTTTTCAAAGGATTTTGAAACTTTAATAATCCAATTGAGTGTGGTTTTCTCACGCTGGTATTCCAGAATGACTCGGGTGTTATTTAACTATAATGTTCGGGTCAGACCGAGTATTATAGATTATAGGAAATCATGCTATGGAACTGGAAGGTGATACGTGCTTTCATATTTGTATGAAATAATCCGTTGTGTGTTCAGTTTTTGGAAGGACGGGATATTATAACCGTCCTAAATTGTGTTGTTGATTGTATTGAACTCTGATGTTGTATTCTGATGATGGATATATAAAACAGATAAGAAAATTTTGTGTAAAGATCCATTATCATCTATTATATTTTATCCGCTGCATTGGTAAGATTCTGATATTGTTACTATTTTTCTTCTATATTTTTCTTCTTTAACCCTATGGTTCGTATTTTCGTACATCTTGAGTTGATTGATGGAGAATAGTGTCGACTCAAGGGGTACATAACTGCGAGTCGTTATATAATACCAATTCCACTTCGAGGTGGAATATCGCGGTATATGGGTTTAGTATAATATCATCCGCTATTATACGGCGCATAGGGTCTAAACTAATGTAACTAATAATAAATCAATCATTTATGCACACAATCAACAATTTTTAATTTAACTATTTAAAATTTAAATCAGAAAAATATTTGATTGAGTGAGAAGATCTCACCTTTGCCCTTTATTTTTGCAATCCATTTTCCAATCCCGATTTTTGTCTTCACAGTATTAGACCTTGTATCAAACAATTATATGATTTTATTAATACTCGAACTAATCGTATAATTTATTTCCTTTTAAATAAATTTAATTAACCAATGATTTTTATTTTAAACAAATCATTAAAATTTAAAATAACTTTCCTTTTATAATCTTGAGTAATCAAAATAATTATATAAGTTAATTAAACCAATTATTCACCATAATTCATTATTAGGAATATCTAAAACTAAATTTGAATTTTGTATATGTGTATTTATTTTATATAAACAATACAGAATTTTCTTTACTATAAAATTTCTAATACATATATATTTGTAGAAATATAAAAAGTCTGGATTTTAAATATACCTTTGTATATATATATTTGAAAAAAAATCTATCTGCATATATAAATATTTTCTAAATAAAATAATTTTCTGCTTTTGAATTGTATATAATTTTAAAGTAAACAGAACTGTTTTTTTCCTTTAAATTTACTTTACTGTAAAATTATATCTTCTACATGCATAAAAAAATTGAAAACTAAATATGTAATAAAAATGAAAATAGCGATACATTTACTGCCTCCTAGTGAAGACAGCGGACCGCCACCATGCAATTCGCGACAACCTTAGACACGAGATGCCGCCATCGTGATGAAGTCGCCACACGCGTTTGTTTCGAACGCTGTTGCACCCCTCGGCGACTGCCTTGTTGCTGCGAATTCGAACGCAATGCATGATCGCCCACCGCGACTTCGATTGTCTGATTGACCCCCAAACTCACTGTCGCCTTTGGCTGTACCGCACTCGTGACCCACAACGCTGCGCTACCTCCTACGTACATCGGCCTATGCGCACGCTCACGCCATCGATCCAAACCACTAGCGCGAAATCGAACCCTTATGTCGTGTCGATGCTTACTTTCGCCATTTATTTTCTCTGCCCGCGATTTACTATCAGGCTTCGGCCACTTATTTGTTCGATTTTGGGAATGATTCAATTTGTGAATTTGAAAAAGGTAGCGGCCATGGATTCGAATTTTGAATGAAAAGTTTTCTTTTATTTGATTCTAATACCTAGACGAAGAAACCTCGGTCTATATTTTTTTCTTTTCTCTCGTTCGATATGCTTATATATTTTATTTTATTTTATTTTATAATATGAACGCATGTGCAAATCTTTGCCAAGTGTTTGAAAAGAGAAAACGTGTAACAATTGCCCTGCGAAACTATATTAAACACATATAAATATTTAATTTAAATTCAAATTCGAATCGTTTCAAATTATGCAATTAAAATCTTGACCTCCAATCGAAGCATGCTGCTCGGCGTTTATAATGTTAAACCCCTATTTTGAACGCAATGGAAAAGGTTCCGAGCCCAAATTCGATCGTATGGAGAAGATAGCTTTTTAAACCAGTTTTTAAATTAAATTTCGATTAAATTTTCAGCGCGTTTGCTTATCGTACGGTCACACGACAACTCCGAATGCTATGAAAATTGAAACACGATAATAATACAATATTACGGATCAAATGGAACTGGTTTCATCGAAATCCGAGACGATGCTTCATAAGGCTATTTTAAATATCGATTTAAATGATATAATTTCAAAACTGAATAAAAATTTTCAAATTCAATTCTGAAGCATCCATTATCTTCAGTATTATCAATTTAAATTTTCTAAGCCTTTAAAATATTTTTAATCAGCTTAAAACTGAAGATTCAAATTTTTATCCAACTTCCATAAATTAAATTCAATAATTAAATTGCCAATTACATAGTTATATTTGAAATTCAAGTTAAACTATCATTCAAATATTTAAAATCAATTAAATATTTCAATTTCAAAAGTTAAAATTTATGGGTCATCACATCCTTCCCCGCTTAAAAGAATTTCATCTTGAAATTACTAGTTAAGAAGAATGATCCTTAACCCGTTTATCATTTTTCCAATTCTAATAGTTTTTTAACAACAATCCAAAACGAATCTTTTTAGCAAAGACCCATTATCACTTCAATTAACTTTTCAAAATCAACCATAATTTTCAAATAGTATTATTTCCTTAATCAATTCAAACTTAAATTTTCAAAATTTTCTCAAAAATTTTTCTAACACACTAAATTTTCGTAAAATTTCGCCAGCGTCTCCTTTGCGCGGCTGGCTCGGTACGACTACAAAATGGCACCACGGGCTTCCAAATTTCAAAAGAACAGAAAAGGCCAAGTGGCTGGACAAGAAAAACATCAAATTTCAAACTAAAATTCAAATACATACCTTTTTCGAGCAATTTAAATTATCTTCAAAATCAATCCTAATTCCTTTTCCTTTATAATACCTGTATGCTATTTAACAACCATATACAGTTTCAACATTTAAAAATCATTTTGCACAATCCACTACAAAAGTTTGAGTACTTACTTCTTATACCATTTTTTACTTCACTATTGAAGTTATATATCAATTTTCATTCAATTTTCAATCTCAATTCAATTTACAATTTCATTTCTATTTGGATTCGATTTACCTTCTGAATATTGAATTTTTATCGATTATCTTTTATTCACAACTGATTCATATCATTATTTTAAATTGGTTTCATTTACTAATTCATTACAAATTCCAATTCATTTTATCTTAAACCATTTTTTTCCACCTTTATTACCTTTAGTTCACTTCGAACTAATTCTACAACTTGATTTTTGTTTCACATAATTCAAAGTGGTTTTCAATATTCAGTTTCGATTCCAGTTTTCTTCTTTTGTTCATTCCTAGAAATTTATTTTCAATTCACCATTTTGGTTTATAACCACTTATATTTAAACTGGATTTCGAATTCCATATGAACTTAATTTACCTTTTATTTATAAATATTGAATTCAATTCTTTTATCTTCCATTAGTTTCACTTACTAATTCATTTCAATTCTTTGCTTTGTTCATCACAAATTCAATTCAATTCCACTTCCAGTTCTATTTATTTACAAATTTAAAATGAATTTCAGCATTCAATTTCACTTTCATTTCTTGCAATTGCCAATTTATTTATACATTCAAAAAAAGGTTATTTTCCACCTTAATAAATTTTATTCCATAACTATTTTTATCAGATTCCAGAGACTTTTCAACCTTTCAAAATCATCTTTGAAATCAGTTCAAATTATCTTTTTGAATTTCCAAAACCAAACCCAGTTTTCAAACAACTTCCATTTTAAAACAATTTGGCAGCAATTCCTCTCTTGGAAACCCGAAAATGAACACCGACGATGTCGCGATCATCATCGGAATTATTTTCCAGCGGCCGAAAAGAGTTTAGAGCTTTTATCCCTCCAAAAACATTTTTCCAAACCTTGAAAACCATTTTCAAACTCAAAAGGAATTTAATCTTTTCAAATTTCAAACCCTTTCAATTTTTTCTCAAATATTATTCTGGAATCCCATTTCAAATTACAAATCACGTTTATAATTCACATTCTTAAATTCCATTTGTATGCGAATTTATTTCTTAACTTTTGAGTTACGATTTCAATATCCTATTCAATGATTAATGATAATAATTTAATATTATCACTTCCTAACAAACAATCAACCATATACTAGAATAATTTACGGAAAACCATTTCCCTTTATATACAAAAATAGTTTGGGTAAAATTATTTCATTTACCCGATTTTAAAACAATACGGTGTCGATTTATCCTGTTTAAGAGTTTAGAAACCCCTATCGATATAGTTGGCCAAACTGCACCGACTAGAATCTATAAACAATCAACCGATAAGTCAACAAAATATAAAACAATTTTATATTCACTAACAAATACGCGCCCATATCTATTATTACCGAACCCTTAGGGTTTAAGAAGTAGAAGATAGAAGAAGAACAGAAACAATAAAAGAATCTCACATTTTGCAGCGGAACAAATATAATAGATAAATGAATAATCTTTAAAGCAAAAACACTATATCGGTTTATACATACATTATCAGATTTTACAATGACACCATTCAATACTAGGCATTTACGACAACTAATCCATATTAAAACTGAACTTATAGCAATCCCAACGTAGCGGACACTACATAGTATAAGTGATACGTCTCGCCATCCAGCTTGAACTCCATATCTCCATAGATATACGATTTGATTGATTTCACTCCAGAATAAAGATAACCTGACTCTAGGCTGCCCGGGTGGAAAATTAGGGGCACCGAGAGTTTAGAAAGGGAACAATAAACTCCAGGTCAGTCATGGGACTGGTGGAGATCTTAAAAATTCACAAAGAAAGGATAAGAAATCTGCAATGCTTTTGGAAAATGTACGCCTCCCGGCACAACACAATGCAATCGCACACTTGAGGGAGATTTCTCCTTATGATAGTCAAACATGCTTGATACACAAAAACTTTTTTTAATATTATCATTAGTGCATAGTGGAAAAACATTTGCAAGTATAATATTAAACTTAGCCAACAAATGTACCATTATAGTATGCCTACAATAGCTACCATATTAGATGGCAGGTTCTAAAACTAAAACCGTACAAAGCGCGTATTGGTGATTGGATTTCCAACAAATGGTCAGGCTAAGGAACTTCCTGGGCCACATGGGTACGCCTCTGGAGGGATGTCCCGAGAACCTAACCAGATCTCTGCCAACACAAGGCCGGGTTACCTCTGTAACTAGGTAACTACTACATGAGTATGCCATCCCCCGGTCGTTTGCGACCTTTATCTGAGGATCCTCAACCACAAAGCAACAAACCATAAAGTATAATAAATTTGCAGCAACAACATAGATAAAATATCTGGGCTCCATACCATGATAATACCCTTTTCCAGAAGGAAATGACATACCCTCAGGGGGCACTACCCCCAAATAACCTTGCTGCATCCTTCTTGTTTTGACCATTCTGGATTGTGAGGTCCGACGAAGTCTCGTCCACAAAGCTACACTTTTCACAAAGTCATGTTTCGATCAACAAATGATCTGTAGCACTTCGCATGCCACGTTACCAATTTGGGAATATATCACTAGTAACGATCAACTACATAACCTCTGGGCTTGTACGTCTCAGAGAAGGGTGTTAAACTAAAAGAATAAATTCTCCGCCACCAATAGAAATGTATTTGATAGAAACCTGCTTTACATCTCAATGTGTAATGTCAGACACACATCCATACAAGTCCGTTCCGGGATCGAACGGAACCGAAGGCACTTTAAAGAAGCCCTTGCAATCCGGATATTCACTAATCACGTTCGGAATCCTCATCACAAAGGGTGATAAAATCTCTATACCGGAGCAACCCGGTGCAGAGACATTCGACAGGTAATCCTTTCGCTTTTGAAAATACCCGATCTTCAACACCATCTTCAAATGCAATCCTGTTTCGTCGTATCATTATTCGGAATGGGTTTTATGACACAAGGTCCTCTCCCGGTTAATCCGAATAACGAGCGCTTATTTTAAAAATAAGTGTTACTTCAGATTTCAAACAAATCATAACAAATTTCCACTTTAATCTTTTAAATAAAAGATCCATCACAATCACAAAGGTTCGATGTGGTTTTCGAATATCCATTTGGAATCCGACCCCCGGTCGCATTGAAATTCAAATGCCATTAAAAGGGCCAATATTGATAGTCGGTTATTTAACAATCAATCAACATTCACAACAATCACTAAGATTTAAACAATTTTTTCCGATTATTTATTTTCAAAAATATCTTCGCAAGACAAAATTTTGGCACTTCAACTATTTAAAAACAAATTTCAAATCACTTTTCACCTTTCAATACTTTGAAAACAAATTTAAAATCATTTTTCCTTGTGCATAAAACATTTACAAATATTTATTCATTTTCACTGAAAATCTGCCGAGTTCAAAGATTTTAAAATAATATAAAATACTTATCCAAAATATACTTGGAAACATTTAAAATAAAACTACTTTAAAATACTTATTTAAATATTAGTTATGAAAAATATTATACTAATATCTCATATAAAAATTCAAGTCCAAAATTAATTTTAAAATAAAATTAGTAGATAGGATATAACTATTTAAATATCCAATTTCTAAAACAAATATCAATTTAAAATTTTAAATAATCACTTCTATAAAGTTTAAAATATATTTTTACTTTAAAGATTTTCAAAATAACCTAAGTAAATAATTTTTCCAAAACATTCTTTCCTCAAAACCATCTTTACAACTTCAATTTATGTGACGCCCCACCTCTATACCCACGCTAGCCAAGAACACTCCGGAGTAGTGCTGTCAACTAGCACGGAGAATAAGGCTGTTGAGGAGCGACCATCCATGTAATTGCTTATCACACGGTGGCTATAAATAATCTTCGGAAACAAACATAGAAATAATCATATCACAAATCAGTCACAGATATCCATATCACAAAGGCGGAAGAAGATATGAATATATAACTAACACATGAAAGTGTACATCAGAGTAGTGGTCAATAAGATCCACGATAATACAAAAGAATAGCAACACGTGCTATACAAAAGAATACAACTATGAGTCTATATCTCAAGTGTATACAACAAAAACTGCTAATCTAAACAGTTAGCCAAAAGTCAGAGTGATGAATCCCTAGGAAGAAGTCAAGCAGAAGCACCTGTAACATCTCGGTCTGACCCGAGTATTATTTAAGAAAATAATAAACGGATCAGTCTAGCTATAAATATCAGATGACATGATATAACATAAAAGATATGGCATAAACATAAACATCCATAACGACATACCACTATAAGTATGTAAATAATGATCAACAGAAGATCAATCAATAAGAGATAATCAATATCACAAGAATCTTCTCAAAGATTCGAAGAGGGCATCATACCCTAAAGTTGTACTCATAACAAGTCAATGACATAAATTCCAGAAATCAACACGAGAAGTCCAGAAATCATAAAAAGGAAAAGAGGCCTATCACATGACGGTCCGAAGACCAAGGGGAGCTACCCCGCATGTGTGAATGGAATCACACAGATTGAGGTCAAGACTAACCAAAAAGCAGAAAGGTATGTGTGAATGGAATCACACAAGTGATGTCTAGTCTAACCTTGCAATGAAAGAGACATCGCGCAATTGCTAGTCTAATTCATAAAGCGATCATCAAGATCAACGAGAAGTGTCAATTACACTAAGCTAGTAAATATAGAAGTTTAGCTTCATGTCCCATAACCACTTGCTTAACTTAAATATTTATGAACAAACTGTAAATCTTCACTAATAAAATTGTCACAAGAGGTTCAATCGAACAAGTCCAAGAATTAACCGACGAAGTGAACGCAAGCGTTTCATACCACTTGTTTTACTAAGTCGTTTAATTAGATTTCTCATCCGAGTGAGGTAAAGGCTTGTGTATACTAATAGATTGAAAAACGGTTTAAGAAAAGAGCTTTGTTATTAAAAATAGAGTTGAAATTGTTTGTTAAAAGAGTTTTGATATTCACTACTAGTATTGAAACCTTTATATTATAAAGTGACAAAACACATAAGCAAGTGTAGAAACAATCAGTCACAAAGATCGCATACGGAGATGCGAATAAAATCCAAGGAAATCAGCTCAATGTTTTTCAGATAAGATCCCCTACGGAGGGGGGGTCCAGGGGGGGTGGCAACCCCCCAAGGTGGGGGTGCGGGGGCAACGCCACCGCCTACGGGGTTCGACCTAAGTGAAGACAAGCGGCCTACGACCTAAAGCAAAATGAGGTCTAACGACCTAAGGGTTAATGCGACCTAACACAATGGCCGAGCGACCTAAAGGAGACGCGACCTAAAAGAGGCGCGACCTAAAGGAGACGCGACCTAAAAGAGGCGCGACCTAAAGGAGACGCGACCTAAATTAGGCGCGACCTAAAGGAGACCGACCTAAAAGAGGCGCGACCTAAAGGAGACGCGACCTAAAAGATCGCGACCTAGTGACCTAACGGTTTAAGGGTCTTGCGACCTAACTGGAAACAAGGTCCAAATGACCTAACGACTTAAAGTGAAACGTGGCTAAGCGATATAAGGTCGGAGACGACCTACGACTTAACTCCGTGTGAGCGACCTACGACCTATGGTTGCTACGACCTAACGAGTTCCAATAGTGAAGGCTTAAGGTCTAACGACCTAAGGGGTATGACCTAAGGTCTTACGACCTAAGGTGTTGAGGTTGAACGACCTAACCAAATTGCATAGGCCATACGAGCTAAGGCCTAACGACCTAACTCCGAACGAGCTATACGCGAGTGACCTAGGGCGCTAACTCGCAAACGACCTAACGTTAACTCGCGAACGACCTAACTCCAGACGCGCCTTTTCAACGCGTGCGAGCTGAAGACCTGCCGACCTACGACCTATAGATGCTGGGCGACCTAAGGGGGACAGAGCGACCTAAGCCAGAAATTCACCCCAAAACACTAAAAAGTGGAGTTTTTCGCCAATCCAATCCAAACCAAATGCAAATGTGCATGCAAACATGATAGGGATGCATTCCCAATAGCCCAAGATAGATATAGACTATAATTGTGAGATAAAAATCTCACCTTTGCACTAAAGTTTATGAAGATGAAGCTTGAAAGCAAGGAGAAGCAATCCAAAGCTTGAATCCAATATCTTCTACTTGAATTTGGAGTTGAATGTTGGATTTGCAATTGAATTTGTGCTTGGAGTTTTAATTTCCCATTCCCTCCACCATTAATGCCAAAGCTTGATTAGTTAGGAAATTTATGAAGAGTGAGGAGAAGAGGGTTGGAACTTGGGCTTAATAGGCTAAACTAACCCAAAGTCCAAAGCGGGAAAAGTTAGTGAAATTTCACTAACTCCAAACCTATCGATGTTTATACTTAAAAAGTTGTAAACGACATTTCGAACTCAATGGAAGTGGTCTCGAGTCCTAATTTGACCGTTTGCAAAAACTAGCTTTTCGGACCAAAATCCGATTAACGAGTTAATATTTAAATAAAATATTTAAATACAAACTCGATAAATATGTGGGTTGTTACAATTTATATTTATAAACTATATTGAAAACATTCTCGGCTTTCAGGGAAAATACACATTTCATTCTAAAATGGTTCGTTCAAATCAATTTATAAATCTTTCTGGATTTATTTTAAATTTACGTCCCAAATCCGTTAGTTCCTTTCCATACTTTTAAAAATAAAATAATATTTATTTTTAAAACAAATTTCCCTTTCTTTTATAAAATTCCCATTGTGGATTTAAATTTTTAAATATCCACTAATTTACGATTTTCAAATCGATTCCCAAGTATTCACTTTCAACACCAAATCAATTTTCAAATTGATTTTCAAATTTATTTCAATTACCAAATCCAATTCCAAATTGGTTTCTAAATTTATTTCAATCAACAAATCAATTATCATATCAATTTCCTAATGGTTTATTTTTAAATACCAAATTAATTTTCAAATTGATTTCTAAAATCTTTTCAAGCGCTAAATTAAATTCCAAATTTAAATTTCTAAAATTTATTTCCCTTTATCTCTACAAACTATTTAAAATCCATATTTTAAATAAATTCTTCAACTTTTGAATAATATTACCCGAAATCCATTGATTAAGCCTTTTTCCCATATTTTGGAATTTATGCAACAGGATTCAAAAAAATAAAAATTTATTCTTTTTAAAATTCCTTCTTTTAAATTTATCCAATTTTCAAAAATAAATTTTAACCATAATTTTTCAACTTGTATTTTAAAAATCCAATTTTTATTTATTTCCGGTATCCTACGATACCAAAAATAAATTCGGCTAAAATATAGCCTTCAACGATTTCAATCACAATATATTCACACATAGATTATAAAAAAATCAACACACAATTATTGAAACAAATTCAATCATTTGTGGAATCCAGTTGGATCCCTCCAACCTATTTCCCTGCATCCACAGATGTTAGCACAATAATTAAATGCCAATTCCACTTCGAGGTGGAATATCACGGTATATGGGATTTATAAAATATCATCCACTATTATATGGCGCATAGGGTTTCATCCGCTATATAATGCGAGAAATCAATTACTCCAAATACATATATAATACCAATTCCACTTCGAGGTGGAATATCGCGATATATGGGTTTATATAATATCATCCGCTATTATGCGGCGCATAGTGTCTAAACTAATATAACTAATAATAAATCAATCATCCAAGCACACAATCAACAATTTGAAACTTAACTATTTAAAATTTTAATTAGAAAAATATTTGATTGAGTGAGAAGATCTCATCTTTGCCCTTTATTTTTGCAATTCATTTTTCAATCCCGATTTTTGTCTTCACAGTATTAGACCTTGTATCAAACAATTATATGATTTTATTAATACTCGAACTAATCGAATAATTAATTTCCTTTTTAATAAATTTAATTAACCAATGATTTTTATTTTAAACAAATCATTAAAATTTAAAATAACTTTCCTTTTATAATCTTGAGTAATCAAAATAATTATATAAGTTAATTAAACCAATTAATCACCATAATTCATTATTCTGAATATCTAAAACTAAATTTGAATTTTGTATATGTGTATTTATTTTATATAAACAATACAGAATTTTCTTTACTGTAAAAATACTAATACATGTAATTTGAAAAAATATAAAAAGTCTGGATTTTAAATATACCTTTGTGTATATATATTTTAAAAAAAAATCTATCTGCATATATAAATCTATTCTAAATAAAATAATTTTCTGTTTTTGAATTATATATATAATTTTAAAGTAAACAGAACTATTTTTTCCTTTAAATTTGCTTTACTGTAAAATTATATCTTCTACATGCATAAAAAAATTGAAAACTATATATAAAATAAAAATGAAAATAGTGATACCTTTACTGGCTCCTAGTGAAGACAGTGAACCGCCACCACGCAATTCGCGACAACCCTAAACACGAGATGCCTCCGTCATGACGAAGTCGCCACACGCGTTCGCTTCGAACACTGCTGCACCCTCGACGGCTGCCTTGCTGCTACGAATTCGAACGCAATGCCTAATCACCCACCTCGACTTCGATTGTCTGATTGACTCCCCTAACTCACCGTCGCCTTTGGTCGTGCCGCACTCCCGACCCACGACGCTGCGCTACCTCCCACCTACATCGGCCTACGCATGCGCTCACGCCATCGATCCAAACCACCAGCGTGAAATCGAACCCCTATGTCGTGCCGATGCTGGCTTTCACCATTTTTTTCTACTCACGATTTACTATCAAGCTTCGGCCACTGATTTGTTCGATTTTGAGAATGATTCAATTTGTGAATTTGAAAAGGATAGCGGCCATGGATTCGAATTTTGAATGAAATGTTTTTTTTTATTTGATTCGAATACTTGGATGAAGAAATCTCGGTCTATATTTTTTTCTTTTCTTTCGTTCGATATGTTTATATATTTTATTTTATTTTTTTATAATATGAACGCGTGTGCAAATCTTTGCCAAGTGTTTAGAAAGAGAAAATGTGTAACAATTGCCCTGCGAAACTATATTAAACACATATAAATATTTAATTTAAATTCAAATTCGAATCGTTTCAGATTATGCAATTAAAAACTTGACCTCCAATCGAGGCGTGCCGCTAGGTGTTTATAATGTTAAACCCCTATTTTGAACGCAATGGAAAAGGTTCCAGCCCATATTCGATCGTATGGAGAAGATAGCTTTTTAAACCAGTTTTTAAATTAAATTTCGATAAAATTTTCAGCGCGTTTGCTTATCGTACGGTCAGAGGACAACTCCGAATGCTACGAAAATTAAAACCTAATAATAATACAATATTACGGATCCAATGGAACTTATTTCGTCGAAATCCGAGACTGTGCTTCGGAATGTTATTTTAAATATCGATTTAAATGATATAGGTTCAAAACTGAATAAAACATTTCCAAATCAAATTCTGAAGCTTCCACTATCTTCAGTATTATCAATATAAATTTTCTTAGCCTTTAAAATATTTTTAATCAACTTAAAACTGAAGATTCAAATTTTTATCCAACTTCAATAAACTAAATTCAATAATTAAATTGCCAATTTCATAGTTATATTTGAAGTCAAGTTAAACTATCATTCAAATATTTAAAATCAATTAAATATTTCAATTTTAAAAGCTAAAATTTCCGGGTCATCACAGCAATGATGAATATATAAGATCACATTAGGTCCCCTTGCCGTATGCCTTGTTTACTGCTAAAAAAACCAATATGGGAGCCAATTGATGACTATAGGGAAGTTTGCGGAAGAAATACACGCATAAACCCAAGCAATGAAATGATTTAGGAAATTCATATATCCCATTATCCTGATTATGGAATCCTAATGTAATGTGTCGAAAGCTTTTTTAACATCAAGTTTAAGCATGGCATGTAGAGAGATAAGTTTATATTTGTAACAATGGAGAAGCTCATGACATAGTAAAACATTGTCGAGAATGCTACGTTCGGGTAAGAAAGCAGCTTGGTTATGCGAGACAATACTAGGAAGTACCCTCTTCATTATATTAGCAGTGACCTTAGAAATGCATTTGTAAGTAATGTTGCAGCAGGCAATGGGACGAAAAGAGAGAACACTGTCATCATTCTTAACCTTTGGGATGAGAGTAATATTGGTATTATTGAAAGAGTTTTGCATTATCGCCTTTTTTAAAAAGGTCTTCATAGCATGGATCATATCAGCTTCAATATAGAACCAACAAGAAGTATAGAAAATGCATTGGAACCATCAGGACTGCCACTTGAACTCTTATTTAAGGAGAACATTGCATCTTTAATTTCATCACTTGAAATTTCCATGCACAGGTTGTTCTGGTCAAGCTGGCAAATTCTAGGGAGAATAGATGGGTCAATGGAATCAATTAAAGGAGAGAAATTAGAAGCATTACCAAGTAAGTTACTAAAGTGATGAATAAATTCTTCATCAATTCCTTAAGGGTCAGTCTTCCTAAGGCCATTGCTATCAACGATAGAAAGGATGTAATCTTTTGTGTATTTAGCTTTAAGATAGGCATGGAAAAAAGAAGAATTCGGGCCATCTTCCTCATTCCGCCGTAGTCTAGTTTTCTGTTTGATCATGTCGAGTTCCAAAGTTAGGGCAAGATTGTAGTCTTTAACAATGCTGGTTTCAATAGGAGCAAGCCTACAGAAAGGGAAGCCTGCATCCTTCTTTGTATCTCATCAAGCTGCTATCTTAGGTGATCTGAAGATTTTTATCTATTACCATATTTGTTTCTAGACCATGCACGTAGAACATCCTTAGTGGCTCTCAATTTTTTCTGCAAGATATACATAGGATTACCGTAATAATTTTTAAACCAAATATTTTTTACAATGTCATGAAAATCAGGTTCTTTAACCCATGAGTTAAAAAGTTTAAAATTTGTTTTTCCTGTTGGAATTCCTAAAGAAAAAAATGAATGAAAAATACACTTGTACCACATCGCCTAAAATACTAAGAAAGCTAAGTATATTAATAGCTTTCTAAAGAAGGTGTTGGGGCCTAGGGGTACCCAAATGTATGCTTCGTTGTGAGGAGGGAGACCATGCATCTCCACCACACACGCGCGCCCGCCGCCGCCGCCGTCCGACCGAACCGAACCGAGCCGGGCTCAGGTCTAATATGATTCAAATTTTACTGCAAAACTGGGCCGGGTTTTTTAACAGTTGCAGGCTATACGAACGGATGCGACTGTTCATAAGCGGACGCGGATTACTGAGGAGGTGTGACTTCTGAAGCAAGCGGGTGCAACCTAACTGAAGAAGCACGGCGTACAGAAGCGGGTGTGGTCTGACTGAGGAGGCGCGGCCGAACGATACGAGCAACGGGAGGGTCCGACCCGTTAACGAATAGTAGCGTTCGAAAGGCAGCGGGTGCGACCCGTCAAGCGGACGCGACTATTTGAAGGGATGCGGAAAAAATTATAAATAGGACAGAATGCTGATCACATTCTGAATCGAAGACTGTTCTGTTTTTCCTTTGCTTCCTTTCTCTACCGCTCTATATATATCACAGAGTTGACATACTCATTACTATCTCGTGCAGATTTCGTCTGTTGTATCTTGGAAGAATTTTGAAATAAAATTCTTAAGGAGATCGTTACGACGAGCCTCAGACATAATCCGGTTAGAATTCTAGTCTGTTTGTATATTTATATACATTATTCTATATTATATCCGTTATTCTGGTTATGCTATTTATTCAAAATAAGTATAACGATGTTGTTGTAACTTATTTACAACATTCATATTGTTATAATAATTAATACAGAATTCCAGTGTAGTGGAAATCTGAGTTATAAACTTGTGCAACGAGTTTATAATTGATTATTCTCTGTTTTGGTATACTAGACGTATAACATCTTAAGAATTTTTCTGTTTTCTTACTAGAACAGAGATGGCAACAGTAGAATTTTCAAAGAATACAACTCACAACAGACCTGAACCGTTCAAGGAAGATGGTGATGATTTCTTGACATGGCAGAATCAGATGTTGTTTTATCTCACCACACTCAGTCTGCAAAAGTACCTCGAGGAGGAGGAACCGATTCCTTCACCAGGAAAGGAAGCAGAGGTGAATACGTGGAAGCATTCCGATCTTTTATGCAGAAACTATATTCTGAATTGTCTCGACAAGGTGCTATACAAAGATATCAGCTTTTAAAGACATCAAAAGCACTCTGGAATGCACTTACGACAAAGTACAAGACGTAGAATATCAGTCTTAAGAAATTCATTGTAGACAAATTCATGGACTACAAGATGGTAGACTCCAATCCAGTAACCGCTCAACTGCATGAACTGCAAATAATCATTCATGAACTCGAAGCGGAAGGTCATAAGTTTGGAGAATCATTTTTGGTTGAAGCCATCACGGGGAAACTACCGCCGTCGTGGAGAGATTACCGCGACTATCTAAAGCATAAGAAAAAGGAAATCTCTTTACAGGATCTCATAGTCCGATTACAAATTGAGGCAGACAACTGTGCAGTTGCAAAACCAAGCGAGGAGGCATTTGTGGCTGAAGGGTCGAAGACCAAAAACAAAAATAAGAATTTACATAAGAAAAGGAAAGCTCAAGACAACAAACCAAAAGACAACAAACGAACCAAGAAGTATAATGGTGAATGTTGGATTTGTGGAAAAGTACGACATGCCGCTAAAGGTTGCAGACGCAAGAAGGAACGCGATAAAGAGGCAAATATAGTGGATAACATGGAAGTAGACGAGTCCAACTTCTCGATGATGGTATCTGAATGCAATCTGCTTCAGAATCCTAACCAACAGTGGGTAGATACAGGCGCTACTCGTCATATTTGTTCTGACAAATCCATGTTTTCTACATCTCAGAAATTCGATCACGAAGAAAACTCTACATGGGTAATTCTGCCGTTTCCATGATCGAAGGTAGTGGCACAGTAATCCTCAAGTTTACTTCTGTAAAAACTGTTAAGTTCAATGACGTGCTCCACGTTCTAGACATACGCAAGAATCTCATCTCTGGTGCAGTCCTATCAAAGAAGGGATTCAAGATGGTGTTCAAGTCAGACAAGATGGTTCTGTCCAAAGATGGAATGTATATAGGAAGGGGATATTTATGTGATGGCCTATTTAAGGCAAATGTAGCCGTTGTCGGCAACAAAAATATGTTTTCTGATTGTGCTATTAATAAAATTGAAGTTTCTTATTTGCTTGAGCACGAAATTTTATTATGGCATGATAAATTGGGACACATAAATTTCCGCAAAATGAAAACATTATCAAACTTGGGATTAATTCCAAAATTCCAAGTAGATAAGAACTACAAATGTGAGACATGTGTAGAAGCAAAAATGGTCAAACAACCATTTAAATCTGTTAAAAGAAGCACCGAACCATTAGGTTTGGTACGTACAGATTTATGTGATTTTAAATCACTACCTGCAAGAGGTGGGAAAAAGTATTTCATTACTTTTATTGACGATTATACGCGATCTTGCTATGTATATCTTTTAAATAGTAAAGATGAAGCAATAACAGCGTTTATAAAATACAAGGCTGACATAGAAAATCAGTTAAATAAAAAGATCAAGATACTAAGATCTGATCGAGGTGGAGAATATGAATCACAATTCGAACAATTCTGTGAAGAAAATGGAATAATTCATCAAACAACAGCTCCATATTCACCGCAACAAAATGGTGTAGCCGAGAGGAAGAATAGAATGTTAAAAGATATAATTAATGCAATGCTTTTAACTTCTGGTCTACCGACGAACTTGTGGGGGGAAGCCCTAAATATGTCCAATCATATATTAAATAAGGTTCCTCACAATAAAACAGGAACAATTCCATATGAGATATGGAAAGGACACGAACCTAGCTTTAAATACCTCAAAATGTGGGGGTGCTTGGCAAAAGTTCCAGTTCTACCTCCCAAGAGAGTCAAACTTGGACCAAAAACAGTATATTGTTATTATCTTGGGCCAGCCCAAAATAGTAGTGCCTACAGATTTTTGGTATTAAAGTCTGACATAACTGATATTCATGTAAATACAATCATGGAATCAAGAGATGCCTCATTCTTTGAAGATGTGTTTCCGCACAAAAGGAATGAAGGAAATAATGTCCCAAAAAGAACAAGGAAAGAATCAAACGATTCACATGAAGATGAAACTCGTCATGAAATTGAGGATGCTGAACCAAGAAGAAGCGTAAGAGCTAGAACTTCCAAAACATTTGGTTCGGACTTTTTTACATATGTATTAGAGCACAAACCTCAAACGTACAAGGAAGCAATGTCATCTTCTAAATCCTCATGTTGGAAAGAAGCAATCCAAAGTGAGATTGATTCAATTCTAAGTAATAAAACTTGGAAAATTGTTGATATTATACTAGGAATAAAACCAATTGGCTGCAAATGGATTTTCAAGAAGAAAATGAAAGCAGATGGCTCTGTCGACAAGTATAAAGCCAGATTAGTAGCCAAAGGATATCGTCAAAAAGAAGAAGTAGACTTTTTTGATACATATTCGCCGGTAACACGAATAACCTCTATAAGAATGTTTATAGCAATTGCATCCATCTATAATCTAGAGATTCATCAAATGGATGTAAAAACAGTATTCTTAAATGGAAATCTCGATGAGGAAATTTACATGGAGCAACCTGAGGGATATATTTCCAAAGGAAATGAAAACAAAGTCTATAGATTAGTCAAATCATTATACGGACTAAAACAAGCTCCAAAGCAATGGCACGCAAAATTTGATAGTGTCATGATGAGAAATGGTTTTCGTATAAATGAATGCGACAAATGTGTTTATTATAAACAACATGGACAATCATATGTGATGATCTGTCTATATGTGGACGATATGCTAATACCCGATCCAAATACTCAGGTAATTGAGACCATAAAGAAAATGTTGATCAATAATTTCGACATGAAAGACTTGGGTGTTGCAGATGTTATTTTGGGAATAAAAATAATAAGAACACCTAATGGAATTGAGTTATCTCAATCACATTATGTAGAAAAAGTGATTGAAAGATTTCAAAATTTTGGAATTAAAGGAGTAAATACACCTTTTAATCCATCAGAAGTACTGCATAAAAACACTAATGAGAGTGTAATGCAACTGGAATACTCTCGTGTAATAGGATGTCTCATGTATCTCATGAATTGCACAAGACCAGATATAGCTTATGCAGTAAGCCGACTGAGCAGGTGTACAAGCAATCCAGGAAAGGAATACTGGAAAGCACTAATGAGAGTGCTTGGATATTTAAAAAATACCACAAATTATTCCTTACATTATGGAAAATATCCTGCTGTCCTAGAAGGATATAGTGATGCAACTTGGATTGCTGATTCAGAGGAATCAAAATCAATGAGTGGTTATGTCTTTTCCTTAGCAGGGGCCGCAGTGTCATGGAAATCTACTAAACAAACATGCATAGCTCAATCCAGTATGGAATCGGAGTTCATCGCTTTAGATAAAGCAGGTGAAGAAGCAGAATGGCTTCGTCATTTTTAGAAGATATTCCATTTTGGCCTAAACCTGTACCGGCCATATGCATACACTGTGATAACCAAGCTGCGCTAAGCAGAGCGCACAACTTTGGGTATAATGGAAAGTCACAACATATTCGTCGAAGCCATAACACAGTTAGGCAGTTACTCTCAAATGGAACAGTTTCCATAGATTATGTGAAAACAAATGATAACCTAGCAGATCCATTTACTAAAGGTTTATCAAGAGAGAAAATTGACTGCGCATCGAGGGGAATGGGTTTAAAAGCCTAAACCACAAAGAGTTATCTTATACGGAAACCTATCCTAGCGATTGGAGATCCCACAGACTAGGATCAATAGGCAAACCAGTTCCGAATAACTCAAGACGTAATGCATTTGCGTGGATATAGTCCAACTCCATTCCTATGGTGCACAATATAAATGCATGCCTACAGAAGTATCTAAAGGATAAAACTATGTTTTTTTTAATGATGGCCATATCTTGGAAATAACAAGTGGGGCATATGTAGGATACTCTTAATGGTTGCGATCACCTATGTTAGTTTGGGTCGGCTCTATGAGAATATTAAAAGGCTTTTATTCTCTAAAAACACTCGCAGAACCAAAAAAAATTCAGGACCAAAATGAACACTACCAAGAGATTGGTGAGAAGGGAATCAATGCTTCGTAAAGCTTATTGTCTGAATATACAATAAAGGCCAACGGTTCAAGATGAAATAATTCACCGATTAGCCAAGTAGATCCGATAAGTTTTAACTAGGGAAAGTTCAAAGTGAAATATCTACTTATCCATGATAAAGCATTATTCCATATGTACTCTGTGATATTTCGCTTTGTGTGGGGGATATGTATATTATCATTCATGTGGGGGATTGTTGCAATTCCTAAAGAACAAAATGAACGAAAAATACACTTGTTCCATATCGCTTAAAATACTAAGAAAGCTAAGTATATTATTAGCTTTCTAAAAAAGGTGTTGGGGTCTATGGGCACCCAAATGTTTGCTTCGTTGTGAGGAGGGAGATCATGCATCTCCACCACACACGCGTGCGCCGCCGCCGCCGTCCGTCTGACCAACAGAACCGAACCGGGACGGGCTCGGGCTTGGGTTTGGGTCTAATATGATTCTAATTTTACTGCAAAACTGGGCCGGGTTTTTTAACAGTTGCAGGCTGTACGAACGGACACGACTGTTCATAAGCACACGCGGATTGCTGAGGAGGTGCGACTTCTGAAGCGAGCGGGTGCGACCTAACTAAAGAAGCACGGGCGTACAGAAGCGGGTGTGGTCCGACTGAGGAGGCGCGACCGAATGGATACGAGCAACAGGCGGGTGCGGCCCATTAACAAACAGCAGCACTCAAAAGGCAGCAGGTGCGACCCGTCGAGCGGACGCGACCGTTTGAAGGGATGCGGACAAAACTATAAATAGGACATAATGTTGATCACATTGTGAATCGAAGGCAGTTTTGTTTTTCCTCTGCTTCCTTTCTTTACCGCTCTATATATATCACAAAGTTGACATACTCATCACTATCTCGTGCAGATTTCGTCTGTTGTATCTTGGGAGAATTTTGAAAATAAAATTCTTAAGGAAATCGTTACGACGAGCCACAGACATAATCCAGTTAGAATTCTAGTCTGTTTGTATATTTATATGCATTATTCTATATTCTATCCGTTATTTTGGTTATGCTATTTATTCAAAATAAGTATAACGCTGTTGTTGTAAATTATTTACAACATTCATAATGTTATAATAATTAATACAGCATTCCGGTGTAATGAAAATCTGAGTTATAAACATGTGCGACGAGTTTATAATTGATTATTCTCTGTTTTGGTATACTAGATGTATAACATTTCCTTTCATGACCGTGCTACTGAAAGATAAGATTTGTGGAGAATTGTCTGAAAGAACAGGGTTGGGTTTGAAGTTGAGCATTGTAGGACATTTATCATGGGAAACCTGATTGGAAAAGGCAAAACCAATTTTAAAGTGGGTGTAACAACCCTGCCTTCTTTTGTTGTTCCAAGTGTAATAAACACCAGAGCATCTTATTTCAATCAAGTCAGATTTTTGGATGGCTATGTTAAGAGGTCTGACTACTTTGAGAGAGGGGGGGTTGCTACCAGTTCGATCAGACAATTCTAAACAGCAGTTGAAATTAACACAAACAATCCATGGATGAGTTTCTTGTCGTAGAAAAGAAAGGGTATAGAAAAGCGCTGATCTGGCATTCATATTATTTTCAGCATTAATAGTAGAAAGATAGAAAGAAGTATTTGTATGGAGTTGAAAGACATAGAAATGAAGCATTTGCCTAGTAGAAGTGATGGGGGTAATAGTGTGAAGAGTTGGGTCATAAATGATCATGATTCTACCATATCTAGCATGTTCTAGGTTGTGTAAAAGATACCAGGAGGGGTTGATGATTTTCGCAACACGTAGAGTGAGGGGATGGTTGAGTTTAGTTTCGAGAAGAACCAGAAGACGGAGATTGTGATGTTATATTAACATTTTACATTGGTTGATCTTTGTATCACCATAAGCACCCCTTATATTCCATACATAAAAGTTTTGCGTCATTGGGTGATTTTTTAGGGAGTGGAGATTCCTTTTGACTTGCTCCTTATACAAGAGCCATTCAACAACATGTAACCAGGAACAATGGAGGAGAGAGGAGAGTTAGAGAAGTGTTCCTCAAGTTCAGAATGCTTGAGAGGGGAGGGAATGTTAAAAGGGATGATAGAGGAGTTAAGTAGAGAGGAGGAGCTAGGCACATCGGTGGAAGTAGGTTTCCAAGCAAAGGGAGGTGGAATGTGGTCATAAGGAAGAAGAGTGGGATCAGGAGAGGAGGATTTGCAGTTGAGAACTAAATGATGGTGAGAGAGAGATGAACTGTTTAGGTCATGTAATGTGTTTGGGGTTTTTTTAACATGCAGAGTTGATATGGTATTATAGGGTAGATAAAGAATTGAGTTTAGATCAGAAGTTGTGTTCAAAATACATGGATTGGGTTGTGCATATTGAGGTGCACATGTCTATGCATGCACATGTGTAGGAATGTCTTTTAGTTCATTCATATTTGTTTTATTCATACGTACATTCACAGATGAGTCTAGCATTCTCATAGTCTCAAGCAACTGTTTTTTCGTGGTAACGGCAGTTTGATGCCCATTTTCATAACTTAATATCGTGGGATCATCTTCCACACAAGCTATAGCAGATTGAGAAGTCTTGCTCGAAGTGATATTGACAAAAGCAGTGGAACTGCTCGAAGTAATATTAGCAGTTGAGATATTATCGAATGCATTGGAGTTGCTTGAAGCTGGAACATCAATTGTCATGGTCTTGCTCAAAGCAGAAATATCAATTGTTGTGGTCTTGCTCAAAGTGTTATTATCAATTATGGAGTTTTCAATTGCAGTGGACTTGATCATTTGATCAAAGCAGTATTACGTTGAGCACTTTCATTGCTTGAAAAATCCTCAAAAAAAATATTTGTGTTTCCATTCTCCATACCAGCAATAGTAGAATTCTTGAAAACATGATCATTTTCATCATCATTGGATAATAAACCAAAACTATTACTTGTTTGAACTTTACTTACAGCTTGCCCTTCCTGGTTAAGGTTAAAAGCAGCAAAGTCAAGAAGCTCACCTTCCTCAAACTCCATGTTTGTGTGCACTTTTTCCTACAAAATTTTGTTTGTATCAGTGGCAAGACACGTGTGTTCATCTTTATTTCCATCCATTTTTTTATTTTTCTTGTTAACCATGTGCCATATTTGACGTCTGCCCTTGTTAGCTTGTATAGGCTTTTTCACTATGTTACTCAAAACAGCAACATTCACTCCAGACTTGTGCAGTCGATTCCCCGATATTGCCTCGATTTATCCCATAGCGGGTTTTTGGGGCAATGATTATAATTAACTAAGTGACCAGTTTAAATTATATTGATATGAAAATCCTTAAATAAACTATTATGTGATTATAATTACAGATAGTTGTAATCATGATTGATTAATCACAATATAAAATAACATTTTGTTTCAAATATACATAGTCAAAATATTTTGAGAAAGGATATCTATACATCCATTAAAATCATAGTATGTAATCCTCTACAAACATTTAGGAGTGTGTTACTTATGGCTGTTAGAGCATTATGGGGTTATGTGATTATAGTTATTGGATAACCATAGAATGAATCGACTGAGAGTTTCCCGTTGGTTTATAAATATTAGGTCAAATAGGAATGTTAGTGTGATGATGTTACATACTTCTCTCAATTAAGAATACCGTGGAACTTTAATGTGGATGCTCCACTTTGATTATAGTTAAATCGTAGCATAGTGACAATTGAGCGAATGTAGTTGGATCATGGTGGAAGCATTGGAAATGAGGCTATTCGGTAGAGAATTCATCTCCACGGTTGTACGAGGTTTGTATAACGCTCAATTGTAGTCAAATCAAAGTTAAAATCTCTAGCCAGAGTGTAATGATTAATAATAGAAGTTACTACTGAACCAAGAACTTTGTTTATGGACTAGAAAATTAGATGTGAGTAATATTGGAGTTTTTGACTAATACCAAACTCCAAATATACTAAAGTGATATAGTATTGACAATTCGAGAACATGCATAAATTGCTATCACTTATGATACCGCTTAAGGTGATGTGAAATATGATTATACTGGAAAGATCTATAAGTAATGAATTCAGCCAAACTGTTACATGACTAGCCAAGCTGACATGTGAATGTTAATATTTAAATTTTTCAATATAAATCGCCGACTGAATTCACACATTTAAGTAACACAACTATATTTGTGAATTCTTCGAACTACCACATGATTTGATTTTTTGTAAAATGTTATAAATTAACTAAAATAATTAATATTTAAGAAATATTAATTATTGATGTTTGGGGTTTATTGGTAAGTGGATTAACTCCTAAAAAATTTCTAGGAGCTATCAGTAATTATTTAGATGCATATATAAAAGTATATATGCACATAAATAGATATATAATATCGATATATATTTAAAAAGACTTCAAAATTATAATTAATTACTTAAGGGGCTTGGGAATTTTTTTGGTCCATATAGAGGACCAAGTATGTACGACCAAACAAAGGTGAAATGATGTAGATTTGGATGTAGTCTAAATGTAATTGATAAAGAAACATAAGAGGAAATGAAAGATTTTCTCCATATTAGTACCAAGCCATTCATTCGCATTCCCGACTTCTTGCTTCTCCTTTCAAACCCGCCATATCTAGCCATGCTCGGTTGACCCCTTTTCATCTCAAAATTTATCAAATACAATTAAATTAAAGTGGTTCATTCGATCTTAGCAACATCGGGTAGTTATTCAAGTAATATAAGAGAAGATTCGCAAATCATGGTGTTACAAAGGGAACGATTCGTTTAAATATAATTCCATTTTATGTTGTTCATTCACAATGTTCTATTTAGACCCAAATATATATATATATATATATATATGTGTGTGTGTGTGTCTTTCGTTTCCATTGTATTAAATTTAATTTAAATCTATTTATACTTTATTCTTTATAAAGTAGAATTAAACAAATGAAATTTGTTTCGGCCATGCATACATACATATATACACACACACATATGTATATATATATTATGTAATTATTATTTTCGACAATCATTAATATATATTTATAATCGACTTTAAATATATAAAATATAAAATTAAATATTATTTTAAATACATAAAATGTAGAATTAAATATTATTTTTGACGATATAATATAATTATTATTTTCGACAATCATTAGTATCCCTTCAACTTGTAATCGCTGTGCTTTTCAAAGAAGTTTTCTTATGCTTTAGCTTAAGTTAACTTCTATTCTAGCTTAACTTTTCCCTTTCCAAATCATCATTCCTTATTTCCACGTTCTTCATCATTAATAACTGTACATCTAAATTTATTTTTGGAAAATGTTTATGGAACATGGTGACTTTTGTAATCTTTTAAATACACACACATATTTTTAAAATTATCGATGAAGATGTTCTTTTAAAATTTTCTATGGATTTATTTAGATATTAAAAATTGGGAACAAAAATTGATCATGTGTCTATTAAAGAATCATTTCTCAAAATTGCTCTATGAAAGTAGGAGGTCCATTTTAAAAAATAATTTTTCCTATCCCATTAAAACCTATTAGTTTTATTGGGGTTTTGATCGGCAGTTTGCTGGAACATTTTGAATTCCTTCAGATGTTTATTCTTGGTTAGACTATTCACTGAATCAAGAGCTTAATTGATCATCCCTCTATAGACGGTTGTTTTTGAAGGCTTTATTTGACCATCACTCTTAGGATGTGTGCTTTGGCTAGGCGTAGATGCAGGACCAAAGGCATTATTGACCATCTCCCTTGGATTGTTGCTTTGACCAGGCTCAAAGGCAGGTTCAAAAGCTTAATTTGACGATCACTCTTTGTATGAGTGCTTGAGCCGAGCGTAGAAGTAGGACCAAAGGCTTTTTTCACCATCTCCCTTGGATGGTTGCTTTGACCGGGATCGTAGGCAGGATCAAAGGCTTAATTTGACTATCACTCTTCGAATTGGTGCTTTGATCGAGCATAGATGCAGGACCAAAGGCTTATTTGACCATCCCCTTGGATAATTACTTTGACCGGGCCCAAAGGTTGGATTAAAGACTTAACTGTCCTCTTTCGAATATGAGGTGTGCTTCTGCTTAAAGTATTTCACTAACCTTGTTGGGTTAGGAATTACATTGAACATAATGTACATCTCAAGCCAGGTGCTATTTAATAAAAAAAATACAAAACCATTTTGAGGGCTACTTCAAGGGTTTTAGAAAGTCTTCCTTTAAAAATTTTATCCCTTCCTCGAAAATTAATCTTTGAAAATGTTATAAAACCTTTGAAAGCATTTGCAAAGAAATGAATTTTGGTAAATTGCTTTACCCATTCAACGTGGTGAAATATAGTCTTAAATGCCCGTTATTCCATATTCTTGCTATGACATTCCTATCAAGTCTACTCAAGCGATAAGTTCCCTGGGGTATTACTTCATGGATAACTAAGGGTCCTTCCTAGTTCAGTCCTAATGGGCCATCTATTAGATCTTTGGTATTTGACATTATATTTTTAGTGTATGATCCCCTTGTTGGAATGTCCCTTCTTTCACCTTCGAATTATAGTACTTGGAAATTCTTCGTTGATACTTTGTTGTTTGTAATGTGGCTTAATCTCTTAGCTCAATGATTATATCTATAGATTAATTCTTTAATTCTTTGTTTGGTGCATATGCATATGCAATTCTTTGGTGTGATGGGACTTCAACTTCTACTGCTAACCTTACCTGAAATCTACACGTTAGGGAATATAGGATGTGATTTGTGGTTGTCTTTAGGGAAGCACTTCATGGCCATAGGAAATGTGAAAGTTCTTCCACCCAATTTCCATTCACTTTCTCTAACCATTTTGTTAAAATGTTCTTACTAGTCTAATTTGCTACTTCCATTTCCCTATTGTCTTATGGATGTGCTACTAATGAGAAAATCTTTGTTATCTTATTTCTTTCCCAAAAGCGGGTGAACTCTTCACTTTCGAACTGATTTCCATTATTATAAATGATCTTATTTGGGAGTCTAAATTAAGCAACTATGTTTTTAATAACAAACTTCAAGACTTTCCAAGAAATAATGTTTGGCAATGGCTTTGCTTCTACCCACTTAGTAAAATAATCAATAACCACTACTACGAATTTCGTGAGTCCTTTAAAGATAGGAAGAGATAATATTAAGTCGATTCCCCATGCATCGAAGGGACAAGGATTGATGTCAGGGATTCATTCACTTGGAGGTAGTCGTGGAATTCTAGAAATTTTTAGATATTTGTCACATCTTTTCACATAAGCTAAGGCATCTTCTATCATATATGCCAATAATAGGCTTCCTTCATTACTTTCTTTGTTACATTTACTCCATTGGAATGATCTCCACAAAATTCCTCGTGAGATTCTTTTAACATCCTCATTCCATTTTTTGGGGTTATACATCTTAAATAGTGCATTGATATCTCTTTCTGTACAATATCATCAATCATGTTGTAGGAAGGTGCCTGATAGCTTAATTTCCTTGTCCCATTCTTATTTTTGGACAACATACCTTTTCTAAGTATTCGACTATAGGTGTCATCCAGTTATCCATGTATTGACTTTGTGCTCATGTATTCTTGTCGCTTCATGAACTACTTCATAGTCAATGTATTTTTGAGAATTTTCTTTTTTTCCTAGTGATATTTAGGAAAATGTTAAAGCCAAATCATCATGGTCCGATACCTCCTTTTAAATTCCACACTCGGGTTTTATTGAAAAACGACAGGGACAATCTTTACTTCTGGCATTCCTTGCGAGCTTGCTAGTTTCGCTAACGAGTCTGCTTAGGCATTATTTTCCCTTTGTATCTGATGGATAGAAATTTATTCAAACTATGCCACATCTCGTGAATCTTTTTAACATATTGGGTTAATTGGGCGTCTTTCATTTTATATATCTTGTTTAGATGATTTACTATTAATTGTGAATCACCGAACATTTCAGTTCTTGGAAATTCTAATTGTTGAGATATGGTTAATCCGGTTATCATCGCCTCATACTTAGCTACATTGTTAGTTGTAGAAAATCCTAATTTCATTGCATAATTCAATCTATGCTCATCGAGTCTAATTACTACATATTCAATTCTAGCTCCCTCTATTCATTTGCAACACCATCTACAAATAATTTCCACTTTAGTTTAAGTTTCTTTTCTTTTTTTGACTGCTCTTCGATAAATCATATGCACTAAGTTACAAAATCTGCCAAGGCTTGTCCTTTTATCGATGTTCAAGGCAAATTTTCAATATCATATTGGCTTAATTCTATCCCCCACTTTATCAACCTACTAGACGTTTAAGGCTTACTGAAAATTTTCTTAAAAGGATGGTTGATCCGTACCATGACTGTATGTACTTGAAAATAGGATCTAAGTTTTAGTTCCAATAATATCGAACAATAGGCCGGTTTCTTTCTAACCAGATACTTGATTTTCGCTTCCTTTGACATTTTCCCTGTGTAGTATACCAACAACTGGGTTCCGTTTCTTCCCTTACTAGAATTGAGTTGATTGCATGCTCCGATAATGCTAAATATAGAACAACTCTTCTCGTTCTACCGAGTTAGAAAGTATTGGCATCTTTTCCAAGTGGCTTTTAACTCCTGAAAAGCCTCTACCACTCTATTGTCCATTTAAACGTCTTCCATTACTTTATCACATCAAATAATGGAATGCGTTTGTTTTTTGTTTTTATATAAATCGGTTAATTGCAACCACTCAACCATTTAAGCTCATTACTTCTTTACATGTTTAAGCTTTATCATATCCTGAATCGCTTTTATTTGATCAATATTAGCCTTTATTCTCCATGCACTCATAATGTACCCCAAGAACCTTCCAGATCGGATCCCAGAAGAGTTTTTCTTTGAATTTTACTTTGTTTTGTATTTTCCTAGCACCCCAAACATTTCATTAGGTAATCGATGTGATCACCTTCTTCATTTGACTTTACTAACATATTGTCAACGTATACTTTCATATTCTTCCTAATTTGATCTTTGAACGTCCAATTTACTAGCGATTGATGCGTAGCTCCCATGTTTTTTAGTCCAAATGACATTACCTCATAACAGTATATTCTCCAATCAATCACAAAGCTCATATGCTCTTCATCTGGCTTGAACATAAGGATTCGATCATATTTTGAATATGCGCCCATAAATGATAAAAAATTATGTCCAGGCGTCTACTAGTTGATCAATCCTAGGAAGGGGATAATAATCCTTTGGGCTTGCATTATTTAAATTTGCATAGTCAACACGTATCCTATACTTTCCACTGGACTTCTTAACTAATACCGTATTTTCCAACCATTTTGGATAGAATAACGGATTTGCCAACCATTTTGGATAGAGCACCTCCCACATGAATCCATTCTCCAACCATTTCTTTACTACCTCTTGCAGTGCAACCGATTGGACATTATTGATTTGCCTCTCTTTTTCCCTTCTGGGAGTAAATTTTGAATCTATGTTGAGTGCATGACACATTACCAAAGGGTCAACTTCCACCATATCAGCATGAATCTAGGCGAAAACATCCTTACTTGATTAAAGAAAGATTTTATCCTTATATCCTTGTATGACCTTTCCTTATTTTTGCTATTTATTTGGGCTTTGCGTATCTAAGTTCACTTCCAACAAATCCTTTGTAGATTTTACATTTTCTTCATTATCCCTAGAATTCATTTCTAGCTCTATTTTATCTAGGATCTCTTTAGAATTCAAATCTTGATTTACTTCATTTTGTTTAGTATGCTTGCTCTTCTTATTTGATGGTTTGAATTTTTTTTCTAGCTTTTAGCACTTTGTTGTCGGTATCTTTTGTTTATTTGCCTTAGATATTAGTTCATAATGACTTATATATAAGGGCTTTGGGATTTTACTTTCATTCAATTTATTTAACACGGATTCATAACCGGAGTTACCATCTTTATTGCATTGTTCAAGAGTTGCAAAATACAGTGCTCTCGAGCTAAATTTTCCCTTTGCATGGTTCCTCATCCAACTTTGGAAAGGAATTTCACAAGCAAGTATTTCAAAGAAATGAAGGCATTTATCTCATCTAAAGCAGGACTCTCGAAAAGGCATTATAGTATGAAAGCTGATATATTACTACAAGTATAGTTTCAAAGGTCCTAGTGTAGGGTGGGATTTCAATTTGAACATATACTCTGATCTGCCCAACTAGTGTAGAGCCTTTATTATTGAAACCAAAGATGGGTTCAAGATTTTCTACACGAATATCTATCTAATTGAATGCATTCTTAAAAACACATTTACTTAGCTTCCAATGTGCGCTAAGATTTTAGATACTAAGGATAGTTCGTAAGGTGTAATCATTAGCAGATCGTTATAGGGATCCCTCACCCCTCTTAGCCCTTTTGATGTAACCATCAAATCTAGAATTTGGACGACACTCTTTTACACCTTTTTTCGTGGATCTTCTCCCATCGAATAGATTCCCTCTTTAGCTTCGTATATGTACCTATTCCTCTCTCCTTTACTCATCCCTATAATATACTGTCCTCCATGAATGACATCAATACGATTGATTGGTGGTGGAAAATTTGGTGAAGGATCACTTTCCATGAAGTTGGCATTATTAGTCAGGGTTTTCAATCATTATTAAATTTCAGGATTTCTGATCACTTTTGAAAAACTCCTCAAGTGCTCCCATTCTTATCGTGCCTTGAATGATTTTGGACAACACACGACAATCATCAACCTTATGACCATTGACTTTGTGAAGTATAATAATCACCATCCCTGTTAGGTTTTAGGTTCTTCCTTTATTTGAATAAAGGAGGATACTCTATCTCGTCCTTCATTATATCATAAATGTATAGGTTGGTTTAAGTTGACACAATTATCTCCTGATATTTCCACCCACTTCCCACTTTTATTAGGATTTAGGAAATATGACGACCCGAAATTTTGAGCATTTGAAATGGGAATATTTAATTTATTTTAAATATTTGAAAGGTTAATTTTAACTTGAATTAAAATTATCACTATTTATTTATTGAATTAATTAATTTAAAGTTGGGTAAAATGTTGAATTTGGAGTTTTAAGCCTGTTAAAAATAATTTGAAGGCTTGTAAAATTTATATCGATAGTACTAAAGATAGTAAAAGTATAGAAATTGAATTTTGGGAATGTTTTGTTAAGTTTTGAAAATATATCGTTTAAATTGATATTTAAACAGCCTTCTGAGGCACAGTCTCGGAATTCGACGAAACCAGTTCCATTGGATCCGTAATATTATATTATTATCGAATTTCAATTTTCGTAATGTTTGGAGTTGTTGGGTGAGCGTACGATATATAAACGTGCTGAAATTTATATCAAAAATTTAATATAATAACTGGGTCCAAAAAGCTATCTTCTCCATACGACCGATTTAGGACTCGAAATCTTTTCCATTGCATTCGGAATAGGGGTATGACCTTATAAATGCCTAGCGGCACGCTTCAATAGGATGCCAAAATTTTTATCTGCGAGTTCAAGATGATTTAAATTTAAATTCAAATTTAAATATGAATATAATACATCCTTTGTTTGACTGGTCAAAACCCACTTTTTAGCCGAAATTCCCCACCAGCCTGTTTCCTTTCACCATCACACCTTTTTCATTTCCGTCTTTCTTCAATAACTGTAGATAACCTTCCGTAACATGCTTCCTCTCGTTTCAAATATCGCTTTCCTTTGTCATTTCAATCAAACAGCCGATAAAAAAACAAAGAGTGACAAATTTCAAATCATGGCCACCGGTTCGATAGTTAAAAACCCGACATGTTTATTTGTGGCGTGGTCTTACGAGATGCTTTTATTTTCAAAAGGATTTCTGAAACTTTAATAATCAATTTGAGTGTGATTTCTCACACTGGTATTCCAGACTGACTCGGGTGTTATTTAACTGTAATGCTCAGGTCAGATCGAGTATTATAGAATACAGGATATGATGTTATGGAGCTCAGGAGACGGGCTGGATGGCGATACATACTGCCATACTTGATTATTATTCCGCTGTGTATTCAGTTTGAGGACAAGTTTATATGACTGTCCAGTTGTATGTTATTGATGTTGTTGAACTCTGATGATGTATTATGTTGATGTATGTATAAAACAGTTATAGTTTTTCTTTTGTGTAAAGATCAACTATTATCTATTACATTTTATTCCGCTGCGATGGTTAGATTCTGATGTTGGTTTCTATTTTCTTCTTCTACCTCTTCTTCTTTAACCCAAATGGTTCGTATTTTCGTACATCTTGAGTTGATTGATGGAGAATGGTGTCGACTTTAGGGGGTACGGATTTGCGGATTGTTACAGTTAGTATCAGAGCTGAAGGTTAAGCAAAAACCTTGGCTCTGATGGGAATTACTCATAGAATAGAGTCCATAGTACTCTAGAATGAGCTTGAGCGTATTAATAGATAAGAGCGTGTATTTGTTAGTGAATATAAAATTGTTTTATATTGTGTTGATTTGTTGGTTGAGTGTTTATAGATTCTGGTCGATGTGTGGGACGCCATGTCATCGATAGGGGTTTCTAAACTCTTAAACAAGATAAATCGACAAAGTATTGTTTTAAATAGGGTAAATGAAATAATTTTACCCAAATTATTTTCATATATAAAGGGAATAATTTTTCGTAAATTATTATAGTTATATATGGATACTTGGTTGTTAGGGATGATGATATTAAATTATTATCATTAATGTGTAAAATTGAATAAGATATAGAAATCATAACCAAAAGCTGAGAAATAAATTCATATATAAATGGGATTTGTAAATGTGATTTATAATTGAATAAGGAATTGAAATCATAAAAAAAATACAACTCAAGCATAAATTGAATGACCTTATTACTAATAAATTCATTAATGAATTGTTAATGTGAATTAAAATTTAAAAATGGATAAAAGAATAAACTAATCGAATAAATTAGTAAAATGGTTGGGATTTGATCAAAGGGAAATCAAATCAAAGATTTAAATGGAAGTTGGTTGAATAAAATAAACTTAAGTTATTAGGTGGAACAGTTTGAAGAAAATAAATAACTTAAGTGAAATTATGAGATGGTTATTTAATATATTGGTTGTCGTGTTTAATAAAATGGTTTGGAATCAAACTTTTTGGAAAGGAAAGAAAATGCAATGAAAGATGGGGAATAAATTAAAATGGGATGGAATTTAATATAAAATTGGTTGGAATTAATTTAAAAGGGTTAGGCTTAAGTAATTATTTATTCACATGAATATAGTCGAATTCTGTAGAAATAAATTGTAGTTTGACGAAAACGAGATTAAATAAAATTCTATGAATTGATAGAAGTGAAATAAAATTGATTTTGAAATCAATTGAATTGAATATGAGTTTGTTTTGCTTAAAAATGAATTGATGTAAGCATATGAGTTGTTAACCATTTGGATTAAGTAAAACGATGTGTGATTGGTTGTAAGCAATTAAAATTAATGTTAGAACATTGAAAGGGCTTATGAAAGGTGTTTAGTGTGCATTGCTTATAGTATTCATGAATTGTAGTTGTTTTAAAGAGTGAAATGATAATGAATTTCATATATATGGCACTTACATATTTAAATTGAGTAAGTACATGTTCAGGGAAGCCGTTTGGCTGGATTTGGACGCGCAAAATGATAGATAAATAAGCCGCTTGCTTAAAAATGCTAATAGAGGTACGCCTACGCAATAAAAATAGAAAATATGAACTGTTTTTGTTTTTCCGACCGGGTGGGTTGATGTATATATATTTATATCTCTTGTCAAATTGCAAAAGCTCCTCCGTACAAAGGAGACTCTGCCAAAATGTTCTAAAAATTTTGGGAGTTAGAAAAAATTTTGAAAATTTTAGGAAAATTTTTGTTAGTGACAAAACGATTTCAAATTGGAAATTGAAATAAATTAGGGAATGAAACTAATTTAAAATAATGATATGAATCAGTTATAAAGGGAAGATAAAAATTCAATATTCAGAGTGAAGGTAAATTGAATTCATATGGAAATAGGAGAACCAATTTGAATAAAAGTAAATATAAACTAAAGTGGTGAAGTAAAATAAAAATGAGAAGCGTATAAAATACTTATATTGAACTTAAGAAGAATTGGTGAAATTCTTAAGTAATATGGGTGTCGGGAAAATATATTGAATAAGCATTTGAGTGAAGATTTAATAAACATATATGTACATCATACGGCTTGAATGAATAAATATTGACATTTGTAAGGAAGTCGATAAAATGTTTTGAAAGTTATGATTGGATATTATTGCTAAGTAGGATATGCAGGTATTATAAAGGGAAAGGAAAATTGGTTTTGATTTTAGTAGATAAATTCGAATTGCTCGACAAAAAGGTATGTGTTTAAATTTCTGTATGAAATTTGATTGGTTTTTTGATCTAGCCACTTGGTTTTTTGTTTTCTTTTGGAATTTGGGAGCCTGTAGAGGCATTCTGTAGTTCTAATGAGCGCGCAAAGGAGTCGCTGGCAAAAAATTTCGGAAATCTAAGGAGTTAGAAAATTTTTGAGAAAATTATGATAATTCAAATTTTGGTTTTTAATTGAAATTTGAATGATTGAGCCAAATAGTATTGTTTGAAAACTATGGGAGAGTTTGGGGAGTTAGTAAGAGTGGTAATGCGTCTTTAATAAAAAGATTGTTTTGAGAATTTTTTAGAATTGTTTGATTTTGGGAAGAAGTAAACGGGTATTGGACCATTTTTCTTAACTAGTAATTTCAGGGACGAAATTCTTTTAAGGGGGGAGGAATGTGACGACCAGGAATTTTTGAGCATTTGAAATGGGAATATTTAATTTATTTTAAATATTTGAAAGGTTAATTTTAACTTGAATTGCAAATATCACTATTTTTTATTAAATTAAATAATTTAAAGTTGGGTAAAATGTTGAATCTGGAGTTTTAAGCCTATTAAAAATAATTTGAAGGCTTGTAAAATTTATATCGATAGTACTGAAGATAGTAAAAGTATAGAAATTGAATTTGGGAATGTTCTGTTGAGTTTTGAAAATATATCGTTTAAATTGATATTTAAACAGTCTTCCGAGGCACAGTCTCGGAATTCGATGAAACCAGTTCCATTGGATCCGAAATATTGTATTATTATCGGATTTGAATTTTCATAATGTTTGGATTTGTTGTGTGAGCGTGCGATATATAAACGCGCTGAAATTTATATCGAAAATTTAGTATAATAACTGGGTCCAAAAAGTTATCTTCTCCATACGATCGATTTAAGACTCGAAACCTTTTCCATTGCGTTTGGAATAGGGATATAGCATTATGAACGCCTAGTGGCATGCCTCGGTAGAAAATCAAAATTTTAAGTGACGATTTCGGAACGTTTAAAAATTTAAATAATTTATGTATAGTTGACTGGTTAAGCAAATTCACATCAGAGTTTTCTTCGGCACTTCAAATCACTGTACACAAAACCTTATCCAACATGCTAAAACGCTTATGCATGCAAGGTATCTCCATCACGCAACGTGTCCTTCCCTTTCAAAATCACATCTCCTCTTTTCCCCGCCTTAAGTTCAAAACTCACCAAAAGATATATATATATATAACTCAAAAAAAAGGGAATGGCGTCCCCTTTCAAATCTTTTTGTTCGAACAAAATTTTCCTTTCAAAATCTAACCGTGTTTCCCCTTCTTAAATCCTATGTCCTCATCAAAATCGAAAACAATATAGATGGGGGGACGAATTCGATTCGTTCGGAAAACAAGTGGCGGTCATGTCTAAAGCTTTAGAAAGGGAGGCTCGAGGAGTGTTACGAGTGAGTGGAGGCAAGACGACATCGCGACTCGAACTCGCGATACTGGAAGGAGTTCTCGGGGCAGTGAAGCGAGGCGAATGGAGGGGAAGTCCTTGGGATGGAGATGTAGTAGCGAGGTGTTTTCGATTCGGTGGTGGCAGTTGAGGTTAGGTGTTGGAGCCGGTCGCGATGGAAATAGAGATGGGTGTCGAGTTCGACCTCGTGTAGATCTGGAGCAGGAGCTCGATGCTATTGGGTTCTCTCGTTCGAATAGGTAACCAAATGTCATCACTTAGGTTTAAGGGTTACTTAAATTAAAATCCGGTAATGAATTCGTTGGTGCATGGTTCCATCTATCAAAATTTTCTTCACAGTTAAGTAAATTACTGTCTGTGTTATTTAAAAAAAATGTATACACATTCATAGTTTAAATTTGTAAATTTACTGATAATTTTTATATATCACTTATCAGGAATTAGCAATAGGATATAACACAGTTTTTTTTTAAAATCATTCAGCTATATATATATATATATATATATTAAGCAGAAGGTATTATTTTACTTATCAGATACTAACTGAGAATAGTATAAATATATTGATATCTTAAAATAAATTTAATAAACATTTTAATTTAATGATAAGTTAGTTGTAACTTTTAAATTAAACTGTTTATCAAAATTCAATAGTAAAGTAAAATTTGGAATTTTATTAACCCAATAGATGTTAATTCAAAAATGAGAATCATTATCAACTATGATTTATTTCTTATTTAAAATAAGTGTATAAATTATTATCTCAAGGGGTACCAAAGGTATTTATTCCAAATGTAAATTAGGTTAGTTTGCTATTATTTAGAACTAGTTAATTAAAATTTATTAAATGGTAAAAAAATAAATTATTGGATTATTTCAAATATTAATAAATCATATAATGTTTGTACAAGGTCAAAAGTAATGAAGAAACCAGCCGAGTTGGTTCGTTGCTGGGATCGATGCCATAAAATCAAAGGTCAGTTAATCTCACTCATCTGGTTTGATTTAAATTTAATGGTTGGATTTAAATAATTGGTTGAATGTTGAATTGATTTGATGTGCTATATTATAGTATATAATATATCTTGGAATGATTGATTTTCCGCATTATATAGAGGATGAGACCCTATGCGCCGTATAATAGCGGATGATATTATATTAATCCCATATACTGCGATATTCCACCTCGAAGTGGAATTGGTATTGTGCTAACATCTGTGGATACAGGGAAACAGGTTTGAGGGATCCAACTGGATTCCTCAACATTTATTTAGATTATTTAATATTCTCTGTTATGATTATTTGATATTCTGTGATGGATTATATTGCAATATTGAATTTTATCGTTTGCTTGAATATTTCGATACACGGAGTTATCTAAACATATAGAATTAGATTTTTGAAAAAGAAAATAAAAGAGGGAGTTTGTAAGTAAAATAATTATAGAGAATCTGAATAATTGAAGGATAAATTGGAAAAGAATAAAAGTGATTTTAAAATTCTAATAAATAAATTCCAAGTATGGGAAAGGTGATTTGAATAAAAAGAGAAAATAATGAATTTTAAAACTTAAGTGATGTTATTCAAAGGAATGAAAGAATTTACTTTAAAATTCAAGGTTTAAAATTTATTTAAAAGTATAAAGAAGAAAATTGAAAAATCTGAAATTGGTATGTTTCGGTTAAAAGATTTAAAATCAAAACGAAGAGATAAAATATGAAGTTAATGGATTTTGAAATAAAGTGAGTAAGTAAAGATATTTATTTCAAAATGGAATAAATTGGAAATCAATTTGGAAATTGATATAAGTGTTTGAAATTGGAAATTTAAAGGAAAATGTGACTATGGAATTTATAAACTGGGTTTATAAAGGTGAAGTAATATATCAGTGGATATTTAAAGAATAACTTCACGATGGGAATTTATTAAGGAAATGAGAAAATTTATTTAAAAATAAACAGTGATTTATTTTTAAAGGGTGTGAAGAGAAGTATATTTCTCTAGATAGCCAAGTACGGTTTCAAAGTAAATTTTTTTAAATATAAGTTAAAAGTTTTAATGTTGTTTTAAATAGCATGCTCTAGAAAATTTATTATTTTTAAATGTTTAAATTTTAAGGTAAGTCTTTTTCAAATCTATTATAGTAGTAATTATTTAAAGGTGACTTGGTATTATGTTTTAAAAGAGGAAATTTTAGTTTATATTTTATAAAGTAGCTTTATTTTAAATATTTTTAAAGCATTATTTTTAATAAAGTATTAAAGTAGTTTTTAATTTAAATATTTTAAAGTATATTTTATAATAAAGTGTTTTTAAATTGTTCTAAAATCTAAGCGTTGTACTTGGTGATTTCAGTGGAAATAGAAAATATTTGGGAAATTTATTCCATAAAAAGAAGATGGTTTGAAACGGTGTTTTCAAAAAGCTTGAAATGGAAATATATCTTGCGAAGATATTTTGAGAATAACAAATAATTTGGAGAAATTATTTATGGTTGATGGATGTTTGTGAATATGAATTGATAGTTAAATAACCGACTATCAATATTGGCCAATGCGCTGATCGTTTCGAAGAGACCGAGATCGGGATTAATTTCTGGAAAACCACTTCGATCAGGTTTGTATGTTTTCGTGGAAAAACGAGTTCGGAGTCGAAGATGGAGCAGTAAAGTGCAAGGTCTAGTCGCTACTAATCCTGAGGATTTCCAAAATGGATGTAGTAGGAATAGTGCCTTCGGTTCCGTTCGAACCCGAGACGGACTTATATGGATTGAATGCTTTCAGAACATCGTCAGGTAGACGATGAACATTCTAAGGGATACGTTCTGAAAAGGTAACGCTTAGCCTCAAGCCTCATCAACCGGGAATGACTGAAAATCAGGGGTTATGCAGCAAGGCTAGGTGGGTAGCACCCATTTCAGGGTGAGGTCATCCCTGTCTAGATGTCCCTTTTTATTCGGCTTAGTGGTGCGGTTGCTGACCACAACCGTGGGGTGATCTTACTCGGGATTATCCAGGAAGGGGTAGTCCCAGTCTTGTGTTGCAGGGGGTCAGGAGTGATTCTCGGTATGCTGATCTAGACCAGGTACCGTGACAGGTAGTACACCAGTGCCTAGTCATTAGTTGAAAATCCATTCTCCATACGCGCCTTTTTCAAATTTTGTTTGTATTACCCACTTTGTGGCTAGTAGCTGGAATTTAATGAATGTAACAATTTCGACTATTTTAATAAGTATTTGTAAATAGACCCTATTATAATATCAGAGGATTTTAATAAAAAGTGTTTTAGCTATCGTAAGGTAAAAACCCGACACGTTTATTTTTGGCGTGATCTTACGAGATGCTTTTGTTTTCAAAAGAATTTTTGAAACTTTAATAATCAATTTGAGTGTGATTTCTCACACAGGTATTCCAGACTGACTCGGGTGTTATTTAACTGTAATGCTCGGGTCGAACCGAGTATTATAGAATACAGGATATGATGCTGTGGAGCTCAGGAGACGGGCTGGATGGCAATACGTACTGCTGTAATTGATTATTATTCCGCTGTGCGTTCAGTTTGAGGACAAGTTTATATGACTGTCCGGTTGTATGTTATTGATGTTGTTGAACTCTGATGAAGTATTCTGTTGATGTATGTATAAAAAAGATATAGTTTTTATTTTGTGTAAAGATCAACTATTATCTATTATATTTTATTCTGCTGCGATGGTAAGATTCTGATGTTGTTTTCTATTTTCTTCTTCTACCTCTTCTTCTTTAACTCAAATGGTTTGTATTTCTGTACATCTTGAGTTGATTGATGGAGAATAGTGTTGACTTTAAGGGGTATGGATTTGCAGGTCGTTACAGGAAATTTCCTATTTTCCTCTGTTGAGACGTTTTCTTTTCATGAAAGATTTCGTCCATTTGGAACGAATTGATCGGCTTGGAAATGAAAGTCTTGGAAATCCTTGCAGCTGTGGATATATATTCATTCCAAAATGGGGTATTTTCTATTAGCCCATATTTTACTGCCATTGACTTTTCCTTATCACCTACTAGCCTTGGTAGCTTTAGTGATTAATCTTTTCAATATTCCCTCAATAATTTCCTAATCTTTACTTTATATTTACTAAGATGCTATCAGCTTTGGTTGGCTCTTTAGAAGTAAAAAATTGTGTAGGAAATTCATAAGAAAACTGGTCTTATGAATAAATGGTCTTCTCTCGATAACAAAGGTACCATTTTGCAGCTACGCCAAAGAATGTGGTGGGGAAAACCTGCATTTCACTACTCCTGGAGCATCGTAGATGTCCATTTGACTTTCAAATGAAAATAAATAGTCATCTGGATCCATCATATTTGATCGAAGGAATTTTGATATAAGAAGGTAATGGAACAACTGTGACTTTTTCAGTGAATTAACTCCTCTAAAGTTGTTATTAAACCTAGGATTCATTGTTCTTTTACCTTTTACATCTATCATATTCGATCGCCTTGTTTGTCAAACTCTTAAGTATGTTTCATCATTCCTATAATCTTTCTATTTTGGTCTATACTTTTTTCTAGAAACCAAACTAGCTGACTGCACAAGCAGATACTTTGACTCCTTGTTTATCTTTTGAGTTGATCGAGTATTGGCTTTCACTTCTTTTCCCAGGTTTACATTTAGTTTTATTTAGACATGTATAGCTTCATTCTTCTTTCAAGGGCCTAAAGTGCTTTTTTTAATGTTTTGGCTTCTTAAGATTTATGCATCAATGTTTCTTTGGGGTGACTTGGCTTCCTTCCCATCGTCACTTTTTGTTCTTTTGGAGGTTTTTGATGATTTTCAGAAACTAGCATTGTTTGCGTAAAAAATGGCCGCAAACACCCAAAGTCGTGAAAGCACCAGTGTATGAATATAATTCAGCGATATTCAAACACAAATTACAGATCTCAGCAAATAACCCAAATATGTTTGCACAAAAGATGATCAAACAACTCCAAGTCGTATGAATTAGTTGATTTTATGTTGTTCGTATTGATTTAGGTGGTGTATGCAAATACGCAAAAAGTAGGGGCTAAACTGTAAAAGACACACAGATTTATAGTGGTTCGGCCAAAGTGTGCCTACGTCCACTTTATATGTTATTCTCCTTTTCCAATCCGATTACAAGTACAAAGCTTGTAGTACAAGTGTATGAAAGTTGTTTGAAAGTTCCTTCCAGGTTTGAGCTCTCAAACTTGTCCCCCATTGTTGTACCCCTGCCCCTCTATTTATAGAGTGAGGCTGGGGGTAGGGGTCTTGGATGTTTATAGCTGCTGATGGGCTTGGGCTGAAGTAATCTGGACTGGCAATTCTGGTTCGGCGAGCCTTCATCTGGTATGGAGCTTGGACCGGTGATGGAGTGGGATGGAGGTTTACTCGGTGGTGAGGTATGTGGTGGGCTCGGTGGAGTTGGTCCGGCCATGAATGGTCCGGTGATGGTGGTCCGGTTGTAGGTTGTGAGGCAGTTGGTTCGGTAGTGGAGTATGGTTCGGTAGCATGGTAGTGGATGGAGTGTGGTGATGGTCCGGTGGAGTTTTGATTCGGCATGGCTTGGGGGTTGTTTGGTTCGGTGGGATGATGGCGAGGTATGTTGGATCGGTGGTGAAGAGCTTGGAAGTGGAGGAGCTCGGACCGGCTTTGAGGTGGAGAGATCTCGCCCCTTTTCTCTTGGACCGGTGCCGAATGAACTGACGCATAGGGAAGGCCGAATGAAACATGTTACTGCCGAATGAGCCTGGCCGTGAATGCCGAATGAGTCTTGTATACTTGCATAGCTGAGTGGATACGAGAGTAGAAGGCCGAATGGACTTTGTATTCTGATCTTGAGTGGAACTCTGGGCTTAGGTACGCTTGCTGGTTGCTCCTTCTTAGCTCGATCGTGGTGGAGACGCGCTCAACATTGATATTCCAGTTTTGACCAAAAAATGGGATAACACTTTGCCCCCCAAAACATGCCTTGTGATAATCAAGGCGTGTTTTGAATAGTCCCGAATCCAATATCCAATGTCAATAGCCATATTGCCAGAGTAGATCATCCTTGACTGCTCCGAGTCGATATCCAGTTCCAAATCCAATAACCAAAGCTTGAGCCAATTCCATGTCCATCCGAACTTGACAACGGAGTCCCAAACCATCCTTATCCAATGGCCAACAACCGAATCCAGGACCTCTTTGGGTCCATGTCCAATTTTATAACCTCTCCGGGCTCTTGCCAAGCGCAATCCACACCTGACGGTCGTGATCCAGCGTCCCCGGACGTTGAGCTAACCTCTCCGGGTTCTTGCCAAGCGTAATCCATACTTGACGATCTTGGTCCAGTGTCCCTGGACGTTGAGCAAACCTCTCCGGGTTCTTGCCAAGCGTAATCCATACTTGACGATCTTGGTCCAGTGTCCCTGGACGTTGAGCAAACCTCTCCGGGTTCTTGCCAAGCGTAATCCATACTTGACGATCTTGGTCCAGTGTCCCTGGACGTTGAGCAAACCTCTCCGGGTTCTTGCCAAGCGTAATCCATACTTGACGATCTTGGTCCAGTGTCCCTGGACGTTGAGCTAACCTCTCCGGGTTCTTGCCATGCGTAATCCACACATGACGACCTTGGTCCAGTGTCCCTGGACGTTGTATAATGCCATGGCTTAAGTCCTAAGCCGAATCCTGGTCTCTCCGGACCCTTGCCGAGCATAGTCCATACTCGACGACCTGAAAATAACGATTGATAATATAGGGCCTAAGTCCTAGGCCGAATCCTGGTCACTCCGGACCCTTGCCGAGCATAGTCCATACTCGACGACCTGAATGAGTCAATTTACCATGTTCGGGCAAAGCGACTCACCCCTTGCCAGGCATAATCCATACCCGACGACCGTTTATCAAAAATCAGATAAAAATCCAATCAAAATCCAATCCAAAATCTAAATCCAAAATCCAAATCCAGAATCCAGATCAAGAATCCAAAATCCAAATCCAAAATCCAGAAAACCAGAAATCCAAACCAGCATTCAAAACCGAAAACAATCATCCAAAGGAAAATCCAAACCAAAAAGCAAGAAAAAACCAGGAGCTCAATCCGAGCTCCAAAACCGAAAACCAAAAAGAAAAGCATTGTCCAATCCAAAAGAAAAAGATAAATTTCACAAACCATAGCGTCGCAGTTTATCATCATTCAGAGCATGCCTAGGGGCTATCTCCGTCCCCGTACATGTGTAAATGACTTGGTTGCTTGCCAATAGTTTGCTACTTATTTCATATTAACCTGGTCAAGGGACGATCAACCGACCATCATTCCTGGGCCTCCCACCATCGTAGCTTGAGGTAGGCGGCGGTTGCTCCTGCCTCGCCGTTGCATTCCGAGGTCCAACATATTGCGGCAGTTGTCCACTTCTTACATGTTCCTCAATTATGTCCTTTAAGTGCCTGCAGCTGTTGGTGTCGTGTCCATCCAAATCATGGAAGAGACAGTGCCTTCCCGATGCCCTTTCCCGTTCTGTTGGTTCTCTCCTAGCCGGCCTCCGGTAGTGAAGGCGACTTCTAGTATCCAGGTATATCCGCTCTAGTGTCTCGTTCAATCCTGTATATGTGGAAAACCTTGGATCCTTCCATTGCTTCCTAGCATTTCCAGAATCACCGTCCAACTTCCTTTTTCCTTTGTTTTTATCCGAACCATCGCTGGATGGTCCTCCCCCCTCAACTGCATTAACCTTTTTCAACTTTAAATCCGTACTTGCATCTTCTTGTCGAAGGAACCTTTCTGCCTCATGAAAGAATTCGTCGAGATTCCGTGGGGGATCTCGTATCAAAGATACCTTGAAATCCGAGTTCTCCCTGACTCCTGATACTGCTGCCATTAAAACCATCGATGGATCGGGCCGATCCACCGAAGCAACTGCGGCACTGAATCGAGTTAGAAAAGCTCTAAGCGATTCATCCATCCTTTGCCTTACCGATGTCAATGTCATCACGTTCTTCGGTCTCTTGACATGAACCCGAAACTGTCCCAGAAACCTTTCCACCAATTCCCTCCAAGTCCCGATAGATCCTTCTTCCAGCTGCCTGAACCACATCGCAGCTAAGTCCGTCAAGTACAAAGGGAAGCATCGGGCCATCACCTCCTCTGATGCCCCCAGCACCTCCATGTGTCTAGTGTATCTCATCAAGTGATCCGTAGGGTCTTCCTTGCCATTGTATACCTCCACGCTAGGTAGCTTGAACTTAGGTGGGTTCTGAGCCATCCTTATTTCCCGAGTGAACGGACTCCTGTTTACTCCTTCCAAGTCTCCGTTGGTCAAACCACCTCGCACAGTCTTCCTGATTATATCTACCAATCCACCGTTATCTGTCGGGGGTTGCCCCCGAGGGAACTCCGGTACATACTCTTCGTGTGGCTCGTTAGCAGCAACGTTGGTTCTAGCCTGTTGAACTCCTTCCAAAGGTTCTCCTGTGTTGAATCCTGTGGGCCTGCCCCCAAGCCCTTGTTGATTGCCGCCTGGCTCCGTATCCTGTCCTTCATTGGGTTCCATAACCCTAGCTTCCTGTCCTGCATCCACAGCCGTTGTAGCTGTTCCTAGGTTCTGCATCCCTGCAACTCTCATTTGCTCCAAGAAAGTTTGCATCATTTCCTGTTGACTTTTCAATAACCTCTCTTGTAGTGAATTCGTGATGGCTTCCATTTCATCCCGGGTTATGTAGATTGAAGCCGGTCCTTCCTCACCTCCGGAGGATGCTTGTTGACTTCCTCCTTGTTGGCTTCTCTCAGCCCTTAGCCTTCTACTGCTTTGCCTAGTCATTGTCTTCCAAATCCAAACTTCTATCTGATGTAGTGGGAGCTGGTTCCTTCTCAGTGAAAGCACCAAAATGTTTGCGTAAAAAATGGCCGCAAACACCCAAAGTCGTGAAAGCACCAGTGTATGAATATAATTCAGCGATATTCAAACACAAATTACAGATCTCAGCAAATAACCCAAATATGTTTGCACAAAAGATGATCAAACAACTCCAAGTCGTATGAATTAGTTGATTTTATGTTGTTCGTATTGATTTAGGTGGTGTATGCAAATACGCAAAAAGTAGGGGCTAAACTGTAAAAGACACACAGATTTATAGTGGTTCGGCCAAAGTGTGCCTACGTCCACTTTATATGTTATTCTCCTTTTCCAATCCGATTACAAGTACAAAGCTTGTAGTACAAGTGTATGAAAGTTGTTTGAAAGTTCCTTCCAGGTTTGAGCTCTCAAACTTGTCCCCCATTGTTGTACCCCTG